>JAACJJ010000028.1:6371740-7646089 GCA_013368295.1 Psilocybe cf. subviscida | reverse complement strand
ACGTCGATCCGGACGGGACCTGAACGCCCGGACGTGAAGACTACAACTGTTCCCGGTGGAGGTGGATCTGGGTGAAATGTTGAACGGTGACTCAGCGATCCGTATTCTCTTTCTAACAGCCATATTTGATTTCTTCCTTATTTGTTCGTTATTCGTCACTTTAACTTTGCCATCACTTTCTTACCCTAAAAGGGCACTGCGCCCACTCAAACCCTATTTTCCCCAACTATACATGTCTTAGTCACATCCGCTTTTCTGACCTCAGTGTCCACGAACAGTATACTGCCACCTCAGTCGTCTTGGACTTCCTGACTGAGGTGTGCACATTTTACCTACGTCTTACGTCTCGAATCAGTACTTACGAACCCGTAGTCTTATCGTTCGTGTAACAGGTACTTCGAGACTAATATCAGTCGTCTTTGGACTTCCCTGACTGAGTCTTATCGTTCGTGTAACATGAAAGAGTAAGCGTGCAGTGAAGAGGGAGTCTAGCTCACATCCAAGTTGAAGGAGGCACAGGAGGGTATCTCTGTGACGTCTGCATCCCTCTTAATTCCTGTGGCAACGAGTGAAGTTGGGAAGCGGACGCACGAAAATGGGGAAGACGGCGGCGACGCAGTGCGGTCGTTCTTGGTATCGGAGAGTGCGAACAGGGCACTGCGGATAACCGCGGCGAGGTGCGGGAGAAGCTGTTGCCGAAGCCAAGGGAGACTGCTGTTCATGAGTGAGTCTCGGTTTCTTCTTGCTTTCCATTCTTTGGTTGAGTTCCTTTTATTTTTTCTACTTTGGTTGTATACCAGTGTCAAGTTGCTTCCCTTTGGATATCTCTCTGCTTGTCATTTTCTGCTAACATGCATGTACTGTACATATTGCGTCCCGTTGGTAATTTTCGCTCTCTTCTAGATCTCTGTGGATTTTTTCTGTTTCATATACGCACCCCCACCCTACCTTTCAATTTGCTCGAGTGGATGACTGACTTGCCTTGATATTTTTCGATGTCTTTTCGGGGGTCTCTCTTCTTTCCTGTTGTATTTGTGATGGTTTGAGTTTGCGTCGGTGTTGCCGTTACCAATGTTATTTGATCTTTCTTAGTTTCGACATGCCACCCACCAGGATATGGCACGCTGGCTGGTTTATCGTGTTTTATTTCTCGCTTTTCGTTCTCTCTTTGCGACCATTGGAACTCCCGTTGCCTCCATTCTCCACTGTTCTCTTCCCCGCCCTTCCCTTCCCCTGATTGCTGTTTTAGGGTGACCATAATATAGGATACCTACTGCGCGCTATCATGGCTGTCTTCTCTTACGTTCTTCGACTCTTCCCCTCTGGTTGCCGATTTCAAACCACCCCATGTTGGTCTCGAGCGAATGAGCGAACAGATAGTCTTTCTTTCACCTCGTTTTACTTCATTTCAGAACTTTCTCATGTGTAACGCTTTTTGTAGCCGCACTCGAAATCATTCTATTTGCTGAGCTTTCATTTCCCTTCCTCCCTCTAGATACGTCCGATCCGCCTCAAGTAACTACTATTTTCACTCCTTGCAGCATTCTCGAACCCCACCATTTCCCGCCCTTCCACACGTCGTGCGCGTGCAGTTGCACCCACACAAGACGCCCGTGGTGTCACAAGGTGGATACGGGGGACGATGACGAGAGGCAAGACATTATCATGGTATAATGGAAAATCAAACGTGAATCATTGCTATCATTGGGACTGATACGTAGTACAAATTGCCTGCCGTGTTGGAAGAATGTTGAACCTTCACCCTTACTCCACATGAGCTGGTTTAATCTTACGTGAGCCATAACAAATAAGAGGATGAGTAGGAACTGTTGGGACACATACTGTGCGGCCACAATGGCGCGGTCAATAGATACGGGGTCGGGGCCCATATCCCCTCGACCACGAAATCTAGATTGTGATGTGTCTTCACAAATAGTTAGGATCTATGTCTGTGGCCAACTGGAGTCGCTGAACAGAATCACTCAGAAAATCATATATTGCAAGACTGGATTGGTAAAGGAACGATTAGAATGAAATTGTCCACAGAATAATTTGACACAGTGCTCCAGAGTTGCACGTAAATATTTCTGGTATGTTTCTTCCCGCCTATACAAACGATGTTACACACGGTCAGCGGCCTTGTCGTTATGCTGAGGATCTGGCGCTGAAGGGATGCATTGGCCGTCTGCATGGTTGCGAATGTGATCCAGCGTGGTCTCCATTCCCAACCATTGCCGACCCGTTCCAGAAGGACGTGCTTCCAATGTCGCGTCCGGGAGGTCACAAAGCGTGCATATTGAATGTAGAAGCGTGCGGAACTCGTCGACGTCATCCCGATTAACATTCGCTACCGCGTTGATGTAAGCACATGCGATCATTAAGACGAATGGCTCATCCTGAACCGGATTGGGTTCGGATTTGTAGAGATTGTGAAGGAGGCGTAATGTACCCTGTATGTCTTCGGGTATTTGAAAAAGGAGGATGTATTCCGTCAATTCGATAATGGACTCGGTGTGAAGGTTACTCCGGCATCGAGCGGCGGAAGATCCAGTGCATTTCTCCGTGAAGGGTTGCAAAGGGGTTGCCGTCCTGGTGTCAATAATCACCTTTTTGAGGATATCAGTCCAAATACGGGACATATCTGTAAGATTTGTTGATAATGAGATTGGCACTGGTGGAATAACGTGTTACTCACACTTCATCCAGTCCGGATTCCACTGCTCAAGGTGACTCCTGTGATGCGAAAGCGAATGCTGTGTTGATAATGATAGGGATGGTGTGATGCCGGGGGGATTGGAACACAGAAAGAGTTTAGGGGCATTGCCTGACAAATACAAGCTTGTCAGTTCGGTGTATAACTCCAGCCAGACCTGGACATCTATATTATGAAAGTTTGAACTCATAGCTGAATGCCTGATTCATGAATATGGCATGGACGCAACGGAAGAGAACATCGAAATTCCCCTGCGACAGTTCTACCAACCCCTTGGTTTGTTGTTGGCCATATGGACTAATAATGCTGAGGAGGGCCGTGAAATACACTTGCAGAGCTTTGATAAGGTCTGCGTCTCCGGGACTTGCCTTAACCACATAGCTCAAGGCGTCAGTTGTCTCTGAAAGCGTATAACACATGCAGAAATGCAGATGATTTCTGTACGTGTCGTTGGTAGGGTCTGAGTTGTTCGCTACGTGCTTCAAAGCTCAACCCATCCTGCTGTTTTTTTACATTTTACCCCGGAAACTCCCCAAAATGTGAGATATATTCTGACCGGAATTCCCCAAGGGCCTTAGGGAACATCCCAATGGCCCTTTTTAGGCAATCGTAGGCACTAAAAATTCAGACTCAGCTGTGCTGCCACCTATGCCGGACTTCTGAAAAGGGCCAAAATTCCCACGATCCAAAAATCAGGAAAAGCATGATCTTACATAGTATGGGAAAAATGATGGCGGAGGTCATACTTTCCCACGATCACAAAGGGTAGCTACGGGTTTGCTCTTTTTTCTATAAATAGCGAAAAATTCAGCAAAAAATTCCAGTGCCACAATCGTGATCCAATTCGGTCTGGACCCGGAGATATGGCCCAATCTTTGTGGGGACTATTTGGCAGGTGTGCCACTTAGCTGTATCTCGCTCATTTCTCCATATTTCTGGACGGTTTTGGTACCATCTTGTAGGGAATTTTAACGCCGTTCCAACGCACTATTTATAATTGAGCTGCGCCTAGTTTCTGCTGCGATATTGACAAAATGGTCATACTATATGGGTCAGGAGCCCATTCTTCTATACCTTGGCCAGTTTTGCATATTTCTCAGCGCTTGGTATCATCTTGTAGTGAATTTTAACGCCGTTCCAACGCACTATTTATAATTGAGCTGCGCTTAGTGGCTGCCATGCTATTGACAAAATGGTATACTATATATGTCAGGATGTCATTCTTCTATACCTTGGCCATTTTTCCATATTTCTGGACGCTTCAGGTACCCATCTGTAGGTACTTTGGATGTGATTCCAACGCATTTTATTTCATATCAGTGCGCCTATTGGTTGCTTTGCTATCAACGAAACAGTTGACCTTACTAATGTGTGCCACTCAGCTGTATCTCAGCCATTTCTTCATATTTTTGAATGATTGTTGCTCCATCTTGTTTCAATGTCTTATTGATTACTAACACATATCCTGCCATGGTTGTGCACTTTGAAGCCCTGTCACTATCAGCTAAATGGCTGATTCTGCCAAAATATAAGTACACAGTGATTCTATAGCATATACCCAATGGAATTGCATGAATTTAGTACCGAATTGTAGCGTTTTATGAGGGGAATCGAACGCGCCCTTTACTATGCTAGTGCGTTGATTCTGTGGAACAGAATATCAAAAATGGTGATATTTGAGGGAAAAAACCACCATTTTGACATTTGTACAGGCTATACTTGGCCAATGGGTATATGGTTTAGACCATCTTGTAGCGGCAATTCATACCTTTCCAAAACATATTTTGTGTTCCTGAGGCGCCCAGTACAAGCCTGGCAATTATGCAATCATTGCGAAGTCACTCTCTGTGCATCATAATACAGCTCAGCAGCAACTTATGCTATATGAATGTACCTGCATACCACTATACATAACTGACATCTTGCAGACTTGCATCTACATACTACCATCAGCTGGCATGATGTTATCCAACATATCAGTCAAGGGAAATCAAGAATCCCACATGGTAAGCAGTGTAGAGGTGTAGGTAACTCATGTATGTGCATATTGAGCAATTGTATGATACATAGAGGGTGGCTTCGCAATGATTGCATAATTGCCAGGCTTGTACTGGGCGCCTCAGGAACACAAAATATGTTTTGGAAAGGTATGAATTGCCGCTACAAGATGGTCTAAACCATATACCCATTGGCCAAGTATAGCCTGTACAAATGTCAAAATGGTGGTTTTTTCCCTCAAATATCACCATTTTTGATATTCTGTTCCACAGAATCAACGCACTAGCATAGTAAAGGGCGCGTTCGATTCCCCTCATAAAACGCTACAATTCGGTACTAAATTCATGCAATTCCATTGGGTATATGCTATAGAATCACTGTGTACTTATATTTTGGCAGAATCAGCCATTTAGCTGATAGTGACAGGGCTTCAAAGTGCACAACCATGGCAGGATATGTGTTAGTAATCAATAAGACATTGAAACAAGATGGAGCAACAATCATTCAAAAATATGAAGAAATGGCTGAGATACAGCTGAGTGGCACACATTAGTAAGGTCAACTGTTTCGTTGATAGCAAAGCAACCAATAGGCGCACTGATATGAAATAAAATGCGTTGGAATCACATCCAAAGTACCTACAGATGGGTACCTGAAGCGTCCAGAAATATGGAAAAATGGCCAAGGTATAGAAGAATGACATCCTGACATATATAGTATAACCATTTTGTCAATAGCATGGCAGCCACTAAGCGCAGCTCAATTATAAATAGTGCGTTGGAACGGCGTTAAAATTCACTACAAGATGATACCAAGCGCTGAGAAATATGCAAAACTGGCCAAGGTATAGAAGAATGGGCTCCTGACCCATATAGTATGACCATTTTGTCAATATCGCAGCAGAAACTAGGCGCAGCTCAATTATAAATAGTGCGTTGGAACGGCGTTAAAATTCCCTACAAGATGGTACCAAAACCGTCCAGAAATATGGAGAAATGAGCGAGATACAGCTAAGTGGCACACCTGCCAAATAGTCCCCACAAAGATTGGGCCATATCTCCGGGTCCAGACCGAATTGGATCACGATTGTGGCACTGGAATTTTTTGCTGAATTTTTCGCTATTTATAGAAAAAAGAGCCAAACCCGTAGCTACCCTTGTGATCGTGGGAAAGTATGACCTCCGCCATCATTTTTCCCATACTATGTAAGATCATGCTTTTCCAATGATTTTTGGATCGTGGGAATTTTGGCCCTTTTCAGAAGTCCGGCATAGGTGGCAGCACAGCTGAGTCTGAATTTTTAGTGCCTACGATTGCCTAAAAAGGGCCATTGGGATGTTCCCTAAGGCCCTTGGGGAATTCCCGGTCAGAATATATCTCACATTTTGGGAGTTTCCGGGGTAAAATGTAAAAAAACAGCAGGATGGGTTGAGCTTTGAAGCACGTAGCGAACAACTCAGACCCTACCAACGACACGTACAGAAATCATCTGCATTTCTGCATGTGTTATACGCTTTCAGAGACAACTGACGCCTTGAGCTATGTGGTTAAGGCAAGTCCCGGAGACGCAGACCTTATCAAAGCTCTGCAAGTGTATTTCACGGCCCTCCTCAGCATTATTAGTCCATATGGCCAACAACAAACCAAGGGGTTGGTAGAACTGTCGCAGGGGAATTTCGATGTTCTCTTCCGTTGCGTCCATGCCATATTCATGAATCAGGCATCAGCTATGAGTTCAACTTTCATAATATAGATGTCCAGGTCTGGCTGGAGTTATACACCGAACTGACAAGCTTGTATTGTCAGGCAATGCCCCTAAACTCTTTCTGTGTTCCAATCCCCCCGGCATCACACCATCCCTATCATTATCAACACAGCATTCGCTTTCGCATCACAGGAGTCACCTTGAGCAGTGGAATCCGGACTGGATGAAGTGTGAGTAACACGTTATTCCACCAGTGCCAATCTCATTATCAACAAATCTTACAGATATGTCCCGTATTTGGACTGATATCCTCAAAAAGGTGATTATTGACACCAGGACGGCAACCCCTTTGCAACCCTTCACGGAGAAATGCACTGGATCTTCCGCCGCTCGATGCCGGAGTAACCTTCACACCGAGTCCATTATCGAATTGACGGAATACATCCTCCTTTTTCAAATACCCGAAGACATACAGGGTACATTACGCCTCCTTCACAATCTCTACAATCCGAACCCAATCCGGTTCAGGATGAGCCATTCGTCTTAATGATCGCATGTGCTTACATCAACGCGGTAGCGAATGTTAATCGGGATGACGTCGACGAGTTCCGCACGCTTCTACATTCAATATGCACGCTTTGTGACCTCCCGGACGCGACATTGGAAGCACGTCCTTCTGGAACGGGTCGGCAATGGTTGGGAATGGAGACCACGCTGGATCACATTCGCAACCATGCAGACGGCCAATGCATCCCTTCAGCGCCAGATCCTCAGCATAACGACAAGGCCGCTGACCGTGTGTAACATCGTTTGTATAGGCGGGAAGAAACATACCAGAAATATTTACGTGCAACTCTGGAGCACTGTGTCAAATTATTCTGTGGACAATTTCATTCTAATCGTTCCTTTACCAATCCAGTCTTGCAATATATGATTTTCTGAGTGATTCTGTTCAGCGACTCCAGTTGGCCACAGACATAGATCCTAACTATTTGTGAAGACACATCACAATCTAGATTTCGTGGTCGAGGGGATATGGGCCCCGACCCCGTATCTATTGACCGCGCCATTGTGGCCGCACAGTATGTGTCCCAACAGTTCCTACTCATCCTCTTATTTGTTATGGCTCACGTAAGATTAAACCAGCTCATGTGGAGTAAGGGTGGAAGGTTCAACATTCTTCCAACACGGCAGGCAATTTGTACTACGTATCAGTCCCAATGATAGCAATGATTCACGTTTGATTTTCCATTATACCATGATAATGTCTTGCCTCTCGTCATCGTCCCCCGTATCCACCTTGTGACACCACGGGCGTCTTGTGTGGGTGCAACTGCACGCGCACGACGTGTGGAAGGGCGGGAAATGGTGGGGTTCGAGAATGCTGCAAGGAGTGAAAATAGTAGTTACTTGAGGCGGATCGGACGTATCTAGAGGGAGGAAGGGAAATGAAAGCTCAGCAAATAGAATGATTTCGAGTGCGGCTACAAAAAGCGTTACACATGAGAAAGTTCTGAAATGAAGTAAAACGAGGTGAAAGAAAGACTATCTGTTCGCTCATTCGCTCGAGACCAACATGGGGTGGTTTGAAATCGGCAACCAGAGGGGAAGAGTCGAAGAACGTAAGAGAAGACAGCCATGATAGCGCGCAGTAGGTATCCTATATTATGGTCACCCTAAAACAGCAATCAGGGGAAGGGAAGGGCGGGGAAGAGAACAGTGGAGGAATGGAGGCAACGGGAGTTCCAATGGTCGCAAAGAGAGAACGAAAAGCGAGAAATAAAACACGATAAACCAGCCAGCGTGCCATATCCTGGTGGGTGGCATGTCGAAACTAAGAAAGATCAAATAACATTGGTAACGGCAACACCGACGCAAACTCAAACCATCACAAATACAACAGGAAAGAAGAGAGACCCCCGAAAAGACATCGAAAAATATCAAGGCAAGTCAGTCATCCACTCGAGCAAATTGAAAGGTAGGGTGGGGGGTGCGTATATGAAACAGAAAAAATCCACAGAGATCTAGAAGAGAGCGAAAATTACCAACGGGACGCAATATGTACAGTACATGCATGTTAGCAGAAAATGACAAGCAGAGAGATATCCAAAGGGAAGCAACTTGACACTGGTATACAACCAAAGTAGAAAAAATAAAAGGAACTCAACCAAAGAATGGAAAGCAAGAAGAAACCGAGACTCACTCATGAACAGCAGTCTCCCTTGGCTTCGGCAACAGCTTCTCCCGCACCTCGCCGCGGTTATCCGCAGTGCCCTGTTCGCACTCTCCGATACCAAGAACGACCGCACTGCGTCGCCGCCGTCTTCCCCATTTTCGTGCGTCCGCTTCCCAACTTCACTCGTTGCCACAGGAATTAAGAGGGATGCAGACGTCACAGAGATACCCTCCTGTGCCTCCTTCAACTTGGATGTGAGCTAGACTCCCTCTTCACTGCACGCTTACTCTTTCATGTTACACGAACGATAAGACTCAGTCAGGGAAGTCCAAAGACGACTGATATTAGTCTCGAAGTACCTGTTACACGAACGATAAGACTACGGGTTCGTAAGTACTGATTCGAGACGTAAGACGTAGGTAAAATGTGCACACCTCAGTCAGGGAAGTCCAAAGACGACTGAGGTGGCAGTATGTACTGTTCGTGGACACTGAGGTCAGAAAAGCGGATGTGACTAAGACATGTATAGTTGGGGAAAATAGGGTTTGAGTGGGCGCAGTGCCCTTTAGGGTAAGAAAGTGATGGCAAAGTTAAAGTGACGAATAACGAACAAATAAGGAAAGAAATCAAATATGGCTGTTAGAAAGAGAATACGGATCGCTGAGTCACCGTTCAACATTTCACCCAGATCCACCTCCACCGGGAACAGTTGTAGTCTTCACGTCCGGGCGTTCAGGTCCCGTCCGGATCGACGTTCTGGATATTAATCGCGCTGGAATCGAGACTGTAGTGGGGCCGGGATGTGAAGGAGGCGGCAGGTGTGCAGGAGGTTAGTTTGGGTTGTTGGGGTAAGGGCAGGGTGGCGTGGTAGCAAAAGGGTGTGAGTGTACCTGTGCCCGTGCCAGTAGAAGAAGTCGAACGGGTGTGGGTGCTGGACGAGGGGCCGTGGCTGAGGTGGCGCCTCCCTTTCTGTCATTCTCAGAGGAAATAAAATACGCGGCAAACTGGCTTTAGGCTAGGTGATATGCGATAAACCTGGGATTAATGCAAGAATTACCGCTGTGGGCATTGACGCTGATAGACAGTGTCCTACTGGCACATGCCGACAGCCCGTGAACGCACCGAGCACCGTGTATATGTGTTCAATGATGGTGAATGAATATGCGGAAAAAAAGTTAGGCTCAAAGGAAAGTGTGAATTAGATTTGTGGAAGGAAATGAGATGGAGACATGGTGGAGGAGATGGACAGATGGGCGACTTAGCACGGTACTTGGCCGCACCATCGGCAATCACCAATGTCAGTTGGAGATCAGCGTCCCACAGGATCCAGTAACCATTGGCTGACAGAGACATTCATCCTCAATATTCAATGTCAACCGTGTTGACGATGACTAGCCACTGCTCGATGCTGGGCGAGGGTGACGCTAAACCTGCTCCTACCTTCGTGCCTTCTTCCTGCTCCCTCGGCGTCTATGGCGGACGGTGTGCACATTTATTACTGTGCCATCAATGACTGTCACTCCCGTTTTTTCACCGTTGTATCTTTGCATACACATTCTATATACCTACCAAACAGTCACTATACATAGTTGTAATAGATTGTGAGCGCTGGACAGTGAAAAAAATTAATTTGACTGAGTTCCCACAGTTCTGCACTGTGCGCAATTTCGTGCACTGCATCTCATTTTCTAGGCCCAAATTCCAGGGATTTTCTCTACGTGTCTGGGAAACGGTAGATATATAGCCCATCTTTGTGCCAGCAATTATTTAAAATTGCTGACACTGTTTTGTGGCTCGTCGTTCATGGGCCGAGCCAAATCATCAAATCAATGGCATCAGCCAATCACGTGTGTGATATTCTTGCGGGGACTTCGGTCTCGGACGAGCGTTTTTACCTTCGACTTGCCTTCGACATATAGTCTGGTAAGAATATTTTACGAGGTAAATAGAGTTCGTTATGGCCCACAGAGTGCGATCCAAAGCTGTCCTACTTTTCGTTAAGCCCGGGAAAATTATTCTGATGGCATCACTTTGCCATAGGCATTTCTTGTAGATAGACCATATCTCCGTCTACAGACTTTCGTTCGTTATGGCTCCTTTTTGTTAGATTCACTGAATAAATGCACATCAAATGGTATGATTTCATTTGAAAACCACCAGTGGGATGAGGTTCTATTGAATGATTTTGTGATCACACCATCAAGGATTCTGAATTCATGTGAACCACTGTAGTTGCTGAATAGCTTCCTCAATAAATTTGATATGGCTCCAATAAATACACCATTCAGTTCTAATTGGAGTTCCGCTTCGAATGAAGTATATAAAAAGGAGCCATAACAAACGAAAGTCTGTAGACGGAGATATGGTCTATCTACAAGAAATGCCTATGGCAAAGTGATGCCATCAGAATAATTTTCCCGGGCTTAACGAAAAGTAGGACAGCTTTGGATCGCACTCTGTGGGCCATAACGAACTCTATTTACCTCGTAAAATATTCTTACCAGACTATATGTCGAAGGCAAGTCGAAGGTAAAAACGCTCGTCCGAGACCGAAGTCCCCGCAAGAATATCACACACGTGATTGGCTGATGCCATTGATTTGATGATTTGGCTCGGCCCATGAACGACGAGCCACAAAACAGTGTCAGCAATTTTAAATAATTGCTGGCACAAAGATGGGCTATATATCTACCGTTTCCCAGACACATAGAGAAAATCCCTGGAATTTGGGCCTAGAAAATGAGATGCAGTGCGCGAAATTGCGCACAGTGCAGAACTGTGGGAACTCAGTCAAATTAATTTTTTTCACTGTCCAGCGCTCACAATCTATTACAACTATGTATAGTGACTGTTTGGTAGGTATATAGAATGTGTATGCAAAGATACAACGGTGAAAAAACGGGAGTGACAGTCATTGATGGCACAGTAATAAATGTGCACACCGTCTGCCATACTTCACAACAAACAGTTGAATGTGTGCATGAAACACAGTGTAACGACACTAAAATTGTGATTTGCTGACAAAACAACATATTGAACAATCCGCAGTACACAAGATGTGACATAACAATGAGGGGAAGTGAAGGGCGGGAAACAGAAGAGAAGCTAACAGAACACGAGCCACGGAGAATGGAGGCGACGGGAGTTCCGATGGTCGCAAAGAGAGAAAGAGAAGCGAGAGATAAAGAAACGCGATAAGACGGCCAGCGTTCGATGCCATATCCCGGTGGGCGGGGTGCGGCATATCGAAACTAAAAAAGATGAGAATACATCGGTAACGACAACACAAACCCAAGCTCGATCTATCACAAATACAACAGGAATGAAGAAAGACCCCGAAAAGGCTTTCAACAAGATGAAGGCAAGTCAGTTATCCACTCGTGCAAATTGAAAGGTAGGGCGAGACTTGCATATATGAAACCGATGAAATCCATGCAGAAGATAGCAAAAAACAACAACAGTACGCAATAGCATGTAAACAGAAAAGTATCAGTAAAAAAAAGACGATGAGGGACCCACGGATTCAGGAAAAAAAGACAACAACAACGCAAAATAGATGTAGCAAAAGATCAACTGTTGTGGAGCGCTGGAATAACAGGGTATAGGAATTTGCATTCGCGTTCTCAACAAGAAAGAAACGCGGTAGAGAAAAGCGGAAGGAATGCTCAAGGCTGAATGCGACAGCTCAAAGACAAAGATGGAGATGAAAAACGATACCGACAGCGCCCAAGAGACAGATCAAAATACAGCTCGATGCCGGTGATAATGAAGCCACCAAAGGAATCAAGGCATTGCAAATATAAAAGTGTGGGCAACATAGCTGCAAGGGCGGTATCAAAGTGCGAAGAGAGCAACGGCGGGCAAGATGAACCGCGAAGGCGAACCACATACGTGGCACAGGGAAAGAAAAGAAGAGCGGCAAAGGTCATTCAAAAGAAAAGATAAACTGTAAAAATAGAGAGATCGGACACAAAACATGGATTTGGGAACAGGCAGGCGCGAGAGAGATGTGGAAAAGTAAAACCAACTCGACACCGGTATACAACCAAAGCAGGGAAGAAATCAAAGGGACACAAGGAAAGAACCGAAAGAAATCAAAATCGAAACCCACTCACTCACAAGTCTCCCTTGGCTCCGGCAACAGCTTCTCCCCCACCACGCAGCGGTTATCCACGGTGCGCCATTCGCGCTCCCTGATACCAAGAACGACAGTCCCGCGTTGCTATCGTCTTTCCCATCTTCGTGCGTCCGGCTCCTTTCTTCACTCGTTGTCACAGGAGTTGAGAGGGAGGCAGATGGCGCTTCAATACCCTCCCCTCCTGTGCCTCCTTCAACTTGGATGCCCGCTTGACTCCCTCTTCGGTGCGGTCTTGCTCTTCCCCCAAGATCCTCCACCACCACCACCACCAGCAGCAGTAGCACTGGGAACAGTCGTAGTCCTCACGTCCGCGCCGACACGCGCAAGGATCCCGTCCATATCGATGCTCTGGATACTAATCTCGCCGGAATCGAGACGATAGCCGTACCGGGACGCGACGGAGGAAGGTGAGACGGATGCGGGGTGTGTTTGTGGTGTGCGGGAGGTTGGTTGGGGTCGGTGGGGGCAAGGGCGTGGTGGCGAGGAGCGAGAGGTCGAAGCCATGCCCACATTAGTGGAAGATGGACCAGGGCCGAGGCTGAGGTAGCGTCTCCCTTTTCGCCTTTCTTAGAGGAAATGGGATACGCGGCCAACTGGAGTGGGGCAGAGGCAGCTCCAGACGGAGGCGCAAAGGCGGAGAGACTTCGCTCAGCAGCGGACACGGGCGAGCCCGCAGGGGCCGGTGTTGCGGTGCCCTCTACGCCTCCTCGTTATTGTTCTTTCTCGAGCTGGCTTTCACATTCGTACCCGCTGTCGAGGACGCTTTCAGCGCAGTCACAACCGTCGTCGCGGCATCGGACGGAGATGGCGGGTCGGGGCTGTCGAACCCGCCAAGGATAGACGCGGAGGGCTTTTCGCGGTTGTGTTGGCGTCGAGGGCAGCAGGCGTCTCGGCAGTATCGCAGGACATGCAACAATTCTTATAATGAGCAACCGTGTTCTTCGTGTTCCCCGGGGCGCCAATGCCTTCGTGTTTAGCGCTGTGTGTATAG
Organism: Psilocybe cf. subviscida; assembly: GCA_013368295.1. NCBI lineage: Eukaryota > Fungi > Basidiomycota > Agaricomycetes > Agaricales > Agrocybaceae > Psilocybe > Psilocybe cf. subviscida. The sequence goes on along the minus strand of JAACJJ010000028.1, from coordinate 7,632,368 downwards.
CTGACACTGATGAATTGTGAGCTGCGAAAGGTTCGCTTTTTTGTTCGTCAGGGAGATGTGCGATAGATTTTGTGGGCCTCATGCGCATGATGGACCTGTTGGAGATCAAGGCGGGATGGAGTAAGGCGTAGACGAGCGTTTGTCACTTGGCGTGACATATTGCTGTCGGAGATTCAAAGTTCAAACAGGCAACGTCACCGACATCAAGCGCCGCGCTTAGATTGTCTTTTGTGCGTTTGTTGTACGTCAATTGCACGTCGCCAATGCGTCGGGTTCGCAATTCATTTGTCGTCCATATCTTGCTTACTGATACCCTGAAGAATCAGGTCAGTTATTAATTTACAGTATTCTTGATGTACCAAATGTGAAGTACCTTCAATTGATTGCAATTTGATTGAAAAGCCTCGGCTTTTTGTATTGAGTACTCAAGGACGGGGTCAACCAGACATACATAGCACGTCTATTGTTGCAAGAAATGCTGTGTCTCTGGGTGTTTGTGATAAATCTGTCTCCCTGTTGAACTTGAAGATAGTACAGCTTGACAGCGACGTCAAATGACAGAACCGGCTGTATTTATACGTATTGCAAATGATGTTTTTAGTTGTTAGAGCCAGACCTAAAACTCAGGTGTGTCCGCCCGCCGTTGTCCACGCTTCCCTCTTGAATCGCTTCTTTGAGAGCTTGAATCAACAGTAGCTGAGTCCGCGTCCATGTCCCGCGCCTGGACGACCTCCACCGCACAGGTAATGAAATCATCCTGTCCAATCTCCATGACCATCGGCTGCTCGCCAGACTTCCACAAACCCCCTGGATTCCTGGCCATGGCAGTTTGACGCTCCACCATACTCTTCATGGACATGTTCAGTTGTTGAACCTGCATGCTCTGGGGTTTTATGGCCCCTGCGCGGGCAAGCCCGAGTGCAACGCGCACAATGACAAGGGAAAACGCGATTCCCTGGTGTATAATATTATTAATTTTAACGTTGCTTTGACCAATTTATGAAACCTACGATTATCTGTATCATGGAATCCAGTACAATATTCTGCGCGTATGTGTGCTTCACATATAGAACCATCAGCGTTATCAGGGAGATGCTGTAGATGGCGCCACTCTCCATAATGGCAATCGAAGTTGGTCCCAAGTTGCCATTTTCCCCTTGAATCTGTGTGACCCGTAATGGCACCCACCAGATCCGCCCCGCAATCAAAGCTACAGACAAAGTTAGATCGTTCCTGTTTCGTTTGAAGCTAGCCTTACCCGTCGCAGATGCATTTATCAGAAGGGTGAGTGCGAAGAACGAGATGACCCAACCCCCCTGTTTAAACATGGATATTGCGGTTTTTGTAGAGTGGGGATCTGTATGCGAAAGCGCGGCAGATAGGAAGGAGCCGAGCGCAGTGGCTGAATAACCAAAGCGTATATAAGAACACTGGCATTCGAACTCGATCAATCCATCTTACGCACCGACGCTGCCCACAAACGCCATTAGAAGTGGATAGAATACAAGCTTATTCCCATTCCAAACGAGATGAAGACGATAAAGCTAAAGAGACCTGGGATGAATAGTCGTTTATCTCATTAACGATAGACTATGACTCACAATGAACACATCTCCTAACAGGGTTTGTATGCCATATACTGTTGCACGTAATAAATACGCCGGTGTATTAATTGCACTCAGCGTTTGGGCTGCAAGATCGTGGCTCCCGTCCACGTTGCCTCGCCCAGACGGGATGAAGGCGTTTAAAATCCTATAAAGTGATGCTACGAGGTGCTACGAGAGGTTCCAATCAACTTTCATCAACCATTGTCCAATTGTAAGCGTATGCCTGAACCTACAACACTAGCTGCAAGGAACATTGCCACCAATACACAAAAAAGCTTGGTGTTGATGCTCCTGGTGCTTGGTGATTCACGGTGTCTGCTCCAGATAACCGACGTAGCGAGTAAAAATAGCAACGAGAATAGTCCTAACCCGAAATGCAATGGTATGAGCAGTGGTGCATGTTGAACTCTCGCTCACTGACCATAGAGAATCGATTCAACGAATATGGAAACCAGTGTCGCCGCTTCGATTCCAATTGCCATATTGGCGCGTATGGGAACCTTCGTCAACGAGTTCGGAGACTCAAAATACTCAGAGTACGAGAACGACGTAGACGGTAGAACAGGCTCGGGGGCTTTTTTGGCCAGCTTTATATGAGTGTGGCTCCAATTTGATCCTTTGACATGTTACACTGATATGCAATTTTTCATCAAAAGATGCCACATTCATCAACACTGTAGTATTGATGCCTCCCCTGCCAAAATGACGCGAAGTCTGCAGTCTGAAGCGACCAAACCTGACCTTGCGACCCATGAACGTAGTTATGGTGCTCCTGAAATGATGGATCTAATTATAGATAGGTGCACGTTTGACTACATAAGCGTGGATTGGCTACATCCAATAATACTTCTCGTCAAGCTTGGGATGCGGTGCTGAGGTGTATCGATGCCATCAAACGCCTGTAGACACCCGCTGAGCTATATATGATTTACATATTACAATATATCAGACATACGCCAGTCCTTCATATGTAGCTTCTTAGATGTGTCCCCCAAGAACTTCTGGAAAGTAAATATCAGGCTGCCCATTAAACACGTCTATTGAGTAAACCAACACTGGAAAATTGTGGTGCCCCTTTTTTGCTGTACATCTCTGATCTCAAGCTCACTCTCGTCTTAAAATGGGGCCAAACTCTGCTCGTGAGAAAGTATCAGCATTGCCGAATCAATGCCGAAATACGCGATCGACAATCACAAAGTTGATGATCGGCTGCTTCCGTCCTTCTGATAATTCTCAATCGCAAAATGGCCCTCCCGGGCACGCCTGGACAGACGCATTGCGATCGATGATGTCCCGTCACAGAAAATCAGATCCACTAGAATAGCCATTCACAAATAGAGCCGCAAACGCTTGCACATTTTGCAAACGCTTCGGCGATGACACCTCGTCCACTAGAATAGCTGTTTGCGAATGGGTTCGCAAACGGTGGCTAATCCTCACATGTCTAGCAACCCGCAGATCTTCCATGATGTAAGGAGGGGTATGATAATGCGTCCAGCGGCATTTAGCAAATTCAAGGCACTGAAATTTGAAATAAATCATGGAAATAAATGTTTTGAACAGAATACTCACAGTTTGAACAATAGAGCCCGTCATAGCACGTCTCGAGGGGTCTACAAAGCCTCGATATACTCGTACTGGTCCCATAGGAGCGCCACATGCACGGCCCCTTTTTCCAATACAAGTTGGCAGTTTGTTGGCAGTTTGTCGATCTTGAGGTCATCGGGGAAGTGTTCTGCATTCATGGTGTGGTATGTGTACAGAAACTACCATACCCTACGGCTTCATATACTCGTACAGACCTGCTCTTGTCTCTAGGCACTTCAAGCGCTTGTTATGAGTGGCACACCAAGCGCTTAAATCACGTACACAAGTGAACCCAGTTCAAAGATGTTCGCCAACTGGGAGGTCTGTTCATGAACCGTTCGGCGAACCAATTGTACCAACTACCAGGCGTGACGGAGGTCTGTCACACCGCCTGAACACGTGTCACGCAAGCGTTGGGCGGCGCCATAATATTAAGCGCCCATACCTCTGCCATTCTTTAAACCAACTCTGACCACTATATTTTGGAAGTGAGAGATTCTGCTCGACTTGACCATTTTTTTGAAACGTTTCCAAACCTTCAAATTTTGGCGCCGCCTCGAATTGTGAGCGAGTTTGGGCTGGTCAGTGATGAGAAAAACAACGGAGGTGGTTAAGCCTCGACGCGGAGGTCAGGCTGCTGACAAACAGTCATCTGGCGTCACGACATTCGCCAAACGGTTGGCCGAATGCGTTCGCGAACTAAACTCCAGTGGATGGAATGTCCTCACCTGGGCCACCCGGGCCCACCCCCTAGCCATTCCTTTGTTTACGCTTTGATGTATTGATAAGAGCATAACTATGTACACACACGACCAAACACCTTCATGGACAAGACCTAGACACAGAGTGTCCAGGCACTTGCTCGACAAGTTTTCATATAATTGTTTTTTAAATCATTGGACATCCAACGTATTTGACTTCGTGCACTCACCGTTTCCGCGGAATATATCTAGCGGTGTTTTGAACACGCATTCCCGCGACCTGCTCTTGACTGTTCTCTCATGCGCGATGTGAACGCGTTTCGGTCGGAATCATCTCCTATTTGCCCCCGGGGTGCGTGTTCCTGTTATATATATCCGACTTCACGCATACCGGCAACGCATCCGCGACTCTGCACAGGACGAAGACATGTGCCACCTAGGAGTCAATGACGATGCAAGAGTCATCTTGTTTGATGTTGCTAACTGTTCGGTAAATGTTACAAACATTCAAACTGAAAACCAATTACAGCGGAAGTGGATTGTACGTGGTAGACGCAATTTTCTTTACTTACCGATGTTAGAGGAGCTAACCGTCTCGTCAGATAGCTTTGATCTGTGGGATTTCAAGATCGGAAACGACGCAAACGACTTCTGGGGACGGAATGGAAACAATGGTAAATCATGTTCATTTTCCACACATCCTAGACGCGCTCTCGTGATCAAGTACTGACCAACAAAAGGAAATGTCAATTTTCTTAGTCAAAAGGACGCAGCATCTGAAAACCTCACTTCCGTGAACGCAATGGGCAACATGGTCGTAAAGGTGGATGACTTCACTACCGCCGCCCCAAACGGAACATTCGGACGTTCTTCAGTGCAGATTTACCACGTACGTCGTGGCATTCAACCTTTCTCAACAGCCCAGTAACAATTTTCTCCGCATTAGACCAATCACCTTGAACAATAGCAGAAATGTTACCTCAACTGTACCGTCCGGGTCTAGTAATCGTGCAAGACGTGCCGATATTCTCACCACCTTGCTGTGGTTTGCTGTTGTGATTGGCCTGGCTAGGCGTAGTACGATTCGGAAACCTTCTGGTTCAAGCTGGAGACGGAGACTCTGTAGTAATCTAGATAATAAACTATGATTGTCGGTAGTGGATAGACGCCCATTAGACAAGTGCTTCACAATAAGACATCTGCCAAAGTAGCGATGCTTCAATACAGAAAGGCGTCGATATTGGGGCGAGAGCATTTGCAAAAACATATATAATAGCTCCTAGTCACAAGTGATCTGCCTCGATCTCTAATTCTATGGCCCATCGACGATTAAAAACACCATGTTCATAAACGCGTCGTGGTGAACCGTCAAACAAAAATTTAATAAGGGTGTAAATCAAGAGAAGTTGAGATCAGACGCTTTCTGGGTGCAAACTCGAAATGAAACGCATGTAAGCGAGGCTGATAGTATTGGAGGACAACCTCAATCAACCAGAAGTAAGACAGAGACCTAAATCACAATGTGCTGGCCTATACTGCGCGAAGAAGCCCAAAGCATCATCCCGATGGAGTCCATAGGTATCGAACGTAAATGCTAGGCTGGTTGCCATCGCAGAACATACGGTTCGAAAGCAGTGGAATGACAGACCAAAGGAACCGATGGAGCAGAGGATTGTGACGCGGATGATAACAGTTGAAGGGCGAGTAACAAAGCTAAAAAGTAAGGTTAACGAAATTTCTCGTACTTTGGAGAGTTACACCACCAGATATGGTATACCGTCTGACCCTTCCTACCAAGCGTTGCTGTAGACACAGTCGAGAGAGAATGCTAGCATATGTGAACGTATTTCGGAACTCCTGAAAGATGCTTCTTCAGCGGTATAAATGTCTCAAGGCAAAGAATACGCAATACGTACATAATTCCAGATTCCCCTTCTCAACCTTTCCCAACGCCTCGACTTGTCGACGGACCTCGTCAGGATCGTGTGCTAGATTACGCGACTAGTTCACTGGAATGACGCATTTGAATCGTCGCGTGTGCGAGTTGGACTGTATTGAGTATTGAAGACAGCATGTCCATTGTTGTGCAAACAAGGTAAGGTATCGGACATCGATACTCGATATAGTCACGTGCGTGTGCCCCATATGGTGCGGAAACAAAGAATTGTCTATTGCCAAATGATACAAGGACTAAGGGCCATTATGGCTCTCGCAGTCTGTAGTATATACACATATATTCCCGCCAATGAAATCTTTCACCAGTTCATTAGAAATTGAGAGAGGAGTTAACAAATTGATTGTCTGATGGTTGTACCAGTCCTGATGTGCCAACTAAATTAGTGACCATTTCATTTGTCTATCTCCTCATCACACACAAGTCGGGTATCTCTGAAAGTTTGCATACCGAGTCCTTATATGTATCCCCACAGACTGCGAGAGCCATAATGGCCCCTAGTCCTGGTATCATTTGGCAATAGACAATTCTTTGTTTCCGCACCATATGGGGCACGCGCACGTGACTATATCGAGTATCGATGTCCGATATACCTTATGAGATGGCAATACAAACGAAGAGGAGTGGGACGGCGATGAATGATGTGCATCAAATTGTGTTTTTAAACTCCGCAATCTAATCTAATCACCGCTCTCTCGGATCGTCTCAATCTGGACACTGCCGTCGGTGCACAGTGCGGTTGTACCCTTGGATATGATGCACACAATAGCATAGAAATTGCATAACAGTTCCGCTGCGTAGCGAATTGATCCCCCCGCGCGGCAACGATTCCCTTGCCGATCGAACAATAACTCAGGTCAGTGAGTTGGACTAATTTTGACGCTACAAAGAGGTTAATGACAAAAGAATCGTGTCCCAGCTTCAGATTTGCTTGACTGACACGTGTACCTACCTTACGGAACTTCGGAGTTACTGATAGCGTCTCGATCTGTTTGTAGATCCAGACACGACTCAATATTGCGGGAGTTCGTTTTGCTGCGGTAGCGGAGCCACTGAGGCTTCCATGAACGTTTACCCACTTCAGGAGACGCTTGCTGCTAGTGTTAAGTACTTTCCATCAGTAATGGATCGTAAATAAATGAGGTTCCCTGAGCAGATCAAAAATCTCCTGAAGTTAACCCTAGGTACTGAATTGCCCATAAGATTTTGTGGGCGTTGCGCAGCGAGACAGTGCCCTAAGAGCACTCTATCGCCCTTGTAATATCCATTTGAGGACATGCAATGCATGAACAAATAGACAGATTAATGGTACACTAACGGCTCCGTCCTCATGGTGATGCTTCCGTTGAATAGCCTTCGGGATGAATAATTGGACAAACCAACAGTCATTGTGATGATGAGTGGCGTCGTTCCTCTCGGGTATATATACCATGGCTCTACCCATGGAATCATCAGTCATTCCACCCCCCTCATCCCTCCCTATACAACTACTCTGCGAATCTCAGATTACGCATCATGTATTCCTCTCAGGACTTTCCTACTACCAAAGTTCATGCGGCTGATGGAACTCTTCTCGAGTCCCATTTTGCTCCCAACACCAATTGTCTTCGAATTCAGGAAGGGACATATATCCTGGGCTCACAGCCTGATGATCCGCCACTCGTGACCGTCTTTTCTAATGCTCAAAACTTGGTGATTAGTGGCGGGTTCTTCGGGATAGAGGTTTCCGGTGAACATCGTGAGTCCCTCCAGTATTTGTGTCGGCGTCTTGTTGACAAACCCTACACTCTCAGGGCCTGCTCAGAACAAATGCACCCAGAGCTATTCGGAAAATTCTGATGGCCCAAAACACCCTGCTCGCATGTCAGCTCGTGTTCCAGCCACTTTCGGACAGTCTCCAGAAACTTTCAGTGCTTCACCCGTTACATCCACACCAGTGAATCGCGCTCCACAAAGCCACACTAAGATAGAACAAGAAGCTCTCAACGTCGAACTCCACCTTCGAACCACGCCATCCCCGACGGCGCCACCCATGCCCAGTGCGCGGGTTTCTCAGTCCAAGATAGACACCGAGTTGAATGGGATTCACACGCCCTCGCCCATGGCGCCGTTTTTCGATGAAGGATCAGTGACAGCCCAGAACGGTAAACATAAGAGCGACATCATCTTGCACAAATAGAAGGAGAACAAGAAGTACAGGTGCCTCATATTCTAACTGAGTATAACCAGAGGCTACGTGATCTCAACTTTGTTTTTACTCCCGAAGGTTCTCGAGAGGGGATGCTTTTTGTAACGATTAGAACATAAACATGATTGAATCCACATATTCCCGCATATTTCGTGATCCGTGAGCAACAAGTTGAGACAGAAATCTCGAACGATCAGCTCAAGTCAATGCAATAGGGGTATTATACATCGGATAGCAGTAACGACGTGGATATATGTAACACTTATACTCGTGGGTTCCAAAAGTGATGGTCCTTCGCCAAATTCACACGGTATCCGAGCAGCGTAAAATACGTATATCGCATGCAAATCTGAACAGAAATTTGTGATATCTTGAATAGACATTAAAATGTGGTGTAAGAAACATAACATGTATTCAAAACTGGAAAGATGCAACACCGGCCTTCATAACAGCGGAAATAAAGATGAGCATCCAATAGAACTGTCTTGTTATGCTTTTGGCATGCAGAAGCTTACGTAGCCTATGCTCTACTAATTTAACACTTTGGAGCGATAGAAGTGGGTCTTGTGAGTGTACCATGGCCATTATAGCGTGCTAGGGTCGCTACACATTGCTGAATCCCAGAGATTTCCGGTTACAGTTGACAGATCAACACAAAATCAACTGGTAATGAGTTTCTTGGAGCCTGTAATTGCCAAGTATGAGGGCCTATAATGCCCAACCCGGGAATTATGCGCTTTTATATTCTCTGTGTTATCGAACGTATCGAATATGAACGCCAAACCCCGTAGTATCTGGCCGCTGGACGATGACATAGTCTTTCTTGATGAACCATTTTTACAAGCTGCTGGAATTCGGCAATGTGTAGCAACCCTGGCACGCTATAATGGCTATGGTACACTCACAAGACCCACTTCTATCGCTCCAAATTGTTAAATTAGCAGAGCATAGGCTATGTAAGCTTCTGTATGCCAAAAGCATAACAAGACAGTTCTATTGGATGCTCATCTTTATTTCCGCTGTTATGAAGGCCGGTGTTGCATCTTTCCCATTTTGAGTGAGTATTATGTTGATAAAACTACGTCCCAATGCCTATTCAAGATATCGGAGTTTTCCGCTCAGACTTACATGCGATATACACATTTTACGCTGCTCGGATACCGTGTGAATTTGGCGAAGGACCATCACTTTTGGAACCCACGAGTAACTGTGGGAATATTGATAACACCAGAATCACACGATTACGATTCTGAGCTTAACCGTCCGCGATGAGAGGTCTCGCACGTATTTCTTCCTAGACACAATCACTAGATTCAATGTCTGCTGCTACCTAGATGACATCTAAGTTACCATTTGTGACCACAATGAGGTATAGCGACGTTACGGCGTTACTTACCCAACTAGACGGCATGCTGATAGGCCACGAGTCAAGTTGGGCAGATCAAGATTTGAGGGCGCTGCGAGCAGTGCACCCAGCGCCATAATCATGTCATGCGTGAGGCCGTGGGCTCAACCCCATAGCTCCCACTCCTTTTTGATTGGAACTAGCTTCTTTACATGCCATTGCCTCATTTTTGGGTGTGCATTCAAACGTAAATGAATGCTCAGTCTGAGTGAGTACGCTTGATCAACCAGAATCTTGTATAGGTTCTATAGTGTAGTGGTTATCACTCGAGATTCTGATGCACAATTGAGTTCTCGAAACCTAGGTTCGAACCCTGGTAGGACCTCGCCTGTGTCTTTTTGAACACGTCAGACCACCCCTCCGAACGTACGTTATACTGCAACACGCAGACTCCCGTTCAAATAAATATACTTTATGTTGGTATTTCTGTGGAAATCAGACCTGTTCACCTCTCCATTGCCTCCATCATGATGGATGGCTGGTTGCTGGGCAGAACTCGTGACTTTCTCGATGGCAGATTAGCATTAAACACTGGAATTTATGTCAAGCGGAGGTGTACGCACCGATTCCGAGGCACGACGTCAAGGATGGGTCTAATCACACGAAAATTACATACGGCACTTGTCGATCCTGTCCTGGACGCATAGCATCTTATTATGTGTGTGCATATGTACGACTGGCTAGGACGATTCGACAACATCATGATTCACGGTACCATCATCGTGCTTATGACTACCCGCTGAGGGGGCGCTCAGCCAATGACAGGCTCACATGAAACGTCTCCTGATCTTTGAGCTTTAAACACGGAATATGGTCAAGACTCAGTCGCATGCTTCCCAGTAACAAGAGTGATCAAGAAGAGGAGATGAGGCAATGAAGATCAGATGAGAAGTCATAAACTTGTATCACCTGAAAGGCATCCGTCTGCGTTGATACCTGATATTGTCCGCGAGTCCATAGCGCTGGGTGTGTGGATGTTCAAGGTATGTGTTCTGAGCTTTCTGCTCGGGTACGTAATTCATTGTACGCAGCCAAAAAAAAAAATGAACACAATCAAGGTGTACCGCTCTTCCCGGCGCACCTAAGTGTGCGTAATGCCGCAAGAGAGAATTGATCTCACTAGTTGGAAATGGGATGAGTTGAGCCAGTGTAGCCAAGGAACACCTCCGAAATAGAGTCTTTCTGCACAGCCTAGCTGCTTGAATATAAGAGTCACAACTTTCACCTTTCAATTGGGCGACAGGTGCGGTAACACGGAAACCAACAGATTCAATGGGCAATGTGAGTTGGAACGCCACAGAAAGACGACACACGCTGATTGCTGAGCACCCACAGAACTCATCCAAACTTGCGGTTGATGACAGGGACACATCGATAACCTATTTAGGAAACTGGATTCAGAACGCGACCTCGGCCGAATCCGACGGCACCGCGAGTGGCACAGTCTCGTCTGGCGCTTCCGCTGTAGTATCCTTTATAGGTAAGTAACCATACCAAAATCTTCATTCAAGGTTGCTCGGTGTTCATCATAAATGCATGTATACTTAGCACATCACATCAGGCACAGGTATAAACGTCATAGGCACCATCCCGCCAGCTGTCCTGAATATCCCCGCGATATCTCACTACATCATCGACGGTGGCATCCCATCATTCTTCACGCCAAATGTGACGGCAAATACCACGCCATTTGGGCAGACTCTGTACCAATCGCACAATCTAACCCAGGGAGCGCACCAGCTCGAAACTGTGAACACCATTGAGTCCGATGGCCTGTGGTTAGACGTATTCTCGTAATCACAGGGACTTCTCCCAATATAACGATGAGGCAGCCTGGTCCATCTAGCGCAAATTCATCTCTTCTCGTCGTTAAGATTATGACACCCCGCATAACACATCGTCTACAAAGGCCGTGTCCGTGTCACTCCGTTCTTCATCAATCACTATATCTTCCGAGACTACTACGACCACCTCAACAGCAACCGGGCCAACGACTTTGATTTTAGCCACCCCATCACCATCATCACCTCCTGGAATAACGCAACGCAAAACCCGTCAACCAACAAACTTAACAATGCTACTGTGATTGGTGTTTCAATAGCAGGGGTCTCTGGTGGATTGTTGATTCTGGTTGTAATTGTGTCGCCTTGAGGAGGCGTCGACAACAGAGTTTCAAACCGCCTATGACCATTTCGCCGCTTGATCGTAAGTTTATTTATCCTCTACCCTCACCCAGAAGAGGATACTCCCGGCTGATAGACGACGTCGCAGTGAAGCGTTGATTAGATTGTACACGCGTAGAATGTATTGAGATGCTCGAAGACTTGCCCATTCTCGCCTGAATACTTTCCAATTGACCATTCTGACATATCATCCTTCTGTGTATATGAATGATGATTCATAGTTGGCGCGAGTAAGAGAGTGTTAGACTTTGGACCTACATTGGCTTGGTGATAGCAGTGAAATTTAGAATGATAGTCATCAGTGGCAAAGAAACGAGGTACGGATCCAGAGTACCGGAGAAACAATGACAGAGACACGAAGTTGTAGCTGGTCATAGCTAGAGATATGTTGCATCGTCAAACAGAGAGGAGAAGCAAGTTCGAGAACGAACATGAAACAGAAGGCAGAATGGCAAAAGAATGAATTATGATAGAACATATAAAATGCAGGTAGGAGGGGATGCACGACACAAAAATAAGACCAGAGGCTACGAGAAGGAAGAAAGGAAAGAGAAGACAACAAATAAACGAGTGGTATGTAGCTTGATCCAGGGTATAGTAGGCTGTTTTCAGGCGATGTGGAGAAAGTATGGAGCGAAAAGAGGGATACGCCAGCAGATTATAGACGAGGATTGGACAAGGACGCATTTGGTGGCGGTATGTTGATAAGTCTAAACCCGAAAACAGGCACTGAGCAATAACACCGACGAGAAGGATAAGGCTATCGAATACAGCAGCATACAGTGGTAGCAATACCCACAAGAGGCTGGCGGCGGCGTGATAAGCGCCCGCACATGGAGGTGACCCGCATTGCTCAATCACTCGTGCACTGGTTGACCATCACACTGGTTCATCTTAAATTTCATTAGGAAATGGACCAGGAAAACCGCTGGTCCGTCGCCATCATGATCGGCGAGCGACACCACCATATTGGATCAATACCCACATAACCGCAAATGAACCGGCGATTGCGGGGGCAATGACCCCGTAGAATGTAGGCATTATCCTCCAACACATCCCAGCTGGGAGAGTCAAGGTTATAGTCCAATGGCGTCGTTGTCATGCCCAAGCATGGCCATCACCACCATTACTGGCAGTGCAGGTAGTGTTCGGTATTTGATCCTCCATGACGGTCCGATATATGAAAGGATGCAAAGATCAAAAACCACACGAACGACAGTTCAGAGGATGGTGTGTCGAAGAACATCAGAGAAAATAGGACGTCGAAGCTCAAGGCGAAACGGGATTGTGTCACAGGATCCCCGAGTAGTTGAGCGCCTTTTGTAATATCGTCTCTTTTACCATCGCGAACACCTGCCGCATGCCGCTCGTATCTGTTGCCTGCGTCAAACTGAGAAGGTTGTTAGTCAAAGTTATAGATGGAGAGATGACGGAAGGATAGAACCACGGAGAGTTATACACACTGTGGATACAGACTCAGCCGTGGCCGGTTCGACTGCACGAACTTACGCAACAGGTACTTTGCCGCCTTGTTGACGTCGTTCCCGCCTGTGTATTCGGGGAAGTAGGGCTCTAGTGGGATCTATAAGTCGAAGGGTTCAATCTAACGTCAGTCTTTATTCACCTTCCAGAACGTGGAGGTGATTACAAAGGAGGAGGACAAACTCACCTTATTCAGCTTCAATTTGAACACGTCTATCTTGTTCATGAACAAGATGATAGTCGTTTGACTGAACCATCTGTTGTTAATCACGCTCTCGAAGAGCAGTAGCGACAAGTCGACGTGGTTCTGTTCGTGATGATAAACAGGTAGAAGGAAAGAGAAACAGAGAAGAACCAAAGACACACCTGAGTCTTGTCCTCTAACAACATCTGGTCATAATCAGACAGGGTTGTGACAAAAAGAAGGGTCGATACGCTCTCGAAGTAATGCATCCACTTCTTGCGCTCGCCTCTTACCCCATTAACCTCGAGAATGCTTATTCTGTTAAGAACATCTTCGTCAGTCGTACGCGGTCAATGAAATCAGGATTCGGGGTCGACCACCATAACTGGAGGCGACCGGAGGAAACGGGGAGAGAAAAAGAGAAAACCACCCACGACAGCTGCCCCATACTAAGCCGAGTCTCTTCAATGCCTCCTACCGTCTTTGCTGGCGCGCGCAGTACATCGGTCTCGTTCGGTAGGTACCCGGGGGCTCCAATACGCAGGACTTCGTCGAAGAAACTGGTCGCGCGCTATTCGTTAGTTCAAATCCTAGGACCACCATAGAAAAAGAGCAAGGATAAACGAGACAATGCAGAATACTCACTATGGCGCATTATCCGTCAGATAAAAATTACCACTATGTTCGTCCATGACCTTGGAGACGATAGGGTCTCTCCAGAGTCGGTGGATCGCCTGCGCGATCTCGAGCGAGAGGATGGGCTCAAGGACTCTGGGGTAGGCACGACGTGAGTGTATATTTGTTCGACAAGGAGCTGTTAGTCCGGAGCATCAGCGCTGGCCTCCACTCGAAGTAACAGAAAGAATTGAAAAAGAAAGTAGAAAAACATAGACATACCCAGTGTTCTCCCTCAAAGTACTCCAACCCAGCCTTCTTCATATACGCTACGACTCGGTATGCGCTGTCGAATACATCTCTCTGGATGATGGAGATGAACATGGCGAGTTCGTCGGGTGCGAAGCCGGCCTGGTGGATGATCTTGAACTGCTTGACGATGGTGCTTCTGCCGGATCCGGGGTACCTATTCATGTTTTTCGGGTGGGGGAAGAGGGGTGAGTGAGAAGTTGGGGAGGGGGAAGAGTGAATGATAGAAGCTAGGAGTGCAAAGTAATGTACAAGGGGCGAAGGCGACGAGAAAGGATGGAGTGGAGAAGTAAGCGAAAACACCTCCACAAATATATCCCCGATGCTGTAGCACCACTACACCAGCCCAATCCAGCTCGACACGGGGAGCGAGGAAAACGCAGAACGCATGAAGAACTACCGACCAGGACCAGAGGAAGAGATAGCGTACGTACCCAATAACAAAACCTTGTGATCGCGCCTGAACCGCTTTGCGTCCTCCTCGATCTGGCGGTCGATCTCGTCCGAGCGCTCCTTGGCGGACGTGTCCGGCTTCGACACGAAGCCGCCCATGTGTCCCTAGTCTAACTTTTGGGAGCTATGTGATAGATTTACGTGCAGGTCAAAAATTCCAGTTGTCTGGAGACTAGGGGAAGTGGGCTGGGGAGATCGAATGTATCTGTGCTCTGTGCCGTGATACGGTTTGCTGCGCTTCATGCACAGTCCAACGTCCCCGTACGGGATTTGAGGAGCTATACGTCTATGTGCGTGCTCAATTTCCCTACCCTTGCAGACAATCTGTCTCTCCTTCCACGAATCGTCTGGTTCTTAGGTGGTGTTTGGAAAGGGTAAAAATAAATACATTTAGCCCAAGCAACCGGTAACATAGAAGCCCCATCAGCAAAATCACGTTTTACTTTTCCGCTTTTGGACGGTTGTTAGCTTGCGCCAAGTCAAAAGCTGAAAAGCGACAAAAAAGCTGAAAAGTTGAACACCACTTAGGTTGCGCTGAGTACTACCATTATCTGTACATATGACACTAGTGAGTTTGTGGCGAGCGCTTTTTAAACCTTTTCATAATTTTTGTAGCTTTTCATAGCTTTTTTAGCTTTTCGTTACTCAATTCTTACTAATACTATAACCCACTGACACACGCTTTTCTAAATAAATAAAAACGAGCTGGGTTGCCAGCTTTTCAGCTTTTCAGCTTTTTGGCCGCTTTTCTGACTTGTACAACCCTGAAAAAGCGATGTGTGAACTTACTGATGCCGTCTCAATCAGGAAACGAACTAACCGCTGGCACCTACGGCCATCACCGAGCAGTATCAGTCCATCAATGATTATATGTAATCACGATCAGGAAACGACACCGCCACATGGAATCAATCAAGTCCTTTCCTTTTGAACAGTCATTCAATTGCCTGCAACTGTGCCCAAACAGTGCACTTGGGATTATTCGCATTCCATTTTCCATGGCCTTCTTTCATGGTGCGACCAACACCGCCATCCTTGGAGGGACGCAGGTCGCTGCTGGACCAGGAAGCACACTTACAATCACCCAGGGCGGCTACGCGGGTGGCAGTAGTGGTACGTTCTACATATCGACTGTTGATCAAAGCTGTTACTTCTCGTAATTTGATGCTCGGGATTCATAGCTTTCAAGGACCTTTCAGCAGCAGCAGCACATACGGCGCTGCATGACTCTGCTGCACGCTTTGATGCTCCTCGCTGCCATCGCAACACACGCGCTAAGTACCTCGATAAGCTTGAGCTATGGACGCTAGGGCAAGGAGAACTCAAGGGGAAGCGCCTCATCTGGCTGAATGGCGGCCCAGGTGCGGGGAAATCTGCCATTATACAATCGTTAGTCGAGCGCTGCGCCCAACACGCAACCATCCTTGGGACATTCTTTTTCGCTCGCGCGGATTCATCGAGGAATTACGCCGAAGTCTTGATACCAACTCTCGCCTACCAGCTGGCTCGCACGTTCCCTGCAGCGATGGTGGTATTGGAGCCGATTATCATGCATGACCCCCTCATATTCAAAGCCTCACTCCGCACTCAGGCCTACACTCTCCTTGTCCGCCCGTTTCTTTATCTTATCGACGTTGCAGTCCTCGAAAATACCAGCTCTTCCCCAAGAGTATTTATCGTCGACGGTTTGGATGAATGTAGCGACTCACAGAAGCAAGCACTCATTATCAGCGTCGTCGCATCTGTGCTCCACGACTACCATATCCCCGTCTGCTTCTTACTCGCCAGCCGCGCTGAGACAGCCATTAGTCTCGCATTTCAGAGGCAGAAAGGACTGCATTCCACGTTGGCGTCACTCTCGCTGGATAACGACTCCGACGCCTGGTCCGACATTCGGCAATTCATCGAGGATAGTTTCCTCGACATCGTTGACACCCACCCGTTAAGGCACCATATCACATTGCCCTGGCCTGAACCTTTCTCAATTGGCGAACTCGCAAGGAAGGCATCCGGTCATTTCATCTA
Source organism: Psilocybe cf. subviscida (assembly GCA_013368295.1). Classification (NCBI taxonomy): domain Eukaryota; kingdom Fungi; phylum Basidiomycota; class Agaricomycetes; order Agaricales; family Agrocybaceae; genus Psilocybe; species Psilocybe cf. subviscida. The sequence continues at coordinate 7,615,675 of JAACJJ010000028.1, read as the reverse complement.
TGCGGCCGTGGCTATGAGGTTCATCGCTTCTTCCGATGAACATCCGGCACGTGCACTACAGGTTGTCAAAGGACTGGTTCCATCCCGTACCGGGAGCCCTTTGCGGAGCTGGACGCACTATATCTTCATCTCTTGAGATCTGCAAGATACACGAGCCAGGCCCTTGGAATTCTGAGGCATTGTATCCTCACGAATTTTGAACCATCAGTCGCAGCTATATGCTGCCTATACGACACCACTCCTGATGACGTCGCCCTTTTTCTATCCGACATCCCATCACTTGCAATTTTGTCCCCGAACGGTGAAGCTGAATTGTCCGTCAACGTGAAACATGCCTCCCTCAGAGACTTCCTTACTGACGAGAAACGTTCGCACGAGTTTTATATCTCCGACACAGAATATAACGCATCTTTTCTGGTGCGTTATTTCCAGTTGTTGGATGAAGGTGCCAAAGCGCCAATATCCTCATTGTTCACCACCGGTGGTTGGATTGGGGCAACGCGCAATTTCATTGCTGTGCTGTGCCTGACTATAACTCACTCGCAAGAAACCGAAGTGCTCCGACGAATGATTAGTGGACACTCCGCCCAGGATATCTGGAAGTTCTGCGCCGAAGGCTTTGAATCTGATACAGAGATGTCAAAAGCAGTTATTAGGAGAACGACTATCGCCTCGGTCTCCAGGTACATACATGCCATTCGTGATTCGGTAAGTCAAATACTCTTGTCACAGAATGATCTGACTATGCGCACCGCGTTTTGGCTTCCAGATCGTCAACATAGATAATGCTCTCTATATTCACCAGTTTCGCATTTACATTCATCTACTACTGGATCACCTAAGCCCTCTGATACAGACAAAGCCCCAATATCGTATCATTCCGGCACTCATGTTCTCATCCAGTCGGTCAGGCTTGATCTTTGTACAGAACTTGATCTACCACCTTGGTCGCCAGTTCAATATTGCGATTGACTATTCGCTCGCATTCGTCTATCTACGGAGGGACCCCTTGGGTGCAATTGATTCTCGATCATTTGAAGCTCTGAGGTCCTTGCCGCAAACCCGACTGTCATGGAGCTCTGATCTGACTATTGCAATGAAGCTCGTCCTCCGCCAGCTTGTGTCCCTTTCATGGACCCTGGAGCTTGTGTGCATTAATCCTCACCGAGGATGGCTCCAGCGAAATAAGCCGTGGAAACAGATATCAGTCGGCTCACCGAAACTATCTTCCAAATTTTATTCCTTCCTGCGCACTCTCCCGAAACCGCCCAGATATAGCTCGCGTGAACACCTTTCTTTTATGCGCCATGGATACAGCCGCGCGAGTCAAAGAAAGATTTCTGGCAGGAGAACAAGATGTTTTCTTCTTCTGAAAGCCGTGATTTTCTATCTACATAAATCAGACTGCATCCGCGAAGTCGTGAAATTGGCACGAAGATCGCTCCCGAAGGCCGCAATGTGGGTTCCCAAGTTACTGGGAAAAGCGCGCACGCAGATGGACTCATATGTCCTTCGCTGGGATGGTGAGGATTTATTTCTGCTAAGGTCGTGGCATTCACTAATATCTTGGCTTAGAGTCGGTGGATGGCGCGTTGGAGCTAGTTCGGTCTTTGTCTATCAATGACATGGACTGATTATACATCCCCCGACTGAGAACGAAGCTGTTCTGAAGCGAACCGCCGCTGTATAAATATGTATGTACATTGTTTGAAAGTATGGATCTTTCTTCAGTGCTATCTATTTGGCCTCCGTGATTCACTTCTATGTTCTCTACATCGTGTGGCTGAGTCGGTTCTTGATGAAAAATGTCAACGCTTGATAATACTTCATTCGACAATACCGAGGCACTCACAGGGAGGGTAGACCCAGGCATTCGGTCCGTTCGGCGTATACCCATTCGCGACAAACGAGTTATACTCCGACGTGTCGATAGTGTGATAGTTATCAGAGATCACAGAATTGCTAGCCCACAGCAAAGGGACAGTCCCGGGGCAGCTTCCATCGGTGTACACATATCCCGCAATTCCCTCCACCGATCCGTGTAATGTCGTGTAGGCCCATGGCGGCTGCGCGCTAGTCAAGAACGTCTGGCGGAGGGAGTCGCTTGCGGTGAGCAAGTGCGTTTGTGTGGCATTCTGGTAGAGGCGATACATCGGGACTAGAGAAGGGACAACGGGAGGGCTTCGGAACCACTGGAATGCATCCTCGGTCTGTACTACGTAGCCGTATGTGTAGATCCATTGAAGCTCATCCCCCGTAACCGTAGGGACTTTAATTAAATAATGAGTATGAACTTAGAAAAGTCATTTAAACCATCCATTATTTAAAACGTATTCACTCACAATTTGTACAATATTCAAAGTAGTATGAGCCTTCTTCAAAGAGGATGGATTGCTAATTTAAAGGAGACCTTCAATCATATTTAAATGCACAGATAAATTTCATTCAAAATGCAGACTAAACATATTCAAAGAACAAGAGTGGATATATTCAAAGATAGACAATAGGTGTATTTAAAAACCAAACCAGGATTATTCAAACAGGCGGCGATCTGATCTACGTAGAAATGCTATCTGAAGATATGTACGCGTTCTACACGTATTTCTGTTCAAAGAGGATTAGGGAGGACAAAGCTATCGCCTGCTCACCGGCAGCAGCCACAGTGTTTCCTGTTCAAATGTTGTCAAAATAACATGTGCAATCAGGTAAGATATAGTACACTCACATGGTGGTATCCACATTCCATTTTCAGTCCTACACACATGTGACATAATTGATGTCCGTATCTCATGAGTAAAGAAGCAGGTATTAGGTTTAGCTGTGTGCCACGCCCCAGATATATTTTGCGCGTTTAGTCGATTTGGCGATGACGGTAATGGATTAAGGAAAGAAGGTGGGTGAGCCACTGTACAGATTGGAATCGGCCTTATAACAACGACTAAGGCCCACAAGCGTGAGACTGCTGACTAATAAGCGGGCCAGCGCTTAACACTATCAACACATACGGGCCACAACACTGTACAAGTAACTCGCCGATTTAATGATGCTCTTAGACAATGCACCCCCAATGTCTGGAGCCAAATGTAGCCACGCATAAAAAGGCTAAAGAGTCGGTGAGTTTGAACTCATTCCACCTGCCATAGTCTATGTCAAGCTTCACTTGTGACACCAGAAATCGACCAGATTGAGACATTCTGGCCAGTAAATAGCCCCCATGACAAAAAGCTGCAGAATAATGTAACATAAGGTAAGTTTGGCTTCACTCTCTGCTTTAATATTGCATATTAACAGCGGGATCTGGGTTTGTCATTGTCGCGCACGCATAGGCATGTCTAACAAGCCACTTCAGGTGTGGCTTGAGAAAGATGCTACATTTTTTTGTATTCTCTCGCTCTCTCCGCTTATAACGTGTCGACTTGCATAGGGGGCTTAGTGACTCCAAGCAGAGGCCGAGATGGAGCGCTGCTTCACACCCATTGCAACCCAAAGTAATTGAAGATTGGTTGAATGCTCGTTTAAATATCCCATGTGAGCATGATTTAAAGTATCTCACTCGTAATTTAAACAGTGCGCCACCTTGTCTTTAAAGAGTACACCTGCCTGTATTTTAATACCAGAGACCTATGATATTTAAATAATAAACGGCTATGACAATTGAAATAGTGGAAAGCGATGATATTCAAACAGAGGTACTAGACTGAGAATGGAGGATGGAGGATAGAAGGAGGTCATGATATATTTAAATATGAGTGGATTTAAATCATCTGACTAACTTCATACTCTTTATTTAAATAAAGCCCCTATGGTTTTATTCATCCCAGATACTGACGGTGTAAAGTGGTCTTTGCCCCCGTCATGGTTCAAGCGGTGGACGGTATTTCCATCCGCCATGACGTCCCCGCAGGCGGCACGACGCTGACAATCAGATGTTTATATTAGCGTATCAATTGATGAAATGCCGCCACGGGCGCAGGCGGTAAAGCAAGCAGGTGGTCATGAGCAGCAGCGAACAAAGTGAAAAAATCAAGGAGATGAGGGTCAGAGCATGAACCACTGTCGAAGGGCATGTCATCCTCGCGCGGGACGAAAGCGCATCCAATCACCCCAGTTGATCACGAGCAGCATGACATCCTGGTGACGTTTCTCGAGTCCGACTGTGAGCCCTGCTGCTGGTCAAGTCCGGAACCCCTAGTGCGGGAGACGCCTTGCGTATCACAGGCCAGGCGTCTGTTGCAGGGATGCAGACACATGTATACCTCCAGGTATGCAAATTTTCATCCACAGCTCCCTAGCTGACAACGTTCACGAGAGTGGCAGCTGAAGTTGCTTCGTGCCAAAATAAGAGAAAATCCGAAGATCCAGGAAGAGTAGGGAGAAATAGGGGAGAAGGGATTAAAATGAGATACGTTGTTGGTAGAGGACCAAAAAGAAGAAGCGTGGAAACGAAATATGGATATGTGCACTGAACGTAGAGGAGTCTGAAGGATGAAACGTTTGTGGAGGATAGCGGAGTGTACTCTTCGGCAGTGAACTATAAATCAATATCTGAATCCAAAAGTAAAGTGTGATCGGCAAACCAAACACGAAGAGAAAGGGCGTCACAGGATCCCGTCGTCCTTAAGCGCATTCTGCAAAATCGTCTCCTTCACCGCCGCGAACACCAATAGCATGTTGCTCGTGTCTGTTGCCTGTGTCAAACTGGAAACGCTATTAGCTAAGATATGATAGAACGAACGAAATTGATACTCACTGTGGATACACGCTCAGCCGTGCCCGGTTCGCCTGCATGAACTTCCACAGGATGTACTTTGCCGCCTTGTTGATGTCGTTCCCGCCCGTGTATTCGGGGAAGTAGCGTTCTAGAGGGATCTACAAGTCCAAGTTTCATCCAATATCAGTCTTTATTCAAGAAGCGATCAAAAGAAAGAAAAAACACAGCACCTCGTTCAGCTTCTCCTTGAACACGTCTGTCTTGGTCATGAACAGGATGACACTCGTCCGTAGAAACCATCTGCTGTTGATCACGCTCTCGAAGAGCAGTAGCGACTCGTTCATCCGGTTCTGTGAGTGTGAATGAATTATCAGCATTGGTACTCTGTCTCAGAGATTTTGGAAGCAATTCACTCCTGAAAGGGAGAAGTGGAGGACAACAGAGAGGAAACACTGGATACAAACCTGGCTCCTGTCCTCTAGTAATACCTGGTCGTAGTCGCTGAGCGCCGTGCAGAAAATGATGCTCGTCACGCTTTCAAAGCAGTGGATCCACTTCTTGCGCTCGCTCCGTTGCCCACTGACGTCGATAATCTTTATTCTATCGAGAGAATTTTTGTCAGTCATACTCGCACACTGACACCTGGAAAGGGGTCGCCTGCCAAAACTGGAGTCGAGTGGAGGAAACCGGGAGAGAAAGCCAGAAGACACTTACGACAACTGTCCCATATTGAACCGTGTCTCCTTGATGCCTGTATCTGTTGCTCGCGCGTGTAGGATATCCGTCTCGTTCGGCAGGTACCAGGGGGTGCCAATGCGTAGGACTTCGTTGAGGAAGCTGATTGCGCAAGTCATTAGTTCAAATTCCAGGATCACCGAAGAAATGGGGCAAAAAAAGAATCAAAGAAAAATCAAAGAAAAATGCTCACTAAGCCCTACTATCCATCAGATGAAAATCACTGCCAAGTTCGTCCATGACCTTGGGGATGATGGGGTCGTCCAGAACCGGTGGATCGCCTGCGCGATCTCGGGCGAGAGGATGGCATCGGATCCAAAGTCGGGCAGGGTATGTGGGTAAATTTGTTCGCCAAATAGCTGTTGGGTCAAAACATCAGCACCGGCCTCCACTCGAAGTAACAGAGAGCAAGTCAAAAATCTGGACATACTCGATTCTCCCCCTCAAAAGACTTCAACCCAGTGTCCTTCATATACGATACGAGCTGATAGACGCTGTCGAACACATTTCTACGGATGATGGGGACGTACATGGCAAGCTCGTCGAGCGCGAATCTTTCCTCATAGTAGACCCTGAACTGCTGAATGAGGGTGGTTTTGCCGGATCCAGCGATACCTGTTCATGATTTCAGGATGAGGAGGGAAGATTAGTGAAAAGGTGGAACAGAGAAGAGGAAAAGATACAAGCAAGGGATGTAAATCAATGTACAAAGGGCGGACGCGACAAAAAAAAAAAAGAATTGATTCAGGCAGAAAGAAGCAACCAAACAGCCCCCAAGGTGTATCCCCGATGCTTGAGTGCCACAAGCACCAGCCACCCTGCTCGACGTCGAGGAGGCGGGAGAGCGCAGCACATTGTACTACAAACCAAAACTAAAGGAAGGAACAGCTTACGCACCCAGCAACAAAATCCTACATTCGCGCTTGAAGCGTCTGTTGTCCTCCTCGATCTGGCGGTCAATCTCGTCGGAGCGCTCCTGGGCGCGCGTGTCGGGCGTCGAGATCAAGCCACCCATCGTTGCATATCTTTCTACAGTAGGGCTCGGGGTGGAAATATAAGTTTCGAGGTGTTCGGGGTAGTTTTGGGGGAAGGTCGAAAATTCGAGTGAGTTTAGAAGTAGGGCACACCGCCGAATGTGTGCGGTCGCCTCTGAGGCGATGTGCTATGCTGTGCTGAACTAAATCTGAGCTCCTTTATAGATCTTTGTGAATAGCATAACGCTTCTATGACTGGGTATGAGCAGCCAGCTGTGCGCTTCAGGAGTGGGAAGGCGCGGTGCTTGCGCGATGTGTTCGCGTCACGTGATGGTCAATATTCAGTTTCTTTTCTCTTCTCAGCAACTTCTCAGTCGGAATCGGGCTGATTCCCTTTCCATATTTAAGCGCCCGTGCTGTACCTGTTCATTTACACCGTTGACGCACGACCTCTATCTGTGCATCATAGTTGCGCTTACAATGGTCCAGGAATTTTTTTGCTTGTCTGAGATAGTGGCAGGATACGCGGCCAGTGGAAGAGCCAGATTCCGAGAATCATTGATCATGACCCGCCCTTGTCTGAGTCCAAAGTTGCCAGACGCTCTTGTCATCTCCTCATATTTTACATAATCGTACGTCCGCATTGATGTATATTGTTTGAATGTATGGATCCCTTCTTCACTGTTATCTTTGTGTTATCTACTCGGTCTTGGTGATTTACTTCCAAGTTCTCTAAATTGTGTGATTAGGTCGGTCCTGCACGAGAAATGTCCGCGTTTAAGAATACGCCATTCGACAATACCAAGGTACTCACAGGGAGGGTAGACCCAGGCAACCGGTCCGTTTGGTGTATACCCATTCGCGACAAACGAATTATACTCCGACGTGTCGATAGTGTAATAGTTATCAGAGATCAGAGAATTGCTGGCCCACAGCAAAGGGACAGTCCCCGGGCAGCTTCCATCGGTGTACACATATCCCGCAATGCCTTCTACCGATCCGTCTAATGTCGTGTAGGCCCATGGCGGCTGTGCGCTAGTCAAGAGCGTCTGGCGGAGGGAGTCGCTTGCGGTGAGCAAGTGCGTTTGTGTGGCATTCTGGTAGAGGCGATACATTGGAACTAGAGAAGGGACAACGGGAGGGCTTCGGAACCACTGGAATGCATCTTCGGTCTGTACTACATAGCCGTATGTGTAGGTCCACTGGAGCTCATCCCAGATACTGACGGTGTAGAAGTGGTCCTTGCCTCCGTCGTGGTACAAGCGGTGGACGGTGTTTCCATCCGCCGTGATGTCCCCGCAGGCGGCACGACGCTGACAATTAGGTGTTTATATTAGCGTATCTATCGATGAAGACACAGTTGTGTTACCTCTGGGTTTGGAATTGCTGCCACGAACGCAGACGGTAGAGCGAGCAGCAGTGACAGTGCAGCGGAAATCTTCATGGCAGATATCTTGACAGCCTCTCGAAGGATATAGACAAGTATATATAGGGAGCTTGGAGCGCCTCAACGTCGTCTGTTAGGTTCATCATCCTCCGCACTATGATTAGACAGCAAGGAGCATGAAAGTCTGTCAGCCCAGGGAACAGCAAGTGTCGTTGATCTGTCGTTGTCACTGCTGAAGGCTCCCCGTATGTGAAAATAGCTTATACACTTGTTCACAGAGCGTTTTTATCCCTCAGACGGCGAGCAGTTGTGATCACCCAACTGTGTCTTTAAGTGGATGTATGTGGGAGCATGTTTTGACATAAACAAAAAGAAAATTCTTGCAGGCTTCCTCCTGCAGGCTCCCTCAGCTGACCATGGAAAGCATGTAGGAGCGCCAGGTCAGATTTGCTCCCATTGGATTGACCCCAATGTTACATCCAGATGAAATGACTGCTCAGGATGCGGTCACCATTGTCTCATAATGACATACACGGAGTACTGGAAACCACGAATTCCCTCTGTTGTTGTGCATCATCATGATACACACATACGCGATGCACGATGTCATAAAAAGACGTCGCGGAGGGGTAGTGGCCCTTCAAAGGGTAATTCTAATAATAACCATTTTTCATCTCCCAACTTTGACTCTGAGCAGGGCCGGAAGAGCTTTGATCCTGAATCTTTTCTACATGACACCACCGGAATTGTTATTTATAGACAAGAGAAGATGTTTAACTATATTCTCCACAATGCTTGGAGGAAGTAGAACCGCCATGTATGGTTTATCTGCGGTATTTCAGAGGCAGTACTGGCATACACAAAAATATACATCAGTGGGGTTGATATGGTCAATCCCTCCTCGAGTTCCATCTCACCCGCCGCAGGCAATTCATGATGAGCACCCTCAAGACAGCGACAGGACTCCTGCGCCATGTTAACCGGAGATCCATTCGTGACAAAAATAGAGTCTCCGTTGACGTCTCGCGTAAAGGAGACCTGGCACAAAGAGGTGAGTATGTACCCTGGGGGCGCATGAACCGTAGGAGAACATGCAAATTGTGGTTGATCACCTGGCGCTAAGCACGTATCAGCTGGTACATACGAATAACACAATCAGTATGTGGTGATGCAATCACCTCCGGATATAGGTATGGGTCCCCTTGCTCCAAATTTGGGTTTGCCACAAATACTCCGGCATTATACGTGAGGGGAAACTCACTTGATCGCTGAATGCAAAATCTGCTCATGATATGCACGCAGAGTCCAAATGACAAAATAAACAAGGCGTATGTATGCCTGTACTCATCCATCCACATACAGTCACTACAGGAATAAATGTAGCAGTTATATATGAAAGCCCGTTGTCGGTGGGCTCACTGGCGAGGTCACACGGGAACTGATGGGACCACGATGTATTCGTCGATGAACAAGACGATAGTACAGGACAGGAAAAACGTAGGATAAGAAAAAAGAAAGGAAAACTTCTCGTCGAGAGAAATAGTACGTATCACGTGAACGTATGTAAGCGATGCGTATGTAAGAAGGGAATAAAGATAAAGAGCCGCGTCGTGAGTCTGGCGCCAGACTTACAATATATCTCCGTAGATTTGATGAGGTTGGAAACTTGAATTTGAAAGGCTCAATGCCTTTACCCAGCCCATCCACCTTTCTCGAGAAAAAAAGCATGAACCATTCAATTGGATCAGAAACATGAGATAAGAGAATGATGCAATGGTCGACCAAGTTGGAACTTCTTTCGGGCAAGCCGTGGTGTGTGCACCACCTTCTCTCATGGGCGTGTCAGAAGCAAGAGTTTACATATATAGAGAGTACCATACACCTACGAGTAGCATATTTGGGTGAGTTACGGCCTATGGAGGTGCTTTGGAAATTGCGCAGCGGCACATTATGACGAGCGCCTAAAGGTAAACTGACTCCGGATGGGGAGTGTAGATTAAAATACACGTAGATAACGTTCTCGATTTAAAAAAAAAATCCCGTCATACCTCTGCGGCGAGGGCGGTTTGTTAGGTATGATCTTCTTGATCGGTATGTGTGTATGTACGATGGAGTCATGCGTTGGGCCTGTTTCTGCGACTCGGAGACGACAATTGGAAGTTTGAATTATGCTCATGGGCACCGAGGAAACAAATTGAAATCGAGAGATGCTAGAGACAGTAAACAATGACAGAGACATGTAGTAATAGTTGGAGAGAGCTAGAGCTATGTTACATAGTTAGATGGAAAAGAAAAACAGAAAAAACAGAGATGGAAGAGTAAGAGGAAGAGGGAGGACCGAGGAAAGAACTTTAATAAGACTGTCACATATGAAAAACAAAATGCAAACGGAAATAGGATACGGAGATGAAACCAGCAGCGATGTGAAAATATGAGAGAAGGGGAAAGATAAAACAACAAATAAATGAGATGTGTGCCGTTTGCGGTAGGGCAGTAAGTTGGACACAAGGGTACAGTGCGGCGGAGGTGTGTGGATGCTAAACGAGCAACGAGCATGGACAGCAAGGGGCAGGGGTGACGCTGCGGGAGACAGCCGCATGCAACGTTTCCGATGCACCCTCGAGGCTGGTGGCGGGCACGCTGCAGCTGTGGAATAAGGAATTCCCTGACGCCACCATCAGCTCACCATCACACCGGTTCGTCCCAAGAACGAACCGAGCTCAGACCGCGGACCGCGGCCATCTCCGCGCGCCACCGGTCCGCCATGATCACGATCATGATCAGCACAGCGGCACCGCCACCCGGAAGCAATAGCTCCCCAAAGTAACCGCAAAAAGCACCGGCGATCGCGGGGGCAATGATACCGGAAAAGGCAGGCTTTGTCTTTCGACGGATCCAGGTGGGAGCCGCCACTGCGAGTTTGGGATGCGCTGTCGTTGTTGTTGTCGCGGTCATCGCCGTCGTCGCTGGCGTCGTGGGAGGGGGAAACGCGGCTGGTGAGCTTCTAGGTTCTGGGGTTGCTGTGAACAAGCTGCCAAGGGATGCTGGCGAGGACTGCCCGTGTCGACGACGAGTGGCAGGGGAGTGGCCGTAGGGCTGCCAGAGAAACCTGTCGTGGTAGATTTTTACCACTCCATACACTTGCAAAGTCTGGAATCACCAGGCGAAGTCGATATCGCTACCGATGTTGATAGGTGACATTGATAGATGCTGCGTGAAGGTGCGGCCTAGAATCCAGAGAGCGAGGCGCAGGCGTCTGACACGACGCAGCCTGAGTGGAGTGAGAGTCACGCTGCAAGACGACGAGATGACGCGAGTGGCCGCGGAAAAGAACACAGAAGGCCATTGGTCTAAAGCGAAAACCACCAGCGACGGCCGCCCTGTGTGCACCTGCTGCGCCTGCGCGAAGATGTTCCCCCTTCAAGCAGAGTTCGCTGACGTGCGAAACATCCAACCACCTATCCACCTATCCTTCCTCCCCTATGCCCTATCCTATATCCACCATCAGCGTGTAACGCCGCCAGCGAGCGCATCCTAAAAAGAAAAACAGAAAAATCCAAAAAGCCACGAGGAAGAAAAAGGTAAAGAGGGATTAAAAATGCGATGTTGCGGGTCGTATATGCGTGGGTGCGTGTAGTTGAGCGAGCGAGATGCGAAGGAAGTGGAGGCGTGTCGGGGTCGTCGAAAGGGGATCAATCCCAAAGGGCAGCGGTAGATATATGCGCCATGTCAGGCGCGGAGGTACAGCAGGAGGAGTAGGTTGCGAAAGCGATAAAGCAAATTCGGTAGTTTAGGAGATGTTCAGGTTCGATACTTGATAGTCGACGAGTGTCCGATAGAGGGGTGTGTAAAGTTCGGAAAACGAATGAACGAGGGGTCGGCGAAAGGGGTGTCGAAGGACAGTACAAAAAGGGTCAGGAGATGCGGAGAGACGAAGCGGAAGTAGGGGGTGTCACAGAATCCCTGAGTCCTTGAGCGCATTTTGCAGTATCGTCTCCTTCACCGCCGCGAACACCAGCCGGATATTGCTCGTATCTGTTGCCTGTGTCAAACTGGAGAAGTTGTCAGTCAAAGTTCAAGACTATTGAGACAGCGCTAAAAGGAGGTGGCGACAAAAGAGGGCAGGAGGACCCGATAGAGGCAGGTTTTGGAATGAAATATGATGACAATATAATGAAGAATGAAAGGAAATTGAAGGGAACACTTACTGTGGATACACGCTCAGCCGTGCCCGATTCGCCTGCATGAACTTCCACAGGATATACTTCGCCGCCTTGTTGATATCGTTCCCGCCCGTGTATTCGGGGAAGTAGCGTTCCAGTGGGACCTATTCGTCGATATCCAATGTCAATCCATTTCTCATATTTATTCTCAGGGAAGCAGAGCAACGCACCTTATTCAGCTTCACCTTGAACACATCCGTCTTGTTCATGAACAAGATTATACTCGTCCTGAGGAACCACCGGCTGTTGATCACGCTCTCGAAGAGCAGCAGCGACTCGTTCATCCGGTTCTGCACATACATTCGCACCCATAAGTCACCTGCTCAACTGTTCCCGGTTCAAAAAAAAAAAAATGCTACACACCTGGTTCTTCTCCTCGAGCAACACCTGGTCATACTCGCTCAGCGCCGTGCAGAAAATGATACTCGTCACGCTCTCAAAGCAATGGATCCACTTCTTGCGCTCGCTCCGCTGCCCGCCGACGTCGAACATGTGTATTCTGCATTGCAAGGATTTTTTTTTTTTTTTTCGTCAACGTTTGCTCCTTGTCCGCGGAGAAGAAAGGGAAGAAGAGAGACTCACGACAACTGCCCCATATTAAACCTTGTCTCCTTGATGCCCACCGTCTTGGCGCGCGCGCGCAGGACGTCGGTCTCGTTCGGCAGGTACCCCGCCGTGCCGATGCGCAGGACCTCGCCGAAGAAACTGTCATTCGCACACACAATGAGCAATCTCATTCCAGGACGTCCAACGGAGGGATGAAGGGAGACTCACTACGGCGCGCTGTCCATGAGATAGAAATCGCTGCTGTGCTCGTCCATGACCTTGGGGATGATGGGGTCCTTCCAGAGCTGGCTGATCGCCTGCGCGATCTCGCCCGAGAGGATGGGCTGGTCGTCCGTCTCGGGCTGCGGCAGCTTGTGGTTGAGAATTTTATCCGCGAGTACCTGCCATATCATCAAACGGGCGTCAGCTTCATGCTCTTTCTCTATCCTCTCTCATTCTCTCTCCGCCACTCGCTCGCTCCACCCCGAACGAAGCGCGCACGGAAACAGAAACGCGACAAAGAATTAGAATTAAAAAGCCGACATACCCGATTGCCGCCCTCGATGCACTCGAGCCCGATCTTCTTCATGTACGACACGACCTGGACCGCGGAGTCGAAGACGTTGCGGTGCACGATGGAGATGTACAGGGCGAGCTCCTCTTTTGTGAAGCCTTCCTTGTGGATGATCTTCATCTGCTTGACGATAGTCGTTTTGCCGGACTCGCCGGAGCCTGTGGGAGGGCGTGTGTTAGTTTGGAGGGGACAGGAAAGGTAATTATGAGAGGAGAGGGGGGCGCAGGGGGTGAGGTGACGAGAGAGGAGCGAGTGTACGGGATATGAAAATGTGACGACGAGAGTGTACAGGGCGAAGAAAGGAGAGCAAAGTAAACAACATTCGAGAACCAAAGTCTCGCCGTCAAGCAGAAATCCCAAGAAAGAAAGGAAAAGACCAACAGAGTAGCAGAAACACGCACCCAGCAGCAAAATCTTGCAATCGCGCTTGAAGCGCTTACCGTCCTCCTCGATCTGGCGGTCGATCTCGTCCGAGCGCTCCTTGGCGCTCGTGTCGGGCGTCGACATGCAGCCGCCCATCGTTGCTTCTCCGTGTGGTGAGGGGTGTCGACTGGGTTTTGGGGTGGTAGCGGTGCTAGCTAGCTAGGAGAATGGGAAATGGGAAATGGGAAGTAAGAAATGGGGTGTGTTCGCGTTCGAGTGTGTCTGCCCTGGTGTGATGTGAGGTGCTGTGTGCTAAAACCGAGCCTAATCCTTCACAAACTCCTGCTTCAAAACGTCCAGCGGCGTCCCAGGAGTGCAGCTGTGGCCTGGCGTAGGAGCGGGGGCGGGGGCGGGGGCGTGGTGCGGTGCGGGAGCGAGTATGCGTTGGCCCTATGTGTGCGTGTGGGAGGCCGAGGTATATTCACGGTTCTCCTCTCTGTCTCTCTGTGTCTGTGTCTGTCTGTCTCTCCTTCCACGGATCGTCTACGCAGCAGCCGCTAGAAATGTCTTCCAAAGCGAGGTACAGGGACCTTGGGCGTCAGGGTTCGTTGGGGAGGGGAGGAGGAAGGCGGGAATCGTGTGGAATCAAAGGGAAAGAAAGAAGGACGAGTCCTGAACCTGAGAGGCCTGGCAAGGCGGTCGTCGGCAAGCGGACGTCAGAGGGGGTCCAGCCCAGCCAGCAGAAGCCAAGGGAACAGGGGGAAGCGAGCGAACCGAGCCGGTGAGTGATTGATTGACTTTTTTTTGACGTGATGTGATGTGATGTGGAGAAAGCGAACCGTGCCGCGCTGTGCCTCCTATCTAGAGTCTGAAGAGCTCTTTGCCTCTAGTCTATATCCAAACCTTGCTTCTACCTCTCCAACTGCACTCAAGAGGACAAAGCCACTGAGTCGAGAGCACTCGTCCTCCTGAGGTCCCCCAAAAATATTCTGACACCGTCAATGAATGGAGTGAGTTGTTACCTCACGCTCCCATCCCAATCCGGCCTGCCTTTGTCCTTTTTTAGGAAAGCAGGGTTGGCGTTTGCCGCTAATCACTGATCCAGTGATTTATTGCCTCGGAGTCGCTTTCGAGTCAACGGATTCGTGATCATTCGTCGCATCCACTGAGATAGATGCCCACAGCTATGCGTTTGTGCTATAGATGAACAGATGAGATGAACGCAAAGATAATCATGACTTGTTTGAGGCCTGTAAGAATAGCCCTCGCGCGTCGCAATCCAGGTCGGGTACATATTTGGGCCTTGTTCCCTTTGTGGGCGGTCTCTCGGGAGCGCGGGGGCCGCTGCGCGCACCCCTTCGCGTCCAAGGACCTCAACAGACCTCAACTCGCGTACGAACCGATAATCCATGTTGAGTTGAAACAACGAAACCACGACTCCACCGTACTTACATACATCGAGTGCACTGCTGACGTCGGCGTCTCAACCTTATTCGATATCGCCTTTCAAATTTCAACACGCTGATCCGAGATGGTGACGTTAATCAAGTTAATTAAATTGCGGTACCTCCGTCAAATTGTTCAACCAATT
Organism: Psilocybe cf. subviscida; assembly: GCA_013368295.1. Taxonomy (NCBI): domain Eukaryota; kingdom Fungi; phylum Basidiomycota; class Agaricomycetes; order Agaricales; family Agrocybaceae; genus Psilocybe; species Psilocybe cf. subviscida. The sequence continues at coordinate 7,600,571 of JAACJJ010000028.1, read as the reverse complement.
TGAACTAAAGGAGGCCAAAATTAAAGGACGCCGCGTCATCCGAGATCGTCCAGGACGCCTGTCGGCGTGTTAGCCAGAATGACTCGATCGAGAAAGACCACCGTCCCCGACAAACCCTCCCAGCCCCGTATATATCCATCAGGCTTTCCATGAGACTGTGGCATGATAAACGAGAGTCCCTCCAGCCATTGGTATTGGAAAATCTTACTCTTCGGCGCGACCCAAACACACGCCTCGCTCGACAATCATGGCTCGACGCCATATGGTAAATATCTCTGAAAAAGACAAAATATCCTCTCCATCAAAATATCTCTTGATCGAAAGCTACATACGACCTGTGTTTGCATCCCACCCCACCCACTCTTCCGCACACAAACGCACACACAGAAAGAGAGAGTTTAAATTAGGCGCTCGTCAGCGTCAGCCCCACTACACCTCCAAAAATACAGGTGATGAGAATCACGTGCATTTCCCCACGTTGGCACAAGCCGGCCCCCACATCAGAACACATATGTTTGTTACAAAGGAATCATGTCCAAATCGACTGTGGACACACGTTGTGGCCAGGTCGACCTGGCGGCGATATTTTTTGCCACCTGGGATTCATGTGGGCGGTATTTCCCGGCCGAGCGCATATTGCTACAATAAAATGTCGAGCCTGTTTTATTCGATATTTTTCTCTTCGTTTGCGGTGGTTGACAGTTGTATTGAATACAGGTTTTCAATGTTAACAAATTATATTTCTGTTCAGAACAGTGTACATGATTAAATACTATGTCGGTGCATAGCACCACCACTACGTAATTACTGCACAGTTGCTACACAGCTATGGACCTCACTGTCATGATCTGATCGTATGTACATGTGTTTTTCATTGTTTCCCACTGTTCTGCCCCATGCCTTTCCCTCATGCCGATCACATATTACTTTCCCCTGTTTACAATCTATTAACTATTCTCCTGTTTCCAATCCTTGACTATCTTTCACCCTTCACCCTATTATTCTCCCCTTTTACTTAGCATATCCTTTTACAGCCTTTCCTCTTAGTATATAAGCTGGAGTATAGTAGTGGTAGTTCCTCAGTATAGAATTGGTTTAGCATCTAGTCCTGACATAATTCTATACTCCCCACTTCCAACTTGTCTTAGGATTGCTAGCATCATGCTCGCCTCCTAAGTCATCTTGGAACCCAACCTCACCCACCTGGACCAACCTCTGCTTTACCTCTCTACTTGCTACTACAGTTACCATGGCCCCATCCAGCAGTAACTCTTCTAACGCTAACAACCAAACCACCGCCGACACCTCCGCATGGCAGAACCTCTACAACCTTGTCTCCGGCCTGGCCAACTCTATTGCAAACCTCTTCACTACCACGGAGAACGTCGCCAAAATCGCCGATACCAACACCCAGCAAATCTCCCAACTCGCCACTCACATTTCTTCCTCCAGGGCCTCCGCCACCGGTACCCACGCGCCCTCAGACAAAGCCTTCAAACTCAAGGAGCCTGAACCCTTCACTGGCGACAACAAAGAAGTTAGATGTTTCCTCCTTGAAATCAACAACTACCTCGACACGGCACGCATCATGGACACCCAGGACAAAATTAGAGTTGCGCTTTCTCTCATCAAGGGAACCGACTCTAAGGAATGGGCACTCAACGAATGAGAACACATCAACAACCGACGTCTCGCAATCACGGAAGCCAAGGATTGGAACAACGCAAATCCTGGCAACATCAAAACTATCCTGGACCCGGCGTATGCAACATGGACCGAATGGACAACAACTTTCTGCGAACAATTCAGTATCTTCAATACTGCCCGGGAGGCTATTGAGGCCATTCACATTTTGGAACAAGGCAACCGGACCGCTGAAGAATACGACAAAATCTTCATGTCCTACTACGATCGAACGGACTTCGGAGAGGAATCTGGGTTGGCTGCATACCTACGCAGCGGCCTAAGGCTGTCAACAAGTCCAAGTCCCTGGCAAGTACCTGTGCAAATACTCGTGGGAATACTTGCCCTGACTTGGACTCACAAGTCTGGGGGATCCCCAGATCCAGATCCAAGTCAATCCAAGTCTGGATTTAGAGGTTGGCAGGTACTTGTGGCAAGTACTTGTGCTATTGGTGCAGAAATATCTGGGTATATGAGACCCTGGAATTGCATGTATTCTTGTGTGGATTTCAGAGAATTTTTACTAATTTTTCTTTTCTAAAGTGAGGGAATAATTTACTCTTAAGGTATATGTAATGAGTTTGTAATCAGTGCCTGTTTGATTCAACAAATTATGATATATGCACTGAATCAAGCCACCAATTTCTTTTTTTTGAATAGGTTGACTTTGGATATGTGAATGTGTTATCTATTTTCTTGACTAGGTATGTAGGCCACTACACTGTATGGCAATTCAATCAGCTATAATATTAGGTGTAATGTAAAATATTTCTCACAACCATTCATATGTAGTCTACTTTACTAGATGCAGTATTTACATTTGCATGTGGTCAGGAAACTCTCATATACATTTAAAATTTACTCTTGAGAGCCACACTTTGATTTCAAGCTTGTACCATAATAGTAAAGTGAGTGGTGACCACAGACTATAAATGACTGCAGCACACTATTGGTGGATGAGGATGAAAACAGCACCATTCAATCAGAATAAGGGTGGACATGATTACGCCCGTAATGCATTATAATTATATCTAATTGAAATGATTTCGATTAAATATAGGCGCCCACGATGGGCCAATAATTAGATACAGTGAGATACGAATATGTTACAATATGATTACACACCTGTATCAGTGAACCTCAAACCTCAAATATAGTAGTTACTGTGAGGACTGAATTCATCCCCAACAGTAATTACTGTCCTTCCATATATGGAAGGCTGTCCTGCCAGGGCTGTATACCCTGCCGGGAAGCGGCAGGGGGGTACTGGGGTGATGGGTAGGGGTATATAATATGCCATAGATGCCGAAATAGGATTAGGGTGGGTGGGAGAAAGTATCTAGGGGGTGGGAGGGGGACAGGTATATTAATAGGTGGCAATATCAGACAGGGTGGGCTTGTGGCTGTAATGGGGCCGGTTAGAGTGGGGGTCAGGGACAATCACATAAGCAGTGTATAGATAGATTATTTTGGGCGCCTAACTTTGTCTGACTGGGAGTGGCATGGATAGATATAGCTAAAAATACCGAAATTCATCGTACCTGCTATAAAATGAAATGTGGGCGGTTTTAAATTGCTTAAAAATCATACAATGAATTGAATGCACTACTGGTATATATTGCGCCGCTTTTTAGCGCCCTGAGAGCAGTGAAAAATGAACAGGAGGTAAAACACTGCTCTCAGCGCATTTTTGGCCCACCTACTATACCATTTGATGTTGACGAGTTTTGATTGTTTAAAAATGGAGAAACGCTTTAGATACGCCGTCTATATTTATGTCAGGCATTTATCCAGCGGTAATCGTGATGAGACGAGCATAGGACATGGAATACAGCAGCACCACGCATTTTTGGTTTATGGGATATAAATACAATGGGGGTCGATTTTAATTGTCTACAATAGGAGACCTTGACCCGGGTACGTTTTATACACATTCTACACAAATTTATACGGCGCAGAAAGCCGTGAGGAGGTTACAAGAGGTCAATTCTTTGTGAGTGAGGAGGTGATAGTATTGTCCACTAATTTTAGCATTCCGTGATCCGGGTTACTATTTATGTTCGCAGCACAGCTTTTAGGTGGACTTGGCAGAAATTTTCGCTCGTCTATGCTCGGAATGGCTGCGACAACTCATTGCGCGCAAATTGGGTACTGATACGATGATATATTATAACAAAAGAGAGTCACGGCAAGCACATTCAGGCGGTATATACAAAGAAGTGGCAAGATGTCGACTTACACAACAGAGATAAGATGCTCAAGCACACGCGTGCAGTCAGCGACATGCTCGTTCCACCTCGCGGACTTCTTACCCGATGTCTTAACAGCTGTACCCCAAAAAAACAGGGATGCTTGGACACTTAATAGTCCATTGGCTCCCGGTTTCTTGAGGCACTGCAAGTCTCCGCCATCGACACCATCGAGCACTCCGTCGTCCAACACCCTCCAATCCGGCTGAATGTTTGACCACCACTCGACGTGAGCATCGCCATAGGTCTTCGAGTCGGTGATGTCAGGGTGCCACTCTGGGTTCCGCGCTCGAGCAATCCATTCGCCAACAGCAGCAGGGCGGCCTTTGCAGCCGAGCAAACCATTGGGCTTGCATTCAAACTTGACCTCAAAGGCAATCCAGGCGGACACCAGCTTCGCCCACCCCCCTCCTAGACTGTTGTCATTGAGCATTTGGACTGCCTTCGCAAACCACTTATGCCTAGCTTCGAGATCGGCGGCAGTAGATGATGCGACCTCGGAGGACGCGGGAGAGATTGTGGAAGGGACGCTGATGGCTGCGGTGAACCGCCCTCGTTTGGCTGGAGCCGGAGGGTTGATAGGGACCCGCTTAGCCTGTCGCTTACGGGCGCTGGTACGCCTGGGCTCCATCACGTCTGTAACATCGGCGGGCGTAAGATGATTGGTAGCAGCCACCGGGATGATGGCGCCAGTTGCTCCTAGGGCTGGAATGGATGGACGAGGGATATCAGGGGTGATGTCCATGGGTTGAGGGGCGACGATGGGACTTAAAGAGAGCTCCCGACGAGTTGGTGAGCGGAATGGCGTCCCGAGAGGAGACACGGGACGAGACCAAATGGGTGAACCGGGCGATGGCGGCTGCGAGATCACTGGCGTCATAACGCTGAGAGCTATAGACTGGGACAGTGCAAGCTGCGACTCGACGGCAACTTGCGTGTCATGGGCGGGACTTGTGGGCGGCGAATGGACGGGGGTAGGGCCGATAGGAGGTAAGCCTGTGTATTCGTTGTCGAGTGGGAGACGTAAGCTTTCAGCGGATGCGTCGTCCAGACTACCGCCCATGGCCTGGAGGTCGCTGTTGTCGAGGCCATCCACACCCATACCCTTCAAGCTTGAAAGTGCACGTTTTCGACACTCCTCGGGGGCTATAAAGTATAAGAAGAAAGACTGGAAGGGATTCGAAGGGATGTACTCACTGTAACAGCTCTTCAAGTACTTTGAGAAGAGGGGTATGAAGTACTTCACGATGTTGGAGCGCTCAGCTTGTCCAAAGTTGAGCGGAGCCTCGTTGTTGTTTGTCCCCACATGAAGACTGCAAGACAACTTGATTAGATAGATAATAAGATCAAATGAATATCTACAAACCTGATGATATTCAGACGTCCGTCATCAGCAGGCTCAGGGCCACCGGCGAAGAGTGCAATCTTCATACCCGTTGCCTCAGCCATCGCCTCGATAATGGATTGACCAAAGCAAACAAGGCCTTCAATGCACCTGAGGCAGATGAGTAAGCATGAAGAGAAGACGCAAATGGCGGTACGTACCGCTGGCGAGCCTGCGGCGTTGTCGATATTTCTCCCTCGTTGAGGGCTTTCCATTCCGCTACGTCGACGAGATGATCCTGCTTCGCCTTCTCCGCCCAATACGCTTGATCGTCCTCGTCCAGAAGCGCAAACTGGTCCCTTGCGACTCGGTTCCAGACCGCGACGCTTTGCTTCCTCGCTATGTTCTCCTCGATGCATGTTTGACGAACTAACTTGGTGATAGTTTTGGAAATTGCCTTGGTCTTGGACCAGCAGTTGACGGCGGACTTCTGGCGAGGCTTGTCCTTCGAGTGTTTGCCGGTGAGAGTAAAAAGAACGGAGGTGAAGGGATTAGATGGGTCCCTCGAGCTAGGATTGATATTGTGCTCCTTGTTGTATCTGTAGCTAAACCATCCCGCAACTTGCTGGTGAACGAGTGCATGTATTAGCCATCAATGTCACCATCTGTGAGATCAAACACTGCAACACATACCTTCTTACGCTTCTGGATCAACTTTCGACGCGTTGTTATCTTCTTGTCCTCTCCTACTTGTTCCTCGTCCGAAGGATCGTCGTATAGTAGCTCTCGCTCGGGATCTGGGGCTTCGTCGTCGACAGCAGCAAGAAACTCGGGTGACGGTTCATCATCCAGTTCAAGCTCGATGGGGTACCTCCTTGCATAGCGCCCATATACAGCATCGACAAAGTCATTCGTGGTGCCATTTGCAACGGCGTCGTCGTATGCAGGCTTCTGGGATGTGAGGTAGTCAAGTCGCGAGCCTTTGAAGACGAGGTAGACCATTACAGATTCTAATGGGACACTCGTGAGTCGTTTAATTTTCACTTCTGCGTGCTGAACTTACTTTGGGTTTGTAGAACTTGAATGAGGAGCGGGGAGGTATGAGGCATGAGGCCCCCATATATATTGTGCCGCTCTCCAGCGACTTTCGATGGGCAAACCGGTTCAAGTCTGCATTCCAAGGCATGACATACGATGAGCGCATTGTGTTGCAGTGGAAATTGGTAAGTCATCTCGGGCCATTGTTACCAGCCTCCTGCAGGGGTGTGCATACTTATCTACCTCTGAACACAGAAAATCACACTCGTTGATTTACAGCCGATGGCCATTGAGTCAAGAGTAAGCGGTTGCTCTCTATATCAAACTACTAAGCTCAAACTGATACTCTCAAATCTTTCTTTCTTCACCCATGTCAGACTGACCGCCTCCAGCATACACCGTCAACATCGACGACCCCTTTGTTATCCGGGATCGTTCCCCCAACTATTCCTCAGTCTCTCCGCCTCTCCCCGACGATCTCATCCGCCCTCTCCATCGCCTGAGCGGTGCTACTTGGTACCTTGTTGGCCGCAGTCGTATTGTTGGTCTTGTGGAAACATGGTTGGTTCACTTTCTTTTGATTTCAGAGTTAGTTTTATGCTAATATATCTGTTTTGTGCGTAAGGGCGCAAGCAAGCGAGGCCATCGCTGGTATACCAAATGGTACCGTCGTGTCCATCAGGGGCTGGGATGAAGCTGTACGGGACTACGCCTCCGCTTTCAGAGCAAACGCGCTCATCATCGAACCAACAATCACGCCTTTTTCGAGTGTTACGACCGGCTCCCGCACTCAGCCTCATATCGTCAACTCCAATGCCTCGACGCCTGCTAGGGGCGCAACTGGGTCCCGCACTCAGCCTTATATTGTCAACTCCAACGCCTCGACGCCTGCTAGGGGCGCAGCTCATCGGCCGATCTCCGTGCACAGCTCCCCCGCCCCTCAGGGACCTCCTGCAAAAGCATCCACTCCAGCCAGAAACACATTGTGTCGCCCAGTTTCGGTGCACGCTAACCCTGTTTCGCCTCCTTCCTGTCAGCCTGCCGGTTGGGTGGGATCCACTCACAACCCCATGATGGGATCTGCCTCGCCCACGCCTACAGCCACCCATCCAAATACCCCCACCAAGCGCACCAGCATGAAACAGGCCCATGCCCATCGCGCTAACACCCCTGACGCATCGGCTGCTCGCCTCCGCACCATCTCGGAGGCTCTTGGTTCCACTCCCAGCTCCTCCCAGACCCCTACACCCATTGCTCCCCGGCACCCTGTTGATCCAGAATCTCTGGCTGTTCGTCTGCGTGCTGTCGAGCATGCTCTCGAGCATTACACCATCCGCAACAGCGTCACACCTCCTTCACCAACAACTCCCACCTCTGGAGATTCTTCTCTCGTAGCCCGCATCATTGCACTGGAGGAGTGTACCAACAACCTCCTCACTCGCGAAGCGGAGCGTCTATCCGCTGAAGAGGAAAGGCGTGCGCTTCGCAACGCCGTGCTTACTCGTGCATTCCAGGAATGTCGGAATCACATGCTGGCCGACGGCATTATCACTACGACTGCTGCACCTCCCTCTGGACAGGCCGATGGTCGTGATCCTACACCTCCGACCAGCCCCGTTGCTGGGTCATCAACAGGACCCGGAACTGCTACTCACGCCACATCCTTGTCCAATGGCGATAGTACCGACTACTTCGCTGGATACGGGACCTTTACTGATGCGGACAAGACTGCGTTCAACGACATACGTGTACAAACTCCTGTCGATGACATCGACTATTTCTCTGGGTACGAAGACTTCAGTGAAGCCGAGGAAGCTGCACTCAATGACCTTCTCGATGACATTGACTCAGCATATAAAGACCTTGACTCTGTGTAGTTAGTAGTGTTAGATTTACCACATTTTTTGATCAATAACCTTTTAAACTTTGTGTTCATTGTATTTTGGTGGTGACTTCAGGAGTAATACCCCCATACGAGTCCACTGCATACGTAAATCTGATGGAGTTGAAGTATTCTTTTGGCAAGTGCTGTACATGTATATAAACAAGACTGGATTAGGATTAATCCACTTACACATACACCGCTATCCCTGAGAGTTCAATGGATACAATTACAAGTCCTAAAAAGTCGGTACATCCTTATTATCAACAACTGGAATTTGCCAAATGCCATTTGTTCAACTCTTCTGAGTCGTGTCTAACTCTTCACTGCTGACCGGGGAAAGCATACCAAGACGAAATTCAGACCCTTTCTTTGTCTTTGTCCACCGCATTAGGCGGATCTGGTCGCTTCTTTTCTGCCGGTAGCGTGCTTGCGCTTCACGGTGCTTCTCCCGTTGTAGCCCAAGGATATGTGGCGCGACTGGGTCTGTGGATGCAGGGTTGAGTGTGCATTTTGAGCGGTAGCGAGCTTGCACCTCTCTGTGTCTCTGAATTTTGGCGTCGGATACAATGGGCGGTGTTTCAGCACTAGTCAGGGGGGATTAATAACACATTGAATTTCCATTCGAAAACATTGCTGCCATAAAAAAGTCACACCCATACCTATTAGCGCGAGAGAGCGCTCTTTCACGTTCAAGTACTATGTTTCTGTGGAGCTATTAGAGTCGAACGGCGAGTGTGAAACAATAAAATAGTATCTCACCGATTATAATATGCTCGTTGATTTTCTGCTTTGCGTTTTTTGTACTCGGGACTCGAGCATATCTTGCCTGCCATATCGCAACAGAGTCAGAGAAAAAGTGCTTGCCACGACCTTACTCATTCCGAATATTTATTGAAACACGGACAACATCAAGTGAGCTAGCTATGTCGAGAGGAAACTGAGGAAACTGAATGGATACGCTTCTGTTTTTACGCGTCGCTTGTTCGGTTAATGGAATGTGAACCACTACCATAATTGGAAGGAAATTGATCCACCTAGTTGTGGCTCAATTCAGAGTTCATATGGGCTGAACAGCTCAGATAAGATGCTCACCTCGCTCAGTAAGTCGGTCACGAAATCACTATCACCACCAAAATGCTACTCAGCCTCGATGAGTGTGTTTGGGGTTCTCAAAATCGGAATTACAACTCTCTCGGGTTGAAGTACTTTGCTTATCTATTTTTCTGGGCATTTACAACACAGAATTTGGCAGAATATTCAATTGCCCGTTGTATACCGGTCGCTCTTTTCTCCAATAATTTGAGCTCAAACTTATTTGCTAGGCCTTTTAAATGCGATATTGAGATTCCAGTGGCTGTTAGGATTGTGTAGATATAAAAATCTTGTTTCTTCAATCAGGAGGAGGAGGCATTGAAGAGTAACAACTTGCATCTAAAACCAATTAGTTGACATTTATCATACTTGTGTTCCTAAATACCGGACCATACTCTCGCACTTGCAACACATACTCAAGATGGTTTTCGCTCACTACAACCCTTCTCGATGGTAAAATGTACATTTGCTGTCAACGTGAAATTTCTAACAGTATGTAATTTAGCAATCGCTGACCATATCTACTACAAATGTTCGCTCACTACAACCCTTCTCAATGAGAAAATGAACATTCGCCGTCAACATGAAATTTTGAACAGCATGTAATTTGGCAATCGTTGACTATACCTACTACAGATGATATGCGGGGATGACAAGCACCGGGACTTTCATATAGTGTATTATTATATTCAAGCTTGAAGCGGTAGACTATGTTTCCATTTACCCTTCTCATCGTGGTACCGGACGAGTGCATCCCTTGACAATGAGGGTATGTCGTTGCCCGATTTCCTGATCGTCCCTGTTTGAAAGGTCAAAGGTGCGGATAGCAGCGCGCTCCACTGCCCAGATGCGAGGCAGCGATGGTATAGTGAGATTAGATAGTGTCGAGGTAGCGCGCAAGCTTCAACCGTACTCAGTGTCACACATCCGAGGCATCCAACGAGTCATCAAGGCTGCAGATGTACCAGTCAGTGATGGTTATAACAAAATTACAGGGAACTTATCTTTTATCCACGCTGTTCGAGATAGTGAACGAACAACGATAAATACTTACCGTGCGCCATATCTCGTAGACAGGACTCAGTCACATTGGACACTCGTCCAAACTCATTAGCCATTCCTCATTGTTGAGGGTGACGCATGGAGTGGATGTGCGCAAAGTGTTGTCAACGTATATGGTATGAGTTGGAGCACTAGTGGGGAACTGCACTTTCGTGCAATGGTGAAAGGACGCATATGGGATACAGCGGTGGTTTACTCACCATGTGGTCGGAATAGATGGAAGAGATGGTACTTGAGCAAGTTTTCCGCCTCTTGTGGTGCTGATTGATCGTCTGGGGGGCATTGTCAAGTTTGAGCAGGATTCGAAGGTCCAAGAGTGTTGGTTGGCAAGACGATGAACTTGCTGTTCCTGATATGCAAGTCCGTCACGGCAGTGGGTCTGCGACAAGGCGAATACGTCAAGGAGCATCTGGTATGGCAGGAGAACCTACCTAGTGCTCAACAATACCTCTGGGCAAAGGTGGTTAAACCACCAGAGTGTTGCGCGGAGCGACGAGGCCAAATATCAAGCCAATGGGCAAAGCTGCGCTGCGATGTTTGAGATGGTTAGCAAGGTTGAAGGCTGAGACGATTGGGATCGAGAAGAACTGACACATTGGGTATTTGAGGAAACAGCGACGATAACTATGATGATCAGGTTGATATCTAAGTGTTAGGGGACAAGAACCAGAGGTTCTTGTCCTCGTGACACAAAATTCCCATGGCACATGTGCGGAAAGTCGTGTGCGGAAAGTCGTGCATGGAGAGTCAAGCCAACAACTCGGTTCGCAACTCAACTTCCTGCTCATGGATTATATACCTCGAATGTACGATGTCACAGTCCATTCAAGCGTGTCATGCCACCATCCGTTCCCCTGCTGCATCCTGCCAAGCGGGTGCGTCTTAATCCAGGTATCCGCCGAGATGCTGTTGTTATGCCTGGAGATGGGTCGGCCGTTCGAGAGCGCGAGACGCCTCTTAAGCGTATTGGAGGCTCGCAAACACTGTTTCAAGGGCCAGCAATTCGATCAATGCCCTTAGAGTCCACTTGGAAAACTCTGCAATCATGGGAGCCCATCGATTCGTCTGACTTTGCGCTCGATCCCTCAAATGGAGAGTGGTACGAAGAGGCACTTGATCAAGGGGTGATGGAAGAGCCCCGAGGCCCTGTTGTTCAGGTTCAGAGGAAGAAGTACGCCAGGAGCAAGGTTGCGGTAAGATTCATTTAGTTGTACCATAGAATCTTCATTCAACTTGACATAGAAACGTCCCCATGTCGTCTGGAAAGAACGCCACCGACAGACCTACCTCGAGGAGCAAATGCAATTGGAGGGTCAGGGTGACTTTACATCGGAAAAATGCCCAGATTGTTTAGCGCGACGACACGCTACTCCAGGGGATGCTAAGTATCGCTGTGTGGAGTGTTTCCTTCCCGACCTCGTATGCTCAACATGCTGCGTGAAGCGTCACCGGTCCAACCCTTTCCACCGGATTGAGGTATGTAGCCCAACTTTACTGTGACGTGCAGACTAATGACTCCCTTTCAGGAGTGGGATGGCTCTCATTTCGTCGATATTTCGCTCAAATCGCTTGGGCTAACCATTCAGCTCAACCATGGAAATTCCATATGCGATAACCCAGTGGTCGCCCACAAAAACATGCTGCTGCTCCACGTCAACGGTGTTCATGAAGTTTCGATTCAGTACTGCGGATGTGGCCGAAGTATCCCTCAACACCACCAGCTTCTGCGCCGCTGTCTCTATCCCTCATCTCAAATTACCGTTTGAACCTGTGCGACATTTGAGCTCCTTCAACTCCTGCATACCCTTGCACTGACAACTAAATCGAACACTTACGATTTTTATCGTGCTCTGGAGAAGCTGACGGTGAACAATGGCGTCGACCTCCCAAAGTCTCGATACAAGGCGTTGATGCGAATGTCGTTGCAGTGGCGTCACCTCAAGTTGTTGAAGCGCGGCGGGCGCGGCAACGAGCCATCTGGCGTGGCGGGAACGGCGGATGGCGAGCTTGCCATCATGTGTCCCACATGTCCACGGCCGAACGTCAACTTGCCGGAGGATTGGGAAAAGGTTTCCCCTGCGCTGAGGTACGAGCATATTGATCCAAGTCTCTTCACCGATTTTCAAATGACATTCACATACAGATTCCTCTACGTCCTCGTCCTATGCATGGATGCCAATTTTCGCTTGAAAAATCAAATGGTTTCGAGCTATTCTCAGGATCCGGGACTAGGGACTGGGTGGGCATATTTGGTTCCAAGGGTGCCATACGAGAAATACGTGCTCAGTCGTGCAAAAGACAGCGATGTATGTAACACATTTTGATTGCTTGTGTAGAGTACTAACTCCCCTTCTCTAGATTAGTACGTGCGTAGGCTTCCAGGCACTTGCCAAGGCAAACACAAAGTTTTCCAAAGGCCTACGGTATACTGGCGTATCGTTGGTGGCGTGCGGGCGGTCCGAGATGATCATGCCGATCGGCGTTGGTAATCTCCAAAAGGGAGAGAGGTGAGTACAGTCTTTTTTTATGAGGTCCTCAGCTCATTCAAGGATTGGTACAGATATGCGAATATGGATTACACGTTCGGCTCTTCGCTCCTCCAATTTGCCCTCATCCCTCTTATTCTAATCAGCTATGATATTTGCTGTCAATGGTATATTAATCTATATGCTCGTATTAACAAGGACTGGCCGAGCGAGATTCAGTCGGCATCAAAAAAAAAATTCATTCCCGCAATCCCGAAAATGCATGAACCCGCGCATGGCAAGGACAACCACCAAATGTACTCGCTCAACTACATTCCCGGTGTCGGCCAGTCAGATCTCGAAGCGCCTGAGCGGATCTGGAGTCCTCACAACGCGCTTGGTAACTCAACAAAGACTCAGGGCCCAGGCTCTCGCCACGACGTCCTTGACGACCATTTTAATTTTTGGAACTACCAGAAGTACATGTCACTCGGTAGATCATTAGCTACCCGGTACAAGGCCGCCGTCGCGGAAAGGAACATACAAGTGGAGGGGCATAGAGGTCTTTCGAATACGGTACAGCCCGAGCAAGTTATTAAGTGGGAGAAGGCGTGTAAGGAGTGGGAGGATGCGCCATTCCCGAAGACTGGTGTCAAGAATCCATACCATGTTGCCAGTCTCGGTGCGTACTCCCCCACATTGACGACGTCTGTTATACTTAAATTCTTCTAGTTCTCACAGAAACCCAAGTTCGCGCTCAGCTTCATCTCGAAGAAGAAGCAAAACTCAAAGAAGGCGGGGAGTCACTTCACGCCACCACGCCATCTGCATTTATTATGCATGGTCTTGACCTCGAAGATGCTCAGTATGTCACTCTCTACCACATTCCATACCAAACTTTCTCACTGTATTCCGCAGACGACGGGTTCGCCACCTAGCACATGATGTATCAACTGGTGCAACAACCCGCCAATCCGCTGGCCTCAGTGAGCAACGGAACCTCCTGCGCTCACGTATCCGATCGTATGAGCAACTGCTCCCGATCTACATGCCCGGCCTCCGAGGAAAGTAGATGAAAGCCTTTTCATCTACTTTCCCACAGTCAGATGCCAGCGCTGCACTGTCGCGCTGGCACTTTGTTTGACGCTGCACTCAATCCTTTTCCTTCCCTCCCCTTCACCTGACTTTACCCTTTACACCATGCATGCACCACTCTCAACCTTCAACCAAACACAATGATAGGGAACTGGTGGGCCATTAGTGAGCAGGGGAGACCCGTGTAGAGGGAGACCCAACAGGTGTGTAGCTACTGCCAGTATTCACTGCCTCTAACTCCGTTCCAAACGACCCTGCCCCCCCTTCTGTGCCTGTTTTCAATAGCTGCAATACCAGGGTACGTGTCTGTGCTAGCACCATTCTTCTCAGCTAACAGCCAATTTTTCAGCCATTGCTCTTGCTTGTTGCCACCACTCATGATTCCTTCTACCACTCATGCTTACCTCCACCACTCACACTTCCTTTGACCACTCACACTTCCTTCCACTGCTCATGCATCCTTCCACCACTCACATTCCCTGCCTCGCCTGTCCTAGTACATTTGCCTCATAGCACATTCCTACTTACCATAATCACTCCTTATTTATATTTCTAGAGTAGATATGTCTACCTTATGTATATTCTTGTATTCCCCTAATTAGAAATGCCATTTGTTTAACATCTACATGTCTGTAAAGTGAACTCTGAATAATGTGACCATGATTTGACTGTGCTCTAAGGAAATTATGAGCGGCCTTGAGCCAACTTTGAGCATCTTGGGCCGCCTTGAGACAGCTCAAGGAAAAGCTTGTCGGAGACCAAACCCAGACGCAGCTGAAGGATCACAGGGGTATCCTTGACTGCGTTGGTGCCCTGACACTCCCTAGGACACCCTGAGAATTCTCAAGGCACAATGAGGCAATCCCATCAATTCCTGATGTCCTTCAATACCGACTGGATCTCGAGGATAACCGTACAATACCGACATCTGCACCGGCTGAGCCACCAGCGTCTGATTCAAGTCACACCAAGAAGCCATCAAAGGACGAGATTGAGTATGCCGATATCTGGCTCCCGTCGAAGGTCGATCCGACTGCACGTCGTCGTGTATCTCGGGAAGGTCTGCCACGTATTGAAGAGCGCCTACGGACCGTGCAGCTTGAAGACGCACTCGAGAATATTCGGCACATCCTCAAGGTCAAAACTCGAATGGTCCAATTCAAGAACAAGAACATTCGCGGCCAAAGAGACGGGACTCGGTCCCGCACAATCATCGATCGGGTGCATCAGAAAGCGAGGGCTGCAGCAGAGAAGTACAGAACCGCTCGTGTAGCTAAACTGGCCCTATCAGGCCCAGGCGATTGGGAGACTGTCTGCAAGCTGCTCAATGACTCTGACATTCGTGGATACCAAGACTCCGACCGCCTTCGACCCCAAGCGCCCCGCAGAGGTATTCATGAAGACGACCAGCTCCAGGCATTGGCAGAAGCATCTGCGGAAGCTGTGGCCGCTGCAATATCCAACACAGTTGATGGTTCCGCGGTACGACTTTTTGATGACGAGCGAACCAGACGCGATGGTACTGGCGAAACCAGGCAAACACTATCGTGGATTTGGGTTTCCGAAGATACTACAACTGGTTTGCCCGAGAACGACGATGGTATCCCAGACGAGGAAGACGAGGACGACATTACGCGTTCCGAAGAAATCCTCCAAGCAGAGTGGGCAAAGAGTAGAGCGCGGGCAACCCGTTGGTCGGAGGAGGTCATGCTGTTGAAGGAGGAGATGCGCCGAGCGTTGGCTTTTTTGAATTGGAGAGCGCGGTGGTGGGAGAAAAAACCAACGAAGTGGACGGGGACTACATCACCACTTGAAGAGGGGTTGTGGGCGTATTCGCATGGACAAGCCGTCGTTCAAAAAAGGCTTGCAATTCACTATGAACGGCTATGGCTAGATCCCCTCAACGACAACGGAACTGTAGATGTACAAATGAATACTGTTGACGAAACCGCTGACGACGATGACGATGACGACGAATCCGAAGGTGAGGACCATGACACCCCTAACAACGAGGAGGAAGAGGAGGAGGAGACTATGTAGTTGTATATTACCGTTCTATTGTGTAGCAAAATTTTGTCGAAGTCCACAAAAATGCTGTGCTGAGCCCCATCAACTTGGATCACGAGGTGCTAAAATTAGTTCAAGCTGTCAAGTCCTGCTTGCCCCCTCAGCGCTTTTACTTCCTCTGCTTTCCTCATCGCATTTTATATTGTAAACGCATGCGCTAAACACACAGATAGAAGATCCAAACCCCCAGACATACTTTTAACAATGAAAATCTGCCCACATCAAACTGTACATCAAATGCACTACAAATACAGGGTTACCCATGATGATTTGGGTCCTGCAGTTTCCTCATCGCTTTCCTGCTATTGAAAGAAATATAATACATGTATATTGTGTACTTGCATCATTATTTGCTCTTTAGGCCATTAAAATCGATTTGCATAGGTGGTTATATCAAGTGCGATAAAATGCGCCACCCACCATATTGTATGTTTTCCATGCTCCTCATCGCTTTCTGTGCCGTATAAATTTGTGTAGAATGTGTATAAAACGTACCCGGGTCAAGGTCTCCTATTGTAGACAATTAAAATCGACCCCCATTGTATTTATATCCCATAAACCAAAAATGCGTGGTGCTGCTGTATTCCATGTCCTATGCTCGTCTCATCACGATTACCGCTGGATAAATGCCTGACATAAATATAGACGGCGTATCTAAAGCGTTTCTCCATTTTTAAACAATCAAAACTCGTCAACATCAAATGGTATAGTAGGTGGGCCAAAAATGCGCTGAGAGCAGTGTTTTACCTCCTGTTCATTTTTCACTGCTCTCAGGGCGCTAAAAAGCGGCGCAATATATACCAGTAGTGCATTCAATTCATTGTATGATTTTTAAGCAATTTAAAACCGCCCACATTTCATTTTATAGCAGGTACGATGAATTTCGGTATTTTTAGCTATATCTATCCATGCCACTCCCAGTCAGACAAAGTTAGGCGCCCAAAATAATCTATCTATACACTGCTTATGTGATTGTCCCTGACCCCCACTCTAACCGGCCCCATTACAGCCACAAGCCCACCCTGTCTGATATTGCCACCTATTAATATACCTGTCCCCCTCCCACCCCCTAGATACTTTCTCCCACCCACCCTAATCCTATTTCGGCATCTATGGCATATTATATACCCCTACCCATCACCCCAGTACCCCCCTGCCGCTTCCCGGCAGGGTATACAGCCCTGGCAGGACAGCCTTCCATATATGGAAGGACAGTAATTACTGTTGGGGATGAATTCAGCTCCCACAGTGACTACTGTTGTTTCAAGTTTGAGATTAACAGCTAAGGCTGGATTACATTACATTATGTGTTGCATATTTAATCATATCTTGAACTTCCTCTGAGTGCTGAGGTGCTTGGACGGACCGGGTTATGAGCCACCCGAGCCCCGGTGCCAATCACATTTCAAAGTGATTAGATACCATCATTTCCACAATTTTGTGTTGTCAAGAGCTTTCAGCCCATACCGGGCACCCTTCTTCTCATCATGGCGGCAGCTACATTCAACATCAAGCAGGAACTCAAGAAACTAGAGCTACTTGTGAAGGCTTTGCCGCCTGAACTGCCTGAAGGACTTTGTGATGGCCCAATTGCAACTTTTTTTGGTGACAGGGAGGTTCCCGCCAAGGACAAAGATGAAGGGCCGTATAGAACTGTCAACAAAGCGTACGAGCGTGTTTTCCAGATAAAAAATGCAGCTGAGCTTTCAAAGCTTGTTACTCGACGCCGATACAGCATCCCGCTGTTGCTGGACTACTTCCAGTTCTGGGCTGCATACCATGGGATGGATTGTGGACTTCTGGCTTTGCGAGTCTCGCAGGTTAACGATGTTATCTCTAAGACGTGCGTATTTTCTCTTTTCTATAATTACTTTATTGTGACATAAGCTGACGTTGGGCTACTCAGACTCAAATTCCGAACGACTTTGACATCTAATTCCCAGGCAAGTCAGAAGCCATCGTCAACTGCTGGACCGGCGCGAAATGCCACGCTCGACACATTCCTCTCGTCTTCCCAACCTCTCAACGCTGCAAAGGAACGACAAAAAGCTGACTCCGTAAAGTCCAGCTCCAGCATAGCACCAGTTCAACCAACGAAGCGGACACGACAGGATCGCGACTACGTGCCCCCAAAGGAGAGTGATGGCTCTGATTCAGGATCTGAGAGCGAGGGTCACGGTAGTGATGGTAGTATCCCAGAGGCCCTGGATATGGATGAGGTTGCTCGGATTAGAAAGAAAGCAAAGAGTGCAGGGGCAGTGGCAGACAAGGTGTGGACTACACACTTGAACCGAAAACTGAGAACTGAAAGCAGAGCAGAGCACAAAGAAGAAAACAGCAGAGAAGGAACAACCTGAGGATGGCGTCGCAACACTGACTGCAAAGCCGGGGCGTGCACCAAAGAAGGCGCAGTGGGCGATTTCGCAGTACACCCCGCTTCCCATGCAGAACAAGAAGTCGGAGCCAATCTGGAAGTGGACGTGTAGGTGGTGCCCGTGAGTTTCTTCGCCTGTTCGTCTTTTAAGTAGAGAATTCACATTTTTTGTTCTTAGACTGTTCAGGACATCACCACGCTCAAAAAACATCAAGGACTACGTGAAAGAAACCCTTGAACTCAAGATTAACAGTAATTTCATCTCGCACTTTGATACCTGTGCTGGCCTCCCAAAGAACAAGAACTTTGAGGCCTTCGTCGAGGCTGAAGAACAAGAAAAGCACAGTGTTGCCCCATCCAAGCAATCCGCATTTTCGGGCACCACTGACGTGGATGATGGAGAAGAGGGTACAATGGTGAGGTCGCAGCTGGTCCTCTCCAAGTTTGTCGCGAGTGGGAACGTGAGGCTGCGTCCGACGCAGCCTCAACAGAAACCTCAGGAACAAACTCGAAACGACTTATCCCCTCCCAGTGGACAATGCAAATGGAACTGCATGCCTCCGTAACTGGATCAAGCGTGCAAACGAACTCGACAGGCAACAGCGGAAAGCCTTGGTGACTTCTGGTTATAAGTCAAACGGCACCGCTAAACAGGACAACAAGCCCTCTTTTGGGAATTATGCAAAAGACAATAGGAATTATGGTGGCAATACTGCCAAAAACGACACAAAGCCGGCCCCAGAGCCAAAAGACCCCTATGCTATGGATATCGACAGAAACAAGTGCAGTCAAGGAGAACTCACATGCTTCCACTGTCAACGTAAAGGACACTATGCCAGGGACTGTCCCGACTTGGACAAACCCAAAGTACCACTGGCCCAAGGAGTACGCGCCAGGGCCTTATATGCCGACATGAACAAAGAAGAACGCCAGGCGTTCAGGAAAGATTTGGGCTTTTGAAAGGCCCGCTTGCCAGTCTACAAGCGAAATGGCCCGACTATGATATTTTTGTAACGACTCCTCTCTCTGCAAATACATCTTCATTTGTTTACAAGACACGAGCTGCAACAAAAATCCAAGACCCAAAATACGTCAGGATCAGTAGCCTTGAACGCTACTTCAACAAAACTTCAACTGGAAATCACTCAACCGGACACCCTTGATACGCAATCAGTCAACGCCCTCCTTGACAGTGGAGCTACAGACTGTTTCCTTGACTGGGCATATGTCAAGAAACACAAGCTTATCACAAAGAAACTTGACAGAGCAATCCCGGTCTTCAACGTTGATGGATCCCACAACGCCAATGGCTCTATTTTGCACACATGCACCATGAAAGTGCAAACCAACAATCACACTGAAATGATCCGATTCTACATCACTGCAATTGGCAAACAAAACTGCATCATCGGTCATTCCTGGCTCATGCACCACAACCCTGAAATAGATTGGAAGAAAGGATCCCTCAAGTTTTCAAGATGCCCAACTGAATGCGGCACAACAACAAACACGGACGACATCGAAAAGGAGAAGGAATTCATCTACCACTCATTTTACAGCAAAGATGTCATGAAATTACAAAACCCACAACTTGGAATCTGGGACGACGTTGAATGCATTCCAGAACTATGAATCTATGCAATGGCCAGCAAATCTGCAGAAATCAAAATCGAAAATCTAAAAAATGTACCTGCCAAAACATTCGAAACGGCAGTACCTGAACACTACTGCAAGTTCAAAAAGGTTTTCGAAGAATCTGAATTCCAAAAGCTACCGCCAAGAAGACCCTGGGACCACGCAATCAAACTCAAACCCGAAACCCAACCAGGGAAGCTTACCAAAGCCTACCCGATCAGTCCATTGGAAGACAAAGCGATGAAAGCCTTCCTTGACGAAAACCTCACAAACGGCCGCATTAGGGAATCAAACTCACCATGGGCATCAGGATTTTTCTTTGTCAAGAAAAAAGACGGCAAACTACGCCCTGTTCAAGACTACAGAGCTCTAAACGAAGCTACAGTCAAGAACGCATACCCCCTTCCCCTTATCTCCGAACTCCTGCACAAACTTCGAGGTGCCAAAATCTACTCGAAAATGGATATACACTGGGGATTCAACAATATCCGCATAAAAGAAGGGGATGAATCTAAGGCCGCCTTCCTCACACCATACGGACTTTTTGAACCCATGGTTATGTTTTTCGGCCTCTGCAACTCCCCCGCCATGTTCCAAGCAATGATGAATAACCTACTCAGAGGGCTCATCAGACGCAGTGTCGTCATGGTCTATATGGACGACATCCTAGTTTACACCAAAACCATGGAAGAACACCGCAAGGTTGTCAAAGAAGTTCTATCAATCCTCGAACAAAACGGATTGTTCCTCAAACCTGAAAAATGTAGTTTCGAGAAGACAGAAATTGATTACCTTGGAATGATCATTGGAGACGGCAACATGCGCATGGACCCTAAAAAGGTCGACGCTATCACCAAATGACCGGAACCCCGCACTGTCTGCAAAGTCCAACAATTCTTAGGATTCTGCAACTTTTACAGGACATTCATCCAGGATTTTGCCAAGATCGCTAAACCCCTATGGGATCTCACACACAAAGACAAACCTTGGAACTGGACACCAGTCGAAAACAAATCCTTCGAATCGGTTAAACAGAAACTGTCAAGCCAACCCCTGCTCAGCATCCCCATGGATACTGATCCTTTCAAAGTAGAAGCAGACTCAAGCAACTATGCAACAGGAGCTGTCCTCTCTCAGAAACAAGGCGAACACTGGACGCCAGTAGCCTATTACTCCAAGGCGCTCACGACAACAGAAAGGAATTATGAGATCCATGACAGAGAACTCCTTGCGATTATCTGCGCTCTTGAAGAATGGCGACAATACCTGCAGGGAAACAAGCACAAAATCGAGATCCTAACAGACCACAAAAATCTCAAATACTTCCTTACAGCCAAAAAGCTAAACAGATGCCAAGCAAGATGGTTGGGACTCCTCGCCAATTACGACTATCTACTAAGACACGTCTCCGGAAAAACCATGTTCAGAGCAGACGCCCTATCCCGCAGACCAGATCACAAAACCGGCATTGAAAACGACAATGAAGGCATCACACTCCTCACAGCAGAACACATTGCACATGTTTCCAGTATCCGGATCAACGAAATTGAAACCATCAGAGATCAAATTGTCAAAGAACTTAAGACCAGAAAAATTGTCCCAATTAACCCACGAGACAAAGCCGAATGGCTACAACAAGATGGCGTCACATGCTGCGATGGCCTAATCGTGGTGAACAATAAGGACCTACAGGTCAAAATCCTGGAATCCTGCCACAATACACCCCTCGCCGGACACCCTGGACAAGCTAAGACAAGAGAACTGGTCACAAGGAATTATTGGTGGTCGAACATCATGCAGATGGTCAACAAATATGTCGACGGATGCATCAAATGCCAAAAGAACAAGATTTTCCCTTCAAAACCCCAGGGAGAACTCTACCCAAACAGCATCCCCGATAGACCATTCCAACGTGTCACCACTGATTTTATCGTCAAGCTACCAAAATCCCAAGGATATGATTCCATTATGGTCATCTGCTGCAGATTGGTCAAACGAATTTACCTGGTACCCTGCAATGAAACCCTCGACGCGGAAGGAGCTGCACGGCTATATTGCGACCATGTCTGGTGGTACGAAGGACACCCCAACAAAATGTTCTGCGACAGAGGCCCACAATTTGTAGCCGATTTCATGAAACACCTGTTCAAGCTGCTTGGTATCAAGCAAAACATGGCGACAGCCTACCACCCCCAAACCAACAGCCAAACAGAGAGGGTGAACATGGACATCGAAACCTACCTGCGCATTTTTGTCAATTGGCACCAAAACGACTGGGCATCATGGCTCCCTATCACCGAATTCTCCTACAACAACCATGTCCATTCATCTATCAGAATGTCACCATTATATGCGACCAAAGGCTACAACGTCAAAACAGGCATCGAAGTCTCCCCCACAGGCACAAAGCTCAACAAGAAACAACGAAGTGCCGAAGACTTTGCCAAACAAATGACTAAGATACACAAAGAAACCCAAAGCGCCATGAAAAAGGCAAACGAGGACATGAAGAAATTCTATGACAGGAACAGAAAACCCGAGGAGTACAACGTTGGCGACAAAGTCTGGCTCAACATGAGGAACTACAACACGGGACAACCCCAAAAGAAGCTTGACATACTTCGCAAGGGACCTTTCAAGATCACAGAAAAGATTTCCAAAACAACTTACCAACTTGACAGGCCCAGCACATGGAAGACGCACAACTCGACCCACGTTTCCGATCTCAGACGTGTCAAAGAAGACGAATTCAATCGACCTTTACCTAACATCACTAAGGTCACCCTACACATTTGCGGCAACAACTGGAAGCTGATCAAAATCACGGAAGCGAAAATGACAAACGGACGCCTTGAATTCCTTACAACATGGGAACTCCCAGAAGGCAAAACCCACAAGCTATGGGAACTGTCATCCAGAATGGAAAACAATGCACCAGAACTTATTAAAAAGTTCTACCGAGATCACCCCCATGCCCCACGCCAAGTACTCTCCACGATGCTAGAACCTGGAAGGAACACAACCGGCATTGACTACTCGCTTCCGTCAGAACAAGAGCTTCTCTCCTGGTCCCGAAAAGCCGGCATACATGAGCCTAAAACACGCTTTAAAGGGGAGGAGAAATTCCCTTGTTCAAATTGTCTCTCCCACCCGAAACAACTCTGCTATTGCCATGCTGCATCTCCTCCGTCACTTCAAGTCCATGATCAGCCTCAAGGACGCCTCGCCTTCACCACCCCCAACGCCTCCCCTCCCCCTGCAGGACCTTCCCAAAATAACACCATGGGAAACGATCTGAACTGAGTTGCTCAATATGATCGATGACATGGAAAGCGAGGGTATTTTAGACGACCCCTCCTCCACCACACCACTACCCACACCCCAACCAACCCCAACACTACAATGGCTTACCGAAACACTTCCCTCACCTGCGAAGAATTCATTGACGCTGTTGTCAACCACTACCCAGAGATCCGCTCCCAGTTCCCTCAAGAACCTTACCCACTCCGCACGGTCGACAACCTATGCGCGACCACCCAAGCACTCTGCCAAGCATGCGTGCTTGTCGCCATGCTTGAAGCCCAACAACAAGACCACTACGGTCTTATACATACCCACCACTTTGGAGGCCCTGGAGTCATCTTGTACATATGGACGCTCCGTACTGGCCATCGCTGTAACCCCATCATCATAGTTGACGACTTGACGGATTCTGATGACGAAGATCCCAATGTCACCCCCCCTCGCTATTGTTGTACACCCCCCACCCAAGACAACGACACCCTCGTATACCCCCCCTCCCGACGACCTTGCTCTCGACGATCAACCCCCTACCCTGCTCGTGCCACCACCTCGAGGAATGGGGCTTGAAGGGAAGATGGTGTCATGATCTGATCGTATGTACATGTGTTTTTCATTGTTTCCCACTGTTCTGCCCCATGCCTTTCCCTCATGTGGATCACATATTACTTCCCCCTGTTTACGATCTATTAACTATTCTCCTGTTTCCGATCCTTGACTATCTTTCACCCTTCAAAGTTCACCCTATTATTCTCCCCTTTTACTTAGCATATCCTTTTACGGCCTTTCCTCTTAGTATATAAGCTGGAGTATAGTAGTGGTAGTTCCTCAGTATAGAATTGGTTTAGCA
This sequence comes from Psilocybe cf. subviscida, assembly GCA_013368295.1. Lineage (NCBI taxonomy): Eukaryota > Fungi > Basidiomycota > Agaricomycetes > Agaricales > Agrocybaceae > Psilocybe > Psilocybe cf. subviscida. Next base: position 7,576,452 of record JAACJJ010000028.1, on the reverse strand, counting down.
TCTAGTCCTGACACTCACCCTACCCTTGCGCAGCCACAACTATGTTCGCTTTGGTACTACATTTCCACCACTTATTGCTAGAGCTTCTGAATGTAGGTTAAATATACCATAGGTGAGTGGTGAAAATGTAAAGCCAGCAAAGAAAGTTGACGTACCCAAACGACGAAGGCGGATTGGCTATACTTACCTGTCCCTGCTCGACACGACTGATGAATCTCAAGGAGGGAGAACACGTAAGGGATAAGGGATACTTGAAGAAGGCGAGGACACTACCTGACTGCTACATGCAGATTTGACCGTCTGTGGGTTTGCTCGACCCAAGTCCAAGTCCAACATCCCTAACTCAGAGGGCACATATCATGGGTTCATCTGAATATAAGAGGTACATGATTAGTTTGAGCTGGGTAGGCACAGTGAAATCTTACCACGAAGACGAAGGCGCAGAGGGATGGCGGAAAGATGAAGGACAAAGGAAAAGCAAAACCAGCAACTTCTGATTGATGTGCTGGCGCGGAGTACGATCTGAGTTTGAATGGACTTAGAAGAAAATTCACCAGAAGACCTTAAGGGTCTGTCTGGCAACGAGAATCAGGTCTGATTCTGATTTTGATGGGGCAGTCTGGCACGGGCTGTGCGTCCAAATAGAGGCGGTCACACAACGTCACATAATGATTTGAAAAGGCAACGCGCTCAAACACTTTACACAACTTGCTGGATCATTGAATAATTATATTGACTTTGTATGAGTAATTGATTCTATGTAGTTAGTCAAATTAAAAGGTCCAAAAACATGTTTAGCAACCGTGGCAAATGCCAGGCCATTGCCAATACAAGTCGTTGTCAAATCTTTGGGCCTCCTACTTGACGCTTCCATTGACCGGCCCTCTCCTGTATATAATTTAGAGTGCCCTGCACTAATTTTTTTCTGGCCTGGATATCCAGCTAACACCAAGAGTGCACTTTTACAGATGCTTCTCCCAAAGATCTATTGTACTGCCTGCGGTCCCAGCTCTGGAGAAAAACAGTCACTATATCCACAACCAAGGGGCCATGGGCGGCCCGCAGGTGGCTATCCTCCCAGACATTGTGAGTAGTGGAGCGGTCGCCAGTGCGCTGTAATGTCATTTGACTTTCATTGCTTCCGGGATTACTATTTGAAATATGTACTAAGATGTTGTTATCACTCGCTATATACATTGTAGATGAGGTTACCCAGGTATTGCTTTCACCAAGTTCGTGAACAGAACATGTAAAGAACATGAGCGGAAAGGAAGTTAAATCATATTGTCACGTCAGCCAGAAGTAGGACCGTGAGACCCGCGGCCCGCTCCGGACCACCCCATCAAAATCAGAATCAGACCTGATTCTCGTTGCCAGACAGACCCTAAAGCTTCATAAGAGCGTTTCACAACGGAAAAAATTTCAATTCAGCACAAGAGTGACTAATGAGAGTCCTAAACTGACCATTATATACACTTACAACTCTTCACGGGTCCTTAAAGAAACTATTTCTATTTTCCCCTCAAACATAATCTCCATGTTTGCAGCCATGCCGCGACGATGATGCTTTCACAAATGTATCACATTTTAGCCATCGGGTATCACCAACATGGGAACTATGTAGTTTTGACATCATTCAAAACAGAGAATTCAGCCGAGCGTGGCAACCTGCTAGTGTTCCCCCAGTTTGGCTCCGCTCGGTCATCACTTGCAAGTCGGCAAAGTCGGCACAGGTGACTTGACTTGGCAACCGCAAGCCGATTGGGCGGTCGACTTGATATCCAAGCCGCTTGCAAGTCACTTAGCCGTCCGCTTGCCTTCAAAAAGGGATAATTGCTATTTTTGGATGGCTGGGCCAACACATCATTGAGGGATTCCTGTAGAATGAGGTATATAATCTGCTTAGAAGAGCCCCAAAAGTCTACAAATCCATATATTGCATCAGTAGGTAGCACCAGGACTTATTCCTGATATAATATTTCGTGATTATTCATGAAAATCTCAATCCGGACCAATGAACTTGACCATCTGAAGGCCTGGGAAGGTCTTCCGCATCCGTTCGATTATCGATTACTTAGAGTTGGAAAAGGGCCAACGGGAGTGTGTTTGGCTGTTTTTATCCTTTTTCTGAAGAGAAAATACACTTACAGGTCACTGTGGGCCCTTGAATGCGAGTTGCAAGTGCTCAATAACTCATCAAATACGCGCGACAAGCAATCGGCATGACGAGATTGATCAATATGTGACTTCTCGTCACGCTGCCAACGCTCATAATGCCTTATGTACAGCTTAGGTATTTCTGAAACTCAAGAAAGGCTTATACAGCAAGCCTAGTGAGTATACACTGTTTTGGAAGGGGGCAGGTAACTGGACCAAATTACAATAGATAGGGATCAACTTGATCTCTTATTTGCATGCGTATTGATGCATATGCTCGATGGTGTATACACTCTGAGGATGAGGGTGATGTCCTAAGCGGTTCAAGCGACTCATTCGCCACTTGACCGGTTTGAAGCCGCAAGTCGGGAATTGCCAAGCCGCTTGAGTCCTCCACGGCTTGCAAGCGGCAACCGGTGACTCACTTGAGCGACTTGGTGGCTTCAAGCCAAACTTCGCGAACACTACAACCTGGGTGCGATCAATAGAACAAATTGAGGTGTATGTAAAGCGCACATCCTATTTTTCCTCTGGCACTCACCCGAGTATACGACTCGTAGATCCACACCCATGACGCCGGCGCGAGCTCGGCGACTTCTGGCCTGACGAGCTCATGGAAAAATGATCTCCTCCCTGACCCAACAGGGGACATAACAAAAGCCACAGAGCTGTCAGTCATGACCAAGATAGCACAGCCGTTCACACATTACTGCCAGCTTCTCACGCTCTCCGATTGGAGTTGTGTGTTGCATGACTCGTGTTGTTTCAATTCATTCCATTCCTATGAATCAGCCTCAGCAGTCTATTTGTGGGGCTGCACCTTCATTTGGGCCTTTGTGCATGTATGCCGGAGGGGGGCGTGTGAATATGCGCACGCCACTGGCACACAACTCCGTAAAGGCTCATAGTGGTCATTGGGGGCTATTGAAGGCAGCAGGCGCACGGGAAAATACATTGCTTGGTTACATACGGGTTAGAAAATCACCTCCTTTCGTGCTATTCTGGTAGGCGGGAATAGGTGGATGGCTCGAGGCGCACTTGAGTGATCGGTGTGGCTGAGTGTGCGCGCTGCACACTGGTCATCTATGGTTCGCCAAATGCATAAAATTCACACGCGCACACATATATCAAAAGCACACACATGTACAAGTCGAGTAGTCGGAATTCATTTATTTCTGATACCATGTAGTACTCTGCTTCTTAAACAATCAAGTTCATGCATTTTCACAACGGTATACCCACTGAGCGCGGAGGGACGGGTGTTCGAACATCCACAGCACCGTGGGAATCTCGTTTGATGGCCACCATTACCTCCTAGAACCGCGAACACCGACGCACAAATGCTGTCCTAGACCAAGAGACTCGAGAATGAATAACTACAGCCTTTGTTATTGCGGGATAGGTGGGTCAATACAGTAATGAAGTAACCTTTGTTGCACAGCAGGACAAAGGAGCGATGTCTTACTTGTAGATGTTTATTGTGTCATTCATGCGAGTGATCGATAGTGAACAAATGAAGAAATACCGGCTACCTGACCCTAATGCTCCCGAGGTGACCTGCATGTCAATGCGTCATGAATTCACAGGGCCTGATTTACATACAGATAGCGAAAATGAACCATGATATATTAGGTCCAGGCACCGTGAAGACTCGTTTATAAATCAAATTTATTGATAGCCAGGGTGTTAAATATCTCATGTTTTCATTTCTTTTCACTTCTCTAAAGGTCTCTGAGCAATTTGCTTGTGGGTCCGGCGCAGGCAATACTAAAGTGCTGGCTAATTAAGTAAATTTTGGTATTATCTCTCATGAATCATAGTTTCTGTTTTATGCCTTCTACTGTATAGAATAGATGTAAAAATGGACGGTATCTTGCTATAATAGAGTCAGGAGGTGTCAAGGGAGCACATTGAGCGCGACAATGATGGCCATCAGACGAGATTCCCACGGTGCTGTGGATGTTCGAACACCCGTCCCTCCGCGCTCAGTGGGTATACCGTTGTGAAAATGCATGAACTTGATTGTTTAAGAAGCAGAGTACTACATGGTATCAGAAATAAATGAATTCCGACTACTCGACTTGTACATGTGTGTGCTTTTGATATATGTGTGCGCGTGTGAATTTTTGTGCATTTGGCGAACCATACTTTGGCGAACCATAGGTCATCAGCACATGCTTGCCCCCGATGGCGCATAGTATGTATCCACAACCTATTATTTGCTCTCTTATGTAGAGTACAGTAAATTGCTTGCGTTTACACTTAGCAACCTAGTACCTCTCTTCGTGTTCACTTCCGTATAGCATTTTCAGCTTGCATTAAATGAGTTTGCCCCGTGGCTTGTGAAATGCATCTAACAGGCCCCTGCAACCCGGGAAGTCGAAGGCGGTTTCTTCGATGAAAGGGGCTTCACACTGTATGAATATCCGACTCATCAATCGAAGATGGTGTTTCTTTTACTCTAATCTAAATTGGAGTTCTTGGGCACCGTTCGTGACTGTAGGCCTGTAAGCCCAACAACTTCCTTAAGACCATGTACCATTGATGTCTGCGCCTTTATATTATGCCCTTCGTATGTCTCCTTCTGTCTATGCTCGTATTTCGAGATCCCAGGTCCCCAACTGCTAGTTTCTACTTCTAGAGGTGCACAGCGTTCTACACGCGTTTTCCAGAAGTATCACACCCATCCGAAGTTCATAGATGCACATTCTTAAATTTCGTTCCATTTCAGAGCCTCAATTCCAATCCTACTTTACATGTACCGGGAACATTCTGACGATGTCGAAACTTCAACGTGATCGTTGATAGCACAGGTTTCATGCTTGCTCCATACACGCCCGGCTGGAGTGCAACCTATAGAATGTTGTTCGTTTAAGCGCCGCAGAACTGCATTTCCAACCCCACCTCAAGGCAGAACCGCTCCTACTTCTTAATTGTTCTTCACGTAAAAAAAGTACCGGATTCCCGTTCTGCAACTCTTTGCCGTTGTATCTGCCAGTACTGCTACGTGATATATCTACGCTTATAAAGGCTCGTGTCCGCTCAGTCTACAATTGGTGGCGTCTGGTCACGATGACTTGCGCCCTTGATTTCTCTGTCCACGATTAACTTCATCATAGGTTAGATAGTAGTAAGTGACCTCAGCTTCTGGAACGTTCTGTAGACAGTTTATTAGTAGCAGTCGAAGTGAACACATCCGATCACGAAGTCCTCACCCTCTGTGTTCCTTTGCAGTCGACGCATTTCCATGAGTTTCTGGTTGATGTTTTCGCGATACCATCCAACGACAGAACTCGTGTCTGGAGTCAATGAAACCCTCTCAGGATTTGCCAAGCGTGTCGATTTGCTCATGTCATAGCATCTGAATATCCGAGCACAGGCAGCTTTTTAGCCTGCCAGGCGATGCGCAACTGCGTGATAAGATTCAAGGTTTATAAGTAAAGTATAACCTAGAAGTTCATTAGCACGAGGACCCGGAGTGCTAAGCTAGGATGGTGTGGGTAAGTCGGTATGCGTAGAACCGTCCCAGTAGAACGAACTTTCTAGGTCTGGCAGAGAGATGGTTGAAACGTACATTTATGGACGGAACTACATCTACCATACGGCAGGCCCGCCACGGGAAAGCTCAATAAACATCGAAACCATTTATCGACGATCATAGTTCAGCAGGGGTGTATGCAGTTTTGAAACGGGGAACCTGTGGTTAAAAATACGATCGGTTTGAAGGCCACCTCGGGACGATATAAAGATGAGCACACTCAGTCCGATTCCAAATAAGCTCCCCCACCGCCATGACGCTCAGACCTACAAACCAGCAACGCATGGGCTCGTATGGCCGTGTTCCAGAGTGCCATATGTTTTCCGGAGCCCGGAATACCGTGCTTTATCCAGGAACTATAATCCTCCTCAGTGACGAAGACAGAGGAAGACGCACGCCTATGCAAACCGCCTTTGAAAATGCAGAAGACATTACAATATATGGTGGATTCTATGGGACTGACGCTAACAAAGCTCTAGAGCACGCGAGGCTGGGCTTGCAGCCTTACGGAGGGTTAGACGTTGCTTTACGCCGAGAAGAAGCCGCGTTGAGGCGTGAGGAGCTGGCGCTCCGGCACCAAAGTGAACTAGGTAAGCCCGGTGCTGAGGTTCCGCCTAGCATTTCCTGATGAACGGCCATTCTAGAGAAGCGAAAATTTCAGCGAGGGTAGCTATGCGTATAACACCCCTTTGCTTATATAGTTAAATACCCCCTTCAGAATCGCTCCGCCCGCCGCACCTCAAAGCTTTAACCCGCTGGACTACCGCTCCAGGGATGTTGCGACTCCTGCTTTATGGAGGCATAATACCAATTCATATGGCAATCGTCCAGCCGCGGTCTACTTTCCTGTTACAGGTACATCGTCTGCCTATTCGATAATCGGTTGAAGACCTCTTACATTGATAAAGACAGCACCCAGTCAAATGGTAATCGCCACACCTCGACTTCATCCACTCCGAGCCGACCTGCACAGTCGACATCGGGAAACAAAGGGTCTGGTCTCCGTGCTACAGGACATACCAGGAATGTTAGATATCAGTAAAGCGCAACCCAACGCATACTCATCACACGTGAAGAATATCTTTTTGAGCTCGTGGAGACATCTCAATTAATATCCCATCAAACCCTTCTACGGATGGAACTCTTCGTGTTTGCACTATTTTTAAGTTGCCCTTTCAGCTGTTACCTGTATATAGACTCGTTACTGTCACATAGCTTAGTTGCATTTAACGCCGGATCTTTGCTGACTCCGTTCACATTGACATCCTGAGTTTTTACACTTACCGCATGTGTGCAGAACACGTCTTTGTTATTATAGGTCATCCTAGAGCACATCTTACCAGGCGCCTGAATGTATTAGTCGCATGTTCAACATGATAAGTACTTCAGAACTGGCCACGGCTAATGTATGTCAAGTAGAAGGAACGTGGCAATGGGGCGATTCCAGACAATACAAATGCGGCCTGCTAATGAATGACACGCATATGCAGCGCGATACCAATTTTATGCGAAACGCCTTCTTCTTTCCCTTCAAATAAATGCAATAGGTTCATTCAGACTATAATTAGAGACACATGTGCTATTGTCCGTGCATCGAACGGCGATGTACGGCGATGTACGGCAGGATGAGCCTACTTCAAAGTATCCTGTTTCCGGAGCCAGTGTCATTGAGGCCTCAAAGCTCCATTGAACAGCGATCACACCGGCACACGCGGGCGCTTACCAAGACATGCGGTTCGCGGAAGGCGTATTATAACTGCACAAAGAGTGCGAAGATATCTATAGTAAGATTCATCAGCTGCTCTTATCACTGTTGATCACCGGCTGGTCTTCTCGACGTCTGTTTCGGGCAATTTTGGTGAACTTTAAGTGGCGTAGCGTGGATACTCTCAGCAATAGAAGTCGAAGGATAAAGGTACAGTGCCGACCAACAACTATCAAAAATCAAACAGAACAATCCCCCTCTTCATGTCTGCAAACTCTCAAAACGATCGGGCTGGAGAAAATCGGAACGCTTCTTCACAACGCCACCTGTATCCTGAAGCGAAGAATACTGTGGTATACCCGGGAACAATTATCCTTCTCAGCGGCAATGACGCAGCACATGAAACCCTCTTCAGGGACGCCAGCGACACGCGAATGTTTGGAGGATTTTGCGCGTCTGGCGAGCCTCGAATTGCCCTTGAATATGCTCAGAGTTTCGAAGCTATGTCGGTCGCCGATGTTTTGAAGCTAGAGGAAATTCAATTGCAACGCGAAAAAGTTGCCCTGGAACGCGGTATGTGCAACCTTCGATTATTAATCCAAAATTCCCAAACTATAAATTATATAATGTGAAAACACGGCTGACATTTGAATTTCGTGTAGAGAAGTTGAAATATTTGAACCGGTGAGAATTATCCCCCTTTGATACCACATAGCTATTCAACGTCAACGTTCATGCGCCCAGAGCGTCGGGGGCTGGTACGGCCTCCGATGAAGGTCTTGGCTCCTCACATGGTGCGGTTCTATTCCAATTATTATTCTCAGAAGGTCTCACATGAGGCACAGGAGGGGGACAGTATCGTCAGTCGGAAACGCACCATCGCACAAACCCAAGCAACGGTGCTGGACCTACAAACACGGGTGGTACCGCCTCTAATTGTGAGAGCAAAAATTCGTTATTGACGACGTTCCACGCTGAGCGTTCACTTTATACTCAGGGTCGCCAGCCAACGAGGAATACCGCATTGCCTCAGGTATAGCAAAAACCCAACTTTGAATGATGCTTGCGAACCTAATTCAGATTGAAGAAAATACGCACGGGGTTGCTCACAATTACGTGCGCCCGTCTCTCGGAGCCTTACACTCCCAGTCAAGCCCCAATGTCTATGCCAGCAATACCGCACACAGCACTTCCGGGCCAGTCTCACATGCTCAAAGGAGACAGACCAATGCGAACGCCAGAGGCACAGACGCTTTCATGACTCACCAGAGTCAGGGGACCAGCAATGCAGCGACGACCCCAAAACCCCATTCCCGAGCCTGAAGTGCTACCTTACGGATTACATATTTGTCAAGAACGTACCAGAGAAAACTTCAGTTTGTTTATCAGAGAGGAGTTGAGTACCATCAGCAGGAATGCAGGAACATATATAGTTGCTTGTCGTCAGTTGCGCTCGAAATGAAGGAGGGGTATCACAGCTTCCCCCTTTGATTAAATGGGGGCGACGAGGGGTGCATATGTTTTGTTAAATTCCGAGTTTGGAGTCTGCAGGCATCTCATGCACGGATTTTTGTATGCAGGGATCAGACCCAAATTTGGCCCCAGAGCACCCATACCCATAACGGGATCTGATCGCATCATCGGCAGATAGCTGTGGTACTAGTATCGGCTGATACATACTTACCGCCCTTAACCAACCACATTGTGCATGTTCTCCGGCAATTTGCATCCCTCCCGAAGCATATACTGATCACTTCTTTTCCGGGCCGTCCGAGTTCGCCGGAGATGTCAAAACGACGACTCTATTGGCGTGAGTAAGTCTCCGGTTGACCCGGGTGCTGAGATCCTGTAGCTGACGCTATCTCCGCTATTTCATATGGTAGATGGGTATACCATATTCTAGTACTCGTAGCATCTCAAAATGCGCGAATCGTGGTATCAGCCGCGTTTTGGTAGTCAATTTTGTATGGAGATAAGATTGGTGTTAATTGATGTGAGCAAGTCTAACCAGGGGCTCAACAAGTTGTACACATTTAGGTAAGGCAGTGCACAAGCAGCTGGTCCTCGATGCTTCTGACCATTAATTTATCGTACTCATAACATAAAATCATTTTTGAACAGGTAGAAAAAGGGCCTATACGCATCCGCATAAAAAAATTGTAATGATCACAATGTTACTCGCCGTCCAGAGTATAATAGAGCGCACCACAATAAGAATCATAAACTGAACACATGTACGGATGGCCTTGAGCAGTGACAACAACAGGTCAACGACACCTGTTGTCCCCTGGTTCGGAAGACTTTGGTGTTTCTCGCTTGTCTAGTCGTGAAACTGGAGGATGATGCACCCAAAAAGACGACAATCCAGCTGTTACTAGCAATTCCCTGATCACGGACAACTACTATACTATCGACACGGCGGAGTACAACTCGCTTGTTGCAAATGGGTATACGCCGAAAGGAACAGTTGCCTGGGTCTACCCTCCCCGTGAGTGCCTTGGTATTGTTGCATGAAGTATTCTTGGACGCTGATATTTCTCATAAGCACCGACCTAGTCGCGCAGTGTATACAAGGTAGATAGCAAAGAAGAAGGGGATTTATACTTCAAGGGATCTACATGCATAAATATACAGAGCTGGTTCGCTCAAGATCAGCTTCATGCTCAGCAATTAGCTGTTGGATGTATAATCAGCAAATAATCAGTCCAAATCATTAATAAATACAGTCTTGGTTGCGTGGTTTGTTTCTTGATCGCGAGTCACTACTCGGCTGTATTCGTTTTACCATGGCCATTTCATGTAGTGGAAGTTAGTGGAGTAAAGAGGGGAGTGATAATAGATCTGTGGATGTTAACGCTTCTGAAAAAATCAAATAACTTACATGAAAGTTTTTCGGGTTCTATACCCACAATGCAGATCACTTATAGAGTGCCTTGATTATTGCAGTAATACATGGACAGTCTAAATATTCATGACGCGATTTGTATACAGCCCAGCATAATTACGCGATAGAATTATAAATGCCTGTAGGTGCACCAATGCGGGTCAAGTGCTCGCTGTGACTCTGAGCCAACTCTGAGCGGGAAAAACACTGCAACTGGGCTGTTGATTGATGATCACGTGCAAACTTCAACAGTTGTTCGTTAGCATCCCCTGTGCAGCAAATCAAATCCTAGTTGAGTCACCACGACAACGACCCACTTGAGTATGTAAGTGATTGCTTCAACCCAGCGCCACAGGGCCCGAGGTCCCTGCTACTTGCTTGCTATACCTATCCTTGTCCCTGTCCCTATAACCGCTCCGAATACCATCTGGCACCTAGACGATTTGTGGAAGGAAAGACAGACCGACTGGGAAGTTGGAACAGCAAAGAAACTGAATATACAGCCTCCCACACGCACACAGGCGCACACATACCGCGCCGACACCGTGCCTTCCCACTCTTGAAGGACACACCTGGCTGCTCATACCTCGTACCTGGGGTGTTGGACTTTGCAGCAGGAGTTGTGAAGGGGCCTTAGGTTTAGTTTAAGACATCACACAACCGCAGAGTCGGCAATACACATATATTCGGTCTTGCCCACAGACATACCCCATTCCTACCAACTTCTAATGGCGAAGCCCGACACGTCCGCCAAGGAGCACTCGGACGAGATCGATTGCCAGATTGCGGAGGATGCAGCGCGCTTGCCCCGCGATTGTAAGGTTTTGTTGTTGGGTGCGTATGCTGTTTCTTTTTTCGTTTCTGGTGACTAGTACTTGATGCCCTCCACGTTTTCCTGTCTCCTCGGAGTCGAGCTGGATTGGGCCGGTGGGTGCGGTGCTCAAGCATCGGAGATGTACTCATGGGGGTGTTTTTGACCATTGTCACTCCGTTCTTTTTTGTCGCCTTCACCCTTCGTACATTGCTTTGCTTCCCTGGCTTTTATCGTTCCCCCTTTCCTCTCCCCACTTTTTCACTGACGCGTCCCTCCCCATTTCAAAAACATAAACAGGTACCCCCGGATCCGGCAAAAGCACCATCGTCAAGCAGATGAAGATTGTCCACGAGCACGGCTTCACGCGCGACGAGCTTGCCATGTACATCCCCATCGTTCATAGAAATGCGTTCGACAGCGCATATCAGGTGGTAGCATATATGAAGAAGGTTGGGTTGGAGTGTGTTGAGGAGGAGAATAGGGTGTGTTCAGGTTTTTTGACTTTGTTTCTGTTACTTCGAGTGGGGGGCAGTGCTGATGCTTTGAACCAATAGCTCCTTGCTGAGCAAATTTATAGACACGTCGTGCCCACCCCGAAATCCAACGCGCCTATCCTCTCGCTTGAGATCGCACAGGCGATCCATGAGCTCTGGAAAGACCCCATCATCCCCAAGATCTTGGACGAACATAGTAGCGATTTTTATCTGATGGATAGTGCCCCTTAGTGAGCGTTCTCCTTTGTCTTCTTTACTTCTGTACTTTTTTTTGATGACCTTGCGCAAATAGCTTTTTAGGAGAAGTCCTGCGCATCGGCTCTCCCGGGTACCTACCGAACGAGACAGACGTCCTGCGCGCGCGAGCAAAGACGGTCGGCATCAAGGAGACTCGGTTCAATATGGGGCAAATGTCGTGAGCATCTTCTATCTTTTTCTCGCCCCGTTTCCTATGGTCGCCTCCAGTGTTGGCGGTCAACCCCATATCCAGGCGTCAGTGAGTGCGTATGACTAACGGAAACGTTTCTCGATAGAATAAAGATTCTCGATGTCAGCGGGCAGCGGGGCGCACGCAAGAAGTGGATCCACTGCTTCGAGGGTGTGACGAGTATCGTTTTCTGCGCGGCGCTGAGCGATTACGACCAGGTATTGTTGGAGGAGAAGACTCAGGTGTGTATTTATTTTCTCCTTCCTACGCCACCTTGTCCTTGTACATTTTGGGAAGGGGGTTGCTTCCGGACACGTTAAGATAGAGACCTAGTACTGATGATTTATTGGCACGAACAGAACCGGATGAGCGAGTCGCTACTGCTCTTCGAGAGCGTGATCAACAGCAGGTGGTTCCTACGTACGAGTATCATCCTGTTCATGACTAAGACAGACGTGTTCAAGGCGAAGCTGAATAAGGTGCGTTTGTCTTCCTTTCTTTTCGCCACTTCCACGTTCTGGAGGGCGAATAAAGACCGACATTGGATTGAACTCTTCGACTTGTAGGTCCCACTAGAGCGCTACTTCCCCGAATACATAGGCGGGAACGACATCAACAAGGCGGCAAAGTTCATCCTGTGGAAGTTCATGCAGGCGAACCGGGCACGGCTAAGCGTGTATCCGCAGTGAGTATCAATCCCCTTCGTTCTATTATATCTTGCCTAATAGCTTTTCTAGTCTGACACAGGCGACAGACACGAGCAACGTCCGACTAGTGCTTGCGGCGGTAAAGGAGACGATCTTGCAAAATGCACTCAAGGACTCGAACGTGATACAAAATGAGATGAACCAGAGGGTATCGCGAAAGCTGCTATTGCACTCGGAGATCCTGTGACACGCCTCGCCTTTACCTTGCTCAGGCCTTCCCCTTCCCCTCCAATGTATCCTTTGTTACCGTTCTCAGACACCTCGTTTGGTTATCTTCGCGGATCGTTCGCATCTTTGCTGCTCATTGATACCTCGACCCTTGGCCTCCTCGGACCCCTTTCGCCCCACTTCTCTTACAACTACGTCCGCTTTAACGCCCGCGATCTGCTTTATTTCTCTCGACACCGTCAATGTCTACTCCTTCAACCTTTTCAGCGCGTATATCTAAATATACACCTTGAGACTGAACCTCTTCGATGACTGCGACGAGGTCCCCCGTCTCTCTCTACACCAACCACGCACCACATGTACATACAACCCTCAACATTTCATTTCAATCCTTCCTTATCGTTTTCCTCTCTCAAGTGGTTCTTTGGACTTCCCCTCATTTTTGAAGGATCTTTTTTTCTCTCCTGCGGGCTCGGTTAAACATACGGTGACCGGGGACGAGGGCCAGAAGGAGTGAACGGATGGATGCTTAGCAGCTCCTCGGACTAGGGCTGAGGGCGGCCATCGCTTGTGATCGTCGCTGTAGGCCTGTGACTCTGTGTCCTTTTCGGCAGCCACGGGCATCATCGTCTTCATAACCATTCACTTTGAAGCTTCCAAGAAATATATGCATCCGAAAATCGACTTGAACAACACCTACTTTGGGTGCATAGGTCGGGGTCTGGCTAATGGAATTGCTGAGGCAAATGCCCCCTATTCTTGTGTATGCTGTGACAGTGAGGTATATCATATGTAAATATGTTGTTGGGCGGTTAGCTCGGAAACATCTTGTTGAAGTCCCTTTAAAACCATTCCGGGACTAATGAGCACAAGTTACTAGGGAATACATAACCACCTTTGATGTATTTCTGCATGAAGATTGCAGATGTATGTTGGCATAACGTTGGCACCTTGTTGCCGACTAGATAGCCTTGGGCTATCTCAGGCTACAACCTACAGCAAGGTGCCCCCACCACCAGTTCATTTGCCTGTACGTGAATTTTGACTTACTGGCATCATTTCGTACTAACGTTTGAATCTGGCCTCACGGCCTCCACACCAGATACATGACTCTGCTGCGCAGCGTTGCTTCCTCACCCAATATTAGGATGGGCACCTCCTTGCACCAGTTTTCTCCGCTGCCAGCGCAACAGTGATCGTTTAAAGTTAATATCTCATGATAGACTGGCCATTTACTAAGTGAATTATTTCTAAAGCGTTTCATTGCATCGCCATCCATTCTTAACCCAGTCGGCGCATGTTTCATTATATCAACGTGCTTATTGCCAATTGCACCCTGGCTCTCCCAATCCGTCGTCTCGTTCTTACATCGTCGTATGCCCCGGATCACAACTTAAACGCGGACGTGGCGTAGAGCAAGAACTTATACGATCATCGAATTTCAACTTTCGCCAAGGTTTGATTTACCTCGACGCTTCTAGGAGGTGCCCCGGTGTGCCATCGTATTACGAGTCATACCTCGATGTCCCTAGGTTCGCACATCAGCTGCCCAGAAGCGTCTTGTATGCTAGGCTTGCCTTAATTACTCCTGTGCAAGATACTCTTTGACTAAATTGTAACGAAGTGTGTGAATGCTCCCGCGGAAATCACACACGCGACTTTCAGGTATGTGTTTTGATCGATCAGCATAATGTGAGCGGTGAGAGCGGAATGAGGTTGATACTACAGAACCTTAGTACGGTGGTAAGCTGAAGTTGGTATCATATTATGAGGCATATCGGTGCCGTGTTGGGACATGAGATATTGATTGTACAGCCTTTCCAAGGTAGGAACGTCCGATGAAGTACCATAATTAGGGAAGGCGGCGCAATCAGGGGCTGGTGCAAACGTGCGAGCAGTGGTATATACAATACTGCCAGGATGTTGGTTCAGTGATCCATGTAGATGAATTCCTGAGCGGGTATTTAGTGAATCACAGTCCATCGATATTCCAGGCCGTTAAAGTGCGGCCAGCCAGATCTAGTTTGTGACAAAGATGATACATGGGTTACTTCTTTACGTGTAAGAGGCTCAAGTTGTACTCATAGAAGTATCCTTCTAGGTCGATCAACTTCTGTAATGCGTAGAGTCGGAACAGCTCCATGGATAGGTGAAGAAGCAAATACCTTACTGGGCTTGACATTTGATGTGAATTATCGTCTTACTCGCTTATCAATCGCTATAAATAAGCTGCATCATTCAAAGGTCACCCAGGTAAAGCCCCAGTACATCTTGGCGAGGTTACGATCCCTACCTGCCATGTCTCTGAGCGCAGTAGACGAACATGTTCGTCCTAACAGTACTGTGCGGGAGTGCCACTTGTATTTCGGAGCGCGGGACACCGAGCTTCATCCTGGGACGATAATTCTTCTTGGTGCCGATGACAATGCAGACAACACAACTTTCCAAACTGCATTCAGTAAAGCTCAAAACACCACGATACACGGTGGCTTTTACGGAATCAACACCACAGAAGCTGCACTGGAGTACGCCATATCGGTTGCAGCGGCGGGTTCACATCAGCAGCTGGTATTGCGCAGGGAAGCGATTGATTTGAGACGACAAAAGTTAGCCGATATGAAATACCACCAGCGTACAGGCACGCACACAAGTAAGTTTTAACACTTTGCACAAATCAATTCGCCAATCGCTTAACTGACGAATACTGCTTTTAGATGGTCCGAGAGCCCAACAATGGTGATTATAATCTCCGGCCCCCTCATACGCAAGGCTGATTGAATTCTGCAGGATTGATTCATCTGTACCATCGAGCAAAGGAAATAAGCCAGAATGTGTTCAAAGTCCCGGTAAAAATTTCTTGCGGTCAAGAAGGCATCTTGATCTCATTCAGTTACCAAGAGGAAGAATGTCCATCGTCAAATGGCCGGTATATGTATAGGCCGCGCGATAGTGCATCGGGGTACATGGATGTTCGAGTCATGGCCGGCAGAAAAAATCGTAGGCGCCATTCACCAGAGAGTCGTAGCCCACTCTCAAATTATCCTACCAATGCAGGTGATATAAAGATGCTCAATTGGCCAAACGAGTACAGCGGGGACAATCGAACAGGCCGTCCAGGTGCATCATATGATTCACAATCGCTGGTTCAAGGCGCCACTCTCTATCAATCTCAGGATTATTTGGCTCCACTGCCTCGAGGTCAGGCCCGTGATAACGCTCGAATCGCAGAATTTCCGATGGTGAAAAACAGACGGAGTGTGACCAATGTAAGTTCAATTTCACCTTACACTTCGCATCACTCAACTTGCTTGCAGGCTAAGGCGTGTGATCCCATGGGTTATATTAATCCGACCACCAGATTTAAGAAATACAGGCGCGGAGTCTGATGAGCAGTAGCAGCGTGGCTGGTGGCAAGTGCTGCAGAGCAGTTGCATATGTACATAGTATAAGTGTTGTAGGCCAAAAATAGCAACTGCTTATGTATTGGTGTCGGCTGTGTTACTAGCGCGGCGCCTGAGTCGCCGGAAACAACCTTGCTTCTGAACAGAGAATAAGTACAAGACGCCCGTTCACGAATTTACACGTGTTCCATGATATTGTTGAAATTCCGTTCAAACAAGCCCTAATACGTGCATCCTGCGTAGATTCATGATATGGCAGACAGGTGCAAAGAAGGCTTCAACAGGTGCAAAGGAGATGCAAAAAAGTGAGCAAATATGGTAATTCTTACATAATGTGAGGTTTCAAAGGACCTTGCAGAAGCAAGGTTACTAGTAGCCGTGTACACGGACACATCGCCAAGATATAAGTACATGGTATCATTCGCTTACGCATCCAAGTACAAGCTTTATGCCCGTCGCTACGCGACGGAGACGCTCGCTGCGCTCGCGCTCCTGCTTTGCTCCGGACAACAGCTTGTTGTGGGCTGCGCCCCCAAACCCCCCTGGTGTCGGTGCTGCCGCACCTCCGTAATGACTCATAAATTATAATAATCCATTCTAAGACTCTAGGAAAGCTTCAGGGATAATTTTATATGTATACAACTCTAAGTCCCTTTTGCAGAAGAATCTACCTACTTCCCATTTTTTGAGTACATGCATTTTTGTGATGCTTCTATAATTTATGTATATGTATCATCCACAGTGTAGTGATTTCCAGCAATGTCGGTATGGATGGCAAACCATACATTCGCGCAAGCTCGTCGCACCTATATAGGCACTCAGGACCATCTGCGCAATTGGCGCACTGATTATTGCATGTTTGGCATCAACATCACGTGATCTACCCCAATTCCGCATGGTTGCAATTTAGACGCCCATGATCGGCACATTGATACCCCACTCAATTCACCATCATTTCCAGCAATTCAACATGCGACAGATAGGCCTTGTGTAGGAGTATTCTGACATCATCAATATGTCACGCTGCGAGCGCTCGTCGTCGAGAAATAGAGTTATCACAGTGTTACTGGCCCGCACACTTTTTATTCTATTCAGTCCCACTCATTTGTATTGCCACTTCGCTTTTTGCAGTCAGATTGCTCCCCCATCTGTTCTACATTATCTCCTTGTTTTAAATCAAAATACCAACCGATATACATTGCTTTCACATATACTTCAACCAACCGACTTCGCTCTCGCTCAAACGCACCAAAATAGTTTTCCCTGTTCGCTCTGCACTGCGCCATGCATTCGGGTACGTTCTTTTACATACATCGCTCTTGGCCTCCTCACTGCATTCTCAATCCTTGCAACCTTCGCCTTTTGTGAATCTGCATCAGTAGTGTAATATTATCATACATATTCTGTTGTATATTACACAACTACAGCAGAGTTGGTCAATTCATTTTCATTTTTGAGTTGTCTTCTTAATTTTATTTTCTTAGCTGAGAGTTGGCTCTACTGGACCTCATTGGGGTTCTAGATTATTCAAGGCTTGCATCCTTTCTGTTTGTTTAAAAGCTTGCTGAATCAATCTTCATCATCATCTTATTCATAGTACATACTATTTCCTACCAATATTGTGGATTATATAAGAGTTGTCTGGAATCATTTATCAAATGGGAGCAATGTGCCACTGACATTGGCCAACTGACATAGTCCGACTAATTAATAGATCTCCTGGTCTCTACACTTTCACGCTGAGTGCGGTCAACTCATTGAGTGCTTTGCCGGTGCTTGCCATTCACAGCGTGGGCATAACACATCGTTTTTTGCTGACCAATTTGCTTATGCAATTCTGACATAAGCAAAAGACCGTCCTTGTATTATATTATATAATATATAGACTAGCAGCGACCCGTGCGATGCACGGGGTATTCTTGTAAGATGTGATTTACCACTTACTAAATCAAAGACAACATACTATACTAAAATCTGTGAACTCCACCGTATGAAGACCCTCGGCGGCTCCGCACCCATTCTTTTTCAGTCCGATGTCTATAACACACTGCTACCTCGTCGTGGTTTTCGTAGTCTGTGGCGCGTCGCCGCCTCTCGGCCGCTCCGCGCCTGTCTATTCAATTTCTCAATATCCTTACACACACTCCATTCACATTTTATGCTTACTTCTATTGCTGGAATGCTACATTGCATTATATTGGGGTGTTCTGCCGTCTTTCAACAATATACCAACCTACTACACTGGGGCAGTAGCATACCGCTCAGATATGCTGCGTGATTGAACATTACAGATAAGCAATGGTATATAAATAACACGCAGCTTCAGCTGACTACACTGAAGCACTGGCCTAATGCAAACAGCATAAAGACGACCGAATTCTCCAGCATTTCATGCGATATGGGACACCAAGTTGTATGCATTGCAAACTCAAACTGAGTGTATGTCTTCCTGCATGGTTCCTGTATTCTACTTGAGGATCGTGTGCAACCCGTATTATGCACCGGCGTTTTCATTAAATCTCTAATGATATGCTACTCCTTGGAAGGGGCAAAAAATTGTAGACTGTGACACCGGAGTGGCACGTTTAGTGATTTGCCGGCCACTGCCCGGCCTGAAGGCCCCGGCTGCTCCGCGCCCATTCGTGCATTGATTCTCTTATTCCGACGTCCATCACATTGCTACCGTGGTATTTCAGAGATTCGGTGTGATTTTCTCATTCTGCGGCGCATTGCTGCCTCACGGCCACTCCGCGCCCATCCATACGGTATTATTCCTGGATGAGATAAACATAACCCGTGGCTGTGCCACACATGTGCGCTCTTGTGAGATGTTATCTCCTACCTCGTTATTCTACTGCGCAAAATTTTGCAGATTGCAACACCACTATAGTGGTTCTACTGCCAAAATCCTTGTTTTCTAGCACGTCGCCGCCTCTCAAATGCTCCCAACCCATTCATGTATTCACCTTCTCAGTCTGACGCCTGCATCCCGGTGCATTAGCATATCAGCGATGCGGCATGATCTTCGCATTCTGTGGCGCATCACCGCCTCACCGCTGCTCTGCGCTCATCCATGCATTATTTGGACATGCATGCCTTGGACTGTCCAAACTTGCGGTATGTCACCTGTGGCACTCATCCTGCAGTTCATCTATACTCAAAAAGCGGTGTTGCATTTTTCTGACATATGTACTGCAGTAGTGGACCTCCGCAAAAAATACAGTGAAATCCTCACCAGATGATCTGTTGTGCATACTTGTTTTTCTATTTAGTAGTACCCCTGTCCTTTTTCTTTACTTTAGTCCTTCCTAGCCAGCAAAGCAGCATTTAAGCGCCCACACGTGATGTCAACTTTGTAACCTATTTACGATCTGAAAGATTTACAAACTGAAAGATAGGTGCTGTCTATCCGCGTTTTTTTTGGATTATGAGAACTTATGCAACATACTTTCGTGCGCGTGTGGGCTACAAACCTTCAGTGTCAAATAGCTACATATACGCTTATAAATTAAATAAATGTCTGATATCTTCCATCCTGAATACCTACATATAATGGTTTTATTGGTGCGCTTCCGGTGGTGTACCATCCTGCCAGTGCTGACTGAGAGTTTCATATACCATTGATGGTATATTCCCTTCAGCAATTGCTTTAGCTTATGGCCAGCATGCTAGTATATCTGATTGTGATTCCAGTACAAAAAATGTATAAAAAGCGGCCTAGAACGCATCTGATTTCCTACTACCAACATTTGCATTTGCCCTTAGATACTTACAGAAAGATTTGGCCTGTCAGCAGCACACTATCAAGTTTGCATCCTGAGATATTGGGCACCATACTTTACTGCATTGACAGTATGTTTTATCTGAGCTTAAGCTGTATACGGCAGACTTATAAACTAAGCTGAATGCATGTCTTGCTGCGGTCTGCAGAAAATAAGTTGAAGAGCGCAAAGAGCAGGTGCGAAGCGCATGCTTGATGCGGGCTGCCAGCCGGTCTGACCAATCAGAATGTACGGTTTGACGTTTGTCTCTGGCCAATCAGCTTGCGAAGAAATCGACCAATCAGAAGGCTAGATCAAAGCTGTTGTCTTTTAGTATATAGATAGATATAGATATCGTTACAACGAAGAGATGGATAAGAATTACCGTACGGGGTTACAAGAGCTCTCGTGCTCTATTGAGGCGCCATGCTGGGAAGACCCGTGGGTTCGTTTAGCGCCCTTTCATCGGAATGCGGTGTTATTGAATTACGTTGCTTTCGGATGTCAATTGGACTGAAAAGACGGCTCCGATTCAACAAATACATGTCTGCTCTGATGAGAGAGTATACTCGGTGGGGCGAGGAATTGCTGTTCTGACGCCTGTATCATTAGGCTCTTCAACATCTAAATTACAAAGGTCAATATGCTTGTGTGCGAGGATGTCGGAAGTGTCATAGAGTTGCTTATCCGGACTACTTCGTGATCGAGACACAAATAGTCAGGACAGCCCCAGGAAGGCGAGGGCCCGACAACCACCTCCAGTGCGGTGTTCCATAAGTTCTCATATTGTGCCTTGCTACCTGCACACCTTCCTCACTTTTTGTCCAGATTGAGCATGACGTTGACTCCACAGTCAGATGTCTGTCTGTGACCGACCAGAACTTCACACCTCGACGGCAGCATTTTGATCTAACAGATCCTGGTATTTGTGCGCTGTTTTTCAAAATCACAGAGTTGTGTCCAATTGCTCCACCTGGCTTCAGGCTTTGATTTGGCTTCGATTTTTAGTGGCCCAGGAGGGCGCTGTCTTGGCTATCATAAGCGTTATGCCAGGAAATACCATTTCAATCCTCTCCATCGTGGTGGTGCGCAGGGTGGCATGGTGTAACGGAATGCGTTAACCTTGAGGTCTTCTTGATTCTAATGACAGAACCTAAAACTGCTGAACATATGAATGACTCCTATTCTTGTCCCCTCAGATTTTAGTTACTTCAATCACTATATATATCTAATTACGAGAGAAACAGTAGCACATCATCACAAGGGAGACAACAGCACACCATTACGGGAGAAACGATAGCACACCATTGTTTGTATCCTGAGATAAAAGGCGGACCACCAGCGTTCCCTCCTGGCACAATCGCCCCTTTCGATTCCCTGGCTATCATCTCGGCATGCCTATGGACTCTGGAAACGAAACTCCTCCCGTATATGACTCGCCCATTTATGAGAACCACATTTTTCGAAATGCGACGGACACTGAAATCCATCCCGGGGCACTGATGTCAACTGACAACGGCCACACCGCCGCGCTCCAGACGTTGTTCCACGGCGCTAAAAGGACGAAGGTTTTCGGTGGGCTAATCGGATCTAATCTCAGCGACGCAGCAAAAGCAAACTACGAGGAGAAATTATCGGTGCCGTATGCGGAGAAGTTCTTGGCGTTGAGCCAGGAAGATTTGGAACTGAGGAAAGAGGAAGCTGCCATCAGACGAGAAGAGTTAGCGCTCCAGAAAGTCAGCGACGAGAAAGCTAGTCGGCAAGGTGGGTGCCTCGTTATCTGCATGTTCATTCATACATTGATATACGAGTACGCAAAGCCCTGTACGAGTTGGCACTGAGAAGAGAACAAATCGACGTGCAGCGACAACGGGTGGCATATGATTTTGGTATGTAAACCACCTTCATTAACTATTGCTTTCTCCACATACCACAATGTTACTGACCCTGACACCTACAGAAGAGCTCGAACGGTACACTAACAGCATCAATTGATCTCAGGCAGTATACTGACACGTTCAATTGCTACCAGCAACGCCAGGGCGCATGAAACATCGGACAGGGACTATCATTACCCACGAGGGTATCCTGATGCCTCTGGTATGTTGGACAGCAATATGAGCTACTTAAATTTCAACTCATCATCTTTAAGCGAGCTATTATGCACATGCACGCCCAGGTCCACCTTTGCATCATCACAGTAGCCCTCAGCCTTCCTCTTCCAACTGGACTCGTGATTCTCAGCCTGAATATTATCGATCGCAAAGCCACAGCAACGCTCGCAGGACGGACGATTATTACCGTCAATATGCGCAGGGCTATGATTACGCTCCACCATACCAGGGACAATCGTACCGTAGATGAATTCCAAATTATTAGTCAAAATGACTAGAGGGCGGAATGGCTATTGGGTGGAATGCGTTGTATTTCAATATACAAGATGAGAATAATACCACTGGCGTGACACGCGTTTGCATTTATATTGGGTTCAGTGGCCCTTGTGTTCTGATACAGTTGAGTACTGCTTCGGTAATGATCCCAAATAAGGCAACGGAAAGTCGCCTCGGCAGTATTAGCACAGTTTTGGCATAAGCAGGGCGGCTCGCACCCTGCTCGCACCCCATGTGAAGGGAGGGCGCGGGAAAGTGCGGGACCGTGAGACCAACGGCCGCGCAGCCGAATTAATTGACCGAACCTGTCGTGTCCTCACTCTCACCGCTACCATCACCATCTCTTCCTATGCTCTCCTTCTTCTCTTGTTGCCATCGAAGGCAACCCAGTGAAGAGAGCGTATGTTTTCAATATCTTTCTCTCATACAGTGCATGCAACTAACATAGGACTTGCTTGTCAGTTAGCGGATGAGCCCAATGAAAGGTCGCATCTCATCCCAGCGACCAGTCAGCCTGAACCGTGAGTCTTCAGCTGAAAAGTATCAAAGGCAGCGTTGATTTACATTGCAAATCTTAGGGTTATACCAATAGAAGTGGACCCGAAAGAGGCGACGAGGACGCGACTACACGCGCAGATGGCAAAGGTCGTGAAGAGCAAAGAGTCGTGCGTCCCATTATCTCAATGACTGTCGTTAATTCTTTCAACTCCATATCCCTGCTCGTTTATCGCACAGAAAGATGGTGAATATCAGTGCCCGACTCCCCTTCAACCTCCGAAACCAAGATCTAGGGGCGCCCTCATTATCATACTCACGCCTCGCGCAGCTATCGGACCCCTCCTCGAGCACTTCTTCGCCTTCACCCGCTCCACACACGTCTCCGCCACCATTTCCGATTCCAGGCCCTGCAAATTCCTCAAAAAATGCAAATGGCTCCTTGTTCGCCTTCGCCAGCCCCTCATCTGCAACACCACACTCGCATGGGGAGGTGCAAGCCCAAGTAGGAGGACCATTGACTGCGATAGGTGCGACTGCACAACTTCCTGGTGTCGTATCGCGCTCGCCAAGCCGGTCTTCGCGTGCAAGGGAGTTTTCGTCTGATGCTCTTCTCAGTCCGGGCGACGACGACGACGCGGTAGGAACAGAGAGGGATAGAGACGGAAGCAGCAATTCACGCGCCGCTCGACGTGAGCCCCTGCTTGGGGTACGCCTAGTCAGGGGGCCGCCTATCGACGAAATAAAGCCCTGGCTACAGATTGACAGCGTTGCTGGGAGCCCTAATGGGAAGGGGAAGTCGCCTGCCCAGCCTTTGTCTCTCCGGGGCTCCCCTGCTGCCGGTCCCAGTCCCAGTCCGAGCTACATTTCTCTACGAGGCCGAGCAAAACGCAGAGGAACCAGCATTAGTAGCTCCCTCCGGGGAGGTTTTGGTACTGGTACCGTTGCTACTTCTGGTAGCGGTTCCCTGGGCAGCACCGAGCTTGAAGCACCTGGCGCGGACGATCTGGGGCTCACTCTCGACACTACCGCCGCGAACGTTACCACTGATGGAGACGGCGATGATGGCACTGAGGTAGATACGGACCTACACACCCCTACGATCGGTGCGCTAGCTCAGACGCCCCGACCTGGATACTTCGTATCACCTCCTCCACTCGAAACTTCCGCAGAAGCTTCCGGAAGCCAACGAGAAGCCTCGCCTGCGCTGAAGGACACGGACTCGACTGCCAGCGTAGACCGCGGCCGGATTCGAGACCCTGCCCCTCTCGTTCTGCAGGATACAGAGCCTCTCATTGTTGATTGGGATGACTGAACGAGCCTTTGTTCTGTGGTCCTTTTCGTTTCCTCGACGGGCTCATCTTGGGGATACCGCTTTCAGGTTTCCTTCATCCCTTCTTCATGGTTTTGTTCTTCCTCCCTCTTCTGATTCAGCGTCTGTACCTGCACTAAACTATCGGATCACTCTCTTTTTCTTGTCGCTGTTATCTTTTTCTTACCCCAAAGTGATCCATACACCACGCTATGCCTGATACCCCATATACACCCCTTGGGCTCTTCGTTTTATCCCTCATGCTTCAATTTTTACGATCTATCCCCCCTTGCTTCCGCCTCCAAGAGCACGGCTCGGACATGGACAGTTTTATGGAACCTTATCAATACCGCACGCCTTCGTACAAGCACTCTCACGCTCCCACACCCCACATACTCACTTGGGCTCGTCTTCCCTCACCTTCGCTCATCCTTACTTACTATTCCCCACCATCACTCACATCACTCACTCTCACCCATTCATGCTCCGGACCCACCACAAAATGCGTCTTGCAACGCTCCTTCCTCAGTGCTCCTCCCAGGCTTTGCCTATATCCCGGCGCGTTCATCGCCTCCATCACATATACCATCTCCACTGGGCCTGAATATCATTTTCCGCAGTCCATTTTGTTAATACCAGTAATCTACATCTGTACTGTTCTTGTACAATCACCCGACCTCGGATGTTCGCCATCTGGAATCGTACATTTGCTCGTGAAAGCTTGTAAGCCTCACAGCCTTACTTTTCACCGATCAACAGAACCATCTTTCAGCGCAGCAGTCACATTTCGTGGGACAGAAAAACCCGTACGTCACAAGGTTCGACTTCCAAGGTGATCCATGTGCCCCAACACGATGACCCAAACTGCAGATGGCGTGGTAAGAGACAAGTAGCGAAATGAATTGTGCACAGAGCCATTGCCACTTGTTAACTTGCCAGACATGAGGAAACACAATCGCAATAGCCTTTGTTTTCGGAAGAAGTGATGTTATAACAAATGCAGGACTGAAGTACTAAGTACTTAGAAGCTTATTCAAATATGTGAAGACGTCACTATTATAATAGCATAATCCGTCTCATTAGGTGACATTCTCAAGTAAGAACGCGACCACGCTACACTTCTACTCCGTCTTGAGACCGAGTGCCACTCCCGAGCACTACTGACACCCCACAGCATGGATCTTGCGAATAAATTCTTCCTAGAAATCCATCCATGCGCTACGTGACTGTGACAACATGTAGTACTTCCGGACGCTTTCTCGGAACCAGGGGAAATACACAACGGCGGTTCTGCCTGCCAGGACAAAGCTATTATTGGGGCATATACTTTTTCAAGATCAATTCAAGACTCTCAAGATCATTCAAGATCATTCAAGGTCGGTCAAGGTCGGTCGAGATCAATTCACAGGCAAGTCAAGACTCATCAAGTTCAACTCAAGGCCATGCCATTTCTTGCTCAAGATTGAGTCAATGTTGTGAAATTCAGTTTAAAGTCTTGATAGTCGTCCGTTTGTCCGTATGGTAGGGAAAAAACTTCTGCATTAATGGCACGGTCACATAGGAAGATATCCGTGAATTATATGTTAGAGAGGTAATTAACTATAGCTACAAATAGTATGCTGTCGAGCTCAATCTCTATTCTTTACTTTTTAGCCTTTATGATAGGTTTTGGTTTTGGGCGAGGGCCGCCTGTTCTCTTGGGCTTCGGTGGAGGGACGATGGTAATAAAGTTGGGGCTGGACTGAATCAGATGTATTAATAGAACCCCAGGCTGAGTCGGAAATGAACGCACCTGAATCTCGGATTCGCTGTCAGTCCTGTCTTCATGGTTCCAGTTTGTGGGCAGTCCCTGGTAGGGACCCCACAGCTCTTCATGATCTCTAGCGTCTAAACCCCACTGCTAGTAACCCGCAACATTAGCCGCTCTCGACCTCTCGAACATTAATTCCTCCAAAGCCATCACTGCCTCTTGGTCAATGTCACCTCGCTGTCACTTCCTCCTTTGCGGTTGAGGTTTCTCTTTATCAAATACCGATAGGGTTTTACGTATGAAGTCCTGTTCAATTAATAGCTTAATATACATTTCATATAAGATTTATTATTCTTACCATGCTTGAGTGCAATTGTTATGAAGGGGGTGTAGTTCGATGGGGGTAGGGCCCAAGTCGCAACGGAAAACGTAGTCAGAATGCCCATTTTAGTCACCATCAGGCTCGATCATGATAAGATAGGGGTAACTATACATGAGCGCTTGATTATTGTAGTTTTCCTGGTGTAACATGTCTATAGGTATGATTTCCACTGGCACATTGCGACGAAGTGCTGTAAATATTATGCGCCTGTCAATGAGCGCTGTAGGGGTTTCTATAAGCGGAGAGAATGATAACTTGTTGCTGTTTGATGCATCATTCCCTAAAATGTACAGAGAATACGCACCAAACATTAATTGACACTCGAGTACTCAAGGCTAGTCAAAATCAACTCAAGGCCGATCAAGGTCAACTCAAGGACAGTAAAATTCAACTCAAGATCATTCAAGGTCAACTCAAGAGCGGTCAAGGGCACTCAAGATCACTCAAGAGCGACTCAAGATCAGACTCAAGAGCGGTCAAGATCGCGTGACATGTTTGTTCAAAATTGTGACATCTGTGTTCGATATTGTGACACACTCGCGCATTGAAAACCTCATATTTGATCGCAAACAGCTAAAATAAAAGGACAGTAGCATGTTCTGAATAGATTTAAACCAATACAACGTGTTCTATGTATGATAGTTGTAAGGATAAGCATGAAACTGTTGCTATGAGGGAGAGACCAGAGTGTCGTTACAAATAATCACAAAATAATCACAATTAGTCACACAATATTGATGGGTCTTGAGGGCCTTGACAATCTTGAGGCTGATCTTGAAAAAGTAAATGCCCCTATTATTGGCTTGCTTGGCATTCTATAAATGGATCTTCCGACGCGAAGTACGTAAACTGTCAAGATCGAGCATCTCTACCATGTTGCACACATATGATAACATAGAGGCAAGGGGAGGCACCTTCATCAGATTTTCTGTCACATTGATTAGAGTGCGCGGTCTCAATTTCTACTCAAACCGCTGTTTCGTGTTCCGACAGCAGTTGAAATCGCTTGTCAATCTACATGTTCAGAGTTATATCCGATGAAGGTGTTCCCGTTCAATAACAACTCTGACAATTGTATTTCAAAGCTGTATCTCTACCAGTGTCAGTAAAATGCAAGATAGCACACCTCAACGCCGAGTCTTGTCATGTCAGTATGGACAGGAGACATTAACTCGGCGAGTCTACTGGTCAATCAACTCTGACAGCCAAGAATCTATTTATAGGCGGTTATCTCTGGGCCACTCAAGGGACTGTCGAGTACCCAATGTTCGTGCTGCAGCAATGACGCCATCACTCTGCGCAAATCATTTGGTAGGCAGCACGGATCCATTTTTTTGGAGGAATACGCAACGTATAATTAACACTAGTTGTCTAGTTAGCCTGACATCTTGTGGATTCGTTCGTAAAATTTCAGATCGAAGCTTGTTCACTGACAATGCTGCTTGTTAGGTATAAAGAGAGGCGAACCCTCTCATTAGCTCTGCACTCCACATCTCTCACCTCAACCTCGAGCAGCAGCGTTCACAGTTTGTTATCAAGCCAGTACTCGACTGATCTCATTAGGAAATTCTCAATTGTTGCTGCCTTTGTCCTCGCTGCAGTGGCACATGCGGCCATCATTCCACTCGAAGCGGTGAGCTCTGGTCAAGCAAGGAGGAACAACCTATCGCCCATCGCTGACCACTGAAATTAGCGTATACAACCACCTTTGAAAGTGGTCGACAAGTTGAATACATACTTCAGCTACGTAGGTCATGATATTCAGAACATCCACCAATAGTTCACCCAATTATTGTCTCCGCAGCGTGTCGCCCAACAGCCAGAACCCAGTTGACAGCTCTGATGCGTACTTCAGTCACTATGTAAGCCATATGTTTTCTATCACCCTTAATCGAAAAACTGAAGACAACCTGCAATCAGGCTCAAGCGCGTGGGGGACAGTACGCCGACTCAAGCCCTGTTGACGATTCCGATGCCTACTTCAGAAACTACCGGGTATGTGTTGCGACATATTCCATGCTGACCTCAAATACTCAAATTGGCGGTGTACAGTCGCAAGCACGCCGTGGCGTGCCAGCATCCCCTAACGCTGTAGACAAAATAGACGCCTACTTTAGCAACTACGTTCGTACGATGATTAAACGCCCAAAAGTGGTTGGCTCACTGGAGCTTGTAACAGCGTCGCGCAAGTGCTACATCCCAGGCTTTTGACAAAGCTGACGCCTACTTCAGCAACTATGTGCGCATTCTGTTCACTTCTTCTCACTAACCAGTCAATTGATCAATCTACCAGCGCCGAGGAACTGCCTCCCCACAGGCCGTTGATGGCAAGGCGGACGCCTGCTTTAGCAACTACGTGGGTACATCTGCTTTGTCCCCAAGTGCAAGACGTAACTGAGAAGGCTTCGGGATAGCGTCATGAAGCCTTCTCTCTCCAGGCCGTTGACAAGGCGGATGCCTACTTCAGCAGCTACTAATGTGATAATTTCACACTCTGTACTAGGCCGGTACCAAGTGGCTAATTACGCCTAATTACGCCATTAGAATTGCGATCCATACAATGTACCAGTAACCTCATATAATTCAAATGTATTTGACGTCAACTTGCAGCCCTGGTGATAATCCACCTAATTGGAAGTCGTGGCATTTCGTGCACCCATATAAATTTCTTGAGAAGGCTTGAACGATGGATGAATCATGAAGGCAGCGCAAATGACCGCAACTGCTGGATAAATACTAACGGTAACAACTGAGGAAGCGTGCATCTGCTTGCTAATTGATCGCTCACGCTCAAGCGAAAGGGAATCTGGTCACGAGCCTACGCAATCGGTTAAATAAACTGTCCATAGTCTCCACCCAACCTGCGGCGATTATCTCAGCATTCATGAGACCCCCGTATTCACGAGACTGTCTGTCATGAACATTCGTATAATCTGTCCCCTGCATATCTTTTAGCGGTGAACAAAAGTGATAGGTTATAGTACGTCTCTTACCAGATCACGGAGAAGCTGAAAGTATGACGGCAGAAAGAGGTGAAACTCAGATATTGTCGATGAATCTGGGCGATGTTCGTATATATTTGATATTGAAAACTCTTGAACGGCACTTAGAAGACTGGGTGATGCGTGTATCAAGTGCTTGTTACGGGGTATGTATCTCAGGGCGTGTCGAACGATTGGTTCGCTCGCAAATTCAGAAGAATAAAGCTTCGGCTCTGCGAAAAATGAGTTGCTTGTACTACGGAAGGCCAATGATATACTGACAACGGATTATGTTGAAACGTGTCAGTGCTAGATGATTGGCATGCGTTTTGAGGTCGATGAAGTAGCGTATTGGGTCAGAAAGGCAGTCAGTCAATGTTGCGTGGAGTCTGCGGAGACATCGTGGTTGCCCGGATCCAGTCTCAGTGAGGCCCATGGACCCAGAGACCGAAGAGATTTCCATCATCGAGGTTAGTTCCGAAAGCAAGCGGGACATATCTCTAAGTTCCAGTCCTAATTTCAATTCGATCGTATCTTCCAGAGGGAATGAAAACAGAATGTTGGCAGCAATGACGCGTAGAATAAAATCTACATCCTCTACGGAGGAAAATATAGATGCATTAAATGCATCCAGCACTGTGAAAGGTCGCTCGCTACCTTGCTGATGGACGTCCAATATAATTCGTAGGCGCCGGTGTGGGTGATGTCGCAGATAGGTCACATATTTAACGACGATGAATGCATAAATGAATTATCCCGATGACCTTCTGACCAGAGTCTCGATATCGCGGTCACTTGGCCATCCCACCGGAATGAATCTCCTATGAGGATGGGTTATCCGGCACTGCTCAAATTCGTCGCGCAGAAATAGCTTGATATCAGGCCATGAGGAGTGATTGAATTCCCTGTCAGACTCGAAGTTATGGCGGACCGTGTGCACATTTATTACTGTCCCATCAATGACTGTCACTCCTGTTTGTTCACCGTTGTATCTTTGCACACACATTATATATACCTACCAAACAGTCACCATACATAGTTGTAATCAATTGTGAGCGCTGGAGAGTGAAAAAAATTAATTTGACCTAGTTCCCACGGTGCTGCACTGTGCGCAATTTCGCGCACCGCACCTCATTTTCTAGGCCCAAATTCCAGGGAATTTTTCTACGTATCCGGGAAACGGTAGCTATATAGCTGACCTTCGTGCCAGCAATTGTTTAAAATTGCTGACATTGTTTTGTGGCTCGTCGTTCATGGATCAAGCCAAATCATCAAATCAATGGCATCAGCCAATCACGTGTGTGATATTCTCGCGGGGACTTCGGTCTCGGACGAGCGTTTTTACCTTCGACTTGCCTTCGACGACGTCTAATCCATGGTTTGGTAAGAATATTTTACGAGGTAAATAGAGTTCGTTATGGCCCACTGAGTGCGATCCAAAACTGTCCTACATTTCGTTAAGCCTGGGAAAGTTATTCCGATGGCATCACTTTGCCATAGGCATTCTGTGTAGGTAGACCATATCTCCGTCTACAGACTTTCGTTTGTTATGGCTTCTTTTTGGTTAGATTAAATGAAGAAATACGCGTCAAATGGTATGATTTTAAGTGAAAACCACCAGTGCGATAAGGCTTTATTGAAGAATTTTGTGATCACACCATCAAGGATTGATGTGAACCACCGTAGTTGGTAAATAGCTTCCTCAATAAATATGATATGACGCTAATAAATACACCATTAAATTCTACTTGAAATTCCGCTTCGAATGATGTACATCGGTGACAGATTTGCTCAGGCTATAACTGGATTGCAACAAATAGTGCGCACTGCATGTGTGACGTTATGAATTAGCATATTTACAGGGTATAGGTATATCGCCGATGTACATCATTCGAAGCGGAATTTCAAGTAGAATTTAATGGTGTATTTATTAGCGTCATATCATATTTATTGAGGAAGCTATTTACCAACTACGGTGGTTCACATCAATCCTTGATGGTGTGATCACAAAATTCTTCAATAAAGCCTTATCGCACTGGTGGTTTTCACTTAAAATCATACCATTTGACGCGTATTTCTTCATTTAATCTAACCAAAAAAGAAGCCATAACAAACGAAAGTCTGTAGACGGAGATATGGTCTACCTACACAGAATGCCTATGGCAAAGTGATGCCATCAGAATAACTTTCCCAGGCTTAACGAAATGTAGGACAGTTTTGGATCGCACTCAGTGGGCCATAACGAACTCTGTTTATCTCGTAAAATATTGTTACCAGACTATATATTGGACATTGTCGAAGGCATGTCGAAGGTAAAAGCGCTCGTGCAAGACCGAAGTTCCTGCGAGAATATCATACAAGTGATTGGCTGATGCCATTGATTTCATGATTTGACTCGAAACATGAACGACGAGCCACAAAACAGTGTCAGCAATTTTAAAAAATTGATGGCACGAAAATGGGCTATATAGCTACCACTTCCCGGACACGCAGAAGAAATCCCTGGAATCTGGGCCTAGAAAATGTGGTGCGGTGCGCGAAATTGCGCGCAGTGCAGAACCGTGGGAACTAGGTCAAATTAATTTTTTTCACTGTCCAGCGCTCACAATCGATTACAAATATGTATAGTGACTGTTTTGTAGGTATATAGGATGTGTGTGCAAAGATACAACGATGAAAAAACGGGAGTGACAGTCATTGATGGCACAGTAATAAATGTGCACACGGTCCGCCATACGAAGTCCCATAAGTGGGGTGATGGACGTGCAGATAGGCGTATGAATATCGCCATTATCTTTGGCGAGTCGGAAAATGCCTGGATATGGCTCGCGGGGCGACTGAATACCACAAATCGGAACGGAGTACAAAATTCCTGTGTCGATTGCCGGAAGAGCCCAGAATCATAGCCTGTTGGTGCCCCTCTAGACACTCGTCAAGGCCGTCGACGATTATAAGCCGAGCCGAGTTGGGGCTGTTGAATTGACCATCGCGAAAGAGGGTCTGCAGCGGATGGACAATCAATTGTTCGAATTACGCAGTGACGGACTTGGTGAAGACGAGCGGGTCATCATTCACCGCGCCTAGAATAGCTTCCTTCGATGGCGGAGGGACAGTTCTATACAGCTGGTACACGATTGTGGCGACGAAGAACGACTCAGCCATGGTCTGTGCGATCGCTGATTTTCCTGTACCTGCTTCTCCCGTGAGCCACATGATGGATGCGTTCATGTTTTGTGGGTCCTGACGCAGCGCCCACTTGGTTATTTTATCCCTGATGCTGGCGCGGGTGCTGGGATGACATCGTGGTGGATCGTATCTTTCTCCAGAGTCGTGAAATGCCGCGTGTCACACATTATCCAGGAGACAATCCAAGGGACCTAATCAACAAAGAAGATGGGTGCGCCATAACAAAAGCTGGGGGCTTCCAAACGTTTTGGGCTTTGTGCGTGCGCGCCTTGGTCGTTGTTGTTAGGTTGAACACTCCACCGGTTATAACAGCATTGGATACCATCAAGTTGGGAGGCGCCATGACTTTGTCGATTTTTGGAGAGCAGATGGAAAGGTTGCAGATCCAAGAAGTCTATTACCATCGCTTGCCCATTGAAGTCGATGAACAGAGCCTCGTGGGATTTTACGGGGCTCGGCCCGAGGCATGACGATCCGAGCAACCAGCGTCCGATGGAGAGTTACCGCATCACTGGGATCCAACTGGGATCAGCAGGCTCCTCTTATCATTCCACCGAAGAGATGAACAATGAAGAATTACGCAGAACCGCGTAATGTCGACTCGAACATTCCACATTGTGCTGTCAATGATTTGTCTGCATGTTGGCATTGTTCGTTTCGACAGTAATATGCTCATAGTTGGCTCATAAACCCGCTACGGGGATGGTCTCTGACCGAGGTATATATAAGAGAAGGAGTCTCCTCCAGGTCTCTTGTGATATGACATGCCTTTCCGCCTCAACCCACGATGGTCGCTCACATTTCCAACGTCCTCTTGCATAATGATAGGCTGGTCGACCCAGCACACGTCCTGCGCACGAGATCGAATGTCGTCCTGCGCGTTAAGTCATCATAGCACCAACCTCTGTGTGTGATGACTGTTCGCTGGTAGACCGCGTCTTGACTGCGCATAGCGCGTGCATAGGCGTCTTGCGAGTGATATCACCCATTCGATTACCGTTGACTTGATTAGCCGCGCTTCTGACGGGCTTCTCGACTCTATCCATGGGCCTGAATGCTATCATCCTGATTATGTCGTGCTTGTTTCCCTCAGAAGTAAAGCTGACGGCGCGATGAAGCTCACTTCTTATTCAGAGACTAGATCAGAAAATTTATTGGGACCACCCACATTCGAATTTCCAATACCCTCTTACATCTTGTTTAGGAGATAGTTTCAATTCCGAAGTATCGGTCGCTCCAAATCTTCTCAGGCCAGTGTATTGTTGAGAGTCGCTTGGAAGCGGGCAATTGAACACTTTCTGTGTTGTTCCATATATGTTCCATGTTGCCTTATATGGCTGAAAGATACCCACGGTGATTGACAGCTCCAGTTTTATCTAAGCGAGTGAACAATGGGAAGTCGAGAGAGGTGATGCGAAGGTGATATAAAGACTCCATACTTATGCCAGATGTGTGCTCTCGGCGATTTAACGAGAGAGTTAGCGTTAATGTCAGATAACGGACATCGGTCAGACTATAAAGGTCGTGATGTCGGTGGTACTGCCATCCTTTCGAGCTCCTTCAGTCAGTGCCACAGCGGGTCGACATTCCACCTGGGCGCTTACAGCTGGCAAACGCAAAGCGTAAAAAAGGACGTTTAGATACAAGGCGACATGCGCCCATCCGATTACCACGCCGCTCCATCTAGTACGCCGCAAAGCGAGGAACATAGAAGATCTCGATTACCCGAGAGCGTCTCTCGTGCTGTCAACGGTGGTGAAGGGACGTATTTCTCGGTCACAAATGCGTCTGGCGCAATCATTCTTCCAAATCCCGCGGCCACTCCCGCTAGGCGCCCCCCGAACGTAGACCTTCGCGGTCATGAAATAACACCATCAAACGAGAGACTCCCTCCGATAGTGAACCAAAGTCAGCATATAAACATCGCCCCCGGTCCTCAGCACTTTACACCTCCGACAAGTCAGGAGAATATGACGAGTCAAAGTCTGACGCAGTCGCAGGCTTACCAGGAATTTCTGCAGGCATCATCTAGAGATGACGCACGCCGTCTGCTACGAGAATTAGTAGCACACCCACCTTCAAGCACGTCGCCGACCTCCACCGGGCCACCATATCATCATGTGGGAGTTCCAATGGATGAAACAGCTACGAGTACACCAAGAGCACAGCAACGAACGTTTGAAAGCCGCGCCTTTCCTGGAGGATCGGCGGCGGAGAGTAGACGAGGCGAAGATGGTCTGGGAGTATATGTTATGCCAAAGATGCGTCCCAGGCCGACTCGTTCTTGGAAATGGAGGTGTGTTACGTCAAATTTACAAATGCTGTATGCAACCCTCAGTATTTGAATTTTTTAGAGAGGACAAACTACAGTCTGTGGCACAGAACAACCAAACGCCAGAGCCATCGACATCAGACAACCGCAACTCGCTGGAAGATACTGATGGGGATACCAGAAAGTCAGCTAAAACACGTACAGGAGCTCGGTATAAGCCAAGAATGATGGATCCGTTGCGACCACAAGACTTTGAGGAAAGTCCTCCGAAGGAATGAACACGACCAGATTATTCACCGCGGACAGTCAACAAGGAATCAAGTCATTAGCACAGAGGTGGTGTCGGATATCAAGCAGGTAAAAGGGACATTTTGATGAGGCTGGAGGAGATGTGGCGTCTACCTGCCGGTACGAGGGCATTATAAGGGAATGTCATAGTATTAAAGAGTGAGGCTAAGAAGGGAAAGTATCTACACTACAGTCTGTATCAAGTCAGTAAAAGTCCGTTGCAAGTCTATAAAGTCTGTCCGTAAATTTGTGTCCATAAAAGTCTGTATCACAGTCAATTGTCAAACGTCCAGAGTAACCGTCCGAAGCGGAAAGAGAAAGAGAGAAAGAGATAAAATCGACGGAGAAAAACAAGCAATGCAAGCAACGCAAAACACAAGTTCGACGAAGCGCACAACTCAGAAGAGTATCTGAAACCTCTTTACAGCAGCCACTCCAAGCCTTCCCAGTCCAAGGCCGCGCGGTGCATCAACATGCTCGACAAACCCAGGCGACTTTCTTCCCGCAGGCGAAGGGGGCATCGCAGCTACGGGACCAGACGAGGATGTCGACGAGGACGACCGAGAAAGGGAGAGACGACTCATGAACGAAGACACGTAGCCCTTTCTCGGAACAGGGGCCAATACTGGTGGCGAAGTAGACGAAAGAGGAATGTCGTCGAGAGCAGCGTGAGTCTCTACAGTTATGAGGGGCTCTTGCTCCTCCGCTGAGCACCCACGTGAAGAAGACGCATCGGAGGTAGACGATCTTGGTGACGAGGAGTTGTTTGTAATGGCAGCACCACGGGCACCCGTATGAGCATCACCTCCTTCCTCCACATCCGCATCGTATTGCGAGGTACCAGCAGGTGAAGACAGCACCAGACCCGAGATCCTCGACCACGCGCCACTGAGCGCGCGCGCGCCAGCTCCAACCCCAGCACCAAGAGACAAGCGGGGAATAACAAAAGAAGACGACCCTCCAGCATTGCGTTCGCGCTGGGCTTTCATCTCGCGCATAGTCTCGTCCAGCTTCCTCATCTCCTCGTCCTCGTCGAAGTCAAACAGCGCCAAATCCTCCTGGTCCTCCTCCTCGACGCTCCAGAGCAGGCGCTTGGGGTATACCTGCGCACGGGTGAAGAAACGCGTCCCGTCGCGCACTTCGGAGGTCATCATCACAGCCGATCCCATGTCCGAGGTCGGTTCGAGGCCCATGTCCTCCCGGGCGAGAGCAGCGAGATTCATGCATCCCGGCGCAGTGGACATCATCGGGCGCTCCTCCGGACCAAAGCTTGGAGCTGACACAGAGCCTGATGCGGCCCGAGCAACGACAACTCCGGGGACCTCAGAGGGGAGACCAAGCCCAAGACCTTCGACGCTCTCTTTCGTTTTGGGAGCAGACGAAGACGAAGATTCGACTATGTCGAAAGACGTGTCGGTGGTGGTGATGGTGTTGGCATCGGAGATAGAGTAAGCGCGAGGGCGAGGCACACTATCCCGCCGGCCGACAGGCTCGTCACGATAATCCGCATGGGCTGGATCATCGCGCCGTTCCACGGCGGGGTGTGCGCTCTCACTCTCACTGTCCCTACTACCGACAGGGGGGCCCGTATCCACGTCCATGTTGGCGTCCGCGCACGCGTGTCTCCATTTCTCGATAGCTAAAGCGTAGATTCAGACAGAGAGGGCGCATGCAATCAGCACGCGGCTTTCAAAAACGAGGAGAGGCAAAATTTTCAAACATACCAGCAGAGCTCTTCAGCATTCTGTTTCCGATATACCTCTCGTCTATTGCGTCCACGATCTCAGCTCCGGCATGCATTCGCTCCGCCGCAACAGTAGCAGCACTAGGCTGGAGGACGGAAATGTCCTCGACGGCCTGGGACGGAGCGACAGGAGGAGTAGTGCGCATGAGTGTGGGTGAGGGTCCGGACATGACGGCCGTAGGGGCTAAAAAGCAGGGTATTGTCAGTAAATCTTTATTTTTGTGGCTATATGCGCGCATATATGCAAGAAGGAGATGAAAACACGTACCGCACATCTCCTGCACAGGCGGCTCCTTGAGCGAGCCCGAGCCCGAGCTCATGGATACGTTCACGCTACTCGTATTTGGACCTGCAGCAGCTGTAGAAGACGCAGAAAGCGACGGGGGCACCATTCCACTCCCACCTGTGCCTGCACCAGCGCGACGGACGAGACCTGAGGGACCGGTGACCGAAATCGAAGGCGGCACCATCGGCGCAGCCAAGCATGAGATGCTGCTCGACGACTCGAGCGTCATGAGCTGCGTAGTCGGCTCAGCCTCTGTACCATCGCGTGCATTACCACTAAGAACAGCGGTAGCATTAGGGTTAGCAAGGACACCAGCATCAAGGTCACATGCGCACTCTGGAGCGAGGAGACCCAGGCCAACCGATGCGGAGGTCGAAGATGGAATAGGCGCAGAGTCGCCGACAGGAACCCCAGCGTCGTCCGTGCGTTGTGGAGCCTTCGAATTGTCGAGGATGATGTCGACACTTGGAACACTACAACAGATGGAAGGAAGAGTGCGAACAGGATCAGAAGCCAGAGCAGCCGCAGCGGAGCCGGAAAGGCAATCAACCCTCTCGACGGCTCCGCCAGCGGTCGCCATCATCGCGTTGTCTGCCTCAGTCTGTTCAACAATCTGGATATCGAAAGCAATCTCGACATCCTCCAACCCGAGGTCCTCGAAACACTCCAGGTCGTACGCCGCGAAGGGGTCGAATCTCGCGGCCGACGCGTTGCCGGTTGCGCTGACCCCGGCGGACGCTGTCTCAGAGTGGGAGAATAGGGGAGGGAGAGGCGCAGCGAAGACGTCAGAGTCCTCGAGCTGCTTGCTATCGACCTCCGCTTCCTCGTCTTCGCAGATGAGGATCTGGCTTCTCAGTGGGCTCCTCGGTCTAGGCGCGGAGCGCTGTCTCTTCTCCATGATCTGCATCGGGAGGCCGTGGAGGAGGTATGGGCCCGGGATGGGGACTGCGAGTGAGGAAGCCGCGGACGGAGAGACGGGTGGGGTGGGTTCGGAATGCATGGATGCTATTTGTCGTGGTGGTGGTGGTGGTGGTGAAGAGCGTAAATAAGGGAAGGGTTGGTGCGGTGTTCAGATGGAAGTTGGGCAGTCGTTCGTTCTTGTAGGGAGTGCTTTGAGAGATGAAAGAAAAAACAGATAAGTAGAGATTGAAATGAAATGTGCAACGGTTGTCAATTAAAAAAATGAAGATCGATGAAGAAAGTAGTGAGCTGAATGTAGAAGTGTTGGTAAAAGTAGAATGTTCGTGATATGGGGAAGATACAAGGCGGGGAGGTGCGCGCTTTATATATGTCTCATGAATCCTGGAGCCTGAGTCGATGTGCTCGGAATTAGAGACCAGAGGCTTAGACATTCAAAGTGTAACGTAGACGGTGATGACGTTGTTCCATTGGCACCTCAGGTTCATTCTCCTCCGAGTCGTACACAGGCCAGCCAGATGGGAGAGCGAGACGCCGGTATCGACCGAGCTCTGTCATTTGAAGGATATCGACCCTTCAAGAATATAGATCAGTGCAGATGGAAAGCTTAGGATGAGTCCTGAAATACTGAAGTTGTGAGTCAAACACCGAAGGGTCACTAAACGTAGGCCTGGGCAGTTGTGCCGGAGCCACAGCTGGGCGGATTGCGAATACGTCTGCAAAGGCGGGACATTCTACGAGGAAGATGTCCCATTGGTTCTGCACACGCTCAAGCGTCCTATGCAAAGAGCGTCCCTGTCTGGGGAAGATAGTATAGAAAAAGGAAAGAAGAGTTACGCAAGAGGCTCAGAGCAGAAACTGGCTTGATGTCCCCTGTCATCCGTATCTAACGTAATCATTGACTTGGCGCCAAGGTCTTCTTCGAACGAGCGCTTATCAGTGTGATGCCATTAGTGTTTGATCTAATTTGACTTGAACTGTATCTAGTGGTCGACTTTATGGCCGTCAAAAACCATAGAATAAGAAAACCGAATATCCACATCCATACACTAAACATAACGCGTAACGGCCAGTGGAAATAGTTGATGATATGATGTATTTATAGGCACAATCCCACTACCACGCCTCGTCCCACGTTGCGTTGCCACAGCGGGGCATCCTGTGTCTGTGGCAATAACCTTCATCTCACTCTCGTCTCTTTTGCAGTTCAGTACCTATCCCAGTTACATTTTCTCAACGTTGACCATCCACTGGTCTAAACCTTTTATCGCGAAGCACACTCTAGGGTAGCGCCATTGTCGACAATGGACCAAGACGGAAAGCTCGATGAGACAACGAAAGAGCTACCAGCCAATTTAGCGACCAGTAGAATCATGTTGACGCTGTGCACGCCGTCCGATGGTTCGTGCTATCGGCATGCCACGATCCCATTCCCCCCGTCCTACAAGGTGAAGTCTGAGCAGATCGTAGAGTCATCGTGATCGCCAGCGTTTACACACTAGATATTTGGAATATCTGGCTGACTGAACTACCGTAGGCAGCATGTGAAGAAGCCATGAAAATATTTGCCGGCTATCTGCCTCCCTTTACACAGTCTGTGTACTTGTATCAAGCAGCCCAGAGAAAATATGGGCAGGCTGTGTGGAGCATGATCCCATTGGATTCATGGGACACTATCCTCAACAGGGGCGACGAAGAGATCGGTGTATTTTTAACGAACATTATTTCCCCAGAGAAGATTGGGTACGAGTACAGGATGGTATGTGTGAGCGGCGCAGCCTCATCCAATGCATATGCTACCGAAGTGTATTACTGAATGTGTGCTTTTGACAGCCTTCGGAGTCGCCACCCAAGCGACTAGTTTCATTACAGTTTTGCACCGAAGATCGAGATTTAAATCGAAGGTTCAAACTTCTACGCTCGTATACGGTACGTACTCAGAGTGATGCAGCATGATGGTGGCTGTTACTGTGGCTCACAATGATTGATCATATGTGCACGTAGGACTGCCTAGATTATCTCAGGGATGTTGTTGTGAAGAGAGGAGTATGGCGTGGTTACGAGGTAAAATACGACCAGCGCATGATAGGGTCGCCGGCTGAGCAGAGGGCCTACAAGGAGCAGACTTGTGACTCGGAGGCGGTGTGGTGCGAGATCGACGACCCAGAGTTGTTTGATTTCCTCCTCTGTGCGCACCCTGAGCCAATGCGCGTGCGGATCAGGGTCTTTTCACCTACCGTCGTCCATGGTTGGAGTGAGTAGAGGCACAATTATCTGTATGCGCGATGCCGAGACTCTGTAGGTGCATCCAGGTGATCGGGGAAAGTTGCGGTTGAATAACAATACGTGCAAAAGTTCAATGTCATTGTTGTTAGATCACTCCAAACAATGTAGGCGGTTGACGTTTTGGTATCTTCCCTGGAAACTGCCTCCATAAACTGTCAGAAGAATGTGATGTATGAGTTAGTGTATGATGGCCCCTTCGCTGTCCGGCTTCACTGCCGACTGTACCTCACAACGGTAGCGCTCATGCGTAGCGTCTTTATACAAATCGAAATGCTTAGATGCTGCGGCGATTTTGATTCCCATGACCATAACTGTATTCCTCATCTATGACTATGTATTTTAAGCTCTTATTTTATGTTTATTCCTATGATTACGTTCTATGGACTGTCAAGCCTACATCAACACCGTGGCCACGCTAATATACAAATGTTTCCTCAAGTTGTTTGGACCATTATCAATTAGGTCTGAATTGCGGCCCAGGAAATTGCTCTTGCGCATATTCTATGAAGTAAATTGACCTGTCAGGAACAGTCTTTTGCATTATATTGTCAGTGAGCGGCGGTATACCTGGATCTTGCCTGGATCATATAACGGATGGTTCCGTTTCCAGTGGGGAATCAACGTAATTGTGGCTATGCACTTCAAACAAACGAACATGTCGGACAAACTCACACACCGCACATCGTCTTGTCTTCCACGGATCCACGGATCCATCATTAATATGTCACAGGATGGAAGCAAATGACCAGCTCAAGAGCGTCAAGCGCCCCGGACAACCAAGCAAAGAGCCAATGTTCTCTCAACACTGTGCCTAGCATCTCCCTCCCGTCTCAGCTCAAATTCGCTACTGCAACTATTCCGTTCCCCGCATCCTACGAGGTGATCTCTCACTGTGAGAGTTTTCTGGGGGTGGATTTCATCTGGGTCATGACACTAGAAAGCATGTCGTAAAGCATGGAATGAATTTTTCCACGTACATACCAATGGACGTTGTGCCGTGGTACTGCGCCGTGCATCCAAGAGGGCTGATGGAACTCGGGTTTGGAGCATTGTTGAAGAGGATGACTGGACTTTGTCTTTGAGCAAGCAGATGAAGAAATTGGTGTATCTCTTCCAGATAACTCTGCAGGTACTCTTCCTTACTCACGGTGCGCTTCATGGGACTTCTTGGCTAGCCGTCGTGATTAATTTTCCAACTTGTAGCACGCCAACTCTGTAACAAAAAAGACAATTTCCCGCATCTATACCAACAAGGCCGCATCTTACAGCTCTCTGCGAGATTCCTTTGAAATGATGGCCGTCAATTCCTTCGAGGTGAGATATCAAGCCTGCGATTGTACAGTCCTAACAGGCAAAATCTCAAGGACTGTAAAAAGCCGCAATGGTAGCTCTGCTCGGTAAGGTTGACACAGCTAACACAGTTGTCCTATTTTTTCCATCAACGAATGTTCGGAATATTGAAGGAGAAGACTGAATATGACACATCGAGGCTCCAGGATGATTTCAAATTGATCGA
This sequence comes from Psilocybe cf. subviscida, assembly GCA_013368295.1. NCBI lineage: Eukaryota > Fungi > Basidiomycota > Agaricomycetes > Agaricales > Agrocybaceae > Psilocybe > Psilocybe cf. subviscida. Next base: position 7,534,590 of record JAACJJ010000028.1, on the reverse strand, counting down.
ATGGTCGCTCATACGCGGCGAGCGGATATTTGATTATTTATTCGAGTCCAATGCAAGTCAGAAGGCAGCATCTATCAAAGCGCAAATTCCTGCCCCCCCTTTGAAGTCAGGCGGTGCGCCACGAATCAAGGTGAAACTAAATGGGCGTTAGAAGGGTCGCTATGACGGAATGGTGAATAGCGGACTACTCTCGGATTTTATTCGGCATACATCCTGTGCAGAAAGTCTTTGTAAATCAAGCGAGCTGGTATAATATTCAATCGATATTATTTATCCGTTGATGCGCGCGCGCTCGCGCTGACCACGAAATCACGGCTTCCCGCGCTAGTCACACAGCCACATACCCGCTGCCATCCGTCACTCATGTCAGTACACCATCCCTGCGACTCTCTGTCCCCCGACAGCATCGCGTCGCAACCATTCCATACCACCCACATCCGCTTTTAGTAACCTGACGTGCCGGCACATCACATCCGACACCTGGCATCCGATTAGGCGCATTTCCCACGAGCCGTAGCCGTGCGTCTATTCACGGAACACCACCCTGCAAGCTCACTCGGCGCCGCACCACGTCGTGGAGACACCCGGAGCCACCACAGTATGTACCTAATTTGAATACATGCTTCTTCACAACCATTTTCCGGTTTCATACTATACTACTTCCCCTTCAGTTTCATTGACCCTGCTTCACCATATCTACCTCCCTTTTTTTTCAATTTCTCCATATCACTTGACTTCTCCCTTTAGATATATGATTTCCATATACTATTTTACCGTCAGTCTACGATTACATACATATTTTTAGCTACTTATAAGACCGTATGTAGTTCACAGATAAGAACAAGAAGATTTCCCCATATTTCGCATTTCAGCCTCTCCCGCAGAATCCCAAACTCGCAACCTACAGCTAGCGCATCCCACCGTGTTTGTTTTGTATTTGGCACGGCCAGCGACGTGCGAGCGCATCACCGTTGAACGTGGATGGTTACAGTGACCCAACCATACAAAGATTTGCGTATTTCATCTACGAAAGACGAATAGACATCTGGTAGTTTGAAATCTACCCCGGATAGAACAATAAGAATAAAGATTGAGCTCTTTCGGAGACCACCAAATAGATACCCCTTCCCTGTGATTACAGTCACGTAGATGTGCCTCGAAACCGCGAAAGAGATAGTCATGTCATTTGACAAGAGTATGCTTGGTACTGAGACCGAGTTGTTCGATTATGGGGACTCCGGGTGCGAGTGTAGGCCTCACGCCCATCGCTGGGCAATGATACGTAATTCATAAACTTCCAACCTTCGTTTCGAGCACAATCCTTGCCCGGGAAAGCCTGTGTTGATAAAGGCGTACAGAATAGGCGAGACAATCTAGCCTGCAAAGCAGTTGACTGCCTGTGCCGAATCCGAATCAAGTAAATCACCGAATCCATTCTTTTAGCAGCGGTTGATTCATATACTCCCGGAAGTGACTAGGATACTGATAGTTCTCTATGAACTCTTGTAAAAGAATAAATCTATGATAACGTAAAATTAATTAGATAGCCAGGCCTAACGGGCGTTTAATTATTCGTCACACGCTCATATGATGCAATATGTTGTGGCGGACAGACTGTCTTTCGTGATCCACCAAAGTCTAAAGAGCTTCCATCTTTCGGGCAGCGAGCGCTGAGCATGCCATCTTCGAGGTCGAAGTGGCAAACCTCCTTAAGCCTTATACCGGATGGTTGAAAAACATCTATCATACGGAGTGGTTTGGCCATTAAATACGGGATATCTGGCGACTTACACTTTCTTATTCTCTATTATGCATTCAGTTTGTGCTCATAAGGAGTATCTGCTCGACTAACGACAGGGTACCTATTTATAGACACTTTATTGATTTTACAGCCGTACCTGTTCAAGTACTTAGCGCTTAGCAGGCATCCTACACAAATGGCCAGTGTTATTATTAAATTATTGCCACTGTCATAGTTTTCACCCTGATCAATTCTAGTGGTCAAAACTCGGTCAAAACAACCTAATTACAAATAAAAACTTCCCACATTGAGAAACTTCAAGTCTCAATAGCGATGGCTGCCTGAGTGATCATCGATCATCAGCGGTCATCAAAGGCTTGTCCACCAAGTCGCGGCAAAGAGGGAGCGTAGTGTATGGGAGACTTATTCTCACCCCTTCTTTTGATCGCCACAACTACTTCGCCGTAAGATTTATCAGGATTCAGGCAACCTCTCATCTTTCGCTCCACATCCACCTCATTTCTGCCGCCATTGTCAAAGAATGGATCAGGACGGAAAGGCTGATCAGTCTGCCAACTCTCCAACCAGTGATGTGTCAATCGGGAAGATCATGTTGACTCTATGTACGCCCTCAGATACGGTATCAGGTTATCGACACGTAGTTATCCCGTTCCCAGCATCATACAAAGTGAGCTGCTAGCCGCCAGTCTTTACTAATACATTGTGCTGAATCATTATACCAGACAGCTTGCGCAGAAGCCAGGAAGGCGTTCGCCGCGCAGATGAGTCAATACACGGGTGACGTGGCTTTGCGCCAGGCAACTCAGCGGAAGGACGGTCAGTATGTGTGGAGTATCATCCACGAAGCCGCCTGGGACACCATCCTGGAGCAGAATGGCGAGGAAGTCGGTGTGTTCTTGAATGATGAACCTGACAAGATACCTTACAACCGATCAAAGGTAAGTAACTTGTGCGGCTTTCAAAAGATTGAAGTAAGCTTCAATTCACCGGAAATGCCACCTCAGAATCTTGTTTGGTTCCAGATCGGCGGTGATAGCGATGGGGCGATCCTCAAAGTTGTACGTTCGTACCAGGTGCATTCCCATATTGACCTTGAACTTGATCAATGTCCAGCTTATAAATGGTCTTTTCAATGTTTTTCAATCTCACAGGACTGTATAGCACACCTCAAGGAAATTAAGAAATCTCACGGATGGGCCGCTTGTATGAGCTTGAGATATGACCGCAGAATGGTAGGATGTGAGGCTGACAGGAAAGCCTACAGGGAGCACGACATCGGCTCTCCTTACCCCGACAAAGTATGGTCCGTGCTAGATGATCCTGAAGTTTTTGAATATCTGGTCAATCTCTACCGCCAACCAATGCGAATACAAGTCTCATAGGGCGTGGTCGACTGGGTCAGGTCGAACTCAGTAACTATTTTTAGGGTCAATACATTCTGTTCATACATGTACAAATCATGAAACCTGCAAGTGTCAGTACGCTGCCTTGATCGAATAAGGACGATAGCAGAGGCCAGTCAACAGAGTCATCCGATCATGATGCATAAAGTGAAAAGCTGGCATAGTCAAGTTCGTAGCGTGGGAACAGAGAATTCATGGCGAGTCGGCGCTAAAGGACGTCAAATTTAACGTCACATGCCCTTCGTCATGTTATGCTCCACGATATAGCGGTGAGTCCTGAGGCGGTCTTAGGAAGGGCATAGAACTTTTGCAGGACGGCTGCAGAGACTGCAGGGTGTGGCTGTGCACATTGCAGGGCTGCAGGGCCACTGCAGGAACATTGCAGTGCGTGATTATGTTGACCGCTGTTGTAGTCGTTGCAGCCACTAAGTTGTCTTGGAAATTGATTTACAGGATGCTTCTACGCTCACCCCTTCAATTTGTGAAATCTGGAGCAATTGCGTTTCTGGAAGTTATTTGTCCTTCGTCGATGTTTCTGAGCAGTAAGCTAGCAATTTTACTGAGTCTTTGCGCTCAAAGGCATAATAATGGTCGTACAACAGTCAGACGCGTACCTCCAAGCTTCGGGAATATTCCCTGCCGCCTCCTGAGGATTTTATTTACACTATGCATTTCCTCGTAAGTGAAATACCTGTGTCCTGTGTCCGATCGGATTCACAATGGTTATACAGCCGAGACCGACCAGTTCAAATATGACGTCTTTGTTGTAGTTAACTGGTGTGAATGTTGTGGAGAGGTTCCACAACATCTTATGAGATAAATTTATGAATACCTCCCGCATATACGGCATCTTTTTGTCCGAGAATCTGCGTATTTTGGTGCTGATGTGTTGGGAAACACTCCATTTTTCACCAAATACACCATTCATTAGGGTAAATATTGCGTGAATAATAAATTTTCAACGAAGTATCTTTGAAAGAATCATCCATGGTCTATAATATACTGCCTCGCATGATTCAAGCCCTGCAAAATACCTTCTCCTCCGAGATCGAAGGTTCTTGAGCGAAAAGGAGGGAGCGAGTCACATGAGATGGTCTTTGCCAAGCAAGAGCAAATTGGGTCATTTGATGTGATTGATGTCGCTTAATAACTGCTAGGCGCTTGCCGCTGTCATACGTTTACCAGAACCTTGCCAAAACTCGTAGCCGACTTACCAGACTTGATCAAAGCAGGAAGTTGACACCAGAAACCTGCTCGAATCAAGCAACAGATAATTGATTCATGACATTGGTATTTTTTAACGGAAAATAACCTCATACCGGTCTTAGGAATCCTTCCGTAAGCCTTTATCTCATACCGATCTCTTCACATCTCTATATCCAGGAGACGAACATTCCCCAACTGTACTTGCCATAATAAGTTCTAACCAAGCTGGACTCTTGCTCATCACTTGCACCATAGTTGACAGATGGAACAAGACGGAAGGCTTGATCAGGCTGCGAGGGAACCAACCACCGAGTCGTCAAGCGGAAAAATCATGTTGACCCTGTGTACACCCTCTGATGATCTATCAGGGTATCAACATGCGTTGATCCCATTCCCCCCGTCCTACGAGGTGAGTATTTGTGGCTCGAATATGTGAATGCTGACTGAACTGATAGCCCTTTTACATATTATAAGGCAGCGTGCGTCGAAGCGCTGAGGACGTTTGCATCGTACATACCTACGGACACGGGGACCGTCTCCCTACGCCAAGCTGTCCAGAGGATGAACGGAAAATACGTCTGGAGTATCATCAACGAGGATGCATGGGACAGCGTACTCGAGAAGAAAGGCGCGGAGATCGGGGTCTTCTTACCCGATGCGTCTCCAGGGGAGATGGAGTACGAGTCACCGAAGGTATGCCACAGGCGCTGAGTCTCTGTGTCTGCTCCCGTCACGAATTTGTACCGAGTACGACTATGATTCTCTAGTCCCAAAGCACCCAGCCACACAGCAGGCTCGTTTCATTCCTGTTTTATCACCACGATGGTTATGTCGGTTTTGGTACTGTAAAAGTCATTCGCTCCTTTGAGGTACGTGTTTAGAGAGATGTTCCTCTGGCATCAGGTGTAGATGACTAACACAACGGCATTGCCAATATATGACGTGTATGATTGCGAAAAGACCGCCGAGGAAGTCATAAAGATATTATCCGGGTCCTGGAGGACGATATTGTATTTGATAAACGAATGGTAGGGTCTGCAGAAGAACGGATGGCCTACAGGGAGCGCAGACTTCAACACGAAAAAATGTGGCAAAAATTGGATGCCAAGCTGTTTGATTTTCTTGTTGGTTTGCACCCTGAACCGTTGCAAATATAGGTGGTACATGAGAAGGAGGATTGATTCAAAGAAAATTATACCTACAGTATTTTTGCGAAAGAGGTTATTATAGGGAACGAGAACTTTAGTTACCTTAAAATTTGTTAGATGGCATCGAGGTCTATGGCTATTGGAAGAATTACGCATCGGCGCTGCCAACAGGCGTTTAATTCAATGGCACAGGCTCTCTGCCATGCAGCGTCCACGGTACTGCGATAGGGCACTTCAGGGCAGCCTTCTGTCTGGGTCTCACACCTGACTTCTTTGATCTTGACGAGTATAAAAAGACATTTCCGCAACATTGATAACCCGAATGATATACCTCTATCTTTCGCGCCATACCAAACCCAACGCTCGCATCATAGTCAACGATGGAACAGGACGGCAGGGTCGATCACGCAGTGAATGCAAAGCGCCCGACCGATGCGTTGATCGGGAAGATCATACTAACGCTGTGTGTGCCCTCCAGCGCCGCGTTAGGCTATCGGCACGCAATCATCCCATTCCCATCGTCCTACGAGGTGAGCGCAAGCTGAGCCTTGTCATCCGTCGGCACATATCATTATCGATGTTTAAAAAGGGGATGTCGCGTTACTTCCACAGGCCGCGTGCGCTGAGGCGCTGAAAACATTCGCCGCGTACATACCGGCAGATGTAGAGACCGTGTCGTTGCGCCAGGCGATTCAGAGAAGATATGGCCAGGCCATGTGGAGCATCATCCCCGAAGATTCCTGGGACACCGCCCTGGAAAAGAGTGGAGAGGAAATCGGTGTTTTTTTGCCAGATGTGCCCCCAGAAAGCGTTCCTTATCAGCAGGTAAGCAATAAATTACAAGCTCAGGCCGAAATTTAGATGCGAATTGACGAGTGCAGGCACCCAAGAAGCTCGTTCGTTTCCAATACATTGATCCCACTGACGATGAGCCTGTCAGTGTCATTAAAGCCGTAGGAGCGCTGAAGGTGTGGACCATGACTATGTTCATTAAAAGCAAGTCGCATCATTTCATTCTTTATTTTACTCTGCCTAGGAATGTGCAGACTTCCGCGACGCACTCTGCCGACAAAAGGGCTGGCCGCGCTATTCTGTGCATTACGATTCGCGGATGGTGGGAACTGAGAGAGAGCAGGTCTTTTATAAGACCCGTGTCAGCAGCCCAGAGTCTAAGCCGGATTGGTGCGTATTGCAAAAGAGCGACCCAGAAATGTTCAGTATCTTACTTGCCAAGCATTCTGAGCCAATGGCTATATACCTTGCCCCTAAGTAATTAGACGGTATCTCGTGCGTCAATTATGGGTGTTGAAGTCGATCAAGGAATTTATGCCCGAAAAATTCTCGATACAAAGGATGTTCGAGGTGTGAAGAGACTGAAGAACGGAGATACTCACTTTCCAGATATCCCTCACGCCACATATGTACGCCATCTGCAATGCTGACGGGCGCTTAATCCACTGTCCCATGCTCCGTCATGACATGCCCCACGTTGCGGCGGTGAGGCAGTCCTGGAAGTCTCGCGGGCTTCTATCACGCTCACATTTTCTCGCATCCCTATCTCCATCGTACACACACCGGCGCAACGTGTACGCCCCAACTCTCCCTCGACTTTCATCTCAAGGAAGTACAACCATCGCACTAGTTGAATTGACAAATGGAACAAGACGGGAAGCTTGATCACACCACGAATACATCGACTACCGACCCGTCAGCCGGGAGGATCATGTTGACGCTGTGTATGCTCTCCGACGATGTATCAGACTACCGACATGCAGTGATCACGGTCCCCGCGTCCTACGAGGTGAGTATCTGCGGTTTAGTTTTGAATTACGAGAGCTGATCAATCCTCTTCACAATCACAAACTTCAAGGCAGCGTGCGCAGAGTCTCTGAAATCATTCGCCGCATTCATACCTGCAGGAACGGAGGCCGCCTCTTTGTGACAGGTGGTCCAGCGGAAGAATGGGCATTACGTATGGAGCATGATCCGCGAGGATGCCTGGGAGACCGCCCTGAAGAGCGATGGTGAAGAACTCGGTGTGTTCTTGCCGGATGCATCTCCAGAAACAATGGGGTATGAGTACAGAAAGGTATGTCAGCCTCGGGGCGTATATATCATAGTGAATTATCGCTCAATGTGGAGGTGGGGTAACTCTGTAGCCACCCAGATGGCTCGTTTCTTTGCACTTCCGTAAGCATGATATTATCAGTCCAGGTAGTTTAAAAGTCGTCATTCAAGGTACGTTGCCGGTTCAACACAATGGCCAGGTTTCTCAACCGCAGCAGCTGATGGGATACTGTATTATACGTAGGACTGCGAAACATATGCCGAAGAAGCAATCAAAATACGTGGATGGGCCAAGTATGAGTTGAGGTATGATGCAAGGATGGTAGGCACTGATGCAGAGCGGAAACTCTACAAAGAGCAGACGCTTGAACATTCTGTCAAATCGGAACTGTGGCGCTCGTTAGATGCAGAGTTATTTGGCTATCTCGTTGGTGTGCACTCCAAATCAATGCAGATACAGATAACAATATGAGCGCATCGAACAATCAGTCGATGCCAGAGTGGTGGGCTTCGGTGCAGGTTCAACAGGAAGGGTGGAGGAGTTATCGGGGGGAAGGTCGGGGCAGGCGGGGGCGGGGTAGCAGAGGATCGCAAATATGAACCTATGCATGTAGATAACCGCGCCATTCTGGCTCCATGTAACTTGGGCGTGATCAGTAACTTGGTTGTGCTGGGTGTACTTCTTCACCAACCATGTACTGTCATCTCGGCAAAGGCAAGTTGAGCAGGTTTCGCCTATGATATACCCTTATTGTAGTCTGGATGTTAGTATGAGGCCCGTCAAATGAGCTCGGGTACAGGACATAGGTGTTAGTAGAAGTCTAAGTAGAAGAACTATTAAGGGACTGAAAGCTCTTAAAAAAAAAGTGGCTACATAGTCGGCATTATAGACTTATCAACGTTATAGTACATGTATTAACAGAGAAAATCTATCGGACAAATAAAGTGGGCTGCGCGTTGGGCTGCAGAGGGATAAGAACCATGTATCGAGTCGGCACTGACAGTGGATGATCAATGAAGAATGATGTACTATTTTTAGTGGGGGTCGGCAATGCCCGCTATGGCTGTGGTGCGTCACAGTCACATGACCATTTCTGTCACAAATCTTGACCCAGTCATGGTTCTGTGTGTTTCTCGAGCAATTCTTCACCGTTTTCTCTGATTCTTTCGCTGGTATAGCACTATATAGAGTCATTTAGCTATACTAAACATGACTTTTGTGCTAAAAATGTATTTTAATACTTAAAAATGGCAAAGAAATGCGAACATAACTGTCACACAATCATATATTATCAATCCTCTTCATCTACCCAGTTACTTTCACTTCCTGAAGCCTCATCAGATCCTTCAAAAATGTCCTCATCATTATCTTCATCACTTTCACTCTCATCTTCATTGATTATTACCCCCTCTGGATTTCTAAATCCTGGTTGTAGCACCCACTCTCCCCTATGAAATGAATCAATAGCATCTTTGATTGCATCTTTTCGTTGAGGTTGAGTAGCAGAGGATTTAATATGATGTAAATTGAGTGCTCCTGCATTGATAAAGACCTTCACATGGTCCTTGAGTTTTTCTCCTTTCAATGCATTGATCTTTGCTTTATCCCAAATTGGTTGTACACCTTGAACTTGTTTTGGAATTTCTGCAGCTTGGGTTTCCTTCTCTTGTTTCCTCTTCAGCTTATCTACTATTTTATTTTTGGTGTGCTCTACAATAGCTTTCAGCTGCGCTTTTTCCTCTGTTTTTTGTTGACATGCAAGCTCTTGAACATACTGGTCAGTTTCATGAGAAAAATGTGTCTCCATAAACTTTGCTGTATTATTTCTGGCAAACATGGTTTTAGCATTATATTGTAGCAGAGTAAGCTGAGGTTGACGCCGCAGCATTACACAAAACTGGCCCAAGGCACCTTCATTGATGTCATTAGTGGTAGGCATCCATGCAAAGTCTCTCTGCTCTTGGGTTGCCTCATCAATCAAACCACCAGGGGCATATTCTGAAGTAAATCGCCTCCATGACTTCTGAGCACCTTTGAAAAATGCAACTAATGCAGGCTTTAAATAAGGTAGCTCAGGTGCAAGCCTATTGACATGTTCAACAAGATCTTTATTTTCCCACTCTGTTCCATTAAAGGTCCCAGTTTCATGTGTAACATTTGGGCCAATAAGAAAGGTTGGATCTTCAATTATATGTTGCAGAAATCCATTTATTTTCTGGTTTGTTGGTCCAAGATCCAATGCGTTAAGTGATCCATCATTTTGAATAAACTGCATATATGGAACAGAAACAGCTTGAGAATACAGTGCCAAAACTGCTAGTTCAGTTTGTGTTGGAATGTCTGACAATGCTTTAAACAAATTCTCCTCCATGTTTGAATATCAGGCCTGCCCTTTCTTCTCCTTAGCATATTCCAAGTACTCAATAAATAAATCATGGTGCAAGGTCAAAACTTTGGCTGCATCACAATGTGATTGAAATCGAGTATTTGATGTATCTGGGAAAGTAAATTTCTCCCCAGTTTTGTCTGTCCACCAGATTCGAAACTGATCATGATGTCCTGACTTATCATTTTTATTATTCAAAATTTCTCCAGCCAGTTTTGCAGCCTTAATCCCACCTCTGGTTGAATTTTTGATAGCCTTTTGGGCTATATCAGAGTTGTCAGGGTTCTCCCTATTTCCTTATCTTATCACCAACCCTGATTATCTACATACATTCTATTTTTAGTTTCAGGGCTATATTTAGATCTTCTAGATAATTCCTTGTGCTTTTTCCATTACCTTCCATTCTATTCCATTCTGCTCTATTCCATTCTATGATGTAATACTTATGATATCATTACAGAATATTCTAGAGTACTGAGTAGGTATAAAACCTCTGTAGTCAGTAGGTGTAGCCTCAGCTTCAATCTCTTAGGATTTCCACTACATACTTGGTGTGATCCTTAGGTCATTGACATCTGCCCTCTATCTCTCTATCTCTCTCTCTACTTCTCTCTCTCTCTGCTTGGTCTTGTTAGTGGTGATCTCACTGATTGTGCCCTGACAAGAGTCATCATTGCCATCATCTGTGATTTTAGACTGAATAATGCCAGCATTGATTTTATTTGGAAGGAGAACAGGTTTTTCAAGGTTCTCATCACCCCAGAACTGACTCATTGCTGTATATCCACCCAAAACTGTATTTAAATCCTTGTGACATCCACAACCGACCCAGATGAATAGCTTCAATAAAGCCTTTTCTTTTTCAGGTAACTTCTCAAATGACTCTTTCCCAAGCTCTATAGTAAGGTTTGCAAGCATTTGTGATTTTCGTTCATTTTTCTCAAGCTCAGATAAATTGTCCCATTTTTTTCTTCCACCTGCTTTCATAATCATTTCATCATTTGCTTTCAAAAAATGGGGCATAAGCTCAGCAGTAGATTCATCTGCAAATCTCTGCTCACCAATAAGCTGATGAGTGGCAGAACTTTTGATCTTTTTCATCATCTCAAAGTCCTTCTTTTCTTTAGCACAGTGATCAGAATGCATTCCAACAAGTTTTCTGTAGAGTTCAAGAAGACGGCTGACCATTTTATGCTCCTTTGCAAGTGGGCTATTGTTAAATGTATCCACTGTCCCCTCAAGCTGATCATTCCAATCCTTGATTGCTTGCTCACTGCTTCCATCAAGAGATTGCTGAAGTCCCAGAAATCTTGTAACCTGAATTTCATTTCCATCTGAATCATTTATCTTGTAATTGGCATGATGTGAGTTGTAATTGAGATTTTTGTGTCCTGTCCCATCTGAGCTGAATGTCAAGCCTTTGGCTTTTTCCATTTCAAAACCAAGTTGAATTTTAGCAGCATGATATCCCTCCTCAATAATTTGAGCTATTGTTCGGGATGTAATGTGCCCTACAGCTGTGACTCCAGCTGCTGACAGTACAGCAGTAAAAACACTCATGATATTTGCATTAGAAACACCAGCCTGAGACAAAACACAAACAAGGTTCTGCATTTGATTAGAGTATACACCTTTCTTTAAAAGATGGAAAGTTGTTTTCTCCTTCATCATTCAGTTCCTAGTTTCCTGAACAGCCAGACATTTGCTTGATTTAGCACAATATGTTTTTCTTTGCCAATTGTAAATCTTTCCCTGAGCCTCTATAAGCTTGACTTTGGATGCTGTTATCTGATTACGCATTCGAGCAAGCTCTAATACACAGTGCTTTGCTGACTTAGACAGTTCCCTCTGCAGTACACCATTCTGCTGAATTGCACTCTCAATGTCTTGGACACCTACAGCATTCTTGTTTTCAAGTGCCTTGATGTCCTCAAGCTTTTGCTGTTGAGCCTTTTTCAGCTCCAGGATCTCTGCATCCAAGTCACTCTTATGCTTATGTGCTCTTTGACGAGCACGGTGCTCAACTCGAAGCCTTTTATAAGTGAGCCCATGAAGATCAGTAGCCTCTACAATCTGAGCCTTTAGTTTAGAAATCTCATTGTCAGTATTAGCCTTTAAATCAGAGACCTCCTGTTGAGCTTCAGCTAGTTGTGCAGTTAGAAGAGTGCAAGTTTCCTTTGCTTGTTGAAGTTCATTACGTAGATCATCAACATCAGCAAGGGCATCAGCAAGATCATTTTGGCACTTTCTCAGAGCTGTTTCTGGGTCAGATGCTTTATTGGAGTGAGCCTCTCTAGCCTTGGCCACTGCCTGCAGCTGAGATGTTGAGCGTGCATATCTTGGAGGCATCAATATCAGTAATTGTGAGATAATCTGTGCCTTAATCAAAGAAGAACTTAATATAATGGAGATTTTCAGATGTAAAAACAAGTAGAATAGCTACCTGAAATGTCTGATGTTACTTTAGAAAAAGGACAGAGAGTAACAGATTGTGATCCAGGGTGAAATCTGTATTATCTACCCATTTAGTGCATAGATAGGTGTAAACCAGGGGTTATTGACTTACTTGAAAGCAAATCCAAGCTATATAGGCTAATTTCAAGGGGAAAGCAGTAGGGCAATGATGAGAGTACTGAAGAGAGATTCAATATCTGCCTTTCAACTGATCTACAAACTGATAACATGACCCAAGTAGGCCAAATTTGGATGGTTTGGAAAGATCAGCTATAGACTCACCAGGATCAAAGGATCGGATCTTGGTGCCTTAATAGAACTTGAATCTTTTCTAAATTTAAACATTCTTTACAGAAAAAAAAAAAAATTCGACTTCCTTTTATGGTAGAAATCATGATTTTTGCGTGTATTTTGGCTTTTTCTCGGAAATGGGCCCATGAAAAATATTTTTTTTCTGTACAAAATCACGATTTAACCATTTCGAACATCTTATGCCAGCCAAAGATGTTGCAGAAATGCCTTCCCATTGAGTCTATAGACTGACAAGTAAAGCTGATTTTACGTGGTCAATTTGGCAGGGGATTTGGCAGTTTAGTATAATCTGCACTATATGTACTTTAATTTGACATTTCAGAACAAAGGTTACAGCTATATAACATGTCTCAAGCTTTCAAATTGTGCTACAAATAAGTGTGGATTGTGCAATCTGTGTGGGTCACCTATTTTGGCCCCGCATGAGTGTCACGCGCGCGTGTGACCCCCCCGTCACTTGAGTGGGAATTGCCGACCCCCATTTTTAGAAACGGAACATGTGTTAAAAATGAATGATGGTTGACAACGACATCCAGCCTTCCCTGGGCCTCGACTTTCTCAGGTTGCTGCTAGCTTCCATTATCCTCGCCCAGTCTCCTCCTCACGGTACTCCTTTGCTTGTTCAACCCGTCCTTTGGGATCCATACACTCTTTTATTTCCTGCTTTGCTGGGTACTGCACCATCAGAAGCAGCTTGTGACGACTGGCACTCAGCCGACAGCTATTATACAGCAAGCTTGAATTGATCTTCTTTCAGCAAGTACAGACCAGCAAGTGCGAGGGACGCTGAGCTTCCTGGATTCAGTAATAGCAGAAGCCGGCCAGCAAACAGAGTCATCTGATTCTCCTACACCTCCTTGCGTCGCATCATCAAAACTTAGTTGGTATCCGCCATCTCGTCACACCACGGCCAGCCAGCCAGCCAGTACCTGCTTCAGAGTACTTCACCGTTCTGCCGCTGTTCGTTAGCCACGCCTCTATTGACACCTCTACCTCCGCCTCTATCTACACTGTCACTCCGCCATGAAGACGACCGCGACCCTCTCCCTCCTTGTGCTCCTTGCCAGAGCGCCATTGCTCCAAGTAGCGGCTCAGCCGCTGTCAGACAATATCCCAGACTGCGCGATGACATGCACTTAGAAGGCTTTGGGGCTTTGTGCCTCAAGACCCTCGGGTCTATATATGTTGCCGAATTTTATACCAGACTTAGACATCTACTAGTTACATAGCCACTTGTATGTACGCTTCTCCACCATATGGTACGCCACACAGGAGAATAAACAAGGTTCAAAAAAAAAAAAAACTTAGAAGGCTGCGGCGAACGTTCGGTGTAAATCTGACCTGTGAGTGCTCTTTGATCCATTGATATCCCTGGGTTGTGGGCGGGGGCGACTTGGATGTGTTGTTAGTCGTTGGGCTAGTGGCATGGCGGACTACCTTCGCCTTTACGAGTTCTTGTGTTATCCATGCGGGAGGCTGGAGGAAGATTATGCCTCTATTAGCCAGAGATGCACGAGCGGTAACCGTGGCGGATTCGCGCCGGGATCCTGCTGAAAGGTTGATGGGTCTGGAGTCACCTGTGTTTCAAGCCTACAAGATACTTTATCTTTGGAGTAGCGCTCGTTGCAGCACTGTTGAGTAGGGGGAGCAGATTTTCCCAAGTGTTGTGGTGCGGAAAATTGCTGGGTCCTTGAGACGAAAATACCAAACAGGTTTTTGTGGCACGAGATGCGGTAGGTGGGTAAAGGTGCGAAGCACCTTTCGCCCCCTGCCCTTGTGATCGGATAACACCAGATTCCGAGCGAGGCTGCGATGGGCGCCCATTGCAGCACATGAACTGGCCATTAGGATATTTTCATTATAACAGTTGTGATCCATAATTTCCGTTGTGTACTGGTGTCATGCCGGCTCATCAGAGAGACAGAGGAAAGTCGCTGCTTGATATACCTTATCAAAAACATAGGAGCAATGGAGTTATGTCGTTACGTACTACTCAAACAAGTTGGGGTATTAATGCTCATCTTGTGGCGTCATGATGCTTCGAACTAAATCAATGACAGCTCGGATATGATGATGACGAAGGTAAATAAGGAAGATGGAGTCGTACGAGTCACCGTTTAGAAAAGAAACTGTGGAAACGAGGAAGAAGGAGGAAAACATGTCTCATCTCGCATTATACTGCGCCAACGAGCATGTGTGTCGAATGCGGGGGTGAATATAATGTCGGTTCGTATTTGTCGCGATCGTGGGGAAATGATGAATCATGATGGCGGGTATCACTTGGGTCCCATGTGGGTGCGCGCTTGTTACGACACCTGGGAGGCACCCTTCCCCACAGCTGGAGGCGCACGAGCCGTTGCCGTGGCTAATTCGCGCCGACATCTGCTTGGAGGTTGATGGGTCCGGAGTCAGCTGGGTTTCAAGCCTACACGGTACTTTATCTTGAACCGATAGCACGACTGTAGGTGATGGTGCCGGTAAAAGCTGAGTGCTGCTCGCAAGCAATGAAATTCGAAGATGTAAAATCAAATTAAATTGCATTTCTGATTCTTGAAGGTCCGCGACATTCCTCGACAACCATCAGTCAACCAATTTATTAACTCCGATCCCAATTTCTCATGAAATGCTGCAATATCTCATATTTGGGTATTTACACATATATTCTATAGGTTGCAGCAGCCACAATGGACGCTAGTTCATGTATCATTTGCCAATGAACTATTCCTCTTTTTTGGCACCATATGGGCCGCACACGTGACCAGGCCCCATATCAATGTCCGATACCTATCTCATTCCCATCTCATCCCTATATTGATCACATACCCATCGTCGCAACTTATGTGCCTCGATCGTCCCTCAACTGTCCTTGCTAACCAAGCTTGACGATTGGACATCGTTTCCAAATGGAAAAAGACGGAAAGCACTATCAGACTGCGAAGGCATCAACCACCGAGTCGTCAAGCGGAAAAATCATGTTGACCCTGTGTACGCCCTCCGATGATCTATCAGGATATCGACATGCAGTCGTCCCGTTCCCCCCGTCCTACGAAGTGAGTATCTGTGGTTTTAGTATGAGAGCTGATTAAACTGATAACTATATCACATACTTTGAGGCAGCGTGCCTAGAGGCACTAAAGACGTTCGCGGTGTACATACCTGCAGACACGGAGGCCGTCTCCTTGCGTCAAGCTGTGCAGAGAAGGAACGGACAATATGTGTGGTGCATCATCCGCGAGGATGCATGGGACACCATACTAGAGAAGAAAGGCGAGGAGATTGGGGTCTTCCTATCCGATGCGTCGCCAGAGAAGATGGGATACGAGTACACGAAGGTATGAACGGGGTAGCCCGCAAGCGTCCCGCACCACTGAACCGTCGCTGAATATGAGCGCGGGTGTGATTATATAGCCTCAAGTCGCCCAGCCACCTGACAGACTGGTTGAATTCCACTTTAGTGATGGTAGTGAGCTCAGCCCACAAATATTAAAAGTTGTTCGCTCATCTGAGGTACGTCTGCAGAGATGCTCATCGAGGAATGATTCCCCCAGCTGTTGCAACTAACATAATGACCTTGTGTCACGTACAGGACTGCGAGAAGTATGCCACGGAAGTCATAACGTTGCAGGGGCGGAACGGTGTGGAATTGCAGTTTCAGAAACGGATGGTTGGGTAGGGGGGCTGCGCAAAACACAGGCAGAAAATACCCCTGTAGAGCCAAGGTATGGCATTTTCTGGATAGGAAGCTGTTTGGTTTCGAGTTGGTTTACGTGCCAAGCCAATGTATATGTGGGTTTAATCATGAATTAGTATACCACACGATCTAAAGTGACATAATGCTGCTGGGTATGGTTCGCCAAATGCACAAAAATTCACATGCGCACACATATACCGAAAGCACGCACATATACAAGTCGAGTTGTCGGATTTCATTCATTTCTGATACCATGTAATACTCTGCTTCTTAAACAATTAAGTTCATGCGTTTTCACAACGATATACCCACTGAGCGCGGAGGGACGGGTGTTTGAACATCCACAACACCGTGGGAATCTCGTCTGGTGGCCACCATTGCCTCCCAGAACCGCGAACACCGACGCACAAATGCTGTCCTAGACCAAGATACTTGAGAATAAATAATTACAGCCTTTTTTTATTGCGGGATAGGTAGATCAATACAGTAATAAAGTAACCTTTTGTTGCACGGGAGGATAAAGCAGCAATGACCTAGTTGTAGATGTTTATTGTGTCATTTATGAGACTGATCGATAGTGAACAAATGAAGAGATACTGGCTACCTGACCCTAATGCTCCTGAGGTGACCTCCATTATGTCAATGCGCCATGAATTCACAGGGCCTGATTTACATACAAATAGCGAAAATGAACCATGATATATCTAGCCCAACCATCGTGGAGAATCGATTATAAATCAAATTTCTTGATAGTGAGAGTGTTTTATATCTCATGGTTTGTTTTCTTTTTACTTCTCTAAAGCTCTCTGAGCAACTTGCTTGTGGGTCCAGCGCAGGCAATATCGAGGTACTGGCTAGTTAAGTAAAAAATGTATCATCTATCATGGATCACAGTTTCTGTTTTCTACTGTATGGAATGGTACTAAGAATGGACCGGATTTTGCTATAATAGAGTCAGGAGGTGTCAAGGGAGCACATTGAGCGCGATAACAGTGGCCATCAGACGAGATTCCCGCAGTGTTGTGGATGTTCGAACACCCGTCCCTCCGCGCTCGGTGGGTATATTGTTGTGAAAACGCATGAACGTGATTGTTTAAGAAGCAGAGTGTTACATGGTATCAGAAATAAATGAAATCCGACAAGTCAATTTGTATATGTGTGTGCTTTTGGTATATGTGTGCGCGTGTGAATTTTTGTGCATTTGGCGAACCATAGCTGGGAGTATCTTCGTGAACGATATATCTGAGGAGTAAGAGTATCGTTGGCCACTGCAAATCATTCCGGCCGGGTGCTGTCGGGCTTATGATATCACACCTCGGTTCGGGGTACCCAAAACCGTAAAGAGCGTCTAGCAGGCAAGACTATGCCATCAGAATCAGAATCAGCCGCTACGGCGCCGATGGCCGGCACTCAATACCGTAGCAAGCTTAAATTGGGCTTCTTTTGGCGAGCGCAGGCCAGCAAATGCAAGAGGCGCTAAGCCTTCCGTATCCTGCAATAAAAGTAATGACAGAAGCTAGAACAGCGGACAGAGTCATCTGATTCCTGCCCTTCCTTGCGTCCATTTACCGCGAGTATTCATGTCGCTGCGACGATACTTATATAGGAATCAGTGCTAATGGGCGCTTAATTCGGCATCACATGCTCTCCGCCATGCGGCGTCCACGCTACTGCGATGAGGCAGTCCTGCCTTCTCACACCCAGCTTCTTTGGTCTCAATCTCGGAGTATAAAAACAGGACGTCGCAACGTTGATAACTCGGCCACCCAGTATCTTTCGTTCCACACCACACTCAAGGCTCGCATCATAGTTGACAGATGGAACAGGATGGAAGGGCCGACCAGGCACCGAACGCGCAGCGCCCGACCGATGCGTCGACCGGAAAGATCATGCTAACGCTGTGCATGCCCACTGGTGATGTTTCGGGCTATCGACATGCAATTGTCCCGTTTCCGCCGTCCTACGAGGTGAGCCCTGGCTGAGCCATATGACGGTCCGCAAATCTCTACATTGAATGGTACTCAAGAATGGAGTGTCGTGATACTCTCACAGGCCGCGTGCGCAGTTGCACTCAAGATATTCGCCCCGTACATACCGACGGATGTAGAGACAGTCTCGTTGCGCCAGGCGATCCAGCGAAAATATAGCCAGGTCGTCTGGAGCATCATCCCCGAAGATTCCTGGGTCACCATCCTGGAGAAGAATGGGGAGGAGATTGGTGTTTTTCTGCCAGATGTGCTTCCAGAATGCGTCCCTTATCAGCAAGTAAGCCATTACTCGAAGGCCTAATCCGCAGTATTCACCAAGCGCTACTGGTTCAGCCGCCCAAGAAGCTGGTTTGTTTCAAGGCATACTATGATAACACTAGTACATGGACTGAAACAGTTAAAGCAATGGGCTCCTTGACGGTGAGTACGAAAACAATAACCAGTAATGGTATCATTCATCATCATACTTTATAAAGGAATGCGTAACCTTCGGCAAGACGGTTTCCACAGAGCTCAAATATGTCAACATGAAATTATTTTATGACAAAAGAATGATCGGAACTGAGGATGAGCAGAGGTGTTACAGAGCCAATGCCAATGATGCGCATTCATGGCCAAAATGGCGGTCACTGGATGACGCAGAAACATTTAACATTTTACTTGACAGGCACTCTGAGCCAATGGTTATATACATTCAGCGAGTCGTATAGACAATAGCTAGTACGCATATCATCTGCGTAGAGGCTTGGAATAGTGATTTAGGAGTTCTTAGAGTGCCACGCCCACGTTGTAGAGGTGAGAGAATCCCGAGAAGTCTTCCACAGGCTTCTATCATATGCCTATCTTGTCTCCATATTTATCATATCTATATCTTCGCGACGTGTGCGCCCTCCAACTTGCATCCTCGACACTCGCACTGGAGCTGATAAGCTGATAAATGGAACAGGACGGAAAGCTTGACCCGGCTGCGAAGACGTCAAACACCGACCCGTCGACCAGGACGATCATGTTGACGCTGTGTACGTCCTCCGATGATGCATAAGGTTATCGACATGCGGCCATCCCGTTCCCCCCATCCTACGAGGTGAGTGGCTACTGTTTGAATATGGGAGCTGATTAAGCCGATACCTATAACACATACTTCAAGGCAGCGCGCCTAGAAGCCCTAAATACATTTGCGGCGTACATACCCGCAGATACGGAGGCAGTATCCCTGCGCCAGGCCCTCCAAAGGAGGAATGGTGAACACGTCTGGAGCATCATCCGCGAGGATTCATGGGATACAATTCTGAAGGACGAGGGCGAAGAACTCGGCGTATTCCTGCCGGATGTCCCTCCAGAAGCGGTTGGGTACGAGTACAAGAAGGTATGTCAAAGGTGCTGAGCTTTGTAGCGGGTGCGTCCCACTGAATTGTGACTTCACGTTGACTGGATGGGATTATTTACCCACAGCCACCCAAGAGACTCGTTGAATTCCACTTTGTCTTTATCAACAGTAGCGCAAGTGCCCCAGATGTTCTAACGGTCGTCCACTGCTTCAGGGTATGTTGAATACGGCGGTAATCTGCAGGCATAGCAACTAATAAGCTTTCGTTGGGTATTTAGAACTGTGAATTGTATGCCATGGAAGTCGGAAAGAGACAGGATGACAGTTTCTTCTATAAATTGTCATTTGACAAACGGATGATAGGGTCTGAAGCGGAGCGGAAAGCCTACAGGGAGCAAAAAAGTGAAGGCGTTTCAACAGGAAAAGTATGGCATTTGTTGGATGCGGAACTGTTTGATTTTCTCGTTGGCTTACACCCTGAGCCCTTGCAAATACGAGTGGAATATGTTGTGTGTTGATCCGGGTATATAGTATGTCGACTGGTAACAATATATGTCTGTCTAAAGTATCGTTTCGATAGAGGTTATTGGAGCACGGGAACTTTGGCTACTCTATATTTTGCTGGATGACATCGAGGTCTACGACTGCTAGAAAATCACGCATCGGCTTCCAACATATTTTTCAAAGCCCAAGTGTCCCGCAAGCGATATGATAAACCGAATAGAGCCGGCGTCCCTCTATTTTTAGAAACGGAACACGCCGTGCTAAAAATCAAATTGATGGTTGATAACGACATCCAGTCTTCGCTGGGCCTTGAATTTCTCAGGTTGCTGCTTGCTTCCATTATCCTCGCCCAGTCTCCCCCTCACGCTCCTCCGCCGCTCGTTCAACCGTCCCTTGGGATCCATACACTCTTTTATTTCCTCCCTAGCCGAGTATTGCATCTGCAACACCATCAGAAGCGGCTTGTGACGACCGGCACTCACCCGACAGCTATTATATAGCAAGCTTGAATTGAGCTTCTTTCGGCGAGCACAGACCAGCAACTGCAAGAGGCGCTGAGCTTCCTGGATTCAGTAATAGCAGACACCAGCCAGCGAACAGAGTCATCTGATTCTCCTTGCGTAGCATCATCGAAAGCTAGTTGGCATCCGCCATCTCGTCACATCACGGCCAGCCAGCCAGTATCTGCTTCAGAGTACTACACCCCTCGACTGCAGCTCGTTAGCATCGCCTCTATCAACACCTCCACCTCCACCTGCACCGTCACTCCACCATGAAGACCACCGCAACCCTTTCACTCCTCGCGCTCCTTGCCGCAGCGCCATTGCTCCAAGTAGCGTCCCAGTCACTGTCAGACGACATCCCGGACTGCGCGACGGCATGCACCCAGACGGCAGCAGGGAACGTAGGGTGTAAATCTGACCTGTGAGTGCTCTCTCTTTCGTTGAAATCCTTGGATTGGGGGTCGTGGCCCAGGGCGACTTGGGTGCGTCGTTAGTCGCTATTTTAGCGGACGGTGGACCATCTTCGTCTTCACGAGCTTTTATGTTATCCATGCGGGAGGCTGGCGGAAGCAGAGTCTCCGGTGACTTGACTGGGTCGAAAAATGCACAAGTTGTAACTGTCGTAGAGGTCCTGCTGCAAGGCTGATGGTTCCAAGGTCAGCTGGAGACCAAAGATACGCGAGTAGTTGGACTGGGACTCGTCGTGCGGGTGCAGGCGACTAGCGGGGTTCAATGTACCTCCCCATTTTCGCGTTTCTATTTCCCAAGGTTTCGTCGTCGTTCACTATCTAGCTTCATTTGAGCCGATGTGCAAACCTCCTTGCACTTACATCCTCATCTTCACGTCCACCTCTTCGTCCTCGTTCCTCCGGAGTCCTCTTTCTCATAGCCTCTAATCCAAATTTCAATATCGCTAACCCTCTCACCTCCCATCTACCACCAGCTCCGACACCGCCTGCCTCTGCAGCCACCTCCCCGGCTTCTTCAACTCCGCCTTCGCCTGCGCCAGCAACAACAACAACTGCACGTCGGGCGACCTCGGCTCGCTCAACGGCGCCCTCAGCAGCTTCTGCCCCGCCGCGCCATCCAACCCCGCAAACGGCTCCTCCGGCTCAGCGAGCGGCACCAAGAGCTCGGTCGCCACCACTGGCTCCGCGAGCGGGAGCGCGCCGCATAGCTCGGCAGGCTCGACCTCGCCGACGACGAACAACGCGAACCACACCCCTACCTCCACCGGCGGCGCGCCGTCCAACCCGGCTAACACTGCTGCGCCTACTGTCGCGACGCCCACAGCAAACGCCGCCGCGCCAACGATCCCCGCGCCCGCCTCCCCCACTCTGACGCCCATCAACTTGGGCACGGGCGTTGGTGGCAGCCTGAGCGGGAGCAGCACGCTGGTGGTGGTGCAGACGGTGGTGCTGCCGCAGACGACGGACAACGCTGCTGTTGGACGCGGGGCTGGTGTGCTGGGGGGCGGCGTTAGTGGGGTCCTTGCGGTTGTGGGCGCGATGCTTGTTGGTGGGATGGTGCTTTAAGTTTCATATTTGGCGCGCTTCGGACACTTGACACCCAACGCAACATATTCACTTGCTCATCGCATTCTCCGACCACAAGGTCACGTCGCATGGCCTAAACTTATAGTAGTTATACCCTGTCCTATCCACTCGCGTGTGTACATACCGAAAATACTAACCTCTCCCATCTACTCCTCTTTGCATTCTTTTTTGCTCGTTGTACGCGCATTTACCCGTTCACTTGCCTTTCATGCGCCCTAAGTATTCCTATGGGACCTCAGCTTAGGGAGTTGGAATCTTTTCTTATACCGCATATGCTCGAGTACATGCGCACATTACCTTATTTCCTATTGACTGACAATTCTTCTTTCTTTCTTTCTTTGTCGGTCTTTGGGAACTTTTTATTGGGATTTTCTTGGGAATTTATATTATGGAATAATCAAAATCGGCGCGACTTTGTGAGCCTCGATCCTCGGAATACCTGGACTGATGAATGATCACGGATTTAGGTGTCCTCAAGAACAGCTCCAGCAACGGGCGCCTAATACGTCTTTGTTAGTATATCGGTTAGTACAAGGTTTTACTGTTACGGTAAACTTCCCGACTTCAGTTTAAATCAAATCGTCAAGAATGAGATACTCACGTGTGTTGCAGAGTTGCTGCGTAGACGTAATATACAGGAGCTAGAGGTGATGCAGAAAGATTTAATAAATACCGCAGATGGTATTTAGAGACAGCAAACATGGCACTTTTGTGCTGGAAGTTGCTGTATTCTGCTGGGGACGCCTGTTTGGACGAGTTGGAGCGCATCTGGGGATCGCGGGAAGTTGCGTCATGTTATTATTAGCCGAGCCGGCAGCGAGCCGGTGTGCTCTCGGGCCGAACTCAGCAGCATGGATCTCCACGATGCTGTGTTCAGGCTGTGTTGTTCCCTGGCTCTCCTCTTCGATGAGCAAGAGCTGGTAGCACACCTCTTGCCTCCGCAACCCGACAGTCTTCTCTTCATACGTCTAACCAACCATGGACCTCCCTATCTCTATGATATCCAATGCAGTCATAACTGGCGGAGTGTTCAACCTGATCAACAATTTCGAGCACGGTGTGGTTCACGGTCAGAACGAAGAGCATTCGCGGGATTCGAAAGGTTCGAAAGGCCTCCAGCTGTTATTATTGAGTTTTCATTTGAAGCGGAAACATTGATTAGGTCGTTTTGATCGATTCCCAAATAATGATTCGCATGCAGCAGTCGACCCTGGTGAAAGTTATGAGGACGCCAGTAACAATGCGCGGGAGAAGCAGGGCGAGGAAGTCGACGTGATCTCGACGGAAATGTGTCAGAGTAACATCGACATGACACCCGACAATAGTCCAAAAGTAATGGAATTTCGCCTCCGTGAAAGGGTTGCAACTAAACTCAACTGACCGGACATGCAGCCACAGAAACTTGTTTGGTTTCAGATTGGTGGTGATAGTGCTGGGGCTACCCTCCAACTTGTCCGTTCGTACGAGGTACTATCCTATTCTGAACTTGTTTACCTTGATGCTTATACTGACTTTCCAGGACTGCATAATGCGTCTAGAAAGTATTAAACAATCCAATGGATGGACTGGTAGCACCAAGTTGAAGTATGATCGAAGGATGATAGGATGCGAAGCTGAACGGAAAGCCTACCGTCAACACGTCATCGGGTCTCCTTATCCCAGCAAAGTATGGGCCGTGCTAGATGATCCCCAAGTTTTTGAATTCCTAGTCAATCTCTACCGCCAACCAATGCGAATACAAATTCGGTATGTTGTGTATCCCAATAGACCGAGCTCAGACTCATGGAACATGCTGATAGGGATTAATACATGCTCTACACGCGCTGATAGATCCAACTCAGCATTTGTGTTTGCTCTTGTACCACCTTGTGTTATTCTATTCTTGCATTCTGAGCCGCCTGCTCCACTGGGGCGTAGGCCAGGGTTTACGGACTTGACACGCAACTTGTAAGCGTCTATGTACTCACTCAGCCCGCAGTAGTCTTGCATATATATTATCGGTGCTACAAGACCTCTACCTCTGCTTCTGTGCGGACGACGAAGGCCCATTTTCTTTGAGGGAGGGATGCGTCAGGCGGCGAGGTTTGATACACTCTTCCTTCCCAGCGCAGATTCTTGCTATATGTACTGGACGAGTGTGACCTCGAATAAGAGCATTTGTAGACGTCACGGTCGAGCTTGAACCATATCTCCTATGTGGAATTGAATCATGAAAACACAATCGAGGGTATAGCGAGAAGACTTTTGAAGTGTTAACAGTTATCGCACCTTGCGCGCATTTGGAGAAAATTCACATTATGCTACCATTCATTCGCAAATTATAGAGCCTTATAAATGACAGCTCCTACTCCAGATGAGCGCTACATAAAGTGGAACGGGTTTCAAAATGGAGATGGTGCAAGGCTAAGCAGAGTCCTGCTGATATCTCACGCAGAAGCAGCGAAGTGATGACCATGTATCTGTATTGCGGAATTACACAGAGTCATAAATTTCAAGAATTCCCAAACTTGACGTCCGTCTGCGCGTCTACAACAAGGGAGCCTCATGATCGCAAAAAATGCGCTGTGGCCCTTCTATATCCTCGTTGTCTGACTGTCTCCAGTATCAGATAAAGTATGTACCGGCATTTGCCGGTGCTAGATCAATCGGCCATTTGACCAACTGCATCTGCTCGGACATAGCAATGTGCAGATTTGTGTGTATTCACAAATGCATGGCCACTTTCATTTCAAAGCTGGAGACTGGACTTTTCTCATTATCATGATTTTCCTACCCGAAATATTGTAAAGCAAATATCCATCACAGGCATTAATGATCGTGGGAACCATTAACTGGGGCAGAGCGCTTGATGTTACAGGCCGAAGCCCTCACAGAGACATACTGACGCTTGGTCGCTATGGCACGCATTGTCATAGTGAGTTCGCTGACTTATGGCCGTAAGCACGTATGTATGGTACATATTCTCGTGTCCGGAGAGTGGTGACCAAATGTGGGGGACAATGGATTACATAATCAATGACAATGGAAATTGAGGGCCATTGATATTCAAACTCCGATCGTCCACTGTCCTCAAACAATGCGCGAGCGCACAATGCGTCGCTCGAAGCGCTCCATTACTTGCTTATGACCGCTGCGCTTGCTTACCGAGGTCATATAAAGTGACGCCAAAAATATGGACTGGCCCCCAGGTTTCTATAACTGCCAACGGTCTTCTTGGACTTGCCACACTCCCGAATCATTTCGAGTCTTCGTTTATTTCTCTTCGTCCACGTCTGCTATCTGCAAGCTTCATTTCAATATCTCAGGAGGTAAGTTCGCGTTATACACCTGTTCGAGTCCATTCACTCATTAATTACCTCAGATAATCGTTTTCCCTCTTACGACTTCTTTCGATCAAATTAAAGTCTCTGTCGCCGGTCGATATCTCAACGCGCATAGAACGATCACCCTCTACGACTTAATTCAACTTCACCTCGTCTGTACTTTCGACTTTATCTTGCCACATCCATCACCATGAACGCCAACCTCTACACTATCCCCACCACCATTAACAACTCTGCTATCACAAACAAAATGTCTACTGGCAGAGCTAACAGGCTCCCGCTTCACCGTCGCCCTCTCTTCGCATCCTTGACCACCCCCATGAGCATCATTGAGGACGAGGAACTCGGAATCGAAGGATACTCGCGCGTCAAAATTAGCCGTCTTGGGCGCCAGCAGCGAAACGTCCGCCCGACAGCCGATCAGTACAGGCGCCTGACCACTCAAGCCAGCGCAGTCTCCGCGTCATCGCTCCGTGCCACATTGGCATCGGCCATCACCCGCAAGCAGCACCAGCAACAGCTCACGCTCGCCCAGGAGCTCATGATGGAAGACGAAGACGCCGAAGCCGACGAGCTCCTCGCCTTGATCTCGTCGAAGACCTGCGCAACGGTGTTGTCCCCGGCCCCGACGCCGGTGATGTCGGCCTTTGCCCCGATCTATCCTCCTGGCCTCCGTATGCCTTCTCTCCCCACCGTTCCTGCGTCCACGGCCGCCTGTGATGGATTCCCCAGTCCCCTCTCCTACCCCGAGATATCCTCCAGGCCAAGCTCCCGTGGTTCATCCGTCGACTCCTTCGAGTTCGACACCTCCGATGACGAGTCTCTTTGTGCCTCGTCCGAGTCGTCTTTCGACACTCAGATCGGTACTCATTCCCCGGTCAAGCCCCAGCTCTCCATTAGCATCCCTACTCTTTACCAGGAGCCAGCCACGCACACCATCAAAAAATTCGTTCCTCCCCAAGTTCGTATTAATGTAAACTATAACCGCAACGCGAACCAGCCCTGGACCCACAACACCTCCTCGTCGATCTCTTCCGCCTCCTCCGCGTCTTCGGTCTCGTCTGGATCCTCTTGGCGTTCCTCCTACTCGAGAGCCTCCATCGACAGCGCCTCCTCCGTCTCCTCGCACGGCTCTGTGCGCTCTGTTGCCTCTTCGAAACCCGTCCAGGCTTCCGCCCCAGCACCCGCCCCAGCCAAGACGAAGTACATCTACCAAGGCGGCGTGTCTACTGTCGTCAGCGGAGGCGTCATGCTCGGTGGTGCTAAGCCCAAACTCGCATCTCCTCCTGCTGCGCCCCAGCAGGCAAAGTACCGCGCGCCGATTGGCGGCAGGCGCTTCGAGAACCCCGCTACTTCGACTGCTACCGGGCCCTGGAGGCGCGGCCCTACTGCCATTCGCGCCTAATTCGAGCCGTCACTCGGCCACCTCAAAATGTACTAACGAACCCATCAAGCGCTTGTCTGACCGTTATGTTTGTGCTACGACTTTTCATTGTGATTCATCCCATTTTCTCACTTGTGATATATTCCACGTCTTCGATCTTTGCCCCCACGTCTCCCATGCAGATGCCTGCCACGCTCGTTACGACTTCTGCCTGTTTCTTTATCTTTCCATTGTCTTATATCCTTCGCTGTTTTTCTTCCTTGGGATTTCATTACTGTAATACTGACCCTTCGTGTAACTGTATCATTAGAATCTGAATGCATATCCAACTCAAACCATCCCCGCTACGTGATGTATCATTTACATGACGCAAATGAACAGAGGTTCCGGATACATTTCTGTCAACACCTTGAATAGCTCGTTGCTGTCAATTTTCACCCACTCTGCATGCTGCGTGTAGTATGGTGAGTTCTTCGTTTTGCAGTAACCAGCCCGCAGGCCCAGGTCCCCTATGGTTCTTAGGTCGTACATCATTCGAGGTTGGTCCGTGTACCCGAGTAAATCGAAAGCTTTGTGCGCAATTTCTTCGCATTCCTAGGAATTGAAGTATTGCATGTTATAAGTCAACACTAAGATCTGAGAGCTCATCTATGGTCCGGTCCGCACCTTTAAAGAACCCACAACTTTCCACATGTTCTCGATATCCGCTCCATTATAATGAAATAAAACAAGCTTCCCTTGATGCTTTGAATCCCGTTCCTGTATTAGCCCGATATAAAGAGGGTAAAAGTGACAAAGCCTCAAGCATTGGACGCACCTGTCCATACGGTATTCTATCCGGATTATCGGTTGGAAGGAACACCCCTATCTCCTCTCCAGTCCTGTTGAGGACAGCGCTCCAGTCATCTGCATGGATGACGGCCCATACT
Source organism: Psilocybe cf. subviscida (assembly GCA_013368295.1). Lineage (NCBI taxonomy): Eukaryota > Fungi > Basidiomycota > Agaricomycetes > Agaricales > Agrocybaceae > Psilocybe > Psilocybe cf. subviscida. The sequence continues at coordinate 7,506,646 of JAACJJ010000028.1, read as the reverse complement.
ATATTTCCGTCCATTCTTTTATGCGCTCGGCGGAGCGCAACAGTTTCAGTGTCGTTGGGTATATGCACAGCGAACGATCTGAGTGCCTGTTGACACGCAGCCTGTCATCGGATACCGTTAAATGACAGTATTGCGCCTATTCGGAGATTTGTTTCCGTGTGTCAAGCACATGAACTCACCTCGTAAGTCTGAGGGAACGGGACAGTAGCGTGTCGGAGAGTAGTTCCCTCGGCGGATGCGGTGTACAGGGTCATTAGTATCGTCCCGCCTCCCTCTTGAGTGCTTGTGGAACCCAGTGGAGCGCTCAGAGTGATTGTTTCTAGTCTTCCGTCCTGTTCCATTTCGTCCTCCGATGGCTTATAGAGAGAGTTGGATGTTGTTGGGTGAAAGAGTCAAGAATGTGGATGTTAATGGCGAGGGAGGGAATGCGGTAGTTATCTGCTCAAAATGACATCAGGGCCCGAGCGTGTGACCCGTGCTAGCTTAAGCGCCCGTCCAATATTAGATTACTACTTCTTTTAAGCTCGTTTACGCTGATTTCCCAAGGGAGCTTCAAGGGAGGAGAGTAGGTAGACGTCTAGTCAACGCGATAAGAACATACGGTCATACGAAGCAGCGCATGATTTTTTCAAATCACGTAGACTATGAGAGGTTCAGCAAACAAGCCAGAAAGATAGTGTACGGTGTCCATATCTGCCAAAATCTCCAACTTGGGACGCCGATGTCTTCCTGAGGTCGATTCATTGATCATATTCAAATAATCGTTTTTGATATCCGGCGTCCCAAGCATCCTGGCGTCGTACTTTAGAATGGTCATGCCGAGCCCAAGCACTTTGTCCGCTGCAGCTTGAAGCTCCTGGAAAGTCATTGGTTGATTTCTTCCGATGACTGTTGCAACAGTAGGACGGATACAGACACACACCTCGAAAGAATTGACACTGGTAATGGTGTTTCTCTCACGGGAACCCGAGAACACGCAAAAGTGAATGTGAACCTTAGCGGGTTTGCCGACGAAGTTCTGATTTGATATGTTGAGTGTAAGAGAGCCGCTCCTCCCAAGATTGTCACGTACCGCAGTATATGGAACAGTATCAGGCACAATGTCAGATGTAAACACTCCCAGCTCTTCTCCATCCCTTTGTAGCACCGCGCCCCAGTCTTTCGCGCTAATGATGCTCCAGACTCTTTCCCCGTCAGACCGCTGGCGGGCTAACCGAACGATGACAGCTTTCGTACTGCCTGGTAGATAAGGGGCAAAGATTCGAAGCGCATCCCGACAGGCGCCCTCAGAGAGGGAAAGTATGAGAGGGGCCACTGGCAAAGATTATAAGCAACACCATTACCTCGTACGAAGGGGGCAACGGGGCAACTGCGTATCGATATCCCGGTGAGATTGCCGATGAAATGCACAGAGTTAACATGATGCTGCCTGTTCCTTCTCCTTCAACCTCAGCAGCCACATGCTCCACTTGAGGGTCGGATTGTTTGTCCTGCGGCATTGCGGGTAAAACGCGTGCGATTTGTGGGACGTGCGTGCCTCCTGAAGCTTTGAAGGTTGGCGACGTGCATTGAGGGGTGGTACGGGGGTATATATTATACTTGACGATCCAAATCTAGCCATTGCGATTATCCGATTGCACATACTTTATTTACTTGTGGCCAATGTATGTAACAGTAATGTGCATCAAACTCTCACCAGTGGAAAGAAACACGCTCCAGCTAGTGACAGAAATTACTAATAAATTCGAATGCAAACCGGCCTGAGGCCTGAATATTGAATACTTGATCTGTGGTTACATTCAAACGATGAATTCAGCCCCATATATCATGCTGTACGTTGATCATCCATTATTTAGAAGTGATGAGACGAATGAAATTTTTGAGAATAAGTGTATAACAGCCAGAGAGAAGGTGAGCAGGTGATCAAGGCGACTATTTCATAGCAAATGCCTATAAGGAAAAATTAATAAATACTCAGCCGGGGTCCAGACCCGACGATCCTTGCAGATGTTGTCGACTGCCCTGGCGGCTTCACTCCGAAGCCTGCGCGTTGATAGAAGCTTTGAGATGCACCCACCAAGACGAGGTATATCGCTGGGAATTATTAATGGTGCATAACTTCCCAATCAGGAGCGTTACTACTTCTCATATCCAAATTTGGGCATTCACTGAGCCAGTGCTGACACTACGCCAACAGCTGTAATGTGGGTATCAAATACCCCAGATAAACGCAGCCTATCAAGATTTTCTCCACAGCCTCACGTGTTTGTATCACCGGACTGCGTGGACCCTACTGTGCTCTAGCAGTCAACATTGTCAATGGCTGAACCTGAATCCCAACGAAGCACAGAGCCATCTAGGTAGATACTTATAATACATGCTCGTTTAATATGAGAACCTTCATGTCAAAGAGTCACCTCGAGTCAGAAGTCACCTCCGCCTGCGCCCAGACATTCCGTGGGAGTAAGAAAACCCGTTATGGCAGGGCCGCCTCTTTCGCTCCAAATTGGGCAGTGATGAAACCGCCTCGAGGCCAAAGTAGAAAGGCACACATACCCTCTGCGCGCTTTAAAGCATGGAGGGCTCTGTCTTCATGGACGGATTGTCACCCGCCTTCAAACTCTGGCATTACATCTCAAGCATATCACTACTTTTAGCCACATTTCTCTTTCGCGTGCACAAACGGTGATCACTGTGAGTGGCGCCTTTATGACGCATCATCATGGAATGTCCCTCACCACGAATGTACAGTATCGTATCATGAAACTGTCACAGCTTGTCTACCTCGAGTTAGTCCGGTCTCGAGTGCCCTCCGTCAATGCGTTTTCACAGCCAGCACTATAGAGACTTTGAAGCCTCTGAAGATGAATTGTAAATGACAGTCGACAGTGGGTCATGCTATTTTTAGATACGGTTGCAAAACTTAGTATTTGTCCCATAGATGCGTCTTTTCCCTACTGTTGTGAGCTTCTCCCTCCACTCACGCACCCCTTACTTCCAATTTTCAACAATGCCTTCGACAATATGTATCCCATCTCGGTCACATCGTCCATAACGACGGTCTCACCTGCATTGTCCACACAATCCTTGTGGGACCAATACTACGACAGACACGGCGTCAAGGTTTATAGCGCCCTACGCCATGGAAGTCCTTCGAATTCCCTAGAGTCTATGGAAAACCCAGCATCGGCATGCCCCCGGGAGGTCATGTGCTCGCAGGGGCCTGAAGAGTTACTCGGGAAGGCTGTCACCAGTCCCACTTTGCCCGTTGGTGAATGTATCGCCATCGACGACCTCAGTGGATGTCCTGAGTCCGTTGTAACTGGGGTAAAGCGTCGGCGCACAAATTCCTCATCGTGTTCACCATACTCAAAAGCAAAACGCCGACATATTAACCCCGAGGTGACAGTGGGCGTACCTGCCCAAAAGCCCAAAAACAAGCCTTGGAGGAAGTTCACCGTCGACGAGATGAGGTCTCTTTTAGAAGAATTCGAAGCCTCTCACCTTTCACATTCGAAAGTTGAAGTAGTATCCAGGGATAGGGATGAGGCCCTCTCGATTCAGAAGCGTTTTGCCTGGAGTCTCTCTCCTGCCAATGAGCGCCTCAGACAAACTGTGCAAAGGAAGGGCAGTGCGACCCAGGAAGCTTCTAAACAGCGCAGAAAGTCGGATGGAGTATGCACGTGTATGGTTGTCGGGTGCAACCAAGACTTCACCAGGAAGGATGGGCTGCGAAGTGAGCCTTATCATTTGTTTTTTCTTCTTCTGAGGCAAATAGGAACACTGGATGTTAATGCGTCAATGTATTTGAAACTTACAGACCACTTGCGCGCTCACCTAGGAATCAAGCATCTAACATCCCAGAAGTGCGGCGCGTTATTTAGGACGTCTCTTTCCCGGCATGAGGCGACCTGTACTGGGAGACACGAAATACGCAAGACATAAAAGTAACACCTATTAGAGTAGACATTCGCTTGTAGATTCCTCGCGACATGATGTATTGGAAATTTAGATGAAAACACGCCGTTGAACGCTTCGCTGCTGCCGGTTGAGCAACATAATCTGTGTACGCAATACAGCATGGGATGATGTAGTGGGTGACCCCCGGCATTAGCACATAAGTGGCAAAAATACTCATCACTGATGTCCGCAAGATCTATGTTTACCCGCCGAATGTCCTTGTCAAAAGGAATGGGGTTCCCAAGCGCCCTGAAATGACCCGCCCAAGTATTTGAAAAAGATAATAGTGACGATCATAGTGCACACAGGGTGTCGGCAAGACATACAGTGTTCTTAAAATCGAAGACTCGGAAGCGCTTGTGCTTCAAGTCTCTCTGCCTATTGCACGTGCACATTGAACGTTTTAATCATCCGGAAATAAGCTGCATAACAAATGTGGGGTCGGTAGGGACTTGGAATAGACACCGCGAGAAGTCCCAAGGAGCCGCGGCGTTGTTGCACTCCGGCATCTCACAAATCTCCGCGGTTCGATTATCATGCATTATTTGTCCGCTATCGTATACGTAGGTAGATCCTAGGCTAAGTTTACATCCATTTACAAGATTGTACGGTGATTGTACGTTTTCCCAGATTTTCGCCTTCCGTCTCGCTCTTCATGCGATGTCGGTGCTGCATCTCGGTTAGGTTGACAGAATTACCGTTGACAGGAAAGAACGCTCTAGAGCACAGTGCGCACAGATAAAGAGCGGTGGTTGATATAGCTCTTAAACTTTGTTTATAATATTAAAGACCTGAAGGTCGAATACAGAAAATTTAACCATTGGTATTCGAACAATTCATCGCCGAGTTCATGCTCCGTATTCAACCTTGCATGAACATGGAAAGTCATTATCTACCAATTGTCAACTGTCACATCGTAATGAGAATTGGGTCAAACCTTTCCAGTGCTCAATTGAAAAACCGATCGAAGTCATTGTGTTAATCAGAGTTATTGCCTGAGCGTAGCATCAGATATTTACGTAGGTAGGTAGGTATGAGAAGAAAATGCGAATGCGATGGAGATGCTGATAATGGAAAGTAATGCGATATGATAATGACAATGTGGTGCGAAACATGAGGATCTCGGACGAGATCATTTTGGAGAAAGTGGTGTACACGAGGAGCTCTAGCATGCGTCAAAGGGGACAGTGTCAGGATGATGGATGATTCTATACCGAACAGTATCAAAAATACACTAAAAAAGAACACATGAGCGCTGCTGTCAGAATTTTTGAGATGAGGGAAAACATACATCATGATCAAGTTGTCAAAAATATCAAAAATAAACAATCGTTGGAGTTCAGAGCTCTCTTCAAACAAGACCAGGGAAGAACCACCAGTGGACCTGGGCGGCGTATGCCTCCCATTCGGCGCCGAAGAGCTTGCGCATCTGGCGGTCTTCAGCATCTGCGCGGCTGATTCCAACGCAGAAAGTCCAGAGCCACCATGATGCCCAAGCAATGCCAGCGACTCCGCGGCCGCGCAGGATACCACACTCCGTCATCCAGCTACCTACTGTGAGGTGCGAGAGGGCGAGACCAAAGATGAGAAGCAAGCTGCCCGTGTACGCTGGATGACGGACATAGGAGTAGAACCGATGTGTGACAAGGCGGTGTTCGGGGTGGACGGTGAGGTCGAAGGTAAAGAGCTGTCCTAGCGCCTTGAAACAGTCCAAGCGAATGTAGGTGCCAAGCACGACGGCGAGGACACCCAATAGGAAAGATGGTGTCAGGTCAAGGTTGGGTTGTACATTCCGTGCAGGGCAGATGAAAATTGAGGGGTCGATAGGTGATGATGGCAGAGAAGGGAGGAGAGTGCGAAGGTAGAAAAGCACTTCGAAGATTGCGCAGCCATACGCAATGAATTGATGGCACTACAAGGATGCTTGTACTTGAGCGCTCGTCAACGTGGTAGGATTAAACCCTAAGTACCTTGAAAACTAGTGGTGCTATTTGCAAGATGTACATCTCTTCGGTGTGATACCGCGCATTGGGTGGCGTCGGGTTCGGAGGTGTGCAAGCCAGCCCATTGCTGACGGCTTGAACAGTGACAAGGATAGCCCGGGCAAGAGACATTGTCGTGATTGAGAAGAGATTGGATACCGGACTGAGTGTAGCTGAGAGTGGTCGGTATAGCTGGTGGTACGGCTCTCGTTTACATGTGTGGGTATATATACCCCAGAGGCGATGGCAGACCTAGCGCGGAAAATTGCCATACTATTTTCCATCCATTTGCCTGAGTGGGCCCGATAGGCTTTAGTGGATCGCACAGCGAACTTCTCGGCATCGTTCTCCATCGAATCTCGAGGTTTGTAAACACAAATAGTATTCGGTATCAATCAACGTCGAAGGGGCTCGCTTCGCATCTCCGTCGAAGATTACTTTGAAGTCACACGCTCATCTCCATATGGCAAGCTCTCATTTTCCTGGAACATGCCCCCGTGTGCACGATTGCGTCCAATCCGCACAATTCTTGGTCCGTCTGTGTGCTCATCTTGGATTTTCATGGCCGCGGACTAATATTCTTCTCATTGCTCAATTGACGCCACATCCCGAAGGTACGAATAGAATAGAACCCCTCCGGCGTGACTCTGATTCAAACCATACGCAAATGTAATTTCGACGACGACGTTCCGATTACCTGTGAAAACGTTAATTAGCCTTCATGGATGGTAATTCGTTGCCTAATAGACTACAATACCCCTGGAGCGTCATCCCCGAGATCCATGTATGTACACATGGTGTTTCCTATAGCTCCTGGCACAGCAAAGAACTCAATGATCGATTATCTTGTTTCTATAAAGTCAGCTGGGAAAGCCAACAGTTAATGAACAAAGCCATCGTCCAGGGGACAAAGTTTGGATGTATCTCTGCTGCTTAGAAAGGGCTTTATGTCGTAGGTGGCTCAAAGGGCGCGGGGTATAAGCAATTCCGCATGTATGTTGCAATGCTGCAACAGCTAGGGATACCTGGCTAACAACAGTGACAAGCCTCATACTACTTTACGCATTGAATAGTTCCTTGAAAGCCCCTAGCGCTTGTTTGTATGAGATTTTACATATTGCAGACGCGGATGGACGCGACGTATCTATTTTGCGCTGTGCTACATCAACAACTATGCTTACATGTAAGCGGCAGTGCGCATGCCTCAACGGCATGAATACTTCATCACACGAGGATGATGAGCATAAAGTCGTCTATATAATCGGCTTGTTTCTATTGAAACCAGAAACGCATATTTAATACTCTTCTCCGAAGGATGAGTATGTCTTTCGGTTTATCGTTTCGACAAAAAGAAGCAACACTGAAAGTGTATCTCGGTATGAGTCCACGTTCTCACATCTATCCTACCAGATCTTGTCATTTAATGACAGTTTTATGTTGGCTCAGTGGCACACATAAGGGCTAGACGGAAGAGCTCGCGGGAACGTTATAGTCCGCAATCGAAGTTGCTTGGTTTTGTTACTCGTCTTACTCAATCTACTAGGTCGAACCTAAGGATTCTCCTTTTTAGTCATCTTTTGGCTTCCGGGATATACGCCTACTATCCAATATACATTCAGAGAAAGAATCATCTCCTCGGCCGGTGTTCTACACTGGGCCGTGTTCAAAGTGAGAATCAGTTGAGCCGACAGTACCGAGTGGTGATAATTAGCACACAGCCGCCAAAAACAGAATTTTACTCATAGTTTGAGATAGGATATCGTACACCTTTTTTTCTGCAGCATCACAGTACCCTGCCTTCAGCCTAGGTCAGCTTCCACAGGCGTTCAGTCCAACATACTTCGTCATTCCGGTTATGGAATCTATTCTTAGCACCTCCTCAGTACTCTGCCGATGCGAGAACAGAATCCTCCGATCCCGTTTGACACGGTTCTATCTTTGCTTGTCTCCGTGCACCATATAGTCAAAGCCGCGGACGTAGGGTCATGCATAGCAATACTCCATTAAGCGAAGGCACATGCACCGATGCACCCATGTGGTGCCCGCAAGCATACTGTTGGCGAGACCTTTGTGACCGCTGATCTCAAGCGCATTGCCGTTGTCACGTACATAGAACCAACATACAAGTGCACACCGCGACTATGAGTGTCAAGAAATTCCCATCGGAGCCCCAAATTCTGTTATCCCGTGACAACCGTAGGTCGTTCATTGGCCCTTGCCGACGTTTTACATTGTCGGGGATTACTGAATTTACCCAATTATGGCGATTTTGAAGCGGCGACAATCCTTGACGATCATACATGACTTATATGGTAATACGTTGTATTCGTTTGTATCTGGAGACTGCCGACATATGTCAGTCGGTCTGAACACAAGCGAATGATAGATAAGACCATCAATGATTGCAATTCAATGAGCTGCAAGTCACTCGAGATGATTCTACCTTGCAAAAACGTGCTCCCTTCTCCTCCTTGCCTCACTCACTCATCTCCCTACAAGTGAACGGCCATTGTGTGCATACTTATCGAGATAAGTCATTAACTGTTCGCGTAGCCAGTCAGAATTCCTCGATGTCTCGTTATGAACGTTATGATTAGCATTGATCAGCACCAGATCGTCGTCCGCGTGTTGTCCCTGCCGAGTATGTAACCGGTATGTCCACCGAGGACATAACTGGACATAGGCGGACAACCTTGTGTGAGTGTGTTATTTAAGCGATCTCATGATTGTCCCTGCCATGATATCGGACAAGTTCTTGAGTACGGTGGGAAGAAAGAGGCGCATATAGACATATTTTGTAACGGCTAACTACTATTAACTGTGATTGGTCATTAGATATTCAGAGCTAGATGCTTAGGGCTGTGAGAGCTTCGATGGCTATACAGCACACATTTCCGGTGGTCGCATCACATTACGTCGGGTTCTGGATGCAAACGAACGCGAGGAGCAGTGTTTGTAGGTAGCGTGAAAGATGCAGCTTGACCATCAGTTCCTCTTCAAATCTCTCTGTTCAATTTAACTCATTGGGCACTCGTAAGCTATTTGCGACGCGTATATGTGCGAGCATGGGCGAGGGCACGAGCCGCGATACAGCTACTCGAGTAAACCATAGTACGCTCTGCACGTATACAACCAAAGGCGTCGACCTCTCCACCGCTTTCCCAGTGGATGCGCAGTTAACGATGTGCAGATACGATGGATTGACCAGACGGGCGCGTCAACACAGAAAAACCAGAAAATCATTTTTTAATCGTTTGTCTAGCCCGGAGTGATGATATAACCACCTGTGGTGTCTCTCAGAATCAGAAATGCACTCGTCCAAGGATCAAGCTTTCCATGGGGATTGCCAAGACCCGGATGATTTTGTGCTGCCAGTCCGTGGAATCCTAAGACTTCCTAAGGCCAGCCCGAGGGACAGCGGGGCCTAGGAGACATAGAAATAGCGAATAGTTGTATACCTGCTGGATAAGCATGCATTTTGACACAAACATGAGCGCAGTCGCAGGCTCTATCTAAAGGCTTCTGCTCATATGTGACGATGATGGGTCAAATCTCCAATTTTGACACCGTCAGGTCTCATGCTGGCTTACACAATCAATCTTGGTCTCTTTGTCCGGTGCCGTGTAGGTCCATTGTAGGCTCTCCTTGCCAGTGAAGACCGACAAGCTCCAAGGACCCGAGCCTCGGAGCCGGATTCTTATTTTCTAATAATCGACGTCGATTTCGGGGAACACGTCCACTGTGCATATCCACGGAGATGACCTTGTCGGTTATGCACCTTTTGCTGCAAATTCAGCGCTGAGCAGAGGAAGCACAACAACAAAACTATGACAAGAAGGGTATTAGATGATAGAAGCATGTTCAGTCCTCGGACTAGCATCGAACATACTTGAGCACCGGATTTAAAGCACAAGGGAGCTTGCGAGAGAGCCGCTGGATACCAGTGCGCTTGGAGTACACTTCACGTCGCTCTTCCAGGCACCCGCTAGTCGACCAACATCTTTAATTACTTCGCAACGCTTGTCAATATTCCAAGGCTGTCCGAAGACTTCAACAGTCTCCAGGCTACGATCTAACCACATTAATGAGTATGTCCTCGGCCGATCAGTTGGAGGAGCACCGTTCTATTCTCAATTATTGGGCGTGTACACAAGTATCAATAATACGTCGGATTATAAGTCTAAGATGAGTCTCAGAGAAGCTTTCATGAATATGCACAGCGAACGTTAAGCCAGTAAGATTAGTCTGAGCTCAGTCCGAAACTTGTAAAAAAGGCGTGGATAAAAACGAGGACAAGGCAAATTCAGAGAAGGTAAATGAGATAAGAACGACTCTGGTAGTAGGTTTAATTCCTTCAGAATCTGATGGATATGATGCAGTGTTGGAACCCATGATCTAGAGATTTTTACTTACAACAGTGATCCCCAGCCACAAAGTGCAGCAGCAAGGCATGGATTATTAGCATGCTGCGAAGTCTAAGTTTGAGGTTTCTTCACGAGGTTATTTTGGCAGCTACCAGAAGCCATTCCCTCCTATCCAAATAGCAAGCAAATAAAACCTGTATTGCGGAAGATGCCGATCGGAGTTCAAATAACATGGTGATTGCCACGGTGACATCATGATACTACGCATATACATCTTTGCTCACTCCCACTACGACGTCGTCCGACATTATCCGATATAGGCCGGGTTTCGATCCCATCCACTTCTCACTGCAGCAACGTCGATGGTGGAATATGCGACTACAATGACGCTTCACTCTGCTCACGCATTAACACATTTTCCCCCATCGATTATAATCATTGCGGACTACTGACATGGCGACCCAATATATTTCTGCGTTCCTCCTTCCAAATTTCTCAGGCCTTGTCATTTCTGAAGCGCAGAACTCATAATCTTTTGGGCTTCCGACCCGACTTTCGACTTACTTCGACTTTCATTCCATTCATTTAATAATCTAATCTTCTATGCCGTTATTTGTATTAAGACTTCTTCTAGAACATGACCCTCCTCCTCTTCCGCGCCTCGCTTTGGCTTGGAACGATGTTGCGAGCACATACTCCAGATTCGCGTCTGGAGGGCGGCATATAAAACTTCCTCAGAAAAACGTGCTGCAGCACAGTGGACCCTTGATTGTTCACGACCTTCCTGGAGAATATGTGGCATTTTACCTCTTGGTGCCCAATTGCGTTTTCTCATGCTCAATCGCCAGCGCCTCGTCTCCCTGTCTTCCTTTTACTCAGACTTTTACACAGTGTCCAATATAGCATAGCCACCATGCCGAACATCCTTTTGCCTCGTGCAACATTGAGCTCCGTGCCCGCCGCCAACGTCACTAATCAATACGAACTTAAAAGTCAACTGGAGCGCACTCGTCTCTGCATCTGATCTGATGGCTACTCCGACACCGCGTTTCCTGCGATCATATAGGGGTGGCCAACTGAATATCCTTCGCTTCGTACCTGCCCCACCCCCCTCTAATGCTTAATCTCAGGCTGTAACTCTCAGACTCATCCTTTTGGCTGTGTACTTACTCTTGTTCTTTGTGCTCGATGGCTTGCCGTTGATGATGATTAAAGCTCTATCTGTAATTGACCTACTTGCTGTCGGCCAGGCTCAGCCGCTCTTGATATTCTTCATTGAGGAATCCCGAGTTTCTTTTTTGGAAGCTGTACTCGCCGTTCTGTCTATTTCTCTCTTTCGACTCATGCTGGCGCCTATTAAAACGTGTCAAGAGACATGCTCGGTACTTCTGCGCACTGTTCGAATTCGCACTTCTGCTTACGACACTCGCTTTGTACTCTTTGATCTTTTGTCCGTCGGGATCGAAGGATAACCAAACCGTCCACTCATCCATTCGTCGCTCTACTGACACATTCGCTCTCGATCCACTGTCCCAAAGGCTCCCTTTCGGATCAGGGAATATCCACACCGCTGCAGTTGAGTATAAGTTCGGGACTCTTGAACTCGTGGCTGGCCGGGTGATGTACGCGATGCAATGCGATGGAACTAGTGAGGTCGCCCCGGAATTCTCCATCACCAGCTGGCAGTCTTGCACTACACACTTGATCCACGAGTACGAGAAGGGTGGCAGCGTATGTATGATATACTCAGGGCGGCGCTGAGGATTGTCGCTGGTCAAGAAGCCGTCGAAAACGCCACATGAGAGATGTCGTCGCTCTTGCTACTCTAGTTGAGGGCCTCTTGGGGCTGGACTGGTCTGTTGTATCTTGATGTTGAGTGGATCATACATAAAGGCATGATACCGACAATGCGTATACTCGGCATGAACATCAGTCATTGCCTCGTGGGAGCCCACATATACATACCTCTTGCCCTGGATTCTGAATGCAACTGGCACTCTTTCGCTGAGAGTAGCCAAATATCAACACTAGTGTCGCTGGTCATGAACGGCTTTTATCTGTCATGTCCCTCTGAAAGACCGTATTGCAGCCTATTTTAGACTCACCTAATGATATCATTTGTGTCAGAGAACAGGCTACATAATAACCCTATTAATTTCGTAGACAAAACACACTAACCTAGAGTAGGAATTTCTATTTTTGCTCTAGTGCCCTCTCAAAGAGCGCCCAGCATGTCTGCTCAAACGTGGCGATCGACGGTTCTCACTACTATGTCAGATTGGGAAAGAATATAGGTACCCAAACAGGCAAATTACGCAACGTCTTACAGGGGACATTGCCTTGCTTGCAATAATACAAATACAATACTACATGAGTGAGCGAATAAGCAGAGAATACTGTTGCGTGGAAAAATGGGAGGGATGAATATGAGCGAAACGTAAGTGCATGGTTAATAACAATAAAAAGTCCAAGGGAAGACACATGACCCAGAAGAACCCTGATCCACAAAAAGTCCAATTAACGCCCAAAAGAAATCGAGAAAAGAGAGATAAGAACATGCACAGTCGGCCAAAAACAGCCCATATATGCTATGGCGGATGCGCCTGGGTGCTGTGGGTACGGCTGCCCCCAGAACCTAAGGAAGCCCCTTCGCGCGAGCCTGCATTGTTGGGCCCCTCCAAGCTACCCCTACTCCGTTGGCCACTAACCTCTGAATGTTTATCATCGCTTGCGCTCCAATGCATCAGATTCCTCGAGCTCTCGTTGGTGAATCCACTACCGATGGATGGTGGGTACTGCGAGACGGGGATTGATCCGAACTCGGAGTACTCGGTCAGCGTGATGATGGTGACTTTGCTGCTCTCTTCGGTAGCGTCGGAGCGTGAATGGCAGAGACAGCGTGATGAGGAGGCGGTAGAGGCTGAGTGCGAATGCGACTGTGGATTTGAATGTGATTGGGATTGAGAGCGTGGATGTGAGCGGGAGGAGCGCGACCGTGAGCTGCGCGAGGGGGGAGGTCGACTCCCAAGCAAGGTACTGTATAGGCACGTCGAGATGATGGATAGGTTGGATATGCATATAGCCGCCGACGCCTGCGATTATAGTACAATTATAAGCAAGTAAGCCAACAATGAAAGCAATGAGCCATTTCATTTGGGTGAGAGAATGAAATGTAAAAATATGCCACATACCTCGACGTGAAGCATGACGTTGGGATAGTGCGCCCGTAACAACCCCGTCTGAACCATGATGATGAACAGAATGACCACGAGCATTGCCAGAATACCTCCCCAGAGCAACACAAAAATCAGCCGCCGCTCGCTCGAATCCTTGAGGCGAACACGGAGAAGGAAGTAGATAGGGGCAATGACGAGAACGGAGCTTCCCAACGCGTCGACTGAAGCGGGTGAGAGATCAGAATTTCCGTCTACCTTCCAGAAATAAGCGACTCACTGGCCAGCATGATTCCCTTCCGCGCTTTTTCGAGGCCCTCCCCCGTCGAACAATTTACAACCCTCCCCGGCACGGATGGGAGAAGATTCGCGCCGCTCTTACACGTCAAGAAGTTGACGAGGACGCTGACGACAAAGCAAATGATCATAGCGCTAACGACGGAAAGCGCGACGCGACGCGCTGCATGGCGTCGCCAGAAAACGCGAACTAATGTTGATGCTTGGACTGCGCGAGATATCCAAAGGATAACCAGAAACGGCAGGATGGTGAGCCAGTAAGAATCATATAACTGTCGTGTTGTCTCTGCTGGAGAATTCACTGGCAGTGCAAACGTAAGCTTCGATATGAGAGGAGCAGAAGTCGTATCAGAGCATGTTGTACGCACTTCGAAGCTGCAAGCTTTTCGACCAGATAGAATACAAGTAGTACACATTGAAAACGAGCGGTACAATCGAAGCGTAGTCGTCCCACCATAAGCGTCGGATTCTGAAGCGATGAGCGAGGCGGTATGTCGTTGAAAAAAGAGCGACGGCGTGAAGGAGGGTTATGACAACTAACAGTGGGGTCAGAGCAGTTGAGAACGCGTCGAACCACACAGTGGGGTGATAGGAGGGGACATATGAATCACCTTTGTCGGCGGTGGAAGGGTGTACTGGCGCATCTGCCATCGCACCTTTTGGCTGGAACCAGAGTAGTTGGGCGAATCCGTATCGGGATAAGAGAGAGGAAGAAGCTATGAAGACTTCAGAGAGCAGCGGTCACCGACATGGTGCCGTTGACGGTAAACATTCAAGCAGGCAATCGACGGTGAGGATTGGCTATCCGCGTGTTTTCCCAAGAAGCAAAAAACAGTCGCGTCGGATGACAAATGACAACGCCGGGCATGGGTATCTGACAGAGTCTGGGATTGAGATCATGACGGAGAAGAGTGAGCATAAGCTGTCCCCTCAGGCACTTTCAGGTACCGGGAGTCATGGGAACATATATTTACGTATCAGATGTTTTCCACATGGCATCACTGATAAGATGTCCAAGTATGTTCAGCTTGACCAGTTCTGATCCCACAGGGATTGAGGCAATATCAATGCCCATGCAAATTCTCGACTACTATAAATACTGGCTGGTGACGCTGACGGTTTTTGAGCGCCCAACACAAAGTCTAATTCCCGTCGACAATTCTGTGCATATATGCACATTAGATATGTATATACAACCTTGCTGCAGGACTGTACAGTCTTCCTCATACCGTCAAATGGCAACGAACCTTCAACCAAGCAGAACAGAGGTCGGCGGAAGGACAGTCAGGGGAGGAAAGCCACTGGGAGCCGGAGCCATCGCGTTCCCCGCAGAATTGGGATTAACCACACCGCCGCTCTTTGTCTAGCTGATAGTTTGAGTGACAGTGCCCCTTACCAAGGCATACCACAGGAGGTATTCCACAAAGGCAGCTTTACCAAAAAATGGGCGGCTTGGTATTGATGAAGAAGGACTTTGCTAATAGGTGGTGAAGCCTTAATCAATCGTGAAGACCAAGCCAGGACGTGATTGAGAGAGACTATAATCGAAAGTGTGCAGATATTGATGCAGGCCGCCTGGTAGTCGGTGAGAAGGACGCCAGCCTGCTCCTCAATGATATCTGCAGCAGTGAGCTTGGCCTTGACAATTCAAAGCTCAAATCTACCCGGACCACCTCCCCGAGATGAAAATACAGAAGAATATATGACGTTGTATCAACTTTTGATGATCTCCTTCGCGCCGGTCTCTGACTTGACTCGCCCTGGTGATCAAGGGAGTAAGAAGGAACCTCAATACACCGCCAATATGTTCCGATACAATATCGCTTATCCACAAAGCTTCTACGGCCCCATCCTCATTGAAAACGGCCATCATTTGCAGTTGGTTCTTTAAGCGCCCGTTGATCTATTCTTAGATTAGCCCTCATCCAGTGCCTACCACAGGATCATGCGCGTATCTAGAGCAAGAAATTCATGCCATGTAGATGATTTGTAGATACATTTAGAGGACTCAAATTTTTACAATATATTTCAAAGCAAAGGTCATCTATTCAAAGAGCAGGACTCACACTGCTTAAGCTCAAGATTTCGATCATCACCTTGAGGCGTCATCGTGACATGCCGTAATAGGTCAGTTGTCCTGAAATTTGGCGTCATGAGAGATTTGGCTTTGTTCGAGGGTTTCAACAGAACCCTATTTGTTGATATAAGATGCGTTGGTTTGGGTATTGTGCCCCCCAATCACTACGCCATCTAGTGTTCATTCCTCAATCAACACTTCATAATCTCTTTGACAATGCGTATATCCAATCTTATCGCACTCATCGCCCTTGCTCTCGTCAGCACCACCTCTGTTGCTGCTGGTCCTATCGCGTATGGTATCTGCCAGACCGGTGAGCAACCAACGTTACATAGATCAGGCATCACATCATAACACATAGGTTCCGTCAGGCTGTAACACTCTCGCCGTTGCTTGTTACACGGCAGCGGGGCTCACATTTGGCACCATTGTTGCCGCGCCTGCTGCTCCAGCGGTCGCCCTGGCGTGCAACGCCGCCTTGGGCACTTGCTCCGCAGCCTGTGCAACTGTCGCTCTTTTTGCACCGACGCCTTGAGGCACTGAGCGTGAGCAGTTTTCTGGCTGTACTCCACCTTTTGATATTGATGCAGCCATTGTATGTGCCACTTTAGGCCCAGTACTTTGCTGTCTTCATCGGTTCCTCGCCCAACTTTCAAAATTTCCTGTATTAATGTAGATAGGTACAAGCATGACAATGAACTCCAAATCGATCGAGAGACCGATAGAACCTAAGCATTGGTGTACGCATGCCACATGCAGTTTGAACAGAGACTATGGAGCACTGACTAACCCCAAATGGATCCAGATACGTTCTATGTACAGCTGACGATGATGAGGATTTGAGAAAGTGAAAATAGAATCAATGACGTACTGTGCTCCTCAACGGCCAAACCTCTGAAATTGTGCACACCTTGAGGATACAGCTGCCAGTCTTCGGTGCAAGTCAAGTCAAAGATGTTTACGAACTATACTTCAGTTAACCCTGGCACCATGAAGATTGTTAATGGATATAACCATCAACGAGCCGAAAGTACTGCCCCGAGGAAGAAATAAAAGAATCATCTCTCGAGACCAGCGACAGGTTATAAGGATGGCATTCAACACATCAGACAGCTGAGGCACAGAAGCCTGGTCACTGGACAAATGTATGGAGCGGGAATGCTAGAACATGCGCCTCAAAGTCAGCGATCATATGGATCGTGACGCAGAGACAAGGGCATCGGGATTGTGAGCGGTAAACAGAGGTAGCAAAGATCTCGAAGGATGGATGGGAGTGATCAATGGTCAAATAATTGCCTGGCGGCATGGCCGTGACGCATGCCCTAATACAGATGAAGTGGCTCGCACGGCCATTATCCTGACAATTACCTGCGTTTCAGTTTTTTGAGTAGTGCTTTCGCGTTGGGTCGAACGGCTTCGCGGAGGGCCTTCATTGTTCTTTGAATCCTTTCGAAGGCCCTAGGTAATATGTGATACTGAACCTTGTGTGCAATCCTGAGTTGCTCTGAATTGACCTCGAGTTGATACGGCCACTTCTCATCGTCGGGGATGCCAACGAAGATATTATGAGGCGGTTTACAAATGCATAAGTGGGGATTACCTTGCAGCACTAAACACTGATCGCGAGAATACCATGGCGATGTCGTATCTGTAACTATGTAGACGCTTGCCCTTGTGACCAAGGAGTTAGGTAAGGAAAATAGTGAATACGTTCCGACGCAATACTCCGAAGTCAGAAGCTCGGTTCCCAACATCGTTAAGAACAATTGTGAGCTCAATCCACGCAGGTGGATAGAGCTCCACGCCCATTGACGACGGATGACGGTTGCGCATTTGTCATTGCGTCTTCTTTAAGCGCCCATACATTATTTTTAGATCTCAGACGATGTGGGTCCAACTGAACCTCGCGTACCGACAGCAGGTAATCCATACTTCAAAATACGACTAGACGAATATCGGCTACTCGATTTCGCTTGTGTAATACTTCACAGATGCAAAAGTCGCCTCCTCAAAGAACAAAACTCATAATGATTAAGGTCAAGCTTCGATATCCGATCATCACCTGTCGATGTCAGCGCATCATGTCTCAGATGGGCCCCTCAGATGCCTTCCAATCTAGCTACATGAAAAGTTTGGTCCTATTTTGAGAGTTCTAGAAGAACTTTGCCCGTCGATATAAAGTGCACTGCTTGGGGCACTTTTGTTCCCCCAAACCACGACAACACCTAACACTCATCACCAACAAACTCACCAATCGACGCTTCAGGAAGAACACCAGCAGATATCATGCGTGCATCCATCCTCGTTGGTCCGATTGCACTTGCGCTCGCAAGCGTCACTTCCGTTCAAGCAGGACCTATTGCATACGGCATTTGCCAAACGGGTGAGCAATCGACGCTGCACAGCTTATCGGCACAGCTTAACAAGTTGTTTCTCTTAGGGTGTAACGTCGTCGCTGTCGCCTGCTATGCAGGTGCTGGGCTGACCTTCGGGACTGTTGTCGCCGCTGCTGCCGCTCCAGCTGCCGCCCTTGCGTGCAACGCCGCCTTGGGCACCTGCTCCACAGCTTGTGCCACGGTCGCCCTTTCTGCGCCTACTCCGTAAGGCATTGAATGTGGGTATTGCTGTCGTCGTACTCTATCTTTTGATGAGGATGCTGAATATATGCGCGTTATTAGTACCAATCTGGCGTAATCGGTGTCCGGCCTGACTTAGCCTGTCCTACATTCATGTAGATATGTACCATAGTGATTATGAACTTTCAATCAATCGAGGGAGCGACAAATTCCAAGTATAAGGTTGCAAATGAAGGACATGATACGGACGAATCGCACAGAATCGAGCTACACGGTTGAGACCGTGACTAAGTTGTACATGGTCAGATTGATTTATGCGAGATGCGCTACCCTAAGGAAACGCATTAACCTAGGTGCGATACACTGCCAAATCGGTCTGTGTCTACAGGCAGACTCTTCCATGGCGAGACACGAGTCCGAATGGCACTCGAGAATTGGATATTAACGTTCGCGAAGTTTATTATGCGCGGGGAGTGAATATAACTATTAGAATTACCACTTGGTGGGTAATGCGTCCTATTTACGAATGTTAACGATGAGGCGTTGAACTGAGAGTGAGAAAAGAAGGAATACGACATACTGTGCTCACGGGTGGCCAATCCTCTATGGGATTCTGCAGACCTCCAAAATACACCTGCCAGTCCTCAGATTGACCTGAAGAATTCGGGAAAGATAGGATGGGTAAGACATGGCGCCTCAAGGCCCAAAGCTAGAGGTCACACGAATAGTGGACGCAGAGACAAGAGTACCGGGATTGTGAGCAATAGTCAGAGGATTATCCTTTGCGTCGGTCTCGGTCCTCAGAACCAGATTAGAACCGGTGACTCTGGGCACTCTAAAAATGCGTAAGTGGGTCTTGTTCCATTGAACCACTTTTAGTACAGCCGTAACGGCACAATCTGGCAGTGGGGCAGATGTATCTTGACTCGCCCTTGTGATCAAAGAGTCGGGTAAGAAGGCACTGAAAGACGCCGTCGATACGTTCCGACACAATATCGCTTACTCAGAAGCTCATTCAACAATCATTGTACGGCTCCGTCCTCGTTGCAAACGGACATCAACCGTGGGTGCTGATTTAAGCGCCCATGAGTTATTTTTAGACTCCCCATCCGGTGCCCACCACTGGATCATTCGTACCCATAGCAAGCAGTTCATGCCACACAGACAAATATTAGATCCAATAAGAGCACTCAAGTTTTATAATACATTACAGACATCTCCTCAAAGAACAGAATTCACACAGATTAAGCTCAAGGTTTCGATCATCACAGTGAGGTATCAGCATGGCCTATCGTAATGGGTCAGTTGGGCGTCTGGAAATTGGCTACATGAGAAATTTGGCTTTGTTTTGAGAGTTCTAGATGAACCTTGTCCACCGATATAAGGCGGGTTACTTGTGGCTTTGTCTCCCAAACCCACAACGCCACCTAGCACTCATCGCTCGACAATAAATCCACCAATTAACACTTCATAACCCCTCCAAGAATGCGCGTATCCAACCTTATTGCACCCATCGCTCTTGCCCTTGCCAGCACCACCTCCGTTGCGGCTGGTCCTATCGCGTATGGCATCTGCCAGACGGGTGAGCAACCACTGTCACACAGATCAGTCAGTATAACATAACACATAGGTTTCGTCAGGCTGTAACACTCTCGTCGTTGCTTGCTATGCCGCCGCGGGGCTTACATTCGGCACCATTGTCGCTGCGCCTGCTGCTCCAGCGGCGGCTCTTGCATGCAACGCCGGCTTGGGCACTTGTTCCGCAGCCTGTGCAACTGTCGCTCTTTTTGCACCGACTCCTTAAGGCACTGAGTGTGGGTACTCTTCTTGCTATGGTCTACCTTCTAATATGGATCTGAATGCGCCTCTAGGCCCAGTACTTTACTCTTTCAGTGGCAATCTCTCCTGTATTCATGTAGATAGGTGCAATCATGACAATGGACTTCAAATCAACCAATTAACTGTCAAGGTCTAAGCATT
This sequence comes from Psilocybe cf. subviscida, assembly GCA_013368295.1. NCBI lineage: Eukaryota > Fungi > Basidiomycota > Agaricomycetes > Agaricales > Agrocybaceae > Psilocybe > Psilocybe cf. subviscida. The sequence continues at coordinate 7,486,237 of JAACJJ010000028.1, read as the reverse complement.
CAGATTACAGATTGTGCAATGCTAAGGTTTAATTGACTGGGGGGACCCTGGGGAACCACATACGGGGCAGTCGGCGTGATGCGCGCTTCTGATGGTAGGAGGCTCTCAATCGCCCATACCGTTACACGCACTAGGACTGAGTATCAGAGATAGAACTGTCGTCATGAAAGTTATTACGATGTACATAGCGGCCGCATTGGGTGGTTCTGATATAACCGAGGACCGCAACATGCACCATATTGGGTGATAAACTGTGTGAAGAGAACTGAACATGTTGAATGCTGACCCAGTTGCGACATGAGGCAAGCCTGTGACTGACCGAATCATACAATCCGGATAGATTAGGGACACCTCATGTAGTTTGGATCAATACTCAACTACTCACCCCCAGTAAAAAGCGAAGTCGGACGTCTGTCAGATGTTTGGACAAAAGTCAGACAAGCGTCGGACATTTGTAGGACCTTCGACGAGAATTCACATCTGTGGGAACGCAGACCTGTCCTCAATGCATGTAGCCGATTCTAGCGGTAAAATTCAAGCTCAGATATGTCTTGGTGAGAGTGGGTCTTGACTTGTTCAAGTTCACTCACCACCATACCCCTGTAGTCGCCCCGTCGACAATCTCTTTTTCAGCTCAATGCGGTCTTCCGTCCACACATGTTTCCATGAACAAGCCTGAACAAGCCTTGCTGTCTCCCACCTTCAACCAACATCGACATTTCACCATCCACGTCAGCGACTGCACGAGCACGCCTTAGACTCTAATCGACAAGCTGAGCATCAACACCATCTACACTATGACGGATATGGGGCTTATCAGCTGGATGTACTAGTAAGTCACTTGCAACCGCAAGAGCCACACTATCATGCTCCTGCGGCAGAGTTACACCGATTTAGTCATTGTATGCGTCAACTTTGTGTGCAGGAAGTCGCTTTCCATCCCCATTAACCGAAACCTCACCTTCCCAACTGACAAAAACCCCACGGACGAGCAAGAGATTGCGTACATGCGGCGCATCCCATAACCCAACGCCATCGCCTCCAACTGCAGCTGCCTCGCACAGGGAATGAACGGAAGCGCGTAATGGCCACAGTGCGTCCAATTTCTCAGTTGTCTTTCTGGCTCATTGGCCATACTGAGCACCTGCCTCTTTCTGCCCAGTCTAAATACTCAGTCCTTTTTTTTCTAAAGCACGTCATGTGGTGAGTTTGTTACTGTGACCACATATCTCCCTATATCTCATCAGGACTGCTGTTGTTCAGATTTGCCCTAAAGCTGGGTTCTTTACTACTTACGTGAGATTGTGCATAGGGAGTATGTATCTTGTCTATAGAGTATCTATTGTACTTGTACTGTAGGGTTCTCGTCAATATACTACCGTTGTCTTAAACTGGATTCGGGATCAAGTACAATGTGGACAACGATTGATACATGCCTGACTACTGTGGGGAGATATTACCGTATGTCTGACAGATGTCCCACAAATGACTGACTGATATCTGACTGAGGGCTCGGATGTTTTACGAATTCCACGCCAAATAGTCGGACGCTAGTCAGACGCTTATTTGTCCGACAAACGTCTGACTAACATCCGACTTTGCTTTTTACTGAGACTCACCGACGTTGTTTGTTGGCGCTGTACAACACAGGTAGTCTGCCAAACAGTCCACAGCCATGGACAACTAATCAGGATTCCGACCATCAAATTTCCAGCATGAGTACTCTAGCCAGGACTTAAGATCTGTAGATGCGCCACGATATTCACGCAAGAGAAGATTAGAGGTCAAAAAGCAAATAAATTTTATTCGAGCTGTAGCAGGTTATCGAACATTTTGTATAGAACAAGAACACGAGCAAAGTCAATTGTGGAGCAGGGGTTCGAAGACGCAGCAAAAACACAAGCGTTGGTAGATATGGAGACAATTTGTAATATGACGTGAATGATAGAAAACGGGGTAGAAGGGGAAGCGTGGTGTACGTACTACGTGAGGGGGACAGGGATAACGAGGAAAGTGGGGTATGAGGGAGACTAAACAGCGATAATGTAGACAGCAAACACAAATTGGAGGAGTGATTTATAACATTCGAGAAGATTTCGTTTGAGCACCGGGAACCAGGGTGAAGAAGGGGAAAGCGGATTAAACAGAAAGACAAAAGAAGCGCAAACGGCAATGTGAACGCATGGATGGAAGAAGACAGAGAACATGTCCCGCGCAGCGGGGTGGCTAAACTACATACAGCGGAGCAAAATAACAATAAACAACTGGAACACTGGACAGGGAACAATCAATAGGAGCGACGGGATAAAACATGAAGCAGTCGTGAAGATGGGGAGGGAAAACAGATGGACGGAATCAAAGAGTAATAGGAGGGATGAATGGGAGAGTACGTGGATGAAAGAACGAGTAGATGGGGGATGAAAAGCAGGTGCGAGGACAATGGAGTGGGAGAGTAGGACGAATCATTAAGTGGATAGGTGACGCAACGAGATGGAGCGGGGGTGAAGAGCGATGAAAAACGTAAGAGGAGGTAACGCAGAGGGAGCACTCTGACGCGAAGACGCCAAAGCAACAAGAAAAAAAGTGAGACCCGGAAACGTAATAAAAGAAACAGAGATGTTTTTAGGGTTTTGAAGATTATAAAACAAAAACAGAGCAAGAAAGAAACAAAGACGAAGAGACAGGTAAAGCAGCAGAGAAAACGTAACGGGGTCGTGACAAATCAAAGATTAGATAGACGCAGATGGAGACGCACGACGCCCGGTTCGTGTATGTCGGGTATTAGGCGTAGGTGGGGGGTGATGCGAGTGCGACGACGACAATGGCGACGAGAGCGAAGATTTGTGGGGGTGGCGATGAATAGACAAAACAACAACGACGGCGGGCGGACGTATAAACCTGTGGAGCAAAGATTAGTACTCATGCGGAGGGCGTGGTGGTCGTTTTGTCGTGAACCGGCGTCGGTATCGTTTCATTAGCGGTGCGCGTTGGGGTAGACAGACCAGCTGTCTGTGGTTGAGGGAGATGCGTTCGGGCTTGAGTTGGGAGCGGAAAAGAACAGGCGAAAACCTTCAGCGGCACGAGTGCTGACGCAGATGAAAGGCCCGACGTCATGATGGTTGACATCGACGCTGCCTCGCTCTAAGGGCAGAGGCGGCATTCTGGGGCTCTCAACCCGCGAGGCTTACGAATTCCCACCAGCTGAAGGCACCCATCCATAGCTCGCCGTGCGCAGCGGGACAGGTGGCGCCTTAAAGCTCGCCGCGACACGGCGGTTGCCGTTCCCAGCGCCCTTCGGCGGGACATACACCCTGTGAAAGCCATGCGCGCCGGGCGTGGACGCAGCGGACGACGACGAGCTAGAATGCGGGGTGTCCGTGAGGTTCTCGACGGGCTGCAGGGCATAAGACGACGGGCTGGCGTACGTGTCGGGGCTCGCGTGTGATGAGGCCGCGGGGGCGGGCGTGGCGGCCGAGACGAGGGTGGCGATGGGCGCGTTGTGTTTCTCGGTTTGCTGGTCCTCCTCATCCTCCTCCTGCTTCGGCTGATACTGTTCGCCTTGAACCCCATTCGGGTCGACCAACTCCGAAAACGCATCGAAGTTGACGTTCATGCCCATCCCGTTCGTCCAGTCCGCGTCATTACCGACAGCAGCGGGTTCAAAGTCTCCAGAGAGCAACGAAAAATCGAACCCTCCGAAGTTGTTCACGCCGGCGTACGGGTCCTGGAAGTATCCGTTGCCGTTACCGCCAGCGGCATTGCCCGGTTGAGGAACAGCAGACCCCAGATCCACGTTGAGGTTGAGGTGGAGATCTAGACCGTTATCGAATACCAGAGCACCGTTGGGGTCGCCGCCGATACCAGGGCCAAACCCGAAGCCGCCCTCCATATTGAACACGAATGGGAGCTCGAATGATGTGTCGGGGGTTGTGTTGGCGCTGCCGGAGCCGCTGTGATCTGCGGCGGGAGTGGCGGCAACGCTGGAGAGGCCGTTATCGTTCTCGGCGATCTGGTTCTGCGCCCAGCCGGTGAAGTCGCCAAAGAGTTCGGGGGCCAGCGGGAAGGACAGGTTCTGTGAGGTGTCGCGTCGTATAAGGCGGAAGAGGAGACGAATAAGCGCAGTGCGGGGAGTGCAAAATGAGCACGACGAACAGAATTAATCAGGAAAACTGAAGGACACATACCGAATTCTCCATCAACCCAAGGTTGTTAATCGCACCAGGCGTAGCCCAATCCGCAGTCATGTCACCTCCCATTCCGTTCATACCGAAACCACCATGGAGCAGGCCGCCGTCGGCGTTGAACTGGCTTGCGAAGAACTCGAAATTCAGGTCGAGGCTACTCTTGTTCTCCGTATCAGTGGCATGGGAATGTTCGTTGTTGCTGTCGTTCGCGTCGTTAATAGTCAGTGTAGGAATGAGAGCGGGGGTAGTGGTAGTATTGGTGTTGTTTTTGGCGTGCGAGTCGAGAGTGAGCACGGGGTACTTGGGCTGGTCGGGCGATCCAACAAGGGTGGCAGCAGGGCTCTGTTCTGCGACAGCCGGCAACGCGAGGGACCCGACCATGGGCGACGACGCCGCGGACACGGGTGGCGAAGGACCAAAGTTTGCCAGGCTGATGCCGGGTAGGGGCGACACACAGGGGTACGGGCTCACACCCATCGCAGGCGACAGCCTCCTGCTCGGGGACCGCTTCACGCCACCCGCAGTGGCAGCGCCACTCGCGCCTCTCTTCGCAGCCTGCTTCGCCTTCTTCGCCTCCTCCCTCGCAGCCGCCTTCGCCATTCTCTCCTCGAGCTTCTGCTGCTCCTTGATCGCCTTGCTCCGCGGCCTGTAGCGCCAGTTCGGGTGGGCCACCATGTGCGCGACCTTGGCCTGGTCGGCCTGTTCCTCCCAAGGCCGTCGCTGCGACTCGTTGAACTTGTTCCAGATCTTGCTCGCGACGGTGCTGATTTGGTTTTGGGGTATACGCGTCCCGTCGGGGTACACGGGCTGCGTGCCGCCGTAGTATGTGCGGAACAGGATCCAGGCGTTGGGCGGCCGTTTGACGCGTTCCTCCTCCGCCGCCATTGGTGTTTGCTGTGCTGAAAGTGGGTATGGGTATAGTTTCGATTGGGGGTATGTAGCAGAGGGTGGTTTGGGGTGGTCTGCGGGGCGGAGGAGAGCAAAGAAGGGGAGGGAGCAGGACAATGAGAATGTTGGAACAATGTGGTTCAAAGCCAAGGGGCAATCAACCTCTCCCACACCCTTTCCTCTCACGCGCCGCTCTCACGGATTATGTAACCCAAGTTCATCTATCCCAGCACCCGCTATTTACAGCCTGTCAGTGTACAAATAGATTCGCATCAGCCCAGGAATGCAGAAAGCACAGGTTTCCCGAGTACGCAGGGCTGATGAGTCAAGAAAACCCATTGTTCTCTGGGATCGTCGGCCGGTGGCGCTACTTTCGTGTCCCTGCTCCCCAGAGGCCATGCAGATGGTGGGATGGAAGCCAGTCGTATCCGCATGAGAAAGGAACGTGTATTTGTTCCTTTTGCGGCAGAAGAAACGGGAGTTGCACCCCAGAAGCATAGAGACAGGCAGCCGCTCACAGATCAGCGCAGCGCGCGGGAGACCGCTTGTCCTTCGTATGACCAGAAAGTACCAGAGTTCCATAATTCAAGCGCGCTTCAAATATGTACATCTCAATGCCTCGCAAGTGAAGTTGTCCTAGCAAAAGAACTGACGCGGGCAGCGAGTGCGCGTGTGCGAAACCAAAAATCTCGATCGCGCAAAGGCGCGCGTGCATAAACGGCTATGAATGTACCGCCACGAGGCAACGCGCGCTCCACCGCGGACGCACACGTGTCGTTTAACGAGTGCGCAGGCCGTAGGACCAAAAGTCGCGATGTGCAGCAAGCTTGGAACGTCAAACGTCAAATCCAAATGATGGAACACCAGTCCAGCCTCTTCCGATCTCTATGTGAGGGTCGAGATACGCCATCAGCTGGGCAAAAGAAGACTCCTGAAGCGCCGTATACTCCTAGTCCATATACGGCCGTGTAACAGTATCACAGCACAATGCGGTTCCATCCTGTACAATAAGATTCGAGGCTCATCATACAAAAGAAGCAGAATAAAAATGAAAATCCAGGAGAGCGCAGACGATTCATCGACAGCGAGAACCAAAAAAAACATAAGGGCCTAATACCGAGAGTTGCCGCAGAACCCAGGATGTGCATGTGCAGATCCAAAGTCAAAGCTGAGGACGCAGTCAAAGACGGAGACTCTGAAGGTAATCGAAGTGACGATGACCAGCGTAAGATTTTTTTATGGAGCCCTAAGTGTAGAACCTGGGGCAATAGTCGAAGTTGGACGAGGAAGGGCAAAGTCGTCAGAGATCTCGTGCCGGCGCTAAACAAAATACGGTATGGAGCTTTGGAGGTCCCAAGACGCCCAGTCTTCCGTGGCCATCGTGATAGGTTAAACATTATTCTCTCCTGGAGAAAAGAGCAGGATTGATGGACGCTATCACACCGACGACCTTCCCTTGAGCGTCCGCTGCGCGTCAGAGCGCGAGCGCGAGCCAGCGCCAGGGAATCCAATAGAGTCAACCCTGCGTGCGGGATCTATTTCATCAATAGGCAATGCTTCAAAGCGAGTCACTTACTGATTCATCGATCCGTTGTCCCTATAATTATCTGTGCGTTCCGCGGGGAGATGCGGTATATTGGCGCTAAACGGAACGTCTCCGGGGGCGCCTGAATACTTGGATGTAGTTAGGTCGATATTACGTGTCCGCCCCATCGTAGAATGGTTACCTGGCAGAGCGGCTGTGCCGGCATATCCATACACAGGGTCCTGCGCATCCGTGGTGACCAAGGTCCAAGAGGCGCCCATAATGACGTAAACGCCGGCTTCACTGTCTTCACACATCGCAGAATATCGGCGAAGGGGAGAGAACGAGAAAAGGAAGTTATCGCGCGGCGAGTGGGAGAGGGAAATGGGAAGCAAGAAACCCCGCCCCGCCCGTGGATGCACTGGCTTTTATCAATGCATTGAAGCGTTGCTTATGAAACAAAGGGATCGAGGCGCCCCTTTCAAATGTCAGATTTCAGAAGCCAGTGCATAACAGAGACAAATAGCACCCATGCGATTGTGCGGCGTCAATGCGCGCTGCCGCGTCTTGAATTCTGCGATCACCCCATCGCACAGCGCCCCGTCCGTCGACATCTCCGCTCGTCGTCTTTCTTCGCCTGCCGTCGTCACTACCAACAGTATCGATGGACCACAGCCCACAGCCGCCGACGGAGCAGTCTCCCCCGCCGCCCCCACCGCCTGCGCAGTCGAGCACTGGCACACCGACGGATTTCCTCAAGGGCGTTGTTGGGAAGAGGGTCATCGTGCGGTTGACTTCTGGTGTGGATTACAAAGGTGCGCCGTCTCCCTTAACATCTATTCTCTTCTCGCTTTCTTCCTTACCTCTGATCTCCCCCGCTTCTGCGACCATTTGATGTTGACACTGATGTTTATTGTTTCCTAGGGCTACTTTCATGTCTGGATGGTTTCATGAACATCGCGCTGGAGCAGACGGAGGAGCACGTCAACGGCGTCGTGACGAACAGATATGGCGACACGTTCATTCGAGGGAACAATGGTGCGTCGCGATGTAGTCTTTCTGTGAGGCATTTCCGGCTGACGGGTGTTTATCTCAAACTTCTTCAGTATTGTATATCTCAGCAGCAGAGCCGCTATGAATGCATGATAATGATGCAAATCTATCGTCTTTGCTCATCGTTGAGCATGACCGTACCCGTGATGATGAAAGTGCTCTTAACGCTCGACCGCCGCTCCGATTAACCATGAAACGCGCAGCTCGAAAGCATCGCTCTCCCTGGCGTCGAGGCTGACAAGACTTTTTCCAGGACTGTTCGAGGGTTGCTGGTCGCTTGCCTCGTGAACTTGTGCTTGCGACTCTAGCATTGTGTTGCAACCGAAGAGCGCTTCAGTGCCTGCTACGGTCCCCTTACAGTTATCTTGAACCTCTCACTCTGGTTCACGTCAATGCGACATTCTTCCTTCCGCACTCTCTGCACAAATTCGTTTAGACCGCATTACGTTTATGCCCATCCAGAATCCAAGCCAGTCGTCGGATCTCATCAATCTTATCCACCGATTCATTACCCAGCCTGGAGGACTCAAGGTCAATTACCTTTATCCCTGTTATTCGCTGCTCATTCAGCGACGCTGTGCATATAATGGGGTGTTTATTACCGTCGTGAGTGCAGGGACATTATCTTGTAGGTCTTCAGTCCCCATGCTAGGTTATGCCTCGTGTCTGGAATACGTCGTAGATCGCACGACTCGATGCGATTTCCTCCGAGTTCTTGACCTTCCGCCAGAGTTAATTCTTTACATCTGCCAGTCGTTCGCTGGCTGGAGAAGGTGTGCCATGGTGGCTTTTGATGAGGCGCTATGTGACTGAAAAAAATGGCCAAGGTCGGCAAGGTTTGGGATAAAATGCAGGGACAAGTCGAACAAGGTGTTGGGGCACGCCGAGCAGCTGACTTTCAGTTCGAAGAGTTGTTTCACTGGTAAGAGTTCGATGGCTATCGCTTTTACGTGTATCAGGCATGGCCCGCAAGTAAACAGGGTTTATAAATTAGGCAATCAGATAGTCGCAACAGCCGCGTGTGCAAGAAACTCTAATATATATTTGACCCAGCACTACTTAGCAACCCACGTTTTCGAACTCCAGCTTCAGGAGGCACACCACCAACCGCTCGTTTCACCGAAAATGCCGCAAGACGGACGATCCGACCATCAAGAGGAGCCTGCAGCTGCCGAAGCTAAAGGAGGACAAGGCAGCGTCTTGCTAACTCTGTGCATCTCATCGACAACCGCACCGGGATATCAGCACGCGGTGGCTCCGTTCCCGTCTTCGTACGAGGTACTTATGAGCGTTGAAACGGGGCCATAGGCTCACGTTTTGTCTTCCTTAGGACGCGTGTATGGACGCGCTTGAAATCTTTGCTCCCTATCTGCCAGTCGGTACAGAAGCTGTCTCGGTACGCGTAGCCCGCCAGCGCCCTGACGGGGAAAGGGTTTGGAGCATCGTCAGAGCGAAGGATTGGAACGCAGTGCTGAAGAAGGACGGAGAAGAGTTGGGAGTGTTTACACCTGACATGGTACCTGCTACTGTTTCCTATACTGCGGTATGTGACGCTCTAGTATTAAACGGTGCTCTTACGGCTCACTCAACACACCAAATTCAAAGGAAGTAGCTAGACCCCTCAAGGTCTACATTCGATTGTGCACCTTGAGCTTTAGTGAGAAAAATATCATCAAAAGTGTTAGTTCTTTCGAAGTACGTGTCTACAGCTGTCCTCCTGCTCCAACATTCATACTCAGAAGAAATGCACCTGCGGTTTTATAGGAGCTTCGAGCTGCAGCGGACAAAGTGCTTGGGTACGGCATGGTCACCGTAAAGTATGACACCAGGATGCTCGGAACGCAGGATAACAAAAACGACTATCTGAATGGGATCAATGAGCTGATCATATCAAGTAATCGACGCCCTGAACTGGAGGTCCTGGAAGATATGGACTCTGTGTACTACCTAGCTGGATTGTTTGCTGAACCTCTTACAGTCTACGTGCTTTGAAAATCATGCTATACTAAATACATATGAAAGTCAAACCTAATCACGTTATTAAGATATCCACAAGCCCCGCTGCCTCAAATCTCCCTTGAGGGAAACCTGTAGTATTAACCCTCTCGCCACTAATTATCACCCATATCCTTACAATCCTTACCTGCTTTTCAGCTGCTGGATGTATCCCGGAGAACACAATAGTGAATGCCGTTCAGTTGTTACCGGAATCAATACTATGTTTGACCCTAACATCGGCCACGACCAACCTTCGGACAGTCACATCATTGTCACAGTCCCATCAGAGCCACATGGCGTCATGATGCAACTCCGCTGACGCCTGTTGTTCGGACGATTGCCAGCATGAAGCCAACGGCCAGGGGATTCTGCGGGACAAGGAAAGTATTAATGCATGAATATACGTATCTACTGTCAGTAGGGATGATTCATGATAAGTATGATAAAAAATTTTGCTGTCTGGCTGATGGATTCGATGGGGTCTCATTTGTAATTTGAGGTGGCCACCTATTGAAGGTGGTTGGACTGCGATTGCGATCTCTGTTATCAATGGCAGAAGTACGAGGATAAAGGTTGAACGTTTGAACATTGAATGCTAAGCGCTGTAGATGACCCTTCTGCATACGTTCCATGAGCTTCGACCACTGACGTCACGGTGAGCTGCCGTTTCAAACTCCGTCGGCACCGTTGGTCACTGCGTGACAACTTCCTTTTTTCACCATCCCCCCTCATCGCTCTTTGGGTGAAATAAATGGGACAGATGTATTTCAGAGGGTCTCTAGGCTGCGTATACAAATTTTGAGACAGACTGAGCTGAAATTGAGCGAGATATAGCGTGTGTCCGAAGGATGGTCGTGGTCGATGTTAGGGTCAAACATAGTATATGCCAAGTACTCGTCGGATTTTATGCGGTTCTGCCTTCTACAATGAGGGTAAATGGACACTCTTCCGGTCTTTGTCGTTACAACAATCTAGACATCGAACGAGTGGCACAGAGCCGGGCATGCCGAAGATCTAATACCATGTACCATATCTTGACCCAATAATCCAATTTCAACTACATGACTTAGCCTTTTGAAACGATACATGAAAATTGCTATTGCAAACACTGAGGGCAAGCATCGACACGCCTGTAGTCTAAGTGAGATGCTTCCAGCGGATTCGGACTTCGAATCGGAGTTGCCAGATTCCAGTCGGTGTGCGGACGCAAGGAACTTCAACCTATTCAGATTCTCGATCATATCACACCATACCTGCTATCATCAGGGCCTTTCGATATAATTTTGAACTCCCCACAATACATTCACTGCATGCACGATTCACAGGGATCTCCTCCGTACATCGACGGGCAACGGGTCATGTTTCTGGACCTTCCTCCAGAGCTGATTCTATCCATCTGCCGGGCGTTTGTCGCCTGGAGGATGATATTTGAGCTTGAGAAGGTATGGAACAGTTGTACTCTATCTGATACGTTATGTGACTGAAGAGATAGCCAAGGTCTGCAAGGTTTTGAACGAAATGCTATCAGACCGTAGCTTATGGTCTTATCTCGTGTCCACTTGCTTGAGCCCATCATCCTGTGGGCCCAAGATCTACTTTCTCGAGCGACCGATTATTACCTACACATCTTCTCAGCTGCGGGAGTTGTTCGTACGCTGGAAGAAAGTTGAACAAGGGTGGAGACGCGCCAATCAGCAAACCTTCAATACTCGAACCTTTTCGCTTCACTCGAACCTTAACTATCCCACAAGTGTACTCGTACCCGGTGGGCGATGGATTCTGTCCTTTACTGAGGATAACTCGGCGTCTTACTTCGACCTTGACTCTCAAGTTTTGGACCCGACGCCCCTCATACCCCCCCAATGCCTAGGTCCTGGTCCTGGTCCGGGGTGGCGCATGAACGTGTCCAAGCCAGATATTGACAGCACTTCGCCTGGCTCAGGGACCTCTTTCCGCCTCGCCGTGACATACTGCGCTAGAAACAGCTACCATCGCGGTCCATCTACGATTCAGGTCTGGAACATATTGTCAGTTTACAACGTCGACACAAGAGCAACAACACTGGTCGCAGACAAGATAGCCCAGTTCCAGCTCAACCTTGACTGCGGATTGCTTGAAGTCTCCGCTTTGGAAGGGGATATAGTGCTCTTGTGGGTACCATATCTGTACTTCGACTTAGACCCTTTTGCATCGACATATCTTCTTGTGAATTGGCGAAAGGCAAGCAGGAATGCACAGGTGCCTTCTTGCCGCTTACTACGGATGAGAACGGTATGTGCAAGTCCAAGCTGATGTAATGTTCTTGGTTCTGATTCATAATGTCTCAATCAATTATGTTTTCAACTCTAGAAAGGGTGGGGCGTAGTGATACTGGACGATGCTGTACTTTTACAGTCTGCCTGCTACGGTGCCCTGACATGGACAAACTACGAAGCTATTCCTCAACTTTCCATATCGGAGGTCGAACGGTATCGCCGTCCTTCCGCTATCAGCAACATCCATTATGGACAAGATACCAGCATTAAAATTCCAGAGCACCCCTCTGACCTCATCCATATATCCCCCACCTTCTACGGGTACGATGTTACGGCGGGTACTATAAAGGGCGTGTTTCTCGCAGATAAACTTGGCAGAATATTTGTCGTCGTCCACTTCAGAAAAGTCAGTCTTACGCCAGGTTCTCCACTCATTATTTGCCTTCCAGTTGGAACCTGTCGGATGGGTACAACTGAGTATGGGGCTGTGGGCCATACCGTAGGAGTCTTTGTCAACAACACAATTACTCAGAGCTTGAAGGTTGCTGTTTACTCTCATATTCTCCACGATATTGGCGAAAGGCTGTCGAAAGAGCAAGATGGTCTCCACACTCTCCCCAACGCCAAAGTGTTCACGGACCCTCGACCGCTGACCATGCTCGGCATCGACACTCCTTTGACTCCTAACGCTATTGTATGGGGATTTAACGAAGGAACCGGAAGGATACTAATATATAATCATTTCCAAAGTACTTGCACAATACTCGATATGATCGTATAGATGTACGTAATGATACGTTGCTTGTAATGCCTTGTGTAGTGGGTAAAGGAGAAAGTGTGTGCTGTATGCCAGAGGTGGGGGAGGTGTTCGGTAGCAACACGACAGCAACGACGTCACATCGGGAATACGAACACAAGAAACATGGATTTGTCTGGAATCTGTCTGCGAAATCTCATTGGGAACACTGTACAACCGGGTGGCAGTGGAGGTGGGAGGAAGAGAGGCCAAAAATAGCTTTGAAGTGAGTGATGAGACAGAAATTGCGGCCCGAGGGATGAATCCAGTATATATGCACGAAGAGTCGACGAAGAGTCAATAGAAAGTCAACAAACAGGTACTTAAGCCCGAAAATAGCAGCAACCACATTAAATTGAAAGTATAAACACTTTTGTAATTCGGGAAGTGTATGGTATTTGTCATGATCTTCGAATGTTCGAGCCTCTGAAAGCCCTCCGATATGATGGCTTAGAGGGCCAAGACAGCCGCAACAGCAGCGAGCAGTCCAGCGACGCCAACAGTAAGCGACTCTGCAGCGCTACCAGTCTTTGAGGGCGCGGGGGCAGACGTGCCGGCACCAGTGGCTGGGGCGGTGGGAGTGGCGGCTGGGGTGGTTGCAGTGCCCGACGCGGGTGCACCTGTAGCCGTGCCAGCGGGAGCCCCGGTTGCGGTACCGGCGGCGCTGGAAGCGAGGGTGAAGGGAACGGACTGAGGGGCACCAGCGCTTCCAGTGGGCGTGATGCCGGCTGTGGGTCGCGTCAGTCACGCAAGCTCGAAGTTCAAGCCCCAGACACGGGGAGGAAGAAAGACTTACCGGCTGTGCACTGGGTGCTCTGAAGGTTGAGCGCGGCAGTAAGGTCGGCGGGCGTGCAATGCGCGGTCAAGCAAGCGGCGGCGTCAACCTGGAACTGCGCACTGGAGCAGACGCAGGACACATCGGTGCTACATTCCAAGACATGATAGTTAGCCTACGGTTTCTTGATCATCCGCACCGAAAAACGCGCCCCATTTTTGCAGTAGCGTCCCTCTGTCGTCGTCGACGAACGAATATGGATGAAGACTTACAAAGAACATTTGTTCAGCGTCGCGGCACCGCTCACGCATTGGATGATACAGGGGCTGAGCCCGCCGAGGATCGCGCTAGCAGAGGGGTTAGCAGCAGCACTGGTTGCAGTGCTGTTGGCGCTCTGAGCAGCAACGGATGCGGCGAGGGCGAAGAGGGCGAGGGACTTGGCGAACATCTTTGCTACGGTGCTATGAAGGTGGGTCGTGAAAGCGGGTTGCGGTCGTGAAACGTTCAAGCAGATCGTAGAAGGAGGAAGACAAAAAGTAAAGAAATCATCGTCCCATTTGAATGGCGTTTTATATTTCTCGGGAGTGCCGTACATTTCGAAGCGACCCCTGAATGCATGATTGGTGCCCCACAACCGCACGAATTGTGGCGGGGGAATGGGAGAGCGGAAGCACCCCTAGATCGATCGATTACAACATCAATTCCATTGAATTCGTTTCCTGTTCCTTTGTCCACTTGTTTGGATCTTAAAATAGCATGCACCTTGAAGGCACCAACGACAACGCGCTGCACTCGTACGTTCTTTGGAGACGCGTCCTGCTCCTCAAATCTACAGCGGGTTGATTATGTTCACCTCTCCAGGTCCTAAAACGCCAAATAAATCGGCCAACTCAGCTGAGAACGCTTATTCGCGCGTTCCATTCTGAATGACCACCTAGCAACCTCGACCGAGTTCGGGACCCACCGTGTCCGAATGAAAACTTAGAACGAAGAATCAGATGCGAGAAGCCAAAGAAGTAGAAGCCTAACGCTGATGGCGCTCTAAATATTCATAGTCGGTCATAGTCAATGCGACTCGAGCGTTATGGGAAGTCTCAAATGTTGGTGGGGGTTATGCGCCTCAAGCGGGATCATCCGCATGAATGGTTTATTGCTTGCATTTTCCACTTTGTGTTACCAAAATTCAGTATTAGGCAGACAGTTACACAATGTAGTGCATGTCAGAATAGTGAGACATAAAACAACGCGTGAATGTACTCTGCTCGACTGCCACGAGCGCTTGATTGCTGTGAGCTCACGATGACGTCGTACATATTTAAGCGGTCACACCGTGTCCAGACCTCCACAGTTCTATCTGATTCTACGCACAGGCCAACAAGTTGCAACGGCTAGTTATGGGTGACTAGTCGACGAAAACAAAACTCGCGAGGGCCAAAAAACGGCAAGGACTAAAAAACGAAGCCTATAAAAACAGCCAATCATAGCCAGCTGACCACTGCTGTCAATTGAATCATGCGAGACTGGCCGAATCACATCAGCCGCCTTTAGCCCCTAGAGCCCATTAGTGCTTCACCGACACCCGCTATCCTCCGGGTTCCTGGCTCAGTTAGCTGACATAAATTTCGCAGCGACCGAGGGCTATTGGCGCACCCTGCGCAGACCCCTGCGCTAGATCCAGCAAATATTGCCAGCGGTCAACGGGCCCTTGGCACAGTTGGTAGCGCGCACGCTTCGCATCTCTTCTGCAATTGCGTGAGGTCGTGGGTTCAACTCCCACAGTGTCCAGTGAATCTTTTGTCTTTTTTGGTATGTGCAGACTCTATGCGATTTAACAAACGTGCGTGTGTAATTAATCTGCTAAGTGAGTGCTTTACTATTTTCGACATGTCCAACACAGTGTCGGCCTTATGCGGGCACTGCTGATGGACTCCGATGAGGAGGTGAAGGGGGTGTTATTGCAATCTTTACCACGGGTAAGGTAACAGGTTACACTCAAGGAATCCATCCACTTTCACATCGCGTACAGCATCTTTGCCAGACATCCTTTATCTAAAACATGTACGTATATGGGTGCTAGACTGCCCAGAAGTGTCTAAATTCGGTCTGCCAATCTGATTCCGTTTACCCGCGCCCCAAATATAGGTGTGTTCCGACTGACAAACAAGGACATCTGCCTGCTCTTGGTCCCTCTTGGAGATCCATTTGTTTTTAAACCTTATATCTGCAAGCGCTGGCGCTAGGAACTCCGTTGACCAGGGAGGGCGTGTTAGGGACCCGTATGTCCGCAGTTTTTCGCCCATGCAGGCCCAGACAAACAACTGGGACACGACGATATAGGGCTCTTGGCACAGTTGGTAGCGCGCACGCTTCGCATCTCTTCTGCAATTGCGTGAGGTCGTGGGTTCAACTCCCACAGTGTCCATTCGTTTTATCTCCACCTAGAGTGTAGCGGCGAGACTTGATTTGTTTATTTTGACTTTTCAACAGTAATAGGATAACTCGTTAGTACTTGTAGTTGCGTTCAGCTGTCAAGTACAAATCATTCGAGCCACTCGTGTCTACTCGTGGCGACCCCCTGCGGAGTTATGTTGCATGCTTGAAAAAAGAAAAGCGCAGACGACGAGATATGTCCATGTCGTTTTAGTTCATAGCACTATTCTCAATCTTTTCTTAATCAATGTCGTTTATATTGCACAGTCTGAGGCGCTCAATCAGGGCTTCCTGAGATCCTAGATGCAATTAATCGCGTCAAACTTGCGTCGTTATCACAAGCTTATGTGCCACTCACCGGATTTTATTCGATTCATCAAGCCTTGCATCCTAAACTCGTGCACTCGGAGGGTGTACTTGTCCATCGTTCGCTGAAGTCGTCTCGCCGCTCGGGGGAATCGGAGCGCGCCCATAGGGAGTAATCTTCGTGTATATGCAGCAATTTCAGAATCACATCCGATTCGCAATAACGTGAAGCGGACGATTCTAAGCAGTAGGTAATAGTTGCTTCTATTATCCATGACCCGCTGCCACTGTGTCTCGGAGCCCAGTCCAAGTGGGTGCTTGATCTTTAGCCATCGGTTTGCGTAAAGCCGTGTGGGGCTTGGGAGCTGGCGGTCGTGTGCTTGCACCCTTGAACTAGAGCGTCCGAAAGGGTGGTCATCATCGATCTGTGCCTCGTTTTGGTCAAACAGGATTTGCAGCGAACGCAATGCGGCTTGACGCAGGCTTGACCGGGATCCGCTGTCCAGTGCTCGTCCGGGTAGATTGATGTATGTAGAGTAGGTTCGAGGATTGATAGAGGTAGCAAACCTATCGTAAATATGCGAGAGATATTTCGATAACGGCACCCATTCAGCACTCAAGGCTAGGAAAGGCCCCGCAATTATGGCGGGGGGATTAGACAGCAGGATGGGAAATATCATAGGAGAAATGATTGGGCAGCAATCCTCTAAAAGTTCGATGTAGATCGACAGATGGTGATTATAAAGCTGGTTTGCGTCGTTGTTTTCCTGTACCAATGGCGAAAATGTTAATATTCGTATAAACACCTGATGCTATCGTGTAATACTAACCAGGTTTCTGATAGTGTCCATATATGACGAGACCCACTCTGAAGCGAATACATTATCGTCCTGGATCGTTTGGTCCATGTCCTGACAATAGTCCCATATAATCCTCGGCGTATATCTCCACAATAAATGTTCTACGTGCTGCTCTGGACACGCGGATTTGATTGAGAGTGATATTTGCGACAGGAAGCATTCAATCATGTCGAGTTGCGGCGGGTAAAACCCCACATCAATGAGATTGAGATATTGTGGAAGTTTAGACGCCCAATAGGAAGCTGCATCAATATAAAACTCTCGAGCTCGCGTACCATCCCGTAAAAAGTCAGAAACCGACGCCTGTCGGATAGACACACGAGGTCCACCATTTATACAGTGCCCAGAGAGAGGTCCTTCTACGGAGACAAGGGAACTAACATCAGCGAGGAAAAATTCGATATCTTGCGGAGGGTGATCTAGCAGAGCACAGATAAAATCGAGGGATTGTGTCATATTTGTCAGTGTGCAGTGCCTCAAGACCTCCAGAACTTGGGTGAGATATGTGGACGACCGAAGTATGTGAATGTAGAGTGCATCCAGGCGGTTGAACGGTGGATCCCTCCTAGAGGTCTCAACGCCCAGAACAACATTCAAGGAATGCATCGGGTTTTCCATAATAGAGGCGCAATAATTCATGGCCGTGGCTGCATATACAAAGTGTCCTGAAGATTTCTGGACCAGCGTGTCGATATCGGTTGAAAGAGGCCACCCATTGGATGGGAGGTGGTTCCGGTGCGGGTGTTCCTTTCGAAGGGCGGCGAACGAATCCTCTATGTAGACACGAATGTCCAAATCTGCGTCCGTGTGGTCGTTGAGGGATATGGAATCATATATCTGGAAGATCAGTGACTCCGTTTTGAAAGTGTAGACAATGTTAGGCTCGGGGCGACTGGCAACCAGGAATTTTATTGGTATGCAGTTGGCCGTCAGCACTTCGCCGATCATGGTGATAATTGCCACTTGTTTTTTCGGGTTCGTACACTCGTCTATTGCATCGATGATAAATGTCCGCGCGCAAGGTTCGCCTCTATCAATGGCTCCGCTATGAGAAAGATGTAAGAGAGGTTGTACCAGGAGCTTATTGGCAAGAGTTCGTAGGGATCTTGTGAAAAGAAGTGGGTCGTCGTTTATTGAGCGGTCCAGGATGGGAATTATTTGAGGGAACACCAGAGCCATCTGATAAGCAAGCGATGGAAAGAGCACTTCTGCGTAGTTTCGTGTAGAGTCCGTCCTGGAGAAGAAGAATGTTCCCAACACCGCCCTACGAGGGATGCAACGCCCTGCTATCGTCTGCAAAATGGCCGACTTTCCGGCGCCAGCGCCGCCATGAAGCCATATCAAGTTCGCATCTCCATCCCGCAGCGGTTCGCACATCCACCGCTCGAGCCATTCAAGAATCCTGACCCTGGTCTTTGGGTGACACTTTGGGGCATCGAACTGCGCAGCGGAATCGTACATGGCGGAATGCGCAGTAGCTTCCGATAGCTTTCTCAGAACTGCAGGATTTGGATAAGAGTCTATGGGGTGTCGTTCTTCTGGTCGAATATACAATAAGACCAACCTCGAGCGCGTTCGCCTTCACGTTCTTGAACGACAAATGTACCCCCAGTAATTGAGACATTCGAGGAGCCAGAAAGGATGGTCATCGAGTGTAGCCTGGCGTATGAGTGCCAGTGAACAAGGAAAGTGAGAGAATGCAAACCACAGAACACGTACACCGAAGGGAGGTTAATATAACGACAGCCTAGTGACATTTTGATGTCCGTCCGAGCGGACATTCAAAAATAAAACACGATGACAAACTATGGGATTGCTTTTCGATAGCCCTTTTTGTTGCTTTTTCGGCTTGTGGGTAGTGCACATTCGTTTTTATTTATCCAGAAGTCGACTTCCTGAACTCCTGGTACATTCTGTCCGATGCGGCCGACCTACGCTGTTGCTTGAAGTGATTCGACATGAGGAAGGCGATGTCTGCAAATATTATAATGCCACGGTGGGGGATGACAGGCAGAAGAAGTCAGAGGCTGTGTCTCTATTGCGGGCCAAACGGACATACCGAGACTTTGCTCAAAGTTCAATCTGGGGTCGCAGAATGACTGCACAAACAAAACAAAAAAGGGGAGGAAACAAAGAGTGAGAGTTAATCTCACGGACAGCGGATGATGCATATGCGTACCTGATAGCGCAAAGGCAGCTGATCCTCCGCGAGCTCCATACTTCCACCAAGGCACTCTGTGACAGAGAAGCCTTCATCGTTCAACTCGCCCGTGAATTCGAGGCTGATGCCATTCAACACCGAGCCGCATTCGCTGTGGATGCGCAGCGACGACGTAATCTCGGAGATGATATTGTTGAAGTGCCGTGTTTTGAGCCCAGAAGCGGAGGTTTGGGTGCTGAGTTAATGAAGAATGGGGTAATTAGTATTCGCCATTGCTCGCGGACGGAAATACAACATACTTTCCGTGCATAGGGTCGCAGATCCACGCGACGGGGTGCCCGGATTCTTTTACTACTTGGATGTGGCTCGCCAGATGTTGGTCGATCTACATTAACGCGCATTCCGTGAATACTCTACGAATGCTCCCCTCAAATTGACGATGAGCTCACCTTCGTCGCGCCGTACCGCGTAATCAGCGTCACTCTACCGGGCTCCTTGTCAGGATTGACGACTATTAAATCCCAAAGATCAGCATTTCTTCATCTGCAAAGGACGAAGCTCGAGAATAAACATACCATCCAACACCCTCACCAACTCGTCCACCTGCATGCTCGGGCCGACCTTCACACCGATAGGGTTGCGGATCCCGCGGAAGTACTCCACATGCGCGCCAGTAAGCTGTCGCGTACGGTCACCGATCCACAGGAAGTGGGCGCCCGTGTTGTAGTGCGCCTTCTTATGCGCATTTTGGGTTTCGTCGGTGCCAGGAGAGGCAGGTGAGACGGAATCAGGGACGGGAAGCTCGCGTGTGAGAGCGGTTTCGTAGGGGAGCATAAGGCCTTCGTGACTGTATGTATTGTTCAAAGTCAAGGAGAAGGCGCTGTGATGAGCCATATGAAGGCGCACCTCGTGTAGAAGTCGACCTCCCCAAGTGTCCCGCGCCCACCTCCACGCTCGTACGAGACGGCGCCCGCGTCGGCGCCGATGGTGCGCGTGAAGTCGAGGGCGTCGGAAAGACCTTCGACGATAGTTTCAAATTCACGTCTGCAAGTAAATTACATTTGATTAGTATATGGCCGAAAGGAACGGGCAGGATAAAGAACAGAAATATAACTGAGGGGAATCAAGAAAGGAAGTAGAATGAGGTACGATTGTTGTCCGAACGCGGCATATTGTACGCAGAACGATGGAAATTATGTTTCCTGGCGAAATACAAGACGGATCAATCGACACTGATCAAAAACCAGGTCGTCAACGCTTGGTATTATATGGACATAATTCCAGTCGTTCTGCGGTGCAATGAGAGCGCCGTTTTGTAATCTCGCAGCGGATTCCAGCGTGCTAAAATCGACTGGAGCCATGACCAAGACGAGGTGAGGGATACAAGTGCGAGAAAATGTGACGAACGATGACCAACGTCTAGTCCGCATCGGGAAACGAAAAATATGCACAAGGAATGGAAGAAGTGGAAGGCAGTCGACAGCACAGATGGGCGGGTAACACCTAGCAGGACGAGACGCAGACCGGGGGGGGGGGGGGGGGGGGGGGGAATTATAATCCATGGGAAATTCGAGACATGTCGACAGATGATAAATGAAATCAAGTGCATGTATGGCCCGTATTATCTGAGCACAACGCCAGGCGGTCTGCGACGGGACGAGCAGCGACATTACACCTATCATAGCCTCGAAGGGAAAAGCGGACAAAAGAGGGAAAGGGGGAGAGAAAAAGTTTGGATGCGAGAGAGACGACATGACGTTTCAACAGCCAACCCAGCCGACCGAGGCTGCTAAAAATTTACCCCGATGCATCAGAAGAGAACGCGAAGGAAGTAGCTCGCATAAACACAGGGGAGAGAATTATTTCGCTCGAAGCATCGGCTCGGCTGGACCTCGCACTGGGAGAGACGAGGAGGACTAGAAGGAGTAGAATTCCTGGGTCCGTGACATGAAAAGGTAAAGAGAAAAGTAAGAAAAGGTGCAAGAATGAAAATGAAAGCATAGAAACCGAGGTGAAATGAACGAACTCAAAAACATAAAGAAGTAAGCACGAAATCTCCTCAGAGAGCCCAACAATCGCCAGCGCAAGCGCATATACGCATCATCAAATCGTATAAAGCGCGAGAAACGGAAACATAAGGCAGAACCAAAACCAAACAGCCCAGATGCGCAACCAAAGGCGGACCAAGCATCGTTCTGACTAACGACCTCGAAATGACTCACCTCAACCCATCGCTCCGTACATGCGCGAGACTCCAATCCCTCGGGTGGTGCAGGGACGCGAAGCCGCTCGTGAGCAGGCCGCGCAGGTGGTTGAGCGTCGCGGTGCTGTGGAAGTAGGCCGAGAGAAGCCGCGCGGGGCTGGGCGTGCGGTCGTTGGGGTCGAGGCTGCGAAGAATAAACGTAACGGGTAAGTTAGTGATGGTTGACGAATAACGAAAGAGTGGAGACGGGGTGAGGGAGGGGCAAGGAGAAGAGGGATAGGACACGATGATGAATGGAAAGAGGGAGCGCACCCGTTGACGTTGTCCCCTCTGAAACTGAGCACCTCGCGCCCGTCCTCGAGCTTTTCCGTGCCGCTGCTGCGCGGCTTCGCGTACTGACCCGCGATGCGGCCGATTCTCACCTACACCACCGCGTTTTTCCTCTGTCAGTACAGCGGAAATGACGCTCGCGAATGGAAAACGACCAACGATGGGCAACCGCGCGCCCCAAATCAAGACGAGCGAAAACGACAGGATCAGCCCGATCTTGGCGGAGATGTTCTCGTGCGTGCACGCGTCGAAGCTCTCGGCGCAGTCGCCGGCGTGTAAGAGGAAGGCCTCGCCGCGTTGGACTTGGGCGAGTTGGTGGCGGAGGCGTTCGATCTGTTTCGGGATGTGTCCGGACGCATGGTGACAAGTGTGTAGGAGGAGGACGACGGCAGTCGACAGCGGCGAAGGGTTCAGGGAGAAATGAATAGAATGTCGACGGTCAGCTGGGGAAGAAACAATAGGGAAGGAAGGTGGCGCACCTCAGATGGAGTAACCAGTGGCGGCAGGGTCGAAAGTTTGGACAGGACCCTATTGACGAGGGATATCAATCACGCTGATCCCTGCATGTATCACCAACAGCCTCGACCATCGATATCCATCGATAACAACAGCACAAGGCATCATAGCACGTATCTCAGCGGCCAAACTCACTTATCGAGCTCTTCCTGGTCGGGGTAGGCCACGTCCTACCCGCAAGGAAAGGTTAACCAGAACAACCCCCAAGAAAACGTGACGCGAACGCACCTGGGCAATCGGCTTCGTCTTCCAGCTCGTCGGCGTCCACTCGCCCCGCTCCCCTTCGACGCCGAGCTCTGCGATATCCATGGAACTGCCGTTCTGGGGCGGTGAAGACATCGCGGCTGCTTGATGTGTCGTTTTGACTTAGTACTGAGCGGGTCAGATCAAGTACACCGACGTGATTAGTTGAGATTTCTGAGTCTCGCTGAGGAGTTTCTCGAGCAAGTCGAATTAGTACGAGCAAGAGGAGAAGAAACAAGAGTTCGAGTTGACGATGATGGTATGCGATCAGGTGCCGGCGATCATCGATCGCAATTTCCTGCAGTCCCACGCTCGGCAATCAACGCTACGCGAGCCCCAAGTTGGAGTAGGCGCGCGCCAAATTAAGATAAGGATGCGCCAATGGTGGCAGCGAAGAAGTGGATTAGTCCCGCCGCACTTACAGGTGCAGATTAAGGATTGTGGTGTCAAGTGGGTATCGATCATTGTGCAGAGTTCCTACTAAGCATAGACCTTGGTCGCAGCTATACTCTCTATGCGTTCCGAAGCGGCATTTTCAGATGGCGGCGTCCTCAACGTGCGTGATCAATACTTGTAGACTGCACTGATGTTTATGATTGATGAGATAGTGGGATTTCATTGACCGTGCTGTCTCTGCCGATCCGGACTCGAGGCACCCCACTGCCAAGATGCAATACTACTCCGATAAATGTCACGAATGAGTGGGTGTAGCAATGGCACTGGTGGTAGAAATGATGTCGATCACTACAAACGACGGTGAGTACTATCGTTGACCAGTACCTTGTACTTTACTACTACCTCGTACTGTCGCACAGGCAGACCGATGGGCATTTGGAAGTCCTGCATGCCTGGCTGGTGCTGAACAGTTACTGGATGATGTCAGAATGGAACTCAGTATAAACAGGGTCCGAGAGATTTTGAGCATACCTGAGGCAAGAATACACCATCACAGCTCACTTCGGGGTCAGAGAGAATTACGGTCTTGTCGCCATTTCCCATGAAGACACGTAAGAGGAGAAAGTTGCTTTCGTCAAACCGAATGTGTTCATTGACGTGACTAAATTAAATCCATGTTAATATTGCGTTCATACAAGATGTGAACGCACTCACTTCATAATAGTGTAGACAATGTTGGGTATATGTGTGCTTGCCGTATCTTTGCGGCGGAAAACAGCTACAGAGATCGTTGTCTGCATCAGCCAGCATAGGATCTACTGGGCTCCAGTTGCATCAGCCTCCCCCCTTTGACCACATCTCTGGCATCTAGATCATTCACGATCGAAGTCACAGTGAGTTCCACGGGGATGGCTGTGTCTCCACCCCTGTCCATATTTGCACACAGTCTCCTCAGCGCTGGTAGTAGACCAGGACTGACAATTCCTTCAAGGATGCAATAGAGTGGAAGTAAACATGCATTGGGCCCACATCAGAGCTCAGAATAATCACGTTCCCGTAGCGCCTGGAGCCCCATCACGCTGATGTATGCGACGATTCCTTGATCATCTTTCCTTAAGTTACAATGAAATGATAATAATAGACACTTGAGATATCCTTACCATTTGTCGATCAACCGCCTGATTGAACAAAGTTGACTTTGAATCAATTCAGCTGAGAAGATTAGAGGCGATATCAATGCACCAAGATGACACAATGACTCAGCCAATCTTGCAGAGTTGAAGGCCTAGTGAGTTTAGACGACGCAACATAACATGCCTGTCCTTATTGGCCGCTATGTCCCTCACGGCAGCGAAAGGTTTTCGCCATTTTGCAGAGGGTTTCTGGGTTTCTGCGGGTGAGAAACCCGTGGAAACCAAATTGCATGGTTACTGATGCAGCTCAAATTTAGAACAGATATTGTCATTGAAAATCATGATGATAAGATATTTGGGACATTCTGCAGTATAAAACGGGTGGGGAGGTCCTGTCACATCTGAACATTCGACAAAACCTTTACCCTCACTTCCTTGTTTATGGTGCTGGTCGCCTTTCTAGTAATCACAATATGTTCTCAGTCACTCCATTTCTTGATTCACTTTTCAGCCCAGTTTTCCCAGGAGCATTTTTAAGCGGTGAGTCGACGCCTTCAAATTTCAAGCTGTGTACCGCATGGGGTAAATGCTAACTATGTATGTTTACCTCTTGCTGTTCATACAGGCTTTGTGTATGTAGTAGACGCTTTTAGCCATGATAGGATGCATGTAGGTACTGATAACAGTGGTACTCTAGGGAAACTCCTCAAAAGAAAGGCACATGTGCCATATATTTGCGCATTGGTCCTGTTGTGGATGTTAATTACATTTTCACTAATCCTCTCGCAACGCATTCGTGGTCAACAACAATTCTCCAATATCTATACTGGCAGCATTTTCAAACACACTGCCCATTGTTGGAGATGTACTTATGATTGTAGCCATTGTTGTCTCCAATGGGATCATTGTAATGATCTGTATTCCATACGTTCAGAATTAGCGCATTCAAGCTCACACAGATATGGCGCTGCTATGTCCTTTGGCGTACGACCTGGTGTTTGGCCATTCTTATACCACTGCTTCTCACTTCATTAGGTATGTTGCTTTCATACCTCATCAGTGCACTTGAAGGCTTAGAACGCTTCTAAGCATGCGATCTTTACTTCGCTGCCGGGCAGGTTGAAACTGGCCTACTTTTTGGGGGGCTTGGTCAGGTCCTCTCTGCTGCAACAACACTATGCGCAACTTTGATGATTTTACTCAAAATTATCCTTGTAACCCGAAAGTCCCGCGCACGTTACTCTTATTCGAAAGTCATTGAGATTTTGGTGCAATCAGCGGCGCTTGAATCCTTCTTTCAGATTGCTAGCTCCATCGCCGCCATCGGAACGTTCAAAGTATCACAGCCAAGCTCTCTCAATATGTCCGTCATGCTTTTTTTTCTGCAGTTCAACGCATACGCATCATCTTGCCGACTTGTTATTGTGGTTTGTGTTCATTTGATGTTGCCTTTGTGTCGGCTACTAAATAATGCAATCCCCTAGGGAATCGCTCCCACTCTCATCGCATTCCGAGTGGCAGACGAGAAGCCTCGCATCGAAA
Organism: Psilocybe cf. subviscida; assembly: GCA_013368295.1. Taxonomy (NCBI): domain Eukaryota; kingdom Fungi; phylum Basidiomycota; class Agaricomycetes; order Agaricales; family Agrocybaceae; genus Psilocybe; species Psilocybe cf. subviscida. The sequence goes on along the minus strand of JAACJJ010000028.1, from coordinate 7,460,643 downwards.
CCGAGACCCCAAACCGGACCAGTCCACTCTCCAGGCTCACCTTCAGACGTTCCGCACATCATACCGATGCAGAAATTGGAGCACAGCGTTCATAGATTGCCACCACACGCTTTGGTTCGGCACAAATAAATGACCCCGGTATCAATATACACTCGGAGGCTGCTTTGGACAACACTCTGGAGGCGTCAGAAAAGAGGGAGAGCATCCAGAAGGAGACGCATCCTATAGGCCTGGAGCCTGTTGAATTTGGAGGCTGTAGAGCAATATATGGCGCTGGCGCTGTCACAATTCAACATTCTTTTGATTTCTTTTGTAGTTTAGCAGTGGATGGGTTAGTGATGTCAATTGCATTTGTTCTGCCGTCAAATTAACTTGATGATTGTTGCTTGATGTCTGGCACCTTGTTAAACTTTAAATCCAGCATAGGTCAAGTATTGGATCATGATCAATTATCGATCGCAATTTCCCGGCTTGGCAATCAGGATTGCTACGCGGCAATGGTTGCCTCAACGCGACGCACTTTGCGTTTGTCATCCGTTGGTATCACGCCCATGTGTGGTCTGCGCCTTCCAATGGGATTTGTCATGTCTTTCAGGCAAAAGCTGTGGTTCTACAAACTCGTCATATACATACTGTATTGAGCGTGATAGGCAAATTGAAGCAGTGCATTTGCACCGCCTGTGACATAATCCAAGCTGTGGCTGCGTCGTGTTTGGTGTAGTATTTTTATCCCCCGTAAATATGTCAGAGTTTGGCGCTGTAACCCCATCGCAGCCTTCGCGTCCACCGTCCACTCCCTTTGTTGTTGAGACATTTCGACCACCTGCACTTGCGCCTGCTCAACCCATTCTTCACACTTTTCATTCATTGCTGGACACTGTGCGATTCTATCAAGACTCAAGAGTCTATGTCCTTTTTCCAAGAAGCCCAAGACGTGACGGTTCTGGGTGGGTCCTTCCTAGCAGCTGCTCCTGGTAGCACGGTTCATTACCACGAAGGTGGTGAGCAAGGGATCAGCAACGGTACGAAAACCCTATAAACACTGCATCCACGAGGTCGCGGAAAGCTTATAGCGTATATTCTTCCAACAGCGTTCAAGGAGCTATCATCAGCCGCAGCACTTACTGCCCTTTATGAAAGCTTTGACGCGCCACGATGTCATACAAATACCCGCGGAAAGTACTTGAGAAACCTTGAGCTATGGATGCTAGAAGAAGGAAAGGTACAATCTGGCAAGCGCCTTATATGGCTCCGTGGCGGCGCTGGTGCGGGCAAATCCGCCATCATGCAGTCAATCATCGAGCGTTGCTCGCCGCACAACGTCATCCTGGGGACGTTCTTCTTCTCTCGCTCCGACCCCTCAAGAGACTTTGCCGAAGTTCTTATACCAACTCTCGCCTATCAGGTCGTTTGCGCATTCCCGGCGAGCATCTCTGTGTTAGAGCCTGTGGTCAAGCGGATCCCCCACATATTCAAGGCAGCACTCCATATCATGGTGAGGGAGCTTCTGGTGCCCCTCCTCCGTCACCTAGTCGAGATGGGACAGATCCAGGAGGCTGAACCGTCACGAAGGGTCTTCGTCATTGACGGACTAGATGAATGCAGCAACCCGCTGAAGCAGGCAGCGATTATCAACTCCGTCGCGATAATACTGTGTCAATTCCACCTCCCAGTTCTATTCGTCATCGCCAGTCGTCCAGAGCTTCCTATAAGCACCGCTTTCCTTGCGGAGAAGCAGTTATATGATCTCATGGAGCCAGTCACTTTAGATGACGACGACGACGCCCGTGCCGACATACGTCAATTTGTCGAGGATAGCTTCAGCGACATAGTCAACTTCCACCCGCTAAGGCACCACATCGCTTTACCATGGCCGCATCCACAGTCCGTTGAAAGACTTGTATCGAAGTCGTCCGGTCATTTCGTGTATGCCGCCATCGCTATGAAGTTCATCGCATCTGACCGGGAACACCCTGCGCGTGCATTGCGCGTGATTGAAGGGCTGGAACCATCACGTATAGGGAGTCCGTTTTCCGAGCTAGACGCTTTATATCTGCATATCATCAACTCTGCAGCACACAGAAGTCATGTTGTTCGGATTCTGAGGCATTGTTTCTTGACAAATTTTGCCAACACCATCCCCAGTGTATGCCTCATACTCAACGCCTCTCCCGAAGACATTGATCTCTTCCTGTCAGATATCCAAGCCCTTGTCTCGATCTCTTTTAGCAGCAACGATGGCCATATTGTCATAAAGCCGAAGCATGCTTCCCTTGGAGATTTTCTCCAAGACCGCGCACGATCGGACGATCTCTACATGACTCAAGGAAAGTATCATGCGTCACTTCTGAGTCGGTACTTTGAAATATTCGATGATGTTCTTCGGTCCCCGACATCGTCCATGTCCAATTACAGCAGTGACCCATATAGGTCCGAAAACATTTTGGTTTCAGCGATGTGTGAGGCCATCAAGCATTCGCAGAGATCAGATGTTCTTGACGCATTCGTCTCTCGTTATTCGCCTCAGGACGTTTGGACGTTCTGCTTGTTATGTCATGGAGGGAGCTGGAAGATATGCGGCTATTCAGCCTCTCTGTACATGAAAACAATTCGTGACTCGGTAAGAGCTATTTCAAATTCCTCAACAAGCTGAATGCCAATTCTAACAAGCAACCTAGATAGCGGACGCGGATAACTCTCTATATTTGCGTTATTTTCCAATTTATATGCAGCTGCTGTTTGATGACCTCAGGGAACGCCAAAGCAGCGGCCCACAGGGCCGTATATTCCCTGCGCTATTGTGCACATCCAGTCCATCAGCGTTACCAGTGGTATACTATCTCACCGACATATTTTGTCGCTCATTTGATCCTAGTGGAACATATCCCCAGTATCTTGATCACCTCATAACCCCGCCCAGAACAGATCCTCGAACGCTAGAGGGCCTTATGTGTCTGCCTCAACGTCAGCTGTCCTGGAGCTCCGATCTGGCAGTTGTAATGAAGCTTGTACTACAGATGATTCACGAAAAATCGTCGATGCCACCATTCCTCTTTTTCAGTCCGCATACACAGTGGCTGAGGAGGAAGAAACCACTGAAACACACATCGCTAGGCTCGCCTCTCCTATCAAGTTGCTTCTACGGTCGTCTTCGGCATTGTCCAAAACCTCGACTATCAGATACGAGCGACCCAGGTGTTGTTCATTTCATACGCCATGGATACAACGTCGGATATGCTCGATTCCTGTCTCAGAGGAGAGTTCGCCTCTTCATTCTCCTCAAAGCAATCATATACTTCATGCACAAAGCCGCGTGCACCAGCGAAATTGCCGACCTTGCATCTAGATGTCTCCCAAAATTATTCCTGTGGTTTCCACAAGAAATGAAGCAAGCGCGGAAGAAGATGGATGCATATGTCCTCCAATGGCAAGGTTTGTTTCCAGCAGCGCTCCTCATTGACATTTCTCACAGTATCGCCCAATCCAGAATCGTTAGAGGGGCTCTTTGAAAGGGTTCAACAATTGTCGATCGATGACGTGGACTAAGTCGGATGAAAAGAGCGCCTCTTCGCTTGTGGATGGTATACCTCAACGTTCTCCCTTTGTTAGCAATTCGTACTAGAGCTCACTCACTATGAAGCTTTGCCTCAAAATGACCTCATCGTTGCTACTTCTGGCAGCATATGTTCGTACACGGTTTCATCATGCCAAGGGGGTCCCAGGATTCACTAATGAACGCCCTCATCACCAACTCGTCTCAGGGCAACAGGTTCCTGTCATGTGTGAAGCACGAAGTCTTGCTGGCGCGTATGTGATGTCAGTTTATCATGCGCAAGGTATCAACAAAACGAGGTGGCCGATATCCTGTTTCATTCCATCTTCAAGGCTTCCTCACACGTGTATCACATTTCAACCACGATTTGTAGCTACACAGAACCAGGACATCCGGATATACCACCATACTTCTAGGGTTCACCCAATTATCATTATACCTAGAGTGCACCTGCGCAATCGGCTTCGTCTTCCAGCTCGTTGGCGTCCACTCGCCCCTCTTTCCTTCGACGCCGAGCGCTGCGATATCCATGGAACTTCCATCCTGTGGTGGGCGCGCCGGTGCGTTTGGTGCTAAGGACATGAGAGCTGCTTGTTGTTTCGTTTTGATGTAGTGCTGAGAGCTACGGATGGGGCAGATCAAGTAGGCTGACGTGATTGGTTCAGATTGCTGAGTCTCGCTGAGGAGCTCTCGAGCAAGTCAAATTAGTATGAGCAGGAGGAAAGAGACCAGCGCTCGAGGTGACGACGATGGTATGGGATCAGGCGCCGGCGATCATCGATTGCAATTTCTCGCAGTCCCCCGATCGGCAATCAACGCTACGCAACCCTCGAGAGGCGCGCGCCAAATTAAGATAAGGATGTGCCAGTGGCGGCTTCGCGTGGATGATGTGAAACCGGCTTCAACTCATACACGATGCCGGGAGCAAAAACCTGAGCATTCACACCACACAGTACCTACCACTTCATCCAAGCCAAATAGTCCCATCATCTAACCTATATTTATATTTAGGCCCCAATGATGAGAAACGGGAACCACATCAGCGAGTCTGTACCACAAGCACGACCATCGTCGTTCCCATAGCGTCTCCCAGATGGGATATATAAGACAATCAAAGGCAAGTATAGGTTTATCTACAATCCCTGTTATCGATTCCTCCTACAAACCACCTCATATAACCACTGAATCTCGCAAAACTCCAATGTCCTCCCAAGAACGTAAGCAATCCTAGCAAGCGCATTCACCACTACACGTCCCATCCCTCCCCGCACTTTCTGTTTCATCTTACACACAATCCCCACAGCCAAAGTCGGCCTCCTCGTCCCCATCACCGCTCAACCCGGCAAAGAACAAGCCACCGCCGCCTTCCTCGACGCCGGGCTCTCCCTCGTCCCCTCCGAACCCTTCACGCTCCAATGGTTCGGGCTGCAGTACACAGACAGCTCGCCGGCGACGTACGCCATCTTCGACACCTTCGCTTCGCCTACAGGCCGCACTGCGCACCTCAATGGCGATATCGCCGCGGCGCTGATGCAGAACGCGCCAGAATTGCTGAGCGGCGCGCCGGAGATTAACGAGATCGAGGTCCTGGCGAGTAAGGTGGACACCAGTGTTTCCGCTGGAGCGAAAGGGAAGGCGGCAGGGTTGAGCGTAGGATTGAGAGTGGTGTTCGAAGCGAAGCCAGAGAAGGTCGACACTGTGCGAGACTTCCTAGCCGTAAGTTCTTCTCATACATCATGCAAACCGTTTGAACAACAGCTTATGCATTCTCGCCCGCGCAGGGCGCCCTTCCCCTTGTAATCGCCGAGCCGTTCACCCCCGTCTGGTACGCCGTCGCCTTCCCGGGCACGAACAAGTTCGGCATCGTCGACTTCTTCGCGAGCGAGGGCGACCGCACGCTCCATCTCGCGGGCAAGGTCGCGGCGGCGCTCTTCGCGAATGTGGACACGCTGCTGACGGGCGCGCCGGATGTCGTCAAGGTCGATGTGCTGGCGGCGAAGATATGATCTCGAGACTCGATGGGATGGTGAGGAGACGTTGAGAGAATAGGCGTATATAGAATATCACCGGGTTAGCAAGCAACATATGGCCCGATTATCACACATACTGGTCTCGGAAATTATGGAATTGAGAGACTAGAAGTGACATGTATACAAGCCTAGCTGCAGAGCGTTAAGCAGTCGACAGTCAGCACAGGACGGACATGTCATTTTGAACGAGCAGTGAAAGGCCAGTTTGGGGAGAGGGAAGCAGAGATCCACTCATGGTCATACTGCACCCCATTAGTGGGTACCGCTATCATATAGCCGACGAGGGATCAATTCAGCGAGCTGTGTACAATCGAGGCGGAGGATGCAACAAGAAGTCAGCACTCACATGGATTCTTAGAGAATCCCCCATGCACAGCGCTCGCGTTGGAGACGTAAAGACCAAACACACCGTCATATATCATGCGATTGGTGAATAGAGGTGACCACAGAGAGAACAGAAGCGACAGACAGACGGCTAGATGACTGCAGGAGATGAAAATGAAGCCGCAGACCGATGCAGGTACAGCGCATCCAGCTGCGCGAACGGGCTCCTTTTCCGGGATGGGTGTAGTCCTTCAACTACCGCTAATGTACGTGGTGGATGTTCGTCGGAAGCCGCAATGAACTTCATGGCGGTGGAAGCATAGATGACATGTCTTGACGACTGGCTTGCTAGATAATCGACTGAGGGAGGGTCCGGCCAGGGCAATATAATATGATATCTGAATAGGTGGCAGTCCAGAATGTCGAGGAAGCTGTCTTCAATGAATTGCCTAATGTCGGAGTGGGTGTCGTCGTCGTCGCCTAGAGCAATTGATGCAAACATCTCATGAAGTCGTCTTTCCTGCTGAAAAGCGGAGCTTATTGCTAACTCTGGACGACTGGCGATCAAAAAACAGATGGGAAGATTGTGGTCGCACAGGATAGATGCAACGTGAACAATAAGGACTTGTTTCTGAGGGTCGTTGCATTCGTCCAAACCATCAATGACAAACACGCCGCGGAGTGGGCTGGTGCTATGGACGATTCCGGTTTGAATAAGATATAGAATTTTGCGGACAAGATGGCTGAAGCTCGTAGGACTGCTTGGTCAGCGACGCCTTGTAGATGAAGGGGATCGCCCTGGACAATAGGCTCGAGAACGGTCATTGCTTGAGGGAAATTCCGGGCCAATTGGTACGCCAGTGTCGGAATCAGGACCTCTGCATAGTTCCTCGATGGGTCGGCGCGAGAGAAGAAGAAATTTCCGAGTATAACTGCGTGTTGGACGCACCGCTCGGCAATGGATTGCAGAATGGCGGATTTTCCAGCGCCAGCGCCTCCGTGGAGCCAGATGAGGCGCTTCCCTTCAAAATATTCACCTTCTCCCAACATCCATAGTTCAAGCCGGTCTAGATACATAGCCCGCGTGTTTCGATGACAGCGTGGTGCGTCGAAACGTCCGAAAGGTCTTTGAAAGCTGTGGTACCCAAGCGTCAAATCTAGCCCACTCTTATCATCGAATGCAATCGGTTTACTTTTGGAGTATCTGGACAGTGACACTGTGCGCACAAATATCGAGCTCGTGTTGGGAAGAGCGAGCAAAGCGGCGTTTGTCAGCAACGGTAAGAGGGGAAGCTGATTGTACAAAAACATGAACGAAAGTTACAACCTCAGGTAAGTGAGTAACGAAGATGCAAAGTATGAAATATATTGAATTAGCCAACAACAAGGTGTGAAGATTGCGCGCGTTCATCCTAATCCATGTCAGTAATAGCGGGCAACTAAGCCTTCTCCAACAAGCCGTCTAGGGAATCTAAAGATAAGCAAATTAAGTATGAAATTCTAAGAGGTATTAAGAAGAACAAGCGCGCACCTTCCCACCGGCAGACGTAGGCATCCATCTCCGAACGAGCCCTCCTCATTGTCTTTGGAAACATCAGTGCAAACTTGGGCAGTGATCGTTTGGCCAGTTGGACGACTTCACTGGTGCAGGCCGATTTATGCAGATAGTATATCACGGCCTTCAAGAGAATAAGACACCTACTTCTAGTTCTGACGATTTTATAAATACGATTGTGACCAAACCCATTGCGTTCAAGGCAGCGCCATACTTCCAAATCGGTGAAGTGAGGATTTTGAAAGTCGCGCAGATATGAACTAAAGCCAGCAGTTAGTTTCGGAGAACAAGGCGACCTCGGCTTCAAGGGTTTATTTCTCAGCCACCATCCTCCATGTGGATTGAAATACAGCCACTCGGGTGCCCACGAAAGACATATGAGCTGCTGGAGAATGAGCTTCATGGCTATGGCTAAGTCAGAGCTCCAAGAGAATCTGCTCTGTGGTGAGCGTCTAATAGCCTCCAAGGATCGAGGGTCTATTATTTTGCTGTCGAGCCCCGTCTGGAGATGGTAGTCAAAATGAAGCCGATAGGACGCTTCAATACCGAATTGATGACCCCAGTTGTCCAACAAACGGTATGTCAGGATTAGACCCGACGCGTTTGATGAGAACATAAGTGCAGGAATGATGCGGTATTGCGGCTTCCCGTGCACAACGTCATTTATGTCATCCAGTACCAGTTCGATGTACATCTGAAACTGATGGATGTACAAAGCATTGTCATTATTGAGAATCTGAATTTGATGTTCTTAGTATTGATTTAGATGTCTGGAACTGTGTGGCTTACCGACTCACGAATAGCGTACATATAATCGCAAACTGACTTGGTGGTTAAGTTCCTAACTTTGCTGTGGGATACTTCTGTATCAAGTGCACAAGATTTCAAACAGAAGTTCCAGATATCCTGGGGGCAATGTACATCAATCAGGGACTGGAGCAAATTGATGTCCTGCGAGCTGATAATAGCTCCGGCCAAACACAAAGTCAAGGCCCACGTGTCGTCGCTCTTGAAGCAAAATGATGATGTTCCGATTTGTACTTTTGGACCATTATCCAACAGCTGGAAGTAACGCGCCAGAAAAAATGCATTGTACTCTCCTGCACTGATATACAGAGTATGTGATCGTTTTTTGTCCTGGAGGAAGTCGCGAAGAGACGCGTGCTTGAGGCTTATATGCATTTCGGCTGTTTTGGTGGAGGATAAAGATATAAGAGATTGGACGTCGAATAAGGCCAGCTCAACATCATTTGGAGAGATGTTGTAGATGCAGCAAACAGCTGCGACTGAGTTTCTGAAATTCGTCAGATAACAGTGCCGCAGGATTCCAAGCACATGGCTGTTGTATTTTGCAGATGTCAAGATATGATTGTAGAGGGTATCCAGCTGTGCAAAGGGACTCTCTGTTCGGGATGGCTTGAGTCCTTCCACCACTTCCAGAGCTCGTGGTGGGTATCCATCGGCGGATTGAATGAATCTCATTACTGTGGCAGCATAGATAAAATGTCCCGATGATTTCAGTACCAGACGGTCAATCGACTCAGCATTCGGCCAATTCAACGGGATACAATTCCGCAGCGGATGCAGTCGGTTGATGTCGGAGAAGCTATCAATAATGAACCAGCGAATGTCGGATTCGGCCTCCTCGTCATCGTCCAAGGAGATAGACGCAAACATCTTGTGTAGCCTGCTCTCCTTCTCGAAAGCTAAACCTATTGCGACCTCCATACGACTGGAAAGTAAGAAACTGATGGGGATACGATAGTCCGAGATGATAGATGCGATAACGTTAATAATGAGCGCCTGTTTCTGCGGGTCGCTGCATTCGTCCAGACCGTCGATGACAAAAACGTTGTGCTGTGCATTGTCATTTTCGATAACCCCGCTTTCGATAAGATGGAGAAGTGGGCGAACAAGAAGCTCGTAAGTCTGCCTCTGAATCGACGCCTTGAAAATGAGAGGGTCGCGCTGAATAATAGGGTCGAGAACAGCCATTGCTCCAGGAAAATTTCGTGCCAGCTGGTAAGCCAGGGTTGGTATTAGAGCCTCCGCGTAATTCCTCAATGGGTCGGCCCGGGAGAAGAAGAACGTCCCAAGGATGACCTCATGTCGGATGCACTGCTCGACAACGGTTTGCATGATGGCGGATTTCCCGGCACCTGCGCCTCCATGAAGCCAGATGAGACGCTTCCCGTAGTACGCTCCTTTTCCTAACATCCATGACTTGAGTTTGTTGAGGTACTTCGTGCGCGTGTTTCGATGACATTGCGGTGCATCAAAACGCGCAGCAGAATCGTGCAGCGCTGTATATGCTACTGCTACTGAAAGATCCTTGAAAGCTGCAACGCACGACCGTTGAGCAAAAAACAGGTTAGCTTTGCATAGGATTTGGCAGTTGGAACGTACCGCTGATGACTCTTGCCTCGCTGCCCACATTGATGATAACATTGCTTCCGGCCCCAGCGGCAACTTGGGTCCCTCCTACAATTGAGATATGGGATGCGCCGTGAAAGATGGACATGCTATAGATAGAGACAATGGAAGTGGTTGAGGAAGGTTCTATACACTGAGAGAGAGGATAGACCACTGTGATAAAGGTGGGCGCGAAAAAGGCGAAGAAATGTGAGCACAGGATGCTGAGTCTTACGCCTGAAGGCCTGACAGGACATGCAGTGCTTGCGTCGCACTACGTCCGACTCAAAAACCCGTGTTTATATACTTGGACCACGCTTACCATGCCTCTCATAATGAATACAATGTAAATGACCATGAGTTCGCGGCAGGGTGTCAAGCTTCCAAGGGCAGTGCAATACAATATATTATATTCAGAGTTTACGTGGTGTTCTGTACCTGCATCAGGACAAACGTGGAAGTCCTATTGGCGAGAAAGACTTGACCCAACAACAGACAGCGTACGCCGAAAAGTTGCGAGGGGCGAGCGGGTTAAATGAGTGATTACTGCAACGCAAATCAAACCGGGACGATTTTAGAGAACCTTAGAGAGAGATAGAGGACGTGCTCCAATAATATCGACAATCAAACCGATTCCACAAACCAGATATGATACCTATCGAATACCAAAATCAATTTCCATTTGGTAGTTATCGTCATAAGCTTGGCCATCTCTACTTTCACTATGCGCCACTGTAGTCTCTTCTTCCTCATTCATTTCTTTTGAATCCCATCGAAGCCATCTGCGCACGGATCTTCTAACAGGCCCCCTTCGCATCCTATCGCACCAGACTTTGCGCAGCAAGCAGCTCCTTTGTCGTAACCACCATAGAGAGTCTCCATCCGCACCACATACGGTTCGTGTTCTCGCCCTTGCAGATGGGCTGGGCATGAAGTTCGAGTTTGAAGAAGTTGAGCACAAGCTTTGAGCCTGGAGAAAATTCAGGTGACAATGGGGTGATGGTTAGATGCACTACAGAGACCGCGAGAGCGACGCCACGCGTAGGGCCCGATTTCGCGTCGAGAGGACCAAGCAAAGAGGCACTTATCAAGGGCGGGAGAGGAAGATCTTTATAAATGTATCGCCCCAGCCTCCGCGGAGGACGTTGCACCACCAGCTGCACAACGGTTGTCGGATGTCTCGCGAGAAGGACTAAAAGTTCCAGTGTGGCAAGGAGGGTGATATACGTAGGTTCATGCATAGGCTGCGGCGATATATGGGGTGGGTATACGAGAGAACCTCGAAGGTGATTTGGCTGGAAAGCTTGTTTTCGATCCAAGATCAATGGGGTAAGGCTAGAGGGAACCAGACGAGGGAGTGGGACCTGGATTCGTGTGGTAGATGAGGAGTACGCCGGGGTGAGAACATCTGCAAGAGTTTTGCAGGAATATTTAGTTCACTGTACTGCAGTAAGTCGCAACTCGTACCAAGATAAAGCCGAGCTCACCAAATTCAGACCGAGTCAGATCGTCTGCACGCGCATAGACCCCTGATTTGCATTAACAGCAACAAGCGGAGACGTTTACGAACGTCGGGCGGTAGCGGACCCCTCCCCAAAGTGCTGCGGAAGTCGTCGCCGGAAATGTTGACCCTCCTTCCCAACTCGAGACCAACCAAGAAGGCTCGAGTATGGCGCATAGGCTCGTAGCGGATATGGCTTCGCGTCGGACGCGGAGGTGATGATAGGGGGGCAAACAAGGCGTTCGAAGGTAGTCCTGTTGAGGTGTTTTTCTTCAAAGCGAAATAGTGAGGACCAAGGAGGAGCCCGGTGCCTGTTGTCGGTGCGTGATCCAGAAAGTGAACTGTGTTGGACTTTATGTCCTAGGTATCGAGCTCATGGTACATTTCGCCAGCCGGGTTTGGTTCATGTTGAAAAGAACAAGCCTTTCCGGAGCGCGGATGAGAGGACTGGTCGCACCAGATCCAAGCTTGATTGAGCAAAGTACACGCTGCACCGTCTCGACGAAGAGAATACACGGCAGCCTTGCTTCGTTGGACTGAGCCAAATTATCCATCTACCCACGGCAGAGCTGCGGCGATGGATGTCAGTGGTCGAGTAGCGAGACAGCGCACATAATATACACCGGGCTTACATTGAAACGGGGGTGCGAAAACGCGTTTTTAGCAGCTGGATGAAGAGCATGTCTTTCTAGTGTGCTGCACCGATGCTGGCGGCACTAACAATATTCCTCTTCCACCCAGCTCAAAGTCGAGCACTACGACGACCCCGCTAGTGGCATTCAGACTAGACACCACCAGCTATCACCCTTAGATGTCTCGCGAGTAGAATAGAAGGCTCAAGCAGGGCGCTTGTGTCCATGTAGGTGGGTGAACCAGTGACAGGCACACGAGACGCCAGAAGTTGAAGGTCGTTCGTCAGCTGGGTTCGGGCAGGAAACCAAGGGCCACTGCTACATGGTAAATGGGCCTCGCGGAGCGTGATTTGCCGAAGTTCGAAGAGGCAGGGCATTTGGATGTTACTTTATCCAAAATCTAGAGCAGGTTGTTAGAAGAACAGTCACTTATCGCTCTGGGCACAGCTGCCAAACACAAACCAAAGCAAATCGTCCATGCCCACCGGAACCTTGGGGATTTTGTCGCCGTGTCTTCCGTTGATTAATGCCTTGTAGTATGGGGCTTTGTAGCTTAGCACGGGAGAGAAGGAAGAAGGATCGTGGCCAAAATCCAGGCGCGTTGCGGCACATCACACATGACTTCGGTCTACTAATACTTGATTGCCGGACAATTAGCCGGCTCGTGATCATGTCTCATGAACACGGGCACGCTCGTTTGCCATTTCAACGCACTCACTGTGGATTTCATACGAGATATGTGACTCCTTTTTGGTCGGCCAGGACACGTTTTCCTACTAATATACCTTGAAAATCAGCCCCACCAGACACGTTGCGTCGCATCCACCGCAAGCACCAAATATGCAGCTCACAGCGTGTGTTCCATGGCCACATCTATTTTCCTTTCTTTTCAGTACTATCTTTACTAGTCTCGAAAACGTCAATCAATATTGTTGAGGGAAAGTAGCTTGGCCTTCTCCATGAGGCCATCCAATGAATCTACAATACGGCATATTATGAACTTCTACTCGATTATAGATAAGAATGCATACACACCTTCCCAGTTCAGGACGTAGGAGTCCATCTCCATGCGAGCCTTCTTCATCAACTTCGGAAACCATAGCGCGGATTTGGGCAGCAATTTGCGCGCCAAATTTGCAACTTCGCTGGTGCAATTAGATTTCGGCAGAAATAGTATGACTGCCTTTAGAAGAAAACGGCATTGTCGTCTCCGGGTGTAGACTTTGTATGCCCGAAGAGCAGAATATGCACTATTCGCAGGCTCTAACAACCTACTTCGCGGTACCCAGAGTTTTTTGCGACGATTCGGACACAGGTGGATGGGTGTCCCAGATGAATCCAGGAGTTGCTGCAGGATAAGTTTCATTGCGATGGCCAAGTCGGGGCCCCAAGAAAGTTGGCGTTGTGGCAAGCGCAGAAAAGCGTCCAGTAATTGCGGGTCCACAACACCGCTCAGATTCCCCTGCAGATAGCGGAAGTGATACCGGTAGGACCCCCCAATGTGAAGCTGACGACCACAGTAGCGGATCAAATGGTCTACCAAGCCTAACTCTGATGGAGCTGAGGAGAAAATAAGGGCAGAAACGATATGATATTGCGGCTTCCTGTGTACAAGCTGATTGAGGTTATCTGATAATAGCTCAATATACATTTCGAGCTGGTGGCTGAACAAATTATTGTCTGCGTTGGCAATCTAAAAGACAATGAGCATGTATTACACATACTGATTCCGGGGGGATGTTCTTACTGATTCACGAATAGCGTCCAAATACAAAAGCACGGAGCGAATTGTTGTCCATCGGACGTGACTCGGACCTGAAAGAATTGTCGCATGAGGTGCAAAGCTCTCAACACAGAAGGCCCAGATATGTCGAGGAGAGTGGCCATTGATCAGGGTATGAACCAAGTCAACGTCTCGCGAATTGGAGATGGCGGTGGCCAATGCTGAGATGAAGTTAAGTTCAAGTCCACGGATAGATGTCCCTTCGATCAAGGGTGCTACAGCGCTTGGGCCCATATCCACCAACCGGAAGTATTGTGCTACCAAAGACGCATGATACGTCTCCGCATCCATGTAGATCCCGACCGACCGCCTCTCGTCTTCAAGAAAGTCCTCGAGCGAGGCATGTCTGGGTATTATGGTCACTTCTGCGTTATCGTTAGGGGACAAATACACAAGTGATCGAACATCGGATAGAAACAATTCGACGTCTGCTGGGGGGACATCAAAAATACAGCATACGGCCGCAACCGTCTTGTAGAAACGTGTCAGATAACAGTGCCTAAGAATCCCAAGTACTTGGCTGCTATATTTGGCAGATGTTAGGATATGCAGGTAGAGAGCGTCCAGTTCAGCAAAGGGACTCCTCGTACGAGACGGCTCGAGTCCTTGGACCACCTGCAGTGCGCGTGCGGGATGTTCGTCGGAAGATGCGATGAACCTCATAGCTGTTGCGGCGTAGACGAAATGACCTGATGACTTCTGTACAAGTGTAGCAATCGAGCGAGAGTCGGGCCATGGTGACATGATATGGTGCTTCAATGGGTGGGTATCAATGATGTCGAGGAAGCTGTCTACAACAAATTGATGAATGTCGGACTCAGCGTCGACGTCGCCATCTAAGCAGATTGACGTGAAGATATTATGAAGCCTGTTCTCTCTCTGAAAGGCGGAAGATATTGCTACCTCCGGACGGCTGGCAATTAAGAAATTGACGGGGACATCGTAGTCACAGAGGATAGATGCAACAATGTTGATAACAAGCGCCTGTTTCTGGGGCTCACTGCATTCGTCCAAACCGTCAACAACAAACATTCTGGAGCTTGGGCCGGCATTCTCAAGGATCCCAATGTCAATAAGGTAGAGAAGCGGTCGGACAAGGAGCTCGTAGGCCTGCGTGTGGAGTGAATTCTTAAATATGAGGGGGTTGCGTTGGATAATCAGGTCGAGAATAGCCATTGCTTCGGGAAACGCGCAAGCCAGCTGGTAGGCGAGAGTCGGTACGAGCACTTCGGCGTTGTTTCTTGATGGATCAGTGCGGGAGAAGAAGAAACTGCCGAGGATGACTGCGTGTGGTGTGCATCGCTCGACTATAGACTGCATGATAGCGGATTTGCCTGCCCCCGCGCCACCATGGAGCCAAATGAGACGCGTTCCATGTTCCTCGTCTCCTAATATCCATCGTTCAAGCTTATCGAGGTATTTTGTGCGCGTATTTCGATGACATCGAGGAGCGCCGAAACGTGCTGCAGAGTCCTGCAGCGCCGTGTGTGCTGCCGCTGCTGAAAGATCTTTAAAAGCTATAAATGACGAGACATCAAGGAAAGAAGACATTCAGTGCTGGATCTATGTTGCCTCGTAGCACGTACCACTGTTACTTCCCGCCTGACCCTGGCTGATGCTGATAGTGCCTCCCGCTCCAACTGCGATCTGCGTCCCCCCTTTGACTGTGACATTTGTTGCACCTTGATAAAAAGACATGGAAGTTTGACAGCGGGTGTGGCGGTGGCGGCTGGAACTGGAGCACTGCTACAGGTTGCAATGCCAGAGGGTAGTAGATGTGAACAACACACAGTTGACAAACCCGCATGGCCACTAGCCCTGGTCACCACGTGACCGCCTCATCTCTGCTTCCCCATGTATATTTTTAGCCATATATTTTTAGAAATGATACCAACCTAAACTCACCCTGTTTTGAGTACGAACAAGTCAGAGAATGGCAACTGAGAGGCACCAAAGACGCAGCGATCCAGTTGCATACCGGATAGTATTCACGATGACGCACCGAGCCCCACTGAGTGCTGAAGAGGATCAGATATGAAGATGGTGAGAAAGACAGAAAGGGAAACGCGGTGTGCACAAGCGAGTCCAATAACAGATACAGAGAAAGAGGGAAATAATGCTAGAAACTCAGTGAATATGACGCAGAAAAGAAAACAGACCCGCTGTAGGGCAAGACTGCCGCGATAAGTCTCCCGTAAATGTTGACTTTGACGATTTCACTGGTACAGACGATGTATGCAGCTATAATATGACCATCTTGAAGGTGCGGCACTTTTGTAAATTGTCCAAACACACGAATGACGAAAAAAGAAACGGTCTCGTAAACGTAGAGAGCCCACCAGACGGCCGCAAAACGGAAGTGTATCCAGACTCGTACCGTCGGCGACGCAACATCCACCTGTTTGAAAGTGTGCACACTCGTTTCGTATGATTATCCACTAACGCACGCCAGAGCCGCTGAGAGGGAGGTGGCGGTCGAGTCGCGATGGAACGCACATAGACACTGCACCTGCATCACGAAGAGGAATCAGAGACGCGTCTAACAGCGCCGGGAGAAGGAGGCCGCTTGTCCAGTGTGCAGCCGGCGCAGTACTGATCCTCGTTCCCAGCTCGAGGTCGACACTCACAAGGAAGACCGTGCCGACTGAACCATTATCCCTAGGACTGTAGAATGAGCAAGTTGAGCTTGACAACTGCTTGCAATGCATGACGAACATGACCCGAGCCCTAGTGGTCATCTAACTCGCGCTTGAAAACTCCACAGGGACAACTTCCAAATTTGAATCCAGATTCAGAGCACCCATATCCATAACGGGAGACGATTGCATCACCACCAACTAGTTATGATATTAATAGATAACCTTACCTGGGATCTCAAAATGAGCATATTACTACCGTACCAACTCGCTCTCTGATCTCCCGGTGCAGAAATTTTGTGGCTGCGTCGAATGTGGTTGCCGAAAGGGTACATAGTTCATCATCTTCATCTTGTCTAGCACCGAGTTCACAGGAAGATGGAAGATGTTATTATTGGAATCAATTAAACACCCCTGTGCTACATACTTGGCTTCGACGTTGTGAGCAAGAGATATTTATATCACAATAATACAGAGTAAGAGGCTTCAGCGTTTGACAGAGCATGATGATATCGGCCGTCCACCCTGAACCATTCATTTAGGATGCAACATTTGCGTCAGTGTCAACGAGGTACCAAGATTCCAGTGTGGTGTTGCACAATTTAAAGCAAGGACATAAACGAAAAGCTACTTCTCATGAGCTATTACCAGAACAATCTTTTGAACAAAAAAATTAAGCGTCCACAAACATTCACCTGAAGCAAAGGAGTCCCACGTAAAATGTATATCCAGTGTAGAAATCCATAAGCTGAGCTCATGTCTAGTCAGCCTTCGGAAACGTCAATGGCAATTCAACGACACCTGTTCTTCTCCGGTCCGGCAAGTGCTTGTGCTCGCTGTCTAGTTTGTAAGTAGTAAAGACGAAATCCGGGCCCCGGAGGCTCACTATATATACTTGCGTGATTGCTTGGTAAATTATTCAGGTTATTTGCCATGTATCTTCTCTCTGCGTTGTCACTGACGGTTGCTCTAATATCCTCTACGTTCGTGGCAGCCGCCCCAAATTTAGAGGTAATGTGTCCTCAGCTTCAAATTTATATCAATATGTTCACACTATCATTAGCATCGAGCCGTCTGCGGTAACATCACAAACGCATACAACCTCCGTCGGATGTACAGCGATACAGTCAAAGACCACATTTACACCATCAGCGTCTTTGAAGAGGGCGGTTACCTCTTTGCTCCACAGGGCTACGTCGCGCAGACACTAAACGCGGCCCTCCTTTTCCGATTCGCCACAGACGCCAGTTCTCTCGTCCCTCTATATCACCTTTACCAAAGCGCCACACAAACCAATTTGTACACATCCAGCGCCTCGCTCCGTCAGACACTTTTGACTGTCGCGCAGCCGCCATACACCGACGCGACCTTCCCCGGATCTGTGGGCAGCATCGCAATTGAGGCGTATGTGTACCCTGATGGAAGCTGCCCCGGGACTGTTCCTTTGCTCTGGGCTAGCAATAGTCTGATCACCGACAACTATTACACCATTGACACGGCGGAGTACAACTCGTTTGTCGCGAACGGGTATACACCGATGGACCCTGTCGGTTGGGTTTACCCTGT
This sequence comes from Psilocybe cf. subviscida, assembly GCA_013368295.1. NCBI lineage: Eukaryota > Fungi > Basidiomycota > Agaricomycetes > Agaricales > Agrocybaceae > Psilocybe > Psilocybe cf. subviscida. Next base: position 7,442,651 of record JAACJJ010000028.1, on the reverse strand, counting down.
CCGTAAGTGCCTGGGTATTGTGGAGTGCAATATTCTTAGACTGACATCTCTCGGACAGCACCTGATCAGGAGATATAGAGAGCCGACTAGAAGGCAAGAAGAAGGAAATAGAGTGTTCAAGGAGTTCATTTAATACAAGTTTGCTTTAAGAATTAACTGAGCGAAGATCTGATATCAGTTTATACATGTGCAACTCAATGGATGATTGACTAAACCATGCAACGAAAGACCGTCTTGAGTGAGTAAATGGACACAGAAGTGCTGCGGCGGTCTTCTAGCTCTATATAAAATCTTTGTATCACACGACCACGGCACGGTATGCACAGAATATAAGAACTCGCAACCTTATGTTGGCCTCACCTCTGCTGTGTCCTTCTACGCTATCAACCAAAGAGGCCCACGGAGAGTAGCAAGTAAAATAGCGTTTACAGCGCGCTGAGGACTCCCGTGATATAAACATCCGAAAATCGCAAGTCCCACATACGACATAAAATATGAACCAACAATGCATCGTATCTGTGCTTTCGAAGCCCAAACCGACAAGCCAATGAAGTAAGTGCAGGAACGGGCATGCGCAGAAACCAAAGGGCGAGAAAGACACAGACGTATAAAAGCGGGAGAACGAGAGAGCAAGATAGGAAGTGGAACCAAGCTAGAGATCACGAAAAAGACGCATAAGAAAAGAGCGCGTTGTCAAAGCACAAGAGTCATAAGAATCGACATTAGCGTGAAAGCGCCGAATGAATGAAATCCTTGTGTAGTCGTAAGTAAGGTCTCCAGGCCCAGAAATCAATGCAGAAATAGATAACACAAGACAGATAATTATATAGATACTTATATAGGGACGCTTTTTTTTGGCAGCACATCCAGATGTGACAAATGAGGAATGCGTGGGCGCCGTGCATAGCCAAACTATGAGCAGGGTTAGCGCAGCTGCGTCTCGTCGTTGCGTCGTCCAGAGTGGGTGAATTGATCTTGCACCATAGTGCGTGCAACGCAGCGCGCGAAAGTATCTGTAGGAGATCTCAAAGGACATGGTCTCTTTCCCCAGCCACTGCGGCCAGCTTCTCCATGCCTCGGGCATTCCAAAATGGGACCAGATCGGTGCCGGGACCGAATATGACCGATGACGCACGTGACCCACTCGAGCCATCACGCTCACCCAGCGCGCGGAGTAACAACGTCGTCGCGCTCAAAACAGCTCGGGAACCCTACACATTAAGGATATCTATAAAAATTCAAACGGTAAATAGATTATATAAATGTACACCTGTCAAAAACGAGTAAAATTTTATGGTCAATGTTAGAGAAACGTGCACCCACGGCCACTGCAGCCTGCACATATATGTATTCGTGCGCTTGCGCGCGTGCTGAGAGATTTTAATGGACTGCTTTACTTGCTAATTATTGATAAACGAAAACGAGCATAAATAGAAAAACAATAGTGAGTATTGGGCGGAGGTACTACATGCCTATCGAAGTATTCAGGCCTTGAGGTCCTGCGAGCGGGACAAACAACTCTCCGTGGAAGCGCTTAGTTAAACTGATGGCATACAGCCGCCTATTACTAATACTACGTCTGGGAGTAATCAATGTACATACGTAAATACGGGCAAGTCCATATATACTTGCAAAGAAACAGAGGAATTAGATTCTAGTTTAGTCACTCAAAGGGAGATAGTCCCTGGGTGACATTTTGTGACGCGGAGTCAAACCCCTGGCCTCCCAAATGTAGAGATCGAGCAGTTTGATGCCCTGTACATGACCAATTTTTCCCGCTCGGTTCTCAAGTGATATCTTTCAAGTGTAGACTCAATTATTGACATGAACCTTGATAAAAACCACCTATATTGTATGAACAAGGATCAGATTCCGCAGTATTAGAAATTACAGAGGAATATTGCTGCCACCATACACTGCGATATCACAACCAACCTCGGGACTGAACCGGACTCGAACTTAGTAGATGATGCCATAAATGTCCCAACATTGACTAGATTTAGGATACCTGTCTAAATTTTCTTGGCAGCAAAAGCGAGCCCAATGACGGTAATGGCAGATACTAAAAGAATGCCTATCGTTACATAAAGTACTTCTGCGGGAGAGTAGTCAAGTTTAGTGCAAGTACACTTCGTCTGGGTTCTATGCACTTCCTTGGTATATTTCGCAGATGTGAGGAAATGTAAATAAAGCTCCTCCGGTTGTCCAAAAGGATTTCCCATGGGGGACAACTCCAGCTCTTCGACCACTTGCAGTAAGCGTGCTGGATTTCCATCAGGAGATGCAATAAATTTCATAACGGTGGCAGCATGGATGAAAAGTCCCGATGTCCTCCATTTCAGATTATCGATTGCGCGAGGACTAGGCCAGTTCTCCGGGATATCGGCTCGCAGTGGATGCAGTTTGACAATATCACGGAAGCTGTCTGCAATAAAGTGGCCAATATCGGAGGTGGCATCATAGTCGTGATCCAGACTTATTGATGCAAAACTTTCATGCCCCCCGCTTGCCTTCTGGAAAGCATTACTGATCGCAACTTCAAAACGGCTGGAAATTAAGAAGTGGAAGGGGATATGGTGGGCATTGAGCATAGATGCGACAACTTCAATAACGAGCGCTTGTTGTTGAGGGTCGCTGCATTCGTCCAGGCCGTCGATTACGAATACCCTGCGGAGGCCGACTGTATTCCCGATGACTCCGATATCGACAAGATAGAGAATTGGACGGACAAGGAGCTCACGGACCTGCGTGCGGAGTGACGCCGTGAAAATGAGAGGGTCACGATGGATAATCGGCGCCAGAATAGCCATTGCCTCTGGGAAAGCGCCAGCCAGCTGGTAGGCAAGAGTCGGTATAAGGACTTCAGCAAAGTTCCTTGATATGTCCATCCGGGAGAAGAAAAACGTTCCAAGGATCACCCCGTGTTGCGTGCACCGCTCGACAATGGACTGCATAATTGCAGATTTGCCTACGCCTGCGCCTCCATGAAGCCAGATGAAGCGATTTCCCTCGTAGTCCCCTCCTTCTCCTAACATCCATAACTCTAGATTGTCAAGGTACTTGGTGCGTGTGTTTTGATGGCATCGGGACGCATTGCAACGTGCGGAGGAGTCATGCAGTGCTGTATGAGCTGCAGCCCCAGAAAGTTTCTTGAAAGCTACCTCACCCGATTAGGACCCAAGGACATTTAGTTTTGGATGTATGAAACTCACCACTGCTGACTTCCGCAGGGCCACCGTTATTGATATTGACGGCATTTCCTGAGGCTGCGGCGACGAGTGATGCGCCTAGGATTGCAGCATGGGTTGCACTTTGCAGGATGAACATGATAGATCGGGACTTAAGCAATTAGAGTGCAGAAGTTTGGGAGACTGTTGTGGTGTTGTCTAGGAAGGAAGCTTTGGCTGTGACGTGAAGGAGCAGAGTAGATGAGGAGGATCAACTACAGCTGTTCATCCAGGTATATTTTGGTAGATTATGAGATGCAGTGCCATGCCAATGCATCGCCTCCCCGTATTTTTAACTGCACTATTTCTAGCCAGTCATAGGGGGCACCAGAATTCTGGACAAACACTCCGAACCTTTGGTTATCTCCATGCAGGCTCACTATCTTCGACAGCTTAGAGAGTCTGTATGAAAAGGAGAAAACCTTTAGCGGATAGATTGAGTATCAGGAATGGTTTTGAAGACAATTGGGAATCAAGGAGAATCTGAGAAGTAACAGACGTGGAAATACAATGAATGGAGACCAATACAACAATGACGTGGAAGGGTATCGAGGTCGCATTAGACATCTGCGCGCTATGTCTCTGATGTCCTTGGATACACCGCTGGGTCTGGGCCTGAGATTTGGAGGTAACAACAAAGACTGCGGGCCGAGCTTCGAGAGAGAGTCCAATTCACTTCAGATAATTATACAGAGTTTAACATCTATTCTAGCTCCGAGTTCAGAGGAGGATGGAAGGTGTTATTATTCAAACTAATCGAACACCCCACCGCTAATAGATATCACGATAATGCAGAGACACAGAGGGGGGTAATAGTACGGTGTATGAGAACTGCCAGGTCAGAATATAAATAGCTGCCTTGATGATGCTTGCTACGTAATTGACCAGACCATGGCAACCAAGAAAGATCACAAATGGAAAAAAGTCACCAAACAAGTTGTCTTACAGACATGGAAGGGGACCCTCAATAACGAGGCTAACCTTCCCGAAGATTGGATAGGAATGCGCGGGGTTTTAGTGAGTTCCAGTGTGGGGGTGCGACCGCCAGGTCGCAACCGCTGATAGCGGGCCCTCACTCGTGAGTCTCACACTACCTGTAATAGGGTGTGCATGAAGCATTTCCCCTCGGTTTGGCATTCCTACTCGCTCTGCGGCAACATCATTCCCCCTGTGAGGTCCCCTGCCTCGCACCCTCATGCCCGAGTCCAATAGCCAACTCTTGTTGACAGATTGCTCTCGATTACGGCTCCACCAAAAAAAAAAAATGAATAAAAAAATGATGCTTGCTACGTACTCGCCTATCAGCATGAATCCTTGGCAGAGATCTTCAGCATGCTCGGCGCTGTGCCACTCGCACAACATGTAAATTTTCAAAGTGACAGATACAGTGTCCATTTATACTCACGTTGACCAAAAACTGCAAGCTTCAAGCCAGCAATGCGCCTACTCCGCTGTAGTGGTGTATTGTACGATTTCGACCGATTTTTCACGGCCTGTGACACATAGGGCATATTGTTCACTAGGCCGATGGCTCACAGCTGGCTCTGATGTGCGACAGCGTTGAATATTGTTCGCAAAATTATTCACAACGCAGCGGCTCTGAGCGAAGACAGAGCCTACATATAACGGCCCCGATTTGGACGCGCGCTAATGAGCACCCAATATATTGCAGAATTAGACTTATATTCAGCTTTGAACTTGGCCAAAACGGCGCCAAACAGCGCAGGGGAGCTCGTACATCACGAAAACAGTAGATATATGCCATTTGTAGCGAAAAATCACCTTTTTTGTCTGATAAAACTTGGTTTTGGCCATTGTTCACTGACGCCTGTGACCTGTGATCTGCATATATTCTTGTCAACCAATTTCTAACGGGATAAAATGCTCAAATCTACTTGTGTACCTTGGACTTGTCGTCCACTGTAGACCTGGACCAACTGTAGATAAAAATGCCATCTAAACTATTTAGCAACCCTCGCAGTGCATTATCAAACTCAGACTTGTCCCCTATATACTAGGCGATGACAATGTATCTCAAGGCTTGCTGCTTTTCCTGTAAATTGTAAATGGAAGGTATCCGACGAACGTAGTTGGAACGTAGACCCCACGACATCAAGAGAACGTTGATGCAATCAAAAAAAAGACTGCCAAGACATTTCCTTTTTCAGTGAATATAGTGGGTGAGGAGTCTTTCTGTTGCACAGCAAGCCAATTTTGGATATGTGAATCCATAAAAATTATCAATGATCTCTCATGAGCCCAATCTCAGCCCCTACACGCCCCGCGGCTGCGCAAGGTGCTCTGCGAGATTGTTTTTTGCTTCAAGTTTAAGCTCGCGCAATTATAAATTTGGATCTACTACTAGTCTATCTCTAAGCACAAATCCATACCACCTGTCGGATCAGTCAATATCATTAACGGATAATGACTGTGACCGCTCCAAGACGCCATCAAGCGAGTCTAGAATGTGGGGGATTAAGAGAAGCCGGATCCATTGTAAGAATTACCACGCACCTTCCCAACGCTGGACGTAGCCATCCATCTCGGCTCGGACCCTCTTCATCAACTTTGGAAACCACAGTGCTGCCTTGGGGAGAAACCTTCGGGCTAGCTTGACAACTTCGCTGGTGCCATTGGACTTGCGCAAATAGAGTTTGATGGCTTTCAGGAGAAGATGGCACTGATTTTTCCGATTCTGAAATTTCTCTTCGCGATATCTACCATATCCGTGCCGCTTACAAGCAGTGAATCCATCGCCATTCAGGTTCAGCCGAGCAGACAACTTTGGCGACCCTAATGATATACGCTTCAAGGGCTTTCTTCGCTGCAGCCATTGATGATGTCGATTCGGACACAGACGTTCTGGTCTCCAAAATCCAGAATTATCTGCAAGTTGCTGGAGGATGAGCTTCACTGCAATGGCCATGCCGGAGCTCCAGGACGTTTGGCTTTGTGGACAAGCTCTGATTGCTTCGAAGGACCGAGGGTCTATGACGGCGGAGTTAATGCCCCACAGACTTTCAAAGTGATACAGATAGGATTCGTCAATGTGGAATCGAGTACCAAAGACGGACAGCAACTCGTGTGCCAACAACAGGCCTGTTGGGCTGGAAAGCAATAATAGTGCAGGGATAATATGATATTGCGAGCTCCTGTGCATAAATGTGTCGAGGTCGTCCAAAATCAGGTCAACATACATCTCGAATTGGCGCTTATATAGGATATTGTCTTTGTTCGCAACCTAAAGCCGGCGCCAGACGGTGAGTACTGATTCAAATGCTCAGAAGTGTGTTGCTTACAGAATCACGCATTGCTCGCATATAGTCGCAGAGTGCCCCTGTGATTGCGTACCTATGATGGCCACTAGATCTTGAAGTTGTGTCATATGGCAACAATTCAAGATAGAAATTCCAGATGCCCTGTGGGGAATGACTGGATATCAAAGATTGGAGCAAATTGATGTCCTGTGAGTGCTCAATGGCTGAGGCCAGTTCCCATATCAGAGTAGGCCCCCCTCCTTGAGAGGTATATACCCAGGGCGTCAGCAGTGCACGAGGAAAATTATCCAAAAACTGGAAATAAACCGCCAGAAGGGAGGCATTATAATCTCCTTTGGTGATAAAAAGCTCTTTTGATCGTTTCTTGATTGTAAGGAAGTCCTTTAGCGAGGCATGTTTTGGGCGCACACAGATTTCTGCCTCCGTGTTCGGTGACAACGATACAAGGGATTGGACATCTGAAAAAAATAGCTCGACGTCCTCCGGAGAGGTTCCATAAATGCTACATACAGCTGCGACAGAGTTACTGAAATCGGTCAGATAGCAGTGCCTCAGGATGCCAAGCACTTGACTGCGGTGTCTTGCTGAGTTTAGGATATGCATATATAGAGCATCCAGTGCTGCAAAGGGGCTTCTTGTCCGGGATGACCCTATTCCATTGACCACTTCCAGTGCGCGCGGTGGATGTTCGTCACAGGACGCAATGAACTTCATGGCCGTGGCAGCATAGATAAAATGGCCGGATGACTTTTGAACCAGAGCGTCAATCGAGTGAGGGCTGGGCCATGGCAATTTTATATGCATTCTCCACGGATGGTTGTCAAGGATGTCAAGGAAACTGTCCTGGATAAATTGACGAATGTCAGAGCGTGCATCCTTGTTATCATCCAAAGAGATTGTCGTAAACAGAGGGAGTATCCGTTTTTCCTTCTGAAAAGCAGAAGTGATTGCTACCTCGGGACGACTGGAAATCAAAAAACGAATGGGGAGACGGTGATCACAGAGGATAGATGCGATAATTTGGATGACGAGACCCTGTTTCTCTTTTTGTGTGTCATCGCATTCGTCCAAACCGTCTATGACAAAGACTCCACCGGAAAAGCCTGTATGAATGAATCCTGCTTTCACAAGATAGAGAACCGGTCTGACAAGGAGCTCGCGGGTCAGGGTGTAGAGAGACGCTTTGAATATCAGCGGATCGCGCTGAATAGTGGGTTCGAGGATGGCCAGCGCTGTAGGGAATGCGCGGGCGAGCTGGTAGGCAAGAGTCGTGATCAGAACTTCGGCGTAGTTCCTTGATGGGTCCGTGCGGGAGAAGAAAAAGGTTCCAAGAATAACGCTGTGTTGGGTGCACCGCTCTACAATGGAATGCATAATGGCGGATTTTCCAACGCCAGCACCTCCATAGAGCCAGATGAGATGCTTCCCGATAAAATCCTCTCCTTCTCCTAACATCCAGAACTCGAGTTGATTGAGGTACTTCGCTCGTGTCTTTCGATGACATCGCGGTGCGTCAAATCGTGCGGCAGCATCGTGCATTGCCGTATGTGCCGCGGCTGAAGAAAGGCTGCAATGTTTGATTATAGACCTGAATAAAATTTGGCCGTCAATGGAAACGTACCGCTTGTCGCCCCTAGACCGCCGCCATGGTTGACAGTGACATTACTTCCTGCTGCGGCAGCGACCTGCGTTCCTCCTAGAATTGCAACATTTGTTGCGCCTTGCAAGACAGACATGATAAGCCCCAAAACAGGGGAACAGAGAAGGAAAGTGTAGCGGAACAGAGTGGCAATATTAGCCAGGGCAGGGGGAGGATTGGGCTGGGTAGTGAGCGTCGAGAATCAATGAACGGTCAGGGAAGTTCACTCTTGTCCCCGTAAGTGCATGAACCGCCGGTCAGAATATACAGTGCGGTGCACCACATCACACTCCCATTTCTATTTTGGACCAACTCTTCAGATGCCTTTGATCACGGAATAGACATAAGACGATAAAAAAATACACCCTTGACAGGCGGAAGTGACATCCTCACGACCCACTAGTCACAAAGATGTGATGGAGGATCTTCCACGATACCAAGCCACGTTCACAATCACGCATAGAACAAAGCAGACACCCAGAGAAAACGAATTTGATTAGCATGGCTGAAGGTACATCAATCTTATTAGACCGCAGAGACAGACCAGTCAGTTGCATCGACAGTCCAACATCACCTGCTCCGGCTATAATTGTACATATTATCCCAAATTTGACAATGTTGTAACCCGAAGAGACGACTGATGATTTCGTCAGTCTCAGATCCATTTGATCGCCTGACCCAGAAACAGGGAGAAATCGTTTTTAGGCCAACGGATATTAATATCTTCAAGCGTCGCTGATCAGAAGGACACTGCCAAGCATGCAGTAGCGAATCAAATTATCGGTGTGAGGATTGACATGTGGACAGAGTAGGCTGGGGTACTAGTAATCGGGACAGCTCGTTGTCATAGCTGTGCGAGTATACCTCAAATAGTTGGCAGGTCGGAACAGAGGAGGAACATATACTGAGAGAGTGAGGGAGGTAGAAGGCAAGAGCGAGCTATATATACGAGACGGAACCTATGCGCTGGCCGTCATTTATGACTGCAAACAAGCAGTAAAGCCTTCAGAGATGCAAAGTAAACATTTTAAACACTGATACATGGTGCAAATACGGCCTGGGTAGCCCAGCATGTGGCCGAAATAGCCTGGAAAATAGTGCCTTGCAGAATTTTTTTTCGGCCTCACAGCCGTGAAGGGCTATCGATTTGCACGAGCCGATTTTCCAAAATCGAACTTTTGAAATTCAGACCCCAAAATATTGGCCACTGGTAAAAAGTGCTCCTAAATTCATGAAAAAATGCACAAACGACTCTTTTTGACGAACTGGTTCTGATTCCGTACAAATTGGGTCACTTTATGGAGTCGTTTGAGAGAAAATCGGACATTGATGGCCAAAATGACCGCCGAAAATGGAATGACAGCTCGCTTAATGTCGCTTAGTGCCGGATCTCCAGGTGGCATGAGTTCGCAGGGACTTTTCGTCAGTTTCTTGACAGAGTCTGCGAGAGGGCGCCATCAGACTGTTAACGTTTGTCTCAGTTTCTCTTAAGCTGCCTCGGCAGGCGGTGTTTTGGAAATTTACTCGCCGAAAATCCAATTTTGGACGGCAAAATTGTCTCCCATAGGCCCAATTGACGGCCAAAATATCGCGATTTTTTGCCTCAAAAATTTGGCCGCCACAATTTCTCGTGGGAGAAACGTCGGAGGTGTGTTTTTCGATGCCTTTTGCGATTCCGAATATGAATCTGAAAGTTTTGTGTCGAAATTATGGCTCGATCACAAGATACCCGCTAAATACACCACTTGTCAGACTTTGCCTGTCCGGTACTGTATGTTAATCAGACCTTACATCTGCCAGACGAGTGTGCACAGATTGTATTTAGCTTCATGTGAGCAGGAAATGGCGTTTGAAGCCCTAAAAACTGTTGTAGTATACGTAGAACAATATATTTATTTACACAATGGCCAAAACTTGTCAATTGACTGAGCAGAGCAGGAGAAATGCGACGTTTTCGACGAAGATGGGGACGGCGAAGACGCCATCAAATCACGTGCCCCATCGAAGATGACAAGCGCGAGTGCATACCCACCACCATCCGGTAATGGATTTCCGGCCCGGAGCCCCCTGGGGTTCAGTTCATTGAAATTCAACATCTTTCAACTATAGAATACAAGTCGACCAGCACCATACCAACGCGAGCCAGCTACACGTGCTAGCATATCGAAGGCGAGGCTCAGTGGTCCGAGTCGTAATTCATCCTCGCGTCATCGATTGGTGAAGGTTGGGTGAAGGCAAAGGGTGAACTCGAACTCCGAAGGAACCTGGATATCCAAGTCGACGCGGATCAACATGGACACGTGATGTGACGCGTCCAAAACGCGTCCGAGTATCTTGCAAGCCAGCGTGACAATTAAAAATTTGAAAACTTGGGCAACTAGCCGTCTCTGCTCTTAAATCCAGAGGTCCATCATGAATTTTGGACTTCTCCCATGTGCCGATTCACGTTATATTTTCTCAAAGACGTGCTCTATTCTGGGTCTTTCTGAGGCCCTTGAAACACCACCTCGACCACATGCGCGTCCTGTTGACTGCACTGGTAGCCCCTTGAAATGGTCAATGCTCTGAAGCCTGGGACGCTCGCACCATGCAGCGCGACAGAAACATCGTTTATCATCGGAACATCCGAAAATTCCTAATATCGGCAGCTACGCCACCAGACGCGTCGTGTTTGCCACAAAAGCATATTCGTAGCTACCGCACAGCTTGGTCTAAGGGCGTGGTACTTCTCCACTACTTTTAATTCAATTATAACTTCTCTCAATTATAACTTTTCTCGTACCCTTTTTACAATTGACCACGCTGTACTCAACTCCAGCCTGTAGACTTCTATCCATAGACGTTTCCGGTTTTGAAGTCAGAGTATACTTTTGACATGGATTTGCGATGGATATGCAGAAACATCTAGGTTTTATATCCCAGATGTTGGCATTCATAGTGACTGTGAGGATTATGGAATCATCCAACTCGACTACTTGCTGCTCAGTCCTTGATCGCAGGTTAACTGCCACTTCCTTTATTCTATCGTAGTACTGTAATATGAATCCTGGGCTGCATCGCCCATTCTTTCCATGCATCCATTGAATTTCTGCTGTAACGGGACTTTATCGTACACTCTCAGTCAAGCGAGATCGAGAATCTTGAAACAGTAACGCGGGCTTCCCACTGCATCGCCGCGCCAAAAGACCCACTGATGACCGCATGAATATGTCCAAACTGGTTCTTACTGTCGTTCGCGCTAAAAGTAGCACATTCTAGCCAGTCTCAGTCGTGTTACTTTGCTGTATGTCGGCTTACGCGTTCAGTTCAGTTCATAAATAAATTGTTATAGTTGTGTTCTGCTACGTTCCTATCGAAGTGCTGATGTCCAGGCGGATCGAAAGAGTATGGTGGTATTGTCCAAGAAGATGACTCAGTCCAAGGCCTGAAAGGCGATAAGCAAAGCGGGGTCAAGCAAATATTCACATCTGCCTGTGAGAATCATGGAATCATTGACAGAATTTTTCAGTCCCGTGCATCGCATCCTTATGATCTTCTGTTTATTATAGAATACACTTTGAAAGTATGCACCAAAATACTCTCCACAGCAATGGGCCATGTATCAAATGCGCTGATCCTTCGGAATGCAGGGACGCCACTTTTAGACTGACAGCTATAAATATGCTGAGCTTGAGAATCACAGACCCACCAGACGCCCGGCGTCGTGATTGACACAGAGAGAGACAGGTCCGGAAGTTGAAACAGCTTGTTGCAATATATAGATATCGTATTACCCTACATAGAATAGTTGCTGGAGTAAACAGAGGAGGAAGGGATATAGAATGATTGACATATGATGCGAGAGAGACAATCTCTTCCGAGCCATACCTCGACTGGCGGAGCCAGCTGGACCGGAGCGGACGACGTGGTGCTTAGATTCGAGGTATTAGACGGGAAAGCTGCACTAGTGCGAGGAGGGCCGCAGAGATATCCCGAGGAGGCCTGGTTTGACTGTGCTTAAATAAGTCGCGGCTCGTTCCAAGGGAACTGTGAACTCACCCAATCTGGACCAAGTCAAAATAACAACGCATGCGCACCAGACCCAGGGAGACGGAGGTAGAAGCTGTATCGCGTCGTCGCGCTGTCCGGTGATGGAGAGCATGATGTTTGTATGATGAGCGCAGTGCGCAAAGAGTGAGACACAGGGGTCCTCACAGAACTTCTCCAAATCAGATATGTGTGGAATCACTGGCTTCGTGATATGCGGACCGAGGACAGGCGCGTCGACGAGCGCCAGCAGAAGGAGGATCTCCTATGCTACCACAGTCCGAGGCGTCGTCGGAACTGGTCCCTGGCAGATCGAAGTGTGAACCGATGACCACAACCACGGCGCGCTCAGACTCTACTCTGTACTTGCCGTCGCACCAACACGGATACTCCACGAGAGGTGCCGAATGTTCCAGCACCCCGCCTACGGCGGCAGTCGAAGCCTGCGCGTTGCGTGCAAATGAGAACGTCGAGGATGTGTGACCTTGTAGGAGAGCCTGTTCGCGAGTTGGAGTCGTACGAGGAAGGAGAGTGAGCCGGGTTGGCGGCGCTGGTGGTCGTTGTCGGTACATGGACCAGGGAGTGAACTACAATGAGAAGGTTTATTAGGGTAGGGAGGTCTGTAGGGGCTTAGTGAGTCTCATCTCCCCCTATGCATATAAGCATTGAACTCGCATCGACAACAAGCAGGGGCGGATTTATGAGCACCTGGAGAAGGAGGATTTTCTTCAAAAGTGCTGCGTCAGTTGCGGCGGAGAATATTGAACTTCCTCCCCAAATTGAAGTTAGAACTCATAACAATGACGCTACGGACAGCGGGTCCTTTTTATCACCGACTGAACCAATCTCTTGACGGCCAATATCCAGCGCTGTGCTCTTTCTCTCTTCTCGCGTCACATTCCTCGCCAGCCATCCGTCTCTAGAGCATGTTACATATGCCTCTCGCGCCCTTCTCCGGCCCACAGTGCGCAGGGATACACACCCCTGCTGGTTACACCAGTAGGAAAGCGCGTTTCGGCTAGGCTATATGCGGTCTACATTCTGGCTTTGCCGCTTTGCCATTATGACCGAACAAGCACAGGACTTCCACCGTCTACAAGGAGAAACGAGTAGCGCCCTCCAGCGGCGGGATGGTGAGCCGTATTTTGCGCTGCACAGAAAGTAGAATTTGAGCAACCTAGTACGTTCGGAAAATTTTGAGTTGACGCACAGACATCCGATAGAGACAGTGCCGAAGACGCTGCGTGGGACAGAGGTCGCATTGACTAGGGCGAACAACGACGTTTCCATCAGAATCGGGAGGAGGAGAGAGTCCGGCCACTGTGCTGTCACCAACACTTGCGATGACAGTTGTCCTCCTCCTCCAACTTCCGAGCTCAAAGTCAAATCCCACGACAAGACGATCACACCTTCCGCCTCTGCACCACCAGTCGTGTGGTTGTCGTCAGATGCCTATCGAGCAAAATAGAAGGTCTGAGAGACGAGAAGAGGCAATTACGTTGATTGCAGCACTATATGCGAATGTGCGTCATGCAGACGGAGATCTCGGTGGTTCCTTAGTCGGCGAGTTCGTTTTCGAGCTGGACTTTGACGGGGTGGAGCCAGAGAGAGACGTGCGGAGGAGGTGCTAGATTTGGGGCGGTGAACGAATCGAACCAGGGTAAGGAGGCCTGCAGGAGAGGGAGGCCTGGCTCGCTTTACCTCAGTAAGTCGCGTGCCATCCCAAGGGAAATGTGAACGCACCAATTTCAGACCGGGTCAAGTCGTCTACACGCGCATATGCACCAGACTCATGTTACGAAGACCGAACAAAGGCGCGTTAACCAGGACCAGAGAACCCTCTAAAAAACAGTCGAGCATGCTGCTCCGCTCGAAGTCGGAATGTATGACGACAACCCACACCAATGGTGCGCTCAAACTCTCTGCGATAGCAGCTGCACTAACATCCCCGAGTGTATTGCAAAAGAAACGGACGGGTCGAGCCCCGCATGAACGGTGCCAGAGTCGGCAGATGCATCTCTGCTATCGGACGCGATGCTGCAAGCCTGCGGACGGACTTGTTGGGAACTTCGTTCGACATTAGGGAGCCGGGACCATAGCTTTGTGAAGAGGGAACGAGCGGGGTAGTGGTGCCTATTATTGTTGGTGCGCGAAAGGGGGAGTGAACTGGGATTCGAAGATTCGTATGGGTCGTTCGGATGGTGTAGTAAAAGATGCCTATCCGTGGCGCGGACAAGGGTGTCTGCAGTAGAGGGCGCCAGCCAAGCTGATTTATGCACGTGCGCGAGGCCGTCGAGGATGAGAGCGAGCTGCAGCTGTTGTTCGTCGCATTGGATTCGGTCGAGGACGAACAAGTTCAACAACTCGACAGGCGGGCACACGGACGGTTCTGCCGTACGACGTCGGAAGCACGATCAATATCTGAATTTTGATTGACGATCCCTTATACAGACGGCATCGCGGCAGACCAATCAATAAAAGCTTACTCTCCACACAGCGTCCATTCCAAGTCCATTCTAATCCGTGTAGTTTACCAAAAATCGTGTATATGTGAACAATCACGCCATGACAATATGAACGCGTTCAATCTACAGTTCACAGTCCTGAAAAGTCTTCAAAAAAATTGAATTCCTGGTGAATTGAGTTACCAGAACAGTGATCCGCCTCTTGAAATTTGAAAGCTTGATCGTTGCCTATCATCTCGACCTTGACTGGGTCTTGTGTGCTGCACTCATAAAGCCTCAGAGATGCTCTCTTCTCGTCTCTTATTATGCCACAAGGCTCTCTACCCGACTGACATGCTATGCCCTGGACAGCATGAATATCAGCACCAACAGCCGCGTCGCGCTGGCTACAAGCACGAACCAAGCAACAGAGATAAGCGGGAAGTCGACTCCAATGAGCCGAAAGACGAGTACGACTAATTTCCATGCTTGACGCCCTGTTTTCGACTCAAGAGTGCCACTGACTTCGAAGCCAATGTGGTTTAGATTTATGACATCGCTGTAGAAAAATGAAACGTGCGTTTCCATCCACTTTGCTGCTCAGTGACCGCGTCAATTTTGGCTCCCTATTGCTATGAAAAGCTCTGTGGTATGCTCTCAGGCCACACTTGCCTCATGGTACCAACTCGCTACAGTAAAATGCGTCAAGGCATCTCATATTTCTCACTCTTGCATAAGAAGTCAAAATCGTGGTCGAATATCCCTGCAAGAAGATTGATACTTCACAAGCTGCGCTAAAGCGAGCGCTCACTTGAAAGAGCGTGAAATTGGATGCGGGACGCTTAGCGCGGTTGTCTATGGTGTCTTACTGTCTCCAGAAATACCCAGAAAGTGCAGTCAATTGCAGACGATACTTAAACGGGACATATTTGAAAATACAATATGAAATCCACAGAGCACGCCATTTAGTCAATATTGTTGATAGAAAGTGAATTTGTGGTTTCTAAGAGGCCTTCCAACGACTCTAAAATGTGGGAAATTAAATGAAATTAAGATACATTGTATGAGTGAACACGCACCTTCCCAGCGACGGACGTAGGCATCCATCTCTGCGCGGACCCTCTTCGTCAGCTTGGGAAACCATAAAGTGGCCTTGGGAAGTGTTTTCCGCGCCAGATTGGCGATCTCGCTGGTGCAGTCAGATTTATGTAGATACAATGTGACAGCCTTCAGCAGGACAAAGCATTTTATTCTCCTATTGTTGATTTTATCAGCATGGCCCTGGCTGTATCCATGAACGCAAAGAGCAAGCCATCCTTCATGAAGCAACAGTAGTGATTCGGGTAATTCGCAAAGGTATGCATAGAAGTTGGAAGACACTTTTGGAGACCCAAGTGATAGATGCTTTGAAGGCTTATTATTCCGCAGCCATCTTGTATGGGGATTGGGATATAGAAGCTCAGGTGTCCATGAGATCTTCACAAGCTGCTGGAGGACAAGTTTCATTGTAATGGCCAAGTCAGAGCTCCAGGACATTTGGCTTTGTGGCAAAGACTTGATGGCTTGAAAAGATCGAGGGTCGATTTTGCTGTAAGTCTCGTTTAGCAGGGGGTCCATGAAGTGAAGTCGATAGGATGTGTGAATCTGGAATTGACGACTCCAGCAGTCCAAGAGATAGTGCGCCAAGAATAGGCCTGAGTGACCTGATGAGAACATGAGCGCAGGGATGACACGATATTGCGGCTTCCTATCCACAAAATCGTTAATGTCATCCAAGACCAGTTCAATGTACATTGCAAACTGTTGGAAATACAGTGCATGATCATGAGGAGCAATCTAAATGCCAGTCATGTATTTTGAGAATTTATGCAGAATCCAGATGCTTGGAAGGGCATTGCTTACCGAATCACGAATGGCACTAATATACTCACAGACGAGGTCAGTGGTGTGTCTCCTGATGTCACTGAGTGATAATCTCGTATCAAGTTCAAATGATTCGACACAGAGGTTCCAGATGTCGTGAGGGGTATGGCGAGAAACTACGGACAGAAGCAAATTGGTGTCTTCCGTATTGACAAGAGCATTGACCAAACCATAAATTAGGGAACGGACATTAACCATCTGGAAGTAAAATGAATGTTTTGGTGTTTGGACACCATTATCGAGCAGCTGGATGTACCGCGCCAAAAGACTCCCGTGGTATGCACCAGCAGCCCTATAAA
The DNA here is from genome assembly GCA_013368295.1 of Psilocybe cf. subviscida. Classification (NCBI taxonomy): domain Eukaryota; kingdom Fungi; phylum Basidiomycota; class Agaricomycetes; order Agaricales; family Agrocybaceae; genus Psilocybe; species Psilocybe cf. subviscida. The sequence goes on along the minus strand of JAACJJ010000028.1, from coordinate 7,425,815 downwards.
GCAGTTGGGACCGTTCCTCATTTATGAGGAAATCACCAAGAGAGGCATGTTTTGGGGTGATCCAAATTTCGCCCATCTCGTCAGGGACTAGAGAAACAAGAGATTGAATGTCCGATAAAAAGACAGGAATATCTGCCGGGGAAATCTCATTGATGTAGCATAGAACTGTAAGGGTGTTGGGGAAGTTCGCTAGATAGCACTGCCGGAGGATTTCGAGTACTTGCTTGTTGTATTTTGCAGAAGTGAGGATATGCATGTACAGCGCATCCAGTTCCGCAAAGGGGCTTCCCGTCCGGGATGGCTCTAGTCCTTTGACTACTTCCAGGGCGCGTGATGGATGTTCATCAGAAGACATAATGAACCTCATAGCGATTGCGGCATAAATAAAATGCCCCGAGGATTTCGATACTATGTGATCGACGGAGTCGGCACCAGGCCATGGCAATGTGATATCCCCTCTCCACGGATGACTGTCAAGAATATCAAGAAAGCTGTCTTCAACGAATTGACGAATGTCAGACTCTGCATTGTCGTCATCATCCAAAGAGATTGATGTGAATATTGGAAGCAACTGTTTCTCCTTCTGGAAAGCGGAATTTATTGCAAGCTCCGGCCGACTGGCAATCACAAAACAGATGGGGAGACGGTACTTGCACAGGATAGATGCGACAATTTGGATGATAAGCGCCTGTTTCTGTTGGTCTGTGCATTCATCCAAACCGTCAACGACAAACACTCCGTGGAATGGGTTGGTGTTTTCAATAAATCCAGCTTCAAGCAGGTAGAGAAGCGGGCGGACAATGAGCTCGTAAGCCTGGGTATGGAGTGATGCCGTGAAGATGAGGGGGTTGCCCTGGATAACGGGCTCTAGAACGACCATCACTGCAGGAAACGCACAAGCCAGCTGATAGGCAAGCGTAGGTACAAGGACTTCAGCGTAGTTCCTTGAAGGGTCGGTGCGCGAGAAGAAGAAGGCTCCAAGAATAACGCCGTGCTGGGTGCACTGCTCCACGACAGACTGCATAATGGCGGATTTGCCAGCTCCAGCGCCTCCGTGAAACCATATGAGGCGCTTCCCCTCCAAGTCTTCTCCTTCTCCTAGCATCCATAGCTCAAGCCGGTCCCGGAATTTAGCGCGCGTGTTTCGATGGCATCGCGGAGCGTCGAAACGTGCAGCAGAGTCGTGCAGCGCCGTGTGCGCCGCGGCTGCTGAAAGATCCTTAAAAGCTACGATGCCCGACCGTTAACAGACAAAGATTAGCGTTGAACATGAGGCAATGGTCGGAACGTACCACTGCTACTCCCTGCCTGGCCCCCCTGATTGATAGTCACAGTGCTTCCCCGCGCGGCGACATGAGTCCCACCGTGGATTGCAATATGAGATGCGCCGTGCAGGATAGACATGGTTAGCTGGTGAGAAGTAAACTGCGCAGGTATGAAGAGCCAGGGAGGAGGATCGATCAAGATGAGAATGAGCGAAGCAGAGGACCGTGTGGACAGCATCTTCACTTGAGATGCAGTGCCTCGCATCGCCTCTAATGCGGTGTTCCGGTTTATCTATAGAACACATCTACAGTGTCCTCTGACACAGCGGATGTCATGATCCTCAGGCGAAATATCAAGCGTCCTGCTATGCAAAGAAGAAACAGCGGACACTCAGAGTTCTGCAGACAATCAGAGGGAATTAAAGCCACTCCATTGCGTTGAAAGTCGAGCCGGGTAAAGAAGCAGACATGATACCACAGCATACCAAATTATATTTCCATTTTATCGTCATCACCCCCAACACCCACGAGGCGTGTTCTACTTTCATCGGCGACCATTATTTGTTCTTCTTCTCGGCCTTCTTCCTGTCTAGCCATTCGCGCCCGCAACCTCATATAAACCTCCATCGCACCCATCAGCGCGAGACTCTGCGCAGCAAACAGTTTCTCTTCGTTGTTACCACCTGAAAGGGCCTTCCAGTCAGACCATAGACGGTCGGCGTTCTCACTTTCCGCGCGGCTTCTGAGGGGTCAAGAACGAGAGTGGACTGATAAGGAGAAGCGGCTGCCGATGGAGCGAGACGACCCACGGACACGGCGACGACGACACCGTGCATAGGCACCGAACTCTCGTTGAGAAGGGCGAACGAAGACCCGTTTCTTAGTGCTGGCAGAAGGAGCACGTTCTTCCACTGCGCTGCCACCATCGTCATCGACAAAGTTGAACCTCCTTCCCGGTTCGACGTCGAGTCCCACGACGATGATACGGACAGCGGCACGCTCAGGCTCTACACCACCAGCTGCACCAGCGTTCTGGGATCTTTTGCGAGTAATAGTGAAGGTTCAAGAGCAGCTAACGTCGAGGCAGTGGCCCTCGCGTCGGTCGCAAAGATGTTGGCTAGCGGGCGGACAAGGACCTCAAAACTGGCCTTGTTTGGAAGCTCATTTGCAGGTCGGACTTCGATGGGTCCAGAGGTCGGAGGCGAGTACAGAGGTGGCTGTCGGGCCAACGCGAAGGTTTTGACAGGCGGGCGGCCGACAATTTCGAAGCTAGCTTTGTTGACGAATCCATCGACGAGCTTGTAAGCGAACCTGGATCAGGGCAGAGAGGGAGCAAGGGTTCGGGTGTTAATGTGTGGACGAGGAAGTCATCTATGCGGCAAGCATACCGAACAAGCGTTGGGAAAATGGTGCGGAAGACGCAGTTTGCGCTGAATAAAGTAAAATTGAACCATATCAGAGCGGGGTAATACTGGGGGAGGGATGTCAATGAGACGATGCGTACCTTATGCCATTCCCGTCCGCTCATACACAGGTTTGTTACTTGGGTCAACGATTGCCGAAGGGATCTGGAAGACCGAAGAGATGCGCTCGTGGAATGAATCGCTGACAAAGAGGCGCGAATGCCGCTTGGATATCATTGGAATTGGAGCTGTCTTCAATCCGTCTCTTCCTCAGCCGTCCCCACCTCCTCATCCTGCGTCATCTCTCGCCAGCCATCCGCCTCCAAAGCAGATTATATGCGCTTATCGCGCCATTCTTCACCAGACGCCGCGCAATGGAATGCCCCTGCTCGTCACACCCGCCCGAATGAGTCTTTGACCAGACTACACGGTCCGCAGTGCAACTCTCGCTTCCTGCGCCGTGATGAAGCATGGTCCCGCCGACGAGAAGAAACACGAAATATCCGCCTGCTCAAAGGCGCAAGGGCTTGGCTTCGCATGGTGTCAACACGGCACTCGAGGCCAAAGATCCAAACGACGGGCGAGGTGACGGTTGGATGTGGTACATAGAAGGTAGTGGCGACCCTATGCATACTCGGTGGTGCCAAAAGTGATGGCCGGTCGACATTTTCCCACGGACACATTGGCCTTCTCCCTAGACTTAAAAGACAAATATCTCGTGCGGAATTGCGCGGAAGTTTGAGATAGCCTGGATAGATATAGGTGTAGACTACCTTGAGCTTATTGTGTAGTTAAAGTTAGATAAATGTGCTTCCTGCTATCATAACAGCTAAAACAAAAATGAGCATCAGGAAGACTGTCTATTTGTACTTTTCGACACATAGAAATGCGTATAGGTTATATACTGCTAATTTGGGCTTTTGGAACGATACATCTATGTCGTGTTAGTGTACCATTGCAGTGATAACGTGCCAAGCATGCCAAGTATGGCTGAATCACAGCGGCTTTGCACAATGATGATTCAGGAAACACTAAGTTATCCTCTTGCAGGCAGAAATTGTGCGTTTCAGAGGGTATATTGTATACAATTTGTGAGAGATTGAAGATCAAAGTACACACCTCCCATTGGGGGAACAGTGAAGCATTGCACTTTGAGATTCAAGATCAAGAATTTGCATTATGGGTTCACTGGCCAGCCGTCATGGAAACTTGCTGGAATTCTGTCATACTCAGCGTACCTGGCACGTTGTCACTGCCATCGTACACTAACACAACATAAATATATCGTTCCAAATGCCCAAATTAGCAGTATATAACCTATACGCATTTCTATGTGTCGAAAAGTACAAATAGACAGTCTTCCTGATGCTCATTTTTGTTTTAGCTGTTATGATAGCAGGAAGCACATTTATCTAACTTTAACTACACAATAAGCTCAAGGTAGTCTACACCTATATCTATCCAGGCTATCTCAAACTTCCGCGCAATTCCGCACGAGATATTCGTCTTTTAAGTCTAGGGAGAAGGCCAATGTGTCCGTGGGAAAATGTCGACCGGCCATCACTTTTGGCACCACCGAGTAGGCGCCAATCTCGTGTTGAGGACGAGCGAGCGAAGACGCGTTTATCAAAGAAGACAAGGAGGATGTCCTTCCCCTAGGCTGCACTCGCAGCTGGTGGGACCGACTCTGACATCCCTGGAAGTTGAACCCCAAGACAACGGTGAGGGCAGCAGCGCACTCGGAGTCTATGCTACCACACCATAAAGATTGTTGGGTGCCTAGCGAGTCGAATAGAATGCGCTAGTGTGGCAAGCGGGTGGTAGAAGCGGCTTGTGTAATTACGATGATCGAGCGGATAGTTAACGACCGCCGAGAAGGTGGTTGAGGAGTTGCTCATTAGCCGTACTCCTGCGGGGTAGAATCGGAGAGGGAGGCGAGGGACGTGGCAGTGCCTAGATTTGGAATGGTGGATGGCGAGGTGCACCGGGGTGAGGACGTCTATAGAACACAGAGGTTCGGTTCATTCTACTTCAGTATATCGCGTGCCGTCCTCAGAGAAAAAGACACATACCAAAATTAGACCGAGTGGAATTGTCTATATGCGCGCTTGACCTGCAAACAGGGAGGTGAGAGGCCGTGTCTCGTCGTCGCGTCGTGCGTCAATGGAAGAGTTAGGTGGACGCTCCGCCGAGATGTAGTGGCGTGGAAGGACCAGGTGGGATTCTTCAGAATGTGGTGTGCGTAGGGACCGGAACCGCCGTTGACCTCTCATGCAGAACAGAAAGCAGAGGCGTGGTCACGAGCGGTAGGAGAAGGAGGATCACATCCTAATGGAGTGGCGCAGTCGCTGCCGAAGCCATTGAGCCGCCTGCCCAAATCGAAGGCGGACCCATGACGGGTACGCCAACAGCGCCGAGCCCACACTCCCCTGTCGCGCCAATTGCACCAAAAGTCCCGGACGTTTCGCGAGAGAAATGGAGGGCTCGAGCTATGCGTCGATCGCGGTGATGTTGATGTCTAAAACGTTTGGCGAACGGGCAGGCGCTAACTTCGATGCCAGTGTTGTTGAGGAGCTAGTCGATGAGTTGGGCTTGGGTAGTTATTTAAGTCAGCGCAGAAATGGAGCGGCGCGGTGTGCAGAAGAGGAAGTGAGCCAGGACGAGGAAATCCAGTGTAATAACAAGTTATCTGGATGAGACTTGGTTCAGTGCATTGAAACTCGGTATCGTTCGTCAACAGAAAACAGGACGTACCAGAACCGAACCAAGATGAGCCGCCTACAGGCGCCAGAGCCTCCAAAGCCAGCCCGGGTGGTCGTGTGTCATCCTCGCTTTGTCGATTGATGAACGGACACCTAAAAAAACCTGGAGGATGTGTGAAGAGCAGAAGAGAGCAGACGCATCATCGAATCGCGGATGACGACATACACGTGACGCGACGCGTTCAGGACGCGTTCGACTCCGAGTACTAGTCTCTCACCAGTAGGCGAACCAACTAATTCCCCAAATTCTGTATGCTGCAGACCCTTAAAATAACACCATCATGTATAGACTGTGTCAATATCAAATCTGTTGCCAAAGTCTCTGAGTAAATTTGATGCGAAAGACAGGCCAGACGAACTGGAAGAGAAGAAAAGTGCAGGAAGTATGCGATCTTGGGGCCTCGCGCAAATTCATGGAGGTCGTCCAATATGAGTTGATTATACATCCTGAACTGCTGCATATACAGTATATTGTCAATGTTTGCAACCTACATACAACGAAGACATCAGTTGAGGATATAAACCAAAGCAACAAGCCCACTACTTCTGGCTCCTCCCTGGCCACCCTGATTGACGGTGATAGTGCTTCCGGCTCAAGTGGCGACTTGTGTCCCTCCCAAGATTGCAACATGAGATGTGCCTTGCAAGATGGACATGATAAGCTGAGAGGTGAAGAAAGTGGTGGGCAGACGAGATGAAGATCGGAAGATTGGGAGAGCGCAGGGGCGTTTATTATGAGAGAGGACGGCTCTTTGCGATGAGGGTGCAGGAACAGTCTCTTTACCCCTGTTCGTGTGAATACAGAGAACCTTGAAAGTTGACAGTCATTGACAGGATGAGCATTGCCACGCACCGCCACCATGCAACTGTTTATTTTAGCTTAGGCTTTCCAGCGTCGAAGTGGACGTCAGGATACACCTCCCGAACCCTTCTCTGAAAAATTGCGGTCAGCAGTTCCACGTTATGCGCCGCGCGGAAGAGAGCAGAGTACCTTGATCAAACCGAGTTTAAGCTATTTTCTTCGTACATGCCTACTTACACCGCCGACAAGCACAAAAGATGAACATCCGACTCAGCAAGGATGACAGAATTAATATTACAGTGAACCAAACCCAAATGGGGCCCTGAAGCGCGAGAGCGCGAAAACGCGACTTGTGCCATTAGAAACATGTTGAGACACAAGTCCATGAGCATCGGTGCCAGTACCAAGGTGTTGGATGAGTGGGGCCCCTGTGCCGTCGCGAATAAGATCTTCAAGCTCAGAGCCGTGCACACTAGCAGGTATAGATGCAGACCCGAACGGATGCAACTTGAAAAACAAACGAACAAATCGATATAGATATAGGAATGCAATAGTGTTTCACAGAATATTCATATTTGGCAAATGAAAAATGCCTAGATACCACGCATGCACGAATTGTAAAAGAATTAGTGCACGAGACAAGTGAGAATTGGACATACATAGCGTGAAAAAGGTACTCACCCAGTACCGCTACCTACTACCATCGATATCTGGTCGGAGCTGAATTATGAGCACCCCACTTCATTAATTTTGGTCCTTAGCTACAAAGTCGAGATTAGCAAATTTACAGTACAAAGAATAATGTAGACAGTCATAAACCTGCACGCCATAACTGCAAGCTTACCGCATGATAAAAATCATGCGGCCGATGTGCGTCTTTGGGTTGCTGCTGTTAAACTCCAACTCAATCCGGAGTACGTCCCTTGAAGGTTCAGGCGCAACAAGACGTACACACCCTGAAACCTCGTTCCATTTGGCATTACACGCAAATATTGACGGCGGCGATGCAGTGCACTTTTTCCAACATTCTACTGGTCTTTCTAATGCAAATTCTCAGTACAAATGATGATTGAGTTTGGGCGAGAATATTGCGAACCTCAATCACCGTCAGTTTTACGCGTCTTACCTGTGGAAAATATGTGGTCTGGTGACATATAGGCTGAGATATAAATAGATTATGATTAGGCGCCCGTCTCTTGAATCACTCTGTTCATACTTGCGCGTACCATATTTGTAGTAGCACAGAGCTGTTGATTTTAACTCCTCTAGCACTTTGTATGATTTGCAATATTTTATAGGACGACGGAGAGTCACCTCGTCGTAATCGTAATCGTAATGATAATCGTAGTGATACTGGTAATATGACAATGATGCTGTATGGATGACAGTATGCTGCAAGGTACAACAATGCGAAAGAGAAAAATGGATGATAATGAGTGCAATGCAGGTGGCGATCAGTGGAAACGAGAATGAGTATGATGCAGTGGTGATGAGATGGGAACAGAGTCAATGAGTGTAATGATGAGCGTATACTGGACAAAAAATGGTGGAGATCAGTGAGTAATGGTACAGTGATCCAATCGAGAGAAGACGAAGAGGATAAGTGAGGATGCGAATAATACAACAACTGTGGTCAATGAAGATGAAGTCGATGCAGATGGGTGCTTGCTCGAGACAGGCAAAGGGGACTGCGATACGATACAATGCGATACGACGACACTCGTATGCACGATCGCGCCCGAGAGAACGAAATTAGGGTGGGGTGAGTTAGCGACTGGGGTCGGCCAGATTCAGCTGGTATTTAGTACCAGTGGATCATGCAAACCGTCGTCGTAGTCGCATCGGTGAGGTCGAATGTGATGATGGTAAGGGAGAATTTTAGGTGTCACGAGGGGTATGAGTCGTTGGGGATTGCGATATTTAGTCGCGCGTTGGGTGAGTGCATGTGAGGTGCGGATGATTGGGAGTCCCATTCATGCGATAATGCAATACGAGTTTCCGCTCTTTCCTGCGGTCTCCTCGTCCACGACCTCGAATGGGAAGTCGGATTGCGTCGTTGCGCTTGCCTCTGTCGGTGCCGATGCGGGAGCGGCAACGGTGGCGGAGGCAGTCAGAGCGAACAAGGTGAAGAAGCTATCCATTTCGTGGTAGGTGCTGTAGCTGAGGGTGTCGCTTGAGGAGTGGATGGATGGACTGGTGCCTTGAGCGGGGCTGTAGCTGTAACACAGGAATGTTGGAAGGTTGGAGCTGGGATCACACTTTGCTGAGAGCGATTGCATGCCTTTTATACTGTCACATCTAGGCATTGGACATGAAGGAACAGGCCTCCAAAGACAAAAAGACGGATGAAAGTAAGCAAGGTCGCATCTGGCCCCGACAGTAGTTCCGCGCTTATTGTCTTTCTGGAGGCCTGAAAGACGTCGAGCGGCTGACCGGCAACTGATGGGTGATGGGTGAAAACTAATTTCGGTCACGGCACGCGATTCCGCGCTATTGTGAATGTTGACCGGATGCTGATGTCGCCCAGGTCTGTGTCCTGGCCGCCTAATCTGTACCAGTGTAAGCAACCCTGGCGTGCATGAGATTTGAATAGCCTGCCATTGATAAGTAGTAGTTCCGCGGTGCCTGTGGGATGGCTATAACCGACAATTGTCATGTACGGGTGACTTGCCGCATCCGTCGGCTGGAGTGTTGAAAAATACCCAGGACGAGATCCCGTTCTGGCAGGTCTATACATTTGGTAACAAAAAACAGAAAGCGGTGGTATTCCAATGTAGGAAATATCGGCAGTTCAACATGCATGGCGCTGCGGGATAGAATAGCGCAACTGCAGTGATTTTTATCACCACGACCTTTCTGAGCGAAAACAATAACGATTGATGGCGAACAACGCATCACTACATGCAAGAGGTCCATTGCCCTGTAAACCATTCAGTCTTCAACAATGAAGGCTAATACTGCCGTTGAAGGGAATCCAGAGTCCCTGTTGCTCGGAGATGCGCCAACCTGCCATCGGATGGACTTAGTACGAGATTCGAGCCCACAGAAGATCTAGACGGCGTCGAAGTGCCGCGCGGGTAGCTGACGAGGGTGTGTTGCGGGTACGGGCACTGCTCCTACGTGGGCGGGGTCGTCTTTGCTGCGTCCGTCATCGACCAACCGGGGGCCCTGGCAACGCCGGCGATGTGGGCGGTGTGCAGGTGCAGGGGAGGAATACTGCAGATACGGCGGCTGCGAGACCGTGTGTAGGCGTCTATCTTACAGCGAGCAGAGTGTGACAAGACGTAGCTATCAGGGCCGGGAGGAAGGTGATATTATTCCAATGTCTCGCCCAAGCTGTCATGCGGGATCTTGCAGTTCTCTTCCAATTCAGAGTCAACTCAACGTCGAACCACACAACGACGATCCGACCGCGGTATACTCAGGCTCTGTACCACCTGGAAGCGTGATGGTTCTTGGATGCCTAGGGAAGAGGGGAAGGGGCCCCAGTGCAGCGAGTGGGGCGCTAGAACTGGCATTTGCGTTGGTCGTGATGATACTTGCGGCAAGTGGACGGCCGAGAACCTCGGGGGTGGTTCGTTGGGGAGCTGGTTTGTGAGCCGAGGTTTAACGAGGTAGAGTTTAGGGGGTAATTGATGAAGTTAAAACCTGGATCCGTTGTGGGAGTGAACAGGGGTAAGGTGTCTGTAGGAGAGAGAAAGGTTTGGTTCACTATACTTTAGTAACTTGCGCCCCGTCCTAAGAGAAATGTGAACGTACCAAATCCGGACCGAGGGGCAGCGTTTACATATGCCCACCAGACTTGGGGAGACGGAGGTAAGGGCTATATAGAGGAACATGAAACATGTGCAAGGAGTCCAACGAGCAGGGAGTAGTTGGATGGGTCTCCACAGGGCTCCTCAGCACCAAATCTGTGGGAAAAACCAGACTCGCGTTTATGGGAACAAGCAGAGGCGTGTTGGTGAGGGCCGAGCGAAGAAGGATTCCATCCCAAGGTGCTAACAAAATTGCTGGGCCTTCTTCCCGGTTCGAAGTCGGAACCCATGACGGCCACCCCAACAACGGCGCGCTCACACTGTGGTCTGCTCTGAACCTCTGATAGCACCAACGATCCTGGATATCGTGCGAGAAGAACCGAGGGGTTGAGCGTGTGTAGGGCGGAGTGGGCCTTCGCGTCGAACGCAAAAATGATGACCAGCGGGCGGACGATTTCGAGGATATCCTTGTGGGCGAGTTCGTTCAACGTCGGCGAGCCGAAGTTCTGTCATGAGGGAGAGTGACCGAGGGATGATGAGGTGCTTGCTGTCGGTGCGTGGACGAGGAAGCGAACTGGAGCTAGAGGGCTGGTAGGTGTTTTTTCCAGGAGGTTTTGTGAGCCAGACTTCCACGCAGCAGAGCCAGAGAGAGGCGAGGGAGGAGGCGGTGGCGCGATTTGAGAAGGTGGACACAGTGAACCTGAGTAAGGAGTTCCGCAGGAGAGGAAGGCCCACTCCACTATATCTCAGTTAGGTACATCTAGTGTTAAGGAACAGGCAAACGCACCAAGGTCCAATACTGACTGAGTCGAATCGGCCACACGCGGATAAAACACTGCACTAGCACTAACAGCAGCAGGAAGAGGGATCTTCACGAGCGTCAGGAAATGCTGAATCTCGTCCGAAAGTCCTCGCCAAGTCATCGCCGGAAATGTTGGGCATCCTTCCCAGCTTCAAGTCGCAATGCATGACGACGACCCCACTGGGATCGCGCTTAGACCGCGCTTCCTGTCTGCACCACTGGCTGCACCGCCATTGTTGGATATCTTGAGAGAAGAACGGAGGGCTTGAGCTTGAGCGCTTCACATAGGGTTGCAGATGTAGATTTTGCATAGGACGGGGAGATGTTGGCGAGCAAGCGGATAAGAGTTCCACTTAGTCTTGGGGGCGAGTTTGTTTGCTAGCAAGCCGGGCTTGGACGGGGGCGGCGAGGGAACAGTGAAGTGGCAGTCCTCGTTGTCGGTGCGCGGGAGACAAAGTGAGCCGGGATTAGAGGGTCTGTACGAGTTATACAAAGACGTTCCGTTTACGATGGTCGAGAACTGCAAGGTCGGAAGGGATATCATCAACATTTTTGATTGATGGTCCGTCAATCAAACGAGAAATAGCATCGCAGCGGCGCTTCGCACCAAGTCCCCGACTTCGTTTGATCTTTGCTTTTACGTTTTATTATCAACGGGCATGCTAAATATGTGTTCTATCGGACCGTACAGACATCTACTTGGAGCTCTGCTTTTTGAACCCCATCGTGAGGTTTCTGGTGTAGTGGAGTCACAATGGTGAACGCGGCAAACCCCTCAAACGAGAAGTATACCATTCAACTCAGTATTCATGAAGAATCTACTTAGTGAGTCAAATTCATAAGCAGTTTAATTAATAGAGAGAATGGCGTGCACTCTACATGTTTACATACCTTGGAAACGGAGAGGATTGTTTAAACTTCGCGTCGCTTGTGATTTTATGGCGTTTGACCTCTGCTAATCGCTGACACCACCAGCCAACGCGAGCGCTATCTTGAATAGGCGTGAAGTTGCATGCGGGACGCTTAGCGCGGTTGCTTTTCAGTTTATGGTGCCTGAATGTCCCCAGAAATACCTGGAAATACCTGGAAAGTGCAGTAAATTGCAGACGTACACATACTTGAGCAGTACATATTCGAGAATACAATATCAAATCCAAGAGCGCTCCAATTAGTCAATGTTATTGATAGAAAGTGAATCTGTGCTTTCCAGGAGGCCTTCCAATGAGTCTGAAATGTAGGAAATTGAGTGAAATGAAGAAGCATTATAAGAGTGAACACGCACCTTCCCAACGGCGGACGTAGGCATCCATCTCTGCGCGGACCCTCTTCGTCAGCTTGGGAAACCATAAAGTGGCCTTCGGTAGGGTTTTACGTGCCAGATTGGCAATCTCGCTAGTGCAGTCGGATTTATGTAAATATAATATGACTGCCTTCAGTAAGACGAGGCATTTCCTTCTCCTAGAATGAGTTTTTGGGGCATTTTGGTGTCTGTGTACTTGGGGACAAAGAGGAAGCCATTCCTCATCACACAATAGCAGCGGTTTGGGTAATCCGCAAAGATATGCATAGAAATTGGATGACAATTTTGGAGACCCAAGGCATAGATGCTTCGAAGGTTTATGATTCCGTAGCCATCTCGTATGAGAATTGGGATATAGAGGCTCAGGGGTCCACGAGAGCTTTACAAGTTGCTGGAGGACAAGTTTCATTGCAATGGCCAAGTCTGAGCTCCAGGAGGTCTGGACTTGTGGCAACGACTCAATGGCTTGGAAAGATCGAGGGTCTATTTTGCTATTAGTCTCGTTTAGCAGGTGGTGGGAGAAGTGAAATCGATGAGATTTGTGAATCTGGAATTGACGACCCCAGCAGTACAACAGATATGCTGTCAAAAGTACGCCCGAGTGACTTGACGAGAACATGAGTGCAGGAATGGCACGGTATTGCGGTTTCCCGGCGTGTACAAAGTCGTTAATATCATCCAGCATGAGCTCAATGTACAGTGCAAACTGTTGCAGATACAGAGCATCATCACGAGGAGCAATCTGAATGCAAGTCACGTATTTTGAGAATTTATTGAGAATCCTGATGCTTGGAAGGGGGCTGCTTACCGAATCACGAATGGCACACATATATTGGCGAACGAGTTCTGTGGTGTTCGTCCTGATTTCAGTGCGTGATAAGTTTGTATCAAGTTCAAATGATTCCACGCAGAAGTTCCAGACATCGTGAGGGGTATAGCGAGAAACTAGAGACAGAAGCATATTGGTGTCCTTTGTATTGACAAGAGCTTCGACCAAACCAAAAACCATGGAACGGACATGATTACTCTTGAAGTAGAATGAATGTTTTGGTGTTTGGAGACCATTATCCAGCAGCTGGAAGTAACGCAGCAAAAGACTTGAGTGGTATGCACCGCGAGCCATATAAAGCAGTTGGGACCGTGTCTCATCTCTGAGGAAATCACCAAGAGAGGCATGTTTTGGGATGATAGAAATTTCGCCGATCCGGTTATGGGCTAGAGAAACAAGGGATTGGATGTCCGATAAAAACAGAGAAGCATCTGCTGGGGAAATCCCGAGGATGTAGCATATAATGCTAAGTGTGTTCGGAAAGTTTGACATATAGCAGAGCCTAAGTATTTCGAGTACGCGCTCATTGTATTTTGCAGAAGTAAGGATATGGGTGTATAGTGCATCCAGCTCCGCGAAGGGGCTCCCGGTCCGGGATGGCTCTATTCCTTCGACTACTTCCAGCGCGCGTGGTGGATGTTCGTCGGAAGACGTGATGAACCTCATAACAGTGGCGGCATAGATAAAATGCCCTGAGGATTTTTGTACTATGTGATTGACTGAGTCAGCGGCGGGCCAAGGCAATGCAATATCCAGTCTCCGTGGGTGGTAGTCAAGGATATCGAGGAGGCTGTCCTCAACAAATTGACGAATGTCTGACCTGGCATCCTCGTCGTCTTCCAAAGGGATTGGCATAAATATCGGGAGCAATTGTTTCTCCTTCTGAAAAGCGGTGGTTATCGCTAGCTCCGGACGGCTCGCAATCACAAAACAGATGGGGAGGTGGCGGTCAGTGAGTATGTATGTGACGACACGGATAATGAGCGCCTGTTTTTGTGGGTCCGTACATTCGTCCAGACCATCGATGAAAAACGCTGGGCGGAGTGAGCTGGTATTGTCCATGATTCCATTTGCCATTAAATAGAGAATCGGGCGAACAAGAAGCTCGTCAGCCTGGCTGTGAAGAGATGCCTTGAAGATGAGGGGGTTGCGCTGGATAACGGGCTCGAGAACGGCCATTGTTTCAGGGAAAGCGGAAGCCAGCTGATAAGCAAGAGTGGGTATGAGAACTTCGGCGTAGTTCCTAGAGGGGTCGGTGCGCGAGAAGAAGAAGGCACCAAGAATAACACCATGTTGGGTGCACTTCTCTACGACGGATTGCATAATGGCGGATTTGCCAGCTCCAGCACCTCCGTGGAACCATATCAGACGCTTCCCCTCAAAGTGTTCTCCTTCTCCTAACATCCATAGCTCAAGCCGGTCCCGGAATCTAGCGCGCGTGTTTCGATGACATCGCGGAGCGTCGAAACGTGCGGCAGAGTCGTGCATCGCCGTATGCGCCGCTGCTGATGAAAGATCTTTGAGAGCTACGATCATCAATGCCCAACCGTTAACAGATATCAGCGTTGAGCATGAGGCAACAATTGAAACGTACCACTGCTACCCCCAGCCTGGCCGCCTTGATTGATAGTCACAGTGCTTCCTGGCGCGGCCGCGACCTGAGTCCCTCCGAGGATTGCAACATGAGATGCGCCGTGCAGGAAAGACATGGTTCAGCGAGCGAAAAGGAAACTGCGCAGGTATTAAGAGCCAGGGAGAAGGATCGCTCCAGGATGGTGGATGAGCGAAGCAGAGGACCGTGTTCGCAGCAGCCTCACTTGACATGCAGCCAACATGCAGCGCTTCGTTTTTTCAATTTCCTTCTATTCTCCGTTTGAACTTATCCTTGTTCTTCCCATGCAGTGACAATGCTCTGACGTTGACTGTGTACGGTGGACGAGAACTGCAAGGTCGGAAGCGACATCAATATTTGATTGACGTTCGCTAACTTATGCGGCATCCCGGCAGATCAATCAACACTCCTCAACGAAGTTGTGAAGAAGTGTTCAGTCTGTGCCAAGTCTGTGCCGTCCAAGTAACTGGCGGTCTCGTAGGTGCGCATAGTTCTGCTCCATAATATGATCCAATCCACTCTGTAGCTTATGCTTCCGGGAAGTCGTTGAAGGAATTGGAATTTGTGGTAATTTGATGTGTTGACACTGCGGACATTTGCCTATGGATTCCCGAAGATTTTCTCAGTATCTTCGGCGATGGTTCTCAATTGTCTTTCAAACTGGGTTCTGACGTGTTTCCGGCTTGCCTTCGCGGAATTTATTTTGAATACCTGTTCAGTGGAATAGTACCGAGATTACGAGGAATGTCCATTGATAATTACCATATTGGGCAAAAGTTTCTCGGACTTCCGTATAAATTCACCACGTGCTGGCCTCATGGCAGAATTTACATGAAAGCCTGATGAGGGTCCGCAAGAACGTACAAAATCGACATACAGGAGAGTTGTCAAAATGGGTATGAGAATCATACATGGAAAACACAATGAATATTTTGCAAATAAGTTCGGTGATCAAGCACAGAATTTATAGGCAAATGCCCGCAGTGTGAAGCTGGTGAATGTTATCAATTCTTCGGAAATGTTCTATGGCTGCTGAACGCTATCGGGAAGAAGTGTGCTCACTTGGCTTACCAATCTTTGCAGATATATTGTTCAATCGCCCCAGAAGACTTCATGTATGACAGAAAGACATGTCCGTTTTGACACTGCCTCGTATGAAACAAGACTTTTGAGTCCAGAATTGAACGTTATTGAACACCTAATACCAGGTAACTATATCCGCAAGGGATTGAGAATACAACCCTGTGTGCAGTAACAGTCCCCTACTTCGAGTCTTCCAAGGTCTCTATGGACAACATTTTACAAAGATACAGGGCGATAGGAGAATCATCGCTGCGAAGCAAAGAGGAAAATGCAGACACTGAGAGTTCTACAAAGATTTAGAGAGAACTAAAGTCGCTCGATTGCGTTGAAAATTGACCCGAGTCAAGAAGCAGACATGATATCACAGCATACCAAATTATATTTCCATTTTATCGTCATCATCCCCAACACCCACCAGGTCTGCTCTACTTTCATCGGCGGCCATTCTTTCTTCCACTTCTTGCTCTTCCTGTCCAGCCATTCGTGCCCGCAACCTCTTATACAGCTCCCGTGCACCCTTCTGCGCCAGACTCCGCGCAGCAAACAGTTCTTCTTCGTCGTAACCACCGGAAAGGGCCTTCCAGCTGGACCATACACAGTCGCCGTTCTCGCTTTCCGCGCCTTGTTGAAGACCGGCGCCGTCGGCGAACAGAAACGCGAAGCACCCTCCGGCCTGGAGCTGTGCGGCTTCGTCTTCGGAGGGGTCAAGAACGAGGGTGGATTGAGAAGGAGAAGCAGCAGCCGATGGAGCGAAACGACCCACGGACACGGCGACGGCGACACCGCGCATAGGCACCGAACTCGCGTTCAGAAGAGCGAGTGAAGACGCGTTTATCATGGCTGGCAGAAGGAGCACGTCTTTCCACTGCCCTGCCACCATCGTCGTCGATAATGTTGAACTTCCTTCCCAGTTCGAAGTCGAACCCCACGACGATGATCCGGCCAGCGGCGCGCTCAGGCTCTGGACCACCAGCTGCACCAGCGTTCTTGGATGTTTCGCGAGTAGTAGTGAAGGTTCGAGAGCAGCCTTCAACGTTGAGGCAGTAGCTTTCGCGTCAGTCGCAGAGATGTTGGCGAGTGGGCGGACGAGGACCTCGAAAGTGGCTTTGTTTGGAAGCTCATTTGCTAGTCGGACTTCGATGGGTCCAGAAAGGGACGCGAGAGCGGAGGTGGTACCTGTTGTCGACGCGCAGATGAAGAGAATACGAGGAGTTTTGCCAGTGCAGATTGTTAGGATCTGTTCGTTGCACAAGAACAGGGATTTTACATAATTGAACGCACCGAATCCGAAACGAGCTGACCCATCTACGCGTGCAAGACCCTCGAAGACGACTGTGAGTGGCCGGGTTTCATCGTTGCGCCGTCCATTGAGGCGTGTCGCGGAGCTCATCGTGGTACTTAGGCCTCCAGAAAATGAGGATCTGTGATGAGCAGCCCAGGGCCATTCGGCCCGCCGAAACGTCCATTATATAAGCCACTTCTCACGGTTCACTAGCCGTCGACAGATCTCTCACAACAATTCAACAACAATCACATGATGCGCCTCGTCTGCTGCCAAGAAATCACGGGGAAGCAGTGAGCATGGAGAATTTCCTATCTGTGACCATTAATTCTCAAAATAACACGACCGAACTCATTTGCAATTATCTCATTTTATTTATTTATTAACAGATATATATCTCTAGACACCCCACACATACCATAGGGACACAAGTAGAATTTGAATCTAAGCTGGCATAAAATTGGCTGCACAGTCGCAGTGCCATATAGCGGGAAGCATGAAAGTCTGATCAAGGCTGTACCGCGCGAGAGTATCGACCTTGTGCAAACCTTCACATGCTCGAACTTCAACGATGCAGTCGATGGCTATGTGAATTATAAATAACCCCAGAATACCGACGAGAACACTCAAGAGGCGGTGCACTTACCTCTCCTATCTCCCCGTTTGCTTTTCCTTCCTTTGCATTCAACAACCAACACCCTTCAGTCTACTGCTTTTCCGGATCATTTCCCGGCTTTGAGATGCTCCACTTTCGGGTGGTACTCGTGCTCGCCATGGTTGATGAGACACGTGATTTGATGGCGATCTCACTGCCCTTATCGTTGTCAAGAACGCGCTATTTCATGTGCTCTGTGCAGTTCACTTGTACAATTTAGTTATATTATCCTTTAAATATATTATTTCACAGGTCTGGGCGGTTTTTGCCATTTATAATTCCGTGTTTCAGCCACGAGAAGCTGTACAAGATTTACTCGTGCTGGTTTATCATATTTGATGTAAACTCGACAGAGACTTTGAGGTTGGATTGATCTCGTAAATAATTGTCGGAGACAGAGTTTAGTGCTCATACTACAGTATATATGCATTTGGCCTCAAATCTTCCAATATTCGTTCCAATATTGCACCAATAAAACAGGACAACAAACAGAGTCAATTGATTGATACTGTGGGGGCATGGCCAGCAGATGTTATGCGCAAACACGGTGTATTTTTGGCTATCAAGTATGTCATATAAACGGGAGGAACTGCGTAGAACAGTTTCAGAGGTTATAGTTGGCTTGGAGTTTGTTTAATTTCAGCAAAACCGCTTGTTAGGCCTCCTCCTGGCATATGACATGTTTTATCTCGGTGGTAACAGTATGAGTTCCTGGAGATTTTGCGCCAAACGTATATATACTGTATATAATGCTACATTATACAGCTTAAAAGAATCCTAGAATGAGAAAGCTAATATAAGAGTCTCCGTGACAATTCCATGTCGAATGTGGCAAGCTAGCACGAGCAAATCTTGTACAGCTTGTCGTGGCTAAAACACGGCATTAGAAACAGTAAAAATCACCCAGACCTGTTAAATAATAGATTCTAAAGGATATCATAGCTAAATCGTACAGGTGGACCGCACAGAGCACATGTAATAGCGCGTTCTTGACAACGGTAAGGGCAGTGAGATCGCCATCAAATCACGTGTCTCATCGACCATGGCGAGCACGAGTACATACACATGTCCAGAAACTCAGTGTAGGATCTTCAGGGCTTGGTCAAGTTACCCAGACCCTTAACAGCTATACAATAGTTGTGCGAGGAGCAATGCAAGCAGGGCATCGACTGCATTCTACTTCTCGGGGCGGTCATATTCATCCTTCCCAAGGCAGACTTTACGGACGAAGTGGCCCAACTTGCGCGAAGATCCCTCCCCAAGGTCGCGCGATGGTTTCCAACACTTATCAGAAGGGCACGCAGAGAAATGGGCGTAGATGTACCCCAGTGGGAAGCCGCGTGCTCATTTTCGTGACATTCGCGATTTGATTTCTGAGAGGCATATTTAGAAATCGGCATTTAGGCTCTCAAAGGAGACCAGATTGCTTTCATTGAACGATTTGAACTAATGTGGCCCACGCAATGTAACCTATGTGTTGGTTTATCAGCAAGAGATGCGAACCTGAACGTTTTCGAATACGAGATCTGGGTCATTAGGTAGATACAAATTCCACTACTAATCTTCTGCAAGTACTCGTCGCCCGAATTAGTAACCGGACGCACGTGATCTAGGCGAAAGGTCACTTTGCAATTGGAAAGTTGAATGAGGCGCTTTTGTGGTATAATCACAAATTTCATCATCAATTCTACGTGTATAGGCCAAGTTCTGATGTTGGTATCAATTAACAATCAATGTCTCCAAACTAGTCGTATTTATCTGTTTATAGCTTGCGTAGTAATTGGTTTTACGGTGCCAAAGCATTGACAAATATTAAAATGAGCGATTGGTACATACTGGAAGGCTAAAGCAGCTGTAAGATATAACACTGGGGAGTTATGACGCCTGCATGCAAGGTATCTGGTTGAAAAACATAAACACATCTACGGGCCGTTCTACACCGAGAGAGAAGCTAGAACTTGGACTTCGGCAGCACAGTACCTGCTTGACTACCTATTCAGTCTGTCTCGTCAAGAATTCGGGCACAAATTATCGAAAACGTCGAGTTAAAACAATTATTGCCCTCTCGATACGATGAGGTGATCACGTGCGTCCGGTTACTTATTCGGGCGACGAGTAGAAAATCTCAATAAAAGAGCGGATGTTAGATTAGAATGGCTGTAAAGTAAGAGTGAATGTGTGTCAGTTGTGTGCTAATTTGTCTCGAACGTGATCACGGTGAGGTTCTGTCCGCTTCCCATGGGTGATGGAATGCAACTTTGGTTATCTGTACTTCAAGCTCATGATCAGCACCTTCCGACCTATCGCTTTTCCGAGTGACTTGATCACGCATGTGAAGAGTGACCCGGCTTGCGAGCGTTGAATGAAGTGTGCGCTCTAGACTGCAGAAATATATTCAGTACTATGATGGGGGCTCAGAAAGCGCTCAAGAAATGTGACCACGCACACCGTGATGACGACGCGAAGAGACGGCTATCAAGCATCCCGAGATGAAATTCTGATTAGGCCAATGTCCCACCTTTCAAAAATTATGTGATGTCACTTACCCTGAGATTGGTGGCGAACGTAATGTTCAATATTGAGAGCACTGGGAGAGGGAATTAAATTGATGGCTACGAGAACGGCAATCAACTTACGGCATAGGTATACGTAGTAATAGGTCCCTGTAACGTGTGAAAATACATCAGATATATGGAACCGTTATCTCGAAGAAAGGAGATTACTGACCGTCTTTTAGAAGAATGGGGGTAGGTAAGGCCCATCATGCGGTCATAAACGGTACCATATTCGATTAGAATCGGTACTGAATTCAGTCAGAAACGGGTCCGAATTCGGTCCCCTCGAATATACACAATTTATAAAATTTCCTCAAGACGATAGTCATGGAAAAATAGTGCATAGTATAGGAATCAAACTAGGTGCATTCACAACTAAATCAATAGGAGCAGTGACCACTCCACCATTGAGGCATATATGTAGTTGTGATTCAAACAATATAGTGTGCTAAAGCAAAGCATATTTAAATACACATTGTCACCACTATTTTTCCTCTTTCTTTGCGGCGCCGGCCGCGACGGCCAGGGGACACCCCTGGACCCCTTGGGGGCATTGCATTGCCCCCAAACCCCCCTGCTTTCCGCTGCGCTTGGCTTTGTCGCTGCGCTAGCCTTTTCGCTGCGCTCGGCCTTTACGCTGCGCGGGCCAGCCAGCATTCAGTTACTAGCCGTACATCCTTGCCAATAGATATTCAAAGTAATAGTTGAACGGAAAAATAAACTCTATATTTTAGTTTAATAGTACAATGGTTCAATTCCGTGGTGTGACATTTTATTTTATTGATGCCTTCCGTGTGCGTACATACCACACAGAGCGCCTGTGTGGGAATGCCAATTGGTCTACCCAGGTGCGGATGCCACACAGACGGCTCTCTGTGTGAATGCCCCACAGTTTGATTACACATGACCAAATTCGGACCTGTTATGGACCGAATTCAGACCCGTTTTTTACAGTATTTAGCCCCGTTTATGAACGCATGTTGGTGCTGAGCTATCCGAGAAGAATAAACCAAATTTCCGATTTAACACCAGACCGATCTGGGCCGCCTGCGTCAGCTATTCGCCAGAAAGAAAGGGATAAACGATACGGACAGACTGCGTAGCCAGGGATTGCCATGAGTATCATGGTGACTACATCGTTATGTAATTTTTAGTCAGAACGGGGACAATGCAGAATGAGTGTGCTCACCCGTATTCCAGGCCAGCAGCGATGTCCATATCATCACAATGATATTCCCCCCTCCAGCTGAGATGACAAAACACCCAGGCCTACGTATGCTGACCGTCGAGAAATCGAAATCTGACCAGTGAGCAGTCAATACGACGGTTTTGGCGAGAGCAAATCACATACATCTCAGAGCATCCGCATACATGTATATCCCACCGAACATACAACCGAATAAAACGACCCCAATGGCAATAAGGCACATCGCGATGTACTTATTCCGCGCCCACACCGCGTAAATGCGGAATCCCAGGAGGACTGATACACATTACATTAGTCAAAAAGGCTATGTGGGCTGCTCGAGGCAAAGTGCAGGGCCTCTTCACCTTCCGACAGGGCGATCCCGACAATGGATATCACTTTCCAGACGTCTGAGTGTGATATGGGATATAGTCACAACAAAAAAACTCACGACCGTTCGCAAATGGCAAGACGCGGCATTCGTTGGGAGAGTGATGATATGCCAACTGTCCTAAAATTGGTAGCTCGCTCATAGATAGTCGGGTTTGAGCAGGTCCAAGAATAAACTCACGATAAAGTCCCAAGTAGCAGGAGTCGAGGAATGGCAAATACCGTTGAAGAAGGAACACCACCTTGACGAGATTCCACTGGGACTTCCAGATATGCTGGACTTCCAAATCAAGAGTGAGAAGGTAATCCCACACGAAGATCACACATGCCGCCACTGAAATCAACGCAATAAATAGACTGAATACCATAGAGAATTGAAGGAAGCTTACGGTCGACATACTAGTCATGCGAGAGACCAAATATTAACGCGATAGAAGGTCATGGATGAGTGCTACTCACAGGGATTCTTATTGCAAAATTTCCCGAGTCAATTATTCTCTGAGCAAGGGCCACCGCGTCTTGCATCTTTGCCGCGTCTACCATGACCGAAGTTCGGGAGTTCAAGAAGACCGGGTCAGGAGAGCGGGGAATAGTAAGGGGAAGCTGTGCACCTCATTCATGCCTTTATTTCGCAGCCCATATGTATATCCACCCTCTCCATTATTGGTAATAATTATATCCGTCACTCAGCCACAGGCACCGAATTGCATAGGAAAACCCGTTGTATAAAAGCTCCATGGTTTCTTCCTTGGTGGACGCCGCCGGATGTGCCTCCAACGAGCGACAATGACGATCAGGAGACTGACTTGGCCAAGCACTCATCAAGCCATGACCATGTGCTGAGATTGACCGGCGCTAAACACCCGGTTGTTACATACCGGTACTTTTTTCTACCTCTGCAAAGTGAATTAACAACAGTCTAAAGGGTCGTTCATGCAACCAGTAGCTGACAGGAGAAAAATACATATAATGAGGCTGTGTGTCTATACGTATATCTTCTCCTGCCTACGGCGGAGCCTCCCTCACCTGTTTCTGCATCTGCACCCGACATACGACTTAAGGCCTCTGAAACTTCGGAGCCGCCATCAGCCTCAAATGGCGGGGTATATGCCAACTTGGCAGGGCGCGTCTACACGGGTGCACTTGCGTACGCGACCTTCTCCTCGGCGAGGGCCGTTCAAGGTTACCACCGACCAAAAAGGCATGATTTTCCCAGTTTCAAGACATTGGACGATCAGCATGGCGGCCGTGACTCTTATGACTACTCAGGAAAGCAAGCCGTTTTTTCCTCATTAGCCCCTGTTGGGTACCCTGTCCTCTATAACTACTGACGTCTGTTGGTCCTGAAGTATAGTCGGTTGTCGAAGTCACTGACGGGTCACCGACGTTCCATTTCACTTTTACTTGTTTGTTTTCAAAGTCACAATCTGAATACAGCAAGTCTCCCACAAAAGACCCTCTTGACCTATCGTGCGCATTGTGTGGCATGATGTCGATACTGGAGACAGAAGACTAGAGCGGGCAGATTCATTGAATTGGAATGCACTTTACGGAAAAGTTGGGAATGGACTAGGCCGACTACAAAGTACAATTATGATCTTCCGCATCACACCTTCTTCCGTTCTGCCCGTTACTCCTACTCGGCACCAAAGCTATGCGATAAAAGAGCCAGGGTTATGTGCGCTGAAGGCTCTGGTTGCATTCTTCTCCTAAAAGTGGTCATACTTTTTCTTCGTAAAGCCGACCATACGAGCGAGGTCGCCAGGCTCGCCCGAAAATCTCTTCCCAAGGCTACGCTATGGTTCCCCAAGTTAATGAAGAGGGCTCGCGCAGAAATGGACAAGTACGTCCTGCAGTGGGAAGGTTCGTGATCGTTATTGTCAATGGCTTGGAAATTTCTCAATCTTTGATCTTCTAGAGTCGACGGATGGGCTGCTGGAGAAGGTTGAGTCATTTGCAATCAACGAGTTGGACTGAAACTGGTACTACATGAGGCCAAAAACAATAATGATAGGCAAACGTAGTCACACCGTGTCAAAGCATTTATTTAGGTATTAATGGAAGAAGGACAGACAGCCGCATAGCACCTGCGGTCGCGCGAGGTACCTATAGCATGCAAGTTGCCATCGATCAAGCTACAAATCTTGATATCACAGTCACACTATGCCACTTGTGCGCGACACCGCGCCATCAGACATGAATCATTTCCTCCCAGACCCTCGCACCGTCTGCTTGAAAGCTGTTCCGTCGACTGACTTCCACGCGTTAAAAAATGTATCATTAGGTCCCATCCCGAATCTGCGACCATCCTGTACATCGAGCGTAGCATCAACATTTGGGTCGCCGAGGCTGCCTCACCTGTCTGTATTCCATCTCACCGCTGACTTCGCAGGGTGTGCCGAGGAGCGCAGCCTTGACTTGCGTTGAAGAGGCGGTGTCGATGTTTCTGAGTCATCGTTATTACCACTCACAAACGCGGTGCTGGGCATGGTAGTGGGGTCATCTTGATAGCGTATTCGGGCCTCTTTCCATCCACGAACGAAGTTCTTAGGCGCAGGAGCTGTTACAGTGGGCTTTATGACTGAGGTGGATGCAACTGGTACTGGTCGCTGTACAGGGGACCAAGCATTGGGGACTCTGCGCTGATTAAATTTCTTCTTTCTCTGCGTCGAGGAGGAAGTGATAGAGACATATACTTGGCTGAATGAAGACAGGAATCCAGGAGAATGGGGTTCGCCAGAGCATCTTGGGTCTAAAACATCTGGAGGGGTCCTAAGGATAGGTGGCAGAACTGGAAGTGGCAACCTGACCGCACTGTAAATTGGGGGTAGAAGCATTTCTTCGCTGTCTTTCCGATGTCCATTTTCACTCGATGCGAGGCGCAAGTCTGGGAGTCGAAAGAACGGCACATGTGCACCGTCAGTCCGAGAAACTGCGTTCGCCTGCGCACGTGGCACTTCAGGTAATGGAGGTAGAACAATGCGTCCATCCTTTCTCCGCGCGAAGAGACGCTCCGACGCCTCGCTTCTCTTCAGAGCAAGGCGCAGCGCAAATGTCTGACGTTCTTCGCGTTGCGCTAATGTCTTCGGTGAACTGGAGCGGATGCGTCTAAGCCTGAGCGGAAGAGCAGCGGGCCGGGATTCGGGTGGGCCCTGGGACAGAGATGCCAAGGTTATCAACACAGCGCTAATGATGGACGTTGGTCGTGTATGAATAGAATAAGTGGACGAGGGGGAGTGTATGAACTCAAAGATGTCGCTGGGAACGATGATGCGCTTGCACGTCGCTGGCCGTGCCAAACACAAAACATACACGGTGGGACGCGCTAGCTGTAAGTTGCGAGTTTGGGATTCTGCGGGAGAGGCTGAAATGCGAAATGTGGGGGATTCTTCCTGTTTTTTCTGTCTGTAAACTACATACAGTCTTATAAGTAGCTAAAATGTGTATGTAATCGCAGATTGGAGGTAAAATAGTATACGGGGTATAAGGGTATGTTGCGATGCAATATCGCTATCTGGAAATGAATGTGTATAAATGCCGGGGGGGGGGGGGGGGGGGGGGAAGGGGTAACTCGGTGAGCAACCGGCGACGAGTAAAGGGCGTTGTGTGCAACCGCGTGAGCCGTGAGAATAAGTCGAAATCGCGAAATCGGCGGGCAGAGCGCGCGCGCGCTCATCAACGAGGACGAAGCTGAGGGAAAAGAAGGAGAAGAAGATCGATAACGTGTGTGCTAAGTTCCGCGTTGCCACTGATGGACGTGTTGTGGCTGTGTGAGGTGCAATAGGGGAAGCAGTGAAGTAGCAGACGAAGCGAGCGAGAATTTGGCATACAAGTCCCTAGACGTTATATATGCGTGGCGTTGTAACGTCGAGTCATGATGAGAGCGTGAAGGAGCGTGTGTACACCGGATGTGGGCAATATCGCGGCTGACGGGATCATCTTGGGATCATCCCTCCTGTACGGTGATTTGGGCCTGAACACAATACCATAATTTCCTCAAAGAGGGTAATGGTGCTGTCACTCGATGAGAGCTTGAAGGTTCCCGCTAGTTTACTTATACGCAGCGCAGGCACAAAAAAAAAAAAAACAGATATCAGCACGTGATCACCGTTAATTGTTGGACGAGATGTCGTCCATCGTTGCGACTGAGCTGCTACGCGACAGTACATTAGCCTGAGAGTCCTATGTCTCAAATTATACACACGATTTGTGGGCAAGTGTCAGTCCTTGTGGGCAAACGCCATCAATGCCGTAATGTTCCCAGCTGGGCATCAAATTTTGACAATAGGTCATTGTTCAAAGGCAGTAGCAACGAGATAAATAGGCCATGATTGCCCGCCCAAATCTGAGCAACCGTTCAACGTCAAGACCCCCGCCGGCATAGGCCTTGGCAGGAGGAGTACTGGTACCGCTTCCTTCTCATGCGCAGGTACATCCGAGGGTATAAACACACAGCGCGCCGTGAAGTGGCTCTGGCTCACTGACTGGCGTCCCAAGGCGGCTCTTCATGACCGCCGGCCCTCAATTGGCCCTCAACTTTCAACGTTCAACGATCTCTGCTGAATATTTACTACTTTTATTAGCACTGCTTCAATGTGAGAGAACACGGAGCGCTTCAACTTCAGTGCCGCAATACTCTCATGAAATTGCAACAAAGGCATCTAACGGACAATTTGGCTCCAATCCGTCCCTTTAGCCGGGAATTCTTTGGTTAAACATGACATTACCATACTTGCAAAGAAAAGTTGAAGCTCTGAACCGGACATCTAGCACCACTTCTAGCGTTGTGCTGACGATCATGTCTTCTATTTATAGATGAACTGCTACTATTCATGACATTGCACCTTTTAATAGACCGTACTGTGAGGCATGTGGACTGATTTTAGGAGATTGTTGCTCCACTGTGGAGCGACAGAGACAGAATTACGGAGCAATAGGGTTATTCTTCGTGTTATGGTCCTCCAATGAAGGTGTTGTAGATTGCTCATTTCGGAGGACATCAAAGCTCGAGAAATCAGCGCTTGTGAGATTTAGGCTGGACCCACAACTCCAATCATTTTGAATTGAGTTTCAGAGAAAATTGCAAGCATACATGACAGGTTGCATACCAGAGAAGATGCCAATGAGATCATTTATATGTCCCCGAAGACAGTACGAGAGAAGCACTATGTATACCCGATTTAACGGCGGCCCCGAGCTTATATTCATCCGTATCTTTTCCGTCCGCCCAACGACGCGACTTGATCTATGTGAGTACACTTACCTCAGAGTTTAAAAGGCCTTGCAATGAAGCTCGTTGAACATTCAGCATCCTTTGCAAGTTTTCTTAACATTCTCTCATATCCACTATGAAGCTGTCTACTCTCGCTGGCCTTGCTCTAGTTGCGCAAAGCGCTTCAGCTCACTGTACGATCCTTCATTACCTCGTCACTTAGTAGCTTACGCTCATTTTTGCCACAACTTTTTAGACATCTGGAATACGCTCGTTGCTGGGAGCACCACATCCTCGGCCGCGGTTCGCCAGCCCATAAACAACTCTCCGGTGCAGGATGTGACTTCCGACGACATCACCTGCAATGTTTCTCCCGGCGCTGCTACGGAGACAGTATCTGTTGCCCCCGGGAGCACCATCGGATTCAAGCTCGACAATACCCTCTACCACCAGGGCCCTGCTGCTATCTACCTTGGCAAGGCACCTAGCAGTGCTGCAAGCTGGGACGGCAGTGGCGCTAATTGGTTCAAGGTGAGTTATTCGCTAATAGACCTCTCTGATAGCATCAAATGATTGATTGCTAATGGTCATCTTTTACTATTTAGATTGCCGAGTGGGGCGCGACGTTCAACCCATTTACCTTCACCGACTTCAACTTGTCTGAGCTTACTACTACTATTCCTTCTGCAACTCCCCCTGGCGACGTATGTCCATTGAATCCCTCAATATCATCTTTTATTCTAACGATAATCGATTTGCACTGCAGTACCTTGTCCGCATTGAACAAATCGGTCTTCATGTTGTCGGCGCGCCGCAGTGGTATATCTCATGCGCGCAGATCACCGTCACTGGCAGCGGCAGTGGATCGCCATCGAAGGTTTCCATCCCCGGCTATGTCTCCCCCTCTGGTATGTTGCACAGAAACTCGCTGCTAAGAATCGAGTTGTGTTCATGTATTTTTTCCAGACCCTGGCCTGACTGTCAACATATACGACCCAGTTCCCACTGCGTATACTGTGCGTCCAACTTATAATCAGTGACTTCGAGTGCTAAACACATACTAAAAATAGGTCCCTGGACCCACCGTATGGAGGGGATAAATCCTTTATTGAGAAACGTATAAGTGTATCATGTGAAATAAATGTGCCATTCAAAACCAGCTACCGTTTGCCGCTATATTTATGAACAACTATATGTACTATTCATTGTCCGACTTTCTCGCAGTCTGGCAAACACCTTTCCGTTTGTGTTTGAATACTATGGGAGTGCAGTTCTAAAAATAGGTACTGTGTCATGCGGGCCCCTATTGACAATGACAGCCCCACATCATGAATTCAACCTCTTTCAATCGTGTTTCGACTTGGCTTCTATTCCTTTCTACCTCTCCCTGGCCTCCCTAGCCTCTTCCTTTCTTCCTTCACTTGAATCCCTAAAGCTTGCATATTTAGCATCGTCCAGTGATTCAACTTTTCATTGCATAAACTACTATCCTCATCTCGACAATGTCTATCTTCCAAGGTGCATCGAATGTTAGTGTGCTCGGCGGAACTTTTGTAGCGACCAACACCATCCAGAACAGTCACATATCTTTTGGAACAATGATACACAATGATTCAGCTTCGTCGCTCTCGAGTGGTGAGCTACCAATTTACTCTACTATTCTAATGTATATTGACAGGAGCTCAGCATATGAGAAATTATCCGTCGTTGCCGCTCATGCAGCGCTTCACGACTCAGCTGCGCGTTTTAATCCACCCAGATGCCACCGCAACACACGAGAAAGGCTACTCACCAGGTTGGAACTATGGATACGCAGGGAGGCGGAGCAGACCATGTCTCTCATCTGGCTGCATGGCGGCGCAGGGGCTGGAAAATCGGCCATCATGCAATCAATCGTCGAGCGCTGCGAGTCGGATCGCCTTATCCTCGGAACTTTTTTCTTCAACCGCTCCGACGAGTCGCGGAACAACGCAGAGGCTTTCATCCCAACCCTCGCATATCAAGTCTTACGCGCGCGTTCCTCAACGCGCTGGATGTTCTTGGGCCGATCATCAATAACGATCCGCTTATATTCAAGGCGTCTCTTCAAAGACAAGCTTTGGACCTCCTTGTTCGCCCACTGCAACATCTCTAAGAAATCGGCGACCTGAGCGCCGCCAACACGTCCCCTCATGCCTTCGTTATTGATGGGCTCGACGAGTGCGACAATCCTCAGAAGCAAGCGCTGACCCTCAACATTATCGCTTGCATTCTTCATGACCATCGTGTCCACATCCAATTTATCATTGCCAGTCGCCCAGAGCAAGCCATCAAGCTAGTATTCCAACATGATCCCAAGATACAGAGACTTCATACTTCAATATCTTTGGGCGATGATTCTGAGTCACGGAGGGATATCTGCCATTATATCGAAGACGTTTTCACCGACATTGTACGGCAACACCCACTGAGCAAATACATCACAATGCCCTGGCCCGCTGCTGAGGACGTAAATTGTCTGGTACTCAAATCCTGTGGCCATTTTATCTTCGCGTCTACCGCAATGCACTACATCGCGTCTTCGCGGGAGCACCCAAAGAGGTCACTAAATGTGGTGTTGGGGCTTGAACCTGCTCGCATAGATCATCCCTTTGCGCATTTGGACGCGCTGTATTTGCACCTCATCGAATCCGCAACATACACAAACGAGGTTTTGGCGATACTCAGGCACTCTTTGCTCGTGCATTTCTCCTTGTCAGTCGACTGCATTTGTATCATGCTGGAGTATAGCCGGCAAGATGTTGACCTCTTTCTCGCTGATGTAGGTGCGATTGTGTCAATTAGCAATAAGAAACATGGTCTCGGTCAGGCAATTCATCCCAAACACGCCACTATTAGAGACTTCCTTCGGGATAAATCCAGGTCGCGACACCATTACATCGATCCTGGGGCATATCATGTCGAACGCCTGGCACACTACATCCCACGCACCACATATGATAGGTAAAATCCCACAGTACTATACAGGATACCCGAACGTGACTTTGTTCCGTATCAGACGGGTCTAGCCGACTCGGCCGGGGTACTACAATGTAGCCGACGTCACAGGCTCGGTCGAGTTGTAACCATGTACGGTAGCATACAGACTCGGCTGCATAGAGCGCCGGAGGTGCCACACTCCGAAATACACCTACCTAGGTGGCGGGAATCCTGAACGGAGTCGCCGCCATTCATGAACATTCTATTTTAGCCTCATAGGACAACATTGGAGGGCCGTTATGCACAATTATGCATGAGACAACAATCAGAAACAGGGAAACAGTGTCATATTGAGTTCTAGAAAGCAGAGATGGTAGGAAAGTCCGCTTCTTGTATGGAATTTGAAATCTTTAGATCCAGATAATCTGCTCACTGGAATTAAGTTGGAGTACTGTGTTGGAATCGGGCTCGTAAGAAACTTAACATTGTACCATACTACTCGAGTCCCTATATACTTGTAGATAAAGTGTGTAGAAAAACCTAGAAAATAATATCTTCTCCGATGATATAAGCCAAGCGTATGATGACTAAGCGCCATGCCGGATTGAATCCCAACACTCCCCCTCAAGCCGGCATATCCGGTGGGGCAAACTGCAAAAAATCCTTCGTCGAAAACATTGTCGTTCCATCGCGTGAGAAGTCCTTCCATCGAGTAATAAATCCTTCCATCGAGTGATAAATCCTTCCATCAAGTAATAGATCCCTCCATCAAATGATAATTCCTTCCGTTGAGTGATTGTTCCTTCCATCGACCGGCATATCCGGAATTCGGCTGATCACCGCACTAAAAATAATCCTTTGTAATTTCCTCTGTAAATCCTCGACGGTTCGGTGGGATCTCCTATCCACATCCTACTGGCTGATGGCCTGTCGGGACCTCCCGAATTTTGACGTTTCGGCGGGATATCCGATCCTCGACCTACTGGCTGATGGCCTGTCCTCGTTGTCTACCGGCATTATCCGGAATTCGCCTGATAGGCGCACACAAAAATGATCCTTCGAAATATATTGACATTTCAGCAGGAACACGGTCACTGCTTACTGGCTGATGGCCCGTCACGCTCGTATGTTGTCTAATACCAAATTGGGTAGTTGAGGGGCTCGCTGACGGTGTATACGGTTGATGCCTTCTCGTCCTCCCACCCGTCGGAGTTATGATGTCGGAGTTCCAATCTTCGGTGATTCCATCATTGGCCTGTGTCTGCCAACTGTGCATCTCGGCCTTGTCCGTCGGTTTCTTTGTCACTCCGGGAACAGTATCCCTACATCCTTGACAACGCATAATTATTTTGATGATGATCTCCCAATCGTGGTAGTGGTGGTTGAACTGGTTGGTAGGAGGGAGCCGGAACCGTGCGTCGGATATCGTGGGAAGAGATTACGCGATGAGATCAAAGAGAAGTAAATGACGCAGTAAGAGCGGTGAGACTGATTACTGGGGGGGCCGGGGCCCATAACCTGTTGGAATCGGGCTCGTAAGAAACTTAACATTGTACCATACTACTCGAGTCCCTATATACTTGTAGATAAAGTGTGTAGAAAAACCTAGAAAATAATATCTTCTCCGATGATATAAGCCAAGCGTATGATGACTAAGCGCCATGCCGGATTGAATCCCAACATACTGTCATGTCTACAAAAGAGGATCCATGTATGTACCCAAGAATGGAGATCATTCATCACTGGAGACTCCGAAGAATATGAGAAAATCAACAAAAGAAGGTACAGCATGAGTGAGAGTGAATGGTGCAGTCTGTATATGGTTGGAGTCACAGATCACTCCAAGTAATTAAAACAGAGTCCGCTTTCTCTCCACGTCATGAATATTTCGGAGTTTCCGCACCGGAGGTTCCACAAAATATGGCTTATATATGGTACAGCATGAGTGAGAGTGAACAGTGCAGTCAGTACATTGTACAAGTCACAGAGCACTCCAAGTAATTAAAATGGAGTCCGCCTTTTCTCCGCGTCATGAATATTTCGGAGTTTCCGCACTGGAGGTTCCACAAAATATGGCTTATATATATTGTACGAGTCACAGACCACTCCAAGTAATTAAAACGGAGTCCGCTTTTGCTCCGCATTATGAATATTTCGGAGTTTCCGCGTTGGAGTTTCCGAAAGCACTCCATAATTTTAGGTCGGAGGCCGTCAGAGAAAATTATTGATCTCTGCAGACATGAGTTTTGTCCGGAGAGCCCCGATTTTTTTTGTGAATTGTGACTAATTCTATAGAGTCCATATAGAGATATTTACTCAACTTGCCTGACCAAGTATGCGTGTTAAAATCCCTGAATACTCAAAAAAACCCCTTAAATGACATCGAGAGATGAATCTGTTTGAACCGAATACTGCTGATTTTTTTCTGAACCAGATGATATGGGTGAAAATGTGCCTGCATGATATTTGAATTTTGGTCAAAATCATGTATTGGGAGCATCCTATCATCAATTTCTATACGCTTTTTCCGGGAAAATGACCAATCTGTAGCCCATAAAATTACGCATCGAACGAGCTATGTGGCATAGAAAACGGGCGAGAGGAAGCAGAGTTATGAGCCTTTTATCGGTTTTGTGTTCAGTGCAAACACATCGGTCCTAATTTTGATCTGTTTGTACTTGATCATCATATATCAATTGATGTTACATGTTGCACATTTGTGTCTCCGAACTTATTTTACACCAATTCAAAACGGTAGACCTCTACTTTGATGTCCTATCAGTGCCTGAGTAGATTTTCAGTCAATTTTAATGTGAATTAGGCGTCTGGGAAATGTAATTATGCTTGTAAATTCTAATGCCTACAGAACAGAGTGTAAATCTATCAGAATTGTGAATTCATGTGCACCCTCTTTAATCTAAAGCCAGATATGCTATATATACTACTGGATTCGCTTTTCAGTGTCTTCAGATGAGCAAGAACACATGTATTTATAATTCTATCCTTGTATCTTACACACATACACGTCTTTTGTCTGTTTAGGTATTTTATCGGTCTGTGTCATAGGCAGTATTCTTAATTTGGCAATTGAAATATACCAATGGACGCTGACTACCATAATATGTCATCTTGGGATCTCATTGGTAGATGCAGCATCCATAGCGGCATTTCCGAGCGCGCGCATCGATAAATTTGAGCGTGGGAACATTTGTTTATCCCCTTGCCGGACGATGCAAATGCAGGGCAATTGTCTGACCCTGCTGCCGCAATCTACCCGGAATTTCCGCAGTGTGGTCTCTCTGTTATCTCTGCATATAGGATGCCTCTTATGATAAGACAAGTTAATCAACATGCTCAAGGTGCTTTAATTGTCTAACCTTGTTGTAGAACTATGTGTGCATATACATATTATGTCTGTACTGTATTTCCATTGCAGTGCTTGCTTCTACATTTGTATGCTTGGTATAGTTTGAATTTGAGGCTGCAAATGCGTAGAAAATGTCAAACTCGACTGCTACTATGTTGGCGGAAACTCCGATGGTAGGCCCCACTTCGATTCAAGAGCGGAGCCCCACTCTTCGGAGCTCCGCCAACGTATATGAGGTAATGTAGAAAATTTCAAACCCCGCTACTACTATGTTGGCGGAAACTCCGATCATAGGCCCCACTTCAATCCAAGGGCGGAGCTCCGATCTTCGCAGCTCCGCCGATGTATACGAGGTTAAATAACATCTGCAAACTATTTGAATAGTCAAGTTCTGCTGTATAAATACATGTATATTTAATTGTTACTTGATAGAAATGGGTCATCCATCCTTAGCATTCTGTTTGGGTACAATATGATTATTCTGTAATCCATTTCTATTTGAATCCTCCTTCCAATGTGTGAACTGTAATGCACAATGCAGTGCAGCTCTGACTTGTTGTACCAGGAGCCGCCTATTCCGAGCCCCTGTTTACAGCCATCTTGATCTCAGCGGCAATGCCGCTCTGCCAACCTTTTCATGGAAACTCCGCACTGCGGCATCCATGCGGCCCCCCCGCAACACGGCCGGACCTGTTTGGATCGGCTATACGGTAGCCTGTCGGCCGGATCAGTATGCACCGTAACTATGTTGATAGCCGGCCGACATCGGTTCCCCTGTCTGACACGGAACAAAGTCACCGTCGGCTATACCGTTGATCACCGGGAAATTTACCCTATCCTAGGTGCACGCACAGCTACGCCGAGATTTTCATCGGCATCATCGTCAGAGAGCTTCTTTCTCGTGGTCAAAGCTCTTCTAAGGCACCTATCAGAAGCCCTAAAATTCACAACATCTACTACAGCGATACAAAAATTGTTGTGGTGGTTGTCGCCTAGGGACATCTGGAATTATACCGCGCCACGACATCTTCAAAGCTCGGAATCGAGAGCGCAAAAATTTCGATTTCGATACGCTGCCAATTGTGTTTCTGAATACATGTCTGCTGTGCTGGAATATGTAAGTCAGGAGTTTTAGGTACATCCATCATGGCGGATGTAAATTGATCAACATACCAATTTTCAGGCTGCGTACAGAAACGACTCTCTCTACACGCATCATCTAAAAGCGTACATAGAGCTGCTTGAGGAGCACTCAGAGGAAAGGGGCGGGTCTAGCAACTGCGCCCTAGTGCCGCTTATATATACTGTTGGGCCTGTGTCACTGGAGCTGGTATACGACCTCGCCGCAACGCTATACGAATCGTCAAAGATTGACCTGGTCGCCATGTCGTACATGCAACACCTACATCACCGGAGCGAAAAAATGCTGCATCCCCTAGCAGCTAAGTCTGTGAAGCATCTTGCTCAGAGCTCTAGCAATATAGCACGCTGGCGTCGTCGCCTCCCAGAGGCCGTCAAATACTTGCTCAAACAATTATTTGTCTCCTCGTCGCACCTGGATATCATCTCCGACACCGTGCACTTACGATGGCTGATGCGGAAGAAAGCTCTCAAACATATCTCAGCTGGTTCTCCTAGGCTCGCGCGTCGCTTCTACCACCATCTGTCCGCCAAATGGAGGTCAATCAGCTCTATAGTACAACCGATTAGCCGAAAGCGAGGTCTTGCGCTTGCAATGACTCAATGTGGAATCCCGTATGCGAGAGCCTGGCGAGTGTCCCAGCGGTTGGTGGAATGCGATCTCCTCCTCAGGGCACTTGCAGTCGTCCTTCCCCAGGTCGGCAGCTCAGTTAGGGTCGTGCAATGGACTCGCAGGCTGCTACCCAAGAGTATGCTAATTTGGTGTCCACGCTTGATGAAGCGTGCGCGAAAAGTTATGGACGAATACACAAATCGGTGTCGCCAAGAGGACGCCAAAAGACTCGCTGCGATGATTGAAGAAGGTGAGTTGAATACTGGGTATTGAAAACGTCATTACCGCCGCTGAAGCGCTCTACTAGGCTGGGTGCATGCATTGATTGAGCGCGCGAAAGGTTTGAATGTCAACGAAATGGATTAAAGTTGGTTCAGCCAGAATTAATGGCCTCCTCTCACATTCGGTCATCCTGATATACACTTGACCCTCTTAAGGAGAGCAGAGATGTGTGACTTGACTAGGTTTGAATTGTGACTGATGATAGGGCGAGATACATAGTGGATGGCATTGATTATACTTATTACTTACGTGGTGTTGATGCGCACGCCCTCGCGCTGACCACGGAATCACGGCTTTCCCGTGCTACTCGCACAGCCACCTACTCGCCGTCACCTCGCCATTCCGCACGCTACACACCATCCCTGCCTCTCTCTGAAACCCGACGGCATCGCGTTGCGACCATCCCACACACTCCGTAACACCCACATCCGCATTTACTAAAATTAGTAACTTGACGTGCCGACGTTTGGCGTCTGACTATGAAAAATTCTCACGAATCGCGAACGCGCGCCTATCTACGGAACACCACCCTGCAAGCTCGCTCAGCGACACACCACGTCTCGGAGATACTTATCGAGACTTTAGTATGTTTCCACTTTTATATTTATGTTTTTCCTCTGTTGTTTTTCGGTTTCACCACCACATATTTCTCCTTCAGTAGGGCGACTCAATGTTGGCTACAAAACCGGCTACGCTGGCTACTCGGTCCTTTTCCACGATTTCTACGATGTCTCAACTTTGAGCGTGCAACCGAACAGTCGCTACAGTTTCTGCTACAGAGAGTGATGAGACGTCGGAACATCAAAATATCAGGATGCCGAGGTGTGGTAAAAGCCTTCGGCCTTGACGCCACAATCTCAGAGATTTGGAATGATATGAAATTCAATCTCCCCCTGACGTATTGACAGATGAAATTGATGGTCGTTTGAGACGAGTCACTCCTGTGGTCAAGGACGATGTCCGACACTTCTTTAGCAATGCTCTACGTCTCCCGCCCTCAAATCCCGCCATCGCGTCCACAGCTCAAAAACGTTTTGATTTTATAGATGATTTCACAAATCAACTTTATTGCAAGGGATCAATGTCTAACACAGAAAGCGCCCGCATAAAACTCAACAACATGCGATTTCTGCGTTCTCACTGCAGGGGACGATGTTGACGCATCTTTTTATGAACGGCTCGCATGTAGTAACCGACGACCTTGAAAATAAATTCAAGAACTGATGCGTGATCACAGAACACTCAGCATTTGATCACACTGTCGTCGGCACCCAAGTTCTGACACCAGGCTGGAAGCTGAAGGCCGAATCTTGACCAGAGCGATCTGACTGCGCGGCATCAGCCATAACATTTAAAGGTCCGATTTCTACATCATTGCAACCAAAGTTTGTTGCTACAAAATTTGTGGCAACATCACTGTACCTCTTCTCTCTCTTGACTTCTCCTTTTAGATATATGACTTGCACATGCTACTCTACCTCCAGTCGACGATCACATGCACAGTTTAGCTACTTACAAGACTGTGTGTCGATTACAGAAAAAAGACGAAGAATTCCCCGCATTTCGCATTTTCAGCCTCTCCCGCAGAATCCCAAACTCGCATCCTTACAGCTAGCGCGTCCCACCGTGTTTTCTTTTTATGTTTGGCACGGCCAGCGACGTGCAAGCGCATCAGTGTGGATACGAATCGCGACTCAATCTGTATCATTCCGTCGCTTCTTTTTGGACTCGGGAGTCATTCAATGACGGCATAATGCTTCCATGATATCTCCTGGCGTACAAATGCCTGCGTTGACTGGCCATGTCTGTGCATCATAACGCAGAATTAAGGGGCTATTAGCTTTTCCATTTGGGTCAAGTTGGGTCAAGTTGGGTCGAGTGAAGGTCGAGTGGTGACCATTTTGTGACTTATATGTGACTTATTCGTGACATACTGTAACTTTGTCTCTCTTATAGTAGTTATACTCGTTGGTGCACGTAGTTATAACATTGTACTGGCTCACTCAATAATTATTGACCTTATGTTGATCCAACAATGTCCCCGTGTTGAATTCAGACACATACTTTACCACCTAGTCTACACTTAGTATTGAATCAAGGCATTTTTGACTTGTTTGGATCATCGAGACCTGCCAACCTTGTGTGATTCTGGGTGCTGTGCAGAATAATCACCGTAAATCATCTTTACTGAAGCCAAATAGTCCAGTTCCCTCATATAAACTCAAGTAATATCATGTTTGAGAATATACGTCATTTTCCGTCAATGTATTGTAGCCACATTTACAAACAAAGTTGTCACAAACTGCTCCCAAATGTCACGCTCACAGGACCTCACTCGACCCATCACTCGACCCTCACTCGACTCTCACTTGACCCACTCGACCTTCACTTGACCCAACTTAACCTTCACTCGACCCAACTTGACCTAGCTTCTTAATTATGCATGCCTACGCAGCTGGAGAACTGACATATCGCAGATGCAAATCGAATCATCAATTTCCGCATGTATTCCATATGTAGGTATACATTAGGCACCTTAACGCACACTGAATACATATATGCTGTATAATGACACGAAATCGGGTGGAACCGGGAGCCTATTCTTCTATGACCAGGCACAGGTTTCTAACTGGTTTGAGCTCGCGTTGCAAAGGTTCATCCCGGTCAGCGATACTGTATTCGGCAGAGTCTTGCGTGACTGGAAATTGGCGGTGGGGACTCAACCTTGGGAGTCATCGAAGTGCGTAGGTTCCTTATCTGAATATACCAGAGACTCGGAGGACCTGCCACAACTGATCGCACGTTCGAAGTTGTCCAAGGGCCCTACACCGCAGCCTGAACCAGTGGGTCGGACAAAAACAACGGATTCTCATTAACGTAGCATGTATATGCCAGTTTACCCGTAAATATAAAGTTCAACTTCGCTTGAAAAACTGGTTATGTGTTGCATAGATTCTTGCTGAACAGCTCAGTATTATATTCGATGCGTGTTTCGAGATAAGCGCCCATTGGATGTCACGTGGAGCGTCTCAGCGTCCCATTGACCACGACCAACGGCATTGTTCGAGAATCAAATTAAACATGTGTCAAATGTCATACCAGCACTGGATAAGATATACCAGGTACATCTAAATTGATCTAATCCAGAAATTACAATAGACTACCGCTTCCACAATGTGCAATGTCATGTACAAACTTTGGCCTGAAGCAGACTCGAACTGACGACCTCACTCTCAACTTGACTTCACTCGACCTTCACTTGACCCGACTTGACCCAACTCGACCCAACTCGACCCGACTTGACCTAACTTGACCCCCACTGGAAAAACACGATACCCAGAATTAAGCGCTCGTGATCCCATCACATTTCTAGTGGGTGAAACAAAGAGCACAGCCACACTCGACCGCGAACACTTTAACATTGTGCTTCAACAGCCTGACGCTCTCGTTTTCGAAGTCAGATATGAAGTTGATACTCTCGTATGCATATGCTCACATGGCGGTCACAGAGAAACACCCCTTTGCTTTAAAGCCTCTTCTTCGGTCTCGCCAGGGCCATGTCGAGGAGCATCACGGTGTGCGTCCATGTGGGTTGAAGGCACCAAACAAGCGCCCATTGTGGCGCGAGACACGTCTAATATACGCAGAGCGCCCTGATCCTGCCGCTCGGACGGTATGTTGAGAGATCCCGACTTTAGGTTGCTTAGGCATCCGCCGATCGCGTGCCAACACAATCTGATGCTAAGAATCAAGATATCTGTGGTCATGCGGCCTCTCGGAAGAGGCGTTGTTCAAAGACTTAGTTATAGCTGACAGTGTGATGAGTATATGCGGTAGCCCGTTGAGTGTTTCTACTAGTTTTGCGGTGATAGTCGGTGGCGGACTTATTTGTCGGATGTGGTTGAGTGGTTGTAATTGACGATGGACACCAGCTACGTATACTATAGGAACAATTGACAAAAGGCCAGAGTTCTGAATGGTGACAGAGTCAAAACGATACCACCGGTCGGATGAGTGAGTACATGGCAACTTGACTCAGCCCATGAGCATCCGGCTGGGAAGGGCCGAAATGTCCTGAACCACGTCCCGTCGTCATCCACCTCAATGTGGAGGAGACCCGGCGGGCAGGACCAGACGCGGAACATACAACCATCGTTTGTCGCGC
The DNA here is from genome assembly GCA_013368295.1 of Psilocybe cf. subviscida. Taxonomy (NCBI): domain Eukaryota; kingdom Fungi; phylum Basidiomycota; class Agaricomycetes; order Agaricales; family Agrocybaceae; genus Psilocybe; species Psilocybe cf. subviscida. The sequence continues at coordinate 7,386,397 of JAACJJ010000028.1, read as the reverse complement.
ACAGCCCTACCATGCCACCTGTGCTATATATCCATTGTGAGGCAGACCATCTTATCCGCCTCGGTGCGCGCCGCAAACAGGTCTGGCCACCCCGTGCCGCCGTATTTACCCCCAGGTCCCGTGTGCGTGTCAAGATGGTGAGGCTTATCACGTTGACTTTGCGCAGGCCCGCGAGGACGGGGTCGTTGTACTCTTTGTCTATCTCGATGAATTCGGCGTTGGTATAGTCGTGCCCGCGGATGACGGGACCGTTGAGGTCTGCGTTTTCGATGCTATCTGAATCGTCAGGAGGGAGATCGGGGTCTGCCGTGGAGAAGGTCTTGGTTTGGGGACTGGGAAGAACGGCGGCCTTGGTGCGCTGCCAGGATTTCGTGATGCTTCGCATGAGGAGGGGTTGTTGGCGGCGCCGATGGTTGTGTGGGTGTACACAATCCTTTTCGCACCCTGTGCTCAATCTCGGGAGCCTGGGAAAGTAGATTGATTGCATCATGCGATCAAACATGTGCGTGTGACCGGGGTTGCCGAACCGAGCCCGCCCTTGGCCTTTTGAGCCGTGTTCCGTCCCTTGAAGCAACTGGATCCGGACTCTGGGCTGCTTTGCCTTGCCATTTACTCCTCCTCCCTTTCTCTTTCTTCTCTCTCATCGTCTCTTCGACGTTTTCATCCCGGGAAAGGAGGAACAGCATCACGCCAGAGACGACGCGCACGAGTACGTACACCCTTGCAATACCTGCATCATGGGCCCCACCGTGTCCTAATTCATTTCGATGATGACAGACCGAACGGCGAACGGGCAGGATAAAGATAACCCACCCTCGATTGTACTTATACTTGGCTTATCTTCGCCCGTTGGAAGCACGCCTGCAGTCCTTTGATACCTCTACTTGATACCTCTCCTACTAGCACGATAACCACGACATATCACGACACTGATAGAAGAAACGCCACGAGGCTGGGACCCAGGAGCACACAGCGGAGGAGTTTCAGATAACGCGGACGTGGAATGAGTGCGAGGTGCGTTCGCCGCGTTGTCGATGTCTGCGTGTTCTCCGCTGATAGTGGATGCATTCCTGTACTAGAGATTGCTCTTAACCGTGAACGATCACTGAACGGTCTTTTCTTCAAAGCTCCACCCGCCGACTCAGAAGTCTTGGTACGGCGACAAGGACGGAGACGCGACGTACTTAGCACCGTTATACCCCAGCTCTTAGAACTACCTCACACTCTCGCGAACTCGTTCGTTCGCGCACGATGGACCTCGCGCACCGCACCAGCCACCCCAGCATCCCGCTCGCCTCCCCCGCCTCCGCGTCCTCCTCCACGCTCATCACCACCCCGCTCCCCGTCGGCCGGTCCAAGGAGAGCCTGCGCCTGCCGTCGTTCCCGTCCTCTTCTTCGTCGCCCGACGACGCCCGCGATGGCCTTGCCCCCGGGGCACCAAGACCGAGACTCCAGATTGGCACGGGCACAGGACCGCCGCCGACGCGCATGAGCGCGAGCGGGTTCGTCGAGCCGCATCATAGTAATGTGCCCAGGCGCGTCCGGATGAGGACGAGGACGAAGACGAAGACTGGTCTACAGACACAGGAGAATGGGGGTGTGGCGGGGACGAGAGACCAGGGACGCGCGGAGAGTGACGAGGAGGAGGAGGGCGCGAAGACGGACACCCGGAGGGTGATGGAACTGCGGCGAAGCGTGAAGGAGGCGCTGACGCCCGGCAGGAGATGGAGCGACAGTGACTCCGACTCCGACTCAGCTAACGAGGACAAGGACGAAGACGACGCACAGGAGGAGAAGCCCTCCCCCCAACCCTCCCCCCCTCCTCTCCCCAAATCAGACGAAACCCCAGCGATCACCAGCCACAGCATATACGCACACCCCAGCGGCGCGACATCGTCCCGCCAGCTCAACACGGAGCGGACACCGCTGCATCTGCTCAGCCTCAAACTGCCGCCGTCGCCGTCGCTTGGGTCGCCCACGGCAGCGGGTGTGAGCGCGCCTGTTGGCGGACTAGCTATTCTCTCTGGTGCTGCGATGTTGCCACAGGTGTACCCGCAGACTGCACCAGCGGGCAACGGGACGTTCCCAGTTGGTGTTTGGCGCCCAGAGACGCCGCCGATGGCGCATATATCTACCCTCCAGCAGCCCACGTCGTCCCTCCGCCCGGGGACGCTGCCGCGTCGGCGGAGACCTACACCAGCTACACCGACACCCGCGACCAAGACGCAGCCTGCGAGGACTGCGTCGTCGTCAGATGAAGCGGCGCTGCCTCCTGCTCAATCTCCTCCCCGCCCCTCGTCATCATCACCGCACACCGCGCCTGACACGCCGAGGCTTGCGCCTGCGCCTATGCGTCTTCCCACTGCACCTGCACCTCCCCCTCCTGCGGCGACGACGCCCGGGCCGGGCAAGCCGCCTGGCACAGTCGGCGTGCGGTTCCATGGACACCATCCCGACTCCTCCAGCTCCAGCGAGGGCGACGGTGATGGCGCCTCGTCGTCGTCGCATGGATCCCCCCTGCCGCGCCCGGAAACCCGGACGCAGCTCGACCTGCTGAAGGCCGCGTTCAGGGTCAACGGCATTATCAATGCCGATCTTGAAGCTGGGGGCGGACGTGCCGATACCAGGCGGGGCGGGCGGGATGCTGTCAGCGTCGGTGGAAAAGGGAAGGGGAAGGAGAAAGACACGAAAAGGGCGACGGGGAAAGAACAAGAACCGACGAAGAGGAGCCGGAGCTGTGTTACGCCGCGCTCGCGTGCACGATCTGTGCAGAGGAACGGTGGCAAGGGCTCGAGGTCGCGAGAAAGCGGCTGGGATAGGGATGGGGGCGGGGACGGAGACCAGGCTCGTTCCAAGGCCCGGGCGGCTGCGAAGGAGAGAAGACGCGAGGAGAGGAGTAGGAGAAGGATAGAGAGGGCAAAGCGGAGGAAGGCAAGAAAGGCGATGGAGGAGGGGATGTGTGTGCAGCGGGTGGGGGGGAGGGGACGGATGGAGGTTGCGTTTTTCGCGGATGATGATGATGGTCATGTTGGCGAGGGGGAAACGGAAGGCTCGTATGTTCTGCTGCGGGTCGTTGAGCCTGAGTCGGATTCGGAGGATGACGAGGACGAGGATGTGTGGGATTCGGATGTCGATTTGGATGGGGACGAGGGCAAAGAAGTGATGCGGATGCTTGGACCGCCAACGTTATCGGCTTCAGAAACGCCTTCGTCGCCGGTGCTTACGTCTACAACCCCCATTCCTGGTTCACAAACGACCGTAGAGCCAACGAACGAGTCCGCGAAACCAGGTCCGAAGGAACTACGTCTATACCTCCCCAGCGACCTCTCGACGCACATTGATGGCGTACCGGCTCTAAGTGTGGCGCAAATCCGCGAAGGCTGCGAGTTCATCCGGAGTGTTCTGTCGTCTCCAGTGGATTCTACGACGTCTGCGTCCACGGCGCGGCCATGCAGAGTCCGCGTCATTGCTCCTCGCGCGCGCCCGGAAGATGCGTGGGCTGTTGCGTTGTGTTATCAGGTGGGGGTGGAGAGCTCTGTCACCACCGCTGCTACGACATCAGTTAAGGGCGCCCTGACCACGGCGATGACAACCTCCGCTGGCGCTGCGCGACTCATCGCTGCCACGAATGCTAGTACAAATGCGCGTATATCCGAATCATCATCGAGGGATGCAGTCCGGCGCCTCTCTGTTCCCGTTCCGGTTCCTCCGCTCGCGCTTGTACGCGGCGACGATGGGGAGGTGGAAGGTGTGGTTGAGGTGGCGGTGGATGTGGAGAGGTTGGATGAGGACGAGGACAACGCGACAGTTGATGTAGATGCGCTGGCGATTACCGATATTAACGAGGTCGTCCCATCGCCGACTTCTCTCCCTTCAACATCCTCTCCGTCTTCCAATCTCAAAACCGACGCAGATCCAGGCCCGGACGCTGACTCGGCAGAGGAAGACACGTTCATGCTGCATCCGACGTACACCTACTCCGCGGTCCACCGCCTCGCGATGCGTCTTCTAGATGAGGGTGCCGGCGAGTGGCACACGCGTGGGAAGCAGTGGGAGGAGCGCGTTGAGCGTATGCAGTATGCTGTTGGTGCGACTACTGGTGCTGGACCTGGTGCTATCCGAGTAGATCTGCAGAGGCCGAACGTCGATGTTCGCAGGCGTGTTCGGCACGAGTCTCGTCGTAACGAGGACCGGGGAGATGTCATTGGAGGCACCGATTTCAGTGAGGAGGGACGAGATGACGGCGGTGCTGAAGGCGGCGATAGTGGGAGCGAGGAGGATGAAGACGAATATGAGGAGGAGGATGAAGAGGATGAAGAGGAAAGCGAGGACGTGATATCGGCCGGCGCGCGCCAGGGCAGCGAGAGCACCGGAGAATGCGAGGTTGACGGTCACTTTGAAGGCGCCGACGGCGAAAACGAGCGCGGACGCACGCATGAGCCACATACCCGGATGGGTCACGGCGTACCCTTGCCTAGCAAGTACGAGGAGCCCTCGTCCGCATTTGTTTCTAGCGGCCACGGCCGCTCCAAGTCGCGTGTGCGGTCCAAGTCCAAGGTCGGATCACATTCAAAGTCTCGCGCTCGGTCTATGTCCGTCTCAGCCTCTGCGTCCAAGGCGACTGCTAGAGGGCGAAGAAAGAGCAGGTTGTCGATGAGCTATGACGACGACGGCGAGGATAACGAGGGAGTCGTGGTGGATAGAGCCACGAGGAAGGCGCGCCACGCTGAGTTGCGGCGCTTGCGTCTTGTACAACGCCGTGCGCGGAAGGAAGAGGAGGAGGCAGAGGCGTATGCTGGCGTACGCATGGAGTGGCGCGGGGTGTTGTCGTTTGATGGCGTGCAGACGCTCGTGGGTGTGTGGACACCTGTTTCTGCTGTTCTATAATGCTTTTTTTGTTACATACTAATCACTCATACATACCCGCATAGAGGATTACACTCCTTTTTCTATTATCTTTATTGGTTTCGGGCCTCATTAGATGTTTCAACACGATGAAACCATTGTACAGACGGACAAATGTTTACATGCCATGCTATTCACTTCCTTGTTGTACTTGGTCATCCAATTTTAATAATTGTATCACAATTCGATTGCAACTGCCATTCATATTTAGGAGACCTGAGTGTACCGCATTATTCAAGAGGGGGATTCTTCGTCTTCCTTTCAGGGCCAATCTTGCCGATGAGATGCCGAAAGCTCTGTCGACAATCACACCAGTCATCACTCGCTTCCGACCTTGCCCTTCTCGTCCACCTTGATCAACTGCCGTCCTCTTTCCTAGCTTCCAGTCTTCCTCTTTGATATATATTTCTACTTTCCTCAGTCGTGCGCATATCATGTCCATCCTACAAGGGGCCACTCATGTTGCGATTCTGGGCGGGACACAAGTCGCCACTGGCGCCGGAAGTACGATCACTATCAATCAGGGTGACCAGGGTGCAGTTCGTGGTGGTATGTTCCTTACGCCCGCTTATATTCACAGCTCATCCTCTTTCTTTCAACCTTGGGACATCATATGCAGCTCTCAAAATTCTTTCAGAAGTTGCAGCACATACGGCACTATACGACTCTGCATCACGTTTGGATGCGCCTCGATGTCATCGAAACACACGTGCAAAGTACCGTGACGGCCTTGAGCGATGGATGCTGGGAAAAGGAGGGAACTATGAGGGGAAGCATCTCATCTGGGTCAATGGCGGCGCCGGCGCAGGAAAATCCGCCATTATGCAGTCCGTCATCGAGCGGTGCGCACAGCATGCGGTCATCTTGGGCAGTTTCTTCTTCTTCCGCACCGACTTGTCCAGAAACTACGCCGAAGTACTCATCCCAACCCTTGCCTACCAGCTGGCCCGTATGTTCCCTGACGCTATGTCCGTCCTCGAGCCCATCATCAATCATGACCCCCTCATCTTCAAAGCATCACTCCGCACGCAGGCGTATGAGCTTCTTGTCCGCCCCATCCTTTACCTTATCCAAATGGGAATCATGGAGAATACCAGCCTATGCGGCAGAGTGTTTGTCATCGACGGTTTGGACGAATGCAGTGACCCGCAGAAACAGACATCAATTATCAATGCCATTGCATCTATCCTCTGCGAATATAATCTACCCATCTCTTTCTTGATCGCCAGCCGTCCAGAGCTAGCAATAAGCTCCGCTTTTCAGAGCGATAAATCCCTGCGTGGGACGTTTGCAACAATCACTTTGGACGACGACGATGACGACGCCGAGTCTGATATTCGTCAATTTATTGAAGACAGCTTCCTCGACATTCTTGACAGCCACCCATGGAAAAAACATATCAAATTACCTTGGCCCACCCCCCGCGTCATTGATAGACTAGTAAGGAAGTCGTCAGGCCATTTTATCTATGCCGCCACTGCCATGAAGTTCATTGCATCTTCGGATGAACATCCCGTGCGTGCGCTAGAGGTGGTCGAAGGCCTACAGCCATCCAGGACGGGCAGTCCGTTTGCCCAGCTAGATGCGTTATACCTACACATCCTGACATCCGCTCGGTACAACAGCCAAGTGCTCGGGATTCTTAGGCACTGTTATTGGTCAAATCTTCCACGCTCGGTCGTGGCTGTGTGCTACATACAAGAGATCTCTGCAGAGGACGTTGAACTTTTCTTGTCCGATGTTCAATCGCTTGTATCTTTAACCCTCGACGACATGGCTGGAATGTACATAAGCCCAAAACACACGTCTCTCGGAGACTTCCTCGTGGACGAGAAACGATCGCAAGCATTGTATGTCCGTGAGGGAGATTACCATGCATCCTTTTTGGAATGTTACTTCCGGTTGTTGGATAATGGCCCGCAAGTCTCAAAATCGACATTTCGCTTCACGTATTACGATACATACCGTTTTATAGGCAATTTGACCCGAGCCATCGTTAACTCGAGAGACCCCACTTTGCTTCAGTCCCTGATTTGTGGACATTCTCCCCGGGACATCTGGAACTTCTGTGTAGAATCCTGTGCCCTTGATACAGCAGGGTCACTCAGCAGGTTCAGGGAAGATTCTTTAGAATCAGTTTGTCGATACATGTTTGCTATTTGTTATTCAGTAAGCGGCCTGCCTCCAAGCATTTTGATCAATACTAACAATAGGATATTGACTTTTAGATTGTCTATCACGATAGTACTTTGGTTACATCCCAGTTCGAGATGTACGCTCAGCTAATATTGGAGCACATTGAAGAACTCGCCCGCACAAGGCCCCAATATCGAATGGTACCTGCAATCACGTTCTCCTCACGTCCATCACAATTAAACCTGGTATGCAATCTGTCCCGCTTTTCTCTAGAGCAATTTGGTATAAAAGGATATGGGAGGACCTACTTTTATTACCTCACACATCCCCGGTTCTTTGAAGGTCTTCAGCGCTCGCCACAAAGCCAACTCTCATGGGGCTCTGACTTGGCCATTGCAATGAAGCTCGTACTTCAGCAACTTGTGATTCTTTCATGGAGGCCAGAGGCGTACTCAAACTCGCATAGACAATGGCTAATGGGACATAAACCGTGGAAGCATACATCCCTGGGTTCCCCCAGACTATCTTCGGTGTTCGTATCTCGCCTATCAAAATCAGTGCATCGCAGAGAATTGGGAGTTCCTCTTATGGACGGCAAGTACTACTCACGCCGCGACATGCATCGCTGGCAGATTGGTAGTATTCAGAAACGGAAGGCGAAATGTCTTGGTCTTCTGAAGTATGTCATATTTTACTTGCATAAATCCGACTACACAAGTGAAGTCGCCAAACTGGCCCGAAGATCACTCCCAAAGACTGCACTCATGTATCCAATGGTAATGAAGAGGGCCCGTGCAAAGATGGATGCCTATGTTTGCCACTGGGAAAGTAAGTTCTTGTTCTTGTTGACAGTTTCATCATCTCTTAAAATTTCATACTCTGTCTACTTAGAGTCACCGGATGGCTTGTTGGAGAAGGCCCGGTCACTTTCCATCAATGATATGGACTGACCTGCTCTCCTGCACTCTCCGCCCACTGATACTACATGTGTGGACTCATTACCTTACTCGCATGTGGTCAACTCCTGGCCGCTCATCCCAGATGCCACCTGTTCTTATACGCCTTTGTATTATGTCTTACCTTGCCCCCATGTCTGCATGCTCATCACCAGCTGAATTCAAATTTATGTCTTTTATACTTGACCCTCAAATTGTATGTGCGTTCATCTGGGTTTGGGTTGCTACCTCGGCTAGTACACATATCCTTGGTTGGACAACGGTGATTGTCGTTAACATCTCACAATAGGCGCCTGTTTGCCACAACCGAGCACATGCCAGTACATTTGGGATTCAAATGTGCGGCCGATCATTGTGCGGGCGGCAATGTCCGCCGCACATTACATACCAGGCGGAGTGGCTCTGCCCGCCCTTCTCAGCAAACCAACCATTGTTACTTCCGGATGTAGACAATACTTCAGTACATAAAGCGAATGAATTTGTTCGGAAACGGACCACGCCATAAGCCGCCTTGAGATTGGTTTCAGTAACCCCTCTTTTCTGTCAAGCGGACGTCTGCTAGCCTCAACGTTGTGTAAGTGTGAGTACTTCTGGTACACATTCTATGCCTCATATCCGAAGCTTATTGACTGCACGATCCATTACTAGCAGTGACTCATCACTAGTGACGGAACACTGCTTGATCTCGATCAAGGCTCGGTCTGGCTACCTAACACATGCACGTGATTAACCGTGATTGCCGTTTCACAATGGGCGCCTATTTGGCGCGGCTGCAACCATCGTATTGCCATTCACGGTATGTAAGATCACATATATGGCCATCATTTATTTAACATATATTGGACCAGATATTTTGCATATATGGGAGAATGGCGAGCTCTCATTGGCTGCGGCCAAGACATATGTCAAATATCTGAGGGTCAGCATATGCGGCAGATCATTTAAAAACATTGCCTCATATATGTCAAACAAATGACGGTCAGATATGTGACCTTGCACGCGGTGATTGTAGTGATCTGGACGACACAAAGCCATGATAATCTGATCTTAGCAAGGTTAGATCACTCTAGAATCTCATACAAAGTGCTGGAACGATACAGATTTTGCCATTCGTATCGAATATGTAACCAAGTCTTTAATAATCGCAAAGTTAGTCACAACCTAGTCACAAATCATGCCCAGGAAAGATGCGAATTTCTGTATTCCTCAATTAGAGCCCCAAAATTCCTCTTGCGTGCTGAGCGCGGGTATTAGCTCCATCTCGCGGAGCCAGGCACTGTTGCTCCGGTGATTTCGGGCACGCCCCTTCTCCCACTCCTTGTACCAGTCGTGTTGGCCATAGGACCGGTTCTATGATGGCGTTCTTGGACTTGTGGTTGGGCCAGTCAACTTTGACAACGTGGCTTCAGACAAAGTGGCTCAAGTAAAACAAGATAGCGCCGTCAGAGACCGGTTTATCGCTGCACGGATGTGGGGGTCAGCTCGGAACATCTAAAACGAGGATGAAAGCATAGATATGGACACATGGTTGTCTGGTCGAATAACCTGCAGCCCAAGAGGCATTAGAGCCTCATTGACTTTGCTATACACCCAGTCATTCGTAGAGAAGCTACCGACGAGTACAACATACTGCGCGAGAATGTCAGGTGCTTATTTACTGGAGACGCGGAAGCTCACGTGCCGACATGGACTCCAACGCCTTGTCCTGTTGACTTATCACGGCCTGTATAATACATTCTATGGGTTTTTTAAAGAACGACGCTACGTCGGATCTTCCCCCAATTATTAGCGCAAGAGGGATCTAATAATAAAACCACTTACCCTTTGAGTTTCAGTTGCCCATACCGGATATTGTACATAGGGTCACTATCCTTCATCGAGCCAAACTTGATATACTGCGCCGCTTTGTCGTTCCTGAACTTGGGCTTTGTGATTTTGTCAAAGCGGCGTACAATATGGTCTAGGGGTCATCGAGATATCGGGACCCCTCCAGGAAGTTTGACAGGAAATCTTGCGCATGGATGTTGACGAATGTGGATCCATTGAAATAGCCTGAAATACGTCAGTGTCAATTCATTTGTAACAATGAGCAAACATGCTTACATTGCGGGACTGAAATTTTCTCAAATGTATCTGTATACACACTTTTGTAGGAGCTGATTTCAATGGCTCCTTCTCCAGCATCTACAATTGTCACCCCGTCTCCTGTCTATATTCTGTTTGATAAAAAAGGATTGGAGAGAAGAAATTTGCTGACATGCCTTCGTTGCAGCTCCCGGAAGCCCATTCTGAACAGCATAATGAAGACTGGCCTCCCCTTCAGTGACAAAAGACAACCTTGCATGTCCCGTGGCAGTATCAAGCACTAAGCCCGCTTGTACCGCCGCCTTGAGTATTTCGTTTTGTTGGGTTCCTTCCCATCTGTTTGAATGTGAGAGCACGAAATCAATCTGCCCTTCGACTGAATCCCACAACGCAGTGCCGTTCGCATGTGTGTCCTTGATGTAAGTTGCGGTGCACTTGTACAGGTATGCTAGGAAGTCGGCGAAAACATCCACAACGGTCTTGCCTGGCGGCAGACGCGGAATGTCATTGATAACTTGATTGCCTGCCGCAGGTACAATCTTGGACTGTAGGTGTAGTATGAACCTAATAGAGAGCTTAATACTGTTCAATGCCACTTTGGATGTGACAAATAACTCACCATTCAGCTTTAACCCATTCCTCGTCCTCAACCTGCTCGTAGACGCCCTCTCTCATCGCTTCCGCACCGACGGCCTTCACTTTCCCATCGCGATCGTAGTAAATGATTGTGGTTATCTTGGCCGCCCCTGGAATGTTCTGGTGGGCAGGGAATCTGGAACATCGCCCGTTCAATATGTGTCAAAATTTCTGGAGTTTCGACTCGCGAAGACCGTATCACTAACCGAGTCACTCCTCTAATCTCCGGAACCACTCCTGGGTCCAAAATGCTGCAGAAATCAACTTGAGATCAAAATAAGCGCCTGTGCAAATGGACTAGCCCACCAATAAGATATTCTGCTATGTGTGATTCCGACACCGAAAGCTAAGACGAGTTTGCGTCGTGGTCCACAAAACCGCTCTCTAGCAGTAGTAATCATCTTTGCTAGATGCAGGGTTTGTGTAGGGGCAATAGAGGAAGTTGAAGAACAAGCAGATAACACCGGACCGCCTTGTTACTGATGTGGTTCTCATGATCAGCTACTGGCTCAAGTTAGAATTACAACTCCGGAATGTAATATTTATACACGGTGGAGTCCATGATACATTGTACCGCGGTGTATCCTATGTCGTCGCCGGTTTGAATATATCGCGCCGCTCTCCGAGCTAAATAGACGAGAGCTTGAGATCTGGGTCGAGGAAAATGATGGAAGGAGGAGTGGATAGCGAGCCTGGAGATCAAGCTTCTCCAGTCAAGGCAGGCTCGGTCCGGCTACTCAATGCACGCACGTGTTTGACGGTGATTGGCGGCTCACAGTAGGCGCCTATTTGGCCCAACTTCAACCAACATAGTTCATGCTGTGTCGGAGTCTGCGAGGCCCAGTTCCGCCAATTAGAACAGCTATTCATCGATTCACATGTTTATAGACTGTGATATGAATTTAACGGTGTTTTCCATACATCCAACGACACGAGGCTGGGACCCAGGAGCACGCAGCGGAGTAGTTTCAGATAAAGCGGACGTGGAATGATTGCGAGGTGCGTTCGCCGCGTTGTCGTCTGCGTTTTCTCCACTGATAGTGTATTCATCCTGTAGAAGAGATTACTCTTAACCGTGAACGAGTATCACCACAGGCCGACTCAGAACTCTTGGTACAGCGACAAGGACGGAGCATCATTGACATTAGACGCGACGCAGCAGCACCGTCATACCACAGCGATTGGAACTACCTCACACTCCCGCGAACTCATTCGCGCACGATGATGGACCTCGCAAGCCGCACCAGCATCCCGCTCGCCTCGCACGCCTCCGCATCCTCCTCCACGCTCATAACCACCCCACTCCCCGTCGGCCGGTCCAAGGAGAGCCTCCACCTGCCGTCGTTCCCTTCCTCTTCTTCGTCGCCCGACGACGCCCGCGATGGCCTTGCCCCCGGCGCACCGCGACCGCGGCTTTGGATTGGCTTGGGCACGGGCACAGGCCCGCCGCCGATGCGCATGAGCGCGAGCGGGTTCGTCGAGCCGCATCATAGTAATGTGCCTAGGCGCGTCCGGACGAAGGCAAGGACAAGGACGAAGATGGACCCAGTTGCGAGGTCAGACGCTGTGAATGGAAATCAGATGAAAAATAGTGAGGACGGAGAGGAGGAGGAGCGAGTAAACGGAGGGGAGAGGGATACACGGAGAGTTCGCGAACTGCGGCGGAGCGTGAAGGAGGCGCTGACGCCCGGGAGGAGATGGAGCGACAGCAAGTCCAACTCCGACTCAGCCAGCTCGGACAAGGACGAGGACGAGGACGACGCACAAGGGACGACCTTTCTGCAAACCCCTCCTCCAATGCCCAAACCAGAAGACCCCCCAGCGCTGACGGCCACCGCCAGTCACAGCATATACGCACACCGCTGCATCTGCTCAGTCTGCGGCTCCCGCCGTCACCGTCGCCTGGGTCTCCAACTGGGGGTGTGAGTGCGCCGGTTGGTGGTGGTGGTGGCGGGCTGCCGCCTGGGCTTCCTGGTGCTGCGAAGTTGTACCCACAGACTGCGCCGGCGGGCAACGGTGCTTTCCCAGTCGGTGTTTGGCGCCCAGAGACGCAGCCGATGGCGCATATATCTGCCCTCGCGCAGCCCACGTCGTCCCTCCGCCCGGGGACGCTGCCGCGTCGGCGGAGGCCTACGCCAGCTACGCCTACACCTGCGATCAAGGCGAAGCCTGCGAGGACTGCTTCGTCATCAGAAGAAGCGGCGCCCGCGATCGCGATGACGCCGGCCCTTCCTCATCCTTCTCAATCTCAATCTTCTCCCCGACCTGCGTCGTCATCGTTGCACGACGCGCCTGACACGCCGAAGTCTGGGCCTGCGCAGGTGCCTACTGCACCTACACCTACTCACCCTGGGCCGAGCAAGACACCCGGTACAGTCGGCGTGCGGTTCCACGGACATCATCCCAGCTCAAGCTCAAGCTCGAGTAAGGAGGGCTCGTCATCCAAGGGATCTCGGCGGCGGACGGGCACCCCACAGCAGCCGCCGAATAGAAGGCTCGACCTGCTGAAGTCGTCGTTCGACGCCAGGGGTGACGCTGCTGGGGGTGGGCATGTGAGGCTGGGCCAACGGAACACAGTGAGCAACGGCGTCGGCGCGGGTGCTGGTGCGAAGGAGAAGAGGAGCAGGAGCTTGGCGAACCCACGGTCGCGGACGGGGTCGCGCGCGCGGTCTGTCCAGCGAGTTGATAGCACATGTGAAGAATCGACAGGGAAGGATAAGGTCGCGGACGGTGATGATGCCCCCTCCAGGGCACGAGCGGCTGCGAGGGAGAGGCGACGCGAGGAGAGGGGGAGAAGAAGGGTAGAGAGGGCAAAGCGGAGGAAGGCAAGAAAGGCGATGGAGGAGGGGATGTGTGTGCAAAGGGTGGGGGGGAGGGGACGGGTGGAGGTGGCGTTTTTTGCTGATGATGATGATGGTCATGTTGGCGAGGGGGAAACGGAAGGCTCGTATGTTCTGCTGCAGGTCGTTGACCCCGAGTCGGATTCGGAGGATGACGAGGACGATGATGAGGATGGGTGGGGTGAGGACGTCGATCTGGATGGGGAAGGGGGCATGGACGTGACGGCGACACCTGGACCTCCAACATTATCGACTTCGGAACCGCCTTCGTCGCCGGTGCTTGCGCCTACAGCACCCATTCCTAGTTCACAAACGGCTGCGGAGCTAACGAAAGAGTCGCCGAAACCAGGTTCAAAGGAACTACGTCTGTACCTCCCCAGCGACCTCTCGACGCACATCGACGGCGTACCGGCGCTCAATGTGGCGCAGGTGCGCGAAGGATGCGAGTTCATTGAACATATTCTGTCGTCTCCTGGAGATTCTACGACGTCGTCGTCCACGGCGCCACCATCCAGAGTCCGCGTCATTGCCCCTCGTGCGCGCCCGGAAGATGCATGGGCTGTCGCGTTGTGTTATCAGGCGGGGGTGGAGAGCTCTGTCACCACCGCTGCTACCGCCTCGGTAAAGACCACTACGACCATGAATACGACAACCTCCGCTGGCGCTGCGCGACTCATCGCGACCACCAATACTAGTACAAATGCGCGTACATCCGAATCATCATCGAGGGATGCAGTCCGGCGCCTCTCTGTTCCCGTTCCGGTCCCGCCGCTTGCGCTTGTACGTGGCGAGGATGGGGAGGTCGAGGGTGTGGTTGAAGTGGCAGTGGATGTGGAGACGTTGGATGAGGGCGAGGAGAGCGCAACGGCTGATGTGAATGTGGTGGCGATTGTCGATACTAACGAGATTGCCCCGTCGCAGACCTTGCTCCCCATAACATCCTCGTCGTCTGCCAATCTCAACACCGACGCAGATCCAGGCCCGGACGCCGATCCAACAGAAGAAGATACATTCATGCTGCACCCGGCGTACACCTACTCGGCCGTCCACTGCCTCGCGATGCGCCTTCTAGACGAGGGTGTCGGCGAGTGGCACACGCGTGGGAAGCAGTGGGAGGAGCGCGTTGAGCGCATGCAGTATGCTGTTGGTGCGACTACTGCCGCCGTCCGAGTGGATTTGGAGAAGCAGAACGTCGATGCTCGTAGGCGTTTTCGGCACGAGCTACACCGTCACGAAAATGGGGAAGAGGCCAATGAGAGCACCGATTTTAGTGACGAGGGACAAGATGACGACGGTGCTGAAGGCGGCGATAGTGAGAGTGAGGAAGATGAAGACGAATATGAGGAAGGGGATGAAGAGGAAGGCGAGGACGCGATATCGGCCGGTGCGCGCCAGGGCAGCGAGAGTACTGGAGAATGCGAGGTCGATGGTCACCTTGGAGCCGACGACGCTGTCCTCCCGAACGACAACGGCGAATACGCGCGCGGACGCACGCACGAACCGCATACTCGGATGGGTCACGGTGTACCCTTGCCCAGCAAGTACGAGGAGCCCTCGTCCGCGTTCGTCTCTAGCGCCCACGGTCGGTCCAAGTCGCGTGCGCGGTCCAAGTCCAAGGTCGAAAAGTGCCGCGCTCGATCCATGTCCGTGTCAGCCTCCGCTTCCAAGGCGACTGGGAGAGGGCGAAGAAAGAGCAGGCTGTCTATGAGCTATGACAACGAGAAGGAGGATGACGAGGAGGGAGTCGTGGCCGATAGAGCCACGAGGAAGATCCACCGCGCTGAGTTGCGACGCTTGCGTCTTGTGCAGCGCCGTGCGCGGAAGGAGGAGGAGAAGGTAGAGGCGTATGCTGGCGTACGCATGGAGTGGCGCGGGGTGTTGTCGTTTGACGGCGTGCAGAAGCTTGTGGGCGTGTGGACACCTACTTCTGCTGCCCTATAATGCTTTTTTTTGCTACATGCTAATCACGTATACATCCGCATAGAGGGTTACATTCCTTTTTTCTATTATCTTTATTGGTTCCAGGGCTCATTAGATGTTTTAACATGACGCAATCGGTGTACAGGCGGACACATACTCACATGCCATGCTATTCACTTCCTTGTTGTACTTGGTCATCCAATTTTAATAATTGTATCACAATTCGATTCCAAGAGGGGGATTCTTCGTCTTCCTTTCAGGGCCAATCTTGCCGAAGAGATGCCGAAATCTCTGTCGACAATCACACCAGTCATCACTCGCTTCCGACCTTGCCTTTCTCGTCCACCTTGATCAACTGCCGTCCTCTTTCCTAGCTTCCAGTCTAGCCTCGTGACCAGACCCTCTAAAAGAGGATTTGATGAGCGCGGGCGCATCCTCGATAGAGGGCCTGGTACATCGGGTAGAATTTTAGGGGGCAATGCGAATGGCGATCTGAGACATCCCATGCCGCGGAGCCGCCATCAGTTCATCATCAGGTCACAGTGACCTCGCTGACCAATTTGTGACGACGCGTTATGTCGCGCGTTAGTATCGCGTGGCGTCCCGCTTATATCACTACTACTTGACTGCTACGTTGAGCTCGATGTAATGACATTCTTTCCACCTTATTGTGCACCTTCAAGACACAATCTACTTCAACATTTTCGAATATGCACCCTCGATGAATTAGAGCAATTTCGGGCTGGCATCTTGGTCGAAGATGCCCTAGCTCGATACATCAACACCCTCGATGCCGAAACCAGAACAATAGCTCTTTGAGGCTCTTTGGTCTGGTTCGTTGAAGCGCGTTTGAGGCGCGTCGCGTCCAGGTCACTTCAAGTCACTCTCATCACTGTGTTACAGAACATGGCCCCGGTTATCACTTAGTAAGCCATCCGGGCATCAATTTCGAGTGTCTCAGATCGCCATTCGCATTGCCCCCTAAAATTCTACCCGATGTACCAGGCCCTCTATCGAGGATGCGCCCGCGCTCATCAAATCCTCTTTTAGAGGGTCTGGTCACGAGGCTACTTCCAGTCTTCCACTTTGTTATTTCTGCTTTCCTCATACGTCAGCATATCATGTCCATCTTACAAGGGGCCACTCATGTTGCGATTCAGGGCGGGACACAAGTCGCCACTGGCGCCGGAAGTACGATCACTATCAATCAGGGCGGCCAGGGTGCAGTTCGTAGTGGTATGTTCCTTACGCCCGCTTATATTCACAGCTCATCCTCTCTCTTTCAACCTTGGGACATCATATATAGCTCTCAAAAGTCTTTCAGAAGTTGCAGCACATGCGGCACTATACGACTCTGCATCACGTTTGGATGCACCTCGATGCCATCGAAACACGCGCGCAAAGTACCGTGACGGCCTTGAGCGATGGATGTTGGGAGCAGGAGGTGAATACGAAGGGAAGTGTCTCATCTGGGTTCATGGCGGCGCAGGCGCCGGCAAATCCGCCATTATGCAGTCCGTCATCGAGCGGTGCGCACAGCATGCGGTCATCTTGGGCAGTTTCTTCTTCTTCCGCGGCGACTCGTCCAGAAACTACGCTGAGGTACTCATCCCAACTCTTGCCTACCAGCTGGCCCGCATGTTCCCTGATGCTATGTCCGTCCTCGAACCCATCATCAATCACGATCCTCTCATCTTCAAAGCGTCACTCCGTACGCAGGCCTATGAGCTTCTTGTCCGCCCCATTCTCTACCTTATCCAGATTGGAATCATGGAGAATACCAGTCTATGCGGCAGAGTATTTGTCATCGATGGTTTGGACGAATGCAGTGACCCACACAAACAGGCATCAATTATCAACGCTATTGCATCTATTCTCTGTGAATACAATCTCCCTATTTCTTTCCTGATCGCCAGCCGTCCAGAGTTAGCAATAAGCTTCGCTTTTCAGAGGGAGAAATCCCTGCGTGGGACGTTTGCAATCATCACTTTGGACGACGATGATGATGCCAAGTCTGATATTCGTCAGTTCATTGAAGACAGCTTCCACGACATTCTTGACAGCCACCCATGGAAAAAGCATATCAAGCTACCGTGGCCTGACCCTGACTCAATTGATAGTCTGGTATGGAAGTCGTCAGGGCATTTCATCTATGCCGCCACTGCCATGAAGTTCATTGCCTCTTTGGATGAACATCCCGTGCGCGCGCTAGAGGTGGTCGAAGGCTTGCAGCCATCCAGGACCGGAAGTCCGTTTGCCCAGCTAGATGCCCTATACCTGCATATCCTGACTTCCGCTAATTACAGCAGCCAGGTGCTCAGAATACTCAGGCACTGTTATCTATCTGACTTTAAACACTCAGTTGCGACAGTGTGCTATATACAGGAAATCGCTGCAGAGGACCTTGAACTTTTCTTGTCTGATGTTCGGTCGCTTGTGTCCTTATCCCTATACATGGATGAAATGCACATACGCCCAAAACACGCATCTCTCGAAGACTTCTTCATGGACAAGGAACGATCACAAACCCTGTATATCAGTTACACAGAGTACCAGGCATCCCTTTTGGAATGTTACTTCCAGCTGTTGGATAATGGTCCGCAAGCATCATTATTTCACTTCACATACCACGATGGATACTATCTTATAGGCGACTTGGCCGAAGCTATTGTTCACTCAAGACACCCTACTTTGCTTCAGTCCCTGATTTGTAGACATTCGCCCCAGGATATCTGGAACTTCGTTGTGGAATCTTATGCCCTTGATGTAATAGGGTCACTCAGCCATTGCAGGGAAGATTTTGTAGAGTCAACTTGTCAATACATGAACGCTATTTGTAATTCAGTAAGCGACATGCCCCCAAGCACTTTCATCAATACTGACAATAGGATATCGACTTTTAGACTGTCTATCAAGATAGTACTTTGTTTTCATCCCAGTTCGAGATGTACGATTGGCTAATGTTGGAACACATTGAAGAACTTGCTTGCACAAGGCCCCAATATCAAATGGTTTCTGCAATTGCATTTTCCTCACGCCCATCACAATTAAAATTGGCACCCAATCTGTTCTCTTTTTTTGAAAAGAAATTTGGTATCAAAGGATATAGAGACTATTTCTCATACCTCACATATCCTCGATTCTTTGAAGGTCTTCAGCACTCGCCACAAAGTCAACTCTCCTGGAGCTCTAGCATGGCTATTGCAATGCAGCTCGTGCTCCAGCAACTTGTGGTCCTTAAATGGCGACCAAAGCCATATTCCAACTCGCATCGACAATGGCTAAAGCAACACAAACCATGGAAGCATACATCACTGGGTTCCCCAAGACTATCTTCGGTGCTCCTATCTCGCCTATCCAAATTAATGCGCCGCGTGAAATGGAGCATAGGTTATAATCCATCTAAAAAGTACGGTTACCGCGACGACCCATTACGGTGTTGGCAGCTTCGTAGAGTTGCAATACAGAGGGCAAAATGTCTTGCTCTTCTGAAATCTGTCATATTTTATCTGCATAAATCCGACTACACAAGTGAAGTCGCCAAACTGGCCCAAAGATCGCTCCCGAAGACCGCACTCATGTATCCGATGATAATGAAGAGGGCCCGTGCAAAGATGGATGCCTACGTTTGTCGCTGGGAAGGTAAGTTCTTGTTCTTGTTGACAGTTTCATCATCTCTTAAAATCTCATACAATGTCTGCTTAGAGTCACCGGATGGCTTGTTGGAGAAGGCCCGGTCACTTTCCATCAATGATATGGACTGACCCTGCTCTCCGCCCTAGCCTCGTGACCAGACCCTCCAAAGGCGGATTTGGTACATCGAATAGATTTTTAGGGAGCAATGCGAATAACGATCTGAGACATCCCATGCCGTGGAGCCGCCATCAGTATTACTATCGTGTCTATATCACTACTACTTCGTTGAGATTGATGTAATGACATTCTTTCCACATTATTGTGCACATTCAAGATTCTGTCCACTTCAATACAACTTCAATATCTCCGGACATGCTCCCTCGATGAATTAGAGGAATATAGGGCCGGCACCTTGGCCAGAGATTCCCTACCTTGGCCCTACCTCGATACACCAACACCCTCGACGTTAAAACCAGAACAATAGCTCTTCGAGGCTCTTTGGTCTGTTGGGCTGCCACAAAGAAGCATTTTGTTAAGCAGGACTGTCCTGCTTAAGTGCCAGGACTCCATCCTGAGCTGTATCCTCCACCCAGCTCGCATGAATGGACGAGAATGAGGACCAAGGTTGGCCCAAAGATGGAAGAGAACGGCAATGTAGCGAGAACAAGAGACCAGGGGCACGGGGAAAGTGAAGAGGGGGAGGAGGGCGAGAAGGTGGACACTCGGAAGGTGGCGGAACTGCCGCAGAGCGAGAAGGAGGCACTGACACCCGGGAGGAGATGCAGCGACAGCGAGTCCGACTTGGACTAAGCCGACTCAAACAAGGACGAGGATGACGCACAGGGGAAGCCCTCTCTCCAATCCTCCCATTAACTAGAAGACTCAGCAGCGCTGACGGCCACGGCCACCTTCAGCCACAGCATATATGCGCACCCCAGCGGCGCCACCTCGTCCCCAACACAGAGCGGACGCTGCTGCATCTGCTCAGTCTGCGGCTCCTACCGTCGCCGTCGCCTGGCTCGCCCACGGCAGCGGGTGCGAGTGCGCCCGTCGGTGGTGGTGACATCCTACCTCTGCTCGCTACTCAGCGGCTGCCGGCGCAAGTGTACCCACAGACCGTGCCAGCGAGCGGCAGCGCCTTCCCAGTTGCTGTTAGACAACGGCCAGAGACGCCGCAGACGCCGCCAATGGTGCATACATCCACCCTCTAACAGCCCACATCGTCCCTCTGCCCGGGGACGCTGTTTCGTTGGCGGAGACCTACACCAGCTACAGCTACAGCCACACGAACGCCTGTGACGAAGGCACAACCTGCAAGGACTGCTTTGTCGTTAGATGAAGCGGCGCCCGCGATCCCGACGCTGCCGCTGCCCCCTTCTCATCCTTCTCAATCTCAATCTCCTCCCCGACCTTCATCAACATTGCACAACACGCTTGACATGCCAAAGATTGTGCCTGCGCGGGTACCTACTACACCTACGCCTGCTCCCCCCGGACCGCGGTTTCACGGGCACCATCCGAGTTCGGGCCCCTCCTCATCCGAGGGATTGTCGGATCGCAGACAGAAGGCAAATGCAGCACTAGGGACAGTGGTTGTAGGATCGCAACGCACCAGGGTGTTCATTGAACTTGCTGAGGGAGAGACGAGAATGGGACGGCGGAATACGGTGAGCAACAGTGCCAGTGCCAGTGCGAAGGAGAAGAGGAGCAGGAGTTTGGCGAACCCACCGTCGCTGACGGGGTCGCGCGCGCGGTCTGCGCAACAAGTCGACGGCGTAGACACAGGCGCAGGAGCTAAGGGGAACAACAGGTTCGAGGACAGCGACGATGCCCCCTCCAGAGCACGATCGGCTGCGAGATAGCGGAGATGCGAAGAGAGGCGTCGAAGGCGGGTAGAGAGGGAGCAGCGGAGGACGGCGCGGAGGGCGATGGGGGAGGGGATGCGTGTACAGAGGCTGGGGAGTCGTGGACGCATGGAGGTGGCGTTTTTCGCTGATGATGATGGACATGCTGCCGCGGGGGAAATGGAAGGCCTGTATATTCTGCTGCAGGTCGTTGAACCTGAGTCGGATTCGGAGGATGACGAGGACGAGGACGATGATGAGTGGGATTTGGATGTCGATCTGGATGGGAAAGAGAGCGAGGAGGTGACGCCGATACCAAGACCACCAACATTATCGACTTTAGAACTGCCTTCGTCGCTGTGCTTACACCTACAACACCCATTCCTGGTTCACAAACAGCTATGGAGCCAACAAAAGAGGCAAAGAAACTACGTCTCTATCTCCCTGCCGACCTCTCGACGCACATTGATGGTGTACCGGCGCTCAGCGCGACGCAGGTGCGCGAGGGGTGCGAGTTCATCCAGCATATTCTGTCGTCTCCAGCATATTCTACGACGTCTGCATCCACCGCTCGGCCATGCAGAGTCTGCGTCATCACTCCTCGCACGCGGCCAGAGGAAGCGTAGGCTGTTGCGTTGTGTTACCAGGCGGGAGTGGTAAGCTCTGTCGCCGCTGCTGCTACCTTGTCGGTAAAGACCACGACAACTACGACTACGACCACGACCACGACAACGCCCGTTGGCGCTGCGCGGCTCATCACTACCACAAATGTTAGTGTAAATGCGCATATATCCAAATCGTCGAGGGATGAAGTCCGGCGCCTATCTGTTCCCGTGCCGATCCCACCGCTCGCGCTTGTACGCGGCGAGGATGGAAAAGTGGAAGGTGTGGTTGAGGTGGCGGTGGATGTCGAGACGTCAGATGAGGACGTGGAGGAGGTTGTGAGAGTTGACACGACGGTCCCGTCATTATCATCGCCGCCCGCCCCTCCGACGACGACATCTACGTCTGCAAACTTCAACGACGCCGACGGAAGCGCAGAAGATGGTGGCATAGATTCAGCAGAAGACGAGACGTACATGCTCCACCCGACGTACACCTACTCCGCGGTCCACCGCCTCGCGATGCGTCTTCTGAACGAGGGTGCGGGCGAGTGGCACATGCGTGAGAAGCAGTGGGAGGTGCGTGTTGAGAGGTGCAGTGTGCCGTTGGTGTGACTACTGCCGCCGTCTGAGTTGGTTTAGAGACGCCGAACGTCAATGCTCGTAGGCGTGTTCGGCATGAGCCACATCGTGACGAAAACGGGGGAGATGACGATGAGAGCACCAATTCCAGTGACAATGGACAAGACGGCGACGGTGCTCATGAGCCACATACGCGGATGGGCGTCGGCGTATCCTTGCCCAGCAAGTACGAGGAGCCCTCGTCCGCATTCGTCTCCAGCGCCCATGGCCGGTCCAAGTCGCATGCGCGGTTCAAGTCCAAGGTTGAATCACATTCAAAATCTCGCGCTCGGTCTATGTTCATCTCAGCCTCTGCTTCCAAGGCGACTGGGAGAGGGCGAAGAAAGAGCAGGCTGTTTATGAGCTACGACGACGGCGGCGAGGACAATGAGGACGGAGCCACAGTGGATAGAGCTACGAGGAAGGCGCGCCGTGCTGAGTTGCGACGCTTGCGTCTTGTGCAGCGCCGTGCACGGAAGGAAGAGGAGGAGATAGCAGCGTATGCTGGTATACGAATGGAGTGGCGCGGGGTGCTGTCGTTTGACGGTGTGCAGAAGCTTGTGGGTGTGTGGGCACCTATTTCTGCTGCTCTATAATGCATTTTTGCTACATACTAATCACACATACATCGACGTAGAGGGTTACATTCCTTTTTTCTATTATCTTTATTGGTGTCGGGGCTCATTAGATGTTTTTCAACGACGCAATCAGTGTAGAGACGGACACACATACTTACATACCACGCTATTCACTTCCGTGTTGTATTCGCTCATACAATTTGAATGATTGTATCACAATACGATTCCGACTGACATTCATATCTAGGAGATCTGAGTATAACGAATTATTCAAAAGGAAGCAGTCTTCACCTTCCATTCATTGATCAAGGCCTTCATATCTCCCTTGCGTCCATCCCTTCGTTTGTCAGGACGTTCCTTGAGCACCGAACGTTTTTGATCCAGCTTCAACGCAGCTTGAGCAGCCTTCTCCGCCTTCACAGTTGCCTTTTTGTCGATTCGACCATGCCCTGCAGGTCCTTTGACCTTGGCCAAGATTTTCTTGCCGTTGAGACCAATCTCTACCCCGCCGTGAGGGACTGGTGCTTTAGCTGCACGTGCTCACGCTTGACCTATGCCTGGAGGGGCGTGTCCTTGATCTTGATCTTGACCTTCTTGTCGGTGGAAGGGGGCTGAGGGGCGACACTGTGTTCTTTCTCGTTCATCATCTTGTTTGTAAGATTTGGGCGCTTGGTATCCGCAGAAGCTTTTGTCGCGACAGTTTTGGTCGTCTTCGCGTCACCACGGGCGCGCTTCACGTTTCCAGTGCCCAATATCGCGTCGATTTCCTGAGCCACAGCGCGTCTCTTTTTCGCCTCTGCCGCGTTCTGTGCCTTCAACTCGTTCGCAAGCTTCTCTCCCGCTGACTTCATGGGTGCAAGGCGCGACACGATGTTCAGGCGGCGCAGAAGCACCTGCGCAAGTTCACCATGATGACGGTTCTTGATGGGGAAGAACTTGTACGTGCGTCTAGTGTACTCGTCAAGCTCTGCCACATTGGTGAAGGTGGGGACGGTGGCGCCTATTCCGTGTGCGTCAATAAGGTCAATGAGGTTGACATGTTTGCTCGTGACCGCCTACAAACGAAACGTGTCGCAAATTGAGCACTGAGAATGCCACCGTCAGTTTGACAAAACTTGCACGCGTCCTTTCAGCCACTAGGAGCCGGTTCGATGCCCATGTGCTTGCACAGAGCGTGCCACGCCTCGAATTCATAGTAGCTCTCCCCATATAACGCGCTGAATTGATGCGCGAGGGCGTCCTTGAAGCGTTCGTACGCGTCGAGTTTTTCTTGGTCGCCAGCGCGCCACCGGTACGTTTTGCACAAGCCACGCCACTCGTCACTCACACCAGCAGTGCGGTTATACAGAAAAAGAGGATACCCAGCGAAGAACGCCTCCAGTGGTAGCTGATTTGTCTCAGACATTGCGACGGTCTATGTGAGTTGACGTCTATGCAATTAGCGTTTGGTGACTCAGACCGTAAGTTGAGGGCTCACTTACAGTTCTCGTTGCAACAGGGAAATCTGGGGAGTTATTTTCGCCGTTGAATACCTCTCCCGCCGGACAATGTGATCGTCTAAATAGTTATCAGCAATCAGAGGCAAAGACAATAAGTGCCACTCCACAGTGCTGGAAGGGTCACAAACGCGTATCGAACCCGTCGCGTCACACACCAAAGGGATCAAATTTAATTAAAGAGACAAAGTACTCCGTCACGACCTCCACTTATAGCCATCTCGCGTCGTTCTGTCAGCTACAGACAAGATCGAAAGACGGAGGGAGAGGCAAAGAAAGGAAAGAAGACTAGCAGAGACGGAACTCGGCAAAAGGCGCTTTCGGCCCGGTTTGATGATCAATCTATACCTTCACAGGCTTCCAGACTGCTTCAAAGAGCAGTATGTGAAGGGATCGTCTTTCCATTACCCACACCACCATCGGGACCAACCACCCTCATGCAAAGCATCAAGAAAGCCTGGAAGCGCACCAAGGCCGCCGTCCTCAAAAGTCCTCAAATCAAGACATTCACTGCACAAGACCTTAATCTCCCTCATGATGATGCAGATAGCCTCGAAAACGCTGATATCAATGGCCCCGTCATTCACGGCCACGACTACACCAACGCCGAATTCATCGAGATAGATAGAGAGTACAAGGATAATGTCATCACGGGCTTGCGCAAAGTCAACGTAATAAGCCTGCTCATCTTGACGCGGAGGACGGGACCTGGGGGCAAGTACAGTGGCATTGGTTGGATGGACTTGTTTGCGGAGCGCACGGAGCGGGATGGGCTGATCTGGCCGTCAATGGACACCATAAGCGGCTTAGTATGGCTGCGTGACACGAACGAGGACTGTATGTTCCGCGTCTGGTTCTGCCCGCCGGGTCTTCTCCACATTGAGGTGGATGATGACGGAACCTGGACTGTGAAGGACATTCTAACACTCCCGCGCTGGATGCTCATGGGCTGAGTGGAAGGACAACAATTGTTTGTCAGGATTATGTATGCTCATTCAGATTTAGAGTGTGATTCAATGTTTTTTTTTTTGCATCAGACGAGGCGTTTTTGTGGTAGTGAGTATCTCACCCCATTCCCTAAGATAAAGATTTCAACAACGATGATTGAGAGAGAACGAGACATTAGAGGAAAGAAATGAAGAAGGAGCGGATGGTCAAGTAGCTCAGAGTCGCGATCCATTGATTGTCCAGTCTGCTCCATGATAGTGCTCTGAATATTTTGACCTGCCTCAAGGCCTGCATACTTTGGCGCACTCCCGTCGTGACATTTGGGGCCCACACAACTTGTTTTTGGCGCAGGCCAATCTTGCCGACGAGATGCCGGAATCTGCGATCGACATGTACTTACAATCACACCGGTCATCACTCGCCTCCGACCTTGTCCTTCTCGTCCACCTTGATCAGTTGCCGTCCTCTTTGCTGCCTTTCACTCTTCCACTTTGATATCCCTGCTTTCTTCAGACGTCGGCATATCATGTCCATCTTACCAGGGGCCACTCATGTTGCGATTCTGGGAGGGACACACATCGCTACTGGCGCCGGAAGCGCTACTAGTATCACTATCAATCAGGGCGCCCAGGGTGCAGTCAGTCGTGGTATGTTCCTCACGCCCGCTTATATTCACGGCTCATCCTTTGTTTTTTCAATGTCGGGACATCATATGTAGCTCTCAAAAGTCTTTCAGAAGTTGCAGCACATACAGCACTTTACGACTCTGCATCACGTTTGGATGCGCCTCGATGCCATCGAAACACACGCGCAAAGTACCGTGAGGGTCTTGAGCAATGGATGTTGGGAGAGGGAGGCGGCTACGAGGGAAAGCATCTCATCTGGGTCCATGGCGGCGCCGGCGCAGGAAAATCTGCCATTATGCAGTCCGTCATCGAGCGGTGTGCACAGCACGCGGTCATCTTAGGCAGTTTCTTCTTCTTTCGCACCGACTCGTCCAGAAACTACGCCGAGGTACTCATCCCAACTCTTGCCTACCAGCTGGCCCGCATGTTCCCTGACGCCATGTCCGTCCTCGAGCCCATTATCAATCATGACCCCCTCATCTTCAAAGCATCACTCCGCAGGCAGGCATATGAGCTTCTTGTCCGCCCGATTCTCCACCTTATCCAGAATGGAACTATCGAGAGTACCGGACCCGCCGGCAAAGTATTTGTCATTGACGGTTTGGACGAATGCAGTGGCCCGCAGAAACAGGCATCAATTATCAATGCCATTGCATCTATTCTCTGCGAATACAATCTTCCCATCTCTTTCTTGATTGCCAGTCGTCCGGAGCTAGCAATAAGCTCCGCTTTCCAGAGGGAGAAATCCCTGTGTGGGACGTATGTAACAATCACTTTGGACGGCGATGACGACGCCGAGTCTGATATTCGTCAATTCATCGAAGACAGCTTCCTCGACATTCTTGATAGCCACCCATGGAGAAAGCATATCAAGTTACCTTGGCCCGCCCCACGCTCTGTTGATAGACTTGTATGGAGCTCGTCAGGTCATTTTATCTACGCTGCCACTGCCATGAGGTTCATTGCCTCTTCGGATGAACATCCTGTGCGTGCGCTAGAAGTCGTCGAAGGCCTACAGTCATCCAGGACGGGGAGTCCGTTCGCGCAGCTAGACGCCCTCTACTTGCATATTCTAACATGCGCTCGTTACCACAGCCAAGTGCTCGGATTTCTCAGGCACTGTTATCTGTCGGACCTTCCACTCTCGCTTGCGGCTGTGTGCTACCTACAGGAGATTTCTCCAGAGGACGTTGAAATTTCTCTGTCTGATGTTCAATCGCTTGTATCTTTATCCCCCAATAGCAGGGCCGAATTGGAGATAAGCCCAAAACACGCGTCTCTCGGTGACTTCCTCATGGACAAGGAACGATCACAGGCCTTGTATATCAGTCGAGGAGAGTACCATGCACCCTTTTTGGAACGTTACTTCAGGTTGTTGGATAATGGCCCACAAGTATCAACACCATCATTTCGTTTCACACATTTCGGCGCATACACTTTTATAGTCCATTTGGCTGACGCTATGTATCACTCGAGAGACCCCACTTTGCTTCATTCCCTGATTTGTAGACATTCGCCCCGGGACATCTGGAGCTTCATTGTGGAATCTCATGCCGCCCGTGATATAACAGAGTCAGTCAGCAATCCCAGGGAAAATTTTGTAGGCTCAGTTTGTCGATACATGATTGCTATTTGTAATTCAGTAAGCAACCTGCCTCGAAGCATTTTAATCAATACTAACAATAGGATATTGACTTTTAGATTGTCAATAACGATAGTACTTTGGTTACATCCCAGTTTGAGATGTACGCTCAGCTAATGTTGGACCACATTGAAGAACTCGCCTGCACAAAGCCGCAATATCGAATGGTCTCTGCAATCACATTCTCCTCATGCCTATCCCAATTAAAATTGGCATCCAAGCTGCTCTCTTTTTTTGGTATAACAGGATATAGAAACTACTTTTTATACCTTACATATCATCCTCGATTCTTTGAAGGTCTTCAGCGTTCGCCACAAAGCCAAATCTCCTGGGGCTCTGGCTTGGCTATTGCAATGCAGCTCGTGCTGCAGCAACTTGTGGGCCTTTTATGGAGACCAAAGCCGTATTCCAATTCACATCAACAATGGCTAAAGCGACACAAACCATGGAAGCATACATCACTGGGTTCCCCAAGACTATCTTCGGTGCTCCTATCTCGCCTATCCAAATTTATGCGCCGCGGGAAATGGGACAAAGTTTTTAATCCACTTGAAAAGTACGATTTCCGCCATGACCTGCAGTGTTGGCAGCTTGATAGAGTTCAGATACAGAGGGCAAAATGTCTTGCTCTTCTGAAATCTGTCATATTTTATCTGCATAAATCCGACTACACAAGTGAAGTCGCCAAACTGGCCCGAAGATCACTCCCGAAGACTGCACTCATGTATCCGATGGTGATGAAGAGGGCCCGTGCAGAGATGGATACCTACTTCCGCCGATGGGAAGGTGCGGACTTGTTCTTGTTGACAGTTTTATCATCTCTTAAAGCTCATACTCTGTCTGCTTAGAGTCACCGCATGGCTTGTTGGAGAAGGCCCGGTCACTTTCCATCAATGGTATGGACTGATATGCACGCCTGCACTCTCTGCTCATTGATACAACAAATGTGGACTTGTTGCCTTACTTACACATTGTCAACTCCTGGCCGCTCGTTCCAGATGCCACGGCGCTCGTATACACCCTTGTATTATGTCTTATCTTGTCTCCTGTAACTGCATTCTCATCACTGGCTTAAATCATATTTTATGTTTTATACTCGACCCCCAAATTGTGTGTGCGTTCATTTTAGAATCTAGATTTGGGGTGGTCATTTTGATCACAACTTCACATCTGAAATGGTCTCTCTGTTACCGTGAGCATCTTGGCTTGTTCCCTGAGATTAGGGTGTCGAAGGGATCAAAATGGAACACAAGAGATCGAGGAATGCAAGGAGTTGATGGCAAAGCAGTCCGAATGAACAGGATGTGGATCGGTTGCTACCTCGGCTACACACATCCTTGATTGTATCATTATGACGGAGATTGCCATTCTGCAATGGGCGCCTATTTGCCACAACCGAACACATGCAAAGCTGATATTATACGACTAGAGGGAAGTTGCATTGCGACACCTAAGATTTAACTAACCTACATAGGAAGGATTTCTACTATTCTCTCCGTTGATGGTTTGGACGCGATATGCAAACATTCTCATGCTATTGGCTGTGCGTTTGACGATAGATGTCCGCGAAGCTGGAAGAGGGGTCGTGGTAATACAAGCTTCTCCGTTCATAGCCACAGTGTGCTGAGCTTCAGGGCATGTCTGTATTTGATGACCTTTGGTAGCTCGCTGTAAATGTATGAGTAGATTTTGAAAGCTGTTCACTTCTTAAGTTCTGTGGTGACGAAAGAACTCGATGATCGCATAAATATTGACCTCCGTAGAGTCCAGCTATATGACTTCCACAAAAGCTCTCACATGCAGGAGTTTCCATTTGTTCTGTGTTTCGTGAATCATTCTAATTGTCGTAATCGTCATAATCTAAGTCGCAGCTGTGCCCAGAAAAGATGCGCATGCCTGTGTATGTAGAAAAAAAGAACTACCTACTTTGTCGGTATGTCATTCTTCGACATCGTCAAATAGCTTACACCGTCCTGCAATGGCTGTGTGGGCTTGAGCGCCGGGCATCTATGATAACAGAGGATATCAAGTACTATGCTATTGCTGTAAAAATGGAACGAAGTAGACATACCACGTTGAAGTGTTCATATCCAGTGATAATCTGACGACACTCGTAACAAGATATCGTTTGGCAGTGAGAACACACCATTTTATTGCACTAGATATACAACAGGGGGATGAGTGGGGGAACAAGGCGACTATAGGTTACATACCCCATATTCCTTTACAAATGCTTTCTTGCAACTAGGGTTGGGACAGTTTCGCATTAGCGCTCGAGCTATGTAAGACTATGAGACGCCAGGTGATCACTTTATCTAGAACAAGAAGACGCACTCATGGCCTCCTCGATGGCATGCTGACGGTTGAGTACTTTATCTTCATCCATTTCTGGGGACGAAAATATGGGCGTCAGCGAAACACAATTATCGAGGGTATCTATGATTACACACCTTCGCAGGTGTTCTGTGGATGATATCTCTTTTTACACTCCCTGCAACTGACAATGCCGCAGCCGCCTTCCTCGTTCCCACATATGAACTGGCGGTCCAATTCAATCGGCGCGTCGATAATACATTTCCAGTCACAGAAAGGACACTCCTCCAGGCCCTCCAGCCCTGCAGCAGCGACAGCTCGCTGGGCAGTGAGGCGTGAATGGAGCGTCATGAGAGTCGGAGTGAGCACACGGCGAAGCTCGGACTCGAGGAATGGAAGCTTGCAATCGGAAGAGTGCATGCATACGAACAGTGGATTGTGCTCGCCGAGTTGTGTCGCAGCGTACTGTAAGATGCAGTTGGAGCAGAAAAGATGGGCATCAGGGCACTGGACCCTTTCAGCCTGGATGAGAGAATGAGATAACTGTGTCAATGCACAATCTTATTTTTGGATCGAGAAGAGGGCTTACAAATGGATATTCGGAGAAGCAGCATCCGCATTCAAAATCGTTGGGGTCTGCAGCCTCTCGAACAGGCTCTCTCAGTACTGGGTCCGGCTGCGCTAGCGCCCGTTGTGGCGAAACCGCCTCCTTGACGATCCGCGGATACCCACCCCCGCCTGCCGCCTCAGCCACAAATAGAATATCCAGGACATGTTCCGCCGTGCCTTCGCCCATTTCGTCAACGTATCTGCTGACCTGGGCGAGGAGGTGATCAGGATCGACATCCGGCAGTATCTCTGTGACGTCTGCAATGGCTTGCGCGATGAGCTGCCCTTGTGTAAGAACTACATTGGCCGGCATGACTTCTGCGATCGGGCCCTTGGGCGGTTCGGGCAATGAGGCGTCTCCTCCAGCCGCCTCTATTTCAAAAAGAGTGTCCAGGACATGATCCGCCGTGCGCTCACCCATCTCGTCAACGTATGTGTTGACTCGGCAAAGGAGGTACTCGGGCTCGACATGTGAAAGTACCTCTGTGATCCGTACGATGGCTTGGGCGATATGCTGCCCTCGTGTAAGTTCGGGTGGAGGTGAAGGCGCAGGAGCGGGTGCGGCAGCGGCTACAGGGGTGGGTTGTGGAGAAGCGGGCTCTATCACCTGCACAGAAGGAGGAGTGGCGCCTCGCACAGCTGGTACTTGGGTCGATGTTGACGCTAGTGCTGCCACAGCCCGCTGTTGTCCCCGTAGATATTGAACTTGTGGTCGTGGTGACACAGAAGGAGCAGTAGTAGCGAGTGCATCGTCGTCCGCATCACTGATTTCGATAACGTCGATTACTTCCTTTGCCTTCCCTTTTCCCTTTGAGACGGCGGAAAGCAACTGGGCTGGTAGTTGTGCCGACAGCGCCGGCTGCGACGCGGATGTGGGGTTGGACAGGGACCTGGGAACTCGACGTGGTGCTAAACAATTCTGGTTCCCAATCACAAATCCAGCGAGTGGATCCTTGAGCAGCCTGGATGACGAAGCGCTCATCCGGGCCATGAAACCCAAATCAGGCCCACAGGCACGGCTCCGAGGGGGGATCCCATAGGTAACTTTGGCGGCGTGGCTTCGCATGTAGCGATCCAAATAAAATAAGATAGCGCCGTCGGAAACTGCTTTATCGCTGTACGAGCATGGCGGTCAGTTTCGAACAGTCAGAATGAAGATAAAAACAGGGATACGGACACATGATTGTCTGGCCGAATAACGTGCAGCCCAAGAGGGGTCAAGGCCTCCTTGACCTGACTGTACACCCAGTCGCTTGCAGAGAAACCACCGACGAGGACAACGTGCTGTGCGAGAACGTCAGGCGCCTATTTTACCGGAGAAATAGAAACTCGCATACCGATATGGTCTTCAACACCGTATCTCGCTGGCTTATCACGGCCTGCACAATGCATTCTATGGATTTCTCGAAAAACAGTGCTACGTCGGATCTTGCCATAATTATTCGCGCGAACAGAATATGCTAATCAGGCCACTCACCCGTCGAGCTTCAGCTGCCCATAGCATATATTGTACGCAGGGTCGTTATCCGTCATTAAGCCAAAATTAATATACTGAACGTCTTTGGCATTCCTGAATCTGAGCTTGGTGGTTCTGTCAAAGCAGCGAACGATATGGTCCAGGTCGTCGAGATATGGGGAATCTTCGAGGAAGTTTGACAGGAATTCCCGCACATAGACACTGATAAATACGGATCCATTGAAGTAGCCTGAAAAGCGTCAGTAGGAACCTATCATTGAGAGTCAGAAAGCAAGCTTACATTGCGGAACCGCTACTTCCTCGAACGTATCTTTGGATACATTTCTGTACGAACTGACATCGATACTTCCTCCCCCAGCGTCCACAATCATCACCCCGTCTCCAATCTACATTAAATCTGAGAATATGAGTTGGAGAGAAGATCTTTGCTAACGCACCTGCGTTGCAGCTTTCGCAAGGCCATTCTGAATAGCATAACGCAGGCTTGCCTCTCCTTCAGTGACAAAAGACAGCCTCGCATGTCCAGGAGGCGTATCAGACACTAGCCCTGCTCGTATCGCTGCCTTGCGTATGTCGTCTGGAACTCCTTCCCCCCCGTTCCGATAAGAGAGCACAAACTCAATCTGCCCCTCGACCAAGCCCCACAACGCGGCACCGTTCGCATATGTGTCCTTTATGTACGCCGCAGCGCACTTGTACAGGTATGCTAGGAAGTCGGCGAAGACGTCCACAACGGTCTTGCCTGGAGGAAGAGACGGGAGGTCGTTTATAACTTGATGACTAGCTCCTGGCGCGATATTGGACCATAGGTGTGGCACAAACCTGAGAAAGAGCTCAAAAGTGTTCGATGCCACTCCAGACGTGACGGCCAACTCACCATTCAGCTTTAACCCAGCCCTCGTCCTCAACCTGCTCATAGATGCCCTCTCTCATCGCTTCCGCACCGACGGCCTTCAATTTTCCATCACGATCGTAGTAAATGATTGTGGGTATCTTGGACGCCCCTGGGATGTTCTCGTGGGCAGGAAATCTGTGACATCGCCGGTTTATGCGTCAAGATTGCTGGAGCTTCGACTCACAAAGACCGTATAACTAACCGAGTCACTTCTCTAATCTCCGGAACCACGCCTGGATCCAAAATGCTGCAGAAATCAACTTGAGATCAAAATAAGCGCCGGTGCAAACGAGCTGGCCCACCAATAAGATATTCTGCTATGTGTGATTCCGACACCGAAAGCTAAGACGAGTTTGCGTCTTGGTTCACAAAACCGCTCGCCAGCACTAGTAACCATCTTTGCTAGATCCAGGGTTTGTGTAGGGCGGTTGAGGAAGTGAAGAACAAGCAGATAACACCGGACCGCCTTGTTATTCATACGGTTTCTCATCATCAATCAGCTACTGGCCCAAGTTAGAATTATAACTCTAGAATTTATACACGCTGGAGTTCATGATACATTGTCCAGCGGTGGTGGTGGTGTGTCCTATATCGTCACCATTTTGAATATCTCGTACCGCTCTCCGAGATAAAGAGGCGAGAGCGAGAGATCTGTGTCGAGGAAAATGAAGGAAGGCGGGGTGGATGGCAATACAAAGCAGCCCAAAAAATCAAGTGGCGGCAGTGACGGAACACTGCTTGATCAAGGCTCGGTCCGGCTACCCAACACATGCACGTGTTTGATGGTGATTGCCGTTTCACAATGGGCGCCTATTCGGCACAACTTCAACCAACACAGTTACATGCTATGTCTGACTCTGTGAGGCCCAGTTGCACAAATTAGAACAATTATTCATCCATTCACATGTTAATAAACTGTGATATGAATTTAAAGGTGTTTTCTATACATCCTTCGAAGACCAACAAATTGTTTCTTCTCTACGTCCTCCAGTCACCTACTCGCTCTCCTTGCACTCTCTACCACGCCTGATTAGATGCTATACGAGACATTTCAGTGTCTGAAAATAAACCAGCCAACATAATATACCGCGGAACTTACGGACAGGGTAGACCCAGGCGACAGGCCCTTTCGCGGTGTAGCCGTTCGCGACGAATGAATTATACTCCGTCGTGTCGATAGTGTAGTAGTTGTCAGTAATCAGAGAGCTGCTAGCCCAGAGCAAAGGGACCGTGCCAGGGCAACTCCCGTCAGGGTAAACATATCCCGTGATACCGCCCCACGACCCATCATCCACGAACGGCGGCTGCGTGCTAGTCAAGAGCGTCTGGCGGAGTGATGCACTGGCGGTGTATAGGTGCGTTTGGGTGGCGTTTTGGTACAGGCGATACAGAGGGACGAGGGATGTGGCATCAGTGGAGAATTGGAAGATGAACGCCGCATTGAGTGTCTGCGTGACATAGCCTTGTTGGGAGTAGGCGAGCTCGTCCCAGCCGCTAATTGTATAGAAATGGTCTTTGCCCGCGCTGTGATACATGCGGCGGAGGTGAGCAGCGTTTGCAATGTTCCCGCAGGCTGCGCGACGCTGTTTATTCATTGATGGTTAACGCATTGTCATACATAATGGGAGGGCGGAGAACCAAACCTCTGGAGCGGGAGAAGCCACCACGAGCGAGGGTAGAGCTAGCAGGAGTGATAACACAGTAGAAAGTTTCATCGCAGATACGCAGCAGTCACATCCTCAGTTGGGCATTAAAAGGGAGTTTAAGAGGTCGTTCAGTCGTCTATTACGCTTTTCAGACTGCGCCAAGACGCCCATATGAGCACGGTCCCGCGTCGGACCAGAGCGCAACAGATGTCATTGACTCTCCCGATGGGCCACCGCAGGAGATTTGTGAGCACTTCATCTTCTTCTTCAAGAGTAGAAAATGGTATCCCATTTGGTGGAGTCGCTTAACTCTTGGACCAAACAAGATATGGATGGGTGCTCATTCTGCGCCACTCCTGGAAACTGTTTATATATATATATATATGGAGGTGGGAGACAGACGATCCCTCAAATTAAGTCATGAGGAGATGTCTTGCTGCTTTTTCTACATACATATGGGCGGCGCAGAGCAACGGCGGACACCTGTTGGATCATGATCACGAACAAGTTTAATCTATAATGCAAATCTGGCACCGATTAGTTGCAACACTGAGGGCGTTTCCTGTTGTTCTCAGCATCTGTAGCGATGTCAGATGTGCACGTTAGGATGAATTCGGCCTTCGGGTCCCAGCTGGATTTGCTGGCCCGGATCTGTTCTGGCCGTGTTCAACGCAGATTGTGCCCTTCTGTTGGTAATCGCATGGAAATCATCGTCGTGGCAGGCGCATATTGCACGTACATATTCAAATGCAGTGTGCCGATTGACCAAATTGATTGGTGACTCACAACGAAGTCAAAAAGAAGTCCGATTTCTTGGACGCCGCTCAATGAATTAGTGATGACCCAAATTTAGGGACTATCTCGCAGCCTGTGGGCCCCTCTGAACGATCACGCTCAAGGCAGCCCCTGACCTCCGTGTCAGGTCAACCAAAGAAGTCACTACAATACTAAATTTCTCATTGTAACATCCCCAGTGAATTCGGGCCTGGGAAAGGAACTACCAATACTCCAAGAGGCGTAAAAATTACCGAACACGAGGTGGATTTAATCATAGGGCGGTAGGTAAGTACAAATATCACACTCAGTCTGTAATGATGCAATCATCTCCTGTTATGGATATGGGTGGCGCCCCGATCCGAATTTGAAAGTTAAATCATCAATTATGCACATTTCCGCCAATCAAGTAATGTTCGTTGCGTCACACGCACATATATAAACTTGTATTGAGTTCTGAGAGCCAGATTTGTATGATTTTCCGATATGCTTCAACCCCAAAAATTCTTCCTGCGCTGCAAACTTCATTCCACTCTCTACCACCTTTGGTTTGCCGCTTTTCGTGATATGTCAGTGTCAATAAAATGCTTCGTTAATAAAAAGGTTCAGGGTACTTACGGACAGGATAGACCCAGGCGACCACTCCTTTCGGGGTATACCCATTGGCGACGAACGAGTTATACTCCTCCGTATTGATTGTGTAATAGTTGTCAGTGATCAGAGAGTTGCTGGCCCAGAGCAGGGGGACTGTCCCAGGGCAATTTCCATTAAGGTATACATATCCCTCGATACCGCCCAATGGCCCATCATCCACAAATCGTGGCTGCGCGCCATTCAAGAGCGTCTGGCGGAGAGACGCACTGGCTGTGTACAAATGCGTTTGGGTGGCGTTTTGATATAGGCGATATAGCGGGACAAGTGATGTAGCTTCAGTGGAAAACTGAAAAACAAAGGCCGCATTGAGATCCTGTGTGGAGTACCCCTTCAGGTAGTAGGCGTACTCGTCCCAGCCGCTGGTAGTGTAGAAGTGGTCTTTGCCTGGGCTGTGGTACATTCGGCGGAGGTGGACACCGTTTGCGACGTTCCCGCATACGGCACGACGCTATTAGTTGTTGTTTAATACCTGATATAATGTCAAGTCGAAGATGCCTCACCTCTGGCTGCGGTAGAGCCACCACAAGCGTAGTTGGTGAAGCTAGAAGAAGCGATATCAAGGAGAAAAGCCTCATTGTAGATATTGAAGACACCTCACAAAGTCACCTACCAGACAGGTATATATAGGAACTTGGGCGGTCTCTATCTCGTTAATCAGACGCGCCTACATGAGCAAGGGAACCCTTCGGACCAGAGCGCATTGACACCCCTAAATGTGTCAACGCAGAGGACTATATGGGCTAGGAGTTTTTCTACTTGAGCATACAGAAGAAGCTTCAGACACGCAAGATCGAGATAACTCTGGTCTATTAGTACTTACTTCAGACTGATTTAATTTGACAAACATTGGGGCGACTCTGAATCTGATGGCATTCTGAGCGACGTAGAGCGACCGTGCCCTGGCAGGTTTGTTCACATTGTAATGGTCCAGCATTGTCATTGGCGAGCATGAGTATGGGCACGTAGCTGCACCGAAAGTATTGGGGTCCGAATCACATTTTTCAAAACGGAGTGGGATTTCAAAATCGAGAAACGTTATTGCCATTTTGCCTACGAGCGGGCGTCTTAAAGCCACCGCAGGCCATCCACTGCAGTCCTGTCAAGAACAAATGAAGCTCCGAACTTACGTCTGGTACAGACCAGTCCATCACCGCTATCCTCAGTGCATTGGCAGAAACGGCGCAACAAATATTGCATGTTATATAGGATGGATCGATATAGCTATACTCAGTTCTGTCAGTCGTGCACCGATTTGGGCAGCCTTTGGAAAGCGCGTAAAGATCATCTTGGCGCCAGAGCCGTAGCAATGGTCTCGCACGAGCAGCTCGACACCATAGGAAATTGATGAACCGCAAATGTATTGACGCTCAACCAGCAGCCCAGTGCCAATTCAACTAGTATTGTAAGCAGATTTAAGCAGGCGGAAAGGTGCGAGATACGGGTTATATTAAGTTTCTTTGGAGGAAATTTGACTCAAAGAGTTAGAGTTCGAAGCTCATGGTGCTATTAATAGCTACCATCATGATGAGTGAAGTAAGCACACACCGCACCACTTGTATGTCTTCCGCAAGGTCTCGTCTTACAAGTACATATGTACACCGCAGACCCCATTGGAATTTAATTAAGCCCTGGTGTCAACTGTACAAGCAAAAAAACGTTCGGTAAAATCGACATAAGAGTCCTAGCTAAAGCATACACAGATATAAACAACTATTACTCAAAACTTGAAACCACCTGCGAGACCCATGATGTCCGTCGGGTCAATGGACGCTTTCAACGCCTGGAGCACTGGCAGGTTACTTCCATAGATATTTGATAATGGTGTGTCAAATATCGCGTAATTGGGATACACAGGCGCGCCAACGAGACTCGACTGCCCACCTGCAATAGCAGCATTCATCACGGTCGCGGAGCTGGCTCTGGCTGCGTCGTAGAAATCGCTGTCAAATACAGACGCGGTGTATGCGTAATATATGTTGAAAGGAGTTAATCCAAGTGAGCGCACGGGCGGAAATGCTGTGATCGCCGAATTATGCGAGTAGATGGTCGGAAGAAAGGGCTCCACATCATAAGAGATAAATATGCCCGACTTCAGGCTGAGTGTCGCCCCCCAATACTTTGTTAATAAATATTAAGCTCCAGTGTCGGCGGATCAGA
The DNA here is from genome assembly GCA_013368295.1 of Psilocybe cf. subviscida. Classification (NCBI taxonomy): domain Eukaryota; kingdom Fungi; phylum Basidiomycota; class Agaricomycetes; order Agaricales; family Agrocybaceae; genus Psilocybe; species Psilocybe cf. subviscida. The sequence continues at coordinate 7,348,401 of JAACJJ010000028.1, read as the reverse complement.
GAAGACACAAGGCTTACAATGGTCTCGTTCAAAATGACGTCCAGTAGGGCCGGCGTATACTGCAATACAGAGGCGGTGTTAAAGATGCCACTGCGCCGTTTCAGAAGCTAGTCAACCTGTGGACATAAGGGACTACTTACCGTGTACCGCTCGTCGCATTTGACGGAGATGATAGAACAAGGGAAAGGAAGGAGCGTGTGCTCACGTCCTGAGTAACAAAAGGAATCGACAAGAAGTCGTCAAAGAGGCCGGAAGGAGGCGAGGGCCCATCGTAGAACAGAAGCTGAGAGATACCAGGCTATACGATCATGTTTAAAAGAGCGGCGAAATAAGATGAATCACGACGCACTTGTCCAAGAAGAAAGTTGTATGTGGTAATAATCGCGGCCTTCGGGTCAGTGGAGCCAGCGCTGAAGGCTGCCGTAGCTGCAGCGACTTGAGGAATAAATGGTGCGGCGATGGTAATTAAACCTCCCTAAGCATGATAATAATATTAGATTCGAAAGGGGGCATACAGTGAATAAAAGCATACCCAAACTTGAGTCTGGGGGAATGTTCTGAGAGTAAACTTGGTGACGATTCCCTGCAGAAGAAATGCAGGTTCATGGACTAATTCTGGTTGACCGGTTTTGTAGAACTTACGAAGTTGTTAAACCCACCCTGTTATGCAAAAAAAGTCAGAAAACAGTCGATAAAATGTTAACATGCATACCTTCAGTCCCATAAAGAGAGTAGGGTCGGATGCTTGGGTGACAGTGACAATTGCGCCGTTGGGCTTCACGAGTTCAAATGCGGTTACGGTATCGATTGTCAGCCCATATTGGTTAGTTTTCCATGAATAACCTTCAATAGATCAATTGTGAATCGTTGTTGAGATCAGCGAAGGGTGTAAACTTGAACAAGATCAGAACTTGCCTCCACCAAGAATGAATCCAGCGACACCGACACCAGTGACACGACCGCCCACTACGTTTACATTGTATGGCTCCAGATATGCGTAAACGTCATCCCAGATAAGGCCAGAGCCGATTTCTACAGTCTGAGATGCCGCGTTGTAGTTCCTCGTTGAGAATCTATACATAGAAATGTGTACACCTGTTGTCGAAGAGAAGCCTGGATTGGAGGCATGTCCACCTCCCTTGACTGCAAAGGGTGTGTTGGTACTGCCGACTATGCCCAACTGTTCACCAAACATTAGTACGCCTACTACCGAATCATATGAGAGCAGCACTTACAATCACTGCTACATCGGCAGCATTCCCTGGTTCTACAACACATTTCGCGAGCTGAGTGCTGGATGACGCCCAATGATAAATGCCTTTGCTGTAGAGGGCTTGTCCAGGATAGTAAACGTCACTGCCTGACGAGATGGACGAGGCAATCTGTACACAAACTGGGTCCGGAATCAGTATCGCGGTCGCAGTACCAGCGAGCGACACAAAACACAAGAGCTTGAAAATCGACATGGTGACTTGGCTCCCGAGGAAAGTATTTTACAGTCGACTCATTTATGTATGTCTCGTCTCAGGTCCAGTAACAGATGAACATAATAACAGACGCGCTCCTGTCGCTTCTGTGAAACTGCCACTGTCAGGGGAAGTTGAGAATTCTGCTGGCGAGAACGTCATAGTGATATCTATTTATCATGACGAACCAGACGATCTTCCAGAAGCGGCCTACCTCTCACAAGAGAATGGATACTTGCTCGAATTGGACAAGGCACCTCAAATGGAGGTCAGTAGCAATATGTTTAGGCCCTGCATATACGATACGACAGCGGTGTGAATAGTTATGTGATGAAGTGGAGCTGATAAACGACGTTCTGATGAATCATATCTCATCCATTATACGCCTACGCCGAGGCGCACTGCCGCGACGCGGATGCGGGACGTGACCTTCAATCGGTGATACAGAGCTGTAACGATGACCTCATCAGTACAATTAGGCGTTTAGATGTTGACATGTTTTGATTGGTAGGGCCAAACCCATGGGACAGTTGCTAAATCATAGCATTGGCTTGGATTCCCCTGGGTGTGCAGTTTCTTTCAGGCTCATATAGATTGAAAGCATATGTGCCACAATGGGGCGAGCAAAAGTGACGGAGCATGAGAGCAACAAAGACGATATAAGGTTTTAGAGAGTTGTCAATCATGCGTATGTTCGTGGGAACGGACATAATAATTTTGATCCCACGATGTCGCGCTTCACCCAATCACCATCTGTTTCGTCTGACGCGGTTTGAGGCAAGTCTGGGGTCTCCTGAGGCGTGCTTTAGGAGTGCTTCCAGTGTCTTCCATTACTTTCAGTAAATTCTATCTGTCAATTGAATCCTTCAATCTGCCATCACAGCATTCCAAACGGCCGTTTATGTCTCCTGATCGCTACCCAGTTCACAGTGGAATGTCATGGTACCAATCTTGAAGGTCTTATAAGGCGGACAGTAGCAAATCTAGTCAGGGCCTTTTCTACTTACAGACTACGTAACAATTTTTAATGGTAATCATAAATTATGATTGAAAGAGCACATAGGACTCAGGGCGAGAATGACGGAGATCTCAATGCCCAGACCAAAATACAGCCGAGAGCAGCAGCAAGGCGGCCACTTGCGCATTCTTGGATTTATATTTGCATCACCTTTCCGACATAGGAAGGGCAAAGTGCTGAAAAGTGACCCACGGGAGCTTTCTGTCGAGACCCTGTTCAGCAGATGTCCAAGTATCCCCGCATATACATATAATGCAACGGCACAAAACCCAATGGGTATGCTCAAAGTATGACGTCGTCCGTCGAAGGAGTAATTTAGAATGGTCATATGTCCCTTTTATCACCACAGAACCCTCTCCGACTGCAATACGCAGTCATGCGACACTACGTGAAGACATAATCATGATAATGTCGTCGGTGTGACCAACACCCGGGGGCCGGGACGCATATACTGGGCCAAAGCCACAATAAGCGTGTAAAGGATGGGCAGTACTCATGGATCATTAGAAATGAATTACAGGCTCGCGGGAGTGGTGTTAAGGCTGTTACTCTATTCTGAGTTTGGGTATTAATCAGGATTGCAAAATTACACGAAGTGCCCCAACTCAGGCATTGGGTACCGGTCTATCTATTGAGGGGCGTATATTCTAATGTGTGTATGCCACGTGCGGCCTCTGAGAGTGCTTTCTTGAGAATACTCCCTGGCGAGGGCCCTTTCCCCACAATAAGCGAGAAGCCGCTGTCGATAATGCCATTTACCCAGAGTAACACCGAGCTATCGAGGGAATTTTGAGGGATAATCTTGTCATCAAAGTCGACCGAAAGCTTTCTGAGCGGACGAGTGGCCCCTAGAGCGCGCGGAAAGAGAGCTGGTAGGTCGGACCAGCGGAAAGAATCTCTCCGCTGAGAGAGAGTGACCGCAAATGTGGGAGGAAATCACTGTGTGCGGCCGCGTCTTGAGATAATGCTTCCATCAGCGCGTCAACATCTGGATACTCTACGTCGGAGCCCTCTGTGTTGTCGTGAATAAGCTTGGTTTCTAGGACTTGTAGTAATGGGACGGTTTCTAGCATGTCGACAGCCTCTCGCGCCCACTCACGCCTACTGAGCGCGTGCCACTCAAGTCGTTTCAAGACCACCAATTGACGCATAAATGATTTGGGCAGGACACGCTCAACCGTCATAGGCATCTCGTCACTATGCTGGGCGTATCTGGGTGTCGCGTACGATAAGCTCGAGGAGACCAGGAAACGTCAGCAAATTGAGGATGGGCACTGCGTTAGCCTCGATGAGGCAATGAACCTCGAGATATTGGAGGCGAGCATGAATGACGTTCCCGAAGGCGCTATAATCGGGATGATCTGGTATATCGTCGATGGTCAAGTGCGTAAGCATAGGCGCGACTTGGAGTGTCGCGATAATGTCTTGATAGGTAAACCCCGCCGTTCGTAGATGTGTTAAGTCGGAAAATGACATAAAAAATTTGGTCTCTGAAAATTGAGGGATGCACATGAAGATGCGTGACGCAGCCCCAGTCGATGTTAATCTGGTCCATGGTATTTGAGGGGTCGAATGAGATACCACCAGGCATGTTTATTGAGAGGCGTTTCAGGTTGTGACGGATGAGCCCCGGCTGACCTAGCTCTGTGCGCAGCTCGCTGGTCAAACCTGGTGGTAAACGCGTCTGGAGCTCAATCCATCTATAGGAAGATCCCAATATACGATCAAACACGTCGCGCCAGTGCTTGGTGATAGGAACAGGTGTGTTGAACGGTGTCAGCGAGTCCAAGCAGGTAAAAGAGATCGTCAGTGGATGTTGTCCTGAAAGCATGAGAAGATTGTCGAGAACTTCCAGGTCACGGTCCTGGAGGGCACTGCTGAGATCAACTTCGATTGAAGCCCACAGAGCCGGCACTGAAAAGACAAAGTTCCTCCATGAGCGGCAAACGAATGCCAGCTCCATCGCACTCTCTGTAGCACGATTCAAGGATATGGGAACGGTGACCGGGGCATACCAAGTATTTTCAGCGTCTCCATCATGCACCCTTCCCTTATCTTGATTGCGCGATAAAGGTTGGACGACCTGTAGAAAGATGTCAGAGACAATCTCGACGGGGAGTTTTGCGTTGAATGGATCGTGGGCCTCGTTGATGCGTGCGTTGATTTCTCTTTCCTCGACTTTGAGCCGGGCCAGAAGTTGTTCTACCTCCTCGATCCGAGCTCGTAGTGTAGATTGTTTTAAGAGCAGTGTCCCGTCCGCACAAGACATGCATGTTTGCGTCATACACCGTTTGGCACTATAGATAATGGAAGAAAATATGTGACAATAGTTGACCGTGAACAAAATCACGGCTTACCTGGACGACATACCCGAGGTAGGTGTAGATTGCGAAGGTTGTGTATGCGACGGGAATGCAGGACTATCGTAGGCACTGTAGGACAGGCTCTACTACAAGCGCCTGAGGCTTTGGCCTGTGCTACTTACGCATATCCTTAGGACGATGTGAACAAATATAGGCATGCGTAAACATCTGATTGACATCTTCGACGTTGCCTCTGAACCAAGAGGTCCGCCAGATTGCGCTGCTACAGTTGTGTCAGAATAATTGAGAAGGAACCCCAAGAAATGCATGGACAAGTGACTCACGAGCAGCCGTGTTCGGACAGAGGATCTAAATTTGATGTACGAGCGGTATGGTCCCAAATCAGTCCAGCCACCGACTTAGTGACTGCGAAGTCTGAACATTCGCAGTTTCGCTTTCCGTCTCTTGAAACTGTGCGAAGAGCAAAGGCAATTATCATTACTTATAATGAGCATGCAAAATCATGAGAGATCGTATGCGAGAGCAGAAGTATCCAGATACTCCGCTGCACAAGCCACAAAAAAAACAACTAAAATCCGAAAACGAGAGGTGTAAGCTTCGTTTCAATAGTCTCCTGCTGACGCTTCCACCATAATCTCCCACCCAGGCCACACCGCCTCCACACCAAGCACCCTATCCTTCGGCATGGCAGCCATATCCCTCCGTCCTGTGGCACTAGACACCCCATGACCCATCCACAGGCGAATCGTATCTCTATCGTTCCTCAGCGGCTTCGGCCCTTTGCTCATCGCTGCAGACATGAGCCCGTGATACTCTCCCTTGACATGGAACATGACCATGCTCCAGACGGTCTGGACGGCGTGCCGCGACGCGAAGGCGAGGTAGACGATGATGATGGTGAGGACGTTCCGGCGTTGTTGGTCTGTAGGTTCGCCGATGCAAGAGGAGAAGGCAGGCGGGGGAGATCGCATATCGTTGTTGCCGTCGTCGAACAAGTCCGCCTCGCGACGTGGGTTGTCCTTGCTCGTAGCAGAGGCCGATAGGATATCCAGTGGCGCACAAATAAGCGTGTGGCTAAAGTCCCGCCACACTTGATTCGCCTGGTTCAGGACATCGTCACCTGCGTCGAGTTGGGGTTGATACACCTCATCGCAAGGCTTTGCGAGCGATAGGAAATCGCGCGCCAGATGGAGCTGGTTTCTAGTGAGCGTCGTCTGCTGAGGTTTCTTATTCTGATCCTCCGCGATGTCACCCTTCTCCATAGTCTCGACGTCGCGAGGTACAACTAGCTTCAACACATCCAAATACCGTCCATTGGACTCAAACCTCTCCACCCAGCCCTCTCCGGGCGCCAAGTCTGCCGCTTCATCCGCATAAAGTAGTCTAATAATGTGCGTGAACGCAGTTTGCTCCCCCTTCCCCGCAGGCGGGTACAGCGCCAACAGATGGTGGGGCGACACGTCGGCGTCTGCGAGAGGCACGGGGACGAATGCGGCACAAATATGCGGCAGGATCTCATGGAAGTAGTGAAGCTGGACCTCGAGGCGCGAGGGGTCGAAGTTGACGAGAGGCGGTGCGGGTTCTTCCTGAATGAGCTCGATGTCGGGGACGAAGCGAGCGGCCGAGGCGCGTCGGGACGACGTTGAATGACGACGAGGGTCAGACCGGCGAGGGGGTGTTTGGTACGCCGGATTGTCCACGTTCATCGCGTCTGGGTGCGTCCTCCGAGGGAGGAATCTGGGTGGAGGCGGGTTTGAGATGGGTGAGGAGAGTTCAGTGAGACGGTACCGGGGCTTAGCAGGGTATTCAAATGCATTATCGAGACCATTGAAGGGGAAATGGCTTAGTTTCTCTATGGGAGTGGTAGGTGTGGGCGGGTGGCGCGGACGAGGAGGGGTCCGCTTTTTGGTGGATGTCGAATCAATTACAGCCTGGCACTGACGTGCAATCATCGCAAACCAAGGAGATGTGTGGTAGAAAGGAACCGGTGGCGATGGATGCTCCAAGTACATGGCCTTCGCGGGCAGAATGAGTTCGGTACTATCGTCGTCGTCTACATCCATGGGAACCGGCTTTTTTGATTTTCGCGAAGGCGTAGCATATTCGAACACTTGTTGGAATACGCCCGCGACACCTGATATCACGCGTCCACCCAGAGATCTGGATGAACGGTGACCAGGAACTTTAATGTCGGACCCAGGGGACGACTCGGTAGAATGAGAGTGGAGTTTTGCATGTTGGTGGCGATCAGCAGGCATTGTTGAAGCGAAAGAGGGTGATTGTACAGGTGAAATGAAGAAATGACAGATGAAGAACGAGTGTGGCGGGTGGCAAGCACCAGAGGGAAAGTAAACCTCGCAGAGGGAGAAAGGCGGAAAGAAGATATATCCGCCACTTGAGGGACCAGGATGGCTTTATACGGGTGAGCCAGGGCCACAGGACGCGTAGTTGTGGTTGAGATGTCCACTAGCTCATCGTTGATTAACGTTGATTCCTTGTGTTGGCCCTCCCCTTTGTCTGTCGCCAGTGGCACTCGGCAGCTTTGGCACGCCATCATGCAGAAATACAAGTCCCTGTAAATCGTAAAAAGCAAACAGATTTTAGGCAATTTGGATCAGTGGATTCACCATGAGACCCAAGTCTGAACGTCGAACGCAGAAGAACTTTTTTGCAGCGAACCAGATACTCAAGAGGCCAGACCAAGGCAAGGCTACCAAAAATATGGCGTGTCGGGGCTCAAGATACAGTCAAGGTTCTCATGCGGCGTGTGGATTGATTTCTGCAATGGGGTGGTGGGGAGGAGCAGAAGTTACGGATAGGACATTGATTCAGAATTGCGAGCCGGAATGACTCAAAAACCTGCCCTTGATCGTCGGTCCGGAATTGCCTTGGTGACTTGAAATCGGCGCTCGACTTCTTAGCAGGCAATGGAAATTGATGAGCCAACTTATTCCCAACTTGACTTTCAACGGTAAATGTGCAAAAAAATTGATACAACCCGAGGTCAAAGGGTGTATGTCTGAGTTTCGTCCGAGTATCTTCTCTCCTGAGTCTGATTCCTCTCATCGGCAACTCATCGGAGAGCGGGAGGGTTTGTCATGTGCCCCGAACTAGCCCCTAAGTATGGTTCTGCATTTGCTTTCACGAATGTTATCTGGTTCAGTTGGTCATGTCAACCAGGTATGGGTATGAATCCTTCAGTAAGCTCACTGTTCGAGTTTCTGACAATATTTCTGGGTGCATCTCAGTCCAGATCCTTCCTCCGAGTCACTTCTTGCGGAACGCCACTCCATACGGTCGCAGATAGCTGATACCGAACAAGCACTTATTGGACTGAAAGCATATGAGCGGGACCTCAATGAACGCTTGAACGAAGCAGTTGATCCATTCACGACATTCCTGCCTTTTGAGATCATCTCTAAAATTCTGGTGGAGGTCGTCAACCCACCGCCCAGCCGATTCGGCGATCGCGTTCATAACGAAGAGAAGGAGCATCGCTGGTACTCACCGAACGTCGTCCCGATATATGAAGACCGTCCTGCCAGTAGTGCGATTGAGCTCGCTTTTGTCTGCCGCTCATGGAGGCACATCATCTACTCGTTGCCCGAAATTTGGACATCTATTGAGGTGGACCTCACTGGCCCCTTCCGAGACTGTGATATAGCACTCCTCGACGATATGTGTGCGCGTTCAGGGTCGCGCCCATTGTCAGTGTCCTTCACCTGCTTTGAGCCCGTCGAGGCCGAAATTACCAGTCTTGCACCTCGCCGCATGACGAAACACTGGCGCAACGCATTCGATACCGCGCTCAAATATTCGGACCGATGGACTCACCTCAACGTCTGTCTGCCTCCCCTCATAGCCATAGCCCTCCGCGTCATCAGCGATTTTGGGCCGTGGACAAAGTGTCCAAATCTCAAGCGACTGAATGTAGAATTTCCCCCGAGCCTTGTTATAAGCCGGGATGACTACCTCCTGCACCGCATGGAATTCCATTGGGACAGCATCACACACCTTCACGCTTCATCCGATGTTTACTTCAACATAATCTCCATACCGTGGCGCCAACTTACCCATCTCCGCACGTCTTCGTTTAGCTACCAGGAGATCTTCTACATTCTCCTCCGCGCCCCGGGTCTTACGCATCTGACTATCGACGACGTATATCATGAGGACGACAGCGAGTTGGCCATGGTAACTCATACATGCCTTCAATATCTGGAGATACATGTACTCGTTCATATTGAAGATACATGTATCCTCGCATGGGCACAGCTCCCGGCTCTACTCGAGCTCAGGATATACGATTTCAAGCCTCGATGGAACATTGAATGGGAATTACCTGTGGGTGTTGCGAATGTCATGCCTAGGGCCTTCATGAAGAGCTTGACGTCTCTCAAACGGCTGGAGTGGGATGCGATGCACAATCGAAGGTGGAGTGATGATGCTGTTTCGATCCTCAGAGAGGTCCCGACACTGGAATCCATGGAAGTCCGCTTTGTAGACACCGAAGTGCCCACTGGCGAGGAGTATCCACGGCTGGATGCTTTCCTAGAGGCATTGACGGAAAACGTCGCGACGCGCGACGTCTTTCTGCCCCAATTGCAAGAGTTATCCTTGCAAGGGCAGGTTCATCTACGCTGGGCTCACGTAGAGCGCATATTCGCGCCTGAGGTTCAGACTTATCGACCGCTTCGAACCTTGTCGCTCGATTTCAGTGGGCATGCTTCCCATATTCCTCAGGAGCCTATTGATAGCTGGACTTTCCGCTGGATCAAGGACCTTATTGACAGAGGATTTGCACTGACGATTGGGGAGGGACCATCTCCCGGAAGTATCATCAAACAAGCGATTGAGGACGTTTCTCGAGGCTCATCAATACCGGAGGCCATATTTGTTTCTGACCGGTAGTCATTGCATATGTACCATTTCGACACTGAGTGGGTGGAATTCTCATTTTGTTGGACCAGTTATCAATTCTCCTCTGGGCTTACCTGATCCGTGTGTACATTCTAAGCAGGGATAAATTCGACCTTGAAAACACAGCCCATGTTGGACGTACACTAAGCTGCCGTAGTTAACACACACGCAATGAAACATCACAGGACTGTGTATCTAAGATGGTCTGTCTGGCTTCTCCGGGTCGGAATTCGCTGACGCTGGTGATGATATTTGAACCACATGAGGCAGCGAAAGTAGGAGAACCCCAGGATGCAAGATATTCAGAGTCACCATCGCGAGGACTATCATAGTCCCTTCCAAGACGTCTGTGTGCGGAAGTTAAAAGAAGCAATGAAGATAACCGCTGACAGTGGACTCACTAAAGTACACTTGCGTATGGGAGAACCGTGATTCGAACCTGGCTCCAATCTCAATGGCGCGATATACGCAGCGGATGAAGAGGCATAAGGATCCGAAAATGAGTGCGCCGCTCAAGGCGAATAAACGTGGAGTCAGCGTTCCTCTCCCAGTGCTCGGTGATTCAGGACTCTTTTCGCTGTCGCCTTGTTGTTTTATGGGTCGATCGTTGTAGTATCTCAGGAAGAATTCCGTTGCAAGAATGAGGTAGACGGTTAGCGAGACTATGATCCGTCTTTCTTTAGCTTCGCGCGCACTTCATTATAGTGTACAAAGAAGAGTGGCTGACCGAACTGAATTACAATTCCGACGAACATGATCCAATCTCCCTGTAGTCCAAAGCTTAGGGAACAAGTTAGATAAAACCGGCGGCGATACGTACGACTGAGGATTCTTCTTGGCTGTCCCCGGATGTTGCAATTGAGCCACCCAAGACCTGCAGGAGCAGTGACAAGATGTCCTGGACGGAGGTCACCAACTCATCGCAAAGACAGCAGAATGAATACTGACACATCCCAAGAAAAAGCTATGATCTGATGTACAATACAAGACGGCGTCAGCCCTGAATCGTGGCATGCCTGGGCTACTTGGCTCACATAAATGAGGGCGAATTCGACTGTACGATGGTCCCAGAATGTTGACCAAACTCTCGAAGTATTTGAAGTAGACCACAGTAAGAAATGTAGGGCCAATAATCGTCATTTCGAGTCTGCATCAAAAAGGGGACTGAGTGCAAATTATTTGACTAAATGATAGATGCGTCGACTTACTGCATATTGAAGGGGGTGCCGTTGAGCGGATTCCTGCTTGACCAGACTCTCCCAACCCATCCAATAATCTCCATGATACCGCATATCACTGCGAACACGAATATCTTGAGCTTGTAGCAGATGGCTTGTCCAGAGTGTGCAGCTGTATCGAATGGTAGAATTGAATGGTTGTCCACAGCAAAGTCCACGACAATCCTCAGACCAACCTGTAGAAAGCCCGAATAGAACCAAGAAGAGGATCGCAATCCAATGCGTCGGGACATAGCCATACGGGTTCTCGTCTCCAGATGTAAGATAGTCCCTAGGTATAGCGGCTGCTTCAACAGATCAATGAGCTTCTCAGAGTTGTGGTTAGGATAATTCTTGAAAGCACCGACTGTGAAGAGCTGCGTCCATTCGAAGGAACCTATCTGATTATTGAGGAGGCTTGACGTAGTTCAGATGCTGTTAACCCAAGCTCTGAGATCTGAGCTCTAGTGGGGTGTAAGCAAACAGAATTGCTGGGTGTGTCGATAGCTCAACCATGCATAATTCTTTGTTCATGAAAATCTGAAACAGGCTGGATTTAGCGGTCAGCATTGTGTTTACGCTACGTTTGTTGCTAACGCGGATTATGTCAGTATGACTGGGTTCAGACGGGCATTCGGACCTACCAGGTACTATGAGACATCCTGGTGTAAGGCGATTGCTTCTCTCGAAGGAGTACCATGTACATAGGCTGGATGGTTGCTGTGAGGTACATTCGCTTAAATGATCGAGGCGTGTGATGGGATCAATTGATGCTCTGTGCAAAGATGTGGCCTGATCTGTGTGACTTCGGCTTTGTGCCCGCCCTGGTTTCTCCCCCTCCTCATCAGCCTCCGTTCCATCCTTTCACCCCTTTATATCTTCTCATGATGCTATGAGTCATGGTGTAATTCGCCTCCACTATGTGCAGCATCTACTCACTGATCGGATCGCTGACGTTCCGGTGACGCCATATGGGCCTGGTGCAGTATTTAAAGACGCGCCAGGTGAATCATCGTCTTTATTGGTCTCTATTCAATACCAACATACTTCATGACTATTTCCTCGATCGAAACGTTCACCCTCCTCGACGGTACCAAAATCCCCTGGATCGGTTGGGGGAACGGCACAGGAGACGCCCTCAACAAAGCTGTTGAGTGTGGACATGTTGCACTGGAAAGCGGGATCCGCCATCTGGATACTGCGCAGTGGTACAAAAACGAGAAAGAGACGGGACAAGCTATATCTCAGTCCTCGGTGGGCCGCGAGGACGTTTTTGTGACATCGAAGAGTGCGTCTGCGCAACATGTTTCACGGCAAACAAGCTAAATACTTACAACTTTGCTAGTCACCAACACGGGCGATGAAGCTTCCATTGCTGTTGAAGATGTTCGGGAGTCCGTGCAGGGATCGCTAGACAGACTCGGATTCGTGCCAGACCTCTACCTGGTGCACACCCCCTTCGTCCCCCCTCCAGGCCAGCTGAAGGCGTTCTGGAAGGTCCTCGAATCGCTCAAGAAGGAAGGAAAACTCAAGAGCATCGGCGTGAGTAACTTTCGACCACAGGACCTCGAAGAGGTCCTGGACGGTGCCGAATTTAAGCCTGTCGTGAATCAGGTGCGTCGATGTCCATGCGCTGTATTTATTTGTGTCTGATCCTCCTCCTCTTCCATTCTCTCATCCCCAGCTCGAATATCATCCTTACACTCTCGCACACCTGGAGCCCGTGCTCGACCTTCAGAAGAAGCATGGTATCGTGACTGAGTCCTACGGGACGCTTTCGCCAACGCTCCGCCACCCGACTGGCGGGCCGCTGAAGCCGGTGCTTGAGCGTATTGCGGAACGTATTGGCTTGCTATGAAATAGTAAGACTCCTCACTGTCTAAATTGCCCCGATTAGGAGATTATGCGTTCAATCGGTAAATGCCGGACTTTGTGATGTTATCATTGATGCCCCAACTGGAAGCGCATGCTCTCCGACTAAGAACAAATTCACCTGAAAAGCACAGAAGTACTGATAAAATAAGCTCTCCAACAGAAGTGTTGATGCCTGAAATGTTAAATACACATGTAAAGGAAATAATGAGAGTATCCAAGCCATGTGAATGTTGATTCAACTCCTGATTCTTCCTTGCCTCAGGCTCATTGAACATTACTGTACCATTTCGAATTGTTGAGCGGTCCCGGGTCACGGACCCCTCCGCATCCGCCGAAATTCGCTCATGTTCCGGGTCACATCCAGGTTGGCTGACCGTGACATAGTATCCAGAAAGAGGCCATCTTTTGCCGGTAATTAATGCTCTAGGGGCCTGTAAATACTGTAATGGAAAAAATGTTGCAAGAGTATGTGTCAATCCTCTATGCTTTGTTGTGCACACAAACTCCACTAACTCCAATGTTTTTCACTAAGAAAAGTTGCAATCTGCCGAAATTTGATATATGTCACAGGTCCAGGAGCCCTCCGCCGAAATTCGAATTTCGGCGGAGGTCACACCCCATGCAAAACAATTCGAAATGGTACAGTACATGCCACTTGATATGCGGACAGTACTGGCTGCGTCCGTCTGCACATATGCAGCCATGATTACAGTGATAAAAGTTGTCAGCATATGATCCATGCATTCCTTCTCAGCAAAACTCACGCCGGCGTTGTCGTGCGCCTTAACGACGTCACATACTCTGCAGCATAAAACTGTTCATTGGTAAAATGTGATACTAATATTGACAGCAAATCTTGACTATAGCAAGCCTTGAAATGACAAAGTCATTCCCTAGTCTCCAGTGTCGTAGGGAAGCCTCTCGATGCGAACGTTGTGCTTCTGCTTTGGGCTCGCGCGCAAGGTGTCGTCGTCGTGACAGCGAGTGGCAATTCGGACCGTATCAAATCTCTGGGGGAAATTGCGACACTGCCAGGTAATCTGCTGGAACGGGATGAGGTGGATGAAATAACAAGGGTTGGTAAGACCATTCACTACCGTCACTATGTAAGTTTGATTTTTGATGACCCGATTATTATTAAGTTAACTGATTACCGACGATCCCACAGACCGAGCATATGGAGAAGGACTTCCCTCTGCCCAACCTCCCTCACCAATGAGTAATGATACCGCAATACAAACTGTAATATTATCTTTCTTTACCGTAGGCTTCAAATTGAATCGAGTATGACCCGTGTGTTGGTGTTTCTTCCCTTGTTCGCTGAGATGACAAGTACAGATATCGCACCCGTGCTCATTCATCGACCTTTGCTCCATGGCGTAGATTGACGGCTGGAGAGTACCAGGGACGGTCCGTTGCCGATTTGCAGCCAATCCCCTTGTCGACCAGACCTATCCCGAACAGAAAGTTGTGCTAGTTCATGCAGGTTTGACGCCAATCCTCTGGGATGTCGGTATCGAATTGAGGGTTACGTTTGTTTTTTGAGCGCTGAGCAAGGACAAGTGCCGAAAGAATTTGCGTTGGGTAGGAGACCGTCGTCGCCGTTGATATTGATGACCAGTGTCCGTGCGCATATCGTGATCAGTCAAATTTCAATCCATAGTAAGTACTTGGGTGTCTGTGCAAGTGGTAAAGTTGGGAGAGAGGTTCTAGCGTCGGCCACCTCAGACATCGAGGGGGATAAACGGGGGTCCTCGTTTTGCTTTCGTATACTAAAGGCTAAATTGGCTTGCTGGGAAACAGCTAGACTCCTCACCCCCTTAATTGCCCTGATCGTTCAACCGGTGAACGCCGAGTTTTCTGATGGTATCATTTCGTTATCTTATCTTGCCGCTGTTGCAAGTAAATGCCAATTCCAAGCAAGGGGGTCCCGGGCCGGAAATCCCGGACCCCGGGCTAGGTAGTTAGTCCAAGGGTCGGCTCACAAATCGCCCTTTGGGACCCCCCTTGGGCGGTGACCTTTTTGGCAGCTTAGAGCAACGAAATTGAGTGCTAGCAGGGCTATATGTGCTTTTGACTATCCAGTAGTGTATACTCAAGGAGTACAAGCACAAAAAAATGTTTTTGACGACTTTTGATGGATGATCGTTCCAATCAAGCCCATCAAAACCCCATTCAGGCAAGTGACTTCCATATTTGGACTTGCCTTGCATTTGGGATCCGCCTTACAATTTGCGTTCGATGAGCTTCGAAAAAGTTTATCTTCGTCTATCCTCCTTACTTATATCTGCCTTTCTGTTCAAAAAATGGCCTCAGAGTATACCGAAGATGGTTATAAAATCCCTAAGATTATACATGTATGAAACTCGCATGCTTGTCGTTGCTCAGCTAACAAAGATATGACTAAAGGGACTCGATGGTGACTATGTGGTGTGCCCAAAATGCAAGTGGGACCTTTATGTAGGGAAAGTTGGCATTGCCAACTGGCACAAGCACCGGAAAGCGAAGATCTGCGACACCCAGAAGGCTAAAACACAGCAAAAGGAGGCCGCTGACGCCACCAAGTCATTCATGGCCAGTTTCCTGAAACGCGGACCACCAGCGAGATCTGTGCCATCGACAGTAGCCTCTCCAGATACCCATTCACCAGCAATCGTCAACACGGGTACCTTGAGCCTGAGGAAGAGGAAGAGGTGAATCAGGACAGTGCAGGAAAGGATGACGAGATGGAGAACCGGCATCAGGTTGGAGATAGGGACAGCCACGAACAGACCGAACACGACGTGTCAGTTCTCACCGATGTCAACAGCGAGATCGCACCAATCACTGGCACCACGGATACGGCACTACAACATCCAAACGCGAGTTGATTTTCTTCTCGTCACAGGTCTCTTACTTATTGTTATTTCTCAAACAGCAGACCACAGCGACGGGCCAACAAGATACGCCAATCGCTATTGCACCGGATCGGTTGCCACCTGCTGCCAACATTCCAGCACCCACGTCACCGGTGCAGTATGGGCGAGGCCATCGACGTGCTGTTCCATCGAAGCGTGACAGGGACGACCTCAGCGAATGCTGCGATAAGGGTGTGGTTACTCCGGAGTCTGCTGACTCGATTGAATGTCAGCGAGCTGGATGTGAGACAAGATGGGTAAGTTTTGAATTTGGTTTAAATCTTATTGAGTATCTAACGGTTCAAACAATCCTTTTACTATATACATGCACTATAGTACTATCTTGAATGCATAGGCCTTGAGCAGGCTCCCACAAAATGGCACTGCGACGCATGTAAACAGCGTCCTGGGGCTCAACGAGCGACGAAGAAGGGACGGCGATGAATCCATGACGTAGTAATTACCATATATGGAAAATGACATCATACACGTGACTGATGGCGCTTAGTAAGTTAGTTAGTCCAGAGCCTAATGCCATTTCCGCCTAAGTCGACCCTAGGTCGGATATTTTGCCAGAAGTATCCCCTTGATTCCAAGCCAATTCTTCAAACCCTTCCGTGTTTCAACATACGGTTAGGCTTACTGGACCTGCACTTATGCGTGCTTGTGCTTTCAATTTTCGACCTTTAAACTCCTTTATCCGGTCTATATTCCTTCTCAGGGTTTAAGATGCCAGGTGATTTTGTTCCTCAAACACCCAGAATTAGAAATTCATCACAGTTGAGAGCTCGAGGTCTTTAAGGGGGCATACGAGCCCCCCATCCCGACGGGGTAGTATAATCAGAGCTTTGTACCGAAATCTTCGTCGAAATTTCCCTAAACTCCTATTGCTAAGTATGTGAGCGCGCCTGCACGGGAGACATGCTGCAGATGCCTCATCCACTGGTCAGTTTTACAGGAAGGGCCCAAGGCATCAATGTCAAGGTAGATCCTGCTAATGGTCCTAACCATATCCACCTCCAAAGAGCCACCGTTCTATAAAAAAGAGCACGCTACCGCTGGGCTCATCCCTCCAACTCTTTCAAGTCAAGAAGAAGCAGAAGGGCCTGAGCGACTTCCGGTTCATCGGCGGCATATTATCTGGTTTACCTCAGGAGAAAACCGCGTCAAAAAAATCGTACAGTGTGTCAATACAGACAATTATATATTCACATATGCTCTTTAATTTGATGATAGTCATGAAGTTTGCAGATGAATCAACAGCTCACAAAGGTAATATGGTCTCAAAGAAAGAGGCTTCAGTGGGTGTTTCTGGTGAAGGAATGCTTGAATAACGCCTGATGCCGCCCCTTAGAGACAATTCTGTTCTTGTGTCAATCCTGTTTCCTGAATGAAACCAACACATCGTCCTGATCCATGTATTGGCCATGTAAGTATTTCGGATGAATTTCTCAAACAGTCACCACAGCAAGCCTCAAAATGACGACGTCATTCCCTAGTAGTAATGCAGTGCCGTACATGTAAGTAATGAACACGTTGAATTGGAATTCTCATGTCAAGCAGGGGTGGGGACGATCCTGCCCTGACAGGGTTCATTGTGCAGAAAACAGGCACCCCCATTTTCAAGTGTGTAACTTATTTCTTCATTGACAGTTTTTAGTCTTTCCTTTCCCAAATCGCCACCTGCATCGCACGCATTTTCTGAGCTTGGCCAGAAGGCTCTACTGGTTGGTAACGTCTGATATTTTGCGCCACCATTGAGACCAGCGTTGAGTCTTGTGGAATTGGTCAGTTAATATCCCGGTCATTGATGCAATGAAATGTCACCTAATATATGGCCATCGCAGAGCCTGAAAACCTCCGAAAAAGGAAAAGGGGTGCAGGGGAAGTTTAGCCACTATGACTGTGAAAGTGCCACACCAGTCGTACACAGTCTGGAAAAGTGGGTGGTATTCGTGCTAGAAATGGAATAGACTGACCGTTTCCGCTTGTAGTATGTGTCACCATCTTGCATTGCGTAGCTATCACCGTCAGTGCAATTCGCATATGGCTGCGATACCGCAGCAACAGAATGTGGTGGGATGACTACCTGGCCGTCCTACCTGCGCTCTTCGACATTTTTTGCTGCATCGCCTTGATTATAGCCCCTCCCCCTAACCTGAGTACATGCTTTCCCCTCATCCGTTTTCACGAGGACTCATTTTCTGCTGTATCAGCGTTCGAGTCCGTATCAAAGGCTTCAAGCTTCTGGCTTGGTTTGTGGCCAAGCTTCACGGTTGCATGGTAAGCTTCGGATAATGAAAACCGCATCGCGTATATGGTTGATTCAAAGGGATCATCGTCTCTCAACAAATTCCATTTCCAAGGCTCTCGCGGATATGTTTTCTCCTCCTGCTTGTGCGCTTGTTTCCCCCTGGACATGTCTACCGCAAGATCACACTAGGCCTCATCGCCATATATTCATTGACATACTTCACTCTATTTTCCTTGTCTATACCTCTGTGCGATAAAGTCCATCATGTGCCATCTCTGAGCAGCTCGAAGGAAAGGAATTGCAAGATGCCTCCGAAATCCAGTGCCAGGCTAATATTTGGGCTGACATGTGAGTCTCAACTCAGATACTGCCAATTTCCTCTAGATTTCCTGAATAACTATTGTGTTTGTTATAGCTGAGCTACTGAGCGACCTTATCCTGGTCATCTGGCCTTTGCTTATGCTCTACAAAGTCAAACTGTCTCATCCCAAGGACCGACCACTTGTGATAATTTCTCTGGGTTGCAGCATATTCACCTTTCCCCTCATACTGGCTATCGTCATCTGCAACAGTGGCCCTTTCATACAAGATCCATCCTTTTACGTTATTGTGACAATGCTTGCGCATATGGCGGTGAGTTTCGATGTTATTTCTCAGTAGATCCGATACTCATTACTTAACAACTTCCTATTGCCCAACAATCTGCACTTGGATATACAGGCTGCAGTATCCCTGATAGCGTGTAGCATGCCTATTGTGGCGTGCGCAGCGTATCGTGCTTTTCAAAGGGCCTGTGGGGTACTTCCAGGCACCACCGGTGCAATGCCAGACGCAAACCTCGCACCCAAACCTGGAGGGGAAACGAAGACCGGGTTAAAGCCGTCTCCTTCTGAGTCGATGGGGACTACAAGCGGCGATACCCGTCTCACCTACGATGACTTGACAAGGATCTCATTTTCCTTTGAGCTGAGCGAAGTCCGGTACGTCGCAATTGGATTTTATCTCCCTTGGATTCTGTAAATTTTCTCATCGACTGCAATTTCTGCTTCTAGAGCTTCTAGGCAAAGTTATTCTGGAAACTCACCTGAAGCCCCCTCCTCCTAGTAAGCACGTGTAACTCATCTGCTCATTTTTCAAGAATTGGGTTTACCCATTATGAGCTTGTCTTGCCTACATGATGGATAATTCTGACAACTCTCGGATGTTGAAAATGTGGCAATTACTGACACTTCCTTCATTTACTTACCACATACCCAATCACATTCCTTAATCCTTTACCACTATCTCTTACTTCGTACTTCCTCCACTACCAGAGGAGTGTTTAAGGAGCGTGCGTGAGGATGCGTGCGAAAGTTTTCATGATGATTTCCACGGGAAGGTTCGACGACCATGGTGGGCATTTATGCATATAAGCTTTTAGTTCCGCATTTCTTCGCAAAGTTTCAAGTTGAGTAAATGTGCCTCGGCCTCTGCCATTCTGATTCTTAAACTACGAAGCTCTGATAATTGCGAGTCGTTTGCGCAAAATGCAGGGGAGGGTTTCGGGCAGACCGGTCGCCTCGATGATTTCGATCCAGTAGACCGACATATCAACATGGAAATCAAATAATATCAAATTTGAGAGCGAAAGAAACGTCACTTGAGACCCTGAACTCACTTTATGTATGATCTACATACACCCATGGCTGAATATGTGAAGTACTTCTCTACTGCCTCGGCGAGTTCGCTGACAACCTTGACTGGATGTTCACACAAATCTGGTTGAGGCGTTTTGTGCATGAAGTACAGCATGAGGCGTAGTACGGCTTTCCCTTCTGGCATCTGAGCGTCGTTGGTGCCAGTGATCGGGACAGAAGTGACAGAGTTTGCTGACGGGAAGCCATTGCTGAAGAGGCTTCGAGGTTGTGCGAATGAGCTCCGAAACATTTTCCATCACTGGAGCGCAGAACAACGTTGACAGGTATCGGGAATTCCTTCACTGAAAAAGGGAGTCCAACGTCAACTACCGTTGGAAAACATTGAACCAGCCGGCCATCTTCCATCATATCAAACCCCTCTGTGCCTTCCATTGGTTCTTGGACGGGTAAGTTACTTGTAGACATACGAAAAGTTGTGTATGTTGCTAGAAGACAGGTGAGGGAATTCTCCAGTGGATGTTGACTGTTGCAAATGAAACAGTCGATCAACGTCACAACCCAACACTGGCACGACGCAGAGCAAAGGCAGAAACTTAGTAGAGACCACGTATTCTTGTGATTGCTGGCTTGCATCTCCCAGAGGTCAATGGTATATAGTCTCTACAAACTATCGAACTGGACAGCAAGAACTCACGCTCGTTTGAATTTGAAAGGTTCAAAGATTGGTGATCGTCAGAACGACTCAAGTTTGCATCAACCCAACGCCTCCACTTGCCACGCCTCCAAGAATAATGAGCATACTTTATGAATCAGGAAGGACTCTTCATTGACGGTATTATCTACTTTAGCTGCGTAACCACAATTAAAAGATTCTCGTATATGGAGCGTTACGCTCGAAGGAACGACTGCATCAGTTAGGGGTCAAAAACCAAAGGCGAGGAGGTCAACAGAAACAAGTTGAAAAAAGGTATAACATACAGAAAGATCCAGCGCATCATATTATGCACCAAAATAATGCCCAGCAGGCCCATCGAGCCCAACATCTTTCGGCTGAGCCTTCGCCCGATGACACTGCGCAATGAGCTAGCAGGCGTGGAGAGTATATAACGGTCCAGCTGCAAGCCACGGTCACTCCAATTGCTCGTCTTCAACAGCATCCTCGTTTTCATAGTCATCACTGTCGGCACCATGTCTGTCATCGATCTCATCCTCGCTGTCATCAACAGCAGTGACCACAGCTGCTGCTGCAGTTCGCCTGCGAGGCCGAGCCGAGCCGGATGCAGAGGGGCTTGGGGTTCCAGTCGACCTCGAACGAGTTGAAGTAATTTTGCCAGACTTCGATTTGGACTTTGATGTCTGTGTAGAGCGAGCCACTGTCTTGCCTTTTCTCTTCTCAGGGACTCTCTCGTCGTCACCGTCGCTGTTGTTGTCGTCTTCTTCCTCTTCCTCGTCGGCCAAGTCAACGTTTGACGGTTTCTGGTGGCGAGTGCGACTAGAAGTAGATGTACGCCTGGAGGCAGAACGAGTGGGCTTGCGCTTCTGCTTTTGCTTTTTTGCCTTGGCATCAGCGACCATCTTCGGATAGTCTTTGAAACGCTTCGCAATGTCATGGGCGAAGACATGGTCATACTTGACACATTTCATTCGGATGATGTCGACGCCCTGTAAATAGAATATATAAGCACGTTTGTCGTTGGCATGATAAAACATCGAAAGTAGGAGCACATAGAATGAAAAGCGAGAAAGAAATGAATGTCACCGACCTCATCCCCATTCGAAAAGGCCTCCAGAATCTGACGAGTGGTAACTTTCTTGCCCTTTCCACGCCTGATTTTCTCCACTTCTTCATTGACCAAGGCCTCCTCTCGCTCTTTGTTGTCAATTGGGATTGAACCGGCAGCGCGCAGGACAATGCGCGCCCGCATGGACATGTAGCAGACCTGTACCTGCTGGGTGGTGATGAGCTCTGCCCAGTGATCTTGGACCTACAATAAAGAAAGAAACGGAAAAGCCATCAATACACTTGCAGATTTCTCGGGGAAGAAGCATTGATGAGACAGTGACTTATACATACCACTTCTGACTGCGCCATGAACTGCTCCGGTGTCAGCTTGCCCACCAGCTCGCTCTCGTACTCACCCAGATACAGCCACACAGCAGGCTTCTCGTTCTTCCGCTTGCAGAACAGCGTCCACGGCGGGTTGTGCAGGATTTCATGGCGTGACGCGAATACCAGCCCCGGGGCGCCGGGGCTGCTGGGCATGGACGGGTTCAGGTGGAGCATCGGAAACACGAGACGGCGCTTGTCTTTTGGCACTTTGACCCCCTCCGAGTTCACAGTAAAAGAGGGCCCGGGGTTCCGCGCGGCGGGTATAGACTGCACGAACTGCTGGTCGCTGCCGCCGTACGCGAGGCGGAGGAAGGCGCGGGGAATTTCGAGGGTCATAGGGGGAGGGGTGATGACGAAGGGTTTGGCGGAGTGGAGGTAGAGGGAGGTGACGCTGGAGGGGAGGCGAAAGACGTCTTCCTGTTTGGGTTCGCGCTTGGGTTCGCGCTTTGGTTTGCGATCAATATTTGCTTTATCCTCCTGGAAGAAGCGCGAGAGAGAAGATTAGTACGGGAGTTGACTTAAGATCCAAGGAGGATCATTGAGGAAGAAAGACGTACTGCGTCGGGGGTGGTCTGCGCTGGTGTCACCGAGGCAGACACGGTTGTGAGCGAGCTTGTGGACGAAAAGCGCGCAGACCGTCGCAGAGGCTCAGAGGCCTGTCTTGGGTCTCTCGCAGGCTCGGCACTAGATCGTTGGGGCTTTGCAGCAGGAGGCGTGTCCTCGCCCTCCGAAGCTTGGATACTGACATCCTCCAACCACTCTTCTCGTGACACATTCGGGTCCTCAAAGTCTGAGTCGCCGTCGTTTGCTGCTGGGCGTTGAGGAACTAGACCAACTGCATGTTCAGTGTCTGAGTTTTGCTGGATCAAAGTCGAGATTTAGACCAAGGGAAACACATAAATAGGTCTAGGCCTACATCTGAATCGTCGTCGATGTTGATGACTTCGGTCGTTGGTGCGAACTCAAGCTTGACAGCCTTCCCTGGAGACTCCTTGACCTAGGAATGTCATTCACAAGTAGCACAAAAATGTGTATTGAGTTGTAAGTTACCTTCGCAAATGATGGTGCCCGTGCGAGGGATGCAGAGCTGCTACCACTGTGACTCGGACCTGCCTCAGCAATATTCTAGCGTAGACGCTCAATAGAACACTCAAGCGCGTCAACTAAATAGAAACATACCTCGTTGCCACGCGCACGCCCTTTATCTTTCTTTGACGGCGGTGGTGGAAGGTCTGTTTGCTCTAAAGTTGGAGAGCGTGGCTTCACAGAAATCAAATATGAGCACAAAAACAGACGCCAACAATATGCACCCCACCCTTTTCAGTCGCGACGAAGAGGCTGTCAGCCTAGTAGGAAACGTGGAGGTTGAAGCACCCTGTATGATACATTAGTACAGCTAGGTCAGAGATACGACACATCAATAGCTACCTGCGGCTGCCTGCTGGCTTGCACCACAACTTGGCCCAGGAGAGCCCGAGTATCCCGAAGCTCTGATTTGGTGCTTTCGAGTTCTGTTCCCAGTGCCGCATTCCGCCTTTCAAAGGACAGGACCTGGGCTTGTAGCTTCGCAAGTTCGTCGACCGGTGCAGACGGGTCTGTCGATGTCATTATTGGCGGGAGAGATGCGACCGAGTAGGTGACGTGAGGACATGGTGGTTGAACTTCGCGAACAGTCAAAACAAAATAAATATTGAGATCCGTAGATCTACCACTCCGGGAAAGCGTGTCATCCTTGTGCAGGGGCCATGCTAATCTTCTCTGTATCGTTCCAATTTTTTCGTATGTCACCCCGAAGGGGACAGAAGCCTGTGTTGTGTGGGTGTGTGGCTGAGTAGACTCTTGCATTTTGTTTGGTCCACGGGGTGAAAGCCTCATTTGGCTATTCAAACTCTCAGAAATGACTGACCACATCAAACTCACGACGCTTAGCACTCTCTTATTTGACGGCCTTATCTTTATTCCTCCTTTTCCCGCGTCGTAAACTCGTATTCACATCTGCGCCTCTGAATGCTGCTATCTTAATTCGCGACGCATGGCACCGGGCAACTCAACTGGCGTCGTTGACCAAGTACCTGTCAAGCCGTTGTATCAAAGGTAGTTGCACTGTGTTTCCTGACCGTTTTTATGTACTACCCAGAGTGCTTCAAGTTTATGCTCTCCGTCATTTGGATATACAGCTTCTTCCGAGTCCTCGCAACTGAAAAGAGTGAGATCATATCTAGTAGTGCTGCTACCCGCTCACGTCGCCGTCTATAGGCCTGCTCGCCGACGCTGGAGTACGTTGACAACCCACCCCCGTTGAAGAAAGGAAAGGTGGAGGCAAGGAAGAGTGAGGTATGGCTCTACCAATTGACACCTTTGAACCGCACTTTAGTGAGCATATGTACAGGATGTTGGCGGCTCTGTGCCACCTAGTAAGCCGACAATTGACAAGGCAAGTGGCAATCAGTTACACAAGTTTGTCTCCTGCTCATCGTTACTTGTCTAGGTGAAAGCTCCCCCATACAAACCCATCAAGCTTTACTTTGCGCCAACGGTCGAGGACTTTACCACCCACGACCTGGATGCTGAGCTTAAAGTCACCGTGCCTCAGACGGCCGACGAAAAAACTTACTCCGATCGTCCAGCCAACCTTGAGTTGGGCCCTAGCCACCCGAATGGTTCAGGAGAAACAGTTGTGGGGCGTGGCAGCGGTCAATCGTTGAACGTACGTTTGTATAATGATGTTACCTTCTCATCTATTCTCAAACCATTCAAAGCCTGTATCAGACTCCGAGCACGGCGTGGCACACACGGCTCAAAAGCCCGATAGCGGTGCACGAGCCACTCACCCAAGTCATTCGATGGAGGTTGACTCAGACCTCGATGACCCGAATGTTTCTCAAGACGAAGCGGAAAGTGAAGGCCACAAGACTCCGGCTCCAAATCGCGAACCTGAGGTTCAAAATGCCGGAAGATTGGCCTTCGGGTCTGTGTCAAGGTCACCGCGTTCTTCCTCCATGAGTTTGCACGCGACAATGTCAACTTTAACGCCCTTCCTGTCCACACCCGGACTTGTACGTCTTTGATCCGTCTATTTCATCTTGCTCACACTCCACTGACCACATACCTATTTTCTTCTCTCAGGAAGACAGGCAAAATCCCGACGTCAATGTCAAGTCTAAACACAAGCCAACGTTCATTGACGATGAGGCGGCCGTCGATTATGATGAGTCTGGAGACGACGGCGATAACGAGGGTACGTACTAAATTACTATCTGACACCCACATTAAGAAAATAAGTTCCGCAGACGACTTTCTCCTGCGCGGGGAAGATGATGCTGATGATGACTTTGACATGGGCTTGCACGCCCGGGTCAATGCATTGCTACGAGCTGAGGATATGGAGGTGGAGGACGAAGAGGAAGAGCAGGAGGATGATGATGACGATGATCACATTGTGGTTTTGTCGCCGAATGAAGGTCTATGGGAAATTCCGTGTATAGTAAGTGTGTTACTAAAGTATTACACTGGCACTTCCCTTTGAGCATGATTTCGTAGGTGGGTCGCGAGTATGACGCGCTCGAGGCATTGCTGGCTGCAGGGCGCCGAGAAGACAAATGAACTGTCAAGAGCGCGACTTTCCGAGAAGACCACCCGGGTCGCATTTACATAGAACTCGAGCCGGGTCCTGCCTTCCGCGATGGAAAAGAGGAGGCTAAACAAATAGCGGCGCGAATCAGCTTGAACATGCTGAAGCCAACACGGGCGATTCGCTTTATTCCGTGTCCCAACGCAAGCGCGTTGTTGCGTGTCGACGGCAAAGTCTGGCGGCCCGGCATGTGGGCCCGCATATGTGGGCCAAAGCTGTATCGAGGTGATATCGGGTTCATCTTCTCTCGATCCAGCACAACCACAGACAAGAAGAGTACTTGGGTGGCCGTCGTTCCTCAAATCAACATTCACGGGACCTCGAAGCACCATTTGTCGGAATCACGTCGCCCACCCGCAAGGCCGCTCGACTTCAAAGAAATGAAGCATTATCTCAGTGTCGGGGTCGAATATGGCCAAGACTTCATTTTCCATGACCAAACATTTAACTATTCTGGATACCTGCTCTTCCGAATTCAGGATATAGAACTGTACCCCCCTAACCCGTTTCCCCCAGTGCCACTTCTGGAAGAGTTTGATCGGTTCTTGCGTCTGCCCGTCTTGAGCAAAGAAAAGTGGGAAGAGCACCGGTTGAGGGTCTCACAGCAGCGTATTGGGGCCCATGATCGCGTCAAGATACGCAATAGTGGGCAATTCCAGGGATTGATAGGTGTCGTCCTCAATGTCAGCAACAATGAAGCCGAGATCTACTTGCCAGACAAGGAAGACACGGTTGTTGTTGGGATTACCAACATACAGGCAGAGCTCCAATACGGAGATTATGTCTGCATTACGCACGGCGAGCACCAGGGAAAACAGGGTTACATCACAAACATTGAGGGTGAATGGGTGGACGTGACCAACCCGAAGGAATCGTTCGAGGTAAGCCGTAATATGAAGAGAGTAAAATAAGCTGTAATTGATTCGAAACCTTTTTCAGATCTGTGTTTTTGCGGTAGATGTAGAGTTCTACACCCCACCTCCGGTAATCAATCTGCAGGCACACGCATTTGAGGTGGGGGACGAGATTCGCGTCAAAGGAGGTCCGCACCAGGCAAAAATAGGCATAGTGCGCGCCATACACGACGGCTGGCTCGTAGTCACCACCAACTTGAACGCGGACCCGGTAAGTTACTTCGCTGAGATGTAATGCACAATATTCATCTGGAAAATATGCAGATTGATGTGTTCTACAAGGACGCTACACACACTACTGACCCCAAGACAAATACCATCCTCGATGCTGCGAAAAAGGCTCAGATTGACATTTATAGCGAGTACTGTGGCCGCTACACCCTGGTTACCACCGGACCTTTCAAAGGATATCGAGGACTCGTCAAAACCAGTCATCCAGACGGCCTTCTGGGGCTGCAGCTTGATACTCGGCGCGAGCAATTGACCCATTTCGCATTTGATGAAATACTGGTCCAGGAGTAAGTTATTCATCCTAAAGGTTTTCAGGATTTGAAACTTATTTGAGCAGGGATAAACTTGCTTTACCTCTCCCACCTCCTATCTCCCCGTTCTCCGCTGAACCATCATCGGTGGTTCCCGAAAAGAGGCCTATTGCGATCCTCTTCCCGGATGTCAACGTTGCGGCAACACCAACATGGCGCCCTCGGTATAAGGCACTGCTTCTCACAAGCGTATCACCTGAAGCTGCGGTGTCACGAAATCTAAATGATCGATACGCCCACTTGCCTGTTCCGACTTGGCTCCTGAGTGGTGAATTTGTGCCCCATCGCGTCCGACTGATCGAGGTCAATGGCAACGGACCCCTGTTGGAATATTTCACGCCCACCGAAGACAACTCACAGGTAATTGTGCGCGATCATTGCACTATGAGGACAATACCGGTAGAGGACCTTCGACATATGCCCCCTGAGAAGCCCCTTGACATAGTTGTGCCGATCACCGGGGAATATCAGGGTAAGACGATGAAGGTGAAGGATTTTGGGCACGACGAATGTACATTGACAGTATTCGGCGCCAAACGTATTCAGATCAAGAATTACCAGCATCCGCGCTGTAACACACGGAATCTGGCGACGGTTTTCCCACCAAAAAAATGACATACCCCACACTAGGCGATCTGGTCCTGATTTCTGGGCTACGTTGTAGTGGTCATTTTCTGGCCATGCGAAGTTGCACGGGGGGCATCAACAAAGGGAGGACATCAATGGCGCTGGCGCTGGCGTTGATAAGGGGCGGGGAACACGAAGCAACCACAGCATTCGCGTCGGTCAGCCACGGTTAAGACGAACACCCACGGCACCAGCGCCAGCGCCAGCGCTGAGGTAGACGACGGCGCTACGTTCGCCCTCGATGTCGATGTTGACGTTGCGCTGGCCGCGCTACACGACACCTCCCCCCCTCCCGTCAGCACCTTCGCCCTTGCTGGACCCGCCACCGATATTTCCGCGCATCGCGCTTTCTCCTTCCCCGGAGTTCGAGGACTCCGTCTCCCAGCCCCGGGCTAGTGCTCGAACCTTCGCGGTCTGGTTCTTGAGCTCGTGCAACTGGTGCAAAAAACTCAGACGCAGACAGTCTGCTTGTGGAGGCTACTGCGCGTCCATGCCCACGAGCAGCGCCTCCGAGACGCAGCGGGCGCTGTAGTCCGGCGACGCATTGTATCGCTCATGCGGGGTTGATAGGTGGCGCACAGAGCTCGAAACCCGGAGCTCAGCGTTGTGGGTGGTATATGGTGGAAGTCAATGGTGAATAGTGGGGTGGAGAGCGTGCAAGTCAAGTGGTGGAAATGGGGTAAAGGGGCAAAAGACAGGAAGGAGGTTGGAGTTGTGCCATTCTGGCCAATTGTGGTCGTTGGGCGTTTGGCTAGCAGAGATGTAGAGTACTCGAGTAGCCAATGTACATCGACTTCGCTGCCGAATCCATGGTGTAGGCCCAAACAGACAACGAGCTGGAGTACATGCGAGAGACGTCGTCCTAATTATGTGTATATGGTGCGGCACGTATGGTCAAAGACGAGGAGGGAGGGTCAGGCTAATCTTCTCTGTGTCGAAAAAAGTCACGACGGGCGCAGTTCAAGCTGGGCTGAGCAAAATCTTACAGTTTGGTTGGCCCGCGGAATGAGGCCCTTAGTTTCACAAGTTGATTGACCAGTGCGGCTGGGTCTGTAGACAACATTCATTCATCGCGAGAGTGAAGAACGCACGGCAGTGAAGTTGGAACCTGATTGAAATTCGTCAGAGTGCAAAACAAAATAAATATTGAGATCCGTAGATCTACCACTCCGGGAAAGCGTGTCATCCTTGTGCAGGGGCCATGCTAATCTTCTCTGTATCGTTCCAATTTTTTCGTATGTCACCCCGAAGGGGACAACAGTTGGTGTTGTGTGGGTGTGTAGGTAAGCAGACTCCTGTATTTTGCTCGGTCTACGGGGTGAGAGCCCCTGCCTCATTTGGCTATTTAAACTCTCAGATTCAGAAACACTTTAGCATTTCAACAACATTTCAAGCGATGACCTCAAACTCAGTACACTTCGTTCTCCTTGATTTGACGGCCTTGTCTATTATCCCTACTTACCCAGTGTGGTCCTCATCTCTGCGTCTGTGAACCCTGTCATCTCGATTGTCGACTCTCAAGGCATGGCACTGGACGATTCAGCTGCTGTCATTGACCAAGTCACGAAACTCCAGGCACAACTGCTCTTACTCAGACAGCAAAATACAGACTTGGCAGCGAAGAATGCGCAACTGGGACAAGAGCTTGAGAGCACGAAATCTGAATTGCGAGAACCCCAGACCTTGCTTGGACAAGCTGTAGTGAAGGCAAATCGACAGTCTGAATCTAGTGTTCATCACGGGTTTGCAAAACCCGCTGGGTATGCGGGTAAGGGTCTGGCAGGTAGGGGTACGGGTATGCATATATGTACCCCATGAAAACCCGTACCCATACCACGGATACGCCGGGTATAGAAGTACATTTAGCTCAGATATATACTACATACACAATAGTATTTATTTCACAATTCTTCGAATTTATTTGACAAGAAAACAGCGACTTCTATCTATCTCGAAGACTGTAATCCATGTAGATTGGCGCTGGAGCTCGGCGAGACGGTCCGAGTGGCCACGTGCTTCAAACACGCCCCTGTTTAACCGCGTCGAGCTCATGGCTCCTTTCTCACATCTTCTCCAATTGAACCTTCTCCCTCTTGCTTCCACTCTCCAAAACATTGCCTCATCGAAATACCACTTGCGACAGACCAACAGTGGACTTCACGGTGGACGACAGACGGCACAACTCACAACACACCGTCACACAACTCACGACGCCTCACAACAACTCTCGCACAACGACTGGCGACAACCCCTCCACCACACACCGTCGCTCTTATTATCACCACCAGCAGCGTAGTCCCGCCATGTCATCACTACGCTGTTGCTCCTGGGTTCGCTGTCGTCGCGCTGTCACCAACGACGTGACAACTCACAGCACTGCAAATCACGACACGGCAACTCGTGATGACCCGTTCTCGCACAGGCTAGCATGCCGTCGTTGCTGCATGGTTCACTCTAGGGTCTGTCGCTGCCACATCGCCATGCTGTTGCTCTCGGATGGGCCATCTTCGCCATGTTTGTGGGGTGCGACAGGGTGAGGTCTCGTTGGTTGAATCTAGACCTTACCACCTCGCTGTTGTCGAGGCACAACATCGTGATTGTTGTTGCTTGACCTCGCCACTTTGTCGTCCCTTGCCGCACAGTCGTTGTTCAACATTGTCGTTGGTCAACCTCGCTGTTTCACGGTTCTCGTTCGACATTGCTCGACCTTGTTGATTCGCCACCCGTCGTCGCTTAACCTCGCACATATGGCGCTATCACCACCACACCGCGCGGAATTTCTGCTGCTCCACAGCATCTACCAGACAACATCGTCGAGCTGAGAAGGGATTATCCCGCTCAGGTTGTGTGTGCGGTGTGCGTGTCAATGACGATCTGGGCGCCTATCCCTTGCAATCAACCCTTGTGATCGACCCCTACGATCGACGGAAGCAAAACATTCATGCCGACGGCCATGCGCCGCCATGCGGGAAGTCTAGGAATGCTTGTTACTACCCTTCTCTCTCTCTTCCATCCACCCTGCCCATCATGACTGCGCCGCCCGCCCCATTGTCGCCCATGCCGCCACCTGTAGTTTCACCTCCAGCGGATAAACCGACCGTTCCGCGCAAGCGAAGATTGTCGGCAACACCCGCCCCTGAGCCTGAGGGTCCTCGTCAACGTCGTGCTCCTGCTGCTCGGGATGTGGAGGTCAGCCTCGCAGACAAGGTTCGCGACCCAAGCACGCACACCAAGGTAGCAGCTGCACCTGGGAAAACCGCGAAAAAATCGACAGCGGCTGCTACATCCAGTGCCACGAAGGGTCCTGTTCAAAAGTTTTTTAGGGACTCGATCGGCAAGAAAGCTCCTTCAACGAAATCCATTCCTTCAAAGACTGGGCCATCCGCATCTGCAGTGTCCAGGAGCTCGCACCAGCCCTCGGTGGAAGATGTTGATGATGACGAGGTGCAGTATGTTGGTGGGTCGCTCCCGCGAGGGTCCCGACACATCATGCTGTCCTCAGATGATGAAGGTGACGATGAGGATGTGCCCAGGGCTCATAACCCCTGGCGCAAATTCGGCTCGGTGGATTCAGATGAAGCTTCAGACGAGGAGCAAAGGACGGTTGCCGAGGACCAGGCCGTCACCGATGAAGATGGCGATGAAGATGGAGACGAGGAGGAGGATGTTCAGATCGTTGAACAACCTGCCGAAGATGAAGAGGCCGAGCTGAGTATGTGTTTCCTCTATGACATTGTTTGACAGCAATTTAACTTCGATTTCAGAGCGCATGCAGGCGAAATGGCGCTCCCCCATCTACGCATTCTTCAAGCCCACTCCTCTTATTCGGTATATCAAGGATCGTCGCGTGCACACGTTCGAATGCGCTGCAAAGTCTTGCGTTGGGTCTGGCGCTCAGCCTCGCTACATCAACCGTTACACAGACAAGGGTGACGTTTCGTCAACAAGTAATTTACGCAAGCATGCACTGAAGTGCTTCGGACGTGAAGCCCTCACCGCTGCTGACAACACTAAAGACCTCGAGGCCACACGAGAAGCCGTGAAATCTTCGAAAGGGAAGCAGGCTCCGTTGACAGCAATGCTCGAGCGTGCTGGTAAGGGAAAAGTAACATACAGCCACATCCCACATACAAAAACTGAGGTTCGGTAAGTCCATATCTGTTCTTTTTCACTACGTTGCGCCATCACTCATGCAATTTTACAGTGCCGCATGT
This sequence comes from Psilocybe cf. subviscida, assembly GCA_013368295.1. Taxonomy (NCBI): domain Eukaryota; kingdom Fungi; phylum Basidiomycota; class Agaricomycetes; order Agaricales; family Agrocybaceae; genus Psilocybe; species Psilocybe cf. subviscida. Next base: position 7,316,755 of record JAACJJ010000028.1, on the reverse strand, counting down.
GTTCGATGGGTCACCGAAAGTCACCGCCCTTTCAACATCGTGAAGGACGACTGGCTTCTGTATATGATGAAGACTGGCCGTCCGAATCACTACATGCCATCCCCCGCAACTGTTCAACGTGATGTGCGGACAGTATTCAAACGCTGCCGTGAGAAGATCGCAAAGATGCTTCAGGTGTGTTGCTTGTCTCTTCCATAAACCTGACTTTATTCATTCTTCTTAGGAGTACGATGGCGAGCTTACCTTTGCTACTGATGCGTGGACATCACCAAACGACAAGGCTCTGATAGCGCTCACCGTCCATTTCGAACTCAATGGCGAGCGTGTGTGTATGCTGCTTGACATTGTTGAGGTTGCACGCTCGCACACAGGACTCAACCTCGCACTTGCATTTGCGGAGATTATACACGACTTTGGAATTGAACACAAGGTATGCCAACTTAACTTACCGACACCGCCTCGTATTCATCAACACTTCATCTTGAATACAGATGCTGAGCGTTGTCTGTGATAATGCCACGAACAACGACGTCATGGTAGACGAACTCGCAAAAACTATCCCATCTTTCCGCGGTGAAAGGAGTCGAACGCGCTGCTTTGCGCATATCATCAACCTCGTCGCCAAAGCGCTTCTCCGCCAATTCGATTTACCGCAGAAGAAAGCTGACGATGCTCTCGATGAAGCGGCCGAGGAACTCCATCGACTTGCCGCCGATATTGAGTCAGAAGAAATGGTAGCACAAGCTGATGATGCTGAGGATGCGGATGACGAAGATGGATGGGAGGACATGCGTCAGCAAATGTCACCTGAGGAGCGCGAGGAGCTCCAAAAAAGTGTGGATCCGCTGCGTCTTGTCCTTGTCAAGGTACGTCAGATTTGTCGTTTACTCCAAAGTTTGATTACTTAATTACATATTGGATGCTGGTTTTAGCTTCGCAAAATTGCATATACCATCAAGAGATCGTCCACCCTGATCCTTCCACGATGGTATGAAATTCTCTCTGAACTCAAGCTGGCCTCGCGGAAGATGCCTCGCGACGTACGGACCCGCTGGAACTCAACCTTTGACATGCTCGACTTCGCTGTTGACTATCGTAAGGCAATAGACATCATTACTGACGAGCGTGACATGAAGCTCCGAAAGTATGAATTAAGTGACACAGAATGGGATCTTGCCGAGGAACTACGAGACATTCTCAAAGTAAGCACATTGTTTCCGGTATGTATTGTTTATGTTTTCTGATTGCTTGCTAGGTTTTCAAGGATGCAACGCTATTCTTTTCAAGAGCGAACTCCTGCCTTGCCAATGTGATCCCCACTATGGATTACATTGATGAGCACCTCGCCACAATCGCGGCCGACAGTATTACATACTCGGTTGCAATCCAGGCTGCTGCCGGAGTTGCGAAGAGACTCATGAATAAGTATTACAGTGCCACTGATTTGTCTGAAGTCTATCGGATTTCAATGAGTATGTTCACACTTTATCATCCCCTTGAGTTATTTCTCACTTCAAATTGTAGTTCTTCATCCTCGCCGCAAGCTTTCCTATTTCAAGAAAGCGGGATGGGAGCCGAAGTGGATTGAGGATGCCGAAAAACTTGTTCGCAAGGTTTTCAAGAAGAAGTATCAATCCATTACTCTTCCAACAGTGCCTGCTCCTACGGTACGTGGCTTTTTATTATTATTTGTGACTGCTCCTTCAATTTCCTGATGTATATATTCATAGAAACAACCTTCGAAGAAGAAGAGTGACAATATGTTTGATAACCTCCCAGCCATTTCTGAGCCAACTGACTCCGATGTTGGTGACGAAATTAGCCGCTATCTGAGTACTGGCACGGAGAACGTTGTTGATGGTGGCTTATCGTGGTGGATTGAAAGGCGGAAAATATATCCGCGCCTTTCCCGAATGGCAATTGATTACCTGACCATCCCACGTATGTTTTCCTGTTGCTATATTAAGACTATATGCTCAAATTCATCCCAGCTACGGCAGTCGATGTTGAACGGGTTTTCAGCCAGGGCAGACTTGTTCTGTCTCATCTTCGCAACCGCCTTGCAGCAGCCACAATTCGCGCCTCTATGTGCGTTGGTGCATGGAGTAAGATGGGGTACGTATCTGATAAGGACCTTGAGGCTGTTGGCAGGCTAAAGGATGTTGAGGATGGTGAAGAGGAAGAGTTTGACGAAAATTGGGCGAAAATCTCATAGCATATATCTACTAAACATAAATTTTATTGGTTTTTGAAGTGTGCATATTACTCTTAGTTGATTGATTACAAACCCGTGAAAACCCGTACCTGTATCCATGGATTACCCGTACCCGTGGCAGGGGTACGGGTTTTTTGCGGGTAGGGGTACGGGTTTGCTTGACTGTACCCCAGGGTTACCCGTGATGAACACTATCTGAATCCGAGGTACTTGTCAACAACTTGTCAAATCGTTGTATCAAAGCTATAATGGCTGCTCTACACTTGCCTACGGTTTCACTGTCCCGCTTAGGGTGCTTCAGCTGCGAATTCGCGTTCTCCATCGCTGAGGTATACGCCTCCCATCGCGTCTTCTTCGCGACTGAAACGAGTGAGATCACAAATGGTCGTGCTTGTCAATGCTGTCACTCATATCATATCGCTGTCTATAGTCCCGCTCGTCAACGCTGGAGTATGTCGATCCACCGCCGCCGCCGTCGAAGAAAGGGCGGGGACGGACGCAGGGGGCTGCAAGCGTTACCCCTCCAAATCACTCGATGGAGGTGCCAGTGGACTCAGACCTCAAAGACCCGAATGTGTCGCAAGACGAGGCAGAAGGCGAAGGCCACAAAACTCTGGCTCCAACTTGCGCGCCTGAAGCTCAAACTGTCACTGGCAGACCGACCTTTAAGTCAGTGCGACGGTCTGCGCGCTTTTCGTCAATGACCTCGCTGACCACGATGTCGACTCTAACACCCCTACCGTCCACACCCGACGTTGTACGCCCCAAATACTTGTCCACTTCTGCTTGCGCTCATGCTCTATCTCTGTTACTCCGCCCAGGAAGAAAAACCCGGCGTCGATATCGATGTACAGCCCAAGCGCGAGACGAAGCGCGAGCCCAAACTCGAATCCTCTTCCCATGTTCTGCTCGCCTCGTACCTCCCTGACGCGCAGCCTTTCGCCATATCCCCTCCACCAATAACGCTCGAGGTCCCGCGCGCATTCCTCCGCCTCGCCTACGGCGGCTGCGACCAGCGGTTCCTGCAGTTCATCCCCGCCTCTCGCAACCCAGGGCCCTCGCACACCGTCACCACCCACCCAGACGGAACAGAGACGCGCGTACCGAAAGCCCCGCGCCGCATGGTGTTCCCGATGCTCAAGACCAACCCGCTGATGCCACGCACGCCTGGCGCGCCGGGCCTGCTGTTCACGTCGCGCCAGGGGATCCTGCACGACGCGCCATGGACGCTTTTCGTTAAGCGCTCAAGTGGCCAGGAGCATGCGGTGTGGCTGTATCTGGGCGAGTACGGGTGCGAGCTGGTGGGCAGGCTGACGCCAGAGCAGTTCAAACCGCAGCCGGTGGTGGTGAGTGGTGGGCGGCAGTTCTTCATGGTTTAATTTTATGGTTTTTCGCCGTTGTTGATTAATTCCTCGGCTTGCTTCAGGTGCAACGCAGCTGGGCGAAACTCGTAACTACGCGGCGGCGACAGGAGTGCTATGCGTCCATGCGCGCACGCATCACTCTGCGTGCAGTTGGGCTGATTCCTCTCGATAACAAAGAGCAAGAAGAGCAACTTATCAGGGACGAGGTCAATAATATCCAGTCTAAGAAGCGCAAGGGCAAGAATATTACGATTGATCAGGTCTTGAAAGCATTTGCGAGGGGGGATGAGGTACGCGCGATTTCCCTTCATTAACTCTCATTTATCTGACTCTCTTAAATCTAGGCCGTGAACATCATTCGTATGACATGCGTCAGCTACGACCACGTCTTCGCGAACGACATGGTTGCCCAGTTCGACGACTATCCAACCATGATCGCTGCTGCTGAAGAGGAGAAACAGGAAAAGAAACAGATCAAGGAAGAGAAACAGATTCAGAAACAGAAGCCGTCTGGTTCCGGTGGCACTCGCAACGGAAAGCGGTCCACAACGTATGTGAGCGAGGATGAAAATGACAATGAGGATGAAGACGAAGACGAGGAACGGGACGAAGAGGGCGGCGATGTCGCACCTGAAGAACCCAGTGATTCGTCCAAGAAAGGAAAAGGCAAGAAAACTGCCCAGGCTGACTCGGCATCTAAATCCAAGTCTGACGACCCTCTCTCAACCGGCTCAAGTTCAAGAGGCACACTAGGCTCCTCCAGTCCAGGGTCATCTAGACCTCAGAGGCGTACCAGCGCCGCCGCTACTACCTTTGTCGATGGCGTCGAGGACAAGGACCATAATCATGGTACTGACGACGGTGAGGGCGGCTTCGAGAGTGATGATGCTGTCGAAGCCAAAATGTCAGAGAGCGATGCTACCTGGCGGCCGCGCACTACGTCGAGATTTTCGCTCTCTTCTATGCCTGCTAGTTCCCAGTCTCAACGTGCGAGGACGCTCGGCCAGAAGATTTTGGACTCGGCCGGGACTGCTGAGCATTGAGTCTCTATACTTGAAGCTGCAGTCGTCTTTCTGCCTTCTTTCATTGTTGAATCTGTTTGTTCGCCCAAAGCACATGCGCGTACGTCATCTTGTTTGATTGTGGCTTCAATCTTCTTCATGATCCTTGGTCGACCGTCGCTTGGTTACTTCCTTTCTTTTTTAATCTGTGAACGCCCCATGTACTTTGTATCCTCACGCCTCCGACACTGTGCGCCTAGTCGGTGCCAATACCACAATAACATGACATTTTTTGCCTCGATGAACGCTTCTTTGATGCTACTGGCATGGAAGTTGAATGCGAGCCTCCGAATTTCCATCCTTTGGCCATAACCTCATGCAAGCAACTCATGGTGTCAGCAGCGGAAGGTGTCGGTCAGTGATTATCGGGTGTTTGGACCAAGGACGGATCAAATTATGTCGATGTCGATTAAGCGCCCGTGGAACCCTGGTGGAACCTCATGGAAGAAAGAATCTCTACACGTTCAAATCTGAGGCCGGGAGAAGCCACTTGAGCTGCTGGGCCCGACTTTTTCAAATTCGTTGTCCTCCTTGTCTCCCATCTGAAACGTTAACCAGCTGGTAATGGAGGAACCTGCAACTTGTCCTGGTGAGTCGTCATCAATACCACTCTCAGCAACCCGATCGCTCATACAGGGCACATCAGTAAATGACTGCTATATTCCTGTTGACCTAATTCTGCAATCAGTGGACGGGGTCAAACTCGGCGCTCACAAGCTGAACCTGCAGACATACGCCGATGGGTTCTCAGTCGCCAATTCGGTTATGCGAGTGGATAGCGTGGACGATATCCCTGTCCTGACAGAAAACAGCGATGTGCTGCGTTTGATGTTACGATTCATGCATCACGCTCTGCAGCCTGATCTGGACGAGTTCTCTTCGAAACAGTTGCAGCTTTCGCAGATGCGGCTGAGAAATATTTCATATTTTCGGCCATTGGAGTATGCAAGATGTATATGCTGTTAGTACTGTCCACAATTGCTTTGATGCCGTTAAGGTATACTTACGAACATCCTCGTAGGCAGCACCAAAACGAACATCCTGTTTCGGTTTTCGCGTATGCTTGCAAGAACAACCACATAAACATTGCAAACAAAATCGCTCCCTTGACCGTTGATTGCGATGCTACCACGATTTTGGAGAGCCTAGGGCCTAGCCATATACTAAAATGGGTGAGTACAACCATCTGGTTGACGATTGAATTTATGATCCGGTGCGACTTATTCGTTGTTTAGTTCATGTACCGAGAATTTTGGCTCAAAAGACGTGAAGGAATATGCAACTACGTCCATCCTGCTCCCCAGCTGCATAAGGGAGGCCTCGAGGAGTGCGAGCTATGGGAACCATTTGTGTCAGTAGTGAAACGGCGTCTATATGGCTGCAAGAAGCTTTGCCAGTTGGAGAAAGAGGAAATGACTATTATAGGGCAGGAGATTCATCGTCTGCAACCTTGTGCCCATTGTACGCGTAGAGCTGAACACTAGATTCAAAAGCATCGGTTTCCGTCATTTGTGCCACCATCGACAGCCAACGATCCTATGTACTCAGATTTCTAGTAGTTGTAAATACGACAATAGGGATGTCTTTTGAACCTTTCTTGGATCTCCGCAATTTGAAGCGCGAACTAAAATGTCAATTAATGCATAACAACGGTCAATCTTACAGTTTATTTTGCAAAATTTGAATGGGAAGTACAGTTACTCTACTTTCTCCCGCGAGAACTACAGACCAGGTAGCATACGCGTCAGCGTACTGATCATGCTTCACAGACAAAACGAGACGATGACTTACCACGCTCACTACCGTACCGTCCTCAAGGACCTCCTTGTTCGCCACCAAACGGTACCCGAATACTTTTGGCAAGACTATACGCCAAACCGCCCAGTAGATAACACCGAAAAGAAGAATTCCTATACCGACAAGGCAGTAACTTCACGGTCAAGGGATTAGTAGACCGATTCAATACAAGAAACCTCCAGCGCTTACAGGTAATACGGAAGAGGGGGAGTATCGCCCACCCGGTTTGCTGGTCGCAGGAATGGAGCGACAATCACTACGATGAAATTGAGTCAGTGGTCTCGTTACCATTACGGATAATGAATGATCACAGAAAGCAGCAGCGGCAAGGAAAAATATTGCGACGGGAATCCACACTGTGGTTTTGAGCAGAAATTATGAGCGGCTCGCGTGATCCTTGAATTGAAACCCTCTCATCACCTTTGAATGGCCGATTGATATTTGGCCTCTTCCATCTGAGCCAAAAGAGACCCTATCATTTCGTTAGTGAGATTTTTTTTTTAATCTCAGGAGGTGGTTGCAGACTTACCACTACGATGAACATATTGATCACTTGTGCGGGGTATCCTTCGACGTCGAGAATGAATGGGTAGACGATGCTTGGAGGCGGCGCGATGATAACAATGACCTATGCGACATCGTTAACTTATTGAATGCTGGTTTTTATTATCAAGTTCGCCTTACAGATGGAATAAGGTGAATGATGAGTCCTGGAAGCGGAGACTTCCCCGTTGGCCAATTAGACGCCCAAAATCGGTTACCGAACGGGAGTGGCACGCCTTCTTTTGCGAGCTCTTGATTAACGCGAGACGCGGCGTAGGTCTAGAAGTATGAGAAATTGAACCGTTAATTCAGGGATGCTCGAGTGAAATGTAGTCTGGATCTTACGCACCACCGTCATAACATTTCCCAGTGCGCTTAAGTGAGGCGTCGAATTAGTGTTGCATTGCAATCAACACACCGATGGATATACACACCTGAGCGCAATAATCACCGACAATGCCTTCTCGGCCGTTGCACCGAACACATTTCCAAAGAACAGTGCAGCAACAGTCACACCACTGTGTCGTATCTCCGCTTTGGTGGCAGCCCTGGTTTAAAAATAATTTTAGCATCTCTGTCAATGATATGTTGGAGTCTACAAGCTCGACAATGAGCACATACGCAAAATACGCCACATTCGCGAGGAGATATAGAATGGCGCAGATACCCAACCCGACTGGACCAGCAATTTTGAGTGTGCGCACGGGGTTCTTCACTTCGTTGAGCACGTAGTTGACGTTAGACCACCCAGCATATGCGTTGAGCACTTTGAACGTGGCGGTGGCATACTGTGATATTATTGTTAGATACATTTTTAGTCCAGAGCGCGAGAACGCACGTCATTACTGCTGTGTGAACTTCCCTCGAAAGCATGGCGGAAGTTGGCATGTGGGTCCTTGATGCTTGTCTTCCCAGAAAGGACAACAAATCCTGGATAGATGTTTGTATGATGGGATCATGGATACTGGATTCAGATTTACCAGTAATGACAACGAAGAGAAGAATGCCAATTTTAAAGACGCTGAGAGCCTTGAGTGCGTATCAGAAAATAATACAATGGCCTATAAAAGTCGCGACTCACATTCATCAAACCTAAACCCAGCTTGGGCGTCAATCCGTGTATAAGGGTGATAAAACCAATCACTATCATGTGGCTTCGACGTAAGTTCATGTTACAGATAGCACACGGCCTACTGTAAATTTACCTGCTAGTGCAATAGCTCGCACGACCCAGCGTTCCGCGGTATGTCCGGCCGCTATCAGAATACTGAGGACCTTTGAGGATCAGACAATCCCTTTTTTTTTTTTTTTTGGTTTTCCAACGTACTTATTAGCAAATACCTAGATAAACATAGCGTCAAATTTCATACATGCCCACTTTCATGAGCACTTACGATGCACCCAGATGCCGTAAATCCCAACAAGATAGCGTTCATAGCAAAGATGACGGTAGCGAGGTATTTCGGACGGGTGTACACCGCTTCTAGATAGACCTTCTCACCGCCAGAGCGGGGTATCATGGTCCCATACTCCAGCCAAACGAAGAGACCACAGAAGGATAGGACAAACCCGAGTACCCAGAGGAGGAGTGACGCTCCCACTGAGCCCACCGAGGCGAGGATGGACGATGGGGTGGAGAATATCCCAGTCCCGATGATGCGACCAACGCTATTGTGAAATATGGTTTAACTTTGTTTCTTCAGTATTGCGTTGGATGTACGTACATAAGCATAGTACAGCTGAACACTCCTAAATGGCGGCCCATTCCGCCAGCGACGTCTATTTCACAATGTTCAGAGAAATTCCTTTCCAGTATATGATAGCTGATAACGCACCTTCTTCAATCGAAAGAGTCCCAACCTGCTCCTCTGAAAGCCTATGCGAGCTACGCTCCTCTCCATTATCCGAAGACTTCTCAACCTGCTTTTCAGAACTGAAGTTGCACGTTTCTGAATCGCCCATGGTAGAAGCTAGGGGAAGCAATGAAGGTGAAGGTTCAAGTCAGAAGGATAACCCTGCATTCCATGCTAGTCTACATTTGTAGCGTTCTCCAGCTTAACCACGAGTGCTTATCATCATCGGAGGCCTAAAGCTCGCAATTCTCGTCATCGAAGAGGAAGCTTTAATTCTAAAAATAGCGTCTGTTTGAATGAATCTATCTCCGGATGTAGTACGCCTGTTGGAGCTTTGCCTACTGGTATAGGAAGTTTGGGAAGGTAATGTAGGGATAGGTCTTCAGTTATAGGTAGTGAAGCAATAATTTGTATCCCAACATAGTGACCCTTTGTAGTGTCAAGATACCGACCCGACCTTGTCTAGCCTTGATTTGAGTTACGGCGCTTAAGGCTATAAATAGAACTATTTCGTGACCTCGATGTAGCTTCCTGCTTTAATGCTCTAGCCTGTCTGTTTGATCCGAGGGGCCTAGGAGACGTTACACAGTAGGCAGCGACACAATTTGTGGTCAGGACCAACGCGCAAAAGACATGTCATACGGTTTAAGTGTGTACATTTGCTCCAGCCTGACATGAGGTGTTGTGGATCTCCGAAGTCCTCGCAATTTCGTAGCACGGGGCTCATATGCGATACCAGGGAACAATAGCCCAGAGAAAAGTCCTTGTCGGATTATCTAGCTCTAAGTGGATTATTCGCATGGAAGACTTATAATTGACGACGATACAAAAACACAATTGTGCTTGAGTCATCAATCAAATTCGCCGAGACCACTGGATGGCGGATGCAGAACAATGAAGTTGATAATATGTGCGCATATTTGCAAACAGTGAGCCATTCATCATTTTTACCACTTTCCTCTGAGCTCCTGTGTGCCGGCCACACATATTATATCTTGAGCATCATCATATCCATAACCGTCTAATCTTCTACCGCTGGTCGCTTTAATCACCCCAACGATTCTCTCATATTCTCAGCACAACTCATGCCAGCATACTGTACAACAAATTCAACGGATCGTGTTAATGGTCTTTGACTCTTCACGTTTTTATGCTGACGCAGTCCCTCTTCGACGTAGTGCGAGACTTCACGCAAAAGCCGCCATCCTCGAGGACATATGACCGAGAAGTCTGAGGGCTCACTCATTTTGCAGACGAAGCGCCCGTACGGAACCGAAACCCTTACATGAACCTTGCCCTCTGACCATCCGTATTCCAGCTCGAACCCCATCTTTGTCCGAACACGTCGACCCCTCTCCGAATCCGAACAAGCTGCACTTCCGGTCGAGCATGGCACACAACGACATATTCTCTGCCTTAGCATATCAAGATCAAGGCTTCGATCCCAGGAAGTTGTACGACTGCTGCCACACCCTGGCCTTTACCCATATCATTCGCATCGTCTTACATATTCTGGGTCCCAGCGAGCCGCCTAGATGTTATCTCCCTGAAACGCAGGGTGCAGATTTCGCATGGGTACAGCATTATTCCCGCGCAGATGGAAGAACAGTCGACATGCTCACTCTCGTGGTGTCTACCCACATACCGGATATCAGCCAGCTGGTATATGCTCGGCACTTTCTCACAGCTGAGCAAGGTAAAGACTTGCATATCTGTAGCGACGATAGCCAGGACCTTTTTAGCACGGCAACGAGCTGCCCAAGTGGAAGCATGCCGACGATACTATCATGCACGATCTATAACGACATAGTTTAAACGAATGTACTATTTCATTATCACCGTCAATTTAACGAGCACCATGGCATCATATAATTGTGAGGCCGCAGCTTTGACCGCCCAGAGCGCTTGGGCCTTTGGGCCGTCGCCCTTTATAGGCTGCAGTCGAGAAGGAATACCACCATTACCTTCTTGTCGACAGCCCATACTCTAGTATATTCCCTAGCTTTCTTTAATATTCTCCTGTGTGTCCCTGTGCTGGTCACTTGTACTCCAGTTGTGCTACTACACATTCTTCATCGCCTCCTACTCGGACTCCATCAAGAATGCCAGCTCTCCGATCAAACAAACAAACGCCCACAAGCACCGCCAGTGATGGCACCAATCATCCGCCTCGCAGAAGCGCCAGATTGATGGAGAAAGGGCCGTGGGTATCCCTAGTGGATGTTCAGCGCCTCAGGAGAGCCGGAAAAGCGAAGGCGAAGGCTGTCAAAAGCGAACTCTCGCCCCCAGCATTAATACCAACTCCCGCTCGCCCTCTACTGCGCATAGATACCGTTGTCGCCAGTTCCAGAAATCCCAACGGCTATGAGCGTCAAGTGGGCATTGGTTGCTGTGCCTTTCGCACTCCTTGTGCCGTGTGCTTCTCTCATGACCATTTCCTCACGCCTCTGCACCCCGATCCCTCCTACCACCAACTGCCGCTGCAACAAACTCCACGCTCTGGTACACTCCGCCCTGCAGTCTGGAGCTCCACTGCCTCTGAGTTCTCTCTCCCTTCAACGCCTGCCCAGGATTATCGTGCCAACTTCTATACCTCTAATGTCGATACCAACCCCCGCGAGTATGCTGATCCCACCAGACTCCACGGTCTACAGAACATGTATCACCACATCGACTTGTTCACCGCGTTCGCTGGTCCGGGGCAAGGTTTCAATCCCTTCCGCTTGGTCACTACCTCTGGTACTGAGCCGGTCTTCACGCATATCGTCAGGCTCTTGAAACAAGACCACTATGCTTCGAACGACATGGAGGACCCCGAGCGGCATGATCATTCACTGCCTGGGGACTCAAATATGTATTGGCAGCAGACGTACGAGAGCTCCAAGCGGGAAGTCGGCGTCCTCACCCTTGTTCTGCTAGGCGAAAACCTGACCGCCAGGCAACTCGAGGCCGCGCGGCAGTTTATGTGCGACCACTTGCCCGAATCGCGCATCCGGGGTGATGAGCCGCACTACTTCACCTCAGGCTTGCTCCATGAGTCCGCCACCACCTGCGTTCCTGGAATCGGATGTGCTAGGGTACTCATTCTCGTGCCTATCGACTCGGTCCCCGTGCCCGTTGTCGCGTCACCGACCGAAGGCAGCGCGGGCCTGTCGTACTCACATGGTCATATCATTCCGCCTGGTGGCTTGTGGCAGCAGAATTTCTCTCAGATTGTCAACGCGTTCAGCATAGCATCGCTTTCATTGTATTGGAGTCGGAAGAAAAATTGGGAGTCATTAAGGGAGGCTCTCCGGACGCATTTGTACACGGTCAAATCAGGATGTATCTTACCCGGTTCCATGTCAGACAATCGGGAGAGGGCGTTGGTTAGCGCTGTTCCGTTCCGACTCTTGGCAAAGGTGTTAAAGGATGCGGAGGATGCAATGAATGAGGGCCAGGATGATGATGGCACCGCAGATGCGGTTAGCACCTATACAGACTGAGTCGACCTACTTGCAACCCGAGTGTATCTAGCGTTATACCCCTATAATTGTCACCTCTCAGCAATGGTCTATAAATTGTACGCTGGACGGACATGAACAGATTATAGTCGTACACAGCAGAGTGGGAGGCTGTTGATAAAGCTAACAACGATCTACTCCCGTCGCCTCCAGCACGTATCAATATAAACTATCATTGGCCTTCCCCATCTAACGGTCGCTTTTCGACATCCTTCATAGATACAGTCTGAACTGGTGCATGTATACCGGGCATATGAATAGGCGCAGCTTGTTCGTGAGTCGTCAGAACAAGGTCAGCAATCAGATATGGGTGTTCTTTATCGGCGTTGACTTCGCTCAACGACTTGCTCGTGTGTAGTCTGGTTTCATGTCAATTACAGGGATTTTCGGTATTAAAATACAGTACGTACCGAGCACTGAATACGTTGAAGCTGTGTCGTTGCGCTGGCCCCGCGCGAATGCGGAATTTGAGGGAGCGCGTTGCAACGAACATCCCGGCCACAATGCCAGCCTGTTCCATGTTACTCGTTGCTCTGGGCACCTTGGAAGCATTCTTACCTCATGTCCATAGGCACTTTGCCCTTGATTATCACTCGAAGGGATCTCCAAGATGTCACGCCAGTCTACCTGAACCCCTCCGGGACCGAGACCCATAGTACTCTGTTCCATCTGACGAATAAAATCCTCCTGGGACACCTGCTGGTGATTCATTGTGATCTTCGCGTCGGGATGGAAAGCCGTGTAAAACAGGGACTTGAAGTCGGCTTGTGTCTCTGGTTCAACTGGATATGATTCTGTAATGGATGGGGGCTGCTGCGACCTTGCGGGCGTTGTTGTAAGCAGCGTCTCCATTCGAGTTTGGAACCACTTTGTGAGAGGCCCCGTTGGCGGAAACTGAGTCGGATTCATGATTGTGTCAGGCTGGTGCTGGGTCAGAGTGTCTGCGTGTGTTTGATTCGGTAAATAAATCTGAACTTGCAGAAAAGAGTTTTGGTTTATTTGATCGTTTTGCAAGAGGAGTAGAATGAGAACGTTCAAGAGAAGGAACAAGTAAAGCAAGGAGTTGCGGTTACGTAGAGACATAGGCTATTCTATTTTAAGTCCTTCCCACTGATCCCCCACTGATTATGACGCACTTGTTGACTGTGATGAATAATCTTATCAGTTCGCTTACGAGCGCCACTGACTCTAACCTTCATGGACAGAAAACATTTGAACATTTAAAACTGTACGTCTGGAGGAAGAAAAGGGTCACCAGGATCAAAATGCAAACGCATTTAGGGGGAAAACATACGCTTCGACGAATGGCAACGACCCGGACTATCACCACAACATGACATGTATAAACAATAAGTGAAGTAGCCCGAGAATCTTCGCCATACTGGGGGCTACTGGGGGTGTACCGCTTTCCTGCCAGTTTTAACTGGCCCCTTTCCGTATTTACCTGCCTTTTGGATCTCGATTGTGTAACACAAGAATGGCAGCCGTTGGTGCACATGTACAACAAAAACTCAATTATGTAGTAGTCGACTGACGAACGTCGTGCTTGACAAGCCAGGCTACCTAGAAGTCTACCATTCCTCCTCTTCCTCCTCTTCCTTGACAATCACCTTCGCCGTCAGGGGAACCTGACTCGAGTCTATCATCCTCCACTCACCACCAGATCCAGCACCTTGCGTCAAACCCCTTTGCAGTGGCATCCCGTTCCCAGTTCCCCGCCCCCGAGATGCAAGAGATCTTACCGGCCCATCCATAGACGCGGCCACCCCAGACTGGCTCTCGTCACTAATGATACTGGTAGGAACGACGACGCGGCGCCCGCTACCAGGATCCCACCGTGTCTTATCGCGCTTCTCCCGGCTGACACGCATGCGTTGCTCGGCCTCGCGGTCGAGTTCAGCAAGGCGCGTCCCGCGCTGTCGACGTCCGCGCGCCGCGGTTTTTGCTGTTGAGTGCTTGGCTGACTCAGAGTCGGTTGGAGGAGCGTTTGACGGGACGAGGAAGGGCGGTGAGATCAGAGGTGTGGCGGCGGGAGTGGCGGCTTTCGAAGAGGATGTCGGTGGAGGGGCTGTGACTGATGATGCCGAGGGGTACATTGGAAAGTCCTGGGATTCAATCTTAGGTGAAAAAGTAGCAATACTAGGTACGGATGACGACGCCAGCCGTTTTTGCGCAGGAGCACGTTTTGACGAGGGAAGTATGCCTGTGCTAGAGGTTGGGGTCATCGACTCGCGCGAGGCTGCAGCTAAATAGTTGGAAAATGCATCCTTGCACTTTTCTAGAGCTTTGCTTAGGGACGTGAATTCAAACGCCGACTTGTCTTCCGCCGTGGTTGGTGCTGAGGAAATAGAAGTAATGAATGATTCCCCTACATTAGCTGATGGTGGAGGATCCATTTGTAGGAGAGAGCTAGTGGTCGGTAAGGATGCTTCTATATCCTCTTCTTTAACCTTTTTCGAGGTGGACGCGGTTTTCCGACGTTTTCTTGGACGGCCGACTGGTCTTTTCGCCTTGGAGGCAGCAGACGATGGAGCATTTTTCGACGAGGGTACTGGCGCTGAGGTCGTTGTGACTTTAGAGGATCCAGAAACCTGGGACGCCAGAATGGACGTTGGAGTTGACGACGGGGCCTCAAGCATTCGAGGGGGTGCAGATGAAGCCACTGACGATGGCATTTTCTCGAGAACTGTTTTGGGGATCCGCACCCTCATCCCAGATATGTTTTCGATACGGCCTGGAGCATTCTTCGTTGGATTGCGAATGCGTATCCGTAGTTCCATCCGGGGGACAGGTATTGACAGCCCTTCGGTGTTGGCAGCCTCCTGAGTAGATAATCTTTCGTCAATAAAGGTTGTATTGTCAGCTGAGCCATCTTACCGTTCGATCTGTAGGCGCTCGGACTCCCGAGATGGGAGCGGAAGTATGGCCCAATTCCGCGTCGAAATGCACTTGCTTCGGCGAGATGTGTTCAGCAATATTGGTCGATACCAGTGTTTCATGGGAGGAATTGCTCGCATTGGTGTCGCGCAGGTCGCCACCGGCCGCTGGTCTATCGAATTTCTGCGCGCGGGTATCAGTGATTGGAGCCTCGATATCGGATGAAGGCTTCCAAGGCCTCACAGGCTTCGGAAACGCTGATCCCTGCTTCCGTGCCCGTCGTGGAGGTAGGGTTTGTAAAGGGGCAGAGGTAGAAATCCCATTCTGTGATGAGGTCAAGAAGAAGAGTGAATGTGTCAGATCATCGCGCGGTTTGTGATGAAGCTGTGAAACTGTCCTTACCATGAGGTCATCTTTTTCGCGTTTGAGTTGTCCAAAAGTGATAACGCCTGCCGCCGCGCTCGTTGTCCCGCTGAATGGGGAAATTACTGGACGCGCAGGTGTATCCGGCTGGGAAGACGAGGAGGCGGTAGGACATGCAGCTTCAGCGGAAGGTCCCACCGAAGACACCGACATGCGACCCACAGGTGTGATGTAAGCCTCAGGTTGTGTAGCATTGGAAGAGGTCGGTTTCGCGTTTCCAGTGCCACTGGGACCCGCCATTGCGTTAATGTTATCGACTGGGACAGCAGAAAATCGAGTGATTGGAGTGTCCTGTTGAAATAACGAGATGTGATGCGTTCGTTCACAACGCGTCCTTGTATTGACATTACAGCGATTTTCGAAATGTAAGGCGCGGCCCGATTTTTTGAAATTCCGATGGGATGGCAAGCAATTTCAGTGCGTGAGCTCTCCTGGTCGCAGATCTCCACTATTCGCACCGAGAAGGACTCTGTTAGATTCTAAACGGTTGTGCGCAGGGCCCTATATACTTTTTGCAGCGATATTTGAATGATAAACACATGAAATTGTCAAAATACGTATTTCAGGTTCGTGCCCGCGTAGACCAGCCATATCTCCGTCAAATCTTTAGTTCTCAAGCTATGAAACGGCAGAAACCATCCAAGCACCCTATTGGAGGGCCCTGTCAAGTCTGAGATCGCCACAACGCGATATGATGGAGCTGTGCCCCTTTCAACGATGCATCATTTTCCTGAATAGATGGAGAACAGACACACCTGATCCTGGTGACTATCGAGGGCTATTTCCCTCCCCCATCTCTCTCAAACAGCATATATGCATGGTTTAGCCTCCTCTAACCCCCTCCATGATGACCAAAAGACACCCCAAACTGGACGCCACAGTCCCAATAGCTGTGTCATAGGCACACTGTCCTGTCCGCCTGATCTTGCCCCTATGGCTCCCTGAGAGTATCCAGAGGAGTTCCTGGGGTCATACAACCAGTTCTCAATGCGTTTCTTGCTGTCGTGGAGCTGCGATGGTGAGGGTTGTCGAATGAGGGTGGCGATCAGATGTGGCGCGTCATCGAAGTCGAAGAAGTTTCGTCGCGTCGCGTCGGCACACCTTCAAACTTGACATGGCCCTGCTCTGACACGTTTAGATGGTCCCTGTCGCGTCAGAGCCAGCAGCGTAAGGATTGGAATGAGATATGGCTCGCCGATAAAGGCTGATGCTTGAGCTGTGTATTTTGAGAGTTACATTGTGAGTTCTCAGCCTAACGGTACAAAAACTGCATCGGGCCCTGCGCATTCTCAGTCCGCATCTAATGATTCCTTTATGTACGTGAACGATAAAGTTTTGCGGCCAGGAGAGTTCGCGCACTAAGATTCCCTGCCTTCAGGGGCAATCCCGTCGGAATTTCAAAAAATCGGCCCGCGCCTTACATTTCGAAAATCGCTGTAAATTGGTGTAACTTACCAACTTTGACGACGCCGACACATCGTTTACGCGCCCCACAGCACCTCCTGAACCTAGTGGCTGTCTCACCAATATATCCTTTGCCGTCTTAAGTGAATCCTTGCGAGCAAGGATTCCACGAATTTCCATCATGTCCGATCCCAACTTCTCGGCACTCCTCTCCAATATAGCACAAGTCGTTGTCAGAGTTTTGAGGACATTCCTCAAATCGTTAAGGCCGGACTCTATCGTGTGGCACCTCTGCTGTAGATCGTTCCCGACTCCGGAGGAAAATGAGGAATCGGTGGTGCCTTGCGCAAGGACATTATCGACGGCTGAGGGCCTTGCAGTCATGGTGGTAGAGGCCAACTGGGGGCCACTTCGTCCCGATAGCGAGTGTTACCCCGTGAATTGAAGCCCTTTGAGGATGTGGTCCAAGACCAGAAATCCCTGAAGTCCACTAATTGGCCAAGGCACCTGGTAGGTCAGTGGAAGCGATGCTCTAAATACCCGCAAATACTTTCGACTTGACGACCTCTAATACTTCTTCAGGGCCACTCAGCTCGACAAAGAGTTCTGTACTGCACAGCGACAGAGATCCACGATGGTGAAACGCCTCTTGGGTTATTCACGCTTACTTTCAGGTCGAAATGGTTCAGTACGGGAGCTGGACGTTGAAGTACTTGTAGTGACAAAAACACATTCGTAAAACATTGCAATCACACAGTTGAACGGGGCAGAACCGTTGTTCAGTGGAAGTTCAATCTACCCTGCTTTGGAGCCGCTGACCGGGCGACGACCCAATCAAGAGTCAAGACTCGTGTATTGTATCTCACAGCGCCCATCTCTCTAGGAGAATCGAACTGGGCCGAAGTTACCTCGTAAATGCTTCAGAGACTTGATGACAACGCAATGATTACAGGCAAGCGATGGCGATCAGTGATCACTTGGGGCCACTGTTCAAACGCCCAATTGCGTCCTCTGGTATATCTAAAAGCTCAATTCTGCGGCATCGATGGCCCTGTACCACAACAGTAACACTATTCTGCATGTGTATGTAAAAATCGACTGATATGCTATGTCTCTAGTTCTGACATCCGTGCGTGTTGGTTTGACAGAGTGATTCCTCACATTACGCAATTTTGGCGGACATCAAGTCAGGCATGAATTTTAAAGAGGTAATAATACCCCTGACGGAGGGAGAGACTACAGCTAATCCTCATTTATGAAGTCATCGAAGCATTGTCACTGAGATAATCGAATCAAATTGTAAATAACAGAATTAGCAGATGGATGATCAACAAAGTTTCCTTCAAGCCCCGATTCAGCGGGTTTAACCTAGGTACCATACTCTGCAATAACTGATTTTGGCTCGAGATACTCCCCCAAAGGGACGTATTCGTGTTCAAGGCTAAATGCGCACAATTCACCAGAATGTCAAACCTTGGGCATGTGGGCAATGCACGCAATCACATACCCAAATGCGAGGGGACCACCTATCTTCAAACCTTCTGTGGTCCTCCAGAGTGGATGAGAAGCGAGGGCAATTACTAGTAGAGAGGTGTCAGTGTTGAACGATCTTTGAAGTTCCGAGAATACATGGATTTAGAATTTACCCGTAACTCGCAAGCCGTACGTATCTGCAAACATAGGGCTAGGCGTGAGATGAAGATCGGGAGAGAATAAGCTGAGTGGCTTACACTCAGGTGTTCCGAGGTGCGAGCCGCTTTGTGAGTCGAGGATCGTAATAAGATCAGGGACGATGGCAGCAACCTTTAGGTACATGTTTAGTCAAATCAAGTGGGGAAGCTAAGAAAAATGAAGACCTTTCGTGAACCGTCCTCCGTCTCAAGGTAGGCGCATAGATTCTCATTTTGGAATGGGATTAGCATGGTATCATTAGCTCCCGAAGCGCTCTGCGATGTTTGAGAAGCATGGAGCGACGAGTTTGGGGCTTCGGATTGAATGTCCTCCATCTCATCCGCTCTCAGGCGCGCAATACGTACTTCACCCCAAGTGAATCCAGCTCGAACTTCCTGGAATGCGAGTCAAATCAGTTGAATGATTTGGATGGTATGTTATGAGACCAAGGATACCCGTGTGACATCGATGATCTTTCCAACGAAGAGGCAAACACCAGTTTGAAGCTTAAGAATCTCGTCTGAAATTCCACTCATATTACTTGCAATCTCACCAGTCAATTTATGATCCCAATGACACGATAAAATGCATACTTGGTCTGTCGACAAATCGCGACAGCGCGTCCCATTCTCCACGCTTGACTTTGTGTATGAGTGACGCCGAAATCTCTTGCATCACTCAGGGACAAAGGCGGCGTGCAAAGCGCCGCGCATGAGCCGAACTCGGTGGAGACGACGCGCATGATACCTTCAACTGCACGGTCGTTCTTCACTGTGGTCAAAAGCTGCATGTCATATCACACACCGTCAGTAAATTGCGACGATCCAAACTAAGTCAACTACTGAACATACCACTGTGTTTCCACTTCCATCGTTCAACGCACATGGAACCAGCCTGACGAAAATCAATAGTTAGAGCCTCCATTTGGAGGGAAACGATATTCTCAACATACGCGTTTGACCTATTATAGACCGCTGTAACGAACATAACTATCAATCCTTCAAAAAAAAATTAGCGGGGTAGGTACTTGCCTGGTAGAATTTGATTTAACATCGGATATGCTAAGTCGACGACTGGGTTGAGCTTTCTGCACCATAAAGCAATTACGATTACGAACCACGTCCCATGAGATCGCCATCAAGGGCAGGTATCCCGTGGTATCTACAATCAAATAGACTCAGCGATTGGGTATGCCCACTCTTGACCGGATTTCTTGCCTGGACATTTGTAGGGATTGCATCCCATTGCTACCACCGATTTCATCACTATGGAGAATTAACCCAAGCTCCAGCATCAGAAGATTATTTATTGTGCAACACAACGCACCTCAGGGTTGCTGCGAACTGTACAACTCCGCAATACTTAGCCAACTCCAGAGCCGCTAATTGCAGATCGCGGCCGCTGTGAATGCGCTCTGAACTGACGGACGGCGAGCCCATGAAGCCTGACATACCGTGACAGATATGTTAGCTTTGAGTTCAGGCTTGTGATCTCTATCGAAAGAAAACGCACAGCCGCGCACGACAAGATCATTGTCATTCAGTGATGCGGGGTCCACAACGCTAATGGTGCCTCCATCTCGCAAAATCTGGCGACAAGCCAGGTACGTCGGGTATGGCGACCCTCCGCCTCCCTGATAGTCTTTAGACGCACAACATTGTAATGTTGAAACTCGTCCTCACAGTTCCAAGAATGCCACATCCTTCCATGATAAAGACTGTGGCAGAATAAGAGCTTCCTCAAGTCAAACAGAAATCAATAACGTACAAAGGTCTGTCTCTGATAATACCCACTTGTCACCATCGATCTTGGGCTTGTAGTTAGTATAGTCAATAGCCTCGTTGAAGGTCGAGGGGCCCTGTGAGACGGAGATAATCGAATCTATCGCCTCATCTTGAAGCAACGAACCGCCAATATCGAAGTCATCGTCTGCGCTCAGGGATGCTTCCATGGTCGATGAGTCTTCAGCGTCCAGCTCGCCTACCGCGCGAACTATTATTCTCGTCGCTTGGTTGGTCACATACTGGTTAGTAGAAAACAATCCAACAGAGATGGAATGAGTAACGAGAGGAATAATCGATGGTGTGATGACGTGACTTACTTGGACAGGGAGGACATTAACATCCACAATCCGGCTGGTATTAGGGTCACCACCCGCGTTGACGACTTGGTCTACCGCCTGTTTCTTGATGCGCTCGAGTGTCTCCGAGAGACTCTTCCCTTCCAGAATCTCGACGGTGTCCACCTCTCCGGACACATTGGCGATCGCAGCGCCTACTGCGTTGGCCACTTCGTGGTATTTCGGTAGTCTACGGATTACCGCAGGTGAGATTGTTGAAGAGGTAGCATGAAAGTATACACACATAATATTCCTTACACCTTTCAACGATTGCGGCGCAATGATCGACCCTCCACCAACGAGTAGGAGATCAGAGTCCTCAGGGCTTGTCTTCATTTTGTCTACCACAATCTGTAACACATCTATCAATGGTTGCCCCCATCAAATGTAGCAAACGCAGTCTTTACCTCTAAAAGTCTCTTGATAGCAGTGCGTGCTTTTTCTTCAACTTCTTTAGATACATGTATGGTAAGCGACGCATCTCCAATTCTTGAATCGCCAGAGATGGAAATAATATCAGTGGCTGTAAGCTGTGTACCGCCAAATAAGAGAGAGTCCTGGGTAAGCTGGAAATTGACAGGTAAGCTCGACTATAGGGAGAAAATCAGGACCAAAACATACGTGGTGGCCCACAGAATCAGGCCCCACCGTGACACGGCCATCGCGGAGTGCGCGGACTCGTGAGCCTCCTCCAAGGCCAATGGAATGCACGTCTGGCATTGTAAAGCTATGCAGCCGAAGTGAATAAGTGTGTTAGCTAGTATCAAGTTTTGTTTCGTACTTGGTCCTCACTCCCGCAACTGATAAGTTTGTGGGAGTTGGTGAAGAGCTCTTCTCGATGTAAACAAAACGATGTGCTCACCCTCGATAAAAGCTGCAGCCTGCCTCGGAAACCCACTGGGTAGGAGCACGCCGACGTCCGTAGTCGTCCCGCCAATATCCACGACAATAACATTATTTCCTTTGGTTTTCGCGGTAGCAGGGTCATCCTGCGGGTTTCTATTCAGTTCCATTCCCGCGAGATACGATGCCCCGCGCATACTGTTCGTCGCGCCCGACGAGAAGGTCTTGATGGGCAAGCGCGCCGCAGTGGCAGCGCTCGTCAGCGTGCCGTCGTTCTGTGTGAGGTAGAGTGGACATTGCAAACCGAGGGCGCGTAATGCACGCTTGTATCCCCGAACAGTGCGCTGTGCGAAGGACATGATGCTCGCGTTAAGTATAGAGGCGTTCTCCCGTTCGATGAAGCCAACATGGCCCACTACATAGCAATTATCAGAATGTGTTGATTGGACGATGCTGCGTGTTTCACTTACCGTCGCAGGAGCAGATGATATTCACGTCGTCCCCGAGCTCACGACGCATGATGTCTCGGGCTTTGTACTCCTGTCTCCCTTCAACGTCCAGCGGCGAGTCTATAAGCATTGCGCTATTCAGTGACTGTTAAGACGTCTCAGAGAACGAATAATGTCACTGACACACGCCAACAAGGACGACATTACGAAGTCCCTTCTCCTTGATGATTCGCGCCTGCTCTACAACCTCGTCCTCGCGCAAGTCGTTGATTGTCCGGCCGTCGATTTGTAGGCCTCCGTGGATGATCGCTGTGTGACCATTCAAAAGCGCCTTTAGTGCCTCTGGGAAATCGATGAACTAAACGGAAATAGTCAGATAAACCAAGGCAAGTTGGAAAGTTGCGCACAGGCGGGCACTCAGTCGTGTACGGATATGCTAAACGGACAACTGCGACCTTCGCAAGCCGCGCTGCGTCGAGTTGTACGACGGCGTTGATGAAATGCTACCGTAGGCAAATCAGAGAATCCCCATTAGCGTCTGTAGTTCATGATAAGGGAAGAACTGAGGCCAACCGTGGTTCCAATCGTCAAGCTGCGTATCTCATCGCTACTGGGATCCACACCTGACTTGTCCAGGACAGCGCGCACGGCCCGCTCGATGCCCGATGTGATGTCGGGCGTCGTCACAATTTTGAACGACGCGAGCACGCCCCGCGTCGCGGCATCATGGCTCCGTGTAGTATCGATAAGGACAGCATCCGTATTCGTCCCTGCAAGCTTCATCAGAATAGACAATTGGGGGTCTAGTTCATCGTGTCCACTCACCTCCGACGTCCACGCCAATTCTGTACCTCCTCATTGACGCAGGGACAGGATACGGAAGGTTCGAAAGCTGTAAATGACAGATTCACAATAGTGGTTTCCGCAAATGAAGGGTTGGATGACACGGTATCGAAGTATAGGTTAACAGTGATATCCTGAGAGTAGATTGTATATTTTGATCGACAATAATGTCTCCTCAGTGGAACTAGTTTTAGATCTCCTCCGTGTGCACCGTGTTTGTTGAAAGTACGGTTTCTTCACATTACGCAATTTTAGAGGACATCAAGTCAGGCATGATAAGACAGGCTACATGCCAATGATATTTTGAAGGGGTAATAATACATCTCACGGGGGGAGGGACTACAGCTAATCCTCATTTATGAAGTCATTGAAACATTGTCACTGAAATTGTCGAGCTTGCTGTGTCAAATTGTAAATGATGGAATTTACAGACAGATGATCAATAAAATTTCTCTCAGCAGGCTTAAACTAGGTACGATACTCTGCAATAACCGATTTTGGCTCGAGATACTCCCCCAAAGGGACGTATTCGTGTTCAAGGCTAAATGCGCACATTTCACCAGAATGTCAAACCTTGGGCATGTAGGCGGTGCACGTAATCACATACCCGAATGCAAGGGGCCCACCGATCTTCAGACCTTCTGTGGTCCTCCAGAGTGGATGAGAAGCGAGGGCGATTACTAGTAGAGAGAGTACTAATGATTAACGACCTTTGAAGTTCCGACGAGTACATTGATTCAGAATTCACCTGTAACTCGCAAGCCATACGTATCTGTAAATATATGGCTAGGCGTGAGATAGAAGATCGGGAGAGCATATGCTGAATGGCTTACACTCAGGTGTTCCGAGGTGAGAGCCGCTTTGTGTGTCGAGGATTGTAATGAGATCAGGGACGATGGCAGCAGCCTTCAAGAACATGTTCAGTCACGTCCAGTGGGGATACTATGGAAAATGAAGACCTTTCGCGAACCATCAGCAGCCTCAAGGAAGGCACATAGATTCTCATTCTGGAATGGGATGAGCATTGTTTCGTCAGGACTGGAACGGCTTTGTGATATCTGAGAAGCATAAGGCGCGGGGCTTGCATCGGATTGAGCGTCCTCCATCTCATCCGCTCTCAAGCGCGCAATGCGTACTTCGCCCCAAGTGAACCCAGCTCGAACTTCCTAAAATGCACGTTAAGTCAACAAATAATCCAAGACTCAAGTCGTATGGCATAAATATATATATACCCGCGTAACATTGATGATCTTTCCAACAAAAAGACAGGCACCAGTTTGGAGCTTGAGGATCTCGTCTGCAATTCCTCTCATATTGCTTTTGAGTAGGATCGTAAGTGTGACGATGGAATTGAGGCGATGAAGCTTCGTACTTGGTCTGCCGAGCTATAGCAACGGCGCGCCCCATTCTCCAAGCTTGGCTTTGAGCATGGGTCACACCAAAGTCTCGCGCATCCCTGACAGCTAATGGTGGCGGACAGAGTGCCGCGGAAGACCCGAATTCCGTAGTGACGACTCGCATAATAGCCTCGACTGCACGGTCGTTCTTTACAGTCGTCAAAAGCTTGAAGTCGTTACATCAGCCTCGAATGATAATATGATAATATTCATCAATCATACCACAGTGTTCCCGCTTCCATCGTTTAGAGCGCAAGGAACAAGTCTAACAAAGGCGCCAAATTAGGACACTCCTTTAGAGACTCTGAAGCACCCTAAGCCTCACGCATTTGGTCTGTTGTATACGGCTAGACGCGGGATGATGCATTGGTATGAGCTCCCATTGAATCCGATAATGATACTCACCTGGCAGAACCTGGTTTAACATTGGATATGCTATCTGCCGGTGAGATTCCTGTCATACAGTGGAAATCAGGTGGGCACGCACCGCGTCCCATGAGATCACCATCCAGCGCAGGAACCCCATGGTAGCTATAATCAAATCATGGCTGAGCACCTTTGTATATAGATATATTTTAAATATTTTTCTACCTTGTCATCTGTAGAGATTGCATGCCATTGCTGCCGCCAATCTCGTCGCTAAGATAGGAATTTCAGCCACCTGTACACCATTACTATTGAGGCCTCTCACCAGAGAGTAGCGGCAAAACGTGTGACTCCACAGTATTTCGCCAGCTCTAAGGCAGCCATTCGAAGATGGGCACCGCTCCGAATGCGCTCCGATCCGACAGATGGTGAGCCCATGAACCCTATGATAGACACCACAAATTCCAATGAGCTCATTTCTGTTTTCAATGTATGATATGTTAGAATAGGCACCACCACGGGCGACTACATCGTCATCATTTAGAGAGGAATGGTCCACAATGCTGATGGTGCCGCCGTCTCGCAGAATCTGGCGACAAATGAGGTATGCGGGGTATGGCAAGCCCCCGCCTCCCTGAAAGTATATTAGTATACGACAATATGATGCTGAAAACGCGTTTCTTACCGTGCCAAGGATACCGCATCCTTCCATAATAAAGACTGGTCATTTGTAAGTCTCCTTGAGTTGAATAGAGCAGAAGAAAAGCTTACAGAGGTCTGTTTCTGATAATATCCACTTGTCGCCGTCAATTCTTGGTCTATAAGTCGCATAATCAATAGCCTCTTGAACAGAAGGTGTGTGGTGCGCGATAGAAGCAGTCGTACTCGTTTCCTCATCTTGAGGCGCCGTGTATTCTTCGTCAAGGACATCTGAATCGTCTGAGCTTATGTATACTTCCATGGCAGAGGAGTCCTCGGCTGCAAGCTCGCCCACAGCACGAACGATGATCCTTGTCGCTTGGTTTGTAACATACTGCCAAATCATGAGCATCAATGAAGAACTGACGATGGAAATGCAGAACTCACTTGGACAGGGAGGACATTGACATCTACAATCCGGCTGGTATTAGGGTCACCACCCGCGTTGATGGCCTGGTCTACCGCCTGTTTCTTGATACGCTCGAGTGTCTCCGAGAGACTCTTTCCTTCCAGAATCTCGACGGTGTCCACCTCTCCGGATACACTGGCGATCGCAGCGCCCACTGCGTTGGCCACTTCGTGGTATTTCGGTAATCTACGGATTGCTGCAGGTGAGATTGTTGAAGAGTAGGCATAAAAGGGTACACACATAATATTCCTTACACCTTTCAATGATTTGGGCGCAATGATCGACCCTCCACCAACGAGTAGGAGATCAGAGTCCTCAGGGCTTGTCTTCATTTTGTCTACCACAATCTGTAACACATCTATCAATGGCTGCCCCCATCAGACGCAGCAAAACACAGTTCTTACCTCTAAAAGTCTCTTGATAGCAGTGTGTGCCTTTTCTTCAACTTCTTTAGATACATGTATGGTAAGCGACGCATCTCCAATTCCTGAATCGCCAGAGATGGAAATGATATCAGTGGCTGTAAGCTGTGTACCGCCGAATACGAGAGAGTCCTGGGTAAGCTGGAATTTTACAGGTAAGCTCGAATAGGGTGAAAACCAGGACCAAAACATACGTGGTGGCCAACAGAATCAGGGCCCACTGTGACACGGCCATCGTGAAGTGCGCGGATTCGTGAACCTCCTCCGAGGCCAATGGAATGCACGTCCGGCATTGTAAAGCTACGCGGCCAAAATGAATAAGTTTGCCGTCGAATATCAAGGTTTGTTTGCATACTTGGTCCTCACTCCCGCAACTGATAAAAGTGCGAGTTAGTGAAGGGTTCTTCTCGATTTAAGTGAGATGGCGGGCTCACCCTCGATGAACGCTGCGGCCTGCCTCGGAAACCCACTGGGTAGGATCACGCCGACGTCCGTAGTCGTCCCACCAATATCCACGACAATAACATTATTTCCTTTGGTCTTCGCAGTAGCAGGGTCATCCTGCGGGTTTCTATTCAGTTCCATTCCCGCGAGATACGATGCCCCGCGCATACTGTTCGTCGCGCCCGACGAGAAGGTCTTGATGGGCAAGCGCGCCGCAGTGGCAGCGCTCGTCAGCGTGCCGTCGTTCTGTGTGAGGTAGAGTGGACATTGCAAACCGAGGGCGCGTAATGCACGCTTGTATCCCCGAACAGTGCGCTGTGCGAAGGACATGATGCTCGCGTTAAGTATGGAGGCGTTCTCCCGCTCGATGAAGCCAACATGGCCCACTACATAGCAATTATCAGTACTTGTTGATTGGTCGATGCTGGGTATTTTGCTCACCGTCGCAAGAGCAAATGATGTTCACGTCGTCCCCGAGCTCACGACGCATGATGTCTCGTGCTTTGTACTCCTGTTTTCCTCCAACGTCCAGCGGCGAGTCTATAAGCATTGCGCTATTCAGTGACCGTTAAGACGTCTCAGAGAACGGATAATGTCACTAACACACGCCAACGAGGACGATATTGCGAAGTCCCTTCTTCTTTATGACTCGTGCCTGCTCTACAACCTCGTCCTCGCGCAAGTCGTTGATTGTCCGGCCGTCGATTTGTAGGCCGCCATGGATGATGGCTGTGTGGCCATCCAAAAGCGCCTTCAGTGCACCTGGGAAATCGATGAACTAAACGAAAATAGTCAGATAAACCAAGGCAAGTTGGAAAGTTGCGCACAGGCGGGCACTCAGTCGTGTACGGATATGCTAAACGGACAACTGCGACCTTCGCAAGCCGCGCTGCGTCGAGTTGTACGACGGCGTTGATGAAATGCTACCGTAGGCAAATCAGAGAATCCCCATTAGCGTCTGTAGTTCATGATAAGGGAAGAACTGAGGCCAACCGTGGTTCCAATCGTCAAGCTGCGTATCTCATCGCTACTAGGATCCACACCTGACTTGTCCAGGATAGCACGCACGGCCCGCTCGATGCCCGATGTGATGTCGGGCGTCGTCACAATTTTGAACGACGCGAGCACGCCCCGCGTCGCGGCGTCATGGCTCCGTGTAGTATCGATAAGGACAGCATCCGTATTCGTCCCTGCAAGCTTCATCAGAATAGACAACTGGGGGTCTAGTTCATCGTGTCCACTCACCTCCGACGTCCACGCCAATTCTGTACCTCCTCATTGACGCAGGGACAGGATACGGAAGGTTCGAAAGCTGTAAATGACAGATTCACAATAGTGGTTTCCGCAAATGAAGGTTTGGATGACACGGTATCGAAGCATAGGAGAACAGTGATATCCTGAGAGTAGATTGTATATTTCTGTCGACAATAATGTCTCCTCAGTGGAACTAGTTTTAGATCTTCTCCGTGTGCACCTGAATGTTATCAATCCCAATTCACAATAACAGATCTCACTGGTTTCCTTGAATGTATAGCATGAGCAATGATGGTGCTTCAAGTCTATAATAATGCATGCCGTGGGCGCCCGGTCTAAATTGGAATCATGCGGGTTTGAGAGCGGTCAATCTATTTCAATTGTCTCGAAAAAAAACTGAGCAACAGATTTTGACGATTGGCAACGTATATTCTATCAAAAATTCAGTCAGTTAGTATTTTTGTCACTTGTAGGAACTGGTAGAAAACTAACATAACAAAACCGTGGTTGGCAGGTTCATGTTGGACAGTGAGAGTGTAATACAAGATCTGAACTGATCGGGAACGCAGGCGCTACGGTGTTTCCTGTTCAGCACAGGTTATCGTACAACGAATGATGTAGAATTCAAAGAGACACCTTGAAAACAACGTCGACGTTTGGATCAAAGAGGGAACATCGGCAATTAACCGGTAACTAGAGCCCATTACCATTTGCAGTTGTTTTTCTGTGGCTTTTGACCTAATTGTTTTCGTCAAATGGGGATTTAATTTCATCTTGACACCGGACCACCATCACCATCGACCATCGACCATCGTACTTTGTTTTTCTCAGTGACCATCTTTCACCCTCCATGCTCCGTTGAATTTTGTCCGAAGTTGCTGGAACTAGTTTGATAGCGATGCGGTCCAAATGGAATGGCCCGACATGAACTGTGCTCAAGACTGAACGGTTTACAGGGCAATGGACCTGCATGCAGTGATGCGATGTTCGCCATCAATCGTTATTATTTCCGCTCAGAAAGGTCGTGGTGATGAAAATCGCAGTTGCGCTATTCTATCCCGCAGCGCCATGCATGTTGAACTGAATGTCAAGGCCGATATTTCCCGCATTGGAATACCACCGCTCTCTGTTTTTTGTTACCAAATGTATAGACCTGCCAGTACTGGATCTCGTCCTGGGTATTTTCCAACAGTCCAGCCAACGGATGCGGCAAGTCATCCGTAAATGACAATTGTCGTTTATAGCCATCCCACAGGCACCGCGGAACTACTACTTATCAATGGCAGGCTATTCAAATCTCATGCACGACAGGGTTACTTACACTGGTACGATTAAGCGACCAGGACACAGACCTGGGCGACATCAGCATCCGGTCAACATTCACAATAGCACGGAGTCGCGTGCCGTGACTGAAATTATTTTTCACCCATCACCCATCAGTTGCCGTCCAGCCGCTGGACGTCTTTCAGGCCTTCAGAAAGACAATAAGCGCGGAACTACTGTCGGGGCCAGATGCGACCTTGCTTACCTTCATCCGTCTTTTTGTCTTTGGGGGCCCGTTCCTTCCATGTCCAATGCCTAGATGTGACAGTATAAAAGGCATGCGATCGCTCTCAGTGTGATCCCAGCTCCAACCTCCCAACCTGTGTTACAGCTGCAGTCCCCGCTCAAGGCACCAGTCCATCCATCCATTCCTCAAGCGACACCCTCAGCTACAGCACCTACCACGAAATGGATAGCTTCTTCACCTTGTTCGCTCTGACTGCCTCCGCCACCGTTGCCGCTCCCGCATCGGCACCGACAGAGGCAAGCGCAACGACGCAACCCGACTTCCCATTCGAGATCGTGGACGAGGAGACCGCAGGAAAGAGCGGAAACTCGTACTGCGTCATCGCATGAATGGCCAATATGAGGTAAGATTTTTACCTTCTATGTCTGTGTTTGACTTGAATCTAATACTCCTTTTAGTATCAAACGCTCAATTAGCACCCCCGTTGACATCTCTCACCCGCCATTCCTGTCTCCCAATCATCCGCACCTCACATACACTCACCCAACACGCGACTGAACATCGCAATCCGCACCGACTCATACCCCTCGTGACACCTAAAATTCTCCCTTACCATCATCACATTCGACCTCACCCATGCGACTACCACGACGATTTGCACGATCCACTGATACTAATTACCAGCTGAATCTGGCCGACCACAGTCGCTAACTCACCCCACCCTAATTTCGTTCTCTCGGGCGCGATCGTGCATGCGAGTGCCGTCGTATCGCATTGTACCGTATCGCAGTCCCCTTTGCCTGTCTCGAGCAAGCACTCATCTGCATCGTCTTCATCTTCATTGACCACACTTGTTGTATTATTCGCATTCTCACTTATCCTCTTCGTCTTCTCTCGATTGGATCACTGTACCATTACTCACTGATCTCCACCATTTTTTGTCCATCATACGATCATCATCATACTCATTGACTCTGTTCCCATCTCACCACCACTGCATCATCCTCACTCTCGTCTCCACTGATCACCACCTGCATTGCACTCATTATCATCCATTTTTCTCTTTCGCATTGTTGTACCCTGCAGCATACTGTCATCCATACTGCATCATTGTTACATTACCAGTATCACCACGATTGTCACTACGATTACGATTACGACGAGGTGACTCTCCGTCGTCCTATAAAATATTCCAAACAATACCAAGTGATCGAGGACTGAGAATTTATAGTTCTGTGCTACTACAAATACGGTACGCGAGCAAGTATGAGTAAAGTTGATCCAAGAGACGGGCGCCTAATCGTAGTCTATTTATATCTTAACCTATATGTCACCATACCACATATTTTCCGCAGGTAAGACGCGTAAAACTGACAATGACGGAGGTTCGTGATGTCCTCGCCCAAACTGAATCATGATTCGTGTAGAAAATTTGCATTAGAAAGACCAGTAGAGCGTAGGACAAAGTGCATTGCAACGGAATAATGCATCACCACCGTCAATATTATGTAACGCCAATGGAATGAGATTTCAGGGTGTACAAGTCCTTTTTGTTGCGCCTGAAGCCTGGAAGGCATGAGTGGCCGCTTGACGATCTTCTGTGTGGCCTGCTGGTATTCGGCCGCATGAATCTTATCATGCGGTAAGCGTGCAACATTATGGTGTGCAGGTTTATCTTTGTGTTCCTTGGGGGCATGCATCAGACCATGCGCGCTATTAGAGACACATCCTTCTGATTGCTCTATCGGAGAATGGTGCAATAGGGGCCAATTGGTATCCCTTCGGAAGAAGTACAGGAGCTTCGTGTTGCGGGTTGTCGGAGTTTCTAATAGCACTAACATGCCAGCCTGTAGCACGGCGGAACTGCACAAAAGAAGGGAACAACGCAAAAAAAAAGAGAGGACAAATTCTGAGGGGGCACACTAGTTATCAGTGGTGGAAGAGGAAAAAGTAAAATAAATATTGAGATCCGTAGATCTACCACTCCGGGAAAGCGTGTCATCCTTGTGCAGGGGCCATGCTAATCTTCTCTGTATCGTTCCAATTTTTTCGTATGTCACCCCGAAGGGGACAACAGTGAGTACAACTTCAAAATGGGTGTAAGTAAACTCTTGCATTTTGTTTAGTTCACGGGGTCAGACTGGCTGCCTAATTTGGCTTTCTACGGCACCGCCGCCTCTTGGGCATCAATAGTGTAACCACTCTGCCATTATACAACGACATTCATCTCGGTACTTCATAAGCTTTACACACGATAGCCCATATACTCTCCGGATAAAGTAGACGCATGGTGAGTTCTGGTTCGATGGGTTGGTCAGACTCTCTAACATGGTCCACAGAACACTCCTGGAGGCTATGTAGCTATATCTGAAGACGTTCAAGACAATGTCCGACATCACAGTGTACTAAACGACGAACGCACCGTCTCAGTACAAGGCGGAACATTCACCGTCAATCCCGATGGTCACTCATATTCCTACGCATATGGACCGAAGGGCCTCGCCGGGTTGAAGTACAACAAGTACGCGTTACTCTGCGCGTTCTTTGCGAGTTTAGGTGGACTGGAATTTGGGTATGACCAGGGTGTGGTGAGTCCTCAGTACTTTAGTATCTTGGTATGCAGCTCAACTGAGGGAGGATTTCAGATTGCCAATGTGCTGGTGATGAAGGACTTTATGCAGCGCTGGCCGATTACTCCTCTGCAGAAAGGCATAATGAGTGTGTCGCCCTAGCTGGAATGAGAGATAATGGCATGTCCGCTTACCCATCATCCACGCTCTTAGCCGCCGTGCTCGAACTGGGTGCTCTCGTTGGAGCACTAACGGCAGGTGTTTACGCAGATAGGCTCAATTCCAGAGGAAAAGCCATTGTCGTTGCTTGCAGTACGTTTAGTGCTATTCATCTTTGTATTTTTATCCACTCCGGTTGCTGATTATTCCTCCAAACCGCTAGTCGTCTTCTGCATCGGATCCTCTTTCCAATGCCTCGCACAAAACCTCGCGCACATCTTCATTGGACGAGCGATTGGCGGTGTCGGTGTTGGAGCTCTGAGGTCAGCACTTAGCCTCTAGTCATACGCCTCTCTCGCTGACTTCTTTTCCGCTTGTAGCATGCTGTCGCCTCTGTACATGGCAGAAATCAGCCCGCCAGAAGTTCGTGGGTCGCTCATGGCGCTCGAACAGTTCAGCATCGTGCTCGGCGTTGTGTTTGGTTTCTGGACGGGGTTCGCGACGCGTGACAGTACGTAGCTTGGATTCATGTTCTCCCGGTCCGCAACAGTGCTAATGGAATTGTACTTGATTAACCCTATAAATCAAAACAGTCCCCGGCTCACTTTCCTGGCGCATCCCACTTGGAATTCAGCTTATCCCAGGCATCATCCTCGCAGTCGGAACCGCGTTCCTCCCTCCAAGTCCGCGTTTGTTGGTGCTGCATGGCCAGGTCGACGCCGCACGTGCGAGCCTATCGCGACTCCGACTCAGCGGGGCCAACTCCGATGCCACCTCAGACGACGTCGACGGCCAGGCGGCCGCAGGAGGAGACCTCCTCATCCAGCTTGAGCTCATGGAGATGCGCGTGGAGACGCGGCTGGTGCAGCGTGTTATAGAGCGCGAGCTGGAGCTGGATCCTCACAATACTGTACAGGATAATCAAGAGAGTCCGCTGGTGCTGGAGTGGAAGACCTGGAAGAAGCTTTTCGGCGAACGATATCGAGACAGGACGTGGATCGGCGTGCTGATTATGGTATTCCAACGTGGGCCCTTTCACTTGTCCCCTTCCTATAATTACTTACCAAACGGCGGTCTCTATTTAGAATGGTCTGGCATCAACGCCCTGCTCTATTACGGCCCTACACTGGTATTGGCGATCGGCCTGTCGGGAGAGACGACGACGCTCTTCGTCGCGGGCGGCATCGGCATCGTCCAGCTCATCGCCGTTCTGCCAGCAATCCTCTTCATTGACAGCGTTGGGAGGAAGAAGCTCTTACGAGGAGGAAGCGCGGTTATGGTCTCGGCGCATCTGGGCATTGCCATTCTCGTATGTTCCTCCTTCCAACACCTAGTGTAACGAAAGGATCGTCTGACGAAAGTTGGTTGGATGTTGTAGGTGATACTATTCCAAAGTGATTGGTCAGGGCACCGCCTGGCGGCGTGGACGGCAGTAGGGTGTATCTACCTTTTCACGTTTGCATATGGCGTCAGCTTTGGCCCTATCGGGTGGGTCCTCCCTAGTGAGGTCTTCCCGCTTGCGATGCGGAGCAAGGGTGTTGCGCTGAGCACTGCCAGTAACTGGGTCAACAACTGTGCGTCGTTTGTCCTCATTTGAATCGGCCAGTGTACTTAAGATGTTGTTTATTTTCCCGACTAGTTTTCATTGGCCTGCTCACGCCTGTGTTCATGGACTTCTCCGCCTCGTAAGACTGGCTTAGTTTGCACGTATTGTGCTTCGCAGTGACTTACGCCGTGCTTTGTTATTCACTCACAGATTCACTTTCCTCGTATTTGCGGGAGCATGTGGGCTGGCGTACTTCTGGGCCACGTGCTACGTGCCAGAAACGGCCAATATCTCTCTCGAAGAAATCGACAAGCTATTCAAGTCGTCTGCTGGTCGTGAAGAAACAGAGATCAAAGAGCAGGTTAGTACATTTGTTGCGGCGTTCCGCCATCCCTTGGCATTCTCTCCTTTTACTGACTGTCAAATTTCTCAGATTGAGAGGGAACTTGGGCTTAAGGACCTTGTGCGGGAGATTCTCGATGATCAGTAACATTGCTTTTGAGGCGAAAGCTTCGAAACCTGACTTTACCAGGATACGCTTTGTATATTTGTTGTGTCCTACCTCTGCGCGACAAATGGACCCTAAGTCCCGATCATATCGATACTCTTTTGGGTAAATTACCCGCCATTTTTGGCGGAATGTATTGGAAGTCGCCACGGTTGCCAAGTAAATCGTCCACTCAATCATGTCTATATATAAATGAACGTACGTTCGGACATAGACTAGACGACGATGTTGGACCGCTGTTAACACCGTAGCTCTGAATATTTATGCATATAAAGTAACACTAAAAATGAACCCCTGATGGGTTAAGGCCCCTGCGACGACAGTTGATCAGAATATCCTCCGGAAGTAACTGTATACCCTCTGGAAGAACCCTGTGACCATTCGCTCTAGAATGTTTGGCCTGATGAGCACACACTGCCATTGAGCACACCTGAAACTCGCCGTACCTCAATGTGAACAGCCTCTTGTGCGTAAGACGACACGGTCAGAACGGTCAGATTATTTGGCCCGCGGGACGTCTGATGCGTCTGATGGGAGGGTCCCGTTTGGCTCGGAGGGTACGATGGCCAGGGGTTAGGATCCTGGAGACCCATCACAAATGGCACATCGCGAGCATTTGCCTGACGAAGCCACGATTGGAGGGTTATGTTGTTTTTACCGCGATTCCGGATTTTTCGTATGACAACAGACATGAAGACAAGCATGTTGCAGGCAATCAGTGCCAATGCTCCCTGTATGAAGCTATTAGTCTCCTGAATTTGCGCAGACAAATCACAGTACTTACCGCCATATGCGAGAGCATGTACACTAAGACGATGTATCGGAGATCTTTGGTGAACGGTCCATAGGTGATAACTGCGAGAGCGAGAACCAGAAGGAGCGTGAAAGCACTACTGAGAAGTGCCACAAAAAGCATGCGCTTTTCGAAAATTGGAAGACTGAATTTTTTGAGCATGGCAAGAGGGTAGGATACCAGAATGACACCGCTAAGTGTCTCAGCTGCAAGCCCAGTCAGCATACGCTGATGAAAGGCTCAGGCGCAATATGAAACACACCTGTAAACCCGAATGTTGCCGTTATGTCAGGATTTCCTGGCTTTATACAGCGAGTAGGGGGGTTCTTCGGGTCACCAGTCAACGATGTATCACAGCGTAGACCGACAATAAGCATGGATGCGCAAAACAGTGTGGTGAAGAAAACCGCGAATGAAAGCGCGCTTCTTCGAAATGTGTGGAAGGGAGGAAAGATTCGCGCGAGGGAAAGCATGAAACAGGTACGAGACATCCTGGTATCGAGAGTCCGTTACGATCCACTTTAACAGATGGTATCGTTTCTGACGTACCAAATAGTGGTATAACAAGGGAAAGCTGAAGACCACATCTTGGTGAAAGCGGTGTCCGAATTGGAAATAGACTCTGAGTGTAGATTTTTGTGAGCGATGAGAAGATGCGCACTCAAACTTCCGTTCATTGGCGTCTCACCTGGTGTTATGGGGGGGTACATCCAGAGGGTCACCAAAAAGAAGGTGTCGGTGCCCGTAGGCAACAGTATCAAGTAGTCATCCCACCATATCCGCTTCGCGTGATGTCTTACTGCCACCCGGAAGCAACTTGACAAAATAGCCAGGATATGGAGCATCGTCATGCAGACTGTGTGTAGACGAGTGAACATTGTTGCGCAAAGTATAGCTCAACCCTCACCTCGCCATGTCTCGTACGACTGCGAAGGCAGCTGCATCCTGCTTCGTCTGAGGTCTGGGGTCTGGGGTCCAAACTCTGGGCGCTTCTTGAGGCACGGCTTGTTATTAAGCAGAAATGAGGGAGGTTGCTGAGTTGGACTTGTAAGGACTGGACTGGTTATTGTGGCCGGTGGGGGGAAGACGAAGAAATGAGTGTAACGTCGAGTCCTTTCTTAGCTCATATGGTCGGACCGCATTATCTTTGAAGTCTAACCTAATCTCCCTGCCAGCTGTTAAGTCGTTGGGTACGGACAGGCCTGCCGTTTTCCTACTTGGACACTGTATGGAATTCAGGGCCGCCTTTCGTGTTAGGCATGATACCACGGCAATGTCATAATTAAGTAAAAGGATATATGTCGGATCCTCCCGACGAATTTGTTTTCTCACTTTAGAGTGTCCCAATACTGTGGTACCGCTGTGATGTTAACGAATTCAATGCTATGTCGTGCTCATAGCCTGGCTTTTTGGAGGGTATATATAACTCGTTCGGATGAGGGACCTGGAACGGATAAGTATCGATGTCGGCTCTGTAACAATCTTTGCGCGTCTTTTCATAGATTGCCTTCATCGCCACATGGGTGCACATGGTCGTGTCAACTTGCTTGTGGGGTTTCACGCCACTTTCCCTCGGTAATTGCCATATATATATATCCATATATGGTTATATCTGTATATGTTCTCTTGGCACCACGGAAGTAAATGTTGGAACAGACACCTTAAATGAATTTAGTAGCCGGGGGGATTTATGGAGGACCTTCTGGTATGCAAGCATGTCAGGAATGAAAGACGGATCAACAGCTTCTATACAGTAGCTGTTCATACCCTCAATTTGTAGGAAAGTGGCTGAACTTGTAGATACGCAGCTGGTGACAGGAGCGAAGCAGGAGAGGAACAGGAGAGGAAAGCTGGAGGCGAAAGATGTGCCTTACGAAGGATTGAATTCCGGAGGTCACCGTTTCGGGGCCGTTGCTCAACCGCCATTGTGAGGCTGTTGTGAGCTTCTTGAGTATTCGTGAGGCGATTAGAATTTACGGCGGTGCCGACAGCGCTTGCTATCCATTCCCAAACACACTGGGTGACGTTGTGTTTTCTACATAGAGCCGTTGATCAACGCCACAATATAAAAATGTGTGTATGGGACTACGACGTGATATGTACATGATTCCTCTATGATGATGAGTAGGCCTGATACGAGGTGGAGCTGGCTTCAAGTTATCATTGGAGCGTGGCGTTGGATTTTATGGGACGGAGTGTCTGCGTGGAGGTTTCTCTTCGACGAACAGTGCAAGTTTAGAGAGTGAGGACTAGACTCCGGAAGAGAAGAAACTTACGATTTGGAGGGTGGAGGAAGCGCATCTGAACGTGCGGCTCTTGTGAAAGACTGAGTTCGGTAAGGGTGATTGGAATAACCTTCTTCGTTTTTGTATATGTGGTCGATTCGGGGGGCGCACTGACCCGAACGGTGCGGTAAATTGCGGATGCGATGACGAGCAAGTTGCATGAGATTAGGGTGACTGCTGCCTATAACGTCGGGATAAGTTCGTCCAAGGCTATGCTGTGTCGCAAAAAAAACAGGAGCTCACCATCATGTGGGAAAGCATATACAACAGGACGATATAGGAAATATCCCTTTGAAAAGGTCCATATCCAAAAAATGTCATCAACGAAAGGAGCAAGGTAGTAATAATGTTGGTCGAGAGCGCGACCAAGATCATTTGCCTGTCGCGCTGTGAGGGCAACTTTATCTTCCAAAGCATGACGACAGGGCATACTACCAGAATAATGTCGCTGATTGCACTCGCTCCAAACGAATCAACAGATTACAGAAACTCTGAAGTAAATGAAAATGGGGCTGTACCTGTAAACCCAATAGCCAACAATTTTTGCCCCTTGGCCATCCCGAGACAAAACCTTGATTTCGTGTTTGATGTTGCCGGGGGTTCACATTGAACGGCGACCAGCATCATGCTGATGATATAGAGAATCGCGAAGAGGACTATCAGCAAGTTGATTCTTTTTCTATTGGCATGCCGAGATGGGAATATGCGCCCCAGCGACAAAAGGACACATATACGGGAACACCTGCGGCACAATGGTTATAAGTGGCACGATCGATGAAACTCAACTGATCGACAACAGAATTGGGCCTACCATGCAACCGTAGTAGTGAAAAAGCATGATATCCACATTCTTTTGAACATCAATGTCAGAAATGGAAGGTTTTCTGAGAAATAACGATTTGGTCAAGTCAACCCCCGACCTCAGGAGCTAATGAGATAGTCATACCTTGGGAAATTTCAGGATCTGTCCATAAAGTTGCACAGAGGTATATGTCGGCGACTGTAGGGAGAAATGCCATATAGTCATCCCACCACATTCTTGACATACGCCATCGAATCGAAACACGAAACAGCGTAGATAGGACCGCTGTGAAGTGGAGGAGTGTGATACATACTGCGAACAGCAAGTCACGATGAATCAGCACTTTAAGCATAATTCAATGATGCATAACATACCGCTCCATGCAGTGAAAGACTGCGAAGGCAGAATTTGAACCATACTCTGATAATTGTTGCCTCTCCGTGTCTTCGCAATCTGGCGTTGGTTGACTAATCAAGGACGGCTCAAGGCTCTAAAGGGTCGTTGCACTACAACATACTGAGTATAGCTTGGCCCGCCCGGCGGGTGTCTAATTATTAACGCAATTCCCCAGGCACAGTGCGACAACTTGTTGATAAGATTTTCAGTGTTTTGGGGAACGTTGGGGGAGTGACAATGAGCTGATTTTCTCTTGGCAAAGAAGGAAAGGAAGTGATGGTACCAGAAAGACAGCGCAGTTGAGGCTGTTTTCACCCATAGATTACGGTAGACACACCCGAAAGACACCCAAGCGGATGGGTTATGTCAGGTTACATGTTGAGGCTACTTGAGATCTAGTTTCTACTGAATTGCGTAATGTTCGTATTCCGACCAAAATTTCTAGACAACCTGCTAGCCTCCCAGTTCTGGGGAAATGTACCCCTGATGTGGGAACGTTGTCACCTCCTTGACAACTCCGTGGGCAGAGTTGACATGTGCGCCTAACTTGAAGCAAGGAGGACTTGTCATATAGAATGGGCCAAACAAAATACAGATCTTCGCGTAATTAGGATTTTGCCTATGATGTGTGGTTTTCCACAGAATCCCTGTGAACTTATTGCAGGCCTGCCCGCCTACCCTATTAGACAACAGTTCTGTGGAATTCTATAGGTTCTGTTACGGTTCCTCCTGAACTCACGACGAAGGCTTAAGCGCCTAAAGTACTGCATGAATGGGGTACCCCACGATTGGGTTTTTCCGATCCCATCAAAACGACTACATCCCCGAAAACGGCCCTGTAACCGGGTTGCCGCCGTCACTTCCCGGCCTCCTCCCAGCCCCTCCCGCTAGTACTCAGAGATACACCTGCGGATACCCACTTGAGTCGGCAGACGGGTATCATCTAAACACTACACTACACTAATTTTATTTTGAGAGTACTTCAATAATATTAAATCGTTTTCTTTGACATTCTGAGCCCTCATGAGTCGAAATCAATACTATAATTTGGACGCAGGGGGTACTGATGCATCACCTGACACGCCTATGTTTAAGCGCCCGCTGACCTCGACGCTAGAAGCCCCTTGTGAGTTTCACCAAATTATTATTCCTCAATTTTTCGTGAAAAAAAAAGCCCAAAAAGAAAAAGAAAATTTAGAAGGCTTCCAGGTGTCCGTGCTAAATCTCTACCAACTTTAGTATGATGCATCTCCATCTTGTGTTTGGTTGTACATATTTCCCCCTTCATATGTTCATGTAAGCTGTACACATTCACTATGCAGCGCCGGGGATTTGAGAGTTGTAGATAAGGTACTCGACCGGGTACCCCGTGGTAACAACACCGCGCCGGCCGTATGCCATAATTTTACGGCATATTCGTGGATCTGAAAAGATCAATCGACCGATTACTCCTGCATGAATAAAGACAGTTCAGTACCGGGCAAACTGTATGCGTCGCGGACAGGCGTTGCAAACGTTCAGGGGACCATTTAGTTCGGACCGCTAGCACTCAAAAGCAGTGAACAGCTACAGTAGGCTACAACGGGGCTGCGAGCGAAATGAGCGGAAGCAAAGCGCTTAGCGCAGCCAGGCCGGAGGGGAAGGGTGATCGACGAAGATAAGAGGGCTCATGGATGGGTATCAAATCTAAAGATATCTTTCCTGGCCTATTTTGCTGACGCAGCCCACTTGAGATTATTTGAATTGCGGCGGCGGCACCGAGACACAACCGACGCAGCGCCCTCTACTTAGATCCTTAGTTCCAAACGATGAATGGAATTGAATTTGAATGAAACCTAAACCCAAAGGCC
This sequence comes from Psilocybe cf. subviscida, assembly GCA_013368295.1. NCBI lineage: Eukaryota > Fungi > Basidiomycota > Agaricomycetes > Agaricales > Agrocybaceae > Psilocybe > Psilocybe cf. subviscida. Next base: position 7,276,380 of record JAACJJ010000028.1, on the reverse strand, counting down.
TCAACCCTGAGGCATGTTGAGGACATGTACACATCCTGCATAATCAGTGGGTGCATAATGGAACGGGTCTCTAGCCAAATACAAAGCGGATTGTTGGACTTTAGGTGACGGAGTGTCGACGCGAAGGTTTCTCTTCAACGAACAACGCGAATTTAGAGACTTAAGACTGCATTCTCGGAGGAGAAGTAACTCACGATTTGGGAGGAAGCGCATTTGAACTTGCGGCTCTTGCGAAAGACTGAGTTCGGTGAGAGTGATGGGAATGGCCTTCTCGGTTTCTGTATATGTGGTCGATTCGGGGGACGCACTGGCCCGAACGGCGCGATAAATGGTGGATCCGACAACGAGCAAGTTGCACGAGAATAGGGTGAATGCTGTCTATGCGAATGGGATCAGTTTGTTTAAGCTCCTGCTATCTCGCAAAACTTCGAACTCACCGCCATGTGGGTGAGCATATACAACAGGATAACATAGGAAATATCCTTCTTGACAGGTCCATATCCAATAATCGCCATCACCGAAAAGATCAAAGTAGTAACAATGTTGGTCGAGAGCGCGACCAAGATCATTTGCCTGTCGCGCTGCGAAGGTAACTTGATCTTCCAAAGCATAGTGATGGGGCATACTACCAGAATAACGTCGCCGACCACACTCACTAAAAAAGAGGTCAATAGAATATAGAGATTCAAAAGTAGATAAAATATGTCTCAACGTGCAAATCCGATGGTCAACAAGTTTCCCCTCCTACTCGACCGGAGACAAAACTTCGATGTCGGTGTAGGATCACATTTAACAGCGACGAGGATGATATTGATGACATAGAAAACGGCGAAAAGGGCTATCAGCGAGTTGATTCTTTGCCTATTAGCATGCCGAGATGGGAAGATGCGCCCCAGCGACAAAAGTATACATATACGGGAACACCTGTGGTAAAATCGTCATGAGTGCTAGGATTGATGAAATGCTCCAACAACGAAAGTTAGGCCCACCATATTATTGAAGTTGTAAAGAAGTTTGATATTCGTAATCTTTTGGACCCCACTCTCAGAAAGTTCTCTGAGAAATGACGATTCAGTCAGGTCAAACCCACGGCCTCTGGAACCACAGTGACACGTTCATACCTCGGGAAATTTGAGGACCCGCCCATAAAGTTGAGCAGAGGTATACGTCGACGATAGTAGGGAGAAGCGTCATATAGTCATCCCACCACATCCGCGCCATACGCCATCGAATAGAAACACGAAATGTCGTGGATAGAACCGCTAGAACATGGAGAAGTGTCATGCAGACTGTGAATCACAAGTCAATCATAATGCGTCAGCGCTTTAAGCACACTTGTGAATGAATGATGCATATGTACCGCGCCACGCAATCAAAGACTGTGAAGGCAAAATATAAGCCATGATAGGTGTTGCTTCTGCGCCGTGCGGGCCTTCGAAAATGTCGCCGTTGGTTCTGTGGTCATAACACTGACATAGTGAGCGTTATAACATACTGAATATTGTCTGAGAGTCCTGCAGAAACGATTGGCAATTCACCGGTCACAACACGGCGGGGTGGTGTTAGAAGTTTCAATCCTGTTAGGATTCGGGGACGATAAATGAGTGGATGGTTCTTAGAACTCAGAGGAGGGCGGAACTAGGGATAGAAACAGAAGGACAGCACATACCATTGAGCCCGTTCTCCGGTCATTCAGTCTAGGACTGCCATTGATTGAACAGCCCTCTTCGGCGGAGGTAGGGCCGATGATCATCGATCATTGTTGGTGAATGCATCCCTGCATTCGTTTGAGCACCCTAAAACTCAAAGCTTGACAACTTCTTCTCAGGCACAACAGAGACGGCTTGATCGCCTACTGGCACCCTTTCATTAACATCAGAGAACTTGTAGGGAGTTGGAGAGCTAATACTCGGGAACTGTGAATAGGCAAAGTAGCATGTAGCTAGGCTACAGGTGGCAACGAGATGAGCGGGAGAAAAGCGCAGCCAAGAGGAGGGAAAGGACTGAATGCGGCCGGATGTCGTAAATGAGCCATGATCATGCGCCAATAATACTATGTCTGACCTATAGTTCGGACAGGACCGTCATTCGTCCAGTCACATTACGGTCACATCACCAACCTGCAATAATTCGAATTCCGCTCGCCCATCTGTCCTTCGGTCGCATTAGCTATGGGCGCTGGACAGATGTAGTGAACTCAAGTTGAATTGGCGATTTGAGGATATGGTATATAGCTCATCTACTCTATATATCGAGGATATCGGTTATATTATTGGTAGTTATACTGATGCCCTCTGTCGCCAAACACATCCTCTTCGGAGGCTCTGGCAAGAATTGAGGCCTTGGGTAAGTTCATGCTCGTGTGAGTTGTTTCAGAATTCAATCGACGAGCGTACTCTTATGGATCTGTAGTGGAATAAAAGCAATGTACAGTTGAATCTTCAAGGAACACAAGGAAGACATGCCCTCATTGCTGCTGCAGCTTGAGAATCAGTCTTATATCTGCCTGCAACAATGCCATCAATTGCTTCTTGAATCAAATTCTCGTAGTCGGAGTCATTGGACCTTCGATTACAATGGCGAGTTGTGCGAGGTCTTCGCTGAGCGGACATACTACGAGGATTGCTGAACACGATGCATTGGGCGCGACGCGATCGAATGAGGGGTTCTTTGACTTTCGATCACTGACGTCACCAGCTGATGCCGCTTCAAGCCCCGCCCGGCACATTGTCACCAGCGTGATGAATTGCCTTTTTTTACCATCCTCAAAACGCCCATTTCCGCACAAGAAAAGCCATAGCCATAACGAATGAGTACTGTGGGCCTCTTGTACAAAATTTGAGAGCAATACGGTAAGTATTTTGAGAGATATAAGCGGTGGACGAATGATGGTCCTGTCCGAACTATAGGTCAAACATAGTACCATGTCAGCTTGGGCTAATGAATTTCTAGCAAGTGCGTTCAAAGTCCGATTGGGCGCCGAAGTTGGTGATTTTCAACGCCTCGTATCTCAATGTTACTTGTCCGTTCGGAAGGTGCTTAGATGGATCCATATTCTACCCGCCTTTCTCCGATCTGCTTTCTGTCGTATTGCAGAGAAACAGGGGTCTGTTGGGCATCAATGCATCTCACTACACATCTCTTCAACAAGGGATCGAAGGAGCGGCCCTGTGAGGGCTGACACAAAGTCAGCGAGTTTTCATGGCATCCTATCGCCTCATCTTTTCATCTATCTTGCTCGTCTCACCCACGTCTCAATTTTTTAAAGTAATCTCCTGCGCTCACTTTTTTATCATTCCTCTCTTCACCATTGTGTGCAGCTCTTAGACGCGCACGCGGACCAGCATACGTAACCATATATGGTAGTGACAAGATGATGGCCAAATTACTCTGGGGCAATTTTCGTTATTTCGGTCAAATTTGAAGATATTCGAGATTCCTCTTGAGGAAATGTTCTTCTGGTGAAAAGAAGTCGACTGGCCCAAGTGTCCAGCACCATACGAGACCCGGTGTAGTGCATAAGGAGAATAAATGGGGATGGTGGGTAAAACGAGAATGATACTGTAAGATACCACTAAGGCGATGAAATTCATCGTAATCAATTTAATACCCCAACATCCCCGCCTGTCTCAGATCTGCTTTCTGTCGTATTGCAGAGAAACGGGAGCCTGTCGGGCATCAGTGCACCGCGATATACACCTCTTCCCCGAAGGATCAAAGGACTTAGCGGTGTTGTGAGGGCTGACAGAAAGTCAGCGAGTTCTCATGGTATCCTGTTGTGTCTTTCAATGATATTAATCCCCATCAAACACCCATGCACTTCATACGCACTCAAACGACCGGTCACAATGATATAGTCGGTCTATATACCAAGCATTCTGTAAGCATTCAAAAATCTCCAAGCCGCACTTTCACTGGATCTTCGTGCTAAAGAAAAACATCGCTAAACTACTCCCCCGCCTTGCTCTTCAGGCTGCATTGTGGTCTAGCAATCCAGGTAATTAGCATGCTATTCTGCGCACATTCACGGAGCGCCGGTATCGCCCTCTGCGCACTTCAACCTGATTCCAAACAATGGAGTAATGACACCCAAGCCCAAAGGCCCCAAGGCCTAGGCAATCCCCACGTACGACTAAGGTACTTGGAGGAGATATGCACATCCTGCATAAACGGTGGGTGGAACACACAATGGAACGCGCCTCCAGCTATATACAAAGCGTTTGGTTGGACTTCAGGCGACGGAGTGTCGGCGCGAAGGTTTCTCTTCAACGAACACGCAAATTTAGAGACTTAAGACTCGATTCTCGAAGAAGAAACTCACGATTTGAATGGTGGAGGAAGCGCATTCGAATTTGTGGCTCTTGCGAAAGACTGAGTTCGGTGAGGGTGATTGGAATGGCCTTCTCGGTTTCTGTATATGTGGTCGATTTGAGGGACGCACTGGCCCGAACGGCGCGATAAATGGTGGATCCGACGACGAGCAAGTTGCACGAGAATAGGGTGAATGCTGTCTATGCGATTGGGGTTAGTTCGTTCAAGCATATGTTGTGTCAGAAAATTTCGAGCTCACCGCCATGTGCATGAGCATATACATCAAGATGATATATGAAGTATCCTTTTTGGCAGGTCCATATCCAAAAATTGCCGTCACCGAAAGGATTAAGGTAGTAATAATGTTGGTTGAGAGCGCGACCAAGATCATCTGCCTGTCGCGCTGCGAAGACAACTTGATCCTCCAAAGTATGATGATGGGGCATACCACCAGAATAACGTCGCCAATCACATTTACTGAAAAATGAATCAACAAATCATCGGCGTTCAGACTGTAGATGAAATGAGTCTCAACTTGTAAATCCGATGGTCGGCATGTTCCTTTTCCTACTCGTCTGGAGACAAAACTTCGATTTTTGCGGGTCGCATTGAACAGCAACGAGGAAGATGTTGGTGACATAGAAAATTGTGAAGAGGGCTATCAGCAAGTTGATTTTACGCCTATTGGTATGCCGAGATGGGAATATGCGCCCCAGCGATAAAAGTATACATATTCGAGAACACCTGCGGGGCAATTACCGTTAATGGTCATGGGTGTTAGGATTAATGAAGTCAATCTGCCCAGAACGAAAAGTAGGCTTACCAAATAACTGTAAACGTAAAAAAGTTTGATATCCACATTCTTTTGGATACCACTCTAGGAAGTGTAAGGTTTTCTAAGAAAGGAAGATTCAGTCAAGTCAAACCCCAGCCTCCGAAGCCACTGACACGTTCGTACCACGGGAAATTGCCGGACCCGCCCATAAAGTTGAGCAGAAGTATACGTCGACGACTGTAGGGAGAAGTGTCATATAGTCATCCCACCACATTCTTGCCATACGCCATCGAATAGAAACGCGAAATGTCGCGGATAGAATCGCTAGAACATGGAGGAGTGTCATGCAAACTGTGAATCGCAAGTCAATCATAATGCGTCAGCACTTTAAGCACTTGTGAATGAATGATGTATATGTACCGCGCCACGCAATCAAGGACTGTGAGGGTAAAATATAAACCATGATATGATGAATGTTGCCCCCGCGCCTTGCGGGCCTTCGAAAATGTCGCTGTTGGTTCATTGACTACGACACTGATATGGTGAGGGTTGTAACATACTGGATATAGTCTGTGACTCTTGTGGAAATGATTGATACGATTCACCACTGGTCACGACACAGCGCCTCGGTGATAGAACTTGCACTGCTGTTGGGAACAATAAATGAGTGGATGGCCTCTTAGAGCTCGGAGTAGGGTGGAACTAGGGATGGAAACAGAAGGACAGCACGTACCATGCAGCACGTTCCCCTGTCATTCAGTTTAAGACTGCCATTGAAATTGCTATCCCACAGCGGCTCTCAATTACTACCCTTCGAGCACACTAAAACTCAAACTTGATAACGTCTTCTCAGGGACCACAGTAGGCGACGGCGATCAACCCATCAGTGCCACCCCTTGGTTGACATCAGAACTGTGAATAGATTGAAGCAGTTGTAGCTAGGCTAAAGATAGAAAAGAGATGAACGGGAGGATAGCGGCGCAGCCAAGAGCACGATAAAAACTGGATGCGGCCTTGTTAATATTCAGTTGTTGAATTGAGTCCTGGAAAGCCGCGACGAGCAGGAAAAAACGCGGGCGCGATACGATTGTGGGGGAGGGTAAACGTGTAGGTACATACATACATGGGGGGAGTCGGTTACGTACCTACAAGACTCAGTACAGTACCTAAGATGAATAAATGGGGATCGTGGGTAAATATGAATGTAAATATGACAATAAGGGAATGAAATCGTTCGTAAGCAATTTAATATTCCAACATCAGTCAGAAATGAGCCGACAAGACCGTTCCAGTCATTTTCTGGTCATTTTTCCAAGGTCAAATAAGATCAAATAGTCCACTTGGTCAATGCATTTCTGGCCAGTGTATTCAATGTTGGTGATTGTAAACACCTCGTATCCCAATGGTAGTTGTCCGTCTGCGAGGTATTTACTGTATTCTCCCCGCCTTTCTCAAATCTTCTTTCTGTTGTAAGTGCGGAGCAACAACTGGGAGCTTGTTGGGCATTAGTGCACCACGCTAAACACCTTTTGCCCAAAAGATCAAAGGACTTCGCGGCGCTGGGAGGGCTGAAAGAAAGTAAATGAATTTTCACAGTATCCTGTCGGTCATCTTGTTAGGAGTCTTGCTCGTCTCACCCACATACCGATTTGAATGTCAACTCAGGCGCTCATATTTTTTTTACCATTCTTATTTTCACCATTGTGTGCAGCTCCTGGATACGCGCGGGGAGTAGCATACTCCATTCTGAACTGTTCCAATTTGTTATTAAATCGCCCGCAGCCCTCGCTCTCGGCATAAAACATTGGGCGAGTCTTCGAATCCTCGATCTGTCTCTTTTGATGATACAAGTCATGTTCGGCTCGCTCCGCTCCGGCTCCAGGGGCTATTCTCCATGTCCTACTCTGAATTAATGCAAGGCGTGCGGAATTGCATCTTGCATCTAAAAGAGATGTACATGGAAACTGTTGGTCAGAAAGCGGCAAATGATACCATGAAGATGTAAACTGGCGGCCAAAAAAAATCATTCCGACCAACAAAGCAATGGAATAGCCCAACGAGCATAGTCGTGGAGACGGGTGCTTAATTATGATATAACATACCCACCATTCAATAGTACTCAAGGTATGCGATTCTGACATTGGACAAAAATTATAGCTCCGCCCGTTTGAATGAGATATATATATCATAACGCCCTCCTGCAAGAGGTGGAGTGTGACTGACAACAGGATAATATGTGCGCGTACACAACTGGTCTGTTAACACAGGTAAAATGTGTAGGGAAAATAGGCGGTAAATATCCGAGCCACTGGCGGAGTGGAATAAAGCCATGGCCGCGCTGAGGGGAAAGACGAGGAGGAAGAGACAGTGCCATGATGGGAGAGAGGCTATGGATCGAAAGCAAGGGGAATCCGAGGGAAAGCACAAATGTTGGAGTATTATGATATTTGAAAAAAGCAAAGAACAATAAGCCGAGGTCCAAGCGTGGAGAGGACACGTAGTTCAACCGATAAAATAAAAATCAAGGGGAGCGCGAGGGTCATCAAACAGGAGGAGGAGGAGACATAATCTTGATATATAGGTCATTAATCTCCGTCAGACGTCTATACACTTACTCTATCCTCACGGAAACGAGCGGTCACGATATTGTCGTCCTATATGCACCAGGTATTTGGTAAACCTTATAATCATCAAGCCACATTTGCGCTTGATTTTTCTGCTAAAAGATAAACATTGCTCGACTACTCATCCACCTGCTTTTCAGGTCATGTCGTGGTCTAGCAACTGTGGTAGCTAACATGACATTCTATGCACCTTTACGGGCCGCCCAGGTAGCGCCCCCTACGTACTCCAACCTTATTCCAAAAAATCAATGGAGTTGCACATAAATGACACCCAAGCACAAAGGCCCCAACCCCAGGCGACCCCCAAGTACGACTAAGGCATGTGGAGAAGATGTACACACCCTGCATAATCAGTGGGTGGAACACATAATGGAACGCGCCTCTAGCTATATGCAAAGCGTGCTGTTGGACTTTATGCGACTGAGTGTCGCCGTGAATGTTTCTCTTCAACGAACGATGTGAATTTGAAGATTTAAATAGGACTAGGTTCGGAGAAGATACCCACTATTTGAAGGATAGTGGAAACGCATCTGAACTTGCGGCTCTTGCGAAAGACTGAGTTCTGTGAGGGTGATTGGGGTAGTCTTTTCGGTTTCTGTATATGTGGTGGATTCGAGGGACGCGGTAGCCCGAACAGTGCGATAAATTGTGGACCCGACAACGAGTAAGTTGCACGAGATTAGTGTGAATCCAGCCCATGAAATCGGGTCAAGGTCGTCTAAGGTTATATCATATCGCACAAAACGAGCTCACCGCCATGTGGGTGAGCATATACGCCAGGATGATAAAGGAAATATCCCTCTTGACAGGTCCATATGCAATAATCGCCATCACCGAAAGGATCACAGTAGTAACAATGCTGGTCGAAAGCACGACCAAGATCATTTGCCTGTCGCGCTGCGAAGGTAACGTGATCCTCCAAAGCATGACGATGGGGCATACTACCAGAATAACGTCGCCAATCACATTCACTGAAAATGAATCAACAAATCATCGACGCTGAGGCAGTAGATAAAATAAGTCTCAACGTGTGAATCCAATGGTCGGCAAGTTCCTCTTCTTACTCGGCTGGAGACAAAACTTCGATTTTTGCGGATCGCATTGAACACCGACGAGGAAGATGTTGGTGACAAAGAAAATGGTGAAGAGAGCTGTCAGCAAGTTGATTCTTCGCCTATTGGTATGCCGAGATGGAAATATGCGACCCAGCGACAAAAGTATACATATTCACTTCAGTGAACCCACCTACCCCCCTCTAAGGGGTACCAAAAAACAGGTATTTGGTACCCCTAAGGGGGGTCAATTTAAAAATGTTTTTTGGCTGAAATGTTTTTCGTGGGCCAAAAAGTTTCGGAATGCTCGTTCAAAATTTTACAAAAAGAGCAAATGATTTTGTCGGCTTTCTAGAAACATTTTCCTTGTCACGCTGTGCCAGGGGTCCCATATACTGGTTGGAGGGTAGAATAGGCTGCTACGTAGCTACTCAAATGGTTGGCGCTTATACTGATAGATAGCAAAATGCTCTATCCAGCTATAGAGATGTTGAACAAAATTGCCCATTTAAAAAAATTTGGTGCGGCCAGCGGCGATATTTTTTGGGGATCCCTGTATGAGATGCTAAGGAACAGCGCTCCATTTAATGCATACAGGAGTTGACGGCTGTTTCGATTGAGTACATACGCATACAGAGCGTGAGAATATATGAGTGGCTCTGTGTTACTATAGCTATAATTTCGGGACCGGTTATGGACTGTTGTGCTACACCGAAAACCTTTCAAAGCCACCACTAAAAGCTAAAAGTGCTTTCAAACTATTTAAAATATTTCTCGGCGTACCAGAAATGTTTTGTGCTGCCACAGAATCTTTCTGAAGGCATAAAATACTTCGTAGGGTTAGAAAATATTTTCAGAGTAAATTAAATGTTTTGCGGTGCCTGAAATGTTTCTGGGAGTATGAAAATGTTTCTGGGAGTATGAAAATATATTTGACCATCAGAAAATGTTTTCCACACTTACCAAGATGTTTTCTGCATTGTCGGAAAACATTTTAAGAGCAACGCAAAATGTTTTTTGTTGCCTAATACACGGCTCAAGTCCCGGCATCGGGTGCCGCAGTTGCTAGGTAGAGCCATCAGTCACATTACTTTATGCCGCGGGTGCCGCGAAGGGGGGCGGGAGAGCATACAAAAAAGGTAACACAGCGGGACAGGAGGGCGGGAAGTTGATGCTCCTGCCAAACAAACACAATTTCCATCATTTCTTGATGTGCACGCCGCACAATCCCGTGAAGGGTTGTGATGACCGGGATCCATCGGGCCCATTGCTTGGCAGGCGTGGGGTGGTGCTGTCTGAATCCGGGTAATGTATCAGTGTATATTTAGACGTTTTAAGCGCCCTAGAGCATGTGCGGGAGTGGCTCACTATAGATACAAATGGAAAACATCGGAATATTCATAATATGGCCCGTTGGGCCCAAATAAAATTGGATGAATGGTACATTGCATTTTATAGCTCTATTCGGAGGCTGTCAATGGTCAAAAACGGTTTGTAAGTAGGATAAATAAATAGGTGGAACTCGTAATTTTGCGATTGAGCCGGATTTTTGGCGTTCTACTTCAAATAAAAATTGGATTTACATTCTAGTACAATTGTTGCATATACAACAGCACTTTACTTCGTGAGAATCGGCCAGTAAACAGTCGACATATAGCGAAAGCGGTATGCAGAAGGATAGATTCAACTATTCTACCATATTTCCACCGTTTTTCACCAGCTTAAAGTTGTCAGATTACTCTGCTGTATATTAGGAATAAATGCTGACCTCTTGTTGAGACAAACTAACCGAGAAATGGTCGAGAAAAAGCGCGCAACAGTGGATAAGCGCCCATTGTTCCATCTCCGGCGATTGCCGAATGCGATCAATCTCAGTATTCAGCTTCGAGATTCCTCGAAATTCCTGCATTTGCAAGTGAGATTGGCGCTATGGAACGCTGATTATATAAATATATATGTATTAGACCATTGATAAATATATCCTTCGCTCTTAATAATTTTGTTTTAAAGGTGCATGACCCTGTTACACATACTGGCTGCCTTTCTATGCGCAAAACTAAACATGGGTAATGCTGTAGAAGGGTCTAATGACTGCCTTGCATTCCATTGCGTCTGCCTTGTCTCGCTCGGGCAGTTCACATTTTGTCCCCCTTACCGACTACACCCGTTGCAAATTGCCACAATAACACACTGCAACCACAGCTGTGATCACCACCTGGGATAACCACAAAGAACGCATAGAATGAGAACTCGTGAGCATCAGACTCATAACCTCTCACCAACATGATAAATTGCGAACGCAAAGCCTTGTGAGCACAACATTCGTCAGTGTCTCCCAGTGTAACCATGAGCATAGACATTATGTGTCGCAAGCACGGTTGCTTGCAAGAATTATTGAGAATGTACAATTTACTGAAGTGTAGTCCGATATATATATATGTATAATCAGCATTCCATAATGCCAATCTCACTTGCAAATGCAGGAATTTCGAGGAATCTCGAAGCTGAATACTGAGATTGATCGCATTCGGCAATCGCCGGAGATGGAACAATGGGCGCTTATCCACTGTTGCGCGCTTTTTCTCGACCATTTCTCGGTTAGTTTGTCTCAACAAGAGGTCAGCATTTATTCCTAATATACAGCAGAGTAATCTGACAACTTTAAGCTGGTGAAAAACGGTGGAAATATGGTAGAATAGTTGAATCTATCCTTCTGCATACCGCTTTCGCTATATGTCGACTGTTTACTGGCCGATTCTCACGAAGTAAAGTGCTGTTGTATATGCAACAATTGTACTAGAATGTAAATCCAATTTTTATTTGAAGTAGAACGCCAAAAATCCGGCTCAATCGCAAAATTACGAGTTCCACCTATTTATTTATCCTACTTACAAACCGTTTTTGACCATTGACAGCCTCCGAATAGAGCTATAAAATGCAATGTACCATTCATCCAATTTTATTTGGGCCCAACGGGCCATATTATGAATATTCCGATGTTTTCCATTTGTATCTATAGTGAGCCACTCCCGCACATGCTCTAGGGCGCTTAAAACGTCTAAATATACACTGATACATTACCCGGATTCAGACAGCACCACCCCACGCCTGCCAAGCAATGGGCCCGATGGATCCCGGTCATCACAACCCTTCACGGGATTGTGCGGCGTGCACATCAAGAAATGATGGAAATTGTGTTTGTTTGGCAGGAGCATCAACTTCCCGCCCTCCTGTCCCGCTGTGTTACCTTTTTTGTATGCTCTCCCGCCCCCCTTCGCGGCACCCGCGGCATAAAGTAATGTGACTGATGGCTCTACCTAGCGACTGCGGCACCCGATGCCGGGACTTGAGCCGTGTATTAGGCAACAAAAAACATTTTACGGCGCTCTAAAATGTTCTCCAGTAATGTGAAAACATTCTAGGAAGCAAGAAAAACATTCTCTGGTAGTCATAAAAATGTTTTCATACTCCCACAAAAGTTTTACAGCGCCGTAAAACATTTAAGTTGCTCTGAGAATGTTTTTAGGGTTAGAAAATATTTTGCGCCTTGAAAATGTTTTTATGACAGCCGTAAGGCACTCAGAAACATTTTTGACGGTCTAAAAATCTTTCTGCTACTCTGAGGATACTTTGTACCGTTTAACAGGAGCTTTGGTTATTAAAACAATGATAAATGACCTATTTTGGACCCGGTGCGCTCTAACTCACTCAGGAAGAATCAAAAGGTGGCCATATTTTACCATTTATGAGTACATAGCCGTAAGAAGCGTCCCAGCCCACTCCTATCATGAATATAAGAGACTGAATGGCAATCTATATTATCAGTGGCATAGTCCACCCTGACCAAAGCTGTATATACAGAAATACAGAAGCGCTCATATATTCTCACGGTCTGGATGTATGCGCAATCAATCGAAACAGCGGCCAAGTCTTATATGCATTGAATGGAGTACTGTGCCCGACTGTACCATACACGGATTCCAAAAAGCTGGCTGCTGATCGCACCCATTTTTCTAAAAGCATCTAATATTCATTCAATATCTCTATAGCCAAATAGTGCCTTTTCCCGTCTATTGGTATAAGTGCCAACCATCCATATAGCTACGTAGCAGCCCGTTTTATCCTCCATCCAGTATATGGGACCCCTGGCACAGCGTGACAGAGAAAATGTTTCTAGAAAGCCGACAAAATCATTTGCTCCTTTTGTAAAATTTTTGAACGAGCATTCCGAAACTTTTTGGCCCACGAAAAACATTTCGGCCAAAAAACATTTTTAGATTGACCCCCCTTAGGGGTACTAAATACCTGTTTTTTGGTACCCCTTAGAGGGGGGGTAAGTGGGTTCACTGAAGTGACATATTCGGGAACACCTGCGGGACAATTATCGTTAACGGTCATGGGTGGTGGGATAGATGAAAATCAATCAGTCAAGAATGAAGGGTAGGCTACCAAATAACTGTGAGCGTAAAAAAGTTTGTTATCCACATTTTTTGGGACGCCACTCTCAGAAGTGTAAGGTTTTCTGAGAAAGGATGGTTCAGTCAAGTCAAACCTACACTACTGACACGTTCATACCTCGGGAAATTTGAGGACCCGCCCATAAAGTTGAGCAGAGGTATACGTCGACGACGGTAGGGAGAAGTGCCATATAGTCATCCCACCACATCCGCGCCATACGCCATCGAATAGAAACACGGCATGTCGTGGATAGTACCGCTAGAACATGGAGAAGTGTCAAGCAGACTGTGAACCGTAGGTCAATCATAATGCGTCAGCACTTTAAGCACTTGTGAATGAATAATGCATATATACCGCGCCACGCAATCAAAGACTGTGAAGGCAAACTATAAGCCATGTTGTGATAGATGTTGCCCCTGCGCCGTACGGGCCTTCGGAAATGTCGCCTTTGGTTCAGTGATCATGGCACTGACGGGCATTGCAACATACTGGATATTATTTGCGACTCTTGCAAAAACGATTGACGCGATTCACCACTGGCCACGACACAGCCACTTAGTGATAGAGAGAGAGAGAGAGCTGCTGAGTACGATAAATGAGTGGATGATTTCTTAGAGCCCAGAGGAGAGTAGAACTAGGAATGGTTGGAACAGAAGGACAACATGCGAAATTCAGCCCGTTCTCCGGTCATTCAGTCTAAGAGCGCCATTGAACTTGATTGACAAGTCTTGTTTGGTGGAGGAGGTAGAGCCGATGATCGTCGTTGATGAATGTGTCCCACAACAGCTCTAAAACTCAAATGTCAATTAACAACAGCACCAGGCCACGGCGATCAGCCCATCACCGGCACCCTCCATCAACATCCGAGCAAGGTCCGTCCTATTCTCCTCCATTGACTCGGAAAATTCCTACTTTGAAAGGCATCTAAATCTCGCCTTGTGCAATCGAATTCCCCCCTTGGTGGCCAAAACATGCACATTCATTCAACCACAAATCCTCTTTCGCGCACAGAAGGAAATGTGCCAGTAGCGGTCTTTATCTTCGAGGACCGGCGCAAGTTTGTACGCGTCTCTGAGGACCACTTTGTGAGCATTAATCCAAACTATCAAGCAACAACTCTTACATGTAATTCAGGATACTTTGGAGCGCGTCGCTCGCGTCTTTGATATCGCAGATGATGCCGTTCTATCCATTCACACCTCGTCGCTCGATGTCTGCAGAGGAGTCGCGGTGGAGATCGACGAAAGCGCATACCCTTTCATGTGGACTGTTTTGGATGAAATCACAGTCAAGGTGGAAGGTACAAAGGCCAGAGAACTAGGTGAGTATCGTAATTACTGTTTGGCTATGTACAAGTCGAATGTGAGTTTGCAGCTATCCCTACACCCCGGGCCACCCCTTTCGCAGAGGTTTCTCGACACAGTACCTCCAAAGCGAGCTCTAGTCGTCTTGCTGCAGAGAACTTTGACGATGAAGAACAAATAGAAGAGCAAGAAGTCGCCATGGGTGTGAACGCAGAGGCTAACGACGACGAGTTTGCGGACGCCGAGGAGGCATATCAACGCGAATTGCTACTGGAAGCAGAGGCTGTGGCGGAAGCAGAGGCTGCAGCGAAAGCAGAGGCTGAGGCTATGGCTGAGGCAGAAGCAGAAGCGGCAGCGGCAGAGCTCGCATGGGACTTTACGGATGAGCGGCCACAGAAAGGCAAAAGTAGAAGCGAGACTGCTGAGTCGACGCCCACGAGTAAATTCAAACCAACCAGGAGCGTGTTTGGATCAAAAAAGGGGAGGGGTGAGTCTAGTATTCAAACCTTTCTCTATTGAGACTCACGGTTGTGGTCAGACGACAGAAGTGTAAAATCTGAAGAGACAGTTATCGAGCCACCCAGAGAAGGTGAGGTCCTTGCCAACACTTCTGTGATGCGTTTTGCTCATAAAATTCCCTGTAGCCACCTCGCGTAGTGTGCATCGAAACAGCCCACACAAGGAACCTGCAGCATCAAGAACAGCTGCAGCAGCTGACAACGACCCGCGCTTCGAGATCACCATACTGGGCCCCGAGTCTTATCAGGTTGCACAGTTCAAGACGCGCGGGAAGCACCCCGTGCGCAAGGTGCTCGCAGCGGCATGCAAACTTTTTGAGGTTGACTATAACAGGTACGCCATGCGCTATTTCATTTTCCAGGGCTTCACGGGCTTACAATCGTGTTTGTAGTGCACATTTGTACTTGGGCGTCCGGTCGGAGAAGGGCACCCGTGGTGCCGTCAAATGCGAGGTTGACGCGACGATGACGCAGTGTGGCGTCGACAGCCATTCGCGTCTCTATGTACGGGTGAATACCGGAGATGGAGAGCTTGACTCAGAGGAGGAGGATGTGTAATCGTTTTTTCTTGCATTCCTTCCTCGTCTGGCGTTTGAGCCTCGACAAAATTCAACCCTGTGCGTCCGCATACCGGGCAGGAGCGACCGCTACAATGCCAAGTCGATTTCATGTGCGGTGATGCCCGTCCAGTATCTCATGTGCATAATGGTGATCAACGGGCATGTACGAATCATCTATTGATCTATATAGGTACAATTATTTTTTCCGCTTTGGGAAGGACCTGCAATGGACGCCACAGAAAGTATACCCTGTAGAGACTTCCCGCCTATCTGCACATGATGTGTGGGTGATACGTGTGGCGGAGATGAACGGTGGGCGACGAAGGAGAGTGAGTTGCGCTGTTGGCTTCTTCATGTCGTGCCTTTGCTATTAATAACACGGATATGTTTCGATTGAATTCTATTTCTGGCGCTCCGTTCTGAATCACTTTTCTTCGGGTATCGGCGTTCAAACGTTCAAGTAGGTCCACATTGCAAAACGCCTTCAATACCGAAAACACTTGAGTGGCACGGATCAATCCCTTTCCTGATACTGATTTCTACGCAGCCTCATGGCGTCATCTTGAGGTTTTCCTTTTTCGTCCACGGGGTCGATACCATCTCCCTCCATGCCACTCCGCATTGATTGTTTTTTCCCGCCAGGGAAACATGCCGAACTCTCTTGAGCGGGAGTGTAGGCTGACTCGGGAGAGCAAGTATGCTACGGGCGTTTTGGCCTTTGCTAACCATCTAGTAAAACTCGAAGACCCTTCCGCATGGCAAGTATATAAACAAGAATGAGTTTGACAACACTCCCAACAAACACTTCAAAACGCATTCTACTACACCATGAGCTGCACCTCGACCAAGACGATCCATTCCGTACTCTCTGTTATGTCGACCTCGTTCTCGACGATCTCCGGCTCCTTTGTGGCGTTCGCTGCGCTGGCTCTAAGCCTATGGCGGACCCTTCATCGCTGGTTGACGCCACAGAAAGGTGCCTGCCTTCCTCCGGGGCCGAAGCCAGCGCCCTTAATTGGCAACATGTTGGACTTCCCCAAGGCAAACTCGGCAGCCACCTACGTCAATTGGGGGAAACGATACAACAGTGCGCATGTCATTCCTGAGTACCGTATGTGTACTAATGTGCTCTCTACTATTGAAGGTGATATTCTGCACGCGAGTTCTTTCGGTACTCACGTTGTCGTCCTCAACAATCTCAAAGATGCCGAAGAGCTGCTCGAAAAGAGAGCTCGGATATATTCAAATCGGCTATCTATGCCCATCGTCAAAATGTCTGTGACCTTTTTTCTCTACGTCAGAGGTTCCTAATCTTAATACATGACCGTTGATAGGATGAGTTGGGAGGGCAATATGGGTTTCATGTCTGTTGGCCCAGAATGGCGGAAGCACCGACGGATCACTCAACAACACTTTCGTCTTGACGCCTGCGTCAATCACCAAGATGTTCAGCTCCGACGACTTCATCTGACTCTGCGCGGCCTTTTGGATACTCCCGAAGACTTCCTCACGCACCTTAAAATGTACGTATCATCTTGAAGTACATCGGTAATCACAACCAGTACTAAACATACAACTGTACTGTGATGCTACTTGATATTATCTTTAGGCTATCCATATCGATCCCTTTGGCGTCATTGTACGGGTACGATATCAAGTCGCTCCAGGACCCATACATTGCGGCTTCGGACCGAAGTGCCGAACTTGCTGGTCGACTTTTGATGCCCAATTATACACTCATCAACACTTTCCCTATCCTTGGACGCATCCCGGCATGGATGCCTGGCGCTACAGCACAGAAGATGATTGCTGAGACAAAAAATCTGAGTAATTGGCTGACGAATAGCCCCGTCGAGGACGCGACAAAGCGCATCGTACGCACTCGTTCCTCCTGCTTGCAGAATAGCCACCCATTGACCACTAAGTTACAGAAAGAGGGCAAGGCAACCCCATCCATTTTCACCGAGTTCTTTGAGCGAAGATCCGAGAAACCCGCTCCCGATGCCTCAGACGAGGATCTGACAGCACTTGCTCAAGTGGCAGTGGCCGTTTATGGAGGTATGCGATCCGTCAGCCATTTGAGCGCTTAATTCGTGGCTCATGTACATTACGTTCCAGGGGCTGCGGACACCATGGTTATCTCTACGACAAACCTGATCTATGCACTGGCAACGCACCCAGATGTGCAGAGAAAAGCACGAGCTGAAGTGGATCGTGTGGTTGGAATGGACCGTCTGCCGGAGTTCGCCGATCGTGATTCGATGCCCTACTGCGAAGCCGTCTACAGAGAACTTATGCGGTGGAGGCCACCTCTGAACATTGCGTTGCCCCATTGCTCCTCAGAGGATGACATGTACAAGGGATATTTCATTCCTAAAGGTTAGCACATTTCATTGTACTCAGTTATGCATGAATTGACCCCATCACGTTCCAGGTACTCTGGTAATGGGCAACATTTGGTGCGTTTATGCGTCTGTTTGAGTACTATAGGTGGCTGAACGGTTTCTCCCCAGGGCGATGACACATAACGAGGCCATATACCCGAATCCCGATGCTTTCATCCCTGAACGCTTCTTGACCGACGAAGGGGAGCTGAATGACGATTCTCGCGTTTTGGCATATGGATTTGGGCGTAGAATCTGTCCCGGAAAGCACATTGCTGGGTCTACGGTAAGCGATCCTTGCCAAAAAAAAATTGCCACATGTCGTTCTCATTCCTCTGGTAGATCTGGATCACGCTGGTCACAATTCTGTCTTGCTTCGAAATCGACAAGGCAAAAGACGAGCATGGTAACGACATCGAAATCAATGATGAATTCGACGACGTTTCTGTGACAAGGTAGTTATCCCTTTTTCCTCTTGAGCGCGAGTGTCGCTGAATAAAATATGTAGTCACAAGAAACCGTTTCAATGCTCGATTGTTCCGCGTTCTTCAGACATTCAGAAGCTACTAGATGACGCAGTGATACGTGAACAGCTTCCAAGTTACTAATTTCATGGATTCCGTTCACTTCATACCTTTAACTTATAACACTGGACTCATAAATTGGACACCGTACACTATACCTTTAACTTATAACACTGGACTCATAAATTGGATACCGTACACTAGCTGATACATAACAAACGCTTAGTAGACTCTGTAATTAACTAGCACTATCGTATATGTAATAATCATTATTATATAGAATCAGTCAACCGTTCGCGGCGAAGATTGTATGACAGGGCCTAACTTTGTCGGCGAGCAATGGATGACAGAGAATGACAAAATAAATAAATATTGAGATCCGTAGATCTACCACTCCGGGAAAGCGTGTCATCCTTGTGCAGGGGCCATGCTAATCTTCTCTGTATCGTTCCAATTTTTTCGTATGTCACCCCGAAGGGGACATTGGATACTGTTTTGGGAGGGTGGGGAGAAAACTATTCTTGTATTTTGTTCAGTCTACGGGGTTATCAGTTATCGTCACTATATATGACGCAACAGGCACATTCTCATGTACATATCCCTCAGTCATTCAAAGTCAACAATCTGAGCTTCACTACTGTGACATCACTAAGATGGGTTACGAGCAAGAATTCTCGCTACTCACCGCTTTCCATCATTGACACGAATACTTTACTCTGACAGCCCAATTGCGTTGCAATCTTTTCGTCAAAAAGACAGTACTATACATATCCGCCCGGTCGACGATGGTACTGCATAGTGGAAATTTCCACAAGAGATACTTCAAATGCGCCCTGATCATGCATAAAATTTCAAACAGCTCTATAAATTGTACTTCAATGATATTTACTCTGGAGTGGTACGTCGGCAACATCAAGCTTACCTGGATTTGTATCAAATCATCACTGGTTCGAGACTCATGAACCAGACGTCTCAATCGGGACTCCGTCCCAATGAGGGCCCCTAAAACAAACGTCAGTCAGCGTGATACTAAAACATGAAGGCAATACACATCCAGTACCTCCTCCGGCAGCCCATCATCTAGCGCAAAATGCAGAACCATGCTACTCCGGGTCTGTCCACCCTATGAATGCGGGACTAGCTCCGCGTCGACCGCAGCCTCGCGCATGACCGCCTGCTGCTTCCCGCCTCACCCATTCTGGCGCGACAAAGCAAAGACCACAGTGGGTGCCAAACACTGTCGCAACGCGTCACCGAAGGGATGAGTATCACATACGTATATTTCGATACAGCGCGCAGATGATATCGGTAGAAGTCCGCGAGGACGTCGCTGGCGGTCTTCTGCAGAGGGAGAAGGTGGAGGTCCCGTGTGTGTCACCAGCTTTCAACGAACCTGAGGAAGAGCAAATTTGAGAGGTGCAGTTGAACCTAGTGTGAAGATATATAAGGACGGTTTAGGTAGTTCGTAGAAATCACAGACCGGTCAGTTTTGACTCTTCAGCCAGAACGACGCTCTCAGGAGCCATAGCCTCCGCGCCAGCTATTGCAATATTGCCGCGCGTATCATAATAAACAATTGCCTGGGACCTTGGACAATCCCTGGAACCCTCCCTGCCGGGGAACCTTTCAATGATCGCAGGCCAGTCAACAAAGAAAAGAGTGTATGTAAGGCGTATTCGTGACTCCCTTTATCTTCGGAAGTCGCCCCGTTTCGAGGATACTACGCGTGTTGGACTGTATAAAGAGGTTTAGGAATTCAACAGCGTTACGACATGTGGGTCCAAGTGCAGCACCCACCTATACAAATCGCGCTAAATGTCGTTCCGACGTCGACGGCGACGCCCATTCGGCGTCGAGAGCCTCTGTATGCTTGTGCGCGCTCATACGGAAGAATAGTGGGCCCAAGTCAAGCAAGAGCAGAGTGGGATTATCGAGAGGGCCCTGCTTTTCATTCTCAATCTCACGTAAATAGATCCCTTTCATGAGATAGCAGAACCTCAAGGCGTAGGTCAGAGTCATTGGTGATAATTCTCCGTGAAGATGACCTTTTGGTCTTGCTTTCTAGCAAGGATGATTCGTGCAAATGTTAACACCAGCGGCTGACAACGGAGGCAAAAGTTACATTGAATTTGACAATCAGGCACTCTTACATATTTCACTTCATAGATCGTACAAATACCCTGATCTTCCTCTTCGTCGTTCTTTAGGTTTTTGGTATCCTTTTCTGGTTTAGACCGTGATGCTGATGTTTTTGAGATAGTTCACGCGGTGAGGGTTTACATCCGTTTCTTCACTACGATTGTGTGGAACCCACTTGGGTTCGTCCTGGAAGTTGGTAAAAGATCAAATCATCTGCAATGTAACATCATTTGCAGGGGAGGCGTACCTGGAAGAGACGCATAGCCTTGATCATATCGCGTTCGTCGAGGGTGAAGCGGTGGTAGATACCAGCAGGGATAACGACAAGATCGCCTGGCTCGACAGCTAGCCGAATCCACTCGTTGGTTGGCGTTTCTAATTGACCGATGTTTTAGCCGTGCTCTCCAAAAGTCAGTTCCAACGCACCCCGAACATCGAAGAAGCCGGTTCCTTCGAGGACGTAACGGATCTCCTCGTCCTCATGCATATGTCTAGGCGGAAGCCGTGTCAGACATGTCGTGTTCTCGTCGAGGAAGAAACTAGGCACACTCTTCGAAAAAAGTCTTCATCTTCTGCTCGTAAATCTGCGATGGATTATATTCGTTCAACACCCTCCTGCTGCATGGCACTGGGCCGCGTACCTCTCCCAAGCCCTCCCTCGAGACATTGATCATGTCCCTGTTCTTGTATCCCTGCTCTAGCGCGAGAGCATCGATCTTCGGCGCATGACCCTCAACTGGGATCGTCCAGTATTTCACATTCAGTTTCTCTAGTATTTCCCTCGAGACGGGCCGTGATGGGACGTAGTCGTGAGGACGGCGCTGGTCGCCGGGGAGGTTGTCGAAGTAGTATGCACGCATCGTGTTGGTGGTTGTGAGTAAAGATGAGTTCTTCGTAATCTATCAGCTCCAAGCTCGTCGCTCGGGTCGACTTCCGCTGCATGTGACGATGGCGCAATCGTCACTCTCCGTTCTGCAAATACCGAACAGATCTAAGAATGGCATGGGGCATCGATTTTTTCATGAACCTACAAGGTGAATTTGTGGACGGCTGGATCATGATGCTGGTAACTGGAAGAGCTTAGACGAGTGTGTACCTATGGGTGTGCCTCTTACATTATAATTACATCTGACAAATCTTCAACCTGTGCTTAGAATGGATAATCTCCCAGTTGCAAATTATATGTACATTGTGATAGCATTCTAGGGATCCTTTATACAAGGTACAGTTTCTACACAGAGCAAATGTCCTTTCAGCTGTAAAGAGTAGGTGTTTTGACCAACGAAAACGAGACGAAGGAAAGATTATAATGTTACAAAAGAGCGAAGGGAGGTTGTGAAAACGTGCGTCATGATTACAGAATAAGAATACACATGAAAAAGCAAGGAAATTTCGTGTGGATTACTTGACATTCGTACCATCTTGCAGTGGCCGACCAGGCCCGGTAGCGTCCACAGCTCGTTTCATGCGCGCCATGCGCGCCTGTGCGCCCGCTACTCTTCCGGCGCCTATTCTCAGCGGTTTCGTTGTTCCTCCCTCCTCAGTGCCATACTCCGCACGGCCGTCATGCACCGCACGCGGCCCAAACGCCGGCTTAATCGAGCCCGCACGCTCGATATGCGACACAATACTGCCCGACCTCTCCGGCGGCGCAACACTGCGCATCTGGCGCGCGCGCGACTGGATGAGACCTGCAACACGCATCGTTACCGTATCGTCCGCGTCGCCTTCTGCGTCCACCGTTGCGCGAACATCCTGACGGGGCTGTGCCGTGCCAGTGCCGAAGACGTCATTGGGGAGTGATATGGACGGCGACATGGATGGTGACGCGGGGCCACGGGTGAGATGTGAATGCGGAAGAGGGGGAGGGTTCTGCCGCATGATGAGGGGGAACGCGAGGATGGTGGATTGTGAGAGCTCTAGGCCTGTTCTGTGGTCGTTCGCATGCGCGGACGTCGAAGCAGATGCCTGAGAGTACATGGAAGCGGAGACTTGCGAGTACATAGACGCACTGTCGCCTCCATCAGAGTAGGCGCTGGGACTGTCAGCGCGTTTGGTCGCGTCGAAACCTGCATCTGGTACTGGACTAGGAGCTGGGGAATCGAGTGCCTGATACGATCCTTTCCCCCGCTTCACAGATCGACGCCCTTTGGTGCTTTTCCGGGTCACAATCGATGCTTGCGTAGTCGAGGACGCAACTTGTGCAGGAGGCATTGCTTGAACACTAGGAGGGGCCATTGGTGCCCGGATTGGTGCATTTTGAGGAGGCGGGGCGGGCAGCGGCGTCGTTGGCTCTGGCCTTCGCGCAGGCGTCCGGCCACCAGACGAGGTTGAGACAGTCGCAGCGCGCGCCCTTGGAGTGTATTCAGGTATCACAATAGGCGTCAGGGCAATAGCGCTCCTCCTTTTCGTGCTCCGTTTGGCTGGGATGAGTGGCGCTACTGGGATGGATGATGTTGAAGCAGCAGATGCTATCGCCCCACTGTCCAGTCCCATCCGTAGCCAAGAAGGATACTCGAAAGACGACGAGGCCTCCAGTGCCGTGTGCTGCTGCTGCTGCTGTGCCTTCGACGCTGAATGCATCTGCTGTGGCATAGGCATCGTTGCAGCGGACGAATTTACAGCTTGCATGGGCGCTGGCATGTGCATAGACACAGGTGTCCGAGCTGGTGTAGCGTCCGCCAAAGAAATCGCAGGATGGACGATTGGCGGCGATGGCGCATCAATTGCATACCCATACCCATACGGCGCATACACGCCGTACTCGTCAGGAGAATACCCGTCCATATCCTCGCGGCCGAATCCGTAACCTGCGCCGAGTGGGGACGCAGACGATGGCGGCGTTTCATCCATGCGCATAGGACGCCCATTCAACCGCCTATGCTCGTCCAGCTCGGGGTCGATGGGCGACTCCATCCGCGAGGTGCTACGTAATAGCGGCATGTTCCCGCGCCCTGGGCTCCGTTTGGGCGCCATAACGACCCGATCTTGCACTTGGGCTGAAACTTGCCTTTCTCCGACGACATTATTCGCGTACCCATCATAGTAGAAAGCGTTTCCGTGCTCGAGCATGTAGCGCCGCGACTCGGGCGTAGAGTTGTTGTTGTGCGTGCCGTAGGATTTTTCCTGCGACATGTTGGCGCCTTTAAGGGACGCGTTGAACGGGTCGGCGGCAGGGGATCCATACGACGATTGGTATTTGGACCTCTCCCGCGCTCTGCGCTTGCGCCGCCAGATGAGACAAAATGTAATCCCGGCAAGAAGCGCGAGGAGAACGCCTCCACCCGCCGCTGAGGAGATGATGATGATGTTCTTTCGGCTTAGGCCATGCGATTGCGCTATGACCTGTGTGGTCTGCGATACGGTGGAACTTGATGAGGGGAAGACAATGACCGTTTGCGTTGCAGTGACCACGCCCGCCGCGGCTGACAAGAAGGGCGTTGGTGATGCCTTGGAATCTGTTGCTGGAGTAGTGAAAGTGGGGAAGCTGATGGGTAGCGCTACGGGAAGTGATGAAGCAAAGGCAAAGGAGCCGGCCGTCGAAAGATCAGAAGAGCCGCCCGTTTCTGTGGGCTCTTCCGTTGCAGTGGATGGTTCGGGATCCGTCACTGTAAGGACGATAGTCGATGTGACAAGTCGCGCAGAGCTTTTCGACGATGCGCCCATGGTCACCGCGGAATGGGCTAGTAAAGGAGCGTGGGGTACGAGATGGTTGTAGGAGAACGAAAGCAAGCAGAGCAGAGCAAGGAGGCAGCTGTGATTCGTTTTGAGGCTGGGCTCGGAGATTGTGTAGGCTGCGACTGACGACCGCGTTCCAAGGTATTTCGCGCACGAGCCTGTGCGGGTATTGAGGATAGTAAGGGGGCAGGTCGATCCAGTCGTATATCGAATGTCGGATATAAGGCGTATTTACTTCGTCGGGCGCAGCCCTCCTACAAACTGTGGAGTGCGAGGGGGGTGTAAGGCCGTGTTCTTCTTGATATCCGTTAATGTGTGGGCATACTTTGAGACAGTTCCCCCAGCGGCAGTAGCAGACCGCATCGCAAAGCAAAGTCGATGTTATTTATGTATGCCTCTTGGGTGCATCGCCTCGGGGTGCGCAGCGGGTCCAGGACGCTGGCTGGCATAGGGTAGATTATAGCAAGTAGTAACCCTGCCAGGGCAACGAGCAGGGGCCGTTGAGGGGGTATCAGACATGCATGATGACCGACGAAGATAGACGCTCATATGTCTTTCTGCTCAGTCTCTAATAGCAAATAGCAGAGGTTGTGCGAACGCAATTTGCCTATTAATAGGATGTCATCAATGTCCGATCTATGCAAAAGGCTTTCAGTTAACGATCAGCTAGACATCCTTCGAAAATAGTAGCATTCAATTGACTCACAGAAACCGAGGCATAAAGTGAAAAGTCATGATGAGGAAGGGACGAGCCAGGGAGGAAGATTTCAAGTCTGTAGGTCATTCAAACCTTCGCTCGGAAAGTCCCGGATGATATCGAACAAACAGATGTCACCAATGCGATTGAGGACGACGTCATTTTCTCACCCCTCTTCCCTCCTAACTTACTTCTCCTTCCTTGAGCCGCTCACATATCTGGAAACCGCTACAAGATGTAAGGTTCCTCAGCGAGTCTACGTGTACCTATGCTATAAATTCTCAGCCTCTTCTCAGAATTCAATATGGTGCGGTCTGCGCGCATAACTTATTTTCCTGAGCCAAAGCTGACCCGGATTCTTGCTATTTCACAGAGTTCATCGGATCCACCATGCCAAGAAGAGGGTATGTACAACGGTAATTCGTCCTTTGGATGAAATTCTGATATCTTCGTGCAGCTTGCTCCCTGCACGCTTGCCTCAGAAAGAACACTTACAACCACGAGCGCTGCGACAAGCATCTCAGGGCCCTTTATGTTTGCTGTCAGAAGATGTATGAGAAAACGAACGATAAAGGAGAATCAACAGCCTGTCCCATGCCTTCTGTCGTGAAACGATGGATGAAGGACCACCCCAAGTGATCTTATATGTCTATAGACGCGGTCATACTATTCACTTTTTGTTATACTGAAATCTGAACTGTGAGTTGGCACTCTTTCGTGATTTCATCGTAGAAGCTGACATGCCTTCTACTCTGTACAGGTACCTTATTTTATGTGTTAATAGAATAGTTATCATTCTCCAGTTGAAAATTCTTTGAAGGATCAAGTCTCGACCAATGAGCTATATTCCCTGTCAAACTGACCAGATACTGCGTCTATGTGATGCATTACCCCCAACATTTTCTCGGTGATATCCACGTGAACGATCCCACCAGCCTTGCAACGAACAGAACGAATATCTTGTCAACCTTCGGATATTATCAGCATGTTATTTTTACTTTGAATTCTTAAACCGCTCCCAAATCACTCGTGGAGATATTGAGCTTGAGGCTAGCATTGATTCATTGAAAAGCACTTAGAATGAATTGCTTCGGTATGATTTGAAGCATTCAGCATTCAGTGTGCGGGTCCGAGCCCCTAAATGGGACGATCATGTGTCAATGACGCACCTGCGAGCGAATTCCCAACTTCCAGCAGAATGAATTCTCGGATTGGATCTTGCCATTTCCAATTCTGTTTCCTGGACTCATCACTTTGCCAATTCCCGAGGCAGCCGCGAGCAGGTAAGCATTGGGGCAGAGAACGTAATTGATGACGGTAGTCCTATCTAATAATTATCAGCAAGTGCGGCATTCATTTGGCATTCGGTTCTTGACCGTGAAGGACGTCTAGCAAGTGGTCCCAGCTTGGTCTGTCTTATAGCAGGGCACCCCATATCGGCGGTATCTTTCTTACTATAACCGCCTCGAATTCTACGAACATACGCGGCCATGACTTTTCGAAGCAAGGCCGCTGCTTTCTTGGGATACAGGACAATCCCAACGACAATAATCACCGTCCTCTCATATCTAGCAATCTTACTCGCACTGCGAATCACGGATAAGCTCGAGGATGTGCCGAAGCCGCACAAGCAGGGAGGGCTGAATATCACGGAGGCGTATCACGATCTGCAAATGGTGCGTTGCCAGTTTTTATCATTTTTCTCTCCTGGCTCACACCTTCACCAGATCACAGCCCAACCTCACCCGTACAACTCGCACGCGAACGACGTTGTGCACGACTACATCCTTGGCCGAGTGATTGGCCTTGCGAATGAATATCCGGGAGTAGAGGTCATCCTGGACAACATCAGCAATGTGACATTCGCGACCGGCGCACCTGCTGGAATCTACTTCGAGGGGACAAATATCCTAGTGAAAATCGAGGGCAAGGACGACAACTACCACACTACCAATGCTAGCGACATCGAGACAGGGTCCGTTCTTTTCAGTGCACACTACGACTCAGTCTCTACTGCAGCGGGAGTGACCGACGACGGCATGGGCGTCGTCACCTTGCTCCAGCTCATCCGCTACTTTGCGGAGCACAGGCAGCGCAGGACGGCGGTCTTTAACATCAACAATGGGGAGGAAGACGGGCTCAATGGTGCCCATGCGTGAGTCCTTTCTACACCCTGTCATCTACTGTCCTCAAACCCCGACGTAGATTCTTGGAGCACCCATGGGCAAAGCTATGCGACAGCTTCCTCAACCTCGAAGGTGCTGCGGCAGGCGGGTGCGTAAAACGTCACTTCTGCGTCATATCATTCTAGTCAAAAACTTATCGGGTTAACAGTCGCCCAATCCTCTTCCGCGCGACGTCCACCGCGCCGGTGCGTGCCCTTCGTAACGTCGCCCACCCGCACAGCAACGTGCTCAGCGCGGATGCCTTCTCCCGGGGTGTCATCCGCTCGGGCACGGACTACAGCGTGTACACCGGTCTGGACGCACACCCACGCGGGATGCTCCCCAGCCTCCAGCAGAATGATGGGCAGGAGACGTTCCGAATGTCTGACCCTCGAGGTGGAATGGCCGGACTCGATCTGGCGTTTTATAAGGGTAGGAGTAGATATCATACCAAATACGACAGCTCGCAGTATACGCTGGGTGGCGAGCGGAGCCTCTGGGCAATGATGGACGCCGCAAGGGGAATCGGTGAGGGTTTGCTAAGCGTCCCTCTGGACAAGGGAGCAAGACCTGATGGGAAGAGGATCATCAACGGCGACCAGGGTGTGTGGTTTGACTGTACGTCTCATCGTTGTCCCAAATTCCATTAGCGGCTCCCCAACTAATCTTCTCCAGTGTTCAAATGGCAGATCATAGTCTTCAAACTCAACACACTGCTGACATGGAACATCATTCTACTCGTCATGGGCCCCATCCTTCTCGCGCTCCTCGTCTTCACAGAGCGTTTCTTCTTACTCCAGCGCCGCCCCCACGACCACACTTCACATGAGGGTAATAATAGCCAACGGCCCGTAGTGGCAGGGTCGCAACCCTCGACTGTGCCGGGGAATGCTGCACTGAATCCTGAAGGAACAGGCCAGGCGCAGGAGTCGTCGCATCCGCATCTCTGGTACTTCTCTAGGCACTCGACGAGCTCTGTGCCTCGCCTCAATGCAGGCGCTCCTGCTAGCGAAATCAATGGTGCTACCACTATCCCCCCAGTTCATGTTAACCATGACTTAGCTTCGGGGAACGGGCATGGACACGGACACACTGGTACTCAGAAACACTGGGCGCTTGAATACACGGACAACATTTGGAACCATGCAAAGTTCTGGTTTGCGCTCGCTGTTGTTGCCGGCCTGTTGGCGGGTCTCACAGCGGTATATGTTGCGATCAACCCCTTCGTGCGTATTTTGGACTTCGCCAAATTGCCCTTGCCTTTCTAACGTCATTCTGCAGTCTGTTTACTCTTCGCCGTATGTTATCCTATTTTCCTTCATCTCCCTTGCCTACCTCGGCCTCGTCTATACGATCACATTCCCTGCATGGGTCCCTTTCTACCATTCGAAATACGGACCCACCACAGCAGGCTCGCTGAACCCAATGCAAGAACACAAACAGGCCATATTCCTTCACCTCTACGTCTTCACCTGGATTCTTCTCGTAATCGCCACCGTCGGAATCACGCGCGTCGATCCGGGCGTCGCAGGAGGCTACCTGATCACCATCTGGAACGGTCTCCTGCTCATCGCGTGTGCGCTATGTGTACTGGAAGGTCTTACCACCAGACAGTATAGCTTTGAGGGCACAGGAGAGTACCCCGCTGGAAGCGATGATGGTGAACTTCCACGCCGTTCGCACAGGCACGTCGAGGATGCGGGTGTGGAAGCGGACGAGCGCACCCCTCTCATCTGGCATGGTGCGAATGAGGGAAGGGCGCCTGAGGCCGAGGAGGATAGTCATGAGTCGCTGGGGACGTGGTGGTGGCTCCCGCAATTCTTGGTCTCCGTACCCATTCCGGTGATTTTGTCGGCACAAGTTGTGATGCTCCTTCTGGACGCGATGCCGCAGAGCCTGGCGGACGGAGGGAAACCTCTCGGAGGTAAACATATATCCTGCACCCCATATGAACTTCGCTGATTTATTTGACACTATTCCAGTTTATATTGTCACCGCTCTCCCGGCGATCTTCATCGTTCTCCCCCTTGCGCCTTTCGCTGATAAACTTCGTCCGTATCGACTGCTCAGCATGTCGATTGGCTTGCTTCTCGTTCTGACTACTTTATACGCTTGGCTGCGCTTCCCCTTCGACATTAAAATCCCTCTCAAGGTCTATTTCCAGCAACGCGTCGTTCTCCCCGCCGACCGTATTAACGGCTCCAGCCTGGTTAATGTGGCTGCAACCGTGTCGGTAGCGCCTATTGTTAAGACGGCATTATCGGGACCGGAGATGTATGTCCGTGACCTCATACCGTATCTCCCTTCGGCACGCGGGCAAACACCGCTTTGTGAATTTGAGAGCCTGCGTTCAGGGCTTCTGACATGCGAATGGGACTCGAGCTCTCTCATGCCAAGCCCGGGTCGTGTTGCGCCCCCGCCAGGAGCGCCTCCAGGCCGTCGTCCGCGGCCAGATGCGGCCCCAGTCAAATGGGCGAAGGACGAGCTGCTCAAAGCCAGCGTCGAGCGCACTAGTGGAACAACTGCACAGATCACAGTGAGAGGTCAGAACACACGCAATTGCAGGGTGTATTTTGAGAGCCATGCTATCGCCGACTTCAACATCTGGACCAATAACGCAGAGAGTGAAGACGATCTCTCTCTAGGCAGGCGACTCACTCCTCATGGAGAGATGCAAGAGGGATACGAGATCGGACCCAATGGTGTCAACGAGCTTAGGCTCTGGAGCCGCTCTTGGGACCGGGAATTTGGGCTGGATGTGGACTGGAGGTCTTTCGCGAATAAGACCTCTCCGAGTGAGACCCTGCGCGGACGCATCTCATGCAATTGGAACGAATACGAGAGCGCTCTGGTGGGCAACATACCCCGCAACACAAAGTTGCCTAATGTACAGCTTGTGACCGTTGCTGCCGCAAAGGATACGGCGAGCGCGAAGGTGCCTGCTTATGAGGAAGCGCTGACGTTTTTGCCCGACTGGGTGACATTGACGAAGTATACTGACGGGTTGGTAGAGGCTTGGGCGCCTTTTGCCATTTAGACCCATGATGACTAGTGTATGTACGACCAGCCCTGTACTCAATATATAATCATGGTTCCCAAATGAGCTGAAGCCCACTGACAAAGAATGGCATGCTATGGCATGTCCACACCCCCGAGAGCTTATTTCACTGGCTAGGTTTAATCACTATCGGTACAGAAATGAATTTCCGCAGCCCATCGTAGTGATCATACAAATCTTGAAACTTCGAGTCACGTAACTGTATCGAAGCTTTCTACCTCAATGGGATGCAAGGGCAGCATCATATCAAACCGTTGCAGAGCTCTCGGTTGCAGCCTGCTTGAGGGATTGTCAAGACACACCCAAACTAACGTGGTCCAGTATAAATGGAGTATCAAAAGTTGAGTACATAACTAGTGCGTGTTTAAGCGTCCGACAGTCAGACATGACACCACCTTTGTTGTGGCCTTGCTCGAAATTCCTGTCCGACGCTATAATTACTCTCTATAACTCTCCTCTCCCCACTTTTTAATGAAGTAGTTCTCATACTGTACTGGTTGTTTGCTTGATTCTTGCCTATAAACGTATATTTTATCTCTTCATTCCCAATGCCTATACTTACAGATGTGGTATGGACCATTGACGATACGTCATTGTGGCGAGTAATGCGGTGTATGCCCACGCGGGCGTCTATTTGTAGATTGATCGAGTGGCTTCCTTCGGACATCACCGAATATTGTCCCAATGTGCAAATACGAGTCGGTTCTCAGTCTTTCTGCCGGGAAGACTTGGGAAGATCAAAAAGGAATGAATGCATTTCAACCTTTCCCGAAACAAAAATAGCTTAGGTTGAACAAGAAGTTCATCGAGCTGAGATGGGGAGACTTGGTTACGGGTATTCGAGTTGCCGAGCCCCTGCTGCCTACATCCTTCCTATAAATGGGCAGAAGCTAGGTGCCGTTCTGTTCGGCACGTGTGAATCTGTGAGTTGTGACAGGTACATTGTGCAGGAGGTGTTGGAACTTGGGAATTTTGCAATGTAACGCAGGCTGATGCATTTTGTATATAAATCGAACGTCACTAAGATTCAATGCGGCGGTGTGCGAACACCCAACTTGTTCCTCACCGACCGTTCGCCTGTACAAGTTCTAACTGGTGTATGATACTACCTTCTGGCTCTATGACTATTACTAGACTTTGATTCGACACCTCGATTATCCCTGGAAGATAAGAATAAGGTAAGACTTCCAATTACAGTAGATGCTTCAGCAGCCGCACTGTACTAACCAGTAATTCATAGATACGAAGAACGTAATCGAACAATTGTCGGGATAAGGCGCAGGTACAGCATGACCTTAACATTGCCTTATCAGTCGTATACGGCTTGGAAAGGTGCGCATCAAGAAGAGGCGCAAACTCCTTGGGGATCCCATGTTAAATTTTTGTCGCAGTTTGCATGATCATTCTGCACATCCTGGCCATATGTTCGGCCATTTTCCGTGTCTGGATTCAACAACGCACCAGAGGGCTTTGGTGGGATGATTACCTCGTCGCCCTGCCAGTAACATTCGACGTATTTTTCTGCATCACCCTTCTTGTGTATCCCCCAATTGAACCTAGTGGGTTTGCCCGACTTCAAGTTTTGTTCATCTCCACTGAAATGCCACTACTTCTTAGAAGCCATTAGAATGGAGACAGCGGCGTTTGGAAACTATTGGTTATCTTTGTTTCCAAGCTACACAGTGGCATGGTAAGTTATATGGAATGGCCATAGAAGAAATGGGACTAACCAAAAATTAACTTTACGCTCGGTTTTAAGGCTATCGCGAATATGTTTCCTTATTCTTCTAGCACGTCTCTTTCCTCCACGACATATCTACCGCAGAGTGACATTATCTCTCGCCATAATTTTTGCGGCCGTATACGTTACTCTTCTGGGCTTAACTATTCCACCATGCGATGGGGTCCACATTTTCGTCCCCCCCAGCCCAAAGAAGAGATGCCATATGCCATCGAAAATCGATCCCAAGGTCCTATTTGCGTTTGTAGGTATGTTCTCTTTGGTTTGTTGATTGCATACCCTTTCTCATAAGTAGGGTGCCTGTAGCTGACCTTCTGAGCGACATCATACTTGTGGCTTGCCCGTTACTAATGCTTTACAAAGTCAAGTTGTCGCGTCCAAGCGATAAGCCGATCGTCTTGATATGTCTAGGTAGTAGCTCGCTCACATTCGTTGTGGTGTTGGTCATTGCCATTTTCAACTATGGGCCATTCACCAAAGACATCTCATACCTCATTGTCATATACATGCTTACGCAAATGACGGTGAGCTTTCTGAAGTATCTATAGTGCCACCGTCTCTGATATCCAATGGGTGTGAACAGGCCGCGGTATCTCTGATTGCCTGCAACATCCCTATCGTGGCATGTTCGGCATATCGGACATTTCGCCGGAGAATCGAGAAAAATCGCGCTCCTCCAGTGGAAATGCCCGACGCAAGCACCATGCCAGAGCCTAGCCATACATACGACCACTTTCCCCATTCGTCCACAGTACAACCTCACCGGCCTGGGACAGATCCCCCTGGCTTTAGATTTAGCGGGGAGCGTCTGACGTATGATGACCTTACCAGAATCTCAATATTTTAGTCCGCCGGTCACTCTGAGCGTTAGTACGCACAGACAAGTTGATGATTCGGACTTGCGCCTACTAATCACTGGTCCAAGATACATGGTTTGAGTGTCCGTTCGCAACACCCACTTCATAAACTTGCCCATGATTCAGCAATACTTATACCTTGAGAAGGACCTAAAAGGTGCGCGATGTATATAGAGTACCAAGAATCACATTTTAGTTGCCCGGGATGTTCTCATAATCTTCAGGGCAGTGTTTGTCGGAGTAGATATAAATTCAAGCATTTCAGCACTACATACCTAACTGCTACAGTACTCATTTACACCTATTTATGGGCATGGAAACGTTTCAGACCGCTCATATATTCAACGTAAACGAAATAAGCGCCCGTTGCGTCAGTGACATAGTTCAATCTCCAACGAGATCTCGAAGCCGTCATCACGCAAAGTTCCTTGCAGTCAAAAAATGTGGCCCTCGCTTGCCAGAAGTTTACTAAACAATAATTACACATGCAAAGTACGTTATGACGAGGATAACGACAAGCTCACACGAGCGTCTATTTGAAACTGGAATCATTTCCTTTCGGGGATAATTGACATTAAAGTTGAATACACTACGCCTTGATCAAGGCTCAAGATGGTCGAATTACCCAATAGAGACTACATACAGATTTTTCGGGTGATTGCTAGATGTTTGTCGCAAACGCATTCATAAGCCTATCGATATTAGTAGTCATTTCCGAAGAAGCAAGGCAATGTCTGGAGTGAGAAGGCTTCGAGAAGGTACATGGAACGTACGTGCTGAAAGTGTGTATGTCATAGGCTGCTCTCTGAGCCTACGCGTCTGGTGACCGTTTGGCGATGGACATATTGCGGGAGCCCAAATAAGCTGCCGGGGGCCATCGGGGACTTTCATGCTCGACTTGTTCCCACAAATGGGGAAACTATTCAGATAAATTCCGTACGCGTGAGTAAAGAACAACTCAACAGCAGTCTTATGTCAAGCTGTGGCGGGGACGATCCCACTCTGACGGCGCCCTTTGGGCACCCACATTTCAAGCATGTACGTATATTTTGGGTACAACCTTTAACAGCCCTCAGATTCTGGCTTGCTCATCCCCCCACACTCTCTGCACCCATTTTCTAAGCCCGTCCAGGAGTCTTTACTGGGCAGTATCTATGAGCCAGCTTTAGGAGGCGTTGCATCTTGTGGATTTTGGTGAGCAGTCTCTGGATCTTAAAGGAACGTTACCTCATAGATATGAGGCTATCGTAGAGGCCTGAAAATATCTGGAGACAGGACGGCGTACAGCTAGGAATTTCAGCCATCATGCCTGTGCAGGTGCCGCACCAGTCGTACATCGTCTGGAAAGGTGCGTACTTACTGCCCAACTAAGTGGCGAGTATTCGCACTGGAAATGGACTAACCACTCTCATTCTACTTTTAGTATGCGTCACCATCTTGCATTGCGTAGCTATCGCCGTCAGTGCATTTCGCATATGGCTCCGATATCGTAGTAGCAGGGTGTGGTGGGATGACTACCTCGTCGTCGTACCTATGCTCTTCGACATCTTTTACTGCGTCACCTTGTTGGCTATTCCACCCCCTGGCCCATGTGCGTCCTCGTTTCCTTGCTCTTTCTCGGCATCGCCAGGACTTAATTGTCATGTCAGCGCTTGAGTCCATAGTAAAGGCTTCAAACTACTGGCTCAGTCTGTTTCCAAGCTTCACTGTTGCATGGTAAGCCGCGGACAATAAAATCGCATCGGTTATAAGATTAACCTGATGCGATACTTGTACCTGTTCGCTTTTCAAGGTTAACGCGAATATGTTTTCTCCTTTTGCTCGCCCGCCTCTTCCCCCCTCGACACATCTACCGCAGAATCACGCTGGGCCTTACCGCCATCTTTTCGTTGACGTACTTGACGCTGATTGCGTTGTCCGTTCCTCGGTGCGATGGAGTACACCTTGTGCCCCCACCAGGTAGCTTAGGGAAGAGGTGCAAGATGGCCCAAAAAATCAGTGCCAGGCTCGTATTTGGGCTGACAAGTGCGTCTCTATTTGTTTCCTTCAAAATTTCCTAGTCCTTCTGACCTGCGATTATGTCTATAATAGCCGACTTACTGAGCGATCTCATCCTTGTCGTCTGGCCTTTGTTAATGCTCTACAGAGTCAAACTGTCACGGCCCAAGGACCGTCCCCTTGTGATAGTATCTCTAGGCTGCAGCATCTTCACATTCCTACTCATAGTGGCCATCGTCGTCTTCAGCTGGGGCCCCATCACAATAGACAACAATTATTATATTGTTGTGTGCATGCTCGCGCATATGACGGTGAGCCACCTATCTCGCTTACTTCTCAGTGGGCCCGACAACAATCATTATCTAACAGCTTTGTATTTGACGCGTGGATCTACAGGCTGCAGTATCGCTGATTGCATGCAATATGCCCGTCGTGGCGTGCGCAGCGTATCGCGCTCTACAAAGAGCCCGCGGGGTACCTCTGGGCACCGTCGTAGAAATGCCTGACGCGAGTAATATCCACAATCCTGGAGGCCAGTCGGGTCCAGCGTTATATTCGTCGTCTTCGTCCGTGTCGAAGGGAACCTCCACCGGCGATAGCCGCCTCACGTACGAGGACCTCACGAGAATATCAATGTCCTTTGAGATGAGTGATATATCATGGTGCGTAGTGAATTTTTGAGCTGCATGCTCTTTAACTCTCGTTCTCATCAATCGCTCTTTTGCCTGGTAGCACCTCGCCGACTACGACACCGGACCCAAATCAAAATTCTTCCGGAAACTAACCAAAAATTCTGGCCTACCACTGAGCACATACCACTCACCCGCGCCAGAAATATCGACTTGAATCCCTCGTTCCCGCCTATGTTACGTGCCTGTGACCATAACCTCCGCTTTTTCTGGACATTGCTTGAGCCCATCCTACACAACCAGCGAACAACCCATTACTACATCGCTACTTGACTACTATGTCACTAATATGTGGCACTTCCTCTATGGACGTCCTCCGAACACTCCATCCCATCCTCGCGCCATGCGCGTCGCGTCAGAAATTCTAACGTCTCGCTCATTCATTTCGCATAGATAATTCAAGCTATCTCATTTCCGCCTCCATTTCCGCCTCCATTTCCGTCGTAAGATCGCCTTGTTACTCTATCGCTGTTGTTACCCAAACCGCAACTTAAATTCATATCTCCGTCATCAAAGATATCATTTTTGGGGTTGTGCTTGAACCCGGAGCCTCACAGCTCGTGCCGGCGCCTCGATGATTTTATGTAGAACAATAGAGGGCCATCAACCAGAGCTATGGTTCGTACCTATTTCAAGATCCTCACATGACCCATATGGCTGGCGACAAATTAAGCGCCCATTGTATATGCGTTATCAGCGTCTTGATAGATCATTGCTCTACCACCATCATGGTTGCATTATCATCTTCCTCTCTCTCTCTCTCTCTGTGTCTCTCTCTCCCACCATCATGTCAATGATTGGCATTGTTCAGTCTGAATCATGAGCACAATATCATCAGTTGACACCATAACGTCGCGTCCCCTGACAAATTTACAATCGCTCTCGCGCAGCATGTTTATGACCAAGCAAGCCGTAAAGCTTTTCATTACGCTCAGGATACAACTCGCATGTATTTACTCAGCACAAAACATCATTCTGCCATATTTTGCAATCCGGGTATTCCGGCTCAAATACAGCTCCATATCTGCTAGCCGACTGACTGTTCTGTATGCTTGTCCATTAGCTGAAAAAACCTTTTTATTTTTCTACCTTGTCGCGATAATATAACGACCCATTGCGCGTGATAATGTATGCTTATCCATTAGGGTAAAGAACCTTTTTATTTTTCCACCTTGTCGCGATAATATAATGCCACATTGCGCGTGATAATGCTATCAAATTTGTGTGAAAATGGTGTGCTGTGCGCTTTTTTCGTGTTGCGCGCTATTTTTTTAATGACATGCGCGCTTTTTTCTTGCTGGGCGCTTATTTTATTTGATGCGCGATATTTTTTTAATACCTTGTATGCGGTATTGAGTTCGTTGCGCGGTGGGTTAATTCATATTGCGCGAGCTTTTTGTGTGTGCACAAAGCCATTTGACCTCTGAGTGCTAAAACATGGCAAACAGCTTGCCGACGCCTGCCGAGCGGAGTCTTAAATGCGATCACGGCCCAATCACTCACGGATTCACGCGGTCTGCTGGCTTTGGGGGTGGCTGAGGAGACTTCAAGTGTAGCTGAAGGATGCATGAGAACGCTTAATTACGCAGAATTTGGACCTCATTGAGTTCTAAAATCCAGCACAAGTTGATTTGGTACATCTCATTCATTACAGAATCAATGAACAACCCAAATCCCTGAGTTAAGCACTGTTCTATCTCCATACATGAACTCATATGTATGCTTGTCCATTAGGGTAAAAAACCTTTTTATTGTACTACCATGTCGCGATGATATAATGACCCATTGCGCGTGATAATGCTATCAAATTTGCGCGAAAATGGTGTACTGCGCGCTTTTTTCGTGTTGCGCGCTATTTTTTTTTATGACATGTGCGCTTTTTTTCATGTTGCGCGCTTTTTTTGGTGACATGCGCGCTATTTTCTTACTGCGCGCTTTTGTTATTTGATGGGCGATAGTTTGTTTACTTTGTATGCGGTATTCATTCCGTTGCGCGGTGGGTTAATTCATGTTGCGCGAGCTTTTTGTCTGTGCATGAATCCATTTGACCTCTGCGCGCTAAGATATGGCAAAAGGCTTGCCGACGGCTGCTGAGCGGAGTTTGAATTCCGATCACGGCCCAATCACTCACGGATTCACGCAGTCTGCTGGCTTCGGGAGTGGCTCAGCAGCCATGCTTCGTATTCTGACAAATATATATGAGAGCAGAGGTACTATTGCGACCATTACATCCCGGCAGAACACTCTCTCAATGCTGTCTGGCTAGCTAGTACTCATAAGTTGCCCAGTCCAGTGCTGTGTGGCAGATGGAACCCCTGGAATGCAGTTCCGCAATTTCAACAATTTTGGAGCGGAAAAGACCGACATGAAACTGAGGTGTCGTCTCTCAGACATGTCTGGCCATATGGATTCATGTATGGAGATAGAACAGTGCTCAACTCAGGGATTCAGGCTGTTCATTGATTCTCTAATGAATGAGATGTACCAAATCAACTACTGCTGGATTTTAGAAATAAATGAGGCCCGAATTCTGCATAACTCAGCCTTCTCATAAATCGCTAAGCTTCCTGAGCCACTCCCGAAGCCAGCAGACCGCGTGAATCCGTGAGTGATTGGGCCGTGATCGCAGTTAAGACTCCGCTCGGCAGGCGTCGGCAAGCTGTTTGCCATGTTTTAGCACTCAGAGGTCAAATGGCTTTGTGCACACACAAAAAGCTCGCGCAATATGAATTAACCCACCGCGCAACGAACTCAATACCGCATACAAGGTAAACAAAATATCGCGCATCAAATAAAAATAGCGCGCAGCAAGAAAATAGTGCGCATGTCACCAAAAAAAAAGCGCGCAACATGAAAAAAAGCCCGCACGTCATAAAGAAAATAGCGCGCAACACGAAAAAAGCTCGCGGGACACCATTTTCGCGCAAATTTGATAGCACTATGACGCGCAATGAGTCATTATAATCTCGCGACAAGGTAGAAAAATAAAAAGGTTTTTTACCCTAATGGACAAGCATAGGCGCCTGCGAAGGTCTAACAAATAGGGAGAACAAGACGTGCTTGAGGAGGTGGTCACTCATTATCTGCGCTTCAACCACAGGGACTGCGTGAACTCGGTGGTTGGATGCCACTGATGCCAGTCGCGGCAAGGTGGTGCAGTGGAGCTCGGCAATTTCCGGTCATTTCATTGGGTGCGACTCAGCTACAGTTACTCTCAATTGGAATCATGCATTATGTCCAGGCAGAGTGCGCGTGGCTGCTTGCAATGGTGTCGAGCCCGCGGGCTGGCTTCTGTTGGCGTTGGCTCGACGACCAGAAGAGAGAGATTGCTGTACCATTTCCAATTGTTCAACATAGGGTGTGACGCGTATTCACTCGCTTCGCCGAAGAATGGCTTCCTTCGAACTTTCGATGTTGCATTCCGCTCAACAGTGGAACCAATTCAGTACATTTGGGATTCCCAATGTACAGTTGAGCAATGTGGGTCGCATATTATGTCTTGGATCAATCGCGTTTGCTCCTTCCTGGCAAAGTAACAGACCCACCGTTGTTACTTTACCCAGTACTTACTGTATATCATGTACGAGATAGTTCGGATGAGACCTCGCCCTGACTTTGCCCTGACTTGAAGCCTTCTTGAGCCCACTTGAACATTAAATGCGTCATTCGGTCTGTGTCGTGTCGTGGCTCTGAGGGCGGTTAAGCTGTTCACCAGGTTGATTTAAGTATCGAAGGAACCTTGGATTGTGCTGCGAGAGATATCCTCTGAAGTGACTGTGTCTAGCTCGCCGCGCTGGATTGCTATTTATGTCACCTGTCAAGGAAAGTCAAATAAAGCCAAGTAAGAAGCTAAATATATGTTAGGGTTAAATTCACTTGAAAGAGCACTCTCAGGCTCAAGCCGTATGTTTCTGGTGAACATAGGCCGTCGAAACCCTGATGCACTCGACCGGTTCGCCCCTCTGGCAACCCGTTAGCCACAAAACTTATGGCATATTACACATCAAGGGTTACGACGGGGTGGTTCGACTGTACCTTTGGATACACTTCTACCTTCCCGAGAGTGAAAGTGGTTTTAATTGAATAAGATGATCATCGAGCTGAAATATAGGACACCTGGTTACGGCTCATCAAGCTGCCTGGCTCCTTCTACCGAGATCCTTACGGTAAACGGGCAGTAATACAGTTCTGCGCGGCTCGGCGAGAATGTACCAGCGGCACTGCTACCAGATACAGAAGCCATGAGCTGTTGGGAATTCTTGGAACGCTTACAGGGCCTGAAGCATTTGTATAAATTGCACGTTCAATTTTGACGATGTGCGAACACCCAACTCGTCTCTTACCAGGCCTGGGTCACCTATCCGGGTTCCCACTGGTGCGCGTACTACCACAAACGAGTATCGGGATAAGGAACCGGTACACCATGACCATAACACTTCCCGTTCAGTCGTACACGGCTTGGAAAGGTGCGCATCAAGAGACGCAAACCACTTTGCTATCTCATGTTGAATTTTTGTCCCAGTCTGTCTCGTGATTCTGCATATTCTAGCTATATGTTCCACCATCTTTCGAGTTTGGATTCAACGGCGTACCAGAGGACTGTGGTGGGATGATTACCTCGTTTCCCTCCCAACAACCCTTGATATGTTCTTCTGCATCACCCTGTTTTTGTATCCCCGGATTGAACCAAGTGAGCAAGTTATCTCTCTTATATTTTTGTTCACACTTCTTGAATCATTATTACCCCTCAGAAGCCATTATGATGAATACAACAGCGGCTGGAAACTACTGGCTATCTTTGTTTCCAAGCTACACAGTAGCATGGTAAGTTACACGGACCCATGATCACACAAGACATAACATTGACCAAAAATACCCCAAATGGACCTTGTGCTCGGCCATTTTCAAGGCTGTCGCGAATATGTTTTCTTCTTCTGCTGGCGCGCCTCTTCCCACCTCGGCATATCTACCGCAGAGTTCCATTAATTCTCGCCGCCATTTTTGCAGCGATATACATTACCTTGTTTGGCTTGACTTTCCCATCGTGCGACGGGGTCCATATTTTCGTCCCCCCGAGCTCGAAAAAGATGTGTAAACTGCCTCCGAAACTCAATCCGAAGCTCCTATTCGCGTATATAGGTATGTTCACTCTGACTTGTTGATTCCATACCTTTTTTAATATGTGGGGAGCGTGTAGCTGAGCTTCTCAGCGACATCATCCTCGTGGCCTGCCCGTTATTGATGCTCTACAAAGTCAAGCTATCGCAACCAAGGGACAAGCCGATTGTCTTGATATCACTAGGTATTAGCGCCGTCACATTCGTTCTTGTGATGGCTATCGCTATCATCATTTATGGGCCTTTCGTCAAAAATATCTCATATGGCATTGTCATATACATGCTTGGGCACATGACGGTGAGCTTCACAAATATCAGTATCTTCACTGGTGTTGTCTCTGATATACAATGTGCATGCAGTCTGCGGTATCTTTGATTGCCTGCAACATGCCCATCGTGGCATGCTCAGCTTATCGCTATTCTCGCAGGAGAATCGACAAGCGTCGAGCTCCTACAGTGGAAATGCCCAACCCAAGCACATTGCCGGTGCCCCGCCATGCGACCGTCCAATGTAGCAACCAGGCCGGAACGGATTTCGCAGGCTTTAGCGAGGAGCGCCTGACGTATGACAACCTTACCAGAATTTCGATGTCTCAGTCCGATGGGTACTCAGAGCGTTAGCACGCACATATTTACAAGAAAAAAAAACCTTCTGGACATTGCTCGGACATTGTTTGTGGCCACTCCACACAGCCAGCCAACAGACTATCACTACATTACTACTCACCCACCGTGTCGCTAATATGTAGCCGTGTTGCAAACTCTCCACGTCCTCCTCATACCACCTCATACCCTTGCGCATCGCGTCAGAGATTACAATATCTCGTGAACTCACGTATAATATTTGAGCTAACTCATGTTCATTTATTATTGAAACCATTTCTGGGTTATGCTCGGGCTCAGCGCGGAGAAATCAGGCGCGGGTCGAACCCCGGCATATAATCGCACCCTTGCCAGCCTTGCAGCTCCTGTCAGCCCTCTTATAATGCATTTATGTAGGCTGATCGCGGGCCACCTGTCTCAGCTATTGTTCTATCATATTCCAAGCCCTTAAACTGTCCTATGTGACGGGCCACGAAATAAGCGCCCATGCCATGCGCGTGATCGCGTCTTGATCAATGATATTAATAATCATTGCCATCACATCCACATCCTCATCCTCATCCTCATCCTCATCCTCATCCTCATCCACATCCTCATCCTCATCCTCATCCTCATCCTCATCCTCATCCTCATCCTCATCCTCATCCTCATCCTCATCCTCATCCTCATCCTCATCCTCATCCTCATCCTCATCCTCATCGAGCTTATTCGTTGGTTTTAATGAATGCAACAACATCGTTCTTGACACCAGTAAGCCATGTTCCCTTGGCTGATATACAATCCCTCACGATGTTCACGATCAAGCCAGCCGTTATGTTTTCCATTTAAAATAATCCCAAGAAACAATTGATATTTATTTACTCGTCACAAAATAATGTTCCGCAGCATTCTGCGCTCAGTGTGTTCCGGCTCGACTCCAACTCCATATCTGCCCGCCAATTGATTGTTCAAGGCAAGGTCAAAATAGTGTGCACGAACTGATCGTAGTTGATCTGGATCCAATTGTCGCCGTCCGCGTCGAGGGATTTAAAGGCCTCACTGAGCTGCTTGACGGCGACGCACGCGCGCACAAAGCGGTCAAACGAGATGCCTGCGGGCGCGGTGCCACTAGGGTGTGGCATTGCAGCGGCGGGGCCGGACACGCCGGCTTTGGCGTCTAGGTGTAGGCAAAGGTGTCGCAGACAGAAGAGGCGAAGATGGTGAAGGTAGGTGGGAAGGCGGAAGGTGTGGAAAATTTGTGGAAAGGTTGAGGAGGGTGGAGGAAAGACGCCGAAAGGATCATGCGATTAGTGAGTGGCTCTCGAGCGTGCAGGAGGCATGAAAGAGAAGCAGCCAAAGGGAGGAAGATGCAAAAAATGCAAAGAACGGTCGAAAAGAAATCGAGACACTCACTGTATTTCTTCTGCACAAGGTCGAGCAGCGGGGGGGAAAGGTTGTACCCAAACTGGCCCAGGGCGTCGCGGAGCTCACCGCCGTCGATGGTGCCGCTGCGGTCGCGATCGAAATGCCTGAACACGTTCTGCCAGTCCTTGACGTACTTCCAGAGGCCCGCAAACTCATTGAAGCCGATCGTACCAGTGCGGTCAGTGTCGAAAATGCTCATGAGCATCTTGACAGTGTCAAGATCGAAGGCTGTCATATGATTCCACCGTCAGCGCTCAGGTTGATGTTCAATAGATGAAGACGACTCACGAGTCCAGTCTCCGTTGGTGAGTGCGCGCTCTGTAGATAGGGGCATCAATCATTAATCAGTACTGATTGAGCATTATTGCGTCCCGCCACAACTACGCACCGAGCTCAACGGCGGTGATCGCGCCCGATCCGTCATGGTCGACGGTCGTGAACCACTGCCACAGCCTGTATAAAGAGAAGGATGACACAGCGCCCGTTAGATCTTCCAAGTTCCATAGCCGCCCGCCGTGCACATCACAACAACATCACGTACTGTGGGTCTGCGCCAGGCGGCATAGCGCGTCCTCCGGGAGCCTGGAATCCTCCTCCGTATCCCTGCACGCATAATCAGATACGAGATAATACAATCAGCTCTCTGCCCGAGGAGATCATGGCCAGATGCCTGCTCACAGGTGCAGCGCCGCCGTAT
Organism: Psilocybe cf. subviscida; assembly: GCA_013368295.1. NCBI lineage: Eukaryota > Fungi > Basidiomycota > Agaricomycetes > Agaricales > Agrocybaceae > Psilocybe > Psilocybe cf. subviscida. The sequence continues at coordinate 7,233,027 of JAACJJ010000028.1, read as the reverse complement.
CCAGCTGGGGGAGGGGGTGACGAGCCGTATGCGCTGTGGGGCGCTGGAGATCCACCATATCCTCCTGGAGGCCCAGGGGGTGGTCCGCCAGGGGGTGCGCCATATCCACCACTGCCGCCGCCGTATCCCTGATTCGAAAGCCACTCCGTCAGCAAATCTCGTTCGTCACTCAAGACGACGCCAGCGTTTTGCAGGCGACGGCGTCTAATCAAATGCGAGATGAAAGCAACGCACTCCGTAAGACATGATGAGAGTTCTAAGGTAAAGGTGATTAGGGTTAAGAAAGGTGAAAGTCGACGAGAAGAAGAGACAATGTACTCACTGATTATAAGTAGTTGGGAGATATAAAGGCGTTTGTCATAGCCACATGGTTACGGCGCTGTATTGTTCGCGTCATTTGTCCGTAAGTGTCACTGGAGCACCACGCTTCTGCAGGATCATCTATTCCATTTTGTGTGACCCTTTTTCTTTTCTTATTGAAATTGAGCCAACCTTCACATGCAGGACTGTGATGTATGAATTCACGAGCGCTTATTTGTGATGTGTGTGGCTTGGTGATCACGACGTGCCGTCTCTTACTCCATGAAAAACTATCCTATTCATACCCACTAGGTTTTCCAATTGGTGATACAACGATCGATTGAGTTGATTATTCATTGACTACAAATCCAAACCCTCCTTGCCCTTTATGTTGAATGTCTGGACCTGTGACGCTCCAGAGGTGGCAGGTGCGCTGCTGCCTGGATGAATTATGTGCATCTTTACTCCCGTACATTTGTCGATTTGAATCTGGCTGTCAACCAAGTTCGAGTGGTACATCCATTGATATTTGTAACTTACAATAGGAACGACAGTGAAGAGCCGCGAGGCTTGTGCGTTGATAGTTGCGTGTGCTGGCTTTATCTGCGCGTGTTCCAAGCCTTTGAAATGGCCCATATGGAGGGCGACGAAATAAACGCCCATCGCAGACTTACGCGTGCTCTCACGTCCTGATAAATCATTGTTATCACCACCTTCATTGTTGTTGTTTGCTGGTAATCATGAATACAGTATCATTGTCCTCAGCACTAGTATGCAGCCTCCCCTAACTGATATACAACCGCTCACGCACAACATGCTCATGCTCAAGCAAGCCGTATCGTTTTTCATTTACAGACACAATTCGTATGTATTTACTCGTCACAAAATAATGTTCCGCAGCATTCTGCGCTCAGTGTATCCCGGCTCGACTCCAACTCCATACCTGTCCCCTCGCCAATTGATTGTTTAAGGCAAGCTCAAAACCGTCTGCATGAACTGATCATAGTTGATCTGGATCCACCCGTCGCGATCTGTGTCGAGGCGGCCAAAGGCCTCGCTGAGCTGCTTGACGACGACGCACGCGCGCACGAAGCGGTCGAACGAGATGCCTGCGGGCGCAGGGCCGCCGGGGTGCGGCATTGCGGCGGCGGGGCCAGATACGCCGGCTTTGACGTCTATGTGTGAGCAAAGGTGTCGCAGACAGAAGAGGTGAAGATGGTGAAGGTAGGTGGGAAGGCGAAAGGTGTGGAAGGATGGAGGCGGTGGAGGAGAAAGTCGCCGAAAGGATCATGCGATCAGTGGGTGGTTTGTGAATGTGTAGCATGCACGAAAGAGAGGCAGCCAAAGGAAGGAAGATGCAAAAAATGCGTAGAAAGGTTAAAAAGAAATCAGGACGCTCACCGTATTTCTTCTGCACAAGATCAAGCAGCGGTGGGGAGAGGTTGTATCCGAACTGAGCCAGAGCGTCGCGGAGCTCGCCGCCGTCGATGGTGCCGCTGCGGTCGCGATCGAAGTGCCTGAACACGTTCTGCCAGTCCTTGACGTACTTCCAGAGGCCCGCGAACTCGTTGAAGCCGATGGTGCCACTGCGGTCAGTGTCGAAGATGCTCATGAGCAGCTTGACGGTGTCAAGATCGAAGGCTGTCATATGATTCCACCGTCAGCGCTCAGGGCTTAATGCTCAGTAGGTGAAGACGACTCACGAGTCCAGTCTCCGTTGATGAGCGCGCGCTCTGTAGATAGGGGCACCAATCAGCACTTTCCTTCCTGATGGAGCATTATTGTAACTACGCACCAAGCTCAACGGCGGTGATCGCGCCCGATCTGTCGTTGTCGACAGTGGAGAACCACTGCCATAGCCTGCACAAAGACAAGGAAGACACAGCGCCCGTTAGATCTCCCGTAGCCGCCCGCCGTGCGCCTCACAACAACAAGAGCACGTACTGTGGATCTGCACCAGGCGGCATACCACGTCCTCCTCCGGGAGCCTGGAATCCTCCTCCGTATCCCTGCACGCATAATCAGATACCAGATCATACAATCAGTTCTCTGCCCGAGGAGATCATAGCCAGATATCTGCTCACAGGTCCAGCGCCGCCGCCGTATCCAGCCGGGGGAGGGGGTGATGAGCCGTATCCGCTGCCGTGGGGTGGTGGGGGTCCACCGTATCCGCCTGGAGGCCCAGGGGGTGGTCCGCCAGGGGGTGCGCCATATCCGCCGCCGCCGCCGTATCCCTGATTCAAATGTCACTCCGTTAGCAAAATCTCGCTCATCGCCCGAGACAACGACGCCGCCGCTTTGCAGGCGACGGCGTCTAATCAACAGCGAGGTGAAAGCAACGCACTCCGTAAGACATGATGAGAGTTCTAGGTAAAGGTGATTAGGGGTAAGAAAGGTGAAAGTCGACGAGAAGAAGCGACGATGCACTCACTGATTATAAGTAGTTGGGGAGATATAAAGGAAGGGCGAAATGAAGATGCTTTGATAACGGGCGGCCGGCTATGTCCGCGTAGATAATTACATCTCATCGGTACTGCCACAATGGCGATGAGAACAAAGGTTGGATTGCGACATAAATAGTCATCAGCGGTGCAGGAACACCAGTTATCTGGTCATTCTGTAGCGAAGTAGCCACCGCTCAAGACAAGGAGCCGTAAGGAAACACGACAACGGGCGATGAATTGATAATGCTAAGTATGTACAACAGGCTTGATTGTATGATCCACAGTTGAGAGAGAGAGAGTAGAAAGAGGAAAATAAAAACATTTGCGGAAGAGGAGGAGAGACAGAAACGGAACAGAGAAACGGAATGGAGGTCTGAGGACGGCGGGATGTGGAGAAAGAGGAGCCACAGACTGGAGCACAGCCAAGTGGTACCTGGCACGGAATGCACAGTCATTCATTCATTTATGAAGACAGACATGTGGCAGTTCATCGTCGCAACACAGCACACCGCGAAGGGCGTCAAAACGAGGTACGCGACGACGCAGACAATTAACATCGCGCGCCCTGATTCGCATGTCAGCGTCCGTCCGTCCCCATCCCAGCAGAAAAATACCCGAATACAGATACCACCCGAAAAGCACATTAAGCGCTCGCGATGACCACGGCTGGCAGCCCACCACCACCGCCTTCCGGCTTCTTCTTGCGCCCATTGCCCGTCCCAACACCGGTGTTCATCTTCCTCTTCTTCGACGGCGACTGGCTGCCCCCACTGTCGCCCTCCACGCTCCCACTCCCTGTCGCGGCTACGGGCGTCCCACCACCCCCACCGCCAAGCCCAATCACAGGGCCAGGCCCAGCCGCGGGAACGACAACAGTGCTGCCAGGACCAGGACCACCACCAGGACCACCACCACCGCCTGTGCCTGCACCGCCGTCGCCGCTCTTGGTTGCTGCTGCTGCTGCCGCAGGAGGCGCCTTCTTCTTCGCGGCCGCGGCCGTGTTGCCGGGCTTGAGGATCTGCCCAATCGGGCCCATCTTGACCTGCGCGGTGCTCGGCCCGTCGTCGGGCAGCGTCAGGTCTGGGTTGGGCGGCGGGAAGCCCACCGGTGGCGCTGACGCACTTGTCGATGGGTTCGGCGCACCGCTGGGCAATGCCGACGCGGAAGGCGCGGGCTGCAGGACTAGAGGCGCGGTAACAGGCATAGCAGGCAACGTCGACGTGCTGGCGGTCGCAGGCATGGCTGGGAGCGTGTTTGCGCCGAGCTTTGGCCCTTGCAGCGGCGGCGGCATGGTTGGTCCAGGCAGCCTGCCCCCCACCATCGGCCCAGACAACACAGGCCCAGGGGCGACCGCTGGCAACAGGGCCGCGTTGGCCGACGCAAGCACCGCGAACCGACTTTGGTAATACGGCTTGAGCAGGCCGATCTGGTCGTCCACTTTGCCTGCGGTGAGCGGAACGAAGGGCGGCGGGGGCGGGTATGGTGGTGGAGGTTCGGTAGGTTTGAGTCTGTTTCCAATAAATAAATAAATAGCGAATAAGTGATTGAAAAAGAAAAGAGGATACATACGCAGTCGGCTTGTTCGCCCCCTTCTTCCCCTTCAGCATCCTCTTCGGAATCGTAAGGTTCGTCATGCCAAACTCCTCCGTCAGCCCCAGCTCGCGGAAGCCGAGATAATCCTCGCCCAGGAGATCGGCAAAGTCGCCCAGCGCCAGCGCGCCCGTCTCGTCTTCGCCCTCGGAGTCGAAGAGGCCCTCGTCTTCGAGCATCTCGCCGGCGGTCTGTGAGTATAAGGAGAGAATGGATGAGCAAGGAAGGAGGATGGAAGGGAAGCTGGGACACGTACCGTCTCGCGATATGCGCCGACGAGCTTCTTCTCCAGCTCGCCGAGGCGGACGCCGTACCGCTCGACGTCGTCGGAGATGTACCGTTCCAAGTCCTGGATCTTTGACGACCCGCTCTCGAACAGTGTATGCAGAATGATTTCCTGTTGAAAAAAATTCAAATCAGCCACCATTGAACAAATTTAATAAAGTTATTGAAAAAACACACCTCAGGAGACATCGTCTTCCCAAACTTATCCGTCAAAAACCGAATCGTCCTTCCCACATTGCTCAAATACTCCGCCATCACGCCGCCCAGCACATCCAGCGCCACGCTCGACGTGCCCTGGAAGCCCGCATGCTCGAGGATCTTGTTCGTCGACCAGTGCATGCAGTCCGACGCGCTCTGCTCGCCAATCTCCACCCCGCCCGCCATCTGCCGCGCCGCTCTCGCATCCGCACTCGGTCCTGGCGGAGCAGCAGCTGTTGACGCCAAGGACGGTGGAATGGCTGAGGAAGGCGCCAGCCCGCGCATGAGCATCCACGGCCGCTCGTCGATCACATCTTCCACCACGTCCTCCTCTCCGTACGCCGCTGGCGCGCTCATCCCGCCACCACTGAATCCCGCGCCACCGCCGCCCCCAGACGGCCCGCCATCACCCGCCATGGCGCCGTCCTCGTCCTCGGGAGGCGCCGTCGCCGCGTTCAGCGCCGCGAACTTGTTGTGCGTGTGCCGCACGCGCCGCATCGTCTTGATGTTGTTGTTCATCAGACTGAGCAGCGCCTTGGGGTTCGACGGCGGCAGCGCCAGCTGAGCAGCTTTGGCCTTGCTCTTCTTCTTGACCTTCTTGGTCGGTGAGGATGAGGATCTCCGCGACGATGATGCGAGGCCAAAGGGGATCCCAGGGAGGCCGTTCCCGAGGAGGGCGTCACTCTGCACGGCGCCCCACCACAGCTGGCTCAGGTCGTCCGTCTCATCGCGCAGCGGCGTAGGCACCTGCGACACAAAGCGCGCCCGCTTGCGGGGCCTTTCCGCGCCGTTCAGCTGCATCTTGCGCTTCTCGCCCGGGGACCCGTCCTCCATCTTCACATCCACCCCGTCGCTGTCGTCGTCCCCGCCCGCGGGCATGATCTCCACCGTCGGCGGCGCGAGCTCGCGCAGCGCCTGCTGCAGCCCATTCCGCTGCTGTTTCGATGACGCCGCCCCGACCTCGCGCTCCAGGTGCAGAAACCGCGCCATGCCCTCCGGCGTGCGGATAATGGCCGGGCTGTCGCCGAAGTCCACATCGCCCCTCCGACTCTTTGCAGGCAGAATGATCGTGTTCGGTCGGCCGCTGGTCATGCTCGAGATGGAGGAGGAGCGGGTATGCGAGGAGCCACGGCCGTTGAGATAGCCATTATTGTTGCTGCTGTTCGTTCTGCTGTGGCCGCCGTTGATTCGGGGGCGGGCGATGCCTGCTATTGGCGCTGGGAGATCGGAGGGGATGGGTGGGTCGCTGCGCTCCTTCCGGTCGGTGATGTATCTCAACAGGCGCTCTGCTTTGACCTTTAGTCTGTGCACACACGGCCGCAGGGGGTGGCTCTGCAGACAATTAGCTTTTACTTTTCAAGTGGCCTGACAGATGCCCGACGCACCTCAGCCGCGTTGTAGGTCAGACAATTATTCCAGATGAGGTCGAGGTCATCTCTAAACTCGCGCTTGGACTTGTAGTGCTTCGACTTGACCTTCTTGAGCATTGTCTGAAAGTCCATCGGGTGTTGGATGACTGCACCAGCGTCAACATCACAGTTGGTTAAGGTAAACCGCCACACACCATCGTAGTAGTCCGGGACCTCCGTTTTCGACACCGGCTTCAAGAACGCCTCCGCATCGCGGTTGTCCTGCACAGAATACGGTTAAACGCGTCCGGGCGAGTGGCACATCACGTACAATAGTGATAGTCTTCAAGTCAACCAGGAGCCCCTCGAGCGAGTCGTAGAAGGGGTCCGTGAGCTTGTTGTTGTTATCGTATGTCTGGCGCTAGCAGAACGAGTGAATAGGCGCCAGTCCGGGTTAAAGCATATCCACCTACCCGACCCTCCTTGACGGTGGTGAGCAGCAGCCTGAGGTCGCCAGCGGGCTTGATGTGACTCTCTGTGAGGGTCCTCAGGAGATTCTGGAGGCTGTCAGCAGGATTCTAGGATGGATTCGGTCGCTGTTGCTCACATTCATCGTCGGCGATGATGGCAGGAGGAAACCAGGCTTTCAACGGACGCCGAGCACAGCCACGGTGGACTACTCTTTAAAATCACGTGAGGTACATTCGTCGAAGTGGACATCCATGGACCATGATACTCAGGGCCTGGAATATCTCAGAGTTTATAAGGTAATCGAGCGACGAGGATGGTGCCGTTTCAACAGATTGTTTTGTTTCCCCTCCACCTTTAGCCTAAGCACAGGAATAATTGCCCAGATAAAAATCCGGCCAGAAAGAGACGCTTGGGCGCAGCTTGAAGCTCTCTCTGCCTGGTCCAAAGTGCCTGGTCCGCTGAGCATAACCAGAAAATGACGAGGTAGTGGCACACAAGTACTCAACACACCATGTGCCTAGTAAGGTAGACGCCTGGATGCATGTAATTAAAGCCGCTAATACTTACAAAGCAGAGGAGCCGGAGTGGCAGGGACTTGGTATACCATAAGTCACTGCAGGAATGTACATTAATTCGGAGGGACAAGTGAACTCGAATCAGAAGACCTCCGCGCACATGGATAGTGAGAACTGCCTTTCACTGGAAAAAATAAATACAAGGCTCTGGACTCGTACGTGCGCAATTTGAGCTGCTTAAATTCACCTGACCAAATCCTGATCATGACTCGTGAGCTACATTACAGCTTCATATACGCTTGCAAAGGACATGATCTATCACGCGCGGTGAAATAATTGAGAAGCATTTCCGAGTCTTCTCTTTACCCATCTGTGCTAATTATAATCAACCTCAACTATAGCGGATTGTTGAGTTCGGTACAGTAGACGTGAGACTCTCACAAGGGGGGGAATTTGGATCTGGGATTAATGGTCATAGGAGCCTATACTAGGTAAATGAGCTCCTGATGAATAATTAATCCAGTTTAGTTTGGCGTTGAGTTGTCAGTTGGTCAGGCGACAATAGGCGCTTATCTTCATGAAGGATGATCATCTGATGGCCGGGGTCATCATTCCCAGAAACCCGCAGAAGAGATATTTGTGAAGTGAATATTCATGCATGAATATATGAGATCGACAAGCTAGGGATTCACCGCATTTCTACTTGAAAACGACCTACTGAGTTCATGCGTGATAGTGCGTAGCACATACAACCGTCCCAATACTGTGTACGTTGGTAATCCCACAATTGTTCGGCTAATTATGTACACACTTTGCCTAAGGAGTATGTTTTTGGTACACAGTAAATTTTTGACGACAATACCCTCATAGAAAGCCTTCATAAAAATCCCCGTTTATTTTTCAAGTGGAGTTTGTATAATTATGTATCACATACTGGAAAATGAAAAGACTCAGAGATTGACTCAATGCCAAGCGCGCCTTACGCCGGCTGCTTTTGCTTCACCGGTGTTCAATGTGATCTACGGATTGCTGAGTATCATGATGATTGGTTGTATTTCCTTGCACCGCCGCCCGTCCGCGTCATAGGCCATCATCTTATTTACGATCATCCTTACGAACACAAGTTGTGCTGTTGACCAACTCTTAACAATTGCAAGCTGCCGAAAAAGTTGCAAGTGATGATTGGCACAATTTGGAGTCGTAACCAAAGTTACACGGAGGACTACAAACTCGTCCGAACTTGGTTCAAACACCCACAGCACCGTGGGAACCGAGCGATTACCCAATACTAGTAAATTTGTTCCAGTTGTTCCAGACATTCATTTGTCCACAGTCCACTTCTACTAGATCCTATCCCATCCAATTTTCTATGGGGGCTCACTTCTATGATGAAAGTCCGTCCGGACCTTATGAACAAGAAGCCAGACTACGCCCTCTCGCGCCACTTTTACGCGCTGGCATCCCATTTGTGGTTATAGCGGACGATGCATTGTCTTTCGTACACCGGGTCCCCATTGTACTCAGCTCAGAGATACAATTACTTGTACCCGACAACCTCGTATCTACGGCCGCCCGCGTTCTCTGTGCGGGTGGTTCGTATCGTGTCACCGAACCCAATCCCGGTACGGCATGGAGCTCTTTGGTTTTACCAACAGCGAATTATGGCCCAAATCCTTGGGGTCAGACGTTCAGCGCCTGGCTTGCCCACACATCTCCTGACGTGGTCGAGCGACAATACTGGCAGAACCCTATGGAGATCCTCATCCATCCCCAATCGTCTTTCCACTTCGACGTCCGGGACACGTCGCGGACATGTCTCAACCCAGAGCCACCATCGAGTGACCTGGCCTCTATCCGCTTTCCGACGTGGGCTGCGTTTTTCGACATGGTGGTGGATACTCGCTTCCAACCCCCTGCTCCGCAGTTCAAAGTGTTCTCCTACCTATCAACTTGCGAGCACTACCTGGTCGTATATTCACTCTCCGACATCGAGGGCGCTCTGTTTGAGAACGAGCCATATCATGGAGATCATCATACGTCCGACTTTAAGCGTCTTCTTCCTCAGTGCTGGAAAGCGCTCGATGAGGTGAAGGACGAGAATAAGCTGCGTCTTGCCCGTGGCTTGTTGGGCTCTGGAGTTCGCTATGAGGCGGAGCACCTTGAGCGAAGTCTTATCAAACGGGGCACAGCGTGCGTATTATTCGTTCCCGGAAACATATGCGCTCAGGTTCTTATTTTATTGCGCAGGCTAGGGAAAGGACTACCGCCTCCAGCAACGCTGCTATATCCTGATGGTGTAACTCCAAGAAAAGCTCCTGTATATCTCCGGTAGGTTTTATGGACAACCTGATACCAAAATCTCTGACAATCGATTCACTCTACAGAAAGCTTCAAACAAACTATGTCGCCGAGAAACCCACATTCGACCTACTCTACCGTAAATGGCCCAGACTATTTCGACACCTTCCCAAGTTCTAATAAATTATCTAACACATGCCATGTATCTAACCCGAATCTCCCCCATTAGTTATCATTATTGTTATTTATGCCTTTCCTTCATATGCTACGGGGGAAGTGGAATGGGGCAGGCAAACTGCCGGTTGCGCAAATTTGCGAAGTGGGGTAAGGACGCTTCATGTCTCTTTCATAAATTTGACTAGAAATACCTACAGGCTAAGGAACGACAGGACTCGTTGATGGCTGGCGCGTGGCTCAAGTGGCTCAAGTGGATGCAGCAATACCGAAGTAGTCATCGCACTTTGATTCTCGCACTTTCTGATTCGAAAATGTTTATGACCACTTCGATTCATCTACAATTCTGTGATCCAGTGAGATCGGAATCTTGTCAACCGCACAAGTCCAAAAGCACCTGATTATCTTGTGCTCTTGTGTTTGAACGCCCACAACATCGTGGGAATCGGATCAAGGCTTCTGATCAGCTCTAGTAAATTTGCTTTTGAATTTGTTCCAGTTGTTCGAGACATTGTTCAGACACTCATAATTCCATTCTTCCACAGTCCGAGAGCCTGTCCCATTCAATTCACGGTCAATACATCTATGGGAGTTCAATTCTACGATGAAAGTCCGTCAGGACCCTATGAACAAGAAGCCAGACTACGCCCTCTCGCGCCACTTCTACGCACCGGCATTCCATTTGTAGTTATAGCAGAGGATGCAATGGCTTTCGTACACCATGTCCCCGTTGTACCCTGCGCGGAGATACAACTACTTGTCCCCGACAATCTCGTATCTATGGCCGCCCGCGTTCTTTGCGCTGATGGCTCCTATCGTATCACCGCGCCGAGTCGCAGCTTGAGATGGTGCCCTTTGGTCTTACCGAAAGTGGGACGTCCTTACGATGGGCCAAATGTGTGGGGTCAGACGTTCACTGCCTGGCTTGCTCATACTTCTCCTAAAGTAGTCAAGCGACAATGAGCATATGTTCATCGACAGAAGAAAGATATCCGTTACGCTTCAACATTTCAATCTTCGGCGACTAATACATTCAGGATGCGGCCACGACTCACGAACATGCCACCCTGCTGATGACATCTTTTGACATCTTCGCTGCTTACCAGGCTGCTACCTCAACACTCAGAAAACCCAGTCCACTCAAGGAAGATTGCATGGGGGTACACATTCTTATTCATGAGTACTGCACAATAGTAGCGAGACACAGGTTAAATACAAGATTTTGGGCATTGAAATAACCACCAGGAGGTCATATACGACTCATTGAACGAATACTACCGTGGCCTGAAACCGAAAGTAAACATCCCCGAGGACGGTGTAGACGAAAGCGTGGGGGCAGCTGGGGGCGCTGGCGCTGCTATAGGCGCTGGTACAGGCACTGGAGCGCCGAAGAGCGAGGTGGTGGGTGCCGGTCGTGGCGCCGTCAGCGAAGCAGTAGCAACGGGAGCAGCAACAGGATTTTGGACTGCAGTCAGTTCTGCGGAAGTCATTTCACGGCCATATAGCAGGTATGCCACTCGGAACTCCTAGAATATTTACGAGATCAGAAGGATTCTAAGCAGCGTTGTTCCGCGTTAAGAGCGGGCGCACCTCAGGCGAGTGCTTATCGTAACCAGGCCGCGCAGAAACGTTCTCCATTGTTTCCCCTTCTACCTTGACTGTAATCGGCCCTGCGACAGGCCCTGTTTCTGCCATGAAAGGCTGTGGCACAACTTCTGCTGAAGGGGTTTTGTTGCCCGTCAGATACGCATAATATCTTAGTTCCTATAAAAACAGTCAGCACAACTTGACGTTTTATCCGACACCCCCGAATAGCAGATACGCCGTGGAAGAAGAACGATAAGCACAGGCGACTCACCTCAATGCTAAAGAATGCAAATTCCGGCATCGCGCTGATAGCATAATACTTCTCTCCCGACGCTCCTGAAGGAGCCGGCGGACCTTGAGTCATCGTGAACACCTGCGCGGCGGGAAGTTGTTTCGGGTCCGTTATCCGGGGCTTGCCTGTCGTCGATCCCGACGCAGTCACCGAAAACAATGAGGCTGGGATGGTACTAGAAGCAGTGAGAGGATTGAGTGGTGGAGGAGGTCCCCCCGTAGGAATGAAAGGAAGCATGATGGGTTTGAAGAGGGGCGGTAGATTGAGAGTTTTGCGCACGAACTCGTCTGCTGGCTCTTGTGGCACGGGCTCTGGTGCGCGGCCTTTGGAAATGTAGGCTTGTAGGTAGTCATCGCAGCGCACTTCCTATAGGTACATGGTTCAAGTTGGCGTAGATGGTGGCTTTGGTTGGGTGATTGAAGTGACAGGAGAACTTGAATGGGACGCACCTCGAATGATTTGTTCTGAGGCCCGGTAGCGACGACGGCCTCGGCGATGCTCATGAATTGTCCGTCTATGCTCATTTCTCCCGTATTCCTTCTTTGACTTCAATCTTTCTGCGATAATTCGTCGTTTTGAGGGTGGATGTGATGTTCGATGCTCGTCCGTTGCTTCGTCTTCGTATGTTCGTCCTCCCTTCTTTTGTATAGGATGAGCACAACGCGGTACTCAACTTTACTTCCCTTCAGTACTGCTTTCCTTAAATCTCCGGGGTGGTGATTGTGCAAGAATCAAGCAAGATTGGAAATGCGTGCAGACAGATGCACTCTCCTATGTTGACTTCACTTGATGATGAAGAGGGGCTTCGGCTTCAAGCTTGTTCAACAAGAGTAAGTTCCGAATATGTCTGGGGAGTCTGTGGATGTTGACAGTTCCAGCCTACAGTATTCTGGCCGGATATCGGTACTAGAGGTAGCAACAGCACGTCAATGCGTCGAAGTCTAATGCGACAGAGGTATAGCATGAAATTGTCGGGAGACAAGTTGTTGATTGAGGCACCACAAGTGGTTGATTGATGGCTGATTGATGATGGCCCCACGAGTTTCGCAACTGGCCGGGCCCTTGCCAAAAGGCCCAGGCTGGCAGTACTACTGTAATATTTGTTAGTGAGCCTTGAATCGAAAGTGAGATCTAAATCCACCATGAATGCCTTTCCGTTCAAAGTCGTTAATTTGGTGCAGTCGGGGGACACCTTTTTTTTTTGTTTTGAAAAAACTATGGCACTGAGTCCAAATATTTTTGATAGCGTTTTATGGTCCAACTTCGGTCTGGTGACCAGGAAGATTAGACAGCACCCGAAATATATATTTTTTGGTCAGATGTAGTCGACAAATTCCGAGCTTTAGAGCATATCACAACAAAAACACTAAAAAGAATAGCATTCGAGACCCCGGTGCTGGAAAGAAAGTATAGGGCGTCTGTTTCAAACGCATAGTGGACATTCATCCCCATAGCATGTTTATAAGTCATAGTTACGACCTACTTGCTGTATCACTCAGCGCCACTCACTTGAATGAAACTACCAGCATCTTCAAAGCAATTGCTTGAAATTTAAATGCATGTAATATTGACGAAAATACTACAGAATGGGGAGAAATTAAGCCTCAGAAGCGGTTCAGCAGAGAGAAAGCATTTCCGTTCCCTTGTTGTGTAGCACTTACTGAAGGTCGTACACAGATTGAATAGAAACTGCCTCAATTCCCTGGTCTGTCGTCAATGGGGGCCAAAAACAAGGGCCATTACACGATATCAGGTGCTTCCGTGCGAAATCGGTTCCCAAAGTGGAACTGTCGCGTCGCGTCCCCAATTTCCTTCTTTCGTCCAAACCACCATCATCTTCCCCCTTTCCTCGATGTATTTCGCCTCTTCTTCTTCACCACCCCACGATTAGTATTTATCCAGGTCGATTATTCTGCAAGTCCTCTTTGAAATCCACAAGAACCGCACCGCTCGTTCCAACTCGCTGCACGACTCATCACAATTTCAACCACATTGTTTAAACCGAATCACATTGACTGTAAACCAACGGAGCAATGAAGAACTCCCCGTTCAAAGATCGTCTACGCAAGGCACAGCGTGCAGAGGACCCGGCGTCGTCGACTCCTGCGCCGACTCCTCCCAGGGTTCACCGGACATTCGGCTTACCACCGATGCTCTCAACACCAATATTGGACCCAGGATTAACCACCGGCGAGAGCAGCAGCAGTAGGCCCGAGACACCATCGGACCCATTCAACTTTTCAAGAGTCCCGCCGATGACCCCCTCAAAATCTTACGGCGATAGATTCGTGCCGTCAAAGGATTCGGGTGACCTAAGGACATCTTATCACCTCAAAGATGAAGGGAGCAGTTCGACCCCATCGAAGAACAGGATTATACCCTCTGAATCTGACGCTCAGAAAGGTATGGATCTTGCTCGTCCGCGCCACTTTAACTTATGTGCCACTAGAGCAAGCAAATGGTGTTTTCGGTGCAATACTCCATTCAGAGGTCACTCCTTCATCCCCACAAAGACCCGTATCGCCTACGAGGCCGGTTGCGTCCGGCTCAACAATTGTACCACCAGCGACTCCAACGCGCAAGCAGCGCATATTCACCTACAATACACCCAGCCGAGACAAACCCAGCACACCCTCTCGCCGTCTCGACGCCACCACCGATGAGGCATATTACTTGAGCCCGGTACGGGCAGAAACCCAGAGAATCCTCGGCACACCGCAGGCACCGCTACGAAATGTGTGCAAGACGCCATACCGAGTCCTCGATGCCCCAGAACTCGCAGACGACTTCTACCTCAACTTAGTTGACTGGTCAAGCACAAACGTGCTCGGAGTGGGTTTAGGCTCGTGTGTGTACCTATGGACAGCTGCGAATGCTACTGTCTCTAAGCTGTGCGACCAACAGCCCGCGAACGACACCATCTCGTCAGTCTCATGGGTGCAGAAGGGCACGACGCTTGCCGTAGGTACCGTCTCAGGGAGGCTGCACATATACGACGCAGAGACGCTGCAGCTACAACGCACGTATCCGCAAGCACACGGACAGCGTATTGGCGCGCTCGCATGGAGCGGCAGCGTGCTCTCGAGTGGCTCACGAGACCGGACCGTCGTCCACCGTGACGTTCGCGAGCGCGACCATCGCCCATTCAAGCGCTGCACTGGTCACAGGCAGGAGGTTTGCGGTCTCAAGTGGAGTGCGGAGGGCGGTGCGGGCCAGGCGGGCGCGCTACTTGCGAGTGGCGGGAATGACAACAAAGTTTGTATATGGGACTTGCGGGGCTCACGGCGGGCAGCGGCGGGGGCTTCCACCGGGGCAGGAGCAGCTGCGGACGAGACGCCTGGGGATGCACCGATATTCAAGTTCCATGAGCACACGGCGGCGGTCAAGGCTCTTGCTTGGGATCCACATGTGGCCAACTTGCTTGCGACGGGAGGAGGCACACAAGACAAAACAATTCGATTCTGGAATACACAAAATGGGACGCTAATAAATCAGTTGGACACAGGGAGTCAGGTGCGCACCTCATTTGTCTCAAATCTTATCTTTTGCTCACTTTCCCTCCTGTCAATCTCAGGTCTGCAACCTCATCTGGTCAAAAACCTCGCATGAGCTTGTGTCGACGCATGGGTTCAGCAGCACAACGGCGCAGAACCAGATCTGTATTTGGAAGTACCCAACGCTGAACATGGTTGCGTCCCTCACTGGGCATACGAATCGTGTATTATACCTTGCCATGAGCCCAGACGGCGAAACAATTGTTACTGGGGCAGGCGACGAGACGCTGCGCTTTTGGAACGCGTTCCCCAAGCGTGAAAGGAGCGTCAGAGAGCGGGAGAGTGTTCTGGACCACGGAAAGCTGATTCGGTAGTGGGACGCTGAGTCTTCCAGGAGCAGCTCCTGGTCGAGGACATGACTCTATACTTCGCTTCTTCCTTCACTTCTGCTAGCAGCATACCCAACGAGATGCCACCGTCGACTTCCGAGAACGCACCACCTCGCCCACGCCCTCCACCCTGCGACGTCGGCAGGCTGACTACAGCTCCCTCTCGCTCTTCCTTGTTTCTATTACTTTTTTGTTTTCTTCCGTATCGCTTTGTTTCTTCCGGAATGTATATTTATACGTCTCTTTCCCCGTTCCCATTTTTTGTTTTTGTTTTATCCACCCTCTCGTCTTATGTTTTCTCTTGTGCAATTCACTGACTCCTGGGATTTGCTTCACCCAAATCCCATTGACCCACATATTATTCATACCTGCCGCCCACCCGGACCTGGACTACACGGAGGCCTGCACGCGGAGGGTTTTTCTTCCGTGACATCCTAGATCCCATGCCGTGATCTATCGTGACTGGGACGTCAAATTAACTCGCGATTGTCCATAGGTGTGAGTGATTGATCTGTATGCGCCAACCCCTCGCAGTGCACGCTTGAGGGGTCCTACTTTATTTCTTACCCTGTTCGCGCAGCTGATCCTCGCTGGTTTTGTTCACCGCTGCCGGTTTCTTTCTTCCCTGTTTTTCCCTATAAATCCCGATGGACTTCGACCCCTCTCTTTTTCTTCTTCTGACGTTTCCTTCCTCTTAATTTCCTCTCATCTTCTCTGATGCTGATCCCTTGTTCTCCATTCTATGTTCATCAATCACTCCCATCCATCCCCATTCCCCATCCATCCATCCGTTTTATTCGCAAATTCCAAGAAATATCCAACTGTGCCATAGTAGTCTCTCGTCCTTCTCTTCTCATCTCATATCTATAAACATAAATCAACCTATCATTCCATCTCTATGGTCTATGCCTACCTCTACCACTACCTCTACCCTAGCCGTATCCATACCTGTTCCATACACCATACTCCCTCGATTACCCCTTCAGCCTGACGCGCCCTTTCCCTATCCTTAAGCTCCACCAATATGATCACGAATATCATCCACTCTACAATACAAAATGAAGAATTACTTACTCAATCCCATCAACCTCCTAGGTCAGATCGTTGGACTAAGCCTTTTCCCGCTTTGATACTGACCTGTATCTGTATCTGTACCGTCCTGTCTGGCTGTATCGCCCATGTATATGCTGAAGTATGCCGTTTGCCATCACATAACACCAGCTCGGAGCTTTGATATGCGTTCCGCGCTTCTGATAATGAGTGGCACACGTGGTTTGAATAGCTTTTGTAAGTGTGAATAACGTGTCGTACCAGTATCCCCGGTCTTGCCGTTACTCTACGTATGTCACTCAATCCCGCGTGGAGGTAGATAGGCAAATCTCAGCAATTCAATGGGCGCCAGAGATTACAGGTACAAGGGGAGGAAATCACATAAGCATAGCGTATACATCGTTTCATTCCTGGTCTAATGAATAAAAATAAAAATAATTCGTTGTTGAGCGTGGGCGTTCGTCATGGTGGTGAGCAATACAAAGCATAGCAATTGCAGTGATAGTACAAGGTTTTACGAGCGAAAGCGAGGAAAGCAATGACGGAAGATCCAGGGTGGCTCCATTCTATCGTCGGAGCGGATTCGAAGACGTCGTGGAGGGCATTGGAATGGTGTATCTGCTGCACAGCATCGAAATCCTATCAAGGTAGGAGTTGTGAATGGTAACTAGGCGTGCGATGTCCACCGTCTTTTCCGTTTCGGTCCCGTCGCGGTACATGGCTTCGATAACCTTGTTTAACAGTGACACGCACATGGCGTACTTGTCTACCGCTTCTCGTGGGCTCCCTGCTAGGGTATCGAGCTCGACGGCTTTTCGTGCGTGCTCGAGGGCGATTTTGACCATGGTTTCTCTGCCAATGGAGGCCATAGCGAGGAATGCGGTCGAGTCGGAGGATAGGATATGTGTCCTAAGTAGCAATGGCATTGACCGGCGCCTGTTCACAAAGTCGTCAAACACAGCACGGAGAAGAAAGGTACCCAGAGCGACATACAAATGCGCAAAGCAATGGTTTTAGACGTCGAGAAACGGGGGGATATGTCGTGAAGGAGCCTCTTACCCATGCCCTTGAAAAGCAAATCCGAGGTACGTTACTTTCGGATTCTAGCTGCCCAGCACACACTCAGGGTGTGGGTGCGTGTCACGGAGAAGCAATGACGGTTTGATAGGCCTGTTGCTATTTCATATCGCTCCTGCCTGGCGAAGTGTCTGGAGATCTGAAAGCCGGCATCGCGCTGGTGACAAAAATGCAAAATTGCGAAGTGGCTATCCGCGAATTTCGCATTTGCACACTCGCGCGCGTCTCGCCTTTTGCTATATTTGCCTGGGGCCATGTCCGTGGAAAGCCCGGCAGTGTCATGTCCTGGCATTTGTGGGACCCCTCCCGAGCATCATATGAGCGACTAGGGAATTCGAAGCCTTGAGCGTGCGCGGCACAGTAAGTAGTGTGCGATGCGTACAGCAGAGTGAGCCCGGGATGCGGAATCCAATATTCAAAATTAATGACTGCATACCTCAACGATCAGACCCAAACGAAGCGCGTGCGGATGTAGCAATCGTCATAACCCAGAGAGAATAGAGTTGTAAATGTCAATCATGGTGGCGTTCTACGCAAGTGCACCGTCAAACATGAACAACGAAGCAAGGGCGATTGAGTCGTACTCTGTTCCATACAAGTAAACAGTTCTGTTTATTTCCTAGTTTACCAGCTCTGTTTATTGCACCACGATGCAATCATGATCTACAGATGGTATCTAGTATCTCTAGACCGGTGTACGGTGCTACGACGTCATATCAGGTACTAGAAGAAAGCAAGCGCCCGTCCATGCATCTTCAATTATACATATTCACATGATGCTAACCGGCGGTGATGGTCGCTTGCATTATAATCCTAATAATCCATATTTCCAAGGATGCATGGTGGGTTATGCGATATAATATCAATCCGGGTGCCGGAGTGGGCGTGTAGGCTGTGGCTCCTTGTGGCCCAGGCGCGGGCGTCAGGGGGTACTTGTGGGTACTGTCATCATTCTTTACGGCCGAATATATTTCAGAACGGGTCGGAAAAAAGCTTGCAGGGACAATTAGAGCCACATAACAAGACAATGCTGGCTAGATCCTGGTCTGATTCTAACCACTTTATGTAATTTTTAATCCCATTGCGAAGACATCTCCGTCGGGCTTATGGATGGCGATTGTGGCTGTTGGGTTTTTGAGTCCGATACCAGCGTAGATGAACTTCAAAGAGGGTTTGCATTTGCTGGCCTTCTTCATTGGATGTATTACTACAATCGCAATTTGAACAAGACCCCTGATGGACAACTAAGAATGTGGGGTACTACAAAAGTACCTTGATTTGTAGCAATATAATTCAGTCACGCGCTGTATGTCGTTGTCTGTAGGACTCGGAAGGTTTAGCCACATATTTTTAAAGTAACCCCGCTTCAATCTACTTACAAAGATACCCATTTGGGATTCCATCGGTATTGTTCGAACATTCCTACACGGACTCTACAAGATGCCCTGCATCCAGAGTGCCTGTGCATAACAAATGGTTACTAGAATTTTGTGGATTCCCAATTTCCGGGCAGATCAGATTGAAATTCACGCATCCACGCGATTTCGAAGGACTCGACTATATGCTCGTAATTCCATGATGTCAATGTCTTTTACGACAGACCGGGATATACTCTATGCCGCGCGCTTGACTGTGGACATTCCCGCTTTCTGGGATGCAATAGGTCCGAAAGTTATGACTATTGTGACAAGGCTATCTATGAGTACAGTAAAAGACTATCCAAGCTCCTCAGCTCCCAAGACTGGTCTGTACATTCATATCAGATAAGATGTAGCCGAGGGGAGCGACTATAATATTCTGGAGCCTCGTCTCGGAAGAGAATAGTTATGTAAACAAAATGCATTTCGCTCGCCAGAAAAATGTCTACATAGTTCCCCAACACTCTCTTGAATGTGGGTACCTCACTGACGCCGCCGATTGCCATGTGATCTAATCAGCCAGGCAAGGTGGCTTCCGAGCTCAGATGCATCCCAATCCATAACAATGATCTACACCGGTGTCCGATTTTCAAGGCAGTGACTCGCCCTGTGGTCCGAATCATTCGAAGAAGCACTAGATATGCTACAGACCTTGCGGCGACAATGATCCAGGACGCACATGTACTTTCATGGTCTCAGGACAATAATTCTTAGATGACCTCAGATGCATCAAGATTGGATCAGATTAAGCTGGTTTTGGCAGCGAACCCTGGTGAGGAGTAGTTGAGCCTGAGACCTCCTGCCGAAGCGTTTACAGCAGATGAAGAGGTGAAGCAAACGAGGATATGCTTCGCACAACGTTGCGTCGATAATTATAAGGCGTGAGACGCGTATGGATAACATGTATATCTTGAGCCCGAAATTGCATCCTTCGGATTACAAGAAAACGCCCCTTTTCGCCTCCTAAAAGATACTGACCACGGATTTAAGAGCTTAGGCTGCTCTGCTTGAGCATCAAAAAAACATCAAGGAACTCAAGACAGAATTTGAACAAATAACACTGTGTCATAGCAGCAAATCTTTGTCAGCCCCAGTCGGCCTTAATCCATCATCCCAGAGTCTGGGCTTCCAGAAGCGACGGTGGAAGGTGCATCAATCGCTTTTGGCTACTCTCCTGCATACATACTAACCACGGTCGGCACGGATGTGCAAAGTCTTTTTTGAGGAAGATTTTGCTACGAACCAGTTGTTGCGCTATTTCGCGGCAGCGTGTCTTCAGACGATACCAACTCATCTCTTCCGCTTCAATCTTGTGAATTTGAGCCCCCCTCTTATGCTGCATCTGTCTTTTTTGTCCCTAGACTTTTCGGCCTAGATCTACGCCATACGTCTCTACGGCTCTGTTGTGGTTTCAGCTCGCAATCTCAGTGAAGAGAACAGAAACAGTCATGACAGCTCTGGAAAAAGTAGATGACATCTAAGCATGATGAAGCCTATGTACAGTGGTTTATACTATACTTACTGTCAACAGCACGAGCAGGTCTATCCAGCCGAGCCACTGTAAGTCATTCAGCGGGCGCTTATTCTAAAAATAGCACAGGCATCAACAACGGCATGCCACAATGATCATTTTTAGCCACGGTTGTGCGATGATCATATACTACTTATGCAAGGCAGTATACCAAGGTCACCACCCGCGAGATCAATGAGAGATTATCGCGGGGACGAACTACAGAAGTAATGTCGAGAAATGCATCCAGTGAAGTGCCGACCGAGAATTGACCATAGGACAGGTGCACATGTCATTTCATGCCAACTCAATCCACGTCCACCGGTATACTGAGCTTTAGAAGACACTGCGCGCAGTTCCGAGTAAATGGCCGGTCCACATCATCATCAGACACCTCTGTCCAAGGATGCAGTGACAAATGTTCGGTTTGAAGCCGAGCGTGCTCTGTCTGGACATGACTTATATTTCCGCCGATTCGAAAGCATCAATCTAAGCTTGCATTATTTCCTGCAAACGGATGAGCTCAATTGCCCTGTTGTTTTACTATTCTAGGTAACGGACGTCGATAGGTGAAGGTGCGGATGCACACGCGGCATAGGACGGCATGATGTGACAGCACCAAATTGCGGTTGCATCGGCTTCGACCTCGGTAGGATATCAGCCGCCGGCGAACCGGGGAGCACTTCACATTCTCCTTTGAGATGTAACCGCCCAGGATACCTCGCAGGTCCTATATTCAGAGCGATGTGCATTGAGGGGTGAAGAGAAAGGATCGACTGCGGACCGAGTGGCTGGATTCATTCATGGCTGATTCCTCATCATATCTCATACTGACAAAGAGGCACTCATGGACGTCATCTTAACGAAGCGATGACCGCACGACAGGTTATCTTCACCATAAGTAAACGGCATCAAAACTTCTCAATCGCAAGTACCATTAGACATTAAAAACCCGATGAGCCCCATGGAAGCTAGACCTACAGGCATATAATTCATTGAGAGTCAATATCAAAAGGCGTGAGAGTGAAGATGAGCGCCAGACTAATACCATATCATAATCCTCTAGAGCAATCATTAATATTGCATCTCCTAAACAGATCACGTAGGTGCCTCCATGACATCTTTTGTGTCTCTAGATCTAAGACCCAAACGTATCAACTAGATCATAATACAGTCCACAATGACACGCTACATATGCTGACAATAGGATACTTTGTTGATCAAACTAAGAGTGATGCGTAGTGATGTATGTGACGATCAGTAATGCAGCCCGATATGGAAATCGATACACCAAACCGGGCAAGGTGGGTTGATTACATATTTCCTAATATTTCCTACGGTTGAACGAGCGTACACGGATGTACAACGAAGTTTAACAGCCCATAAAGTTTGCTAAGCATGTTCCCTAAACATGCTCAAAAAGGGTTTTGAAATGAAAATTGGGCAACCCCTTACAAAGTTGACGTCTCTACTGCGGGTCCAGGGTTAGAGCCAAATTGTACTACTCTATATCACCGGATCATGTTGTTGGAGTAAACAAGCATGGCATGATTTTTGGGCAAGAGGAGGGATGTCTTCAAAGAAACATCATAATAGGATAATGACTCGAGTACATGGTATAACGACGAGTTGTGTACGAAAGGTAATTTGTGGATGAGAATAACTGTATCAAACCGCCGTAGGAGTAGCCTGTAGGCACTCACTCATGATATTCTGGACCTTGGGCTCGACTTTTCTCAATTCATCAAGGAGATTATCCTGTAGGCATTGTCAGAAATGATTGCACCATCCTGTACACAAAATCGACATACCCAAATTTTATTCGCATGTTGCTGCCCCTCAACGCTTAACACATAGTCGCTTGGCTCTACGAACTTAGCTAGACTCAGATATGCGCCGTGCATATTGTCTAGTGGCTCGTCTTCGCCTCCTACGGCGGCCCATACCAATTGGCGGGCACCTTCCTCCGAAGTGCGCGCCAGGACTTTCTCCATGAGGCGGTCGAAGACTTTCCGGAGGCCGGTCCAGTTGTCGCGGAGCCCTGAGTAGCAGTAGCCTGGGTTGACTGTGTTGACGATGACTTTGCCCTCCGAAAGCGGGAGACGTTCGGCCAGGGAGCGAGTGAAGAAGACGTTAAGGACTTTAAGGTCAGGGAAGTGATAAGAAGGTGGTCAGATTGAAAAATTAATCCGAACGAACGTTTAGAGTCTTCGTATCGGACGCCCTTCACTCTGGAGTAATGGTGATCAATTCAGGCCATTGAGGCAAGTATCCAGTGAATAATACCCACTTTTCGATATAACTAGCGGACTTGCCGAACGTTTGGAGTGGGTTAGGCGATTCCATCAGCTCCTTCTCGAACTGTGTCATGTAATGCATCTCGCTTGACACTATGACCATGCGCGGTGTTGTGTGGTGCTCTTTCGCGGTCTGGATCATCCGAGGGAGGAGTAAAAGGGCGAGAAGGGACGTCGAGAGGTTGTTAATCTGAAGTCTACAGAGCAAATTCAATTTATGGGAACCGCACGCATGATACACCTGTGAAAAGCACTGACGTTTCCTCCCAGCCGTCCGTGGTGGTCCTCATGGGCTCCAACGGTGTAACAGCAGCGTTCTCCATGAGGATATCCAGTCGTCCGCCTTCTTTGTTGAACTTCTCGGCGAATGCCTTCACAGAGGCAAAACTAGCAAGGTCAAGGATCCACAGTTCAGTCGTCTTGCAGCCTGTCTCCCCCTTTATTTCTGCAGTGCTAATTGGTATCATCTTGCAGGTATTGTCGAGAATAGTCATTACTTACTATCAAGAGCGGCCTGTCCCCTCTCCTTGCTCCTGCAAGCAAGGATGAGTTTGCCGGGTGCCATCCTGGCGAAATGCTTCGCCGCTTCGAAGCCAATGCCATTATTAGCACCTGTGACAATGACGGTCTTCCCTGTGAGGTTGGCCTGTACAACAGGGGGCAGAGTAGTCCACTGATTCTTGATAAATTCAGATACAGTCCACTTCATGTCGGTGATGGAGAAGGAAAGCAACAAAGAAGAATTTGTTGCTTTCCGCTGGCAGGTTGCTCATTTATGTAATTGGACTAGTATACTATAAACTGAATTTGCAGGCGTGGACCATGAAAGATATTCCAAGCGATCAAGTCTTTGGGCTGGCCGCTTTTCAAGGGTGCAGATAGAAGGGGAAATACTGGTGTAGAGCGTGCATGTGCCATAGATTCGAGTGCGTCGTTTTTAGGGAAAATTGTAGAGAATGCATCGCGATCGAGTATTCGCGTTGGGCATACTCTATCACGCGTTGTTAAACCTACTTATACCAACAGTGACTTGATAAATTATACGTTTTTACATTATAAGTAGGTTCGTTAAATCATTACATCGTTACTAAACATCATCTAGTCTATAGACGCGTCAATATGTTGTCATCAGTATCAATAACTCCTCTTGGGAGAGTGTCAAGAGAGAGGAATCAATCCTCTTAATATTATCGTGTTTCGAGCTTAATGCTTTAATTCGACGGCCAGGACGACTCTCCGTCAGACTTGGACAGCCGGTTTGACGAAGAAGACGATGAGTAAACCCTAACGTCCTTGCGTCTCTTGCGTGCTGCCTGCTCAAACTCAAACTGCAGAGGATTTATGACCAGCGACCTCTTGGAAAAACCGTGCTCATTATCCACCTGCATTAAGTTATCCTCCTCGGGGATTGATTCAAACCCAAGCCGCGACTTCCGGGATGGTGCGAGAGGCGGGTGCACCCAATCGTCACGGCGAGGGGTAGTCATCAGCTCGGAGGCACTTTCCGTGCTGGGGTACACAAGGTTACGCCAGTCTGGTGCCGTATCACTGCTATCAGACGGGCTCATCGGCCCTCGCGACGAGCTGCTGACGCTGTGCCTTCCGCCGCTGCCACTGCTCACTCGTCCAGAGGAAGGCGGTCGGGTGTCGAGAGAGAGACGGATGTTGTTGTCAGCACACCGGAAGGGTTTTGGAGACGACGGGCTAGCCCCCATCGTAAGAGTCTCTCGTAGAAGTGGAGAAGATGACGATGTCAAATGAGCGCTTTCCGACGCAGTGAGGGTACGTCTACGAGCAGAGACGTGTGGCACCGGTGGAACGTTCTCGGCGTCACTGCAGTTGGTAGACCCGGACCCTGAGCGAGACGAGGGTCTCGGGCGCCTCGAAAGAGATGCAAGACGGCTGCGGGGAGATATCGTGGATGTCCGATGGGCCGGATGGGGGGCAGGCGAGGTTGCAGGCGATTCAGAGAAGATTGGCACAGATCCTGGACCTGGAGACCATGACATTGGATAATTCGGGGAGATGGGGGACAAAGGTGAGCGCGGCGAAGGGCTCCCTAACAGGGTTCGGTCGCGTGCGCTCAAGGGACGGGGAGAATGCGCAATGATTTTTGTGACACGCGCCGCGTCGTAAACGGTAGCCCTGACTATGGTTGGTGCTGGACCGCTGGCAGGAGGCGTATCATCATCGTCCTCCACGAGAGGAATATCTGCGAATCCGCTGCCACGGAGAGGACTTTTGTTGGTCACCACGCTCGTGAATGAGTTTTTCAGAAAGCTCGGACGATGGCGCGCGGGCATGCGAGGCTTGGGCATATGGAGTGTCGCTGTAAAACTGGGTCTGAGAGGTGATGAGGAAAGCGGGAAGGACGTCGATCTAGACGCCGGCTCTTGCATCGCTCCAGAGCGTAAGACAGATGTATTGATGGACGAGCTGTATCTCAACTGATCATGCCCAAGGCCCGAAGGTGTCGAGGGGGAGGGCTGCTGGGGATCCGAATAAGTGGCACGAGGTGGGCTACTGTCAGATGACATTGTAACTCGGTGAGCCGTTCCATACATTGATGGATGTGAGCCTCCTCGCGTACTCGGATTAGAGTCGATGCTGTGTATCGATTGAGCGACAGCAGAAAGCCACGGGCGCACGGTGCCATGCGGCAATACATCTACCAAATGCATGGGGCGACGCCGCTGGTAGTCCTCGTAGAGTGAAGGCGAGTTTTCTACATCTGTTGTTGAGGCAGCGGATATGGATGCAGAGAGACTTCGTTGGCGTTCGTCCAGGTATGGAGAATGCTGCATGAGCCATCCCGGCGAGGTCGGCGAGAGTGCACTGTCCCCGCTGGGGAACCTTCCAGGGTGACCACTACTCGCATCTGAATCGTACGAGCTGCTTTGCGGGGAAGGTGCGTAATTCCCCAATCGAGTCGGCACACGAAGTCGCTTGATAGGCTTCTTCAATGGCCCCAGGAACTCGACGTTCGATCCAGCGAAAATCCCTAGCGTTCCATGGCGGGAGCCCTATTGGGATTCTTTAATATTTGAAACTCGACGCAACAGACGAGGTTGCGCACTAGATAAGTATTTTCCCTAGCGGGAATGCGCAGTAGGACAATGATTTCGTCGTCCTGGGGCGTGTCGATTAGACAATATACAAGTGCAAAACACTCCTCGCACCTTTTCAAATGATAGAGACTCGTGGTCTTCAGCGACGCAGTCGCACAAGGCTCTTGCCTTTCCAATCCCCCCTTTTCCCGCGAAGCGTTGCCACATGTTTGGACGATGTGTCCCTCTGCCTGCAGACATACAAATAACTTTACAGTGGATGGTGGAAGGAGATAACGGAGAAACAAAATAGCTTGTACGAGAACACGAAGTCAAAAATGGAGGCTGCGATTGAGGCTGGAGGCTAGGCGATTTTATGACATAGCCGCATGAATGCCTCATGCAGGCGTCGTGGCTTCGGTACATAGGTCATGTCATAATTGAATCGCGCCTCAAGGCACGTCAGTTCTAGTCGACAATTGAGAAACCATGCTGCTATTTGATTTCTGCACAGTGGACAGCGGATGACGGATAGCTTAGCGCAGGGGGGGAAGTGATGGCTTGGAGTGCACGCAAATGTAGAACAGTGTAGAGTGGACAGAGAGAAGGGGGAAGAGCTTGTGTGCAGAACTGATATGCTGGAATGATTACGTAAGCCACCCCGTGGGCCAGACAAAATGCAAGAGTTCGCTTAACCGTATCTTGCACCAACATATTAGTTCGTCCCCTTCGGGGTGACATACGAAAAAATTGGAACGATACAGAGAAGATTAGCATGGCCCCTGCACAAGGATGACACGCTTTCCCGGAGTGGTAGATCTACGGATCTCAATATTTATTTTGCTTTTTCCTTCTAATCCATAACACACCAAGTACTCAAAACTTTCGGAAGAGTTGCTTAATCTGGACTATTATCGATGTCAGATCAGAAATTTATTGTGATTTCCAGTGTAGACACCATCTTACAAGATACAACTAACAACGATCGTTTTTTAATGTCAGAACTCGTGACAGGCGAGAACGCCATCTTCATGCCCATATGCTTACCCTCCTGAATAAAGTAGCCCTTGTATATGCCGTCTTCAGATGTATAATGCCAACCCGTCCGACGGGCCCCATCGTACAAGCTCCCGATATACGGCCTCATAATAAGACATTGACGGCCTGTCGTCGAGTGTTGGAAGATGGTATCTCGGTCAATTTCTGTCTGGACAAGCTTCTGAACTCGGGGGTGTGCGACGAGGAAGTAGAATAGATTGATGGGATCATGATGTCAACGGCGCCTTGGAATAAAAGAATCCCACGTTAGGCGCCGTGTATAAGAGTCGGTAAATGGAGCGGTAGGCAATGTCAAAACGTACCTCCGTAGACCGAAAATGCAACTTGAGCAAGAACCAGTTCATCTTTCTCCTCTGACTCGTCGTTTCTCAGCTTCTCCAGGAACTCGGAGAAAATAGACACTGCAGCAGTACCCTCAGCCTTCGACCAAACATTACTCAAATAACGTCGCGCGAAGCCGTGAAAAAATAATACGTACCACCCCCTTTTCAATCGCTTCAATTGGGCTCATCTTAAGTCAGTCGCTAAGCTCCTTAGCCTCTTTGACCATCTTCTGTGCTGTTGCACCAGGGAGCCACGCGGGAATACGTCCCAAAACAGGAGGCATGTTGATCATGGTGCATCCAAGCATGAGGAGTTTGCCGCCGAGTGCCATGCTTCGGTGGGCTTTTGAAATATACGGATCGTCGAGCGACTTGACGGTGTCGATGTCAGCGGAATTGAGATGGCCAGTCTTATGAATATTTCCGACGAGTGTTATGACCACTATGTATGACTCTAGCGAAGTAAAACGGCCACATACGTTTTAATATGATCGAGAAAATCCTCTGGGGAGCTGAAAATGGCCTGGAACGCGCTGCATATTCTGAAGTGCTGCACGTTCTCGTTCGTCGCACTCGTGTCGAGGTGAATATGTCGCTGTGCCGATCGCCTGTGCTTGCGCCACTCCGGACCTTCAGTCTCCATGAGCGCCATATTACCCTCCCAGCCCATACTACACAAATTTAGTTTCAGTTTCATGCAATCCAATCAAAGGCTTTGGCTTGGGTCCTGGAGGTAGCGGTACCGACTCTTTCTTCGAGCCAAACAATCTGAGGTAATGAGCCACTCCAACAATCACCACGAACTCGATACATAACAGCGCACCGGACGCAGAAACAGAAAGCATAGAGGCTAGCGTTTGCTTGGAGTTGGAAAGAGAAAAACATCCATTGGGTGATGATTCGAATAATCGAGATCGAGTCTACGCAGCTCGGGGTGCATGAAAGATATAGGATTAGACGCGTTCTCTAGAGAAAGGCCAAGAGGCGGTCTGTCAAAAGCTTATCACAACACAGAGACCTCGGGGTTCCATTTGTTTCTCCGAGTGCCACATTGACATCATCAAAGTGTTTATTTTAAGAAGGGAGGTTCTAATACTTGCCTAGTTCGTTTGCTCGAATCTCTGAGATTGTGACACATGAAATTCAAGTCTATACATTTGGATTTGTAACGAAGCAATACGGCGAGTCCGTACAATGATATTAAGTTCAATGAATGAGTGTGAAATAGAGATAAATTTATGAGTACAGGCTGCATTGGCGGCGTTAGAACTTTGAAGGTTAACACAAAAATAGTACACGAAGGAGAGAGATAGGGGTCATAGGGCATATAGGAGCATGATTGTGAGCATAGAGAGCATATAGGTTCTGGAGATCAGGTGGCAGCAAGGCTATTTATAGAGATCGCGGGATGTTCAGATGCCGACGGGCGCTTACTCCGGAGGAGGGTGCGAGTTCGCGACCACCTCAGCGAGCACAAACCACACCAGCGCAAACACAATGATATAGCTGTAGTTCTCGTTCAGACGCGTCTGAAGCGAGAACGAGGTGTCGAGGGAGGCCACGAGCCACCGCGTGAGCTGCACCCCGAAGCTGATGGACCACGCGAGTAGGGTGAAGAGGATGACGGGCAGAGAGTAGACGAGCCACTGGCGGATACCGCGAGTGGCACGCCCGACGGCGCTGTATTTGCGCTCGTAGCTCCCGCCGAGCATGGCTTTGATTGGTGCGGTGTCTTGGACTGGGAAGCCGGCGAGAAGGGGAAGCAGGGTGGACAAGAAAACGTAGGTGGGGAATGTGGCATTGCGGATTTTGCGGATGCGAAGGGTGGATGGCGAGGCAACGGGCTCTGATGTAATATCAAGATGTAAGGATAGTAAATGAATGCCGGGATATTATAGTGCATACCGAATACCCTAAGAGGCTGTTTGAAATTATTCGATAGATCGTAGGCTGCTAGTACGGAGAGCGTGTCTTCATTTGAAGGACTGAACACGGTGCGAGACTTGGTGAGAACCTGTTCGCATGTATCGGGGTATAAGCATATGAAGGATCTGTAATTCCACTACCGGGAAATGATACGCACCGCTAGAGATTCAAGTCCCCATGCTTTCCGAGCGACTGTAAGATCGACACCCGCTTTAAAGTCGAGGGGGAGGTCGAGCCAAGCATCAGGCTCCTTGGGCTGCGTATTTCGACTTGCGTAGTACTTTCCGTCCTCTGGGTTGGTGTAAAAGTTGAGCCGCACATGGGAACTAAAGCTCGTAAAGGTGAAAGGGCGGTTATCTAGAGTTCAATGTTTGCTTACTTTGAGGTGAGAGGCGGGGGAACAATCCCTCGGGCTTTGTGGATCCGTGCAGCCTCTATAGGCGTCGGCGCCATAAGGGAGACTCCGAGTCTATAGTTCTCGTGCATGTCATCCAACCACTCCGTGACCCACGCTGAAAGGTGTTTGCACCGCAAGAAGATTTCCATCAAATGCGGGACACGTTCAATCAGCTCCTCGAGGAGCTCGTCATTATCCTCGAAGAGGTCAATCCAGAGCTGAGCTCGGCGGGCGGTGTCAGATTGCGAGTAATCCTTCGCGAATCGAACAGACACGACACCGAGAAACATGCTCTCGAGGGCTAATGTGACTACCTTTCGCCCTGGCCCCAGTCGATTGTACAGCAAATCCGGGAGTCTGTCTCTAAAGCGAGCCAGCAGTGACGAAGTGAGCACCCAGTTAGATTCAGAGACATGATGGTAGTTGCTCCTGTCGCATCTGCTAAATTGAATCTCCCTCGTGGGCTGGAGTACAGAGTGCGAGTCGATGAGAGGTGCCGCGACCATTGGGGATCCTGTTGGTGGTGGTTCAGGGATGAAAAACGGACTGTTGGCAGTATGTTCAGCTCAAATACAAGCCCAGATGTGCCTCGAGGGTGTAATTAATGCTATAGCAACAGCTTAGAACCATTTTCACTGCAAAATAATTCATAGACGAGTACAAGGGACCGGCGAGGCATAAATTAGGTAGGCGAAGCCTACTGGCAGTTTGACGTGGTGCTTATCACTGCAGCCCTCTAAGAATACAACAAGCTAAGTTGCTATGCAGGCCCAATCTATCCTCCATAGTAAACCTTGTACTTTTCTGATCTCAGGGAGAACGGCGCTGCTGCTAATCAGTTGTTGGATCCTTGTTCCTAAACAGGCGCCGAGAGACGTCATATTCTCACGCCGGTCACTGGATTTCCGGCTCACATCGGCCGAGCCGCGGCTGGCTAGTTAGGCTGGTCAATACCAGTAGAGTCACTTGGCCAACACTGAGCTAGTCTACACCTCCTCTGACTTCGACTCTAACCTGAACCGACTCTCACTTAGAGGGTCTGTATTGAGTTTTGTGCCTATGAAAACACCTCACTGACCCGGATTCAGCGTACCGAATGGTACCACTGGCGAGGAGATGTCTCTGGCAATCGCCACAGTGGAGCAGAAAATATGCGACTGGCTCCTTGCCAATCATCAAGATACCGCAAGGTTCCAAAATCTACCCATTCGATGCCCCTTCACGTTCTAAAACGCCACTTGTATCCAACCTCGACTGGTCGGTATGTGATGATGAGGCATGGGCAGTTGTTTCGGGGACAGGAGGCGGGGGTAAAGGCGTCATCTTCAAGGTATGTCACTTTGCTTCTTCATCTCCTGGTTGACATACCTTAATCTTAATAGTATAGACCCTTCTAGGATACAGTCGTATCGCCCCGCCTACCCTAGAAATACAGGGAGAATGGGCAGGGGCAGGTGGCCTGTACCCATACTTCACGAAAGGATCACCAAATGTTGACCCGTACACGCGCGTCGCGCATGTCTCATTTCGCCAGCGCTCCGGAGGTGCTTCAGGGGCATTTTTTGACTACACTGCACGTTACGGAGCTATGTGGGAGGCAGAAGACAAAATCACGCTGCGTGACACCCTCACGCAGGGTCATACACAACCAAGCGAGCTTTTCGAGCGCTTAGTGGAGCAGATGGGGTTGACGAATTTGCTTGACTTGCCTATGTTGACTCTCAGCAACGGGCAGACGCGTCGGGCGCGCGTCGTGAGGGCCATTCTTGAACGGCCACAGCTGCTGCTTCTGGATGAACCACTCAGTATGTAACCCATCTGTGTCGAGCCAACATAGGCTAATCAGTCTTTGGATAGCTGGCCTCGATGTGCCCTCGAGGGAAGCGCTTGACGCCACTTTGCAGCAAATTCATTTTGAGAAAACGCCACGCATTATTGTTGGATTGCGCAAAGGTGACCATATCCCGTCATGGATCACCAATGTGCTGGAGATCGACTCTCGCGGTGTCGCGACCACAAGCAAGGCTTCACACTTGCCTCAGTTACATTCTCAACCAAAATTGGCATCATCAGCGGAACCGCCTTCTACTGTCGCTGGTGGCGAGCTTGTCGTTGACATGCAAAGTGTCAATGTTGCGTACGGCCCTCGGAAGGTGATACTCATTGCCCAGTTCAAAGGCCGATGTGCTTATGAAATTTGCAGGTTCTCAGTAGTATCAACTGGCAGATTCGCCAGGGAGAGCGTTGGCATCTACAAGGAGCAAACGGTACGACGAAAGACATTGTCTCTTTACCAAAGCTCACATCTTTCCAGGCTCCGGAAAAACTACTCTTCTCGCAATGCTGACAGGCGACCACCCACAGTCATATACTCAACCACATCTTTTGCTTCCTGCCCTCTCTCCCAGCTCCGACTCGATCAAGTGGATACTTCGCCCTCGGAAGAGCACACCCACAGTCCACTTGCGCACCCTCATCGGGGTCGTGTCCCCAGAGCTTGCAGATGCGTTCCCGCGACGCCATCCGGGGATGAGTGTCTGGGAAGCGGTCACGACCGGCTTCGATGGCGGTTTCGTCCCGCGTACACGCGACGCACCGCGGAGTGTGGGCCCCGCTGGGCTCGCATGGGTTGATGTTGCGGATGCAGAACTCGCACTTGACGAAGAAACGGCGGATTTAGAGACAAGGCGCGGAGACATGCGCGCGTGGCGCGTGCAGCGCTGTTGGGATGTGCTGTGTGCCCTTGGCCCGGTAGCATGGGCTCCTAAAGACGGACTTGACTCGTCTGTGGCGGGTGAAGAGGAGAGAATACGGGAGTTCGCAGCCCGCGCGTTTTCGTCGCTCTCTCCCGGAGAGCAGCGATTGGTGCTACTCATGCGCGCGCTCGTGGGACGGCCGCCCATCGTACTCTTGGATGAGGTTTGGAGTGGCATGGATGGCGCTATGATTGATGCTGCACGCCAGTACTTGCGCGGGGACGCTCTCGATGCCACACAGGCCGTTGTGGTGATTACTCACTGGGTCGATGAAGTGCCTTGGACGGGCGCCGAGGTCAAAGTTTTCAAACTCTAGGATTCGAGTAAATTCTCGATGTATGTCAGACAGAACCATCTCAGGCAGCCTCACGATTGTTGTTCTCTGGGTACAATGTTTCCGAGTGTCGATCTCCCAGGACCTTTGGCGTCGACGAGAATGTGATTTTGTGAGCTGCCGGGCATCGACTTGACGCAGTCGGAAAGTTGATCAGTAACACAGATGCCAGTCTCTGTGGCTTCGCTTGCGATTTGGTTGCCACCCATGAAATTTTCGGGCGCCTACTTCCGCTGGTGCCAGCCAATACTGCCATGCTATGAAGCGCTGGAGCTTCAAGCCCACGCGCTACACTTCAGGAAGGTTTCCATATCCCAAAATTTCAAAGGTCTGCAGAATGGAAAACTGTCAAAGCAGTCACCTCCACAGTGCAATGATGTGTTTTTTTTCCCGGAGATTATCATTTGATCCTCGCTCTGCCATCGTTGCTTTGTTTCAGTGCGAAGTTGTCCCAACAAGCACTTTGTTAGCCTGCCGAAGCGAATGTTCACAATTCAGTCGTCAATGCAAAGTTTTTAAGCGTCATTTCTCGACGGCCACGCAGCGTGTCTCGCAAGCCCAGCATCGTCGAGTCTTCTTCGGTGGTTGCATCAAGCTGTCAAATCGGCAGCAGCCGGCGGATAATACAAATGTCTGTATTGAGAGGGCAACGAAGTCACCCGCTTCTTCTGCGCTCTCCATCACAACGCCCGACCAACTCTTTGAGTATTCGACAAGTGGAGATTGTTGGAAGACGAAGATCCTGCATCAACCCGCAGCCGAAGAACAGGGTTTAATAAAGCAGTCTTGGTGTGTGTTCGTCTCCCTACGCTGTACGTACCGCCTGGTTTAGATAATTTCCCCGCGCTTTTAGTGACAAGCCCACAAAATGCAGGCCTCATGTCTTTCTGCAAATAGGTTGATGCTTGTGTGTGGTTTCGTTATGCAGCCATCTGTCGGCCTTGAAGCGAGATTCTTGGTTCTCTGGCTATCACTATGACCTATCATGGTTTTGTCAAGACTATCACGACCCACCCGATTTTGAATGAAGTTGCGTCACCGCATGATCTGTTCCTGCTGGTTAGGGCCTCTGGCATCTCCATGGAGGAATGACATGACTTGAAACGGACCCTGGTCAGACGCCTATAAAGGATTAGAGGTACGCTACGTTGCGGCATATTCTGGTTTCAGTTCCTCCAATAATGGTGCGCTAATCTTCTGTAACTCTACCGACACATCTAACCCCTCTGTCTACGTCAGGCACTATCTTATGAGCAAGAGGCAAGCACTGTGCTATCATTCTGTTGTGTCCTTCTAATAAATCCCTCCAGAGTCTACGCCGGTACCTTGACGTTGTCATCGTTGGTGCAGGAATTAGTGGCTTGGCCATGGCATATTTACTAGGACGCGCTGGACATAAAGTCACCGTCTATGAGAGTGGCGCTCAGGTAGAAGACGCAGGCGCAGGTATCCAGCTATCGCCCAACGTTACCAGACTGCTTCTTCGATGGGAGCTTGGAGAAAAGTTGAAAGAGGCTGGTCATATTCCAACAGCATTTGGACTTCGTCGATGTGAGTTGCCCAACTTTGCATCTCACTCTTGAACCTCACATTTCACAGACGACACTGGTGAACTACTCGGGTGGAAACAACTAGGAACTAACGTCGAAAAAGACTATGGCGCCCCTTACTACCACATCCACGTACGTCTTCTCTAATGGCTTCTCTTAGTAGACAAGTGGCTGAAACGCTTCGGTTCAGAGAGCTGACCTACACCGGTTGTTGCTCGAAAATGCGAGAAAGTACGCAACTGTACATTTTGACTGCCCAGTATCAGCTGTAGATGCCTCTACACCGAGCATAACCCTTTCCTCTGGCGAAGTCGTCAAAGCGCAACTGGTCCTCGGGGCAGACGGTATTCATAGCCGTGTTCGCAACGTTGTCGTCGGCACCCGCGACCGCCCAATACCCATCGGAGACGAGTCCTATCGGTCACTGATCCCTTCGGAGCTTATCGCTCAAGACCCAGACCTGAAGCCCCTGCTCCACGAAGGCGTTAACAATTGGATGGGCCCTAAGAAACATATAGTTGGATATTGTGTGGTAAGCTTGCAAATTTTCCGGGCTAGACTAGTCGACTGTAAGCTCATTGACATTCATCACCCCCTATGACAGCGGCAGAAGCAGCTTTACAATATTGTTATGGTACATCCATCAAGGGATCGCAATGAAGTAACCAGGGAAGTGGACCCAGCTATCATGCGTCAAGATTTCACAGAATTCGAGCCACGGTATGTGGGCAGTTTATGTCATGATTTCATTTCCCAACGCGCATCTATCATGGCTAACTCGCCAACAGGGTCCAAAAGTTACTGTCCCTGGTGGATTCGACGATGGTCTGGTCCCTGATGGATCGCAAGTCCCTGGACAAGTGGGTTCATGACGAGGGAAAAGTTTGCCTTGTCGGTGACGCCTGCCATCCTATGCTGGTGAGTGCCCCGAATGCCGCCTAACCCCACATTGTTATCTTGCCGTCGGGTACTAACGTCCCCTATTTTTAGCCCTACAGAGCACAGGGCGCGGCCATGGCAGTACGTATCCCAAACCCACAGTCGGCACAACATTCTCTCTGTCTGACATGCTTCTTCTTTTCCAGCTAGAAGATGCGGCCGTCCTAGGAAAACTCTTGGCCAACATCACGCATAACAGCGACGTGCCTTCTCTCCTACGCGCATACCAGGAAATCCGTCTCCCGCGCACGGACATTGTGCAGCAGGAAGCGCGCATGAATCGCACAATTTTCCATATGGAGGACGGACCTGACCAGGAGAGACGCGACAGATCAATGAAGCAGGCAATGGAGGTTGCGCTTCAGGAAGCCCAAGAAGGCGAAAAGGGTGCCGACTGTGCAGGGACTGAGAACCTGTGGGGCGATAGGAAAAGGACAGACAATGTATTCGGGTACGATGCTGACGCTGCTGTCGACCAGTGGATGAAGATGAATCACCTGGGAAGCCCACAAGTGAGGCTATGATCGATTTTGGCGGGCCCCACTTATCCTGTACATTCGCTCTGTCCTTGCTTTGATGCTTTGACGCTTTCTGTATTTTGACAGATCTATCAGCGTACTAGGTTCGGGTGAATAATGTTGTAATTGTACATGTAGCTATGAATATGACAGACCTTTGACATTATAATGCAATGGATACATACTGAAGGAAAGAGGTGTTCACCGAGCAAGCAAACGAGTAACAACCAAGATGAAAATCAGTAGTCCATTCTGACGGTGCATTGTAAGCAACAAAAGAGAATATACTAAGTAACAAAGGTAGCGAAGTTTGAACTCGGAGAAGGACCCTTGATAGTGGCTGGAATGGATATAGATCTAACTAGGAATGTCCGCGGGCAATGAATCACCCCGATGCTCCTGGGCCATCACCGCCTGACACTTTCTTGCGCCTCGGGCGCGGCGGGGGCGGCTCTGCTATCTCCCTCAGACTTGACATAAAGACGACCTTGGGCGGGAGGATTGTCTCGTAGCTGATGATCTCGTCCGAGCCATCGTGAGCCACCCGTCGCTTCAGCCCAAGACCCGTCGTACCCCCAACAATTTCCTGCACCGACGAACTCGAGTTTCGCGAATCTCCCCAATCATCTTCCATCTCGTGAGCGCTAAATGGCGTATACCATTCAACTGTAGCTATCTCGATATCGGCAGAGGTGAACTGTTCTCCCATCGCCCTGCGTAGTTTCTCAGCAGCTCTGAAGACAGGCTGCATTTTTTCTGGAAGGGTTTGTCTGAGTTCTAGATTGGTGAGCGTCCAGCCCGCTAGCTGCATGGCCCTTTGGAGCTCTTTGAAGAAGTTGTCCACCCATTTTTCGAGTTGAGGCCTGAGGCGGGCGCGTGTGAGGGCTCTCCACCGACCAGATACCGCTTGATTTTCTGCCAACAGGGTGTTAAAAGATTTGAGAGCATGTAGCAAAGAAATACGAACCCGTTTGGCGAATATTATCGTACAAATCAACAATGGTCCTCTCCGTAGACCCCTTCCCATCGTGCCATTTGTCAATCCCTTTCCCCAGATGGCTACAGAGCAAAGCCTGAAGAATAATCTGCGCGACGAGTGGGTTGACAGTAGATTTATCCGGGATATCCACCATGAGTTTAGTGAGTTCAGGACCGATGGCATTCTCCAAGTGGGCGCGATGATGCTGTGCGTCCTCTTCTGTGTCCATGTAAACTTCAGGGGAAAATTCGTCGCA
This sequence comes from Psilocybe cf. subviscida, assembly GCA_013368295.1. NCBI lineage: Eukaryota > Fungi > Basidiomycota > Agaricomycetes > Agaricales > Agrocybaceae > Psilocybe > Psilocybe cf. subviscida. The sequence goes on along the minus strand of JAACJJ010000028.1, from coordinate 7,196,205 downwards.
AAGAGATGCCGCCATCTGGAGTATTTCGTTGTTGACAGTACGAGCCAATCCCACAATTTCGGAGACGGAAATGGTGTCGGCCTTCGTCAAAAACGTCTGCGCGCCTATGAGCTCCTTTCCACGGGTATCCGACAATGCTTTGGCATCTACGAGTTCTTTATGAACGTTATGGAGTTCGTTTGTCAGGTAACGGAGCTTCTCATTCAAATTGGCGACCTCTCTGTCTGCATGCTGTAGCCTATGCCCCAGTTGGTCGCGGTGGTGCATTACCCGTCGCATGTCTTGCTGTTGCTGAAGCAGAGTCTCCTCCATCTTCACAATGGTCACCTCGTGTTCTTTGCATTTGCATTCGCTAGGTGCCGATGGCCCTCCGCCACTGAGGAGACTCCCAAGAAATTGGCCGAAGCGTCCTTTCCCGGAACTACCGTCATGTTGTGCCTGCTGCTGCTGCTCGCTCTCCGGAGTCTCGTATGCGTTTGGGCGAGAAGGTGGAGAGAACGAACTTGTTTGGACTGCAGCATTGGAATCCGGTCCCCGGTGGTCTCGTCGACCTATATCACCAGATCTATGGTTTTGATTAGAATGTCCATCGGAGCGGGGATGGGGATACGGTGTAGAGTGGCGATGCTGAGCCGGTGGTCCCTGTGGTGGACCACCTTGCAAGGCCTCATTCCGAGAAGGTTTATTCTCGCGTTGAGGTCCGTGATTAGGGTTGGCCTGGTTGCCAACAGCAGCGGAATAGGAGCGAGTCGTGGATGAGCCAGGTTGCCTGTGTTCTCCTCCACCTCCACGCTTTTCCGTATCTTCTCTCCCTTTATCCTCGTGAAGATCGCGGCTGCGATGAGATTCCTCTGGATTACGGTGACGCCTTTGAGCATCAGTCTCTCCGCCTGATCTTTCGTAGGAGTGACCTTTTTCGTCCCGAGAGTCGCGTCGAGGTTCTGAAGACTGGTGTGGTCTCTTCTCTCCTGTGTACTGCTCGTGTCCTTCTCTTCTCGCATCGTTTCTCGTGGATTGATAATAGTCGCCAGTATGGCGGTTGGCCTCGGGAGCAGCATTCGCAACTGGCGGTTCGTATCCTTTATGCATGCGGGGTGGCGGGACGGTTGAAGCAGGGGCGCCTTGCCGTGGCAGCCTCTGGGCCGTTCCTCGATCGCCCTCATTTCTGTATCGATTACTCGATGCGCTTTGCCCCGGCGATCCTTTCACGGGCGCCTTGGTTTCCAACTCTGGCGTTGCTTCGTCTTGTGAATCTGGGACACACTCATCGCCGTCGGGGTATTGAAAGTCGGAAATTGTTGGTGATGTAGATTGCCTGCCTTTTACTGCGGCAGACGGATCATGAGGAATGACCATTTGCTTGAAAGAAAAGGCTTTGAGTGAGAAACAAGGAGGATCTGCGAGAATCGGTGCACATACAGGGATTCTGTTGCTTAAGCGCTCGTCCGAGATGATGGTTCTGGACAAAGCCTGACAGTACACTTACAAACAATCTATCAATTGTTCAGTATCAACACCACATCTCATCCTCATCCTCCTCCTCTGCTGTCTGCAACTCGGGCAATATCTCGCCATACTTTCCCTCCTTTCCACCGAAACATGCAGGAGAGCCGAAAGTGACGCAGCGGGCGGGTAACAGGGATGCTGACGATTAATCTCTTTGCTTATTTCTGATGTACTGCAGGAGTGGTTATGCACAAATTTCAAAGATACCATGCTGCGACCTGTTGTTACATTTGAAAAAACCAAGGCTTTGGTGCAAGTATTGAATGCAAGAGGGACAATCCAAAGTCTTTGTCTGCCTATAACGTGTTGATTATGAGAACTGTATCAGCAACGAGGCTGTCCAGTGCCGAACGTGTTCCTGATTGTTCTTCATCCTCCTCGCTTGTCCAGGTATACCACCTTCATTCAGCAAAGATGGTCACTAGAGAGGGGTTTCGTGGACCAAGGCGCAAAGCCGTATTAGCTTTCGATGTCGGTACGACTTATAGCGGGATATCCTACAGGTGAGCAGGCTCCTGTGAACGGGCGCTTGTTTTGATCTCACGTTGATTCCTCCAGCATTTTGGATCCAGGCGTGGTTCCAGAGATCAAAGGAGTCACTAGGTCAGTGCTACGTTCTTGAAGAGAAATCAATGTATGAACTGGCGATATTGCAGGTTTCCTGCCCATGAACACATCACAGGGGCGTCCAAAATACCCACTATCATTTACTACGATCGCAATGGAAAGGTGAGGGCTGTCGGTGCGGAAGCGATGAGGGAGGGAATCTACGAGCAGGCCGAGGACGAGGAATGGGTCAAAGCTGAATGGTGAGTTGCTCGTCGCGTTCAGAGTGGCGTTGGTCAGTATTGAGCCCTTTCTTAGGTTCAAACTACACCTGCGGTCCAAGATCGCGCCGGGTGCGGGTAAACAAGTTACCAACGACATCCCGCCTCTTCCCCCAGGCAAGACCGTCGTGGATGTCTTCGCCGACTTCCTGTCATACCTGTATGAGTGCGCTGCGGCGTATATCAAGGACACAGATGTGAACGGTGCTGCGTTGTGGGACTCAGTCGAAGGGCAGATTGATTTTGTGCTCTCGCATCCGAACGGATGGGAAGGGACCCAGCAAAACGAAATGCGCAAGGCGGCGATACAGGCGGGCCTAGTGTCTGATACGCCCACTGGACATGCGAGGTTATCTTTTGTCACTGAAGGAGAGGCGAGCCTCCACTATGCTATTCAAAATGGGCTTCCGCCAGCTGCAACGAAGGCACGTTAGAAAACACATTCTCTCCAACTCTCTTGCTCAAATTTGATGCAGACAGGAAACGGAGTAGTGATTGTAGACGCTGGAGGAGGAACTATTGATGTCAGTTCCTACAGAAGCATATCCAAAGATACATTCGAGGAAGTTGCAGTTCCGCAATGTGAGCTTCCTAAGTTTTGGTACTTATAAGTAAACTCACACTGACATCTTTCAGGCCACTTCAATGGATCCGTGTTCGTGAACATATATGCGCAGGAATTTTTATCAAATTTTTTGGAAGAGTCCCAGTTTCTTCTTGACCTGGACCATATCGTGCGCTGCTTTGACAAAACCACAAAGCTCAGGTTCAGGGACGACAAAGAGGCCCAGTACATCAAATTTGGCTCAATGAGGGATAACGACGCTCTGTACAATATCCGGTATGGGCAGCTGAAGCTCAACGGGTGAGTGGCTTGATCAGAAAGATCCTTCTTGCGCTAACGATTAGGGCAAGCTCTGACGTAGCGCTATTCTTCGAGAAATCCATCAAGTGCATCGTGCAGGCTGTGATAAGCCAACGGAACACGGCGCTGAGGTCTATTTCGGTAAGCGATGTTCCGCTGCTCGAGTAAAATAAGCGCCTGACGTTTCTACATAGCATGTTGTCCTCGTGGGTGGCTTCTCTGCAAGCGACTGGGTGTACAGTAAAGTCAATGAAGCCTTAACGCCTCTTGGACTGCATATTATTCGGCCAGACAACCATGTGTTCGCATCTATGCTGTCATCTTCATCTTGGCTTTTCTATTTGACCACCGCATTTGTATAGCAATAAAGCAGTCTCCGATGGCGCTATCTCGTTTTACTTGGACCACTTTGTCCAAAGCCGCCTCGCCAAAGTCACCTACGGCACTTTTGGCTCCATACTCTACGACCACTCCGATCCAGAACATGTTGCGCGTAAAAACAAGAGCTTTGTGACCGTTTCGGGCGACACACGAATCAACGACGCGTTCGATGTGATTTTACCGAAGGTGATATTCCCAGACACTGAGGACCCGCGTGATACTGACTCGTCCCCAGAATACAAAGGTATCGGAGACAAAGGAATTCCGAAGCTCCTACTCCCGCAAATCCGAATCTACAATCAATTTGAAGGTTGCCACTTCCTCCATCTGGTGCTACCGCGGCAACGAGCCGAATCCAAAGTGGAAAGACGTTGACACCGACAGATATACCCACCTTTGCACCTTAAACATTGACCTATCGCATTTGCCACTAAGCCCAATAACCAATCTTAACTCGACTAGGGTGTACTATGACTTGGAATTTGACATTGTGCTCCAGTTCGGCCTGACAGAACTCAAGGCGCAGCTCGCATGGGAGGAAAATGTGAGTACCAGCTCTAATTGCCTGTCTTTGCATAATTGAATTGTTGGAACGATGTAGGGTATTGAAAAAAGGTAAATTTTGATCAAGTATGAGGCATTTGATTTTTCTCAGAGATCGTTTGTAGGTCACCCACGAAGATAGTCTACGACCCCGATACTAGCGACTCCTGATCCCTTTGAATGGGTATTACCCCAGTGGTTAGGTACAGATTGTATTTTGTATCTCATTTCAATTGTATTTTCCATGAATTTGCTTGCGCGCGGACTGCGATAGGAAACCCGTAACTTGATGCATATGCCTATAGGTATAAAATATGGCCTCGGTTCTCCCTCAATGCTTCATTGCTCTCTATAAACTCTCCAATGTCACATATCGGGTTGCAGACCAGTCGTTGAGCCACAAATTTCACTAAGAGCTCGTGCATGATGGACTGCCGTATGAACTCTGCTGCTCATTGCAAAGGCTTGTAAAACAGAAGTATAAGCGAGGTTATTAAGTTGTGCATAAACGTTCCAGTGTCCCTACCGAGAACCCCATATATTCACTATAAGACTGAGAACTTGTGCAGTATCTCGCAATTTACAGTCCTTACAGTGCATAGGTACGCTGATAGTGAGGTATGAAAGAAAGGTTTTGAGTGAAAAACAAGGGGGGTCTGCGAGAATCGATGCACATACAGGGAATCTGTTGCTTAAGCGCCCAAGCGCTCATCCGAGATGATGATGGTTCTGGACAAAGGCTGACGGTACACTCGCAAACAATTGTTCATTGTCAACCATTACCACGCCACATCTCATGTCTGCAATTTAAACACGGGCAACACCTCCTCTCCTTTCCACCAAATCTCCTCCTTGAAAGTGTGCCTCGCCCTGTCGACCCTCGCACTCGCCATCCACGCTGCCGCGGCTCGTCAGCCCGCGTTGCAGCCCTTCGCCTCGACATCCACCGAGGCCACGCAGAGAAAAGCACAGGACACGCTCGCCTCCGCTCAGAAGAACGCTAGAAAGTTCTTCGAGAGGGTGCAGAAGGCTCTGGGCCCCGTTGGAGAAAAAATTCACTGGTTCCTTGGATCTGTGCCTCTTGCCTGTTCTTCTGATGAAGCACATCGCCGTCCTGTGCTCGCATACGCGTTCTCTCCCCATGCTTCACCTTGCTGCATTCTCTCCTACCCAAATTCACCCGCGGGCGCCAACCAGCTCTGGTTTGAACCCACCAGACTATCGGTAGGCCATCGTGTACAGCTTCTCCGGGAACGTAAAGTTTCTGAATTCGCGTCTCATGATTCACAAACCAAGACCGACGGCACAGTGCAAGTCGATCAGATTAAAATCTACGACTCGCTCGCTGGGCCATCCGTCTCAGAGAACCAACTCTGTGCTTAGCATAGACAACATCACCATGGCGAAACCTGTAGGAGAGCTCAAAGTGCCGCAGCAGGTGTGCAACTGGGATGTTTGGTTATATTCTGATGTATTGCAGGAGTGGTTATGCATAAATTTCAAAAGATATAGAAACTATGCTGCTACCCGTTATTGCATTCGAAGAAAGCAAGGCTTTGGTGCAAGTAATGCATCCAAAGTCTTTTTCTGACTATAGCGTGTTGATTATGAAAACTGTATCAACAACGAGGCTGCCCAGTGCCGAACGTGTTCCTCGTTGTTCTTCACCATACTACCTTGTCCAAGTATACCACCTTCATTTAGCGAATATGGTCACTAGACAAGGATTTCGTGGACCAAGGCGCAAAGCTGTATTAGCTTTCGATGTCGGCACGACTTATAGCGGGATATCTTACAGGTAAGCCGGCTCTTTTGCACGGGCGCTTGTTTTGATCTCAGGCTGATTTCTCCAGCATTTTGGATCCAGGCGTGGTCCCAGAGATCAAGGGAGTCACTAGGTCAGTGATACGTTCTTGAAGAGAGATCGATGTATGAACTGGCGATATTGCAGGTTTCCTGCCCATGAACACATCACAGGGGCGTCCAAAATACCCACTATCATTTACTACGATCGCAATGGAAAGGTGAGGGCTGTCGGTGCGGAAGCGATGAGGGAGGGCATCTACGAGCAGGCCGAGGACGAAGAGTGGGTTAAAGCTGAGTGGTGAGTTGGCCGTCGTGTTCAGAGTGGCGTTGGACAGTATTGAGCCCTTTCTTAGGTTCAAACTACACCTGCGATCCAAGATCGCGCCAGGAGCTGGAAAACAAGTCACCAACGACATCCCACCTCTGCCTCCAGGTAAGACAGTCGTGGACGTGTTCGCCGACTTCCTATCATACCTGTACAAGTGCGCCACGGCGTATATCAAGGACACAGATGTGAACGGTGCTGCGTTGTGGGACTCGGTCGAGGGGCAGATCGATTTTGTGCTCTCGCACCCGAACGGGTGGGAGGGAACCCAGCAGAACGAAATGCGCAAGGCAGCCATACAAGCTGGCCTGGTGCCTGATACGGCCATTGGGCATGCGAGGTTATCTTTTGTCACTGAAGGAGAGGCGAGTCTCCACTATGCTATTCAAAATGGGCTGCCGCCAGCTGCAACGAAGGTGTGTTAGCAAACACATTCTCTCCAATTCTCTTGCTCAAATTTAATGCAGACAGGAAACGGAGTGGTGATTGTGGACGCTGGAGGAGGAACTATTGATGTCAGTTCCTACAGAAGCATATCCAAAGATACATTCGAGGAAGTTGCAGTTCCGCAATGTGAGCTTCCTAAGTTCTGGTACTTACAAGTAAACTCACACTGACATCTTTCAGGCCACTTCAATGGATCCGTGTTTGTGACAATCTATGCGCAGGAATTTTTATTAAAATTTCTGGAAGAGTCCCAGTTTCTCCTGGACCTGGACCATATCGTGCGCTGCTTTGACAAAACCACAAAGCTCAGGTTCAGGGACGAAAAAGAGGCCCAATATATCAAATTTGGTTCCATGAGGGACAACGACGTTGTGTACAATATCCGGTATGGGCAGCTGAAGCTCAACGGGTGAGTGGCTTGATCAGAAAGATCCTTCTTGCGCTAACGATTAGGGCAAGCTCTGACGTAGCGCTGTTCTTCGAGAAATCTATCAAGTGCATTGTACATGCTGTGATAAACCAACGGGCCACGGCGCTGAGGTCTATATCGGTAAGCGATGTTCCACTGCTCGAGTAAAATAAGCGCCTGACGTTTTCACATAGCACGTTGTCCTTGTGGGTGGCTTCTCTGCGAGCGACTGGGTGTACAGTAAGGTCAATGAGGCCTTAACGCCTCTTGGACTGCATATCATCCGGCCAGACAATCATGTGTCCGTATCCATACCTTCATATACATTTTGGCTTTTCCATCTGACCACCACATTTGTATAGCAATAAAGCAGTCTCTGATGGCGCTATCTCGTTTTACTTAGACCACTTTGTCCAAAGCCGCATCGCCAAAGTCACCTACGGCACCCTCTGCCGCATACTCTACGACCCCTTCGATCCACACCACGTCGCTCGCAAAAGCATGACCTTGACGACCGTGTCAGGGGAGACACGACTCGACCACGGGTTTTCTGTGATTTTGCCGAAGGTGATGTTCCCAGATACTGAGGACCCACACCATACCAACCCATTCCCAGAATACGCAGGTATCGGAAACGAAAGAATTCCGAGGGACCTACTCCCTTAAATCCGAGTCTAAAGCCCAAATACAGCATGTCACCGACTCCATCTGGTGCTACCGTGGCACCAAGCCGAATCCGAGGTGGACAGACATTGACGCCGACAGATATACCAAGCTTTGCACCATTGAAATTGACCTATCACATTTGCCGCTCAGCCCAATAACCAAGCCTGGCTCGACTGCGGTGTACTATGGGGTGGACTATGACATTGTGCTCCAGTTCGGCCTGACAGAACTCAAGGCGCAGCTCGCGTGGGATGAAAATGTGAGTACCAGCTCTAATTGCCTGTCTTTGTATAATTTAATTGTTGGAACGTTGTAGGGTATTGAAAAAAGGTAAATCATGATCAAGTATGAGGCATTTGATTTTCTCAGAGATCGTTTGTAGGTCACCCACGAAGATAGTCTACGATCCCGATACTAGCGACTCCTGATCCCTTGAATGGGTAGTACCCCGGTGCACGTTGTATGTTGGATCTCATTTCAATTGTACTGTCCGTGAATTGCTTGCGTACTGCCCTCTATAAACTCTCCAATGGCACATATCGGGTTGCAGACCAGTCGTTGAGCAACGGGTCTCATTAAGCGCCCGTGTGTGATGGGACGGCCGTGTGAACTCTGCCGCTCATTACCGATTGATTATCGAGGCTTGTAAAACTAAAAAAAAAAGTCCGAACGAGGTCATCAAGGTGTGCAGGTTTCAGCCTCTCTATCTAGAACCTCATCACTTCGCTACAAGACTGGGAGCATGTGTAGCATCTCGCAAAATACGATCCTAGAATTTGGAGTCTGGTAGGTAAGTACTTATAGTGCACAGCCGTGCTCATAGCGAAGGGATTATTACCGAATCAAAGGATAGTCCATTTCGCCTCTAAAATACATTCCCAAGAGCAGACCGAACCGATTGCAAAACACTCTCATCTTTCGGGCCATCCCCCTCTTTTGCTTCCTGCACCAAGCCCACCAGCTCCCACAGACTGCCTGGCAGCTCCGTGTGCTCTCCAACCGGCTCCGACAGCCCCCGCTCATGCTTATCGAACCCATACACACTCGTCTCCGTGAACTCCTGCGTATAATCCTCCGCTGGCGTGTCAGCCAGCTCTTTGCACGGTCTTAGCAGCCTATCAATTGGCCGACTCGTCCGCTGGTTCTTCGTCCGCCACTGGTTGCGGAAGCCGCCCGCAGGCGGGAGCGCGGCGACGGCCGCTGCGAGCCCGAGGAGGCCGTCGTAGTCGGCCTGCTGCAGCGTGTAGAGGTGCCCGAGGTGGCTGACAGCGACTCTGTCAGCGAAGAGCGCGAGCGAGAAACCGTCGGGGTCGACGGGCGCGTTGAGCAGGGCGGCGAATGTGAGCGCGCTGCGCTTGATTTCGTAGGTGGATGGGGATGGGTGGGGCGTTGCGCGCTGCAGGTATCCCGTGTATGGGGAGGTCCACTGCGCTTGGGATTGAGACATGTTTTGCTTGTGGTCTTGGGTGGTAGTGGGTGTGGTGAGATATGGCCCCAGGACGGAGTACGGTACAAGCAGATATACTGTAGCGCCACAGAGAAGACTGATGAAGAGCCAGGTGTAGATGGGGCGATTCATCAGCGTCCTCTGGAGGGAAGTGGGGTTATAACCCATTTCTGAGTCCTGCGAGGAGCCGCGCACGCAGTTATGGAGTCAGATGAAGAAGAGAGACACACGCCGTCGATATCATGCGCAGAATACCAGTCGACATATGGATGGCGTTAGCATGTACGCCACACGTAGAGATAGAGTTGTGATCTTCTTGGCAGGCTCGCGTCCACATGGCGAGATTGTGGATCACGGGGTCTGACGCGTTAAAGAAGTTAAGCGCTCGTCGTTATCGCCCCAATTTTGAGTTCTCGTCGAGTCAAATGCAGAGAGAATAGATCGCGAGCTCAAGCGCTCACCAATAGTTTCGTCAGATTTTGAGACAAAAAAGTTGCATTATTTATCAAGATAAATTCAATAATTTCTTCGTAGCTCATGATAGATGTTCACGTTTGACGCGCTTGTATCTTCCGCTCGAATATTCATCCTTTTCTTCCTTTATTCTTGCGGAGGCTCTCTCATCCTCTTCTCGTTTAACGTACGACGCCAGCCGGCCTTCCCTTACAGGGGAGTCTAGACACCAAGTCAGCTGTTAGAGAATTTCGTATCTACTTGAATGCAGACATACCTTGCAGATTATTTTCTGGAGCTTCTGGCTTCACCCGCACAACATCGCCTTGCTCTGATTTAATACGTTCAGAAGTAACAGGCCCCAAAGATACTGAGCCATGTTTCAGTTCCGGAGGAAGATCAACTGGTGGAAACTCGAATGGTTTCCTGTCGATACCTGTCGGGATCACATGAGATGCGTACTCCTCGCCATCCAAAGGATTATGCGTACCATCTTCGTCCACTTTTACTCGGAGGTCTGCAGGTTCAGACTTGACTTGTCCAACAGATCCATGAAGTAACTCCGGGGGAAGCTTCACATCTTTTCAAATCCCAACAAGGGTGAGTTCAACAAACGGAACACGAAGAGATCGAGGAATATGCATACCCTCAGGATCCACCTTGAACTTCTTTTCCTCTTCGCTTTTCACCACCAGCGTCGCTTTGCTATCCACGTCTTCTTCCTTCTTCCCAAGGGTAACAGGCTCCGGCTTTACTGCCTTGGGCGGCAAAATAGAAGCCAACAATGCTTCTGCTGCGTCTGCGCCTCCAGGCGCAACCCCGCTTGCAGTAGAAAGCCCACTATCGCCCCATCCTGGATTCGCCTGCGCATATCGCTCGGCCAGCCGCTGATACGTGCTGGTGTCGATCTGACGCGTCCATTTTATAGCGTCCACAGGTGGCAATTCCGTCGTGGGTTCTGGTATTGGGTAGGGCACGCGCAGAGGGACGTTGCGGCCAACAGGCATGGGCATGCCATACTCTTCTGACCATTCTTTTTCAACGGATATGTTAGCTGATCGTGAAAATGAAGAATCTGAGTGGGATACACACGTTGTTTTGCGGGATCTCCCCATTTCTCGTAGTTGTACGGGTGGATCGTCGCGCATTCCGGGTCGCCGGGAGCGCGATTGGTCAAGAACTGGCGGTAGTAGTGCCTCCCGAATAAATGGCTGACGTTCTTGGACGTGTCTTTTTCCAGCTTGACGATGAGGTAGCCATGCTACTTGGGTAGGAGTAGATTCGATAAGCACCAGTTGGCTCGCAAACGACAAGAAATACTAACCGTCCTTTGATAGAAGTATTGCTCTGTCTTCATTCCGGAGCCTTCCTCCTTACACATGGCCTCAAACCACGCGTCTACAATTGCCCAGTTCCAATTCCCGGACTGATAGCCCCATGCATTCACGACAAAGATGTAGTTATCCTTTGGCGGTTTGGGCTGCTACGGCGCGCGCATGTCGTGTGTCCTCGACGTCTAAACAAAAGTACGCATTAATGGAGTTGGATCTGAAAGTGCTTACAGCGTTCTTGTTCTTCTTCGAGCTTCCTTTCGCCATTCTTACGATGCACTAGTTTTGAAGGGAACAACGGGTTGAGGCGATTTGACGCGTATGATATTCAGCAAGCAGGGTACATGTAGGAACCTTTGTTCAAAAAACGGAGTACAAAGCGGACAGTGGTAATACAGTCTGACAGGAAGCCGGAAAGCCCACTGCTTGAGAAAGTACAGGGAGGAAGAGTTTTAAGTGGGAGGATGGGGAAAGAGTGGGGAAACCGCGCTAAGATAATGTCAGTGGGAATCGGCCAATGCCGAATCTCCGTCCAGCCAATTCCGATCACAGTCTTTATTAGAGACCTTGTGCATAGCCACAGAGCGCTGATCGTGGCAAAATGGCAGTGTGCGTGACAGTCACATGGCTCCATCATGGCTATTCTCCTGGCTATAGCACTCCGATTTCTGCGCGTTTTCACGGCGTTTTCAGGTTTTCGCTGTCATATAAGAGTGATTTTCATGTGCTAGTACTTTATTAATACCTATACTACGGTTATTTCGGCCAAGAACACTCCCTATCAGTCACGGACAGCCAAATTCTTGCTTGACGGCTTGCAGAAACTTGACGAAGACATAAGCGACGGAGAAGTACGCTTTAGCCCAGGTGGCAGACTGTATCTCACAAATATGGGAGATTAACAGCGTTTATGAAATCCCGGGAAGCTGTAACATATAATCAGTGGTCTCTGTCAACATGAATTACTTTGTTGACATATTCAAGACAAATTACCATCTACACAATGGTTGTCTGAGTTTAATGTTTCAAGTCGTATTATAGACTGCGCGTCCTGCCTGGCAGTGGGTAAGGGTCGTCTAGACGTGTATTGTAACATTGGAGATTCAGGAATATTGCGGTTACAAGCCTATGATTGGCCTACGATCACACCACAGAGCCATGAGAAAGCCGTGAGAAAGCCATGACGCACGCCCCGCACAACGTAATTTAGCCACGATTAGCTATCATGGCTATTCCTGGCTTTGCACAAGGTGTCTATTAATAGGCTGTCTTAATGCCCATCCATGTCAACCTCTGGCCTCAACTGGCTTATTTTCCACTCGCCACGAGCATCCCAGCCCTGCTACATTGAAGTTTCCAACACCCAGCGGGCCCAAGACTGTCGAGCGCTGTTTCACGATGCCCTTTGCGTGCGTTTCGACATTACAGCGCTGACACACGACAGCATTGGGCTCTACAAGGTCAGTGGCCTCTGCTCCTCTCAAATTCAATCCGCGGTAAGTATTCATCAGACCTTTTGTAGCCCAAGAAGGCTCTGTCATTAAATGACGTTTGCGAAGATGGATGGGCGGCGAATGTCAACTTCAATAGCACCTTCGATCCCGTTCCCCCTGGTCGCCCTCTCGTCGATTCTTTAAAAGGCCTGGATGATCCCTACAGGGTTCACCTGATTGTCATCGCAGGCATTCCTCCGATTCAGGCCAACGAGAAATTTGACCTTTGGTACCGCTATTTAGACATGCCCGACCGAGAACCGCACTGTGTCGCACTCGAGAAGACAGCCTTTTCCCCTCAGCTACGGGCTGCGATTACTGGTCAAGGCCTAGCCGACCCTCGCAACCCCAATAAGCGCCTAACTGGGACCGAATTTGAAATTTGGGAGGTACGTGTCTACCCCTCCCGAAGGCTCTAGTCCCGCCTCTCATCGATTCTTTCCAGCTCCAAACGCCTTTTAATGAAATCCTCGCCTCTGACAGCGAAGGGTGGAAATCTGCTCTGAAAAAATGTGGAGGAGATATCGAGAAGATGGCTGTGAAGTTTCTCCAGGACAGAATCAATACCCTCAGTCCCAGAAGAACCAGCCGTGCCTCACCTTGGCCGTATCCTCTATATATCACAAATTCAACCAAACAGCCATCCAAGCCGAGGGCGAGGACGAACTTCGCTCTCTTACCACATTGTATCCCCGTCGTAAGCCCTGTTCTTTCCCATTATCATGTCACGAAGCTGAGACCACGATTGAAGGATTTGAGCGGTTGATCGCCTACCACCAATCTCCCAATGCTAAAACCCCGTCCTCTGCCGCGGCCTCAGCGACCTTCCGCAATATCCAGCAAGACGGGTTTGCGATATACGATGGCCGACAACCCGCTGGTCCCGGCAAGAACTCGTCAACCATCGCAATGCCGCCTTCCCTATATCACCCAGTTTTCGAGCACTGGAAGCGTCTCGCTTTTGACCAGTCTGTCGCCGTTCCGCGCAAGGTCATCGCGGCCACGAGTGTGCTTATGCGCCGTGCGTCGGTGTTGTATTCAAGTGATGACGCTTTTAAATCGGCAGTCCGCCCTGCGCTGCAAGATGCTCTTCTCTCTGCGGTGCATACGATTGACAATGACGACTTAACGATACTGGATGGCCAGATATCTGTCCGGGTCGCGCGTGGTGAAGTTGTTCGCGATCTCCCGGTGCTCATAGAAGAAGAGGAACGCGAAGGCGCCGAGGCAACCGTGGACGCTACCACCCAGGCGTCATTCTCGATGATACGGGCCTGGAGTGACCCCAGCGTCAGTCCTCCTTATTTTTGATACGCCCCCTAGTTGTCTGATCCGGTTTATATATATATAGCTCGACCGCTTTCGCAACCTCGCCTGCTGCCCCACATTTCTCATTGGATTCAGCGGATGCCATATTGTCGTTTCAGCTGCCGTCCTCACCGATAAATGCATCGTTCAACGCCTGGCGATGATGTGGGTTGGCCATAGCAGCACACACGACGACAATCACATGGAGGGCATCGCCCGTGCTCTCTATGCTCTCTCGTGTGCATTCAATGACCTTCAAAAGTGGTACGAGGCGGTCATTGCTGCGGGGCGCCCGCTCTACGTACCACGCACCAGTACCAGCCATCCGCGGTTCTTCCCCCATGCTTGCCAATACCCTGTGGAAGGGGAGAACTTTCCCGGCGCCACCGTCAACTTTCAGTACCTGTGCCCATTGCAAAAGGAGTCAACCTGCGTCACCTTTCTCGCGCAAACCACACCCGACGGCGGCGGCGGCGGGCGGGAGGGGCCCGAGCGCATTGTGGTCAAGTTTGTCCAGCGGTACTGCGCAGATCTCCATCGCCTGCTCGCGGACAACAACCTGGCCCCCGCACTGCGATACTGCGGCAAGATCGACGGCAGCACGGCGTACCCCGCGAGATGGAAAATGGTGGTCATGGACTACGCCCCAGGGCGCCCCTCCTACAAAGACGATATGCATAAGCAACGACACGTCCGCCGGGCAGTGCTTTCTGCGGTCAAGGTTGCGCATGATCAAGGGTTTGTCTGCGGCGACGTTCGTCCGCCGAATGTGTTGGTCCAGGGACTAGATGACATCAAACTGATTGATTTCGACTGGGGTGGCAAGGAAGGTGAGGTGTACTATCCGGTGCGCATGACACACGGTCTTTGGGCGCGGGGGATGGAGCCGTTGGGGTTGATTGAGCAGGCCCATGATTACGCCATGGTTGACAAGTGGTTTCCTGGTGCGGAGCAATAAATACTTGTTGGGCCTGCTGCGATGCAAGCTCGATGACTTGGAGGTTGTAACACAAAGTTTGTATCGCTGTAAATCGCTCCGTCTTTGTACTCTGGCGCGTATCCGGTATAGCGTCATATAAAAATTTCTGGAATATCGAGCCGAGGTGAAGGAGGTATAAAACCAATGTCGATTGACTCTTCAGGCCCAAGCTACGAATCTCTTTCAGGATTGGCGCGGCCGCCATTGCGCCGACAAACTGAAAACAGGCCAGAAAACCTGGGTTCTTGATGATAACTCAGCTTTGTTCTCATCCATGTGTGCACAGATGGATTCTCCAAGCTGTTTCACATTGCCGCAGATACGCACTTGTGAAAGACCTAAACGCGAAACGTAGCCTCAGTGGACTTGTTATATGTGAAGCAAGCCTGAGCCAACGTATTGAGACGAAATGTCCTTGAAGCGAATCCGCATTGCAATATAATGAATGGAATAAAGGGACAACGCGAATAGCGAGATTCTGTAATTAAGTAACATTGAATGAAAAGAGCTATGCAGAGGCGGGTAGGTAGCGATACAGTGGTTATCATTAGCTGAACATAAGGGTGAGGGGTATTACTTAGGGGTATATAAACTTCCATTGGCGAGCTCTTCTTCGTCATCGTGTTGGGGTTCGTGCATAGGTTCATAATGATCTTCGTCTTCGTCTTCCTCCTCCGCCTCTTCCAGGATTGGCGATTCGAGTTCGTCATCCTCGGAATGTACTTCCCCTTCTTCCTGATCTGCCTCGGAGAATATTATATGGAACTATAAGGAGGTTCAGTACATGCAGAGATGAGAAAGAGAATGATACATACATGTGTTATGAGAGCTTTTACAAGCTTGTGAGAATTACCCATATTGTGCATAATCATGACAAAGTCGTTTTGTGGCGCTCGGAGAAGGTTGGGGCTGAATACAATAGCTAGAGCCTCGGCGGTCATATGATTGTGTTCTTCGTAGTCGGTGACCCGGTCAAGGTGCTCCGCCACACGGCGGAGGATATCGAAATTGGCCTGGGGGAGGCCCTGAATGACGCGGCGAATGTGGAACAACCTGTCGTCCAGATTTTCTTGTTCTGCAAGCAAGGTCAGCGTGTGTCGCTCGGTATCATGCGCAAAACGTACTCATTGCGTCCATCACCTCGTGGTACGAAGATGGTGGGAACATTGGCTCTGGAAGAACGCGGAACCAGGACTTGACGAGATCGCAAATCGCATGTATATCCGTGGTTTCCTTGATGGGATATTCTCCACGGTTGTATGCCTCTTTGAGGGCGTTGATCTCCGTAACCGCACCAGCGATGCGGTCTACACGACATCATAAGTTTCGATGCTAAAATGAATAGAAACTCTACACATACATATACCAACTTCGGTCAGACCACGACGCTCGATCTCGGACATACACTGTTCGATAATAATCGGAACGGTGCCAGGCTGTATGTGGTCGCTGCCGGCTTCTCTGCGAAGAAGGAACTCCAACTCGACGCCAAAGACTAGACCGGAAATCAGTGATCAGAAGTGAGTTGTAAACGAGACAACTTACCCGCTTTAGGATCCCGGGACGCAATGATGGGCCCATGATGTATGTGGTCGGCGAGCTGAACTTTTGGATTTGGACCAAGGTACGTGCGCCGACGCGTCTCCGCAATCTTGGTGACTCGAGATATCGTCTCCAGCCACTTGTTCATTTCGCGCTTGTTTTGTGCTTGAAGAAGATAGTGCCCGCCATCTTCTGTGTCCACCTGGAAGGTGTAAGAACGCTCGTTGTTGATAAACCTGGCGACCTCGGCATCCATGATGCTGAGGACAAGCGAGGGTTTCCCGCTGGGAGTGAAGTCCAACTGCGATGGCGTGCGCTTGAGACCCGTTGGTTGGTGGGAGTCGGAGACGAACGCGCTGGATATGGGCCGCATGAAGTTCAAAAAGGCGGACATACTTTTCTTGTTTCGATGCTGCTTGTGTGTATTCGAAACTGGCTGCTTGCGTGGTCGCATCGCCTTATTTAAGAGGTCGTCACGGCGTTCATTCTTACTCTGCTCTTGTAGTTTCTCTCTCTGGATGCGGGTACGCAGCGCCTTGTCCCTTCGGTTCTTTTCTATCTGAATTGACACGATTTTGCCGAATGGGCGAACAGTCTTTCGGGCTGAAGATCCACCACCCATGCTAGGAGTAGCTGCCTCCTTGAAAGCATCTTCCTTGATTCCGCGATGATCGAGCTGCATCGATAGAACCTCCTTCTCGATGTTGTTTAGACGTTCGAAGCCGCGCCTATTGGACTCGTCCGAGGTTCCGTACTTGCGGGCTGAGGGAAGGCAAGCAGCTTTGCTGATCAGATTGCACAAATGCCTGAAACCAGGATCAGCAGCGAATAAAGGCAAAGGGCAGATGTCATTACCTCCTTTTATCAAAGTTCACCAGATTACTCTGGCTTTCTTGGGACAAAGACTCCATGATATCTGGGGTAGCAATGATCTCAAGCATTCGTTCGAGTAACCATCCCATGTCCACCGTGAGGGAGTCTACGGAAGATGTCGAACGCACATAGGGGCGAACCAAAAGTGCTGAGAGGGAGTCGCAAGAAGCACCCCGACTGATAGCCACGCTTTGCCATGCGCGATGATGTATCCTACTCTCTACACTTAACAGCGCAGATGTTGCGACTGCTTCGACGAATGACCGAACGCATGGCTGATCCATAAGCTGTGGCGCGGACGGTGTTTCCGTATTGCGCAATCGAGCTACTTCAATTGCTTGTATCAGAAGCTCTAACCTTCCCTGCCTCGCCCGCAGACCGAGTCGTGGGGCGACTATCTTCGAGATAAGCCACTTGCGTATGATGGCATATGCACGTATGCAGCTGCGTACGCCGGGTGGGAGCAGTCTGTACAGCGCATCTTGGGTCAACTCGGAGATGAGGGGAGAAGGCTCAATCTCATGAATATGAGAATAGATAGTCTGGATCTCGACGTGATCGTCCATAGTACCAGCTTCTCGGACCAAAAACCATCCAGAACGATCTGAAGTCTGAACTTCGAGCAAGTCGGCCGTGATGTATAGATCCTATGGGCATAAAGCATCAAAAATATGTACTTGAGCTCCTTGATAGAAGATCTTACCTCTTGTGTCACATTACTGAAGGCCGCCGCAAACATGCCATCCAAATTATCGACAAAGGCTTCAGGATCCATTCTATCGAAATCAGGCGGATCGCGGGTACTAATGTTTCTTTGACGGGCTCCACGAGCGCCTGGAGTACGTTGCCCGTGTAATCCTCGAGTAATAGTGGGGCGCCTTGTCTGGGACATGAAAGATGACTTGACATCGCGCAAAGTTTCTGTCAACGACGTCCATGCCTTTTGCACGGCAGGTACATTGAGCATGGAGGGTTTAAACAGCAAATGGTCTGAGGGACTATTCAGGAAAGACCATACAGCGTCATGCAGCTGGGTATCATCCAAAATGTCCTGGGCACCACCGCCGATCGTCAGCCACTCTTTCATTGTGGTCAAAACTTCAATCCGCTTGTCTGCTGAGTCCAGATTATCTGAAATGGAGGACGATGATGCAGGCGTCTGCGAATTGATGTAAATCTTGCGCAAGAGCTTCAGAGCAAAGAGTCAGTATGGAGGCTGAATGGGGTTGCAGTGATCATACCTCAAAGAAGACTAAGGGTGTCACAAAACTCCTGAAGACGTTCCACCATACCCGGGCAAATTCAGCGCGGTCTACCACCAGCTCCCGAGTCCTACCCTCTCGTAAAGACATTTCACCGTTATCATCCGCAACAGATACGGAGATATTGTCCAGTCCGTGTACAAGAGTGTTAACTAAATTATTGAGGGTACCAGCCTGGACCACGACGCGAAGGGGAGGATCAGATGATGGCTCCGCCGTCACAAAGTTTCGGTTTGACAAGTGCGACACGGATGGAAGTGAGCTTCGGCGCGCCATGCTCGCCTTACGTTCTAAGCCATGAGATGAACTAGGCTTCACCCGAATGGATGGGTTACGGCTTACGGTCCTATCTCCGTTCTCGACTGAGGAGCTAGGTGGGCGCGATGGCATTTGAGACGACGGGCGAGAGTTCGGCGCTGATTCGAATCCGCCACTTTGCACAACGAGTAAGAGATCTCCATCATACACAGATATGAGAGTTCCTCCTTGTCCTAGAATGAGCCGTTTCGTAAAATCCTGGCTGTTCTCAAAGCTTTGTAGTTGGCGGCCAGCTTCTTGTCGCAGTTGGGTATCAATGCTTCGCAAGTACTGTAAGTCGCCCGATTCGCTATCAAGCCGCCCCCTAATAAGTTTGGATCGGTCGATAAGAGTTAATGTTGGTAAAGGGTCCGGGAAAAGGAGAGGTACGAGCGACATGGAAGCGGTTTGGGATGGATTGGAACGAGTCCAAAAGTACGGCTCAAACAGGCCTTTCCGGCGAGGCTCAGCCGCGAGTGATAATGACATGAATTGGTCGACACTATAAAATGTGTGTCTTCAACAAAATTGTGCTTGGTTGATTGATTCTAAACTCACCGCTGGAACTTGATCGCAGTGCCACTCGTCCCGCCTCCCTCCTCCGCCATTTCTCTCCAATACAACGCCAACTTGCGCGCGTCTTCGCTGATCTCATTTTCTGCAACAAAAGTCTTCCTCGGGCACAAAGCATATGTCGTTCTGAATTTCTCAAAAAGGGCCCGTGCCTCTTGGACGACTTTGACGTCCACCATCGTCTCCCCATCCCCTTGAGCCGTGGCCAGAGTGCTCTGCAACCGTGTCCTGACATCACCACCCCAAGGCGTAGCTTGAGGTTGAGCCACAGCAGCTTGTGGCTTGCCATCCGCCGCCACATGCGCCCATGACTCGATAGCAGCCAGAGCCTGCGGGTCCACGCGCTTCCACGCCTTCTCAAGACGGGCAATAGGTCTCGAGCACAGCGCAGCAGAGATAGCACGCCAGCTGCACTCGTCGCCTGCAGCTCGGCACACTTCACCGACGCGCGCCCATACAGAAATTAATTCCGACCGCGAGTGCGTCCGGGAGGTCTGCGCGGAGCCGCGGTCTTCTGAGCGGCGGCCAGAAGAAGACACATTAGCAGGTGAGCTAGGGTACTGGTATGCGCCAGGGTTGGAGTTATCGGATCCGAGGATTTGGAGTAGCAGCAGCTTTGTCAACCAATGCGGTTGGTCATTGCTGCCAAAAAGAGCCGCTGTACTTCTGTCGAGCCCATCGGATGGAGGTTGTTGAGAGTTGATCGCCTCCACGGTAATGTTCTCTGGAGATTGCTCCAGAACAGAACGATGAAAAAGAGTCAAGCTCTTCGCAACAAGATAAGGATCTAGGAAGAGCAACACATCTCGAGTGAGACCAACTTCCTTCAAAGCAGACCAAGGGTATAGATTGGCTTGTGGGTTTGTTTTCCTTGGAGACTGGGGGTTGCGAGGGTCTTGGTTCTGGGATGGTGGTGGCGCGAAAAGAGCATCCAACAGGGTGACAGCTCCCTCGTCACCCTCAGGACGAGGTGAAAAGGTATTGATGTGAGGTGAATCCGAGCTAAGATCGGGAGTTGGATGAAATATGGCTTGTGTAGATGTTGAAACCACAAGGCCGGTAGAGTTGGCTTTGTCTGCGGTATCTAGCGTCAGATCCGGAATGGTTTCACTCTTCCATTCGTCCCAACCAGAAAGATCCACAGGCGACCCATGGTAGCGGATGTACTCGTTCGCAAGCCACACAACACGGCTTTGCTCGGCGTCCTTCAGCTCAGGATCCACACCACTGACGAGGTAAGAACAACATCGAGTAAATTCGACCTCGAATACCTGCCTGCCCACCAGCGGAGGCATGCCAAACAAGATGGTTGAGGCGAAGTGATACCATCTGGCTTTCGCGTCGCCAGTCTCTGTCGATTCTGTCGATTCTGCAGTTGACGTCCCAACAGTACCAGGGAATGTCGTTGCGAACACGGCTTCGTGAACAAGGGCCTCAAATGTTCCTTTCTCTATGGTGTCACTGGAGTCTTTCACGAGATCTGGATGCGTCCTCCGGCCCCAATATGCCCTCTTCTTGCGTCCTCCATGGTTACCCTCCTCTCGTCCAATCGCATTGCGGCCACGTCCCCCACTGCCCTCTGGCTCGTCGGTATGGCCAGTGGAGACATTTGCAATTTCTTCAATATCTTCCAATGATGGTGGTATCAGCTCCGTTGGAAACAGCTCCTTGATTCCTGCTGATTTGTCGCTAGGGGGTTTGTAAAAATACAACTTCGAGCCTTTGAGTTCCATCTTGAAGGGCTTCCAGCCTTTGGCCAGTGAGAGGTTAGTATGGTTCAAGTTCGCAGGGACATCAGCAAGGCGGTTGATAAAGCCGCTGTGAAAGACGATCTGAGAAGAGCGTTTCAAGTCGGGTAGGCCCTGCTCCTCGTTCTCTTGTCCCGGTTCAACGATGGTAGGAGGCGGTAGTAAAGTTGTCATACGGTTATTCAATGCTGATGCCGCGTCCTGACTTGATTTGTTCTGTGAGGCTCCTGTGCCAAACGCGAAGGGAACGCGCGCGTTGGGATCCTCGCGTTCATTGCTCCGCTTAGGGGTTGACGGAAATCCAGGTGCAGTAGGAGCAGCTAACTTTGACGGTAACTTTGGTGTGAATGAATGTGAACGAGTATGGACGTGGTGCGCAGAAGATGAAGACAAGGGGCTGGGTCTATCCTCGCCAGTGGGTGTCGTAATCGAGAGAGAAGGTAATGTCGAGCTGCGTGGTGGCGTAGAAATCGGCGGAGAAGTCCCAATACTCGGAAAAGGATGTCGACTATTCGGAGGCGACGTCAAGGGCACATTATGTTGGGAGACAGGGCTTGAAGGCGGTCGGGCGCTAGCAGTGCTACCGCTTCTTCCGCGGTACTCTGCTATTCGATCTTGGAAAGATGTGCTGACGGGCGAGAAATTCTGGGGCGATGACACCTTGTTTAAATCGTCTGCAGACCTAGACCATCCCTTCCGCGATATGTTGCGCAGATCGCCCAAACCTCCTGTCCCACCTGCACCGGGAATTGGACTTGAAGGCACGCTTGGTGCGTGAAACCTCGAGAGCTCGACGGAGTTTTGCTGGCGCACTGATAGATCATGTACAGACCTGGCGAGAAATGCTATTAGCCTCAATTGCTCATGCTAATGAAAGCTTAAGGCTCACTTGCTGCCTACTCCTGATGCATATGTCTCCAAAATCAAAATGGGCCTCGGGTCAGTTGGACGCGAGATCTTGTGTTTCCTTCCTCCTCCTGAGCTAACACTTGGTCGCGGGTCGGAGACCGCAGAAGGAACCTTTGATGCAGACGCGCTGCGACTGAACCATTTCGATGGTCGTGTTAAGAATTGCGTGAAGCCTGACGAGGGCGAAGCTGATCGTGGCTGAGCCGAAGTAGATGGGCTCAGTGAGTGTTGCGGATCCAGAGAGGCAGGCGCTGGACCACGTTTCGGTGCCATATATGATTGATTCGTATAGTTGTCGTATTATGAAGGAGGAGAATGGGCGTGTTTTATGATTGTCGCCGATATGCTGACAAGGTGGTGTCACTTTCTCGTACACGTAGGCCTCCTAGAGATTGAGATCAGGTTAAAAGTATCCAGGGGCACCCAGGGGGGTTACTTACCCTAGATATACAGGTACAAGTGCAGAGGCATGATGGTGGTTGGAGGAAAAGTTTGAGTTGCAGGCCCAAACACAAGGGGGTCGTGTCAGATTCTATTCTTCTTCTTGACCATCATGGCTGATATCCGACTCATGGCTTCCAACAATTCTATTGCTCCCCGAATGCCTCTGAACCGACCTGTCAATGCCCGTAATTCTCTCTCCTTATCAGCGGCCGAAAAGCGTGTCAATCCACTCAATTTCGCACTGGAAACCCCGCGCATTTCTCTGCTCGACTCGCGGAAACTGCTCACTGGGAACATCACCCAGTGGACAATGGAGGCACAGGGTTCACCATTCCTGTCGCCTCTATCTTTGGTCGTATGTAAAGATTTATCAAAGCCGCCGCGTTCCTCCCCGCCACCGTCAATCAATCGCAGTCTCGACCGCCAACCAGATGCCGCCGAAACGTACACGATGACCGAATTCTTCTTCGGCCCTTCTTGGTTCTGGGTGACGAGGATACCTGAGGCACAGCAGGCTTTGCCTTCGTGAGAGGCACAGCGACGCGAGACGCATTGACACCTCAGATGCATTTCTTATTCGGACGAAGACTCATCAAGTCGTTGTCAACGTTTTGCGACTTGAAGTATCGCAGTATCTTGATGTTCCCTCGTCTTCGAAACGCTCCTGTTACTCCACCATTTTTCCGTCCTAGTGGTTTTTGAGGACAGATGTTATCCGCGAAGCGCGCAGTGGCGAAGATATTCTGGCTTGACATGCCATGACTCTTGAGAGGAAATGTCGGATCCCAACAGTGCATCATCCCGTCTTCTCAGGGCAACTCTATTAGATCGCTGCTCACTCTTACAATAGACTACTATTTCTTAACGGACGTCGGGAGACTATTCCCGTGTGCGATCACTCCCTATCACTCCACTCTGTGCTGGCCTAGTAACCGAGCTTGCAAGGAACAGTATCGAGTCTCCAACTCACTTGAGCTCCCCACCGTTTTTTGAAGTGGACAGGCGAGTTGCCATCTAGTTCACTTCGTGTTTTTCAAGCCATTGCGAAGGTCATACGGAAGTCCTACTGTTTGAACATCCACGGGCGCTTAATTAAAATTTGGGCTCGATGGCTGTTCTGCGACCTGACATGTCAATGTGGCATTGCAGTGTTTATTAAAGGCAACGGATCAGTTAAACGGAATATGCAGCCCTCCCAGCACGGTTCACGGAAAACCAAGGCCATCTCTTATTTTCCACAGGTGTATGTATAAGCCATTTCACGCAGTTTACAATTGCGAAGTGATACAAAAATACAAGGAATACCTGGCCACGGGGTAATATCCATCCAAAGGCATCAAAAGTCGCTGGTGTCGGTGTCGTACACAATCTTCGTGGGTGTCCTAATAACAGTATTTGAGAAAAACACAAAGCCCGAAACGCGGTCAAAGTTTACCTTCGTTCAAAGCTCTGAAGGAATCCAACTGTCAGATCACGCAAAATTAAATCCAGCACTGGAACCGCCACTCACGTTTTCCTTCCATGCGACTTGTGCCTTGAGTTCCGTCAGGCCGAACTGGAGCACAATCTCATAGTCCAACCTATAGTACACCCCAGTCGAGCCAGGCTTGGTTCTTGGGCTCAGCGGCAAATGCGATAGGTCGATTTCTATGGTGCAAAGCTTGGTATATCTGTCGGTGTCAACGTCCTTCCACTTCGGATTCGGCTCGTTGCCGCGGTAGCACCAGACGAAGAAGCTGGCGCCTTTGAAGTCGGCTTTAGATTCAGATTCGCGGAAATACGATTTTCTGAACTCCTTGGTCTCGGATACCTGTGTATTCTGGGGATGGGTCAGTATGATGTGGGTCCTCAGCATCTGGGAATATCACCTTCGGCAATATCACGTCAAACGAGTCGCTGATTCGTTTGTTTCCTGACACGGACACGAAGGTCTTGTGTTTGCGAGAAACATGTTCTGGATTGGAGGTGTCGTAGGGTATATGGCAAAAGTTGCCATAGGTGACTTTCGCCACACGGCTTCGGACAAAGTGGTCCAAGTAAAACGAAATAGCGCCATCAGAGACCGCCTTATTGCTATACAAATGAGGCGGTGAGTTTGGAAGAGCCAAATGAAAATGAAAGCAAGGATACAAACACATGATTGTCTGGTCGGATGATATGTAGTCCCAGAGGCGTTAAGGCCTCGGTGACTTTACTGTACACCCAGTCGCTTGCAGAGAAGCCACCGACGAGGACAACGTGCTATGTGACAATGTCAGGCGCTTATTTACTGGAGCAGTGGAAGTTCGTGTACCGATATGGTCTTCAGTGACGTGTCCCGTTGGCTTATCACAGCTTGCAGAATGCACTTGATAGATTTCTCGAAGAACAGCGCTACGTCAGAGCTTACAATAATCATTAGCGCAAGAAGGGTCTTGTGATCAAGCCACTCACCCCTCCAGCTTCAGCTGGCCGTACCGGATATTGTACACGGGGTCGGTATCCTTCATTGAGCCAAATTTGATATACTGGACCTCTTTGTCGTTCCTGAACCTAAGCTTTGTGGTTTTGTCAAAGCAGCGCACGATATGTTCCAGGTCATCGAGATACTGGGACTCTTCCAGGAAGTTTGTCAAAAATTCCTGCGCATATATACTAACAAATACGGATCCATTAAAGTGGCCTGAAAGGCGTCAGCGTTGATTTACTTATACCACAGAAAGCACGCTTACATTGCGGGACTGCAACTTCCTCGAAGGTGTCTTTGGCTACGCTTCTGTAGGAACTGACGTCAATAGTTCCTCCTCCAGCGTCAACAATCACTACTCCGTCTCCGGCCTATATTATTTTTTAATCAAGAGATTGGAGAAAAAATATATACCGACATACCTTCGTCGCAGCATCCGGAAGCCCATACTGAATAGCATAATGCAAGCTCGCCTCGCCTTCAGTGACAAAAGACAACCTTGCATGTCCAGCGCCTGTATCAGGCACCAGACCCGCTTGTATCGCCGCCTTGCGCATTTCGTTTTGCTGGGTCCCTTCCCATCCGTTCGGGTGCGAGAGCACAAAATCGATCTGTCCCTCGACCGAATCCCACAACGCAGCGCCGTTCGCATGTGTGTCCTTGATGTACTCCGCGGCGCAGTCGTACAGGTATGATAGGAAGTCGGCGAAGACATCCACGACGGTCTTGCCTGGGGGAAGAGGCGGGATGTCGTTCGTGACTTGTATTCCAGCTCCTGGCGCGATCTTGGACCGCAGGTGCAGTTTGAACCTAAGTGTGAAAAAGAGTTCAATACTGTCCAACACTACTGGACGCGACGGCCAACTCACCATTCGGCTTTGACCCACTGCTCATCCTCGGCCTGCTCGAAGATACCCTCTCTCATTGCTTCCGCACCGACAGCCTTCACCACTCCATTGCGATCGTAGTAAATGATTGTGGGTATCTTGGACGCCCCTGTGATGTGCTCATGGGCAGGAAATCTACAATATCGCCCGTTTATTCGTCAAACTTCTGTCCTTTAGACCCTTAAAGAATGTATAGCTGACCTAGTGACCCCCTTCACCTCTGGAACTACGCCTGGATCCAAAACACTGGAGAAATCAACTTGAGATCAAAACAAGCGCCCGTGCAAAAGAGCCGACTCACCTGTAGGATATCCCACTGTAAGTCGTACCGACGTCGAAGGCTAATACGATTTTGCGCCTTGGTCCACGAAATCCCTCTCTAGTGACCATTTTTGCTGGATGGACGCGATATACCTGGACAAGAGAGTGCGATGAAGAACAACCAGGGACACACCCTTGACAGCACTGGACAGCCTCGTTGCCGATACGGTTCTCATGATCAACACGCTATAGTTAGAAACAGACTTTGGATTGTCATTCTCGTATGTATTACTTGCACCAAAGCCTGGCTTGCTTCAAATGCAATAGCGAGTAGCAGAATGGTTTCTATATCATTTGGAATTTGTGCATAACCACTCATGCAATACATCAGGAAATAAGCAAAGAGATTAATCGTCAGCATCCCAGTTGCCCGCCTGCTGCGGCACCTTGGGGCCTCCTGCAGGTTTCGCCATGATGATGCTGTCTACGCTAAGTACAGAGTTGGCTGCCTCGGTGGCGAGACGGATGGCCCACGCCTTGGCAGCGAGCGAGTCGTAGATTTTGGTCTTATCAACTTGGGCAGTACCGTCGGTCTCGGTCTGTAAACGCATGAGGAGCAATTCCAGTCAGAAACGAAAGTACGCACCTCAATGTCAACACCCCAGGTCTCGCCGCCAGCCTCAGCGTGCTTCGCCCAAAGCCGGCTGAGCACTTCATTGCCCTCCGCGCCGCCGAGAGCGTTCTCAGCCAGCGTCCGGGGGATCACCTCCAACGCGCTGGAGAACTTCTTCACCGCGTGCTGCGACAGGCCCTTGAGCCCGCTGCCATACGTATCAATCCGCTTCGCGAGCTCCATCTCTGTTGCTCCTGCACCGGAGACGAGACGCGCATCCTTAATCAAGCTCTTGATCACGTTCACGCCGTCATCCACAGCGCGCTCGAGGTCGTCCAGGTGGTTGGCCGTTGCGCCGCGCAGCACGATCGTCGCAGTACGCGTCTTGTCGCCTTCCGACGTTGGATCAAACCCAGGTTCACCAGGAAGTAGCTGCCGCAGCACCGTAACGCGATCTCCTCCGATTTCAGTTGTCTCAAACACGTCGACAAAGCCCATCTCTTCGGGTGTCGGCGCACCAATACGTGCAAGAGGAGTCGCGTTCACGACACGGCAAAGGCGGCGAAGCTCGAATTTGGACAAGACCTTGATGACAGCAATACCGAAGCGGTTCAGGTAGTGCATGGCAAGCTCACCCACACTTTGGCCGGCAACAATGACCTTGACGCCAGAGTCCGCGATTTCTTTCAAAATCTGTAGAATGGTCAGCGAAGGCCTAATAACTTTCTGCACATAAATACCTTTTCCAGCTGCTTCTCCTCGCCAGTGGTAAAGTTGAGCATCTCATCAGCATTCTTGATCAGCACCGTTCCTTTCGTTTCCGTCTGTGCAATATCTAGAGGGGCCGTGAACACAGCAACTTTGGCACGAGTGGCCTTCTTGACATCGCCTACAAATTGTTAATTTAGGACGACGCGTCTGATATCAAGCTGCTCACCTTCAGGTTCACGACCGAACACCATTCCTTGTACGACCTTGCTTCCGCTCAGGCTTCCACCCATGATCTTCACCACACGAACATTGTCGACGTTGAAGTTTTTGGGATTTGAGGGCATGATGGACAGGGCAGCTTCCGCTACAAGAGATGCGAGCACATCTTCGTTGCCGTATTGCTTTGACGCGATAGCGGGCTTCAATGCTGATGAGAGCGTCTCTTTTGTCATGGGGGACGGCAGGCTGAATGTCGATAGCTCTAGAAAGCGTTGAGTCTAGGAGGTAGCAACTTGTAATGCGACGTACTCTCTAGTTCAGCTTGTGCTTTCACGGATGCCAATTCATATCCCTTGATAACCTCGCTCGGATGCAGACCCATGGTGAGTAGGTTTTCTGCTTTTTTCAGGAGCTCTCCGCCGAGAATGAGCACCATATTCGTCGCATCGCCCATCTACGATGAGCCAAATCAGCGACATATACCCAAAGACAATCAAGCTGCACGCACCTCGGCCTCTTGCGCCTGCGACGCCATCACTAGTAGCTTCGCAGCAGGGTGCACAACCTCGATCTCCCTAATAATCGTTGCTGCATCCGATGTCACGAATAGTCGTCCGAGATGGTTGATGATTAGCTTGTTTCGTCCTGTGAGCACTATAAGTCTCATTCACAAGCCATCTACACGAAATGACGCGCCATTTGGTCCAAAACTCGTCCGTACGAGATCAGAAAGCTCGTTTACTGCCTGGATGTTTCGCAATACCGCCTCGTCCAGCCCTTGCAGGAACTACAATTTTCCGTGAGATGAGATCGATGAATGTGTATCCATCGAGAGCGTACCTTGTGTCCATCCTTGAAGAGTTGCACATTGTTGGACTTTGGGACTTTTAACGACATGGTAGATCAGAAACAAGACGCGTAGACCCTCATTCATTTGCAAGATTTTGGATGGCCATCAAGGCACAGCCACATCATCATTCTCTCCTCAATACCACCATCATGCAGGTTCTGTGGCCCAGCGATTCGCGGTTTGTAACGGCGGGGCGAAGATAGTAGTGGTGAGTACGACGTCAATCTGCCAGTCGAGCGAAATGATGAAGTGAATATTAGCTCCAAGATACACCAATCAGCGAGCAACCATCTTCGCGGGGACAACCTTCAGTATCACTCATAGCGGTCTGGCGGCAATTGCTGATTCCGCCTCCAACTCGCTATAGCTCGCGCAACGGGACAGCCGAAGCAAGCCCAGGATTTCGCAAAATTATTTGGACCATTTCGATGCCTTGGAAAGTGACGACTATCAGTTTGTGAGGCACCCAAGTCCTTACCTTCTGGTCGTAATATGCCGTCTGTTTTGAGACACAGGAGTCACGGCATGGACTCAATATATTAAAATACAAAAAATACATACAAGGTGAATATTTATACCCATGGCGATTCTGCATTACCGACAACCTCTGCAATCCCAGAAAACATGATCACTTTCGGTCTTAGGAGTATCGTCTCCTTCCACTCCCCAACCGACCCAGCGACCTTCTCAGCCCGGACGAGCCCAAGATCTGTTGTACAGAGTATGCTCTCCGGGGTATGGCGCTGATTCTCGCTGGATCGCAGCGCGTCTTCCATCGTCATGGGGTTGAAAGGTGCCTCGAATCCGATATATAGGGCTTCCAGGTCGGAGGAAGTGACGCCCTCGCCGATTTGCTTGTTCAAGACTTGCGACATCTTCACCGCTCTCGATATCGCGTCTCCAAACCGGCCGATGACCCGTTCATGCAGCTCTTGAAGGGAGTCTTTGCTTCCCGCCGTTACCAGAATATTGCAGACGGCGTGAACAAGGTCTGGGACGAGCTCAGCATTGTGGGGGAATATTCGCTGGAGATAGGCACGCGTTAGTTGCCTCCAGCGTCCCGAAACGGCCTGTTCCTCTGTTCCATTGGTTAGCAAGACGCATATATGCACCGTCAAACCACGCACCTGTCTCCCGCACTCGCTCATATATCTCGCTCAACATCTGTTCGTCATCCGGGCTCTCAAACGCCCACGAAGAAATCATCCAATGCGTGTACCGTGCAAAACTCGCCTGGATAGCAATCTGTACGAGGATGGGGTCTTCGTGATGTTCCGATACCTTGAGCAATTCCGTTGCCCTGCTCCCGATCATCTCCTCCGTTCGGGCATAGGCATGGCGCATGTCGTCCGACTCTTGCTCCTTTGCATCGACGTCGATGTTCTTCTCCGAGATAGAAAGTTCCTCGGCAATGGCGGCTGCAATTTGCAGAATCTCGGCATTCAGCGTCTCAACGAGCTTGACAACCTCCGCGTTTGACAGCTGGTCGGCTTTCGTCAAGTAGGCCTGCGCGCCCTTCAGCTCGGCTGTCCGTAGCTCAAGAAGCTCCTGCGCCTGCTGGCGCTCCGCCATGACGCACTTCAAAGTCGCGCTGAGCTGCTCGTTTGCCGCCGCCAGCTCGGCCGAGTGGCCCGCCAGTGTCGCGTTTTCATCGCGTAGTGCGTCGCGTGCTATTTCGGCCTCCAACGCGCGTTTTCTCTGGCTTTCAAGTTCTTCAAGGGATGATTGCAGCGCCTTTGCCTTCTCCTCAAGTTCTTGTCGACTCTTTTCCAACGCTTCACGAGCGGCCTTCACCTCCGCGTCCTTTGCTGCTACAGCTTTCCCCGCAACCCTTCCCGCCTCCACGTGTTTCCACGCCGTTCTAAGTTTGAACGCGCTGAACATGGTGGCGGCCGACAGGCCTACAATGGCTACAGAGGCGAAGATACGCGCCGACGAGGAGGAAGAAGCGGACGAAGATCCTATAGAAACAGGAATGGGT
This sequence comes from Psilocybe cf. subviscida, assembly GCA_013368295.1. NCBI lineage: Eukaryota > Fungi > Basidiomycota > Agaricomycetes > Agaricales > Agrocybaceae > Psilocybe > Psilocybe cf. subviscida. Next base: position 7,165,803 of record JAACJJ010000028.1, on the reverse strand, counting down.
AGTTGGCTGGATGAGGATTGCATGATCAAGTTGTGGTGTGGGTCTGCATCGGTTTTCTCGACTAGCCTCAAGGGCTACCTCTGCTTTAGCAGGTCGCGGAGTCCCATGAGGCGGAAACGTGTGGTGTTCCTCGAGGTGTTTTAGGATTTAAGGCTCCCGACCCTCACCCCGGCCGCGTGTCATATCATCACCCGGGTACGACATTTGCGTCAGTTGTTGCTGGCGGCCTGATGGTTTAATCCTGGCATGTACATGCGGAGAGGACACTGGCATCCTCTCTCATCCAGGAATACTGTCAAACTGTAATGAGGACGCAATCTTTTCCCGTCCCGTCTCTCACTGGATCTCACTGGCAAAGGATGCGCCCTGTTTCGGTTTGGCGTTACGTAACCTCTCCCGAAACATACTTGGGAAAGGTGGCGCCGGAAGCAGCCTCGAGGTGATGGGTCAACAACGTGATTGTCGGTCCTACTGATGAGACTATCCTGAGTCTATCGACAGTCATTGTCCATCTCATTTCGGTCCATTAATCCCATGGTCCCGTCATGATCACTGCTTACCTCGGTGGCGGCTAAATGTTTACCAAGATTCTAATCAAAGTCGACACAAAACCTTCATCACTCTTCAAACTGCATACCACGAACCTTATGCGGCCCGAAGCTGGCCCAGATTTGTCGGGGTGCGAATCCTTTTTCCAAGGAAATTCAGACTTCCACTCCTACTTGTCAGCTTGGCTCTCCCATGAAACAAGTTTCTTCGACAATAATTACAAGACATTAATAGGATGCATAACAATCGTTATTGAGAACGCGGATGATCCAGAAGGAAGAGTTCACATGAGTGAACCGTGCAGCACAACTTGCGGCTTCAGGTGGATAACAGCCAATCCAGCGTTAGCGGTGTCGTTCGTAGACAGCCCCAGCGCAATCGTGCAAACAACATGCTGTTCCACGGTCGCTTCCTTCCCCGACCGTCTGCCGCCCCCAATGGGCCTGTCGTGGTTCTCCATGGTCATTGGGTCGAAGACAGCTCCAGGCTTGACAACCCTCCCTTCCAACTCGCCTACAGCCCCGGTCGAGATTAAACCGCTGAGACGCGCCGCCAGCGTCGCAATTTCTCTCAGCTTCGGCAAGGCTGCGTTCATCGTCTTCTCGATATTTTCTTGCTTGGACCATCCGCTCACGGATAACGTCCCTTCTACGTGTTTCGCCAGATACGTTGTTAATTTACTGATAACGCCCGAATCCGATGGACGAGCGCAGCACTTCATCGTTGTTTCTCTCCATCCCGCTGCCGCGCCATCGCCGACTGTATAAAAGACGTCAGTTGTCCAAGGCATTCCAAGAAAGGCGAACGAAGGACGACTTACGAGCACCTCTGATTCTCTCATACAGCGCGGCCAAAAAATCGCCGTACTCCCAGTCATTTGGATACCAGGAAGTGATGATGCGCGTGCAGCAAGCGATCAGGCAGCCTTGGAGAGCCACTTGAATGATAGCCAGCTTGGACTCCGCGGCAGGGCTCGCTTCCTGCGCTTGTCTCTGCAAATATCGGACCAGTTCTGTGCCAAGGAGGGGCTTCAGATTCTCTGCCATTGCGAGGCGACCTCCATCGTCGACGACGAACCTCTTTGCGATATCCTCCAGTTGGTCCGTCATCGACGCGCATATCTGGAACACCTCTTCGTTTAGAAGGTTGGCCGTGCGGATAGCGGCGTCCACACGTATCGTATTTCCCCCTTGGAACCCACGCCCTATTTTAGCTGCATGGCCGTTAGGACGATTGAGGCCTTTTGCGGCGAGGATGTCAGAGGATTGCTGGCGCAGCTGGTCGACGAGCATAGAATTTTGACGGTTGGACGCATTCACGGTCTCCTGAAGTTGCACCAGCTCCGCTGTCATATATGTGCTACTTCGGGAAAGCATGTCTATGCGTCCATTCTTCTCGTCGATGACAGCCTTATCCTCAGTCATTTTACCCTCATACCGGGCGAGGATCGAGCGGAGGTCCTTGTTCGTCGTCCTAACGGTTCTGGCCTCCTCTTCGACATGGGCCATTGTGTCTTCAAGCTCCAATATGGTGAACTTTTGCTCGTTGTTCTTCTTCTCGAGCGCCTTGATTTCATTATGAAGACCTTGGACACGCTGGCTGTGGCCTGACTTCTCGTCATCAAGAACACGCTGGAGCCTCTGCGTCTCGTCCGCTAGTCTCCGTTCCATGGCGCTCGCCTCGTCCGTCAGGGAAATATTCTGACTGCTCAGGTAATCAACCTCGGATTGGAGATTTGTCACCGTCGATCGCAGCTTGGAGATTACTTCCGACTTGGATGCACTCTCCTGCCTCGCTTGAGCCAGATTCTCCTCGAGACTCCGGATGCGATCCTTTGCTGATTGGCGTTCATGGGCAATTTCGTTCCTTGCCCCATTGAGTGCTGCTTCCAGTCCTTGGATCTGCTTCCTCGTGGACTCCCTTTCGTCCTCAAAGCGTTGCTTGTCACGATCCAGGGCGCGTTCCAGAAGCTGGGTTTGCTTTCTCGCAGCAATGCTTTCCTCCTTTAACGCGGTAGCATCCTCTTCGTATCTCTGCTCCATAGCGTGGATGCGGACCTCTGTCTCGTCCAAAGTTTTACGAATCGCAGCATCAACCTCCTGCTGCAATCTCTTCTCCATGCTGTCCTCCGCTGGCGGAGCGAGCTCGAGTTGCGTCCATTCACCATCGTGGTGTTTCTCGTCGACTGGACGAACGACAGCGTAATCGGTATCGTCTACGACTTCCTCCTTCTCGACCTCACTTTCCAACTGACTCTGTGCTGTGCTGCGAGGAGGGGTAGTGTAGAAGGACTGTGCAACACCATCCGAAAACGACTCTAACGAGGAGTTGGTTCCAGCCTCTGTCCTTGTCACGGATGTTGCGAGGGTGGAAGGAATGTACGGTTTTGTTGTGGGGAGAGGATGAACGGAGTCGCTCTGTTCCTCCGCGAGGGATACCAAACTAGGAGTTGACTGGAGATTTTTGTTTGACTTTCCCTTTGAACGGGATTTTGAAAGGAATCGCAGAGTATGCATCATGATTGAAGAAGATGGAGGGATGTGGAATGACTATGAAAGTATCTGAGCGGTATTCAATAAAGTACGACAGGCCGCATTTCCTGTCAAGGGATGACTCCATGTCTTTGTGGTGCAAACGTGCTGGAACATGCGGCATCCTCACTCGCAAAGCCTGATCGCCTAGTGATCCTGAAGTGTCTGTTTCAAAGTTTCTTGTTTCGCATCGTATTTCGGTCCTATCCTCCACAAGCTGGTCAAGCACCAAACGATACGTATCAGGGAATCATAAAACGCACACGGGCGCCATCTCGATGTCTTAAGCGCCCGTTGGACGACCCCCAGTCCTCCACTGTACCGTCTATTTCGGAGGCAAGTCTGATCCAGCCCATGCGAAATAGTTTCCACGACTCGAACAATGTCTTTCTCACCTTCAATCACGAGCCTCCGTCGCATCCATCTCTGCGGTGTCATGCCTGAAATAAATCTCATTCATCTACTCCACGGTGATGGGCAGCGTGCGAAGGGAGTGTAAGTAATCAATTTATAGTGCATAAACGGAAGAACCAGGGAGGCCTAAAGTGTGAGTAAATATACAGAGGGAGTAGAATATACAGAGGATGTGCATAATAAATCAAGATGATATGTTGAAGCTGTAAAATGCCAGAGAGCGTGATGTACAAGAAATGCTACAGAAGACACGATGGGGTTAAGTGAAATAACAGGAGACAGAAATATTCAAAGCCGACGGTCTATGTTACAAAACGAAAAGCGAATAACTAGGGTAAGTATAGAACGAGAGGAGACAGTCGAGAAGGAAGCCTGTGGGAATGGGGTAGCAGGGTAGAAGGTGGTAGTGCGAGCGGTTTGAGCGCTCAAAGAGTGACAGAAATATAACGAAGGTGAATGGATGAACCAGCTGGCATCAGAGATTCAGGAAGAATAAGCTTTCACGACATGCGTTGCCTCTGTTGCTGCTGGGCAAGAAGCTCGCCGTGGAAGGTTACCTGACGCATCGGTTCAACCGGCAGATTGAAAGACGAAGAAGTTCTATATTCAAGGCGGTCCCAGTCTTCCGCACCGTGGGCCACGGTCGGGTGCTGCAAAGGGGGCTGCTGGCTGCCCCACGGTGCTATATTTTCCGGGTTGCTATACCATGCGCCAGACATCGGGGACTGTGGGACGGAGTTGGGCCATGCCGGGGATTCGGAAAGTGAGGGTTGGTCTTTGTATTCGCCAGCCCAGTCCCGCAGGGTGGAGAAACTGGACGAGGCAAACGGCGGGGTTTTGTGGGGAGACATTTGGGCATAGTAGTAATCGCTGCCCGAAGAAAGAGGCACATGTATAGAGGGTGGGGGGACGTTGATACCGAGACCAGGCCCTGGGACGCAGTCGTCCTCGTATGGGTCTTCAACAGCAATACAGATGCCTTGACGCCCCGAGTCAGCCATATTGGTCCACTCAGGTTGGCCGGGCTCCGCTTTCTCGTTGACATAGTAGGATCCGTATTGCTAAACCGAATATTAGCCAGGGTTACTCGTCATAAGATCTAGAATAACAGTCTACCTCAAGGTACCCTTGATCGAATCGACTTCCGCCTTGAGGGGTCTCGTACGACATCCCTTGGCTAGGAAGATCAATCCGACCAGGTTGTTGTGGTCCAGGGTGCTGAGCTGCGGAGTAACCAAAGGAGTCTGACTTCTCAACCTGCGGTGCCTGCTGCCACGACCACGAGTCGTGGTGCTGCGCCTCGTCGTATCGACGCTGACTCTCTGCTTCCTGCCACGTCAGTGGTTGTGGTGAAGCAAAGCTTATTTGATTCGTCTCAGCGATCGTAGGTAGAGGGAAAGAAATCGTGTCGCGCCGTCCGTGGGTGTGATTATGGGTCCTTGTGGGTGCGCCTTGCAGTACAGGGGGCTTGAAGGTTGTGTCCACGACGGGGCTAGGTTCTGCGGAGGTGGGAGGGAACTCATCAACGGAGGCGTCTGACGGCTCGGAGCCGGGGGACTGGAGTGGCACGCGGCTATCGGGAGGTGGGGCTGACGTCGCTCGCTTAAACATGTGCGTTAAGGGAACGCCGGAGAGACCAGAATTGACGCCATTTTCATCATCTTGCGGGGGTAAATGAGGTGTGCCCGGGTCTAATCTATGTGAGAGCGTATCTTGCATGGAAACCGGAGTGGATAGTTCCTGTGCCTCAGAGATTGGCGGGGCTGTTGGGAAAGCAAGAGTAATTGATGCCGTGGAATGAGTGCGGCTATGGGCCGGAGACGCCTTGGGCTTGCGAGCTTTCGACTTCGTCGCTGCAGGTTTTTGGATGGAGGAGCGAGGCACACTGTGGTCTCCTTCCCACTGTTTAACAGCTTCTTCGAGTTCTTCACCCTTGATGCCCTCCGCGACAAAACCAGCAATCTTTGCACACCGTGTCTCTTCCAAGGAAACCGTATGAGACGCCGCCGCCTTCGTTTTCCCCTTTCCTTTGGGCTCTGTTGCTGAGGTGTCGACCTGCTCTCCGGCGTCTTCATTATCCTTGGGTGCTTTACTGCGTACGCTGCGCCTACGGGCTGAAGGACCAGCCTCTTTGATCTTGAGTTTGGCCATGGCATTAGCACCCGGGCGGAAGCGCCAATCAGGATAATGAGCACGGTGTTCAGCCTGCGCAACAATGGCTTTGGCCTCCCATTTTTCCTTCTCTTCAGGTGGAAGCTGCTTCCAACACAGGCCTAAGAAGAACATCAGAGTCCAATTGATCGATAGAGAAGAACATAGGAAAGTAACATACCAATAATTTTGGATAATCTGCTGTGATTACCCTCGACCTTACCGGGGACATTTTGCTCTTTGATGAACGCACAGCGAAAGAGGATGAACGCGTTGGGTGGGCGAGGAATATACGACGGGTCCCGCCGCTTTCCGTGGGGCCGCGACGAGGAAGCTGTGGGCATTGAGATGGAAGGAGCGGAGTCGTCCAGGTTGACAAAATCAGAAACGCGAGAGCTAGCAAAAGAAGGCTGAGGACTGTTGTCCTGGGTGGGGGCTATGGGTGCCAGAGTTGATGAAAAGGAGAGAGGCGTCATTCCAGACGAAAACGTGTAGATGGGACGTCGACTATCATTGTCAGGTGGCGGGGGCATGCCTTGTGAAAGCAACGTGTTAGGCGCGTATGGCTATGTCGGATTGCGCTCGTGCTCACCTTCTTCCTCGCAGTCGTCACTGTCAAGGGGCATCTAGAGGATTGTGGGAGATCATAGGTGAGTAATACGATCGCGTCTGTGTTGATATACTGACGGGGATGGGCTGTTGACGGGGCTAGAGCGATGATGCTAGGGCGTGTTCCTTTATGCTCCTCGCCTTTCTTCCCACCAGTTGTAGCTCTGTACAACAGCGACGGCTTCGAAAACGGCCCTACTTTCGGTCGAATATCAACATATCCGAGACGTCGACAGGTGAAGACAATAAGTAAAGACGCCTGGGAAACCATCGTATCACAGATTCTCCTTACAGCTCGTCTGCCACGCTGTTATCCGGGAGAGAACCAGTCATTCGGGTACCAAGTCCCATTGTGGGCATATAAATCGCAGATAGCCAGCAAATACTTGGCCATCACCGTGGTCTCTCTTCATGTCTTCTCTCTCTTTCGCCGGCGGGCCCATTGCCATCGATGATCCGGGCCTAATAAACACACGGAAAGAAATATTCATGTCAATTCCAACCCCATTCTTCCCTCCACTATACATTGAATATTCACTCACCGGCGACATTCCCAACTACAAATTGTCGGCATTATTAGAACGTCACAGACCTTACATGAGAGCACTGACAGGTATTAATAAGTACGCCAGAAGTACAGAGGTCCCTCCGCTTCATGGATTCATAAAATAAAATTTGTTCAACCAATGCCAAAATTCGGCTCAAATTTCCACTAGTGCCGATAAGTATTGCATATTTCCACACGTGAAATGGGGCGGTCGACGTTCTGTATGCACCCGAAATTAACCTGATAAAAGCAAGAGCGAGACCGCCACCAGACCGCCCTTCACCCATTTGACAATGGCATGTTCGACAATTATTACGCTCGAATACAGTTTCTGGGATCAATGCGGCGGATTAAATCGAAGTTTCATTTTGCACCGAGACCTGGCGGGCGTGGGCGGTCCATATCCATTTCGAGGCCTTCCAGGCTGAAACGTGAGTGGATTCTTTGTACCGGGGTGCAGTATACGAACAGTGCGCGCGCATCATCCCACCATCTTTTGGAGGTAAGCAACCACAAGCTGATCGATGATGTCAGATGACATGATTCACAGAGGATTGGGCGGCGAGCATTGGTCGGGAGACCGGGATGAGCAGTGACAAGGTGGGTGATGAGAAGCACAAGAATAACCCCCATCGCGTCTGGCGTCTCAAGTCGCAGCCAGGGGCGTCGAAGGGGAACAAATGACTGGATATAAAGAGAGGCAACTTCTCACAGAAGTGCGGCGTTGGAGTGACATTATCGCCCATTGAAGAAGCTGAGGATAATCACAAAATGATGCATCCCAGTCTCCAGACTCCAGCCTGATCCTGTCTTGATCTCTTGACGTCTAGATATACCCGCGGATGTCCGGCTTCCAGAAGGCTAACTGTCGAAATCTCGAACTGTTGCGATCACGAGCTTATGCCGAGAGGAGCCCATATATGGGCAAGTGTTAGCCATTTTGGAGCGCAGCACACGGTGTACCGTTTGACCAACAACGCAGGGGCGTTAGTTGCGAGACGTGTTAGGACATGTTCCTTGGTCGAGAATAGCCGCTACCAGCTGTCCAACCCATCAACTGTAGACGTTGTGAGATGATTGATCTAGGCGCTGTATAAAATGTCGAAATTTTGAGATATCTAGATGACAATTATAAATTCGACGTTGAACGAAGTAGAAATATTCACATACACACCTTGAGATTGAATGCCGAATGATCGACCTAAGAATGGGTTCAGTGCATCATAGTACTTAGCAGCCATGTGCGAAACCTCACAATTACACAACTATCCATGGCTCCTGTTGACATGTTGATCATATGCAATGTTGCTGATGAATACTGGCAGCTGCCAGCTGGCACCATAGAAACCGTATGTGTCGGGTACCCTCCTTGAGCGCGCAATGGAAATAGGGGCTCGGGACGGAGTCCCATAGACGAGAAGATGGGCTTGTAAGGTTGGAACCTCATGCTTTTAGAACCTTTGAGGGCTCACACATAATCCGCCTGTTCTGAGCACGAGATAATGAGCGTTCAAACAGCACTGAGAAACACCGCTCGTGCCCATCCAGTATCACATAAAATGATTGAAAAAATCGCAGGACTGCCGTGGGCCTCTGACAGCACGCAGCACGTTCAGCTCTACTTTCCGTTACGTCGAGTACAGCCTGGAAGCGACCGGGGGTTTGCGAAAGTTAGGTTTGCCGTGAGTCAATTGACGCCGAAAGAAGAAAAAAAAGAGACGGGATCTGGACGGTATGCCTCCGTCTCCCCGATGGATCCCTATCGATGACCACTCCTCACCGAGCATGGAGGCTCGGGTCGTACATATGTTTACGGTCATGGCACCGCCCAACGTCGGAGTGGCTGCTTGGCGGTTCAAGCGGGCTACTAGTGTCTCCATGAGGCTCCTGAGGCTGCGTGCTTTCGGATGAATTTGCACCCATGTAGATTGCCACCGCGGTCTGCGCCGCGCGTCGTGGAGCGCCAGTGAATGAATTGCCCAGAAGCCTACGGCAATCGAGACACAGGTAGTTATTCATGCACGCTGAGAAAGAAATTTGAGATAACATTCTCGGAAGATGCCTAGTACCCACTGGTCCCCATCCCTATCTCTCTTGACACGAATACGAGCCTAGATTCTCAGAAATTTTTTCGGGGGATTGCGGTGAGGTCAAGATGACAGTATACGGCATTAGAAAGCAATGTCGAATTGTTTATTGTCTTTGGATCGTCAGTGTCAATCTTGGCGCCAGCAAGAAAGTTCCTACTGTTGTGAAAGTAATTAGATAATGAGCGATACACCGATGAGAACAATATCGATGTCATACACACCGTTGCAGGGTATTCTGTTAGTTGCAAAACATAGATTTTGACAGCGAAACTCCATTTGACCTAAATGACCCAGAGACAAGGCCACGAGAATCAAGCCGAGATCAAATATCCGAGCAGGATGGGATTGCCGAGCGACAGTGGGTCCAGGATGTGCCATCAGATGAAGATTGCAGCGCAATTGGATAACCACAGGCAGGCGCACGAGTTATGCGCGCCTATATTTACCAGACTGGAACTGATTTGCTGGAAGCGTGCTCTTATCGATTACGAGCGCCAGTGATCAATGTCCAATTGCACTCCGTAAAATAATCACATACGGGGCTTGGCGCTGAGTATGTGGATATTCGGGGTAGGAAACATTGAATGAGAGATAAAGGATATACACCGCCAGAGACAATTAGAACCCCCGCCCGTGTTGAGAGAGACCCAGATAAACCTACAATTACAGTCAGAGCTTGGATCCTTTAACTCAATGACCGTGCCCGAATATAAGAAAGCGAGAGGTTTCCATCTGACATGGGTCTTCCGAGGGTCTGCTGTGCCACAAAGGCACGAGGCATGGCGATCAAGTGAGATTTAGACCTCGCTGAGAATAAGGGTTATGTATCCTTCCAAAAGATTGGGTTGAGAAGAGATCTGATAAGGCGAAGTTGGCCGTGGCGCCATCGATCTATGACGAGTGGGTCGCACGCATCCCCATTTTGACGAGGTTCCGTTCCATCTGAAGACGAGCGGCCTTGTGTATGTGATAGCAGTCGAGAACAAGAGAGACCAAAGCAAGGGATAGGGCTGTGTGGCTTCTGTATCCAGCCGACATCGCCGAAGAGTATCTGTTGTTCAGGGAACATCCTGTTTGTGTCGCGAGACCAGCCAGCATGTTCCATTCTTTCACAGAACTCGGGCCGAGATCTGCGATTCGAGGAGTTCATGGATTGGTTCCAATTGGCGTGCATGCAATATCCCGAAAACCCTTGCGTCGCCAGTTCTAACTGGACAGATAGACTAGGAGAGAGATCCCCAACAACAAGAAAACAAGCAAACAAACTCAGCGGTAATTTACGTCACGGTATCCGTCAAGTGGTGTGAGGGGAGTCAGGCGTCTGAACGGAAATGATAAAATGAACCTTCCTCCCTACAAAAGAGGGCGAAAGGTGGAGAACTTCAGTGCATATATGCGGAGATTTTGCGATAAACTTACGTTATTTAAATGGGAACATTCTTTAAAGGACCCTCACCATCACTGAATCGTTTGGAGGAGACAAAAGTTCTACATGTGCTTCAGCAGGAGTGCTAGTACTGCCGAAGGGTCCTACTGGCGTTAAAGCTCGATTCCAGGTCTCTACGCTGGATTCTGGCCGGCCTAGAATGATCATACCCTGTAAACAAGGTCAAATGAGTTGAAAATGCAGAGCATAAGATGCCATAGTCACGGTTCAAGGACAAGACTGCGATGGATTCATTCTGTGTTGAACTAATATGAGTGGGTATGTGAATATAGTTAGTCAAATCAAAATCAAAATCAAAATCGAAAACCGGCAAATGCCGCATCGCCCTCGAGTCTTTTTTGAGTCCTGATGTCGCTCATAATATTCACTCAGAATCCACCATTCGATGAAGTCTTCCCTTGAGCTTGGTACTAACACTGACGTACGTATAATAACATGACCAGCTGTAACATATATCTCGTCCCTTGTCTGGTGCGACAAAGCCCCAACATAGCCCTTTACATGGGTAAACCCGCGTCACAGGAGGGGCCAATGATCGACAAAAGCCTTATATACGACGACATCCTCAAGTCATCACATCTCAAGATTGAAATCATTCTGAGGCCAAGCGACTGCACGATATTGGCCTTCCAATTTACAATACAATCATCCACCGACGTCATGCGAAACACTCAATCTATAACGGTCATACGATCTGTGCAACAAGGCCTGTCCGCATAAAAGTCATACGGGGCTGCGCACTCAATCACCGGCTGCCTTCCAATTCCACTTTTTGGAACTTTGAGCCAGTAATGGGAATGATATCCATAAAATATGGCATAAATCCACTACTAACTGGTACAACCTAATATTAATCTATCCAGAGGAGTCTGACCTAACCAACATACTCTTCTATGCCTATTTGTACTTCTACGGCCGTTTTTAGGCCTGGGAGGAGTGTAAGTGCCCACAAACTGGTGTTGAACAGGTGTATCATTTGATGGTGGTCAAATGGTGGTGTGTCACCTGGCTGCTTAGATAACACGAGATTGATATTGAGCCTTTCTCGACTGTTTGTAACAACGACTACAGATCTAACTATTCCGGTGGCCACCAGAGAATCAAGGGTCAAATGAGTGGAACCTTGACTACGTGTATCCGAAATTATCTCTGATTGCTTTGTTGAAAGGCATACCGATAAACCTTTTATGGTTAGCTACGACGGCTTGAACATGCTACGCTGCCATTCAATGCTCGCACAAACTGTTGCCCGCATTAGAAAGTTGGTTTACAATGAGCATAAGACAAAGAACTTATTTTTCGATCACTTTAAAATGTGCGGACCGAATGGAGAGATCATTCACAACGCCAGTTAGAACTTCTCACCCTGAATTATGTGGCATTACTCACAGTGCTACGTAGGACAAGGACCACGATGGATATGGCGACGGCGAGGGGGATGAGGGTGAAGATTATGACAGTGATGAGGATACAGAGAGCAATTGCCTGAGAATTCCAAGAGACTATTAAATTGTGCGTTGTGTATTATCAATAAAGTGTGGTTACGCATGCGAGACGCTCTACCCGACCGCTTTATAGAATAGTTTAGATAATGCGACAATGTTTTGTCTGACAGGGATTCGTACACAAGGAACTTGAATTTGTTGACCTCATGGGTCATCACAGAACAGCGCGTGGGGAGCCGGAGTTGCTGTAATTACCACGCTTCTTACCAGAGGTATATGTTGGGTATCGAATGCTTGATGCCGGCAATAGAGCAACGAGCGGTTGAAAGATACCCGTATATGCTCTTTCTTAGAAGAGTGCAACTCTTATGCCGGTAGATGAACACTCTTGATATTAAACTCTTGCCCAGGCGCATCTGGAGCAAATGAGGTTAGTTTAATTGTCCCACTTGCCTCAGGCTAACGCTCAACCAGGCATCAGCACATCGGTTCCATTAAGCTTTCAGCAGCGGACCCCCCTCCTGAAACAAACTGCGCAGCCTGACCTTGCAGTGTGTCGAGCTTAGTCCCTGTAACAATTTCAGACTTCTGGTACAGCGCTTGTTCGCCCTCTCGACTTCACCACTCTTCTGCCGGCAGCGCTCTCAATCTTTTGGAGGTTCCAGAAGTGGCTCTTGGAAAAGACGAAGTCTCTCATAAATATCGCGGCCTCCCAACATTTGTGGACTATCTCCGCGCCGAAGTGTGTTTCATCAAGCCAGGGCCCCAGCAGCATCCATGCGAACTGGGATTGTGAGAGGCAAACCTAGTTGCAAGTCAGTTTATAAGAAGACGAGAACAAGGTTCTGTTCACTAGTATACAGTCATCATGGAGGCTCGGGATTGAATGCAGAGGTTACCTAGAATCTGCGTTTCTACTCCAGAATCATTTCTGCTGTGAGATATTTTGGGTCTGACGTGAGCATAATAAAGATCGAATAAGAACTAGAAATGAAGTATCCATACCAATGGGCTACATATGATGCAAAGCTCTCGAAATGGCGTTATCGGACCAATGTTTGACGAGCGCTTTCGACGGTTCTTGAAGAAAACGAAGGAGAAGAGTAGATAATCAGCCTACCCGTTGGCCTCCTGCAGGGCTGCACCCAAGGTTCCAGGACTAGGCTTAGTAGATGAAGTATAGTGTAAACGCGTCCGAGTACTGCTTTTTGTTCCGTCATGTCACTATGTAACCTTCGCAGGATAAATAAAGCACGACTTCGGGCGATTGCCATGAAATCCTTCCAATAGCTTAGAAGTTTTTTTTTGGAACGCCACAAAGATGAGTATACTCGGTTACAGTTGGCCTGGGTCAATGAAATTCAATCCTTGTTTCGAGAGTGATCACTGCACATTGTAGCCGTGCCCTTGGAAACGACTTCGACGCCAGACGCCCATGAACGCCCATGATGCTAATAATATGAGTTGATACTGTTGAAGAAGCAGAGTCAACATGATCGTCTATTCGCGAAGTCCGAAGTCGGGGCCAAGTTGTAGCTACTCTGATCAAACCTTGTCAAATTCATCACATCGTCATAGACTATGTTTAGATTGAGTAAATTCACAAAATAGGAGCAAACGCGTCGAAGATGTGCAACGAATCCGATGGTAAAAACACTAGAAGTGGCGTGGGACGGCGCTTAGGAGTTGGCGACGTGCCGATAAGACAGCTTGACCGCAGCATGATACCGTGTGTTCGGCTACGACTCATTTTAATAACCAAGACTGTCAAGCAGGCTGGGCCTCACTTCTCTGTTCTGCTGCTCCCTTTCCTTCTTTTCTGCGTCGCTGTTGCCCGGTGCTCCCTTTGGATTCCAGTAGATGGGCTACAGAGATGGCGGTGTCAAGGCAAGGCATTTGTCCTGCCTCTTTCTGGGTGTGGTTTTAGTTCTGGCAAACGTTATTCGAGGCGTCGAGGGACATGTGGCTGCTTTTCACAAAGGTGTGCGGTAGAGCATTTCGTGGATGTTAACGTGCTGACGAGAAGACATCTAGCAATGTACTGCTTCAATGGCACCAAAGCAGGGGTAGAGAATCTCAACGCAGCGGACGCAATAACACCTCTGTATAAGGTGGGCCCAAACAGTGTTTGACCTACCGTGATCACTGGATCATCCTGCTCTTCAGTTGAATAAGACGGACTGGTGGATGCATCATATGAACCGCGTAAGCAGCAGTACCATATAATCCTCCCCCAATTTTGACTTTGCACCAGTGCGACGAATTTCCACCGGCGCCTGGAGACTTTCTGGAATTGTACGTGCTTTATGCATGGTAGCTTGGAAGGATTTTAATCTCCTGTGTCATAGGCCAGCCAATGGCGAATTCACAGTCGAACACGCCACGAGTCGCGCTTTCACCACGCTGTCGTACAACGGAAAGAAGGTTGGGCTTTATGTTGATGGGCAAGACCATCCCGACTTCGGCGGACCGACAGACGGGAAGGTGACCCCCACATCGTGTATATCGAACCCAAACAGTATGCTCTACAGACGTCGTTTCTTTGGTACCACAGAACTGATAAGGCCTGGGCGATTTTCAATAGTTCATACCCAGAATGAGACAATGGCCGCGGGGACTATCTTCGCGATATCATATAACTCGGAGCTCTCCCAGGTCACGGAGGAGAACCTCGTCGTGTTCACTGTCCTTCCCAAGTTCGTCCCGTCACTCCGCACCTTGCGTCGTTACATTTGGATTATTGACAACGCCACCATTCGCCAATGACAGCACACCCTGGCGGCGGATTGCGACGTACAAAGTCCCGAATCTTCCGGCCTGCCCGCCTGGTGGCTGTATCTGCACAGTAAGCTGTCTGTCAATATTTCTATGTCGCTCTGGAGCTCAAGCTTGGTTTTCTCAGTGGGGTTGGGTCGCGAACGGGTGTGGTGAACCCAACATGTATATGCAGCCATTCAGGTGCAAAGTCGTTGGCGACACAGGCAATGCAGCAGTCCGCCCTGGCGTTCCGCCTGTATGGTGTGAAGACGACCCTTCGAAGTGTATTGTCGGTCCCAAACAGGTGCGTAGATCCTAGCGGCCCTGGCGCCCAGGGTGAAGTCCTCTTCCGAATGTTTGATATGATACTGACTGTGGTCACTGGATATCATCCATATCTTTTGCAGATGATCTTTTTTAACCAGCTCGAAGGCAATAACGTCCAAGTCGACGGTTTCGACCTTTCAGGCGATAACCGACACCCGACTTATAATAACAAGATGGGATTTTCCTCTGGTACGCCCTCGTCTTCTTCCAAACAGGGTATTGGTCTATTGACCCTAAACAATCATTTTTGCAGGTGCCCAGACTGATATCTTCCAGGAGGCAGGCACGGCGACGCCAACCCACATCCCCCCCTCGTCAAATAGATTGAACGCTGCCGAATATGCGGCACCAGCCGCTTTACTTCCATACGCAATGCTCATCTCTTCTGCCATTCTCTGGTCGTGACCATGTTGTATGTTGTTTATTTATTTTTTAGACAGCATAGACACTACTGTTCTCTGTGCGCCATGACTCGAGTACTGTCCCACACTACTTCTAATGCCCCTCAAATGCCCCTTTCCTCTGTCGATATGTCCGTTCTCTGTTCGCTGCTTTTGTTCGCAATTACTACTACATGTTGATACTGCATCCCTGTGCCACTATCTCTTGTAGAACTGTAGATAGATGTATATAGTACAAGCACTCACTACCCTTGATTAATATTTTCGACCCATGAAGGAGGAGTCCGCTAGCATCGCAATGTCTTTCATTGGAAAATTTTCCAAAATTATAACCTTACAGAACCCAATACAAACGATGCTCTACTTGCAGCTCACTCGTTGGCATTGAAAAGTGGCTACAGACAGCGCAATTTTGCGTAGGTCCTATTCCTGTCAAAAAGCGGGGACCATCCTGAACCATCTGTGTCCGAATGGTGTGGATCAAAATTGATCGCTCAAAAAATATTAATAGCTTGATCGCTTCGCTTGTGGCACACTATTACATAAATTTCAATATTGCGATTTTGGGGTTTGATCGAACCACGATTCGGAGGACACCCAGTTGGCCCCAACATATGTCGGAAGACTGGATGAAGAATACAAGGCCTAAACAATGCAATATATCCTTCAACGACTTTGAATTGCTATGGCTGACTCTTGTCAATTCATTCTGAGATATACAGTGTGTGCCACTCCGGTTTGCTGGGCATGCTGGGCAATTGATCCGCTTAGTTTAAATCCCTGGTGGCTGACGTTATGTACAACGTAAAGCACTCAAAAGACACTTCGTCGACAGTTTCATTCTGTTAGGCTTGTGTCCTTCTTCCTTCCTCCGTCCTTCTCCCTCCCCCACCCATCTTCTCTTTTCCCTCCAAGCCTCCGGCTTCCTCGTCACTCTTTTAACAATGCGCTCATTTACCTCCCTCCCTCTCCTGGCATTCGTCTTCGCCTCAGTTTCGACTCTGGTTGGAGCTGCCGCAGTTGACGATCAATGCAGGGCCGAAATGTGCATGGGTGGACAGAACGAAGTCGCCCGTGCTCTTCCAGCTGACCCAGTCGTCAACGTCGCGCGCGAGCCACTGACCAATGCTGAGCGCCTTTCCCGTGGGCTTCCTCCCAAGGCGCCGACGCGTAGATTTCACGCTGGTAAGTGTCTCTCTCGCGCGCCTCCGTGGTAACTTACTGCCAGCTTACTCTAACATAATTCTATCCTCAGCTCGCACACAGGCCTCACCGTCGCCTCAAAATAGCTTCACCGGCAAAATTGAGGTGAGGAATACGGATGGTGGTGCCGTGCTTGGATGGCTGTCCACTGCTACCTCCGATGCCGGCAACATCAAACCGACGACCAACGAGGGCGAAGCTATGAAGTTTACCTTCACCCTTGACTTCGGTGCTACGAGCGGCAGTCAAGTTCGCGTAAACATGCAGGTGAGTATTTTCGTATGAGCTCACTTTGTCTACTGCGTATAACACCATTTTCCTTGTCCTAAGAACTCCCCTGGTCCTCTCCTGGGTCTCGTTGAGGGAAGAGACAATGCTAATCCGGACATTGGTGCCGATAGCTTCCAGTACGTTGCCAATCTCTTTGCTGGCGTATCCTACCCCCTCACTGTGAACACATAGGTACATGTACCTCAACGGCATTTCTCTCCCGGGATGTAAGTACCTCGCCAACTGTTGACATTCTTGTGTAACTAAACCGTGCCTTGCATGTCCTCAGCGTCTCCCGGTTCTTCGCCTACTGCCCAGACCAGCGTTTATTCCACCAAGAATTCGGTGACTAAACACGCGGAGACAGACATCGTATGTTATTTCTTCATCGTCGCAAGGACCAGAATTTCTCACACCGATTATTTGCAGTGGACCATCGACACCGTGTCGGGTGCAATGAGTGTGCAATGGATCAACTCTGACGGAAGTGCGTATTACGGGATCTTAGTGCTTGTTGTGGTTGTGCTGATCGTCCACTTCCGCAGGCGCCCCTGCTACATACTTGTTCCTGCAAAGCAACTACGTGTATGCTGGTGGCAGCCCAAGCAAGTTCCATGATAGGTACCCCGCCCCTGTGACCACCGTGGTATGTGATGAACGTTGTCGAGAATCCTCTGGGTTACTGATATCCCTCCTGCCAATTTCTAGTCGTTCAAGTTCGTCGCGGATGCCTGAACAGACTAGGAGTCTCTATTTTGCGTCCTTCGCCCACTCACAGCCTTACGGCTGAGTTCCTGCACTACACGACTATCACCTAGACATCTTTCTGTTCGTTACATTGGACACTAATTATTGTGATCACTATTCACCTGTTTGCCGTTCACACTCTCTCCCCTACATACAATACATTTAGGTAGATGCTATCTAGAATGGATATAATTTACTGATCATCTTGATCACTGATTCATCGACATAATTCTGAATCCTTGAAGCGGATTATTGAGGAGGGAAAAGGGCTACCATTCACGCAGCCGTAGACACTGCTGAACCCAGAGTTGTAAATCGCCGTATGTACTCATGCATCAGGGATGTACATGCGAAAGACTACAGTATGTATATCCAAAGGTTAGTCCGAGCAAAGCTCTCATGCATCATCAATGACAACCTCAGGATCAAAGACGAGCTTTGCAGGTCCCCTAATACAAGCAGGTGACAGTCAGTACGAGTTTAGAAGAAAGGCTTAGAAAGATTTATAGTGGTCACCTTTTCTCCACACCCTTTGAGCAAGCAAGTAATCAGCTTCCAGCGGCTGAAAAAAACGAAACGTCTACTCACATTCTCCGTCCAACTTACAGATGCTTTGAGCTCGGTGAGGCCGAGGGATAAAATGACATCAACCTCAACCTGATGATATGGCTTCCTGCTTCCGACCGCGTTCCCAGATTGAATGAAAGCACGAGATACATCCGCCTCCACATAACATAGCGTCGAGAAAAGAGCTGACACGAAGAAACGATTAAGAAAATGATCAGATTGTGAATGATGTGATATTTACCTTTCTCTTGTCCAGTGGGATACTCGACGTTTCTTTCCATCCGTAACGCACCCCGATAGCACATGACTGTAAGCGAGAACGTTGTTGGACGCTGGTCAAATAGCACGGAATATGTGTTTCTGAACTCCTGGGTCTCAGTCACAGTCGTGTCCTATGCCGAGGTGAGAATGAATGTCCAGCACGAAAAGAAGGTGTCTTACTCGTGGCAAGACGGCACTGAAGTGATCGCCCACAACGAGTGCACCTGACAGATCGCAGAAAGGTTTGTACGTATGCTGTCGTGTGTTCCTGTGGAGCTTGGCGTTATAGGGAACGTGAATAGGCAGGCCATAAGCAAGTTTGGACACCCGCGCTTCGACGAAGTGGTCAATATGGAAAGATATAGCGCCATCTGCAACGGCTTTGTTCCTGTTCAAAGGAAGTTGAGAAGAAATTTTTAAGCATCCGCAAGGAAGCACGCACACATGGCTATCTGGGCGACTGATATCGAGCCCTTTGGAAATGAAGGAAGCCTTCAGCTGAGCGAAAAGCCATTCGCTCGCCGCAAAGCCTCCCACAAGGAAGATAGACTGAGAGAACGTGTAATGAGATCAGCTTGAGGTTACAAGTCGAGGGTACGAACTGATATTTCCGTGCTCGATGCTTGGATTTGCTCCTCGATGGCGCCTACAATGGCGCTGACAGAGGGCTCAAAGAATGAAGCGACATCTGATCTATCCTCAGCGTTTTCATTTCAGTAACACAGCTGAGAAGGAATAACGGATATGAGTGTGTTTTTACTTACCCAAGGAGACGAAGTTGGCCAGATCGAATGTTGAGCTTCGGATCCTTGTCCTTGAGAGTCCCGAATTTGATGTATTGATTGTCTACTGCATTTCGAAATCGCAGCTTGGTCGATTTATCGAAGCATTCAGTGATATGAGGGACGTCCCCAAAAAATCGAGACCCGCGCAAGGCATCTAGGTATTGTTCAATTATAAATGGTGCATGGCTGAGGTTCGCAAGACTTACTTTCCAAAAACTTTCGAGCGCTGCTGGTCACAAATATCGATCCTTTGAAGTGACCTATCAAGAGAGAGTTAAGGTCCGTTCTTAGAATAATGATTCATCACATACACTGCGGCGCAGCGATTTCTTGATATGACTGGGTAAGTGCCGAAGTCTGTTTGTAGGAGCTGATATCAACCGTGCCACCGCCAGCATCGACAATGACGATGCCTTTCCCATTCTATGAATTCGTGACGAGATAATGAGATAAGCACGTCCAAGACACTCTAGATACAGCAGGAAAACACACCTTGATAGCCTCGCTGGTGAGTCCGCTTTGGATGCAGAAGTGCAAGCTGGCCTCGCCTTCTGTGACAAATGAAAGCTTTTGATGGCCGGAATCAGAGTCATCCACGAGGCCTGCCATTACCGCGGCCTTGCGCATCAGGCCTTGTTGGCCTCCTTCCCATCCATTGGGATGAGTGAGGACAAATTCAGTGTGAGGCTGCAAGCCTTTCCATAGCTCGACGCCGCTAGCATGGCTTTCTTCGATGTAAATTCGCGCACATTGGTAGAGGTAGCGGAGAAAATCTGCGAAGACCTGAACCGCCGACTTGCCGCGAGGAAGTGCCGGAATATCCTCAGCAACATGGGCTCCAGATTTTCTTTGAGGACGCAAATGTAGTTTGAACCTAAGGATGCAAGTCAGTCGACTTGTACGAATAATTGAATGCAGAAGTGGAGGACTGAAGTTACCATTCTGCCTTGGTCCAGTCATCGAAATCGTCTTCCTGTTCAAGCGCCGGATCAAGAGCTTCGGCGCCTACTGCGCGTACGGCTCCCTGTCCATCATAGTATATGATGGTAGGTATTTTACAGTCCCCACCAACGTCTTCTTGTGCCGGGAATCTGGAGTAGTGGCAAAAAAGTCAGTCAGTTTCCTGGTGTGCTCGAGAGCAACAACGAATGATACCTGTTGACGCCCCGGATCTCAGGTATTACGCCAGGGTCCAAGATGCTGCGCGAAGAAGAAAGCGAGATGTGAGAACCAGCAAGGAAAAGGTGTGGGGTAGCTGGCCATACCAATAGGAAATGCCACTGAAGGTGGTACCGACGTCAAATGCTAATACGAGCTTGCGCGCTGTACCGGCGTACGGTTTCCGCTGTGAAGTGGCGGACATAGTGAGCGTTTGGAAGTATATGTGAGAAGGAAGGTTCGGAAGAACTGAAGGTACCAAAGACTATAAGCACGACATAAGTGCCGCTGAATACAAAATAGGCCTTCTGAACAGAAGACATGCGATAGGCACGTTGCAAGCACTCTGCAATCTGCACTCATGTCCCAAGCTCCAAATTGAGCGTGGCACACGCGAGTTTGCTAAACTTGAGGCCCATAAGACATCTTAATGCTTAACCCTCGCAGTGTAAATCCCTAGAATGTTCTCTATGAGCACCATCTTTGCCTACATGTCTTTACGCACTTCACCCACATCCCCGTCCTCCCCTTCCCCCTCTTCCAGTTCTAACCCTGTGGAATATCATCCACTTTCGCCCACGTCACCTGGCGCGCCGGAAGAAGTGGTTCACAAAGCGCACCCGCGTATCCATGAAATCCGCAAAGCTTCTCTGGACGGACAGGTCATCCTAGACGCCGGACTTGCACAATCGAAGACATCCCTAGGACGCGATGACAGGGAGGCAGACCAAGGCGGGCGGGTCCGCAGAAACACGGTCTCCGGAGGTGCATCACACCGACACAGAGCAATTACAAGAGAGTCAGGTGAATCTGAAACCAGACTCAAGAACATGCAGAGCCATCCACGCCTGGACGAGCGCCGAGCCGACTTTATTCCACCACTAATCCCTCGGGAACGGGACCCCATCTCGCGAGAGCCGACTCCCCATCGCGAGCCAACATCAACCTCGCCACGCGACGTTGCGTACAGAGAAATGAGTCCCCTTGGATCCCCGCATGATGTCGCCGGCCATTCAGAATCCACATCCCCCACGCCTTACATTCCGCGTGGCTCACCTCCGCGCGATCCTATACACCGCGAGCCGACGCCCCGCGAGTCTGGGCGGACGCGCACGCGCGAGTCAAGCCGTGTTCGGGAGGGCAGCCGCGCACGCAGCAACACCGTGACCTCTAACCAAGGCGGCCACGATCAAGTCCGCACACTGCTCGCGCAAAATGAGAAGCTTGCCGCGCAGCTGCTCGAGGTGCAGCGCGACCTCGCTGACAGCCGAAAACGGACAGTGGATGCGCTCAAGCGCGTCGCCGAGCTCGCAGACGAGCGTACGCACGCAATAGAGCAACTCGACACAGCAAAGACCGAGGTCGCCGCGAAGGAGAAAGCCGTACAGCAACGCGTCACTGATGTGGAAGCACGTCTCAGGAGACGAGACGACGAGATCCGGAGCCTAACTTCGAAACTGAGGAGCGCGGAGGACAGGCTACAGAACACGAACAAGCTGCTCGAAGCACGCACGGCAGATCTGACAGGAGCGCAGGCGTTCCTCAGTGCCGCCGATGTATACTCTGGTGCCGAGATTATTAACATGGTGGAAGGGTTGAACGCAGAGGTTTTACAGCTTTCGGCATACATGGCCGAGTTCGTAGAAGACCCCTTGATGCATGGTGGTGCTACGGAGCGTGCGCGGCTGATCGACAAGAACAAGGAGCTCCTCGAAAAAGAGATTCGGCCGAGATTGGGCGAAGCCCTGTACGCCCATATCGAGAAGAGTTACCTCGACCTTCGGTCGGACCCGCTGCCACTACAGTTGGCACTGCAGAGCATTCTCGTGGCTTGGTGCAACTTCAAAACCCGCACTTTCGCGTCGGGGCAGTTTGGCGATGTTTTGGATAACCTATACGCACAGATACGCAGATCGGGTGAGTTACAGACATTTGCCTGAGGAGAAAATCACTGACGCTGCCCTTGCATACAGAGGCGCAAGC
Organism: Psilocybe cf. subviscida; assembly: GCA_013368295.1. Taxonomy (NCBI): domain Eukaryota; kingdom Fungi; phylum Basidiomycota; class Agaricomycetes; order Agaricales; family Agrocybaceae; genus Psilocybe; species Psilocybe cf. subviscida. The sequence goes on along the minus strand of JAACJJ010000028.1, from coordinate 7,143,561 downwards.
TATCGCAGGGCGATGGAGAGCCCTGACCAACTTGCAGATGAAATACTTCGACAACGAACTACCAACCAATCGATTGATCGACATGCTCATCGCCATGCTCCATTTCGCAGGGTGGTCGTTCGCCAGTTCGAAGTCACACAGGGCCATCCTGTCTGTCCAAGAGAAGATCCAGAACCTTGAGCGCTTATGGATCCAGTTAAAAAATGCAACGAAGAGTGATGTCACGACAAGCGACTTGGAGACATTCATCTTCCCCCCAGAAATTCCGTTCGACGATGGCATGGAGAACAACTATCGCACCGACGGCCAGGGGAAGCTGACAGGACAGAAGACGCTGTGCACGGTGGCGATTGGACTCAGGAAGACCCTCATCGCGCGCTCGGAGGGCGGATCACTCTCGACTCGACATGAAACTCTGTTGAAACCGAAAGTGGTCCTCGCAGCCGCACTATCGTTGGATGGTGAGAATAAAGCACCAGGCGGCCCTGGGTAAAGCTGATATCTCGACAATGACTACTGCAGAATGATAATGTATTATTAAAAGAACCCCTCGCAGAATTATCTACATACCGTTCGTTGTTCCCGTATTTTACTCTTCACGATTGTGCTTTCCTATCGTCGAGAAAGACCAAGTGACGCATAGCGGTTGCATATCGAATCGTCAAGCAGATAGAATCGTGTCAGAATACCCGTTTTCTGGCTACCAATTGATTGCAAGGCCCTGAATATGGGTTGTATCCTGGCTTAGATATATCTTGCATGTGTTGGTCGAGGGTCAAGTGAGGATGCGTTGAGCCGAGTTGAATGATGCGTCTTTTGATGACGGCCACGCCCTCGCTTGACGGATCGCGTCAACCTTGTGCGATTCTTGATTTCAATAGCACCAGACTCGACAACATGTGGGAGTTACACATCTTGTACTGCACTCATCTCGACGACCAGGACGACAATGAACGAGAGTACGCAGAGAACAGTTAATGAGCTCATCGCTGGTAGCGTTGGCGGTGCGGCACAGGTGCTCGTTGGACAGCCCCTAGACACCATAAAGACTCGCGCTCAGATAGCTGCTGGTGGGTTCTAGCAATGGTGTAAAGCCAACCTGAAATGACTAACGTTGCTTTCAGAGGGTCAGTTCGTGCGTACCAACAGTACCAATGTGAATATATTTGGGTTATTCAACCTGAATCTATCTGCAGAAGGGGCCCATGGACATCTTGAAGCAGACGTTGCGGAATGAAGGGTTCTTTGCGCTGTATAAAGGTACCCGCCAATGAGTCAAATGGAAAGGAAACGACTCAATCAAGATATGCAGGAATGGCTAGTCCCCTTCTTGGAATCGCGGGCGTCAACTCCCTTCTCTTCGCCTCATATGGATTCAGCAAACGTATCATCTCCCCCTTCGGACAGCTATCCATCAAGGAAACTGCTGCAGCAGGCGCAATGGCTGGAGCAGCCAACGCCATTCTGGCCAGTCCAGGTTCGCCATTTTTCTTAGTAGAACAATGAAGGAGCATTTACTGAGGAACAATGTTCTCCAGTCGAGATGTTCAAAGTGAAGATGCAAGGCCAGTATGGTGCTGCAACGGACAAGCGCCTCTCTACTGTCTTCAGCGAGATGTGGAAGCAATACGGGTTCAGGAACGGGATTATGAGGGGATACTGGGTTTGCATCTCTTCTGCGCCTCCCTGGAAACACGAAAGGACTAACGATTTCATCCATTCAGATCACGGTTGCTCGAGAGATCCCTGCATATGCCGGGTAAGTCGAGCGAGATTCTTGAGTATCTATTTCAATTACTGACCTGAATAGTTTCTATGCAGGTATTATTATCATTCACCCTCTCAATTGAATCTGCAGGCCAACGATACACTCTTCCCATAGCGTTCGAGTTCTCTAAGCGGAAATTCCAGAAAACATATGGCACGGACCTGCCAGTGTGGGCACTCCTTGCTAGCGGTTCTACTGGCGGAGTGGGTTTTCTCATCCTTCTGAAGACTGACGACTCATGATTCGCACCAGATTTCTTACTGGCTAGCATGCTACCCCTTGGACGTCGTGAAATCGAGGATTCAACTTCGCGCAACGCCACCCACAGGAACGCCAGTGCAGTACATCGCTGCCGAGCTGCGATTAATCGTCAAGGAGGCGGGAGTGTACGTTCTCTTCTATTTTCCTAAAACACGTCCATTGATGGTTTGTTGATGTTGCAGTGCTGGTCTCTTCCGTGGTCTCTCTCCATCATGTACGAAATCCGCTGCATTTTCCTGGTATACACGCTAACGGGATCCTGCAGTGATTCGTAGCATACCATCCGCCGCGAGCACATTTGCTGCTTTCGAGCTCACGCGAGGTAAGTTGCAACACCGCCGTTCTGTGGCGCTCTCAATCTCATATCCCGTCTAGAATGGCTGCAGAAGCAAACCGGTGTCTAAAGGACAATTCCGGAGCGCAGAAACACAGATACGATCTTTGCGAGAACAAGATTGACTATCCGGATTCCCCTGGTCGATAACGGGAGTTACAAATACCTTGTAAATATATAGCAGACTTCCAGCTGTCGTTGAGCGTACGCGCGCAATGCACCAGAATCCGCCTTTTTGCAGGAGCACGTAGGAAATTTCTAATGAAATATATTCAAACATCTATGGGGTATTACTACCGCTTCATAGAGACTTTCACCGAGCCCTTTGCCCCTCCGCCAACACCGCCAGGGAGCTGCTTCCACCAGTCACCTCCAGACCCTGAGCTCCCCACTGCGCTCATGCCTATACTCGATCGCGACTTTGCGGCGGCGCCACCTGTGCTTGCTCTTCGAGTAATAGTGGATAGACCGGAACTGACGCCCTTGCGGCCACCTCCGGGGAATGTTGTTGCCGTTGTTGGCGCTTCCTTCCCTTTCGCCTTTGCCTTGCCCTTTTGTTTTGCTGATGTGGTTTTCACTGGCGGTGCGAGAGCCCTGGATTTTGACTCTTCATTACTGTCTTCGTCGTCGTCGTCCGAGCCGTTACTCGAAGAAGAGTCCGAATCAGAGTCGGAGGCAAAGTCGACTTCGGAATGACTCCGCTTGACTGCCTTGTTAGAAGGCGCGGGGGAGGTGGTTGCAGCGGTAGATGAGGCGGGAAGGGATTTCGTGCTTTGAGGTAGTGGTCGACTGCCCTTCTCCCAATCCTTTTTATTGAGTTTATACACTGCCATTGTGGCTCGTGCGTCCGTAATCTACATGAAGAGAGTTAAATTTGCCGCGTAGTACAGCATCACAAGAGCGAAAGACTTACACTGGAATGCTCTCCGGATTGAATTGTGAGATCCAATTCCTGCTTCACCAAATTTCGCAGCGCGACGCGCTTGTTCTTCACCGTGCCAAACTTGTGCGCGTATATCTGCGTGTCTCGTGTCTGTGGCCGTGGGTGCGATAGCAGCAAGGCTTTCAGATCATTGTGCACCGCGTGGCCCACGAGGATGCAATCTTGGAGTAGATCGGCGACGCGTTTCTGCACGTCTGCGAACGGCTTTGCTGCAAGCAGGCATTGGAGACATTCATACAGATAGACGTAATAACAAACGCACCTTTGATCATATCCGCCTCTCTGATTCCACTCCATTGTGTTCTGTAGTCCACGACGCGTTCTTTCTGTTGCACATAATCGTCCAGAATCACATAGCCGTAGAAGTTGACCAAGCTGACGCGTGCCAGAGATGATTCTGCGCCGTCAATGCCCACACCCACCATCTCACAATCTAATGCGAGATATCTGCCCGGTCTTTATAGATGTTATTGGATTTCCCGAAGGCAAGGAAACGGCGGTTACTCACAGTTTTTGCGCGTCTGTATACTGCAGCTGTCCTAATGTCATCTGCTGCATCAATGCTATCGATATGCCATTTTTAGGTCCCTCTGCCTTGGTGACTGCGCTTTGTGAAGATTCGCCAGATGTTTGTGCGGGTACTGCGCTGCTGTGAACGGCCGCTGCCACAGAGTCGCTCTCGTCAATTCGCCGTCTTTTCCGACTATGCTTGTCGTCTGAATTTGTGTGTTTCGAAGACTTGGTAGACTTTTTCTCCAACGCGAGTTGCTACTGCATTCATTAGGACGGGTATGGTCGCGGCAGGAATCGTGAAGAATATTCACCTTGCGAAGTGATAGCCAATTGCTGGATGGCTTTACTTTGTCTTTCACCATGGTGCCAATTGTTACGCTGCGTAGTGCAAGTTTGTAGTCTGGCAAAGGGCAGGGTAGAAGCAGGCGCAGCCTTTTGGTGAGGGGACTGAGGAGGGCGACCAACGTCGTTTCTGGTGATGGTTATGGGCTCAATTTGATGAAAAAGGAATGATTACATAATCAGTATTGATGGGTAATTAGCGCCCACAACTTGAACGTTGCTTGAGCGAGCCTTGAACCAACCCACAGGTGGAAAGACAGGTACAGACCCAAAATGAGTAGCAGTGTTCGATTATAGAGCAATTTGTGTCATACCCGGTCTTATTGCATGTAATTGGAATCCAGGTTGACAATAGCATTCGGCCTACATTTATTGAGTCATTTGCCAGTGCTTTTCAATAATTTACTATGATAATAGGAGATTGAATAGTGATACAGGTAGAGCGTCATGAGTAACATATCACAAAAGAATTCAAGTTATGTAGGAAGCTGAGTTTCGGTAAAAGCCGCCTGAGGAACCGTTTTGTGAAACTTGTAATCCTGTGCGGGATTGATCAGATACATGGAGAAGAATGGGGCCACCAAGAATAAGGCATTGACTAGTCGCGAGAAACGGAGACATGGGAAGAAGGAATTCGAACCAGTTGCGCCAGGTTATAATTGAGCCATCAACCAGGCGCGTCGTACAGGCCAGGAGCGCGTTTCCTCAGCGATAGCTTGATCGATAAGGGCCTGATATGCTCTGTAGTCGTACTCCGCCATGTCATAGTCAACCGAGTCACAGCCGCTGTAAGACATACATGGGTCGATATCCAGCCTTCCCGGAGAGATAACGTTGAATCTGTAGTGGTAGTTGTCCAAGCAAAACTCCCTCAACGCATTGAGCAGGTTGCGGACTCCGCCGCCAAATATTTCGGTCATGTGGGCGTTACGATGCAGTGACTGGTATTTGAGAGCGGCAGTCTCCAGAGGGGTGCGGCCTCGAGTTGACATGTCTGGGGCAAGAGGTCGAGCAATTCCATGGCCAAACTGAGTGGCACAAATCCATTGTAGGACATAGTTAAACGATTCAAGATCATCGCGGTAGTCGTGCGCAGGCATGCTGATAGGTCCATAGCAGTCTCTGAGGGACGCAGATATAGACGTGAACGGAAAGTCGCTCTGAACAGTAGATTACTAGTACCTGCCAAATCGCAAACGGGGGGATGTATGCCGTTTTATGCGAGCGGTCACGTTGCGGTCTGAGAACAGTTTCCTTGGCTGCAGCATAGCTTGTGTTCCCAAAAGGCGTGGAGCTCTGTATCAATATTTCGCTGGGTGATATGCCATCAGGGATTTTTCCACGCCTCCATAGTTTACGGTGACCCATGGCAGTTGTCAGCAGCTGTCAGGGGCCTATAGAAGCCGAATATGCAGCAGAATCTCGAAAGGCATGAAGAAGCTCCAGAGGACTATAAAAGCTGGTTGTAGGCCTTCCTGCCACTCGATTATTCACTGGTATGTGTCCACTGGCATGTGCAAGGCATGTGCATCAGCTGCCTTTTGAAACGCTACAAAGCTATACTCCATAAGCGCCTCAAGGTTAAGTACACACGTATGATTTATGAGACTGTAAAAGTCGGAAAAGTATATATACGATAAAAATATCGTATTTAGATGGATTGTGAGGTAATAGACAAAGAAGAAAGTGGTTTGAAATTGGGCATTTGTTGATACGCGTCGCTTAACCACATCGCAGGTTATGTGATCGTTGTGGCACACTATGGGTGTCACCACAGGGCTTCATGTGAGCCGTTCTCATGACCAGACAACATATATGCTGATATAAATTCAATAGTCGTATATTTGGTGAGTTGGGTGGAAAGTAGTTTGAGCAGTATGGAAGAGCTATTAAGTGGCAGACAGGTTCTTTAAAGATGAAGGCAACCAAGCGTCTCTATTTCTTCATCTTCTTCTTCTTCCCCTTTGAACCAGCTGCCGTTTCACTAAAACAGCCTCAGTGGCGAATAATAGTATAAGATAATAAGGAGGAACTTACGGCGGGGGAGCAGGTCCATCCGCTTCCAAAGGAATATCAATCACGGCAAGCAGGGGCTCGTTGCGTGCTTTGGCAAGCTCTGCACTGAACACTTCATCGACAAGCTGTGCGACGGAAACATTGTTCCAGAATTTTCCACAGCTTCCACACGCGTTGCTGCCATGATAAGGGCCGATCCAACTTCCGCAGCATATAGCCCTCCCTTGGGGGCTGGCTTTGTACGACTTCTGGCAGAGATAGAATAGATTCGCGAGGTAGGTCCACTCATCTTTGATGAAAACAGGCTTCCCATTTAGAACTTCAATGGGCTTCATGTCGTTCTGGCAAACTTCACTCGCCAGACCGATTAAACCTTGACGAAGCCAATCTTCAACAGCCAGCTCTTGGCCGAGCCAAACCATGTCTCGGAACTGGCCAGCAAGAAGGCGAGTAAGCTCAGTAACAGCTTTCTCTCGAATCTGTACCATTAGTACTCAATGAGAGGGCTAAAAGGGCACCGTAAAATGTGTGCCCACCCTCGTAAATCTCCATTCCTTCGCGAGGCGAAGTACACCTGTCCAGTCACTAATGTCCATGCTCTCTTCTTCGTAACTTCCAAAATTCCAACTAATACGCCCATGAATTGAGCGCTTTCAATCTACAAAAAAAAATGGTACTCACAATGGGTAAAGTACGCGTAGAAAGGCTCGAAAATCCTTGACGGTGACGTCAAGAACTATTGGGTTCTTCATGCTTTTCCCCTTGAGAGTGGTGGGGTCCGCCAGGATGGCTTCGAATTTCGTTCCTGGTGCCATGAATCCTTGCTTCAGAACCTGAAAGACTCGACGCTCAGCCTGCCGACAGCCGACATACATGATTGCGGTCAGATATTATGGGCAAGAAGCGTAACGTTGGTGGTTTCACACCTGAAAGACGACAGACTGTAGGTTGTAAAACTCGTCGAGCTCTGGTGAGGGAGATCTGCTCGGGGGCTTCGAAGCAGGCGGAGACTCTATGTCCTCTGCAACTGGGCCTGGAGACGCCCCACTGCTGCGAGGTTCATCCCAGGGTGGTGGTACAACCCATTCTGGACTGGACATTATCAATTTATGGGTCGATGATGGGTGTTTGGGGAAGAGTTGTGGATGAACGCCACGGGCGCTTAAATATGCGGTGCTTATCGATGGCACGTGGAAGTTCATTACCACGCTGGAATATGGAAAATCAAATGCAAGAGCTTGAACGACCCACCTCTGGACGTCTATACGGCGAAGTGTGCGTAGTACATTTCGGTACTCGCACTTCCTCAGAACGGGCGAAGTAAGAAAGTAAGCTTTGCCTTCCACTAGTGTCAGTTACACCCGTTCTTCCGTATCGTGGCCTTTCCTAACCCACCCAGAGACCACATATCAAGTCTTTGTTTGGATGCCTAGAATTTCCCTCTTCCAATTCCTTAGCGAAGCCAATGATTATGACTCTACGTTGAATGCGGCAGTGATTTTGATATGAAGTCAGCTGGAGGGGTCTGCGGATACGCCACAGGTGTGAATGGGTCAACAATCCCTCATCCTTCCGTGCAACGAGAAACCAATATTCGTAAATACACTATGGAGACCGCATGCTTGTGGACGCGTTGGGACCCATACAAAGCGCATATGTAATTAAGCTAAGCGCTGGTGTGAATGTGTGTCTTCACTGCTCCAAAACATATTCCTCATCTGCTTCTTTCCATACCGTATGTGAGCTTCTGATCGGGCTGGTTCCGAACCTCGATATGACCAGCTGACCCACAGGTGACAGCTGGGCAAGTTGACTGATCGTCCACTTTTCAGTAGGCGCCCCCGCACTGCCTATAGTATGCAGTCAAATTTGTGTCATCAGTACAAAACACTTCTGAAGGTCTGAGTGAAACGCTTTGAACTACGGCGATACGATTCCTTACAACCAGAATGTGTAGGGGCTTCAGATCAGCAGTGACCTGGACCTCCTATACAGTTATGTGCTGTGCAACAATGATGGGATGACAGAGGTATTTTTGTAATCAATCGATCTGACAGATCATATTGAAAGCGCCAAACCTACGCCAAACTCACTTTGCTGTCACTCACCGCCTGTCCATGACTGTCGGGGGATAGACCCGCGCCTATCAGCATAACTGTGGAAGTGACGAACATCATTAAATGACTCTTTGCCAGGTTATCTTCGAGGGAAGTAGCCTGGAAGCCGACCCCTTTCTCTGGAAGTCATCACATCAAACATGATTGAAGATTGGAGCCATTGATGGCCGACGATTAACCTATTCAATCGGAGAGATGGACCAGCCGAAGGCGCTGTTTTGTGTGCGTGGATTGTCAGAATCGGGCCATTTCAAGTTTCACCATCTTGCCCCTGATCCGAAAGCTCAGCCAGGGTCCTCTGAGGATTGAATCTTTCGCCCCTCTGACGGCATGGATGGACATGCATCAAAATCCAGATGCGCATCATTACAATATATATACACTGTTCGTGAGAGTTCACGGCCACTTCTTGGTCCCTCCCCGTCGACCTCGTCCCCCCTGACCTAGTCCTGCCGTCAGGAATATACCCTGACGATGTGTCGCGTTCAATGCAGCCTCCCTCGTCATCTCCTACTCACGACCCTACTGCTCATTCACTCGTTAGAGAGTGCAATGGTACACGCTTCATCCTATCTTCCCCTAGTAAGTGGTGATTTGGTCATTGTTTACGGGGTCGGAAGAGTGTATCTCATTAATTTCAGAGCTTTGATTTCGACTGGAATCAAGACGGACTCCTTACACCTGCACCCGTCACAGGTACGCTGCATATTCACGAGTCCTTGGACGCTAGTCGTGACTAGGATCACAGGTCAATGCGACAAGATTCACCTAAAGTGGGGTCGAGGGACAAAAGATGACGGGTACGTTCACGCTCACTGGAGATCTGGACATGTCTCCACATATAAATTTTCCATGATTCCAGCCTAGGTCCAGTAACTCCAGTCGCTCCATACTCTATGCTCGTCTACTGGTCCAAAACAACTACCCCATATGTTATCCCCGTAGGAGGAGGGCCCACATTTGTGAGTTCATTCATCGGCGCTTCTTCTCGAAACCCGTCCCAACATACTGAGGTGTCATAGGACTGGGAAGTACCATTTGAGCCCATGAGCCAGTATCAGATCTGTATGGTACGTCCCAGATGCACAACAGCAGAAGGCACTCTGTGGGACAGATCTTTGTTTCGCTGACACTTTCCACAGTTTGATGATAATGGGAACTCTGGTGGATGCCAAGCGACATACACGATGATCAACTCCTCAACAAGCACAACGTCGTGTCAGTCAAGCCTTCCAACGCCCCAGGCGCTACAAGTCGGAGTAACAGCTTCGTCAGGCGCTGTACAGAATTACGGCACGGTGGATCAGGTGAGGAGGATTGGAAAGGCTATTTTGCAAATTCATCTGAACCTTTTGCCCAGTGCACCTCACTCTCAGTGTCCCCAAGAGGCGGAAGTGCGCCTTATACCTTGACGGTGTGTCCTGCCTGTCACTTTCTTAGCGCCCGGCTGATGCGTTCGAAGATTGCGCCCGCATCTCACCCACCGTACAACATCACGTCAAACGGCGATATCTCGTGGCAGGTTGCTTTGGTACGTCGCGCCTTTGTCTCGTCCGACACATACAGTTTCCCTTATATCACAACAATCTCTAGCCCCTCGGTTATAAGTTCTTTATGTCAGTTAGCAGCGCAGATGGTCTGTTGTGGTCAAATGGCCCACTCACAGTCGGGGGACAAGGGCCAACATCCTGCTTAGCGCCGGGTACAATGTGAGTGCGCCTCTCTGTATATGAATGATTTTTCGCTAACCGTAAGTGTGTGTGTGAAGATCCAAGACAGTCGCTAACAAAATGGTCATTGGAGGAAGTCTGGGGGGATAGTGGCAGGAATTATTGCAGGGATATCTGGCGTACTTCTTGCCACGAGATTCCGGAAACGACGACAGGCACCCTCAGACCGATATTTTGGTGGAGCTGCTTACTACGCACGGGATAGGCCTTTGAAAGCTCCTTCAACAATAGCCGGTTCAGTGATAGCCCCTTCAGCCTACATTCCGTTCACTCCTTCAGCGTCATCTATGCCGCTTATGCCATCCAGTTCAAGTAATTTAGGCCTCTCTCCATCGCCGCCGCCGCCGCCACTTCCACCTTTAGTCCCAAACAGACGGCAACACAGTCGACAAAGGTCGAACAACACGTTAACATCGACGGCGCCGAGTGAAGTCGGCACAACCACGACCAATCGAACGAGATCGACGAGGACTCATGCCACTAATACAACCCACACAACTTATACCACGGAAAACACACATCAACTTCCACCCCCCAGTGTGGTTTCTTCCGGGGCGCCCCAAACAAAAGCAACTGAGTACCCACTGGATGTCAAAGTCCCCCTACCCACTGCATCACCTGACACCTCCGCCGACGTCAGCATCGTGTCGCGAGACGATGTCGCCTCGCAGATTTCCTCATCCTCTCGTGGGCGGCGACTCCCCCGGCCAGTGTCCGTCCAATCGCGGGCGCCTACATATGTTCCCCGCTCGACCCCGCTGACTGGACCAGATCACGTAATTGACGAAGACGTGGTTCCGGACGTACCGCCAGAGTACGGCCGCCACACGAACGACCCATCTCTAAACTATGCACCTAACGTTCTTTCTTCCGGTAATAGGTTTTAAGCCGTTACTAGGACTATTGTTGTTACTACCTTTGCCATTCTTTCGCTGTCGCTTATTACTTCGCTCTTTTTTATTGGGATTATATGTGTCGCATTGTATATCATTCTGCACGCACGGTCGCGCACCTCATTTGGCTCATCTATCTGACATTACTAATACTGTTCACTATAGTTATCTCTCAGAGTCAATATCATCAAAAGATGGATTAATCGAAGCACGGGAAATTCTGATTTTCGTCTGCATCAAGATGCATGGAGTGAGAAACATGCAGGTAAAAAAGTATTCTTTAATTACTCTGAGCTCACCCTTACACCCACCATGGTGCAATTTCCGGTCAATAGAACAGCAGCATATACTGCCGAGGGTCCTCTCCGAGTCCTCCGGATTACGATTTAGCGCCCACATCATTTCGAAGTTCTCAGGCCGTATGAGGCCGTATGTAAAGATATCCAACAGCTATTCGTGACTTCTTCCATCACTTCTCGACGCTGTGATGTGATGCATATATGTAGAATCTATGTGGTACCCTAAAACATATTACAATTCAATCTGAGTGATACACATGACCATAGACTATTCGATGATGTCGGAGACTGTTTGAGTTGTATACGGTATCTAGCAATAAATCTTAAACGAAAATTCGCGTTTGGCTAACGTTTTCTCTGCTCCCCGCTCACAATGCTTTCTCTAGCGTTCCTCACTGCTTTGACTATTGGCCTTCCTATCCTGCAAGCTTTTGCGGAGACTCACACCGTGCACTTCGATAATAGGTATGTTCTTGGTCTAGTGCAGTACCTAGAACCTCATTGATAATGTGAATTTGTAGATGTGGATTTGGCACTGTGAGTCGCCTTGATTTTGAAGTGCATTGGAAGGCTCATGACAACTGATTCAAAAACACCGAATAGCCCACTCTAGTAAACGCGGAAACCTTGCAAATACTTTCAACCGGAGAGGACTTCACTATTAATGGGCCATTGCAGATAGCTGTTGCGTATGTATCCATTTGACGCTTATAGTCGCTGTTTTGGCTATCCAGGTGCTGAGAGTATTAATTCTTGAATGTAGATACTTACAAACAGGTAGGGACCGTCCATCCCCGAGGTGCGATTACTGAAGCACTCTTACCGAAGGTGACTGTGGACTTCTTGGGGAGGGGTGTACCCTCATCGAAATTACCTTTGCGAACCCCACTTCCCCCGGACTCGGCTCTTCAGCTGACATAAATTTGATTCCTCCGTAAGACATGGCTCCTAACATTTGGACCGTAAATTCACAGTTTCTGATTAACTTGGCTACTTAGGCAAGCGTTCTCAGTTGCGTCGGGCTTTGAGTATGTTACCTCATGCATAGTGGTCGTAGAGATAATATCACTAACTAGCCAATATCAAAATTTAATCACTACAGATTTATCAACGCCGAATGTGAGGGTCGAGGACTCGACTGTGAGTCAACCGATCGCCACTGAAATCAATAATCGGATACTCACCTCATGATGAAGGCACTTCTTCCACTTGTGCTGCGGCTGTCCGTTCCCCTGAGGCTCCTGTGGTAGTTTGCCTGGCTGCAAATGTGAGCTTCACTGACTCTACGATACATAACCTGCTGATTCAAGACCCTTGGAACATTGCGAATAGGCCAGCATTGCCATCTCCTTCTGTGATTAATTAAAGTGCAACAATAGCCTACCTTATTCCGCCCTACGGTACTTTGTCAAAGCGTGAATTTGGCACCGGGACCAGATTTAGTGATCATTCGCTGTGGCTTGATGATTAGTTGTTTGAGAATCGAATAAACTGGTCAGGAGACAAGTAGCAGGGCAGTAGTTGTGCTTCGAAGCTTCTCCGCATTCATGACATGGACATGGGTCATGTACATCAGGGGGTTCGATTCTGAAGGCTGGATTTGGAAGAGTGACAACAGGTTCGAGATGTATTTGATGTGCTCCCAAAACTGTACCATGTGAGCACGGCCGAACGGTGCAACCCTCTTCAGCGCTCAACCCAAAGCATAAATATGTCGGGCCCCAAGGGCCTTCCCCAAATGGTGAAATTGTAGTAAGAGCCGGCCTCAGTCAGTCTGGTACAGTTGCATGCGGTCACGTAGTATAAAAAAGGGTCTGTTATATTCACTTCGATCTACACAGAATAATATAATTTCAAGGCCGTGATGGCATTGGAAATTATTCCTGGGTGTCCTTCTCCGTGTCCGCGCACCTTCAATTGTCCTGAAATAAAAGGAAGTCCATGAAATAAAGATAAATGGAGAAGTGCATATGGGCGGTTCGTCGGTTTCTCGCTCAGTTATGCTCACAGATGGGTTGCGGCTTCCGCGATCGGCGGACACATCCCGTCAAAATAGCTCTACGGGACTTCGTGGCATGAGCACATCTATGACGGTATGCAGGAAAAATGACTAGACCTGCTTTGGTTGTTTGCGTCAAATGCTATTCAGTAGCGGTTGAATCTTTGTATAAGTAAGAATTGTGTACTGACCTGACAAGCTCCAATAATGGCACAACTGCCAATAACACAGAGCCTGTAGGAACGACTAGCTTAATCGCTGCAGTGCGGTGTAGCAATGACGCGGCTGTGAGCTATGTACTGAAATAGAGCTTATGCGTCTTCTTTTCCAATTGAGGAATGATGGAAATATTTGGAGAACACTTCTTGGAGGGTGGCATTGAGAGTTTTACATGGGTTGCTTGCGGCAAAGAATCACCACATGGTAAAATATGCGGGCAACCGAAAGAGCAACTCAATCCCCAAGTCTCAGGCTTGCGCTTGAGAGATTTAAAAGGCGACACATAGATGAGGGCTCTTCAGCAAACAGCATCGGCTCTCATTTGCCTCCAACTGTACAAAAAAGTCTAAATGTTCTCCTTCAAGTCTCTCTCTGCCTTGATCGTCGTGCTCGCAGCTGGCTACGCCGCTGCCGAGACTCACACGGTGCACTTTGACAACAGGTACGTCGTTCAAGGTGATCATTCCTGACACCTACTGACCCCTATCTCCCCCCTCCCCCCGCCGCAGATGTGGCTTCGGGACCGTAAGCTCTACGGGCGTGCGTTAGCGCATAAAATACTCAGAATTTGTGCATAGCCTACTCTCATTCAAGGCCCTAACGTCTTGTCTACTGGTGGTGATTTCACATCGAACGGCCCCCTCGTGGCTGCCATTGCGTATCTACAGACTGGTATCATAGCAGTTCCAAACTCGTATTAAGTCCGAACTGACTCTCCGACTAGGTGGTTGTGGATTCAACGGCGAGGGGTGCACTCTGATTGAGACGACCTTAATAAACCCTACCAGTCCAGGCAGCGGGTCTAGTACTGACATCTCCTTGATCCCCCCGTGAGATATAAGACCAATTTTACACCTATATGTTGGGTACTGAATTCCCGTTTATTAGCCATGCTTTCTCTGTGACTTCAGGCTTTGGGTACAGTGATTACTTGATAAGTCAGCATGTTGTCCGACTCACTTTGAGCCATACAGATACTTCGACGGCTGTGATGGAACAGGAGCCGACTGTAAGTCATGGATAAAATTCTGATCAAAATTCTGACTTATTCCTGTTGTACACAGGTACCTTCCCTCAGTGCCCTACAGCATTCTTCAACCCAGATGATACTCACGTTCAAGTTGCCTGCCAAGCAAACAACGTAAGAGCCTGCGATATCGGTGATATATACTCTTCTTATTGATGGCTATGGAAATTTGATATAGGTCAACCTGGCAATTACTTTTTGCGCTTAGAAACATATATAAATCGCAACTTGAATGTTGGCGACCAGGTAAAAAGGATAACGAAACTTGTTCCATTCAACAGTGCGAAGTTGCTAGGGTCTCTTGAATAAAACACTTGTGTCACAGAATATTCCTGTATGTACTTTATAGTTTTAAAACACACCTGTTGCCGACTTCGTTCATGATCAATTGACACTGTAAGCTTGTTGTAATCGAGTACATAGGCGCCCACAAGCCGTTACATAATCGCCATCACTTATCGGCTTGTGCCGCTCTGTGGCTATGTCAGTCTTCTCTCATCTTCCCAGCATCTTCCCATGAGGTTTCTCTAAGTTTAAGTCCATCCAGGTCTTCTCTCGTGCAAACCTCGTGGCAAAATAGCCATGAGGACTTCATTTTATCCTGTTTGCGGTCTTCCCTATAGAATTCCAGGCCCCCTCGCGTCTGTTAAGAAGGAAACAACTTTAAAAACTGTTTACATTATTGTGATGATTCTCTCGGATTTTCTCCACGGCCCTGCCATCCATTCAAGCTTCTACGAAGTGCCATTCTCTCGCTCAGGCCCGCGCGGCCCTCTACGGCCCACTGGACTTCCGCGTGTTGGTACTAGTAAACGCCTAACCTTGTCTAATCCCTATTCAATTCAATAGGACCACCTAACATTTGGACCGTAAATTCACAGTTTCTGATCAACTTGGCTACTAGGCAAGCGTTCTCGGTTGCGTCGGGCTTTGAGTATGTTACCTCATGCATGGTGGTCGTAGAGATCAAATCACTAACTAGCCAATATCAACACTTATCACTACAGATTTATCAACGCCGAATGTGAGGGTCGAGGACTCGACTGTGAGTCAACCGATCGCCACTGGAATCAATAATTGTATACTCACCTCATGATGAAGGCACTTCTTCCACTTGTGCTACGGCTGTCCGTTCCCCTGAGACTCCTGTGGTAGTTTGCCTGGCTGCAAATGTGAGCTTCACTGACTCTACAATGCATAACCTACTGATTCAAGACCCTTGGAACATTGCAAATAGGCCAGCATTGTCATCTCCTTCAGTGATTAATTAGAGTATAAAATAGCCTACCTTATCCCCACTCTATGGTACTTAGTCAAAGCATGAAGTTGGTGCCGGGACTTGATTTAGTAATTATTAGCGGTGTCCTGATGCTTAGCTGTTTGAGCATGCAATAATTTGGTCTGGAGATAAGTAGAAGCGGAGTAGTTGTGCTTCGAAGCTTCTCAGGGTCCATGACCTGTGCATGGGCCATGTCATGAGGTTCGATTTTGAAAGCTAGATTTGGAAGAGAGAAAGGAGATTTGCTTTGGATTTGATGCGCTCCCAATACCGGTGAATAAAGCACTCAACACAGAGTATACATATGCCGGACCCCTACTGGTCTACCCCTTAATGATGTCATTGTGATAAGAGATAGCCCCAGTCAGTCTCGTATACTTGCATACGGCATATAAAGAAGGGTCTGTTATATTCACTTCCATATATCTACACAGAATAATATAATTTCAAAGCCGTGATACCCTTGTTATTATTCCTGGGTGTCCTTCTCCATGTCCGTGCACATTCAATTGTCCTGAAGTAAAAGGAAGTGTTTAGACAAAGATAAATGAAGAAGCACATATGGACGGTTCGTCGGTTTCTCGCTCACTTGTGCTCAGACACGAGTTGCCGCTTCCGCGACCGGCGGACACATTCAGTCAAAATAGCTCTATGGGCCATCATAATATAATTACATTCATGAAGGTTTGCAGCGAAAACGACCAGACCTGCTTTGGTTGTTTTGCGACAAATACTGTTCAGTAGCGGTTGGGTTTTGTATGGGCAAGAATCATTTTCTTACTTGACAAGTTCCGATAGCATCACAGCTACCAACAACGCAAAACATGTAGGAGCCACTAGCCTAATCCTTGCAGTGCGAGGTAGCAATGCCACGGCTGTGAGCTATCTACTGAATAGAATTTGAATGTCTTCTTTTCCCATTGAGGAATGATGATAATATTTGAAGAACACTTCTTAGAGGGTTGGATCGAGAGTTTTACATGGGTTTCTTACGGCAAAGAATCATCACATGAGTAGAATACGCGGACAAGCGAAAGAGTAACTCAATCCAAGTCTCGGGCTTACTCTTGAAAGATACAAAAGGCAACCGACACATAGATGTAGGCTCTTCAGCAAATAGCCTCGGCTCTCATCGGCGTCGAACTAAACAAAGCATAGATGTTCTCCTTCAAGTCTTTCTCTGCCTTCATCGTTGTGCTCGCAGCTCGCTACGCCGCTGCCGAGACTCACACAGTGCACTTTGACAACAGGTACGTCGTTCAAGGTGCTCATTCACTCAGACGCCTATTGACCTCCCTCTCCCCCTCCGCCGCAGATGTGGCTTTGGGACTGTAGGCTTTGCGAGTGTGCTTCAGCGCATAAAATACTCAGAATTTGTTCATAGCCCACTCTAATTCAAGGCCCTAATGTCTTGTCTACTGGTGGTGATTTCACATCGAACGGCCCCCTCGTGTCTGCCATTGCGTATCTGCAAACTGGTACCATAGCACTTTCACAATCGCATTGATTACGAACTGATTCTTTGTATACAAGGTGGTTGCGGATTCAACGGCGAAGGGTGCACCTTGATTGAGACAACCTTGATAAACCCTACCAGCGCCGGAAGCGGATCCAGCACAGACATCTCCCTTATTTCTCCGTGAGATATAGAACAAAATTGGAAGCTATATATCAGGTTGCTGACCTCCCGTTTACTAGCCATGCCTTCTCTGTAACTTCGGGCTTTGGGTACATCGGTTCCCTGATAAGCCAACACTTGTTGAACTCAATTTTCGTGATACAGATACTTTGACGGTTGCGACGGACAAGGAGCCGACTGTAAGTCGTCAGAAATATTCTGATCAGAAGCCTGATCGAATAACGTCGCACGCAGGTACATTCCCTCAGTGCCCCACAGCATTCTTCCAACCAGGGGATACTCACGTTCAAGTTGCTTGCCAAGTCAACAACGTAAGAGCCTGCGACACCGGTGGTACACACTATTCTAACCGATCTTTGATATAGGTCAACCTGGCGATTACCTTCTGCGATTAGAAACATACGCAAATCGCAACGTTAGCAATCAAGCGCTGACAATATTATTTGAGATTTGTTCCTTTCAACAGCGTGAGGTCAGCAGGCTCTTCTGAATAAAATAATCGTATCAGAGAATATCTCATACGGCATGCATTTTGTGGTTTGAAAATGGGCTTGCTGCCGCCTTCGGCTATGGATTCAATTTGACACCGTGATCGACACAAGCACCCACAATCCCTTACATAATAATTGCCATCACTTAGGGAGCGGCTTTTCCCGCTCTGTGGCTATGTCAACCTTCTTTCATCTTCCCATGAGGTCTGTCTAGGTCTAACTCTTCTCAGGTCTTCTCTCGTGGAACCCTCGTGGAAAAACGGCCATAAGGACTTCATTAACCCCTCACGTCTGTCAGGAAGCAGACGACTCCAAATTTCTCTACTCTATTGTGATCAATTGTGATTATTCTCTGACAATGTCTTCCTGGGCTCATTCCGGGTTTTCTCCGCCGTCCTGCAAAGTTCTGCGAAGCATTCTCTCCCTCAGGCCCGCGCGGCCCTCTGCGGCCCGGCAGAGTCACGCGTTGGTACTAGTAAACGCCTAACCTTGTCTAATGTGACCTGCCATATTACCAAGAGTAAGCCTCATCAGTCGCGCCAGCATGACCGTCATGGAAGCACAAGTTGCCTCCAGTGCCTAACGATATCTGTACAAGTTAACTTTTGCGCGACTTCTCCCCGCACGCCAACCACGCGGCGGAAACATATCGGTGGCGTTGAGGCAAAACTGTGGGTTAGCGCAGATGAGACCATAGTGAGCCGGATGATTCTGTCTAATGAAAAAGTCTGATGCTCACAAACATTTCCGGGAAGTCTTTTGCATTCATCAAAGTGTCCTTTCACCTCTCTTTCTTATGGTTCTTTCGGAGGTAACCCGGTCTTGACTATCTCTGCGGCACAACTTCTGTCAGGTCTGAACAACATCACAATCCACATGACGGAAGATACATGATCATACAGAAGTATCGACGCGATCCCGCCGTCAAGGTATAAAATACAGCAATGAATGTGGGATCGTCAGACGTTCAAACATGCTCTCTGCTGTCCAACTAGTTGCTGCTTCGTCTCTGCTTTTCGTCTTGCCACAGGTCGCGGCCCAATCTCCCGTTTGGGGACAATGTGGGCTCATTTTTTTCTCTCGAATTAGCACATGGAGACTGAGTTTAGCTTGAGGTGGCGGCACTGGCTGGACGGGAACGACGACTTGCGTTTCTGGGTAAGCGAAGCGGATGTCGACTGCTTGTGATACACTAATCCGAGTCAAATTACAGCTCCGTGTGCACATACTCTAACCCATGTAAGGCGTCTCAGGCTGATTTAGTTTGATGAATCTAACGACATAATTAATAGGGTATAGCCAATGTCTACCTGGAACTGCGTCCAGCTCCAGTTCGACTACCACAAAGACGACATCAACATCCACTAAACCAGGGTCAACCACAAGCTCCACCTCAGCAACTCCAACTTCAACGGGGAGTAGCAAGGCCAACTACTGGTTCAGCTTGTACGATGGAATGTCCCTACTCTCACGGGGTTTACGCTGAACTAGCAATATAGCGGCGACTCTTACACCCAAACTGGATTCACGGTGAACAGCACCATCCCAAACGACTCGAACCCTCTGGGAAACCCGGCATACCCTGGATATACTGCTACGGGTGGCGCAAATTGGGTCGGCTTCGTCACCACGCAGTACAATAAATCCCTTCTGTACACCTATAACTACGCTTATGGTGGAGCGACGATCGACGCCAACCTCGTCACCCCGTATACGCCCACCGTTCTGTCGCTCACGGACCAAGTCAATCAATTCTTGACCTCCGTTGCAAACAAGCCACCTGCGACGCCGTGGACCAGCGCGAACTCGCTCTTTTCGATATGGATTGGTATTAATGATATTGGAAACAGCTACTATCTCAGCGGAGACCGCGGCGCGTATGTGTTTTTAATATTGTTTGAGGGTAACTCGTGATTAACTTGTAAATCTAGGTTCTCGGATACCCTCCTTGCGGCTGAGTTCGCGTTGGTTCAGAAACTCGTGAGTCTA
Organism: Psilocybe cf. subviscida; assembly: GCA_013368295.1. Lineage (NCBI taxonomy): Eukaryota > Fungi > Basidiomycota > Agaricomycetes > Agaricales > Agrocybaceae > Psilocybe > Psilocybe cf. subviscida. The sequence continues at coordinate 7,123,702 of JAACJJ010000028.1, read as the reverse complement.
TGGCTCTGTATATACTAGAACCTTTTGTGGAAATCACTACCAGTACAACGTCGGCGCTCGGAACTTCCTGTTTGTCAATGTACCACCCATCGATCGCTCTCCTTTGGTATACGTCTTTCTTACCCTTATCACCTTGACCACGGACTGACTAGCGCTGTTAGATGCTCGCCCAAGACGCGTCTGCGCAAGCAGCAGAGAAGACTGTCATTGCCGGTTTCAACAGTCGTCTTATAACCAAGATCAGCCAGTTCGTGGCAAACAATACTGGCGTCAAGACCTTCCTCTGGGACTCCAATGCGCAGTTCACCACTATACTGAACAGCCCTACCTCATACGGATTCAAAGACGCCATCTCGTATGGTGATGGTGCTACCATCTTCTGGGGGTGAGCGCTCTACTGCGAATACCCTGATTGGCGTTCTGAAAAACGTGTTCATTGCATACAGAAATAACTACCATCCAAGTAGTGAGTTATCACTTGGTCTGCACTGTGTGTTCCGGTCTGATGGGCTCTTCATTTGCAGCATATGCACACAAATTCTTTGGACAGACCGTGGGTCAAACTGTGCTTGGAAACACCATTTGGTAGATCCTTTGCTACATTATCGAGTTTTGTGAACACAGGATCTCAATGTGTCGAGGGGAAGTTGTACTTGAAACCATGATTCCCTGTGCACTAGCAATGATTCCAAAGAAATTACCTTTGTACACTCGTCAACTCTTGACATTTACTCGTGCTAAGACCATGCTGGGCAGTAATTGAACAACTAGTGGCACTTGAACAGTCAGGGAATGGTATGATTGAGGCATGTCAAACGCAAAATAGGTGCCACGTTCACATAATTGACGCATAATGAAGTATGTGGATAGTGGCGCCTTACACAGTGGGAAAGTTATAATCTGTATTCCCACCTTTGGGCGGCAAACGAAGTCAATTTAAACGGTTTTTGATGTTAGGGATGTGTCAACAAATCTGTGTGCAAGATAGGATTCTGTGAATTGAATTGAATATACACAATCTGATTGGAAAGACATAGGTAGGCTGGGGTTAGATTACTGACTACTGGAGAATGGTTCCTTGTCAAATGTTCCATCCTTGTACTAGTAGTGGACAGGGACATATAAAGATGGTTTTTTTTTGGTATCTTAAAGTGTTACCTGGATCAATTTATCATGGCCTATACACAATGTTTGCAGAAAGAATATGAGGGAAGTTGGTTGAACCTTTGAGAGATCAGGCATTACATATAAAACCCATCAAGGATTTTGCTGTGCCAGATCACCAATGTTAGGTGTATGATTGAGTCTAGAACAGCTGCTTTGACAGTAGTGATATGCTGCTGCAGCCAAGAACCTTAGGCAGGGATAGACCATCGCGCGACGTAGAAACGCATGGCACAGCGTGCCTTTCGGCTGCGATTTGGGAATTGCATCGAAATTGGGGAGAAGGTCTGCGATTGACACATTTGGAATAATTCATGCGACATCTCCGCGCGAGCCAAAAGGTATGTGAGATATATCAGAGCCATGCGATACGTCATACGATGACGGTATTGTCTGTTCATGCTGCCTGGGATTTTCCAGACAGTGTACGGAACAAGTTCAAAAGGAGTAGTTAGTGCTTTTTTCATGTGGGGGATGCTCTTTTTGAGAGTGCGTTGATGCACTGTCCAGCAAATGTGGAGCCGACTATGACCAAGTTGTCGACTTTCAACCAAAGACTTCATATCTTGTGAGTTCTCAGATAAATAACAAAGGCAGACAATAGCAGCTTCTGCACAGATAAATGGTCCCAAAGGTTCTAAAAAATTATTTCCTGTGCTGACGGGCATGTTGAGGACGGATAAACTTGCTTCGTTGAAGCCCGACCCTGATTAACCAAAGAATGGACATCAATATCTTTCGCGGGGTTTCTACGTAGATATCACTTACGAATGACAAAGCGCGTAGATGCCTGAATGATTTGCGCATTGTAGTCTGAGATGCGAATACCATATTCCTGAGATCTGCTGCGGTCTCGCAGAAAATCCAGAAGGGAAGTGTGGCGCATATTGATGTACGACAATTTATCCTGGTTGCAGACTGAGACCAGGGAGGGTATCTCCAACAAGAAACCCTCACATTCCCTAGGAGGAATTTGGAGGGTGGCTGCTATAATTGAAATGGGGAGGCGATTGTTGGATAGGGCAATCAAAGCAAGAATACGAAGCAGCTGGGCACTATTGCTGGTGGTTTGCAATATATGAGCATAAAGCGCGTCCAACTGGGCATGAGGTTGGTCGCCATCAGCATAGAGCCCAAGAATGTTGGCAAGGCGAGTAGCTGGTAAATCCCTGGGCGATTCGATATACCTCATCGCAGTCGATGCAAAAATGAAAAGTCTTGATGACATATAAACAAGATGATCAATGTCCTTGTCGCTGGGCAAATCGGGTGGCAAATATTTCCGAAACGGATGGGTGGTACGGCATTCATGCATGCGTTGCTCGAGGAATAGCCGTATATCCAGGTCATTTTGTCTTGTGTCATCAAGTACTATCTGACACATCGCGGAGCCAGGGCTTTGAGCACTGACAACGCTTTGTATCCGCGGATCCGGTCGGCTGGAGAGTAAGAATTGGAATGGCACGCCTGCTTTTATCGCGTGAAAAAGCATGTCCATAACTTCGAGCTGCTTTTCCTGATCGAGGCACTCATCCAACCCGTCAATAATAATCACTGGCCGACTTTCAGGATCGCTGAAGTGACCACTCTCGAATAAATCTCGTAACGGATTCAAAACGAGGATATCGAATTGCTCAGAAAGGGGGCGATTGCGAACCAGCGGAAAAAGGGGCACTGAGGATAGGATGCGAGATTTTTGCGGATGAGGGACAGAGTGGTAGAGTTGGTAGAGCAATGTTGGAAGGAGATATTTCGTGTCATTGCGTCTAGCATCGCTCCTGCAAAAAAAGAAACTAGCGGAAACACGCTCTGAGGCTCGTTCAGCGAATGTTTGCATGATTGCAGTCTTCCCACTGCCCGCTATTCCAGTCAGCCAAACTATATAAGGATTTTCCCCCCCAATAACATTTGTCGAGGCCCATTTGTCGAGGCCAGCCAAAAGTTGGGTACGTGTTCCAGGATAACACGAGTCGGTTATTGCATCTGAGTTGTGAAAGGCTGTTGTGGAGACACTATCGACGAAGCTGCTAAGAGTCGCCTCTAAAGTAGAGTTGGGAGGGCGTTATATAACCAAAATATGGCACACTAACCTTGGGGAGCTTGAGACTGGAGGGCCAGTTTCTCTTCAAGCTTTGGGAGTTTCAGATCATTCTTGGGTTCGAATCGTTCTTCATGCTCGCCAAGGGGGTAGGGGTTCATGATGAGAGGAGGAGAGCAAAAGGCTATTTCGCCTGAATGGTATAGAAACAGAAGGAAGGGGAAACAAAGGCAACGAGATGTGACTGATACTGGGATGCATGAGGCAGACAATGCTGTGCTGCTGATGTCAGATCTTGCCGAGATCTGAGATCTGACAACAAGTACGCATCGACTAACTCTAGCTCGGTTCCAGTCGGTTCCCCTAACGGTTATGGGCCCGGCACCGACAAGTATAGTCAGACTCACAGACCTGCGCCTTGCCTGGGCCGAAATCGACAACTGGTTGGCGAAGTTGTGGCGGAGTTGTGGTGGAGTATAAAGTTTGCAATAGTTTGCATAATCATTTGCGCCAGGTCGTTGTAGCGTGCAATATGCCATCTAGAGTCAATGGATCGCTTTTGAGACTTGATTCGCACGGAAAATATCGACATCGCGCATTGGGGAAGTCAGCACTGTATGTGTGCAGAACCGATGGCAATCAGACGGCATGTTTGATCGACGCAGCAACTAACAGACTCGGCTCGCAAACTTGTCGCAAACCATTGCGCAGAATAGTGTAAATATGTCAAACACTTTCTTTCAAATCTGTCTTTGTGCTCGCTCCGCTCGCAGTAGAGAAAATTGATTGTCGATGGGAATATTGGAACCATAATCGCGACAGTACATATCCGAGGCATTTATGGTTGAGCGACCGTTTTGATCCTGCTTCTCAACAAACCGGTGTCGTCAGACCTCCATACTTGATGGATTGACACTCAGAGGGCATATAGCCTTCTTATCATTCTTTTTCACCCTGGCCAGTAGACAACTGACATAAACTCGGCCGCACCCAGCCAGACTCCCTGACCACATTCGGGCGGAAACGATCAGAATGCTCAGATCTTAACTTTTTATCAATATCCCAATAGGGCGACCGAGCTATCCCCCTCAACTGGGGCTCATAGAGGGGCCACAGATACTGTGACTTTCTATACACGCTCACTTCAGGATCCTGGCATGAGTTCACCTTGTAATCAATCAAGCTAAACTGTAGACAAGGCCCTAGCCATGGATTTTTGCTAGGCGCTTCATGTTATCCATTTCTCCTGCTAGCTTGGGTTTCATTGGGACGGTGCAAGTACATGAAATCCCAAGACTATGGAATGCCTAATGAACGGTATAATTATAATCGCCCCATCATCTCATCGCTGTCTTGTAATAAGGATCATATTATACATGTCCGGTAATGTGAGCTGAAGGCGCTTAAATTTGCACCGTCCACCCAGTAGGTTGCGCTATATTCAACCGCCACCAAAGCAAGGTTCTCTGTCAAATAAGAGTACACGTCGTACTGGTGTTGATTTCCGACTCATGTTGATATATTACATTAATCAAGGCAGTGCGAATCAACATTCATCCAGGTATCTGGCCTATCGACATGGAAAGCTATACTTTTCTCCGCCCTCCAGTCCTCACAAGGTCAGCAGGCGTAATGTATTAGAATGAATGAGCAATCAAACTGTCGACTCTAAAGCGAGGACATTCACGTTGATCGTGGGCTTTGCGAAGAAGCCAGGCCGCGAGCGGCTAGCTGTAGACTGGTTGCTCTAACTATTCAGGCTTCCTTGGATCGGGCGGTGTGCTCGGGTGGTTTGGAACAGCCTGAGTTTGGGAGTATGAACGTCGCGAGAACGCGCTGCTTAGTCTGAATTATCAAAAGATAACGACAAAATCTGCGAACCAACTGAAAAGAACCAATACAAATAATAAGAGGCCTACGATAGTACTTGAAGCCACTGCCAAGCTACTGGTATATGCTGTCGCTACTCGTATCCGAACATCACTCAATGAGAGTAAGAACATGCCACAGAAGACTGTGAGTAAGGTAGCTGATAGATATCGAGTCAGTGTGTTAATAAGAAACATATGTCGGATCCCACAAACTTTCGCAAGTGGAGTGTCCAACATAGTTATATATAAAAAAGAGGCAAATCATGATATGGCCATAGTACGCCGAGCTTCGGGTGTCGTTGACCTCGATTTATGATTGATTGGCCATGGTTGAAGCATTGCTGGGCCATCACAGGTCTTCTATTCTCATAGTGATATTGCATCGCAAAGACACTAGCTGTAGGTGGAAAGTGTGTTGACTGTCTGGGCGAGGATGCAAACGATCGCGAGTTGACACCGCTGTATTGGCGTATGGCGTTTCGTGCGGCCACAGGGTTGAACATGTTGGTGAGAATTGAAAAGTTTTGGAAAGCTATACGTGGACTGCAGTCGACGTTGCTACTCGTGGCCGGTAGTGCCGTACATATACCATTCTGGAATATTTATGTAGTTGAGAGATGGTATGCTTGTGCCGGGAAAGAATTAACCGACCTTCATGTATCAACAAACATATAGTCTTTCCATCTCCTGACGTAGGCATTCATCGCTTCCTGCGCCTTCCGAATGAGATTGGGGAAAGCAGGGGACTTGGATGAGAATGTCTGTGTCGCGCACAACCGTAGCAACTTGGGGGACTGTCCAGCTCGCGGCAAGAAAAGAATAAGACAGAAAAGAGCGAACTGGTACTTTTTAGAGTGGATGCCGCGAAGCGCCTGTCGATGCTTGGAGAGGGTCTTTTTCACCGATCGGGAAGCGGCTCGTTGGGCAAAGAATAAATGTGTGTTTCGGCGAGAAGAGGTGGCAGTGCTATGCCGAGGCCTGTGCCTGCTCTGGGGCACCATAACGCGGCACATCCTAGGAAGGCGTTTCCAGCACCACATGAAGTCGATCAGCGCATTGGGTCCTTGCTTGTTCCAACTCCGTAGGACCTGGAACATTGAACTGGCGGGCACACGTTTGCCTTGGCTAGCCGCAGCTTGATGGCTAAAGTACATCAGACAATGAAGGGCACTGGCGGAGAAGGATGCTAGAGAATGCTGGTACTGTTGAGCGAATGGAATGATGTCGAAGTACTTGAATAGGAGCGTCATATGCTGAATGTCGTCGTCATTGGGCCGCATCCGGGTATTCCTTGGAGGCCAGGCCGTCTTCTTACGAACGAAGGCAAGTGCCACCTTGAAGGAAAGCCTCCAGTCGGAGGAGTATAGTACCGTCGCTACGCTTTGAAGTAGCTCAAAATGGTCTTTGACGTGTCTCCTGAATTGATACGAGTAACTCGACCGGTGGCCAGAGTAAGGTAAGGCTGTTCGTGCCTGATAATTCGTTAGATCACATCGTAAAATAATTGATTAGACTTGGAAACGCTTACATGCTTAAAACGGTCGAGGAAAATAACAAACGAGGGAAGAAAATACATGATGAAGTTGTTCAACAGTTTTCCTTTCTCGGTGTCATCGTTGGGAAACCCAATCAGGCCGTAAAAGTGTGGGATAGAGAAAGAGATGACGTGGCTGAGTATGTCCATCCTGACATCCGTGACGAGGTGTTGGTTGATATAGAAGAACTTCATAGCCGTTTCCAGAATATGTGGTAGAGTTGATAGTGTACCAACTATCAGTAATTGGGTCAGAATATATCGTGAGTGACAGCGAGGAAGAATGAGATGACCTACTCGTGAGGGATTTCAAACACTGGGCAATGTGAATTGGGGCACGAGTCTCCCAATTGATGTGTAGTTCGCCTGCCCTGCTTGGGTCGAGCAGAAAATCTCGGAGTGTCGCATGTGGTAAGACAAGGTAGGTGAAGGGCCGGCCGGGTGCTTCTCTGCTCTCGTTGATGACGGAGCTCATGTCTGCCAGTCGCGAAGCAGCTCCTCCCCACCCTAGCTCCAAGATGACGTCCATCGCTTGAACTGGAGGTCCAGGACTGCGAGTCGACACCCTATACAGCGTGTCGAAGCTCAGGATGTCAAGAACGTCCGAGCGTGTACTACCATAAAGCAACGGTTCAAAAGTACTTCTGAACAGTTTATCCATGTCGTGGAAGGGATAATCCTGGGGGGATATGTCCCAACGACTCGGAGCCCCACCTGAGGATAGTCAGTAAGTCAATTGAATAGGCACTAGAAGGACATCGCCAATTCACCTAAATATTCCATGAAGGTTTCTAGTCGACTCTTAGGGTCGGCGCCGTAGTCGATTACATAGTTCGCCGCAATTGCTGCGAGCCAAAATTGTCCAGAACATTTGACCACGATTTGTTCAATATCGGATTCTTTGGGCCAGAGAGGCGGGATGAATTGTTTGTATGGATGGTGTCGCCGACAAGCTGCAAACCTCTGTTTGAGATACAAGCTGATATCGCGGGACTGATCGCTCAAGTTGTTGAGAGCATGCTCAGTTATATATGGAAGTAGCCTTAGCTTGGCGATGGAGTACCGTATGTCGGGATCGATTCGGGTAGAGATAATGAAGACAAATCGATTTTTGAAGGTGGTCACGAATAGATGGATGAGCTTCAGTATGAGTTCCTTCTCCTCCCTCCCGCAGCGGTCAATGCTATCTATGACGATAAGGCTAGCTTTGGGTGGAGTGTCGCGTTCGCCATCTTGTCGAATTATCGGGTTGGCGATGAGCTCCCGAAATCGGTCGTTCAAGGAGAGCTTGAAGATGAGCGGGTTCCGGCCTATCGCATCGAGAATATCTCGACGCACTGAGTCGGACTGAGATAGGCAACACCGATACGCAATGTTCGCCAACAGAGCACTCGCGGTCCTCTGCTCGATGTCGGGCACACTCTCGTAGAAATGACCAGCATGTAGTTGGTCAGTGCCATGATAGGTATCTGCCACAGTTTGTAGAAATGTAGACTTTCCGCCGGCTGCATGACCCGTAAGAAGTAGGATGGGTTTAGTGTCGGCAGGGGGCTCATTCGAGCCGATAGGGCGTGTCAACAACTGAACATCGTCCCAAATAGGCTGCCAGCTACGGCACGTGTTGAGATCGCAGCGAGGAAGACTTTGTCTGGTCTCTGAATTGTGGTACGCTTGGGGTGTTGTCTCAGAAGCCAAACGAGCCAGGGGATCCAGCCCTACTTCACGCCTCGCTGGAGATGAGCCTCTACCTACCGGCCCCCGACGTACAAGGACTCGGTTGTCGGTCGCGGACTGGACCAGATATGCACCAGCGTGATTATGAATGAAACTGATGTGCAGCTGGTTCACAGTGCTTCGAGCCTGCGTCCTGTACAACACGAATGAGAAGAGGAAGTAAGTTGTCGGAAAAAAAAATCATACCCAGGAGGCGGACGAGACATTCTGAGTCAAAGAGAGTCTAACCAAGGTTTAAGAGTGTAACAGTGTTGACACATTTAAGCAGAGATGCATCATGATAGACAGTATCGAATATACCGCCTCTCTCGGCATCGCAACAGCGATGAGCATAGCCTCGCGCATTTTATCGATGAAAGAAATTGATGTAAGAAGGAATCAAGAGGAAAGTCTTAAAAATGCGCGGTGACTTTCAGTTTGTGTCCCAAAGTCACCTCCATCTCTCTGATTTCATCATTAAATCATCCCAGGATGTCAATATGCAACCCATTTTTGGTGACACGGTTCATTCCTTTGGGGATAGAATCGTCATATACAGTTATACTGAGTAGGAGTACCGACGGAATGCTTCCTTTGCAGCAGACTCAGCGAACACTACGTATTCACGCTTGACGGGAGGGAGGTCGTGTGGGACAACAGGAACATATATGCTATAACGAAGACACGCCTTGATCTCAAAATCTGGTCAGAAGATGTGTATAGCGGTGCTCACTGTACTGGATTCCGTATAACGAACCAATTTTAGCTCGTATATGGGTACGCGTAATGGGCGCAGATGAATCAGTTACTCAGGATCATGGTACTCGGCCTCCTGCCAGTGAACTCAAATGCGTCGTGCTCGAAACATGCTGTACCGTTCTGTTTAAATGACACCTCAGAATGGAGACTACAACGTTCCTTTGAGGTGCTCAAGTCGCGCGTTACACGCGGTGTATAGTAGGATACTACCTCGCCTCACGATTCCTTGTCTTGCTGCCGTGGCTAAGTTCAATATAGAGCTCATGATTTTTTGGAATGACGCTCTGAGTTGGATAATTATACGCGTCTTTTAAAACTTTCAAGCTTTATCACCCTTGTTATTGGGATTTGCACGTCCATGTTTGTGGGCGGTTCTGTGAAATTTAAGCGCCCATGACATGGGGTAAACCCTAGCCGGTGCGGCATCACGGAATTTGCCGAAGGCAGTCCAACGCCTGTGTGAAGCGAACCCGATATAGCGCTACTTTCGCGGGTTTGTGGTATGAGTTAGAGTCCGAAGGCAAGACGCAAGCCCCCACCAGATGAGGTTGCACTGAGAACAACCTGCGCACTCTTTGGATACTGTTTTGCTTGTCGCCTCACAAACTTATATTTTGAGCAAAGGGCAAGCTTCATTCTAATTGTACGAAGGCGGCATTCTTTACAATACTGATACAGACACACTAATATCAACGAGGCGGAATTCCCACAAAATTGGATTGAGACAGGGCGAACTGGGCCGAAACGCAATCTATAACTCGATGACAGCGGCACATTTACCAGATCCTGGTCTCGAGGAGAAGATCGGTGTTGCCTTCGAGGCCGACGCAGGCCTTGAGGAAGCTCTCCAGGGCATTGCGCTGGCGGTTGAGGCTGTTGATGACCTCGGTGCCGGGCTTGACGAGGGGAGCCTTGAGCATGTAGCTGAGGAGCGAGAGGACGGAGTAGAGGGGTGCAAAGTCCTTGTTCTCGCCGACCTTGCGGTACTGCACGCGGGTCATGAGCTCGGCGAGGATGGCCAGGTCGAGGATGAGGGGCGTAGCAAGGAGGGAGTCCTGATAAGAGATAAGTAAAACCGAAAAAGAAAAAAGAATGCAAATACGAACCTCGCATTCGTTAAAGATGTTGATAGTGGAGCGACCGCCGCAGAAGATCTCGGAGTAGTACTCGTCGATGGCGCGCTTGGAGTCACCAACGGCGGGGACATACTTGATGACAACGATGTGGTCGGGGTGCTCGCCCTTGCCCTCCACCTCGCCCGTCTTGACGTTGACCTTGGGTGCCTTGTAGAGGAGACGGTTAGCATCGACCATGTCGTCGACGACGCTGCTCTTGGAGATCTCCTTGGAGCGGAACTGGCGTTCAGCAGAGAGGTTGTGACCGTCGTTGTTGCCGAGATGGTTGTAGGACGCGATGGAGAGGGGCTTGATGCCGGCGTTGACGAGGAACTCAGCGAAGACGGACTTCAGCTTGGTCTGGCCAGACTTAAGGTCGTCACCGCCGATGAACGCGTTGTGGCGCTCAGCAAGCTCAATGCAGCCAGGGACGAAGGTATTCTGGGGCGCGCCGTTGACGAAGGGCTCACCCTCAAGAATGGCGGCAACGGCAAAGAGGGTGGAGGGGGACACTTCGTCGTGAGAGGTCTTAATGGCGTTCAAAAGGGCGTCGGCGGTGTCGTTGACGCCAGGGATGATGTCGGCGTAGCGCTCCGTGTTAGCGGTCCAGAAGACGATGACACGATCAAGGTCGTGCTTGGCCTTAAACTCGCGGATATCCTTGCGGATGTGCTCGAGGTGCGCCTGCTTGTCTTGGCCCGCAATGACATTGTCGGCACGGGCCTCTTGGTTCGCAGCGATGAAATCGGGATAGTAAATGGAGGGGAGAGGAGCACCCATTGCTGCCATATGGGGAGCGACCTGGCGCTGGAGGTCGTAGTCGAGAACCTCAGCACGAGACATAGCCTTATCCATGGGGAGGCCGCTAATGTCCCAGCCACCGAGGACGAGATCGTTGGGGTGGACCATAGGGAGCACATCGGAGACAGGAACGTTGACTTCCTTGCCAGTTGCATCGGTTCCAATCCGCACGGTGGACGCGCGGAGCATGGAACCGATGTAGTTGGGCTGCTGGATACCGGCCTTGGTGTGCCAGACGATGTTGTGTTTATTGGCGAGGATAGTCGCGCAGAGGGTGGAACCGTTGTTGCCGCCGAGGCCGATCATCATGAGACTGGCACGACATCGCGTCAGCACGTGAAAACATGGAAAAAATAAATAGGAGGGGACTCACCCAGTCTTGGAGACCGCGCGCTTGGTCTGGAACTCGTACTCCTGGACGGTAGGCTTGATGATGTATTGTCCATCGGTGACGGTGACCTCAGAGCCGCGGTTGGCGAAGCGGGAAGTGATGAATTCGTCGGTGTAAGAGGTGTTCTCGGACTCGACCTTGATAGCATGGGGGCGACGCTCGGCCGTGGGGTGCACAGGGAGCACGGACTCGAGCTCAGAGACGGGGGTATTGTAGCCGGAAGAAGCCATTTCGAAGTAGATTTATAAAGAGGAGGTGCGAGGGGGAATTAGAAACTAATTAGAACACCGGCGGAGGTGTGCTTGGTGCCTCTGTGCGTGTTGTGGGATGAGCAGAGATTGTTCGAGTACATGCAAAGGTTGCAATGAACTAGAACCAGGGGGTGGGTTTGGGTTTGAAGTGGTTTGTGCGCTGAAGCTGAGAGCGTTGGATGCGATGGGGCAAGAGACTGCTTATCGAAAAGCCGACGCAAAATGTGCCCTTTTTATACATTTCGCGCGCCTCCTTACAGCGCGACATTTAGTCAGACATGCCCTCGGCATCCGAATTTCGAATCGTACGATTGCCATCAATCAGGGTCCACGCTAAGATATGATATCGGTTACGCGCCGCAATCTGGCCCATCACATTCACGCACCTTCCTCTGCCCGCATGCTTCCTTTCGTAACAGCTCTTCGCGCCTTCTCTCCTTTGCTTTCGTGTTCCCAATTTTTTATTTTTCTCTCGTGCCGATCTTCCAGAAAAAAGTGACATGTCAAGCAATTGTCAAGACCTGCGAGTCGCTGACTAAGCATAGGCGGAAGTTCCCAAGGCGGCCATCATAAGCACAAGCGCCCCAAATTTCGCTCTCGCATGGTGGCCATGCAGTGCCCCTCTTTCGTTCGCCACAACCAAGAAGAATGCGCTGCCACAGCCTTGTGCGCCATGAACCGTCTACATTATGTTACAACCATTCTCAGAAACAATAACATTGATACGCGGAGGAAGCGCGACATCGCAAGCACCTGTAGATGTTGATTAAGGTTAGGCGTAACAGCTGTTCATTGAGGAGTTCTCAGGAGTATCCTTTACGAACCCTGACGTCGCAGGGCACCCATTCGGAGCAACTCTGCGGATGTTTCCTTGATCAATCTCCAATGGGTGGCGCCTCAGTCGACGAGAAATTTTGCTCGAATGATTATGCAAAATGTCAAGCAAATTTAGTTCGATGCGTCCTTCAAAATTTCGATGCACTTTGTGAGGCTCCATATGGAAACCATATCGCTGTCCCACCATGCGTCATCTTCACGCAGTTAGAATAGGCCATGGGTGAAAACCAGGAAGAAACTGAACCGTGGCGAGGCGCGCGCACACTACCTTCCGTATAATCTCATGTAATTAGGGCGTATCACCTTGAGGCGCCGCACGAGGCGCGCAAGTATACAAAGTCCCGCTTCGCGTCCTGACTTCGTGGGTGGCATATCAAGTATTACGTGCGCAGCGAATCACTAGCTTCCTGAGCCCTGCGCTCTCGTACTATCTTTTGTTTCACGATTCCTTTTTGAAAATGCACCCTCTTTCACGGCCGGTCGGGCGCTATACACAGGTTTGCCTCTTAGTCTCGCTTGCGCATGGTCCGTGTACGACTTCATTGTTTTAGCGGCATACATACCCCGAATAGTATCTGTGGAGGCGCACTTTGGAGATAATTCACACGTTGCAAGGGTACACTGAAAAACATCCGCCGTCTAACCTCTAATGTTCATCCGACGCCGCCCGTAGACTACTCCCGACTCGAGCCTGAGTCATGATTACGCTCGACACCTTCCCACATGTAAGTCTGCGATTGTATAAGGCATGCATACACTTCACAAAGTAAAGAATCAAAATGGCAACTTTACCGACGTGTTTTTTTATGAACTACCCCACGGAGTCTCAAAGAACACATGTCGCCAGATTGGTCGTGTGCATCCTGGAGAAACCTGGGATCTGGGTTCGATGGGGAATATATCATATGTGTCGAAGGGGATGCAGATATCCTTATCATAAGCTCTATGGCGGAATACATTCAGTCAAAACTCTCAGTGTTCAAACTGTATCAGAGTGCCTCGTCGCATCGTGTATTCGACCTATCAAGTGTGAAGTTGACAAGCACCTATATTTGGCACACACACCTAGTTTTGGGACATGTATTTCTAATTTAGGAAGGACTGCAACTGAAGTTGGGAGTGGCTTCCTTTGCGATGAGAAACCTGGCTCTCTGCTTTTTCTAGGCCCAAAAAGAATTAATATCATACACCTTTTAGTGACCTCTGATTGATGTCAGCATGCTCAAGCTATTGCAGACAGTCAAGCTACGTGTGTTCGGCTTCTGTGAATTTCTAACCAAAGTGGACCTCGCCGATGCATCCTGACATTCTATTGTACTGTCGCATGCTGCATATGGCCTATGACCCAGGGTAAGTACCTAGAAGTCAGACTTATCATACGGAGAAGCGATCAGTCATCTAAACTTCTGCATCTTTTGAGGCTGTGGCGCACCGATTGCGCCACTGGTAAAAGATGTCAACCTTTCATTCGGTTTTCTTGCTTGAACGTCATGAAGCTTCTTTCTGCGTTCACAGCGCACCTGTTCGGATTTTCGCGGTGTGTTGTCTTTGAATTGGATCATAATAGACCGGGCCGTGCTATCAGCAAACAGGTATGCGAATACGGAGAAACATCAAGCTTTGAAGAGAGCAAAATGCTGGATTACCTACGGGGACCGTTGCATTTTGTGGACGGACCGCTGAGGATCGTCTCATGCCACCCGGTCCGTAGGTCATTATAATTACCCCTTCTTCGAGGCATTTTTCAGCGACTATTTCTGTACTTCGGAGCGGCGGCACTATTTTTGCACAACTTGCCTCCCACTAACGTTGCAATATGAGAGAGGATACAGCAACAGTGCTCTAAATTACGATTGAATTGGGAGCTGGAGCTTTTTATACATTTAAATGCCCACAAAAGAATCGGAATCGCGCTGGATGCGTGAGTTCGTACCGATTCACCGAGCAGCTTTCAGTTCCATACAATTGATACTGTACCACCGGTCCGCAATCACATTCGCCCAGGGGAATTGATCACATCCAAATCACATCATAGCGATCTGTAAGAATATCCCGTATAGCGAGTAATTTTCGATGCGTGCATGAAAAAGGGAGTGGGGGTGGAATGAGTTATGATGCCTGGGCAAATACGGATGGTAGAGTAGATAGAGTATAAGTAAGTGTCAGGGGCGCGCGCCATTATCACCTCCGCCGCAAGAGGGGACTGCTGTCCGTCAACAAAATGCTTAAGCCTTCTTAGCCGAAGCCTGGTCATGCTGAACAGCGTCCGTAGCCGCAACAACACTCCCGGGCGGGTGCGCAGCGGTGCCAACGGGGCTGGGGGCGCCCGGGATCTCGGGTGCAGGCGCGGCGCCACGCAGCTGGTCCATCGCCTCCCAGAGCGTCCCAGGCACCTGCGCCGCCATCGCAGCCTGGTCTTGCGCAAGCAGACGCTCGAGCTCCTCGCGGTTATCACGTAGGTACTTCATCTCCTCCTGGTAGTGTCTCTGTGCCTCCTGGCGCTTCATCTCGAGGTAGGTCAGTGGGGCTTGGTCCTTTGCGGCGGGGGCCTGATCGCATGAAAAAGGAAGAACCGAGTTAGAAGTGATTTGAAAATACGGAAGAGATAGCTTGGACGCACCGGAGATGACAGTCCAACGAGAGCCCCGAAGGAGAACCCTCCAGATGCAGGCTTGTTGCCCTTCTTTGCACGCCATCCCTCGATATGCTTGGCCTTCATCTCAGCTTCAACCTTTGCATACTCGGTGGGGATGTCTTTGCCCTCATACGCCTTGATCACATTACGAACATCCGACGGCTTGTAAATGGCGATAGCTAAATGAGAACCTTCAGTATTGACGCAGCAAGAAAAAGGATTATACATGCGTACACTCAAGGAAAGGAATTATGCCAATGAGACCCTTGTCCTGCGGGTCACCCTTCCACTTGGGCATGATGATGGCATTGTCGGGCTGCATTACGGCATGCTCCGAGTTGGTATCAAGCAGGACGACTTTCGCCAGGTCGCGGTTCAGATACGATAGATCCTGAGAGACGTGAGTCAGACATAGTGAAAGGATTTTTGATACGCACCTTGATAATCTTGCCGTCCACAACACGCGTGGCTTCACGGTAGAGCCGGTAGGTGATGAAGAAGCCATATCTGTCGAGCTTGTCCACGATGGGGGCAGCAGTCTGCGCGGCACGGTCAGGCGGAATGTCCGAAAACAATAAGCAGCAGACGCACATAGCTGGGCTGCTCCGAGAAAATGACGACTTCGTAAAACTGCGAGATGTAGGCCAAAAAGTAGTCAACACCAGGCCGTTTGGCAGTCCTCCAACCATGCTGTCGCTGCAGACAGATGAATCAGTACTTTAAAATGTTGATAAGACCAAGCTGTCACTCACGTCCCATGTTGACGAGATGAGCAGGTCGTCCAGAGAGATGAGCAAGGTGTAGGGTTTCTGGTGTGGGGGAGGATATGGTGGCGGCAGCAACTCTGGCCATGCTGGTTCGCTAAAGTACTGTGATGCCCGATGGTTTGTTACATGTAACATCTAGATGGAATAACGCGTCTTACAGCAAATAACGAAGAGAAGCGCTCCTTCGTGCGTCCCCACCGCGTCGTCGGTATGTCCTCCGGCTTCTGTATCCAGGCTCCGTCAGTCGTCAGTCGGAAAGTGTCAGTGCACTCACAAGCTTCCTGCCCTTCAGCTCATCCTCCTCCCACTCCCGTCCCATGTACACCGCCTGGCCCGCAACTGCGAGAGCAAGCACCGCAAGTGAAACGCGGCCCATAAACCTCCGCTTCCGCTCATTCGTGGACAGCGAGCCCTTGGACGACTTGGCACCCGTCCGTTGCGTCTCCTGCTCGGGCTCCGGCGGTGAGAAGTCGAGGGTGGGTACGGATGCTGTCGGAATAGGTTCTGAAGATTCCGGTACAGGTGGAGGTGGAATGGGTTCCGCTGGCGACGTCTTGGGTGTGGGTGTCGCGGGGGGTGGGGTTTGTTTTATCTTCTTGGGCGACCCTTTGGGAACCTTTTGGGATGCATAGCGCACGGAGTGGGCTATTGTCCTACGGGACAGAGATTTTGCGAAGACGGACAGCATTGGTTTCCCCTGACGTGACGAAACTTGGACGACACGGAAGCGTTCTCCAAAGTTTTTGGTCATTCTTATTTGTCTCTGATTACCATCAACTTCTCCCCGAGGGCGCTTGTAGGCGCTCAGACGATTTGATTCTGCTCTCTATCGTATCATTAGAACCGTTCAGTATCTGTAAATCGCGAGTGAAAGAGCGATATTGCTTCAGTATTATCAACGTGCAGTCGAAACTCCCCACACATGACATCCACACTGAGATCAATGTATGCCAGAATTCGTTCAGGTTGAGATCTCCTTAGCATCGAAGAGCACACAAATCTTATATGAGTATCAAGGGAACAATTTTACATGGCATCAGCAATGACTATCGTCATCAGCAGCTATATATTGTACGTCTAACTGCCATTTTTATTGCACTGCGAATACCCTGCAAAGTGAAATCCCATCAGGCGCTGTCGGTAAGTGAGATAAAGTTACTTACAGTCAGAGAAGTAACGACAGTACGCCCCCGGAGGGCACTTCGTTGGTCCGTCGTAGTAATATCCTCCACCTACGAATCAAAAGACAAGTCAGTACCATATATACAAATGATAGCGAAACCTAGACGTACATTGACCCCAAAGAACTTGAGTAGGGTGGTCGGGATGCCAGTCAGGATGATCATGAGGAGGTCCGCCTTGAGGCCATTTTTGTTGCTGACCATTGTCTCCAGGCCCCCACCGAGCATCAGGACTAGAATGGCCATCGGTAGCCTTCGCAGGCCACTGCGTCGTCCCAGTGGAAGTGGTGGAGCAGCTGGTCGAGCTGGAGGAGTACCCGTAGCTATGGCTGTAAGCCGAGCTGCCATCCGGCTTTCCGGGCCACTTCGCATCAGGTGGTGGCGGCGGCCCAGGAGGATGACCGTCCGTGGGCTTCGCGGGCCACTGGTTACTGCTGGTCGTAGAGCACGAGGTCGTAGAGTAGCTAGAGGGATGATTGTAGCTGCTATAAGAGTGTCCACCCCACTTCGCATCAGGCGGTGGCGGGAGCGCGTTCGTCGGCTTCTGCCACTGCGAGGAGTAGGTCGAAGTCGTCGAAGCAGTCGATTTGCTGAATCCGCTGCTACTGGAGTCCCAGGCCGTGGTGCTCGTGGTCATGCGAGGGGTCGTACTTGTGCTCGTACTCGCGCCATAGCTGTAGCTAGAACTGGAGCTGATGCTGGGGGTACCGTATGGAGGAGGGGGGAGCGAGCCAGGTGGCTTTCCGTCCGCGGGCTCTCCAGGAAGATCGGCCGCAGCGACCTGCGCAGCAGGCGCCAGCGCGGTGAGAGTGCTGAGCGAGAGGCAGAGGAATCCGGAAGTCACTTTCATTTTCCCGGGTGCGTCAAGCGGTTCGATTCAGCTAGCGTAAATGGTGTACGAGGGATATTTGGATACGACAAAGGGTGGGGAAGGACTCAGACCAGCTGATACTCGCAGAAGAAGGGGGAAGTTGGGGATGCGGTTTCTTCGACGTAGATTGGGATTATATACCCGCCCTGGAGGTATAGGGTCCCTCGGTCAAACCATTTGGTACGAGCCTGGGGCTTGTTTTACTTGCAACTCCTTTCCTTACAGACGAAACGGAGCAGAGAAGTCATTACTCGATATCGCCCTCCGCTGTGTTTCTAATTTCCACTTGGTTATGACGCAACAGCTGACTAGATCTACCAGATCGTGCTTCCCAGAACATTCTGACCTACATTCTGGCCAAAGTACTTGTGGGCGTAAGCTACATATAAGGAAATTTCCGATCAGCGCCTATTCATCTCAATAAATCACAAATGTTAAGACTTACTGCTGGGGTGATAGTTGTTTCTAGATGCCACAGGATAATGACATGAGATTTCATGATCAGGAACAGATTTAAAAAGGACTACTCACCCCCAGAAGAGGTTTGACTGGCCAGCTCCGTAAGAAGTGGCGTCTTTGAATCCGTACGCCGTCGGGTTGTTCAGGATGGTGGTGAACTGGGCGTTAGAGTCCCAGAAATACGTCTTGACACCGCTGTTGCTCGAGGCAAATTGGCTGACTTTGGTCGCGAGACGGCTGTTGAAGCCCGCAATGACGGACTTTTCTCCGGCCACTGCGCCTGAGCCCCACGATATCACCTTTAAAATGTCATGAGAAATGATTCAACTTCACTCTAAAATTGGGCTCTTACTTCCGGTGAGCGGTCCATTGGTGGCACATTGACAAACAGGAAGTTCCTGGCGCCAACATTGTACTATCGCCACAGAGAGTGAGAGAGAACGGTCAATACTAATCGTTCATCGGGAATTCAGGATATGTGCTCACAAGCTTTTGCACCAACGCAAACTCCGCAGAAAGCAAAGTGTCCGAGAACCTGTTGGCGTGATAATTGAGCATTGCAAAAACAACGAAACAGCCCCGAAAGGAAGAAACTTACGCGCCACGGTCACCCGAATTACCGTAAGTCGACGCAATATCATTAATTCCAATGAAAATCGAAAATAATGCATTAGCGCTTGTCCAGGGCGTCTTGCTGGGTTTGCTCCCAAATAAATTCAAAAACGTGGTCACTTGGTCGGTGACTGTGGAGCCGCCAGGCGGAGGGACGAGGTTGCGGTCGATGGTGGACCCGCCGACGGCGAAGTTGTACAAGAACACCTGTGAGCGGTTGTACTGGGTAGTGACGTAGTCGGCCCAGTTGGCCCCTCCTCCTCCATCGGTGGTACCGGGATAAGAGGGGTTACCGATGGGGTTAGCGCTGTTTGGAAGCGCGCCGTTGGCGTTGAAGCCCGTTGTGGTGTATGAATCGCCGCTGAGTTTTAGCAGTTTTGATTAGATTCAATGCTATTACACTGATGAAAGAAGAGTAGTCGTACAAACTGAACCAAAAGTTGGGACCCTTGCTGCTTCCAGTAGAAGTAGGCGTCGAAGATGAAGATGAAGTCGAGGCAGGCTTTGTCGTAGTAGAAGCTGTGCCAGGAAGACACTGACTATAAACTAGAAACCTGTCAGAATGTCCAGCGAGAAGATACGCAAGTGATCCTACAAGGGTTGGAGTATGTGCAAACGGATCTACGTAGGTATGCATAAGCTTTGCGATCTTATACTAGCCACGTGTACTGACCCCGATGCACAGGTTGTTGATCCCGTATAACCAGTACCGCCACCTGTAGTGCAATCATCTGAGACTCATTCCGCATCAAGAACAATACTGCGCGAATGCTCACATTGTCCATAAACTGGAGATTGTGCCGTGACCTGAGGCAGGAAAGCAACCAGAGCTGAAGCAACGACTATAGAGGCGGCAGAACGCATTGTTGAATTTACCAATGTTTTCAAATGGTAGTTACACCACTTTATACTTGCACGGCGGAAGCTTGCGTCCCGCTCGCGCCTCTGACATGGTCATGCCATACTCATCATGTGGACAATGGCGCTGCCTGGTGACGCCAACCAGGTGTAAAACTCGAGGTGCAGAAGTACTGGTCAGTACCGGATATCCTCCGACTCAAACAGGGTGTAGCTCGATGCGGACAAGCTTGTGCTGCCATCTCTTCCAATCGATATGGTGATACTGAGGAAGAAAGTTTTCCCAGCATCTACTTCTTGCTTATGAACGCGCAAGATTAGCATGAGATGGTATGGCAGATAAAAACTTACATCCTACCATGATTGAAGAGCGAGTGAATGGTAACGCGTCAATTAGTGTCGCCACCGCATATACAGTTCTACCATTCGTGTAGAACCGACGTATTTCCGTTATGTCACTCATCGAAGAATTTGTTCCAAGTGGCAGTTCGATCCGGTACGAGGACAATGATCATTTCAATTGATATATCTGGAGCATTACGGGCTAAAAAGATGTTGTGACTTGACATAGAACTCTCGTTCATCAAAAAGAGTGGCATTTCGTCTTGGATTGTTAATCCGGCGTTCTGCCAGGTGGTCATGAAAATCTGGTTTGCGTTTAGCTTTAGACCATACATAACATACCACCAGATCTGTGTTATTCCAATGTTCAGCTCTGAAAGGCTATCACCAGCACTGTAAGAATGGGATGGTTAGCGTCTTCCAGCGGCATTCGGCATCACCCCCATTCAGGCGCCCACGGTCCAAAAATAGTATTACTGATGGCTCACTGACAAGTTGGGCAACCATTCTGACCATTTTTGACTGAGCTGAAAATTGTCACCTCGTACACTAAGAGCAATACGTGAACTAGATAGACAGCCCCCGCGAACTCCAATGTCTACGCTAATGAAAATAATTTGTCTTAAGCCATAGTGTACTGGCAACGTCATGGTTTATTCACTGACACACGCTCCCCTAGTTTGAATCTAGTACTCACCTACGATTCTACACATCAAGTGCTGTTAATACTCCTCTGTTGTGCTCGTCAATAGCCATATCTCTTGGCAAGCCACCCTGGCGTATGATATTATCCTTGATTTTCCTCTCCCACCGTGAATCCACCCCGACCTCCCGCGCCAAAGCATCGTATCGATACATCAAAGCAAAGAGATTTTTAAGGTATTCCTGCAGCTCCTCAAACTGTGTGTGCGCCAGATAGTCTGCAGGGAGATTCGCCTGAGTGTGCGTGTCCATCCAGATCGAGAGCTTCTCGTGGGGCACCCTCTGCCCACAGGCGCATCCGCTCAGATCAACAACGAGAAAACTATACTGTCTCGTCCGCGTGTATCCACCATTGAATAATTGGCCGACAGCCTCCGTGGTATTGAAGAACATATACGTCCGGAGAGCTAACTCTTCGCCGGGGGTGGAGTAGTAGTGATCACAGCGTGACATGAGTATCCACGCCATGTTAATTTGGGGATGTTGTGCGAGCATGAAGAGTGTCTCGATCTCGTTCTCGAACAAAAGTATCATAATGACCTCCCTGAAGACTCCACTGCCATGTGCATTGCTAGTACGGCCAATCCAGGATGTGAGATACTGATAGCGATTGTCCAGGCACTCCGAGTATTTGTCTCGTAGCGCATCGGAGAATACTTTGTCATTGGAGGAGCTCTGAGGAATTCTGACGGAATACTTCTTTCGCTCCGTCTCTGAGAACTCCTCGATCGTGGCCGCGAACTTGCGCGCGAAATGTTGTAGCTCTTTGGGGGCAGATGGACTTTGCTTGTATCGCAGCCCTGTGAAAGGTAGTGTGTAGCGCTTGTCGTCGACCACGAATGTGAAGTGTTTCTCGAAGGCTGACCAAGGGATATTGTGGCCTTGGTGCATGGTCTACTAAATTTGATAAGTCAGTGGTGTACTTGCAAATAAACTTTTCTGTGAACCTACGCGGCGAACAGAGTATATCTCGCGAGAAATACCGTTGATGAAGAAAACGGGGGATCATGATTTTGTTCACCAACGAGTTAGGATTTGTAGCCAATGGCGATTCCAGGGTGTCACACTTGCGGAACCGATCACAGACGGGAGTCGGGAACGTCACCTTCAAACGTTCAACTTTGATGGTCACCCCATGGCCGCTATGCATATGTGGGCTCAAACCAGAGTACGAATTCGCAACCGGAGGACGATGTGTCCATGTTACAAGGCTTTCATCTCGCACAGTAAACACTATCTTTGTGCTGAGCGTCCTCATTTGAGGGGGAGTGCTCACTGTCGGAGTGTTCCCCTCTACTTGACGCAGATGGGAGGCCCCATATTACCTGCGCAAATTATGACGCTACGTGAGCCACATGATGTTAACAAATGTATACAGATGAGCTGGACTCTTAAGTGTGCATCCGACAGACGGTATGGCGGAGTCGCAACGCTTCAATGCAAGTAAACTTCGTGAAAGGTACTCTTTTGAGAAGATTCCCTGGTGAAGACTAGCACACTGCACACGATTTATACAGTATATTGAGGTTGTCGACTGCAATGGGCGCCAATTTGAAATTGTAGTGTATACCATTGCTATAAAAGGAACTATGACTTCGGGAAGCGAGCAGGGGTGACAATGATAAACAAGACACCTACTGACAAACTTCCGCTTTCTATCAACTTGGTGCCGAATTTATCTTCATTGAGGTTAAGAATGGTGCTAACTCTCTTACGTAAAGAGTAGTCCCTTGTGGGCGCTTATCTCATTTGCTGATTTTGAAACCATCTGAGAGACAGCTCAAATTATTTGGTGACATGTTGCGATGAGCTTTGGTCTCTGACTTGGAGATTCCCCGACAATTATGCATCACGCCAGTTTCGTGCTTGTAATCTGGATGTCATTAGCATGCTATGCTCGTTATTGGGCAATGCTTGTTGGAATGTTTGACCTAGTTACCTAGTTTCCGGACACCACGCATGTTGTTTCATCAATACCCACATGTGGATACTGGAGTACCCAGCGGGCGCCTAAGGCTAGTCACATTGAGTCAGAGAGCCAGAGATAGAATCTGATGATCATTCAGATGTTCCCATGTTTACTTGGTTACGTGACACACGACATGCAAGGGTAATTTAGGTGTTGCCCCCACATTCTCGTCTATCACAAGGCTCTCGTCCCTGTCCATTCCTCGAACTCGGCGTTTCTCGTGCCCATGGAAATATCCACATACGAGTGAAGAAATCTGAATGCATTGTGTTTTCTATAGAGCTCTTTTTATATAATGAATGCGGTAGTATTTTTGGTTGTCGATTTGTCCAGGGTGTCTAATCAGCGTGGAGAGTATTGATTTGGAGCGATAAGGCTAGCACAGCCATGAACAAAGGACCTGGGTCCGATGAGCACGCAGATATTGTTTGGCAGTGAGTGGCCCGTGCGTGGGAAGAGTGTGAAAGGGATTAGGAGCTTTTGTTGTTTTTGTGACGAAGGTGCCCTGTTCATCAGTCCGGATACGCGCACTGACCACCCTCCACGACGCCGAACATGGCGAGCTCATCGACTGACCCCCTCCTCGTCGTCGCCTACAAGGGCAAACGCACCAACAGATCCTGGCCCCAGCTCCCCGAGGAGGTCATCAGGCAAGTCAGCCCTCGGTGCCACACGCGATCTCGCTGCTAACGGGCTTTGTGTGCGCCAGCCTCATCGCCAGCTACTGCCTCTGGAACCAACCCGAATCACCCTACACACCGCCGCAGCACGACTTTCGCAGATGGTTCTCCAGGATGGCCTTTGCTTGCCTACGCGACGTGCACGAACTCGAAAAAGGAATGATGTCAGTTTGTCCAGAATGGCGGAGAGCCAGTGAGTTTTCTTTGACTCTTTGATCTTTTCTGTTGGCCATGGTATCGTGGAGGTCGGAAGGGGAGCCTCGTCGTGTCGGTGTACGGCTGGGTTGGAGGTGGAGGTGGATGTGAAGATGCAGTGCTGTGTAGCTGCAGTGCAGTGCACACCTTTGAGTTTCGCGCAACGAGTAGTGCTGCATTGTATCACTCTTCAAACACGTCCAGCGACAGTGTCTCCGCCATCGACTGAACGCGTCTATCGGTGTGCTCGACGTGCTGGGCATACGCGACTTTATGACATCGCTTCTTCCGCAGCCTGCAGGGCACGGGCCTGCGAGACGTCTCGCGTTGCCCCATCCATTCCTGATAGAGAACGTCAGGGCGCCACCTGACGTCGTCATTACGAAAGAAACTCTTGCCTCGCAGCTCTATTCGACGCCCCGATCGTACCATAAAGCCTGTTTCCTTGCTATTTATTCATGACATTCATCTATATTTATTGCTGCTAATACGTATTGCTTTACAGTTGAAAAGCACTCCTTGTGGCCGCAAGTCCGCCGCATCCTCGACGCCAATGACTACCTCACCCGCAACATGGTATACTACCCTCCTATCGTCACCAATGCTTCCTCGAACACCATGCAACCCCCCATCCGCTTCACTGAATACCAACATTTCCGCAATATCCTCAAAACAAGCTGTTATATCTGCCGAATCAACTACCCTCTATCAAACGTCGGACTTGGTGCAGCAAAACGGCATTACCATGTCGTTAGCCTTGGCTACATCACCATCTGCAAAGACCACGACAGGAACCACACACTGTTCTGTGGCTTTTGCCTCAAAGATAACAATTGCCTCATAAAGCAACCGGAATCTTCGTACGAATACCGGAACCCATTGGCCATCTACGTGAACGAAGACGAGAATCTCTGGCCAGGTGTCGATGCCACCTGCCGCCGATGCCGCGAAGACTGCCTATTGCGACGAGTCAGCCAAAACCATAGCGATATGGTTGCGATTGGGGGCCCCACCTTCGATTGTCCGGACTGGGAAGCAAGAACGTGCATTGAGAGCTTCCTCGACCTCGCCGAGGGCACTCTCGCAGATGTACTTGTCACCGTTAGGGAGAAGGCATGGCTGCGGAGATTCACCAAGTACGAGGATCTAGGACAACAGATGCTCGCCTCGCAGCGGTCAGCGGCCGACGAGGAGGAGGAAGAAGAGGTGGACGAAGATGATGATTCAGAAGCGGACAGAGACGCCATGTTGACCCGCCAGGCTCCGCAGGTCCGCGACATGGCACTTACCGACTGGGCGCGGCGGCGCATCCTCGACGGGTACTGGCTCAGCCCTGCGGACATCTGGTATCGCAATTCGGTGCCTGGCAAGCCTTCCGTCGTCCCTGCCCTGCATCCATGTCCCTGGTCCCGCGAGGTGGAGGTCGAGACAGACGCTCTCGGCGAGGAACTCCCACACCCGCTGCCCGCAACGCTTGCAAGCGAGGTGCCTCCAACGTACAGGCTCTGCGAGCAGGCGTATCTCGCACACATGCAGGCCGTGCGCGAGCTGCTTGGCCCTGCGATGCGCAATGTCGTGCGCAAGATTGTGCTCGAGTGTGCGGCGGCGCCTGATCCTATTACTCGGCGATACACCGATCCGGCCCAGCTTGCGCGGAAGATCTCACTGGAGGAGGTCGTGCGGCTGCTCCGCGAAGAGGAGGGTGTTTGGTATGAGGGTGTCGACTGGATAGAGCGAAAGCGGAACGAGGAGGAAGCTGAGCGGTTTATGGGGAAAGGCGATAAAGATAAGGACAAAGAGGACGATGGGGACTCGACGACCTCGGGCAGCAGTACAAGTGGCGGTGAGAAGTCGTCGCCTAGCGGATCGGCCTCAGCCTCGGATGCGACGAGCCCCGTTTTGTCAACAAGTACGCTCCAAACAACGCCATCGCCTCCACCTCTGGGCGATGAGGCATCCGACAAGAAAGAGGAGGAGGTGTCATCGGAAAATACCGATGCCACCACACATCCTAGTCTTCCACCCCCAGTGCCACGTAGTACTGTGCGTTTGGACTCACCCACACCCCGACCGAGGTTTATCCCCGTGGACCCTGTCCTGTCCACTCCCAAGCTGCATGGCACGATCCCATACGTCCCTGTGACGATCGCACATCTGCCTAATTATAGTCTACAGGCGCTGAGCATGGTGCGTTAATTAAATTCATTAAGTGACCCCGCGTGCGCGACGCGGATGCTAATTCTATTTCTTCCCCCTTTTTCTCATTCCCTGTTAGGCCTGGCGCCAAGCGTGTACCCCGCTGTATCACTGCTGCTGCTCGATCTGCGAGCGCGCGAAGCTTGCTGAGTTGAATGCCCGTGCGGCGATGGCTGCCCTCAGTGCGCCGCAGCCACCAACGGGCGGGTACCCACAACAGCAGTACCAGCAGCAATACCCGCCGCCACCACCGCAACAACAGATTGCGGTCCCGACGCTACGCACTGTCATCTACCCGTCGACGCCAAGTACCGATAACACTGGCAAAATCGAGCTCAAGGAGGCAGCACTCGAAGGTGAAGGCGAGGACGAGTTGGAGTATAGCTCGGAGGTGGAGTATGATGACGATGAGGAGGAGGAAGAGGACGAGGAGGAAGATGCGGAGGATGTTGATGGCGAGAACCTTTACGATGGCTACCCATACGCCATCTCGCCGGAACCAGACTTCGTCGTTGAAGACGACGGCGTGCCTCCTACGAAGCTCGTTGCCGTTCCGCCTGTGCCGACTCTACTCGAACCCATCCCATCGCACGCTCGACCGCGAAAACGATCGTCAGATGAAGTTGATGTGGGGGACGAGACCACGACGCGCGACAAGCCATTCTTTGTCAGGATACCCGCCGCACATCCTGGAACGCCTCCAAAACGACCGCGGTTGATGCTCGCGACGGACGAGGCTTGCGAGGTCCAGTCGACGGCGACTAGTAGGACTGCAACTGCGACGTTGGCCAGCCGAAGTCCGAGCCCCGCGGCTCCTTCTCTCGACCTCTTGTCGTCACCCAGCCGCGTGGCGAAACGTGGCAGCCAGGAGCTGGATGTTGAGCGCGACGATGTGTTGGTCACGTCGTCGAAGCGCGTGAAGGTGCAGCATCCTGAGGATGCTGTCCCGCGGGATGGACTACCGCCGTGTAGTCCAGCACACGACTCTGCTGTCGAGGAGAAGTCAATACCGCCATTGACCTCGAGACCCACGCCCACCGCATGATTTGACGGTTTATTTATTCTGAGGTTCAGCTATTCAGTTTGTACGGCTCGGTTCGATTTCTGCTGCTCGCCGCCCCGCCTCTATTGGATGCCTTTGGATCTTCAACTTGTTTGTCTAATTTTTCTTTTTCTATTCGTCCCCGTCCCTCCGTGTATCACTAGAAACCAAACTGTCTCCGTTGTCGTCATCCTTATTGCCGCCTCCATTGTCTAACTGCATGCGCCAAAATTCAAATTTTGCCCACCCCATCTCTCCCCACAACATGTAGCCCACACACTTGCTAGGATGCCGGTATTTCCTCGTTTCTGTTCTGTCCCATCTTCGTTCAGTTGGTACTGCTGGAGACTATTTCTTCAATTGCCGTACCCTCCCTTTTTGTTTCTGAGGCTTCCTCGTCTGTCCTTAGAACACCCCTTCGTCTTCCTGTCCCTGTTTGTTGCCTGCTATCTCTTGTCTGTATAGTGTACATTAAATCTCAATTACCATGTTTGCCTGCCCCATTGCTCTTTCTCCGTACAGCGTGCCGCGGTCTAGCTTCTTGTTCTTCGGCTCCTGGCGGGCTTTCATTGTGGAAGTGAGCGACCATGCCGACAAGGTAGGGTCTTCAGAAGTTGGAGTGATCGAGAGTGTTTGCAGCAGCTTCAGTTAGCGCCGACGAGTGTCACAAATGCGCAGTGTGAACAAAGTTCAAAGGAAGGACGCGAGCCATTGGAGAGGATTACAATAGACAGGATTGAGCAGTGCCTAGAAAACCAGGTCCGCGTCTCGGAAATAGGCTCAGCGCGGATCAACAGAAAACGCGATCGACGAGGCGCAGACCCCCAGCCACCAAACGATCTTACGGGGAAAGCGTACGACGGGCTGCTATATGTTGGGTAAACAGAGCGGAGCACATGCAGATGGACAAGGTCAGGGATAGATGGCAGAGCGAGCTGCAAATGGTGAAGGTCAGGGTGGGCGCTAGCCTTTGGGAATTTGACGAGGCCTTGGAAAGTGTGGACGCTACCGCTCTCGGGCTCCACCTCCTAACCTCGAGCTTTCGACCGCACGCAACACATACCTTCCTTCACTGTTGCACTGTCCTTGGGCGACTTCAGAAAAATGCATAAATAACAATAATGATAAGTAGTGGTTCAGATCTGGGTTAGATACATGGTAAGGCTGGACGAATGTTATACAGTAGCATCGTTAAAACTTGGGGAGATGTCGGAAGATTCTTGGCCATCGGCGATAAAGCATGTCAAATGTGGGTTTCTGGGCAACATAGTTTGCTTGGAGCTTTCTGCAAATTGGGGTTCAGATGAAGGGCAGTATGTTGGTTGCAATGTCGACAATACCTACCGCAGAAGTACAGGAACTTGGTCTGAAGTTATTCCGGCGGGATAAAGCGGCGCGGGAGGCTGAAGCCCCCTTCTAGTTCTGATCAATGAAACAACACCTTGAGAAATAGCAATGTTTGAGGGACCAAGTATACGTACGCTATGCTTTGTTTGACAAGATACCTTTCAAGGCTGGGCGCTTGATACCCAGCTTCTCCCCCGGGGCCCAACAAGTAGCGGGCAAGAGAGAGCTTATTCTCGTCCTTGACCAGGTCAAGTGCTTTCCAGCACTGAGGAAGAAGACGTTTGAAGTCGAACGTATGATGATCTCCATGATACGGCTCGTTCTCGAAGAGGGCCCCATCGACTTTGTCGGCGAGTGATTCATTGACTAGATAGTCATGGCAACTCCATAGGTACGAGTCAATTCGCGAATGCTTTCTAGGAGGCTCATAGCGAGTGTCCACCACCATGTCGAAAAACGCAGGCCAGGTCGGAAAGCGGATAGACACCAGATCGGCTGATGGTGGATTCGGGTTGAGGCACGTTCGCGTCGCGTCCTCTACGTTGAAGTGGAAGAATGACTGTGGATGGACGAGGATGTGCACAGGGCTCTGCAGCTCCTGAGACTCGGCTTCCTCAGGAGAGATGTGGACAAGCGGAACGGTGGTAGTAGCGTTCCAAGCACTTGGTCCTGGGTAGAGGCGTCTTGATTTTGACATAACAAAGCCGCGCCATTCTCGACTGGCACTCTCGGCAATACAGTATGGAGTATTGGCACAGAGGGTGCGCGCTACAATAGACACCAAACTGTCGGGAACAAGCAGTTGCATCTCCCAGCAGGGGAGTGGAACGGAGACGCGGTGTACGATAGCCAGTGCATCCTGCGCTGTGACCACAAATGGGATGCCAGCCTGTACAAGCGGCGCGAGAGGGCGCAGTCTAGCTTCTTGTTCTTGGGGTCCCCAGGGACTTATATCATAGAAGTGAGCCATACGGACAGAAGATGACACTGAATGCTGCATGTACATTGTAGGGCAAAATTTGGTATTTGTACGTATTGATAAGAAGCCTCAGAGGAAACTACAAATAAGAAAAATGAATGTGAGTAGTGCTTGGGTACATATAACGAGCGAAAAAGTCTGACTAAAAGAGAAAAGGAAGGGCGGTGATCATACGGACAAAGAGGAAGGGTAGATCAATGGAGGGGTATACGTACACCGCATGTATGTCAATTGGGAGAGGAGAGAAAGACGATGGCAAATAAACAACGCAACCTTACGAGTCACCGAACCCCAGTAACTCCAGCAGTTCCTTAACCTCTTCGCAAG
This sequence comes from Psilocybe cf. subviscida, assembly GCA_013368295.1. Lineage (NCBI taxonomy): Eukaryota > Fungi > Basidiomycota > Agaricomycetes > Agaricales > Agrocybaceae > Psilocybe > Psilocybe cf. subviscida. Next base: position 7,094,066 of record JAACJJ010000028.1, on the reverse strand, counting down.
TCTGTTCATCCCAGGCTTGATATTCGCCTATTACAGCCCAGAACCGGGCTAAGTCTCGTCGAGTGACCATGGCTCTGACGTCTGGTGGCAGTCGGGGCACATCACCACTTTCGACCATTCCCAGCTCGCAAGCCAAAAAATGAATGTCCGTGAGGTCGTGAAGTTGCTTTTTGGCCGCGTTGAGTGGTCAGCCTCGGTCAGCAACAAGACGTATCTTCATTGGTAATAGGAGACCAGGTGTCACAATGAAGAACACAGTCCGCTCCTCAAACTCTACCCTGCACTTCCACAGCTCCCAGCACGCGCCTGGATTCCACTCGGTGAGACAAGTGTCGGACTGCACGTCCCAGCAGACGACCTTGCCGCTCTTGGTCGCTCTTGGTCGCGCACAGCGAGTAACTAAACGTGATAGGCGAGAGCCAGTCAACCTCCTCATCCGGGGGAGCGGTCACAATCTTGTGCCACTTATAGTCGCCTCTTGCATCTTAGGGTGCTGGCCCAAGCGACATCCATGTATTTCGAACGACAGTTAACGCCATTTTGTGCGGTTCTGGGGCGATGGCCGGGGTGCGCGTACGCTCCATGCCTTTTCGTACTGCGAAACCTTGGTGACAGATTGAATTAGGGCCTCTGCTGAGATCTTAGAGCCGTTGGAAGCGCTTCAGGGCGAGGCACAACATCGTCGAAGGAGTTGGTTGCCGAACATGCGATTGGGCAGCGCATCATATAGCGATTTGAATGTCTGGAAACAGTAGTTAGACATTCCACCATGGCTGTGATACGTTCCACGATGATGCAGAGACGGGAGCTGTATCCGCCGCACAACTACCCCACCATGACTGAAGCCAAGATATGCAACACTCACTAAATGCAATTCATGAACCTCTGATGAAGTGCAAAAGGAAGACATAGAGCGCTATGGAGGGCGTTCCCAAGGGTGGTAGATGGTGGTTGGGGAACAAGAACAACCGTGAGCTCCGGAACCATCGCCGCCGTGATTTCGGCTCGTTGCTTGTTCTTCCAACCTCCATTATCGTTCTTTGTCCTGGGACTCACCCTCTTCTTACATTCCCACGACTAAACTTTGCTTTTCGTCGTGTTTTCTCGCTGGACCATCGACGGATCTCACCTTCATAGGGTTCTGCTAACAGCTCGATACTCAATGCTCTTCCGTCCTTTTCCCCATATGCGGGCGACTCGAAGAAAATGTAGAGTATAAATAACTATAAGGTTAAGTAGTGGGTCAGATCTGGATTAGATAGATAGTAAGGCCGGACGAATGTTGTATGGTAGCGTCGTTAAAACTGGGGGAGATATCGGAAGATTCTGGGCCATTTACTGTAAAGCATTTCAAATGTAGGTTTCTGGGCAACGTAGTTTGCTTGAAGCTTTCTGCAAATTAGGGTTCAGATGAATGGCAACATGTTTGTGCATTGCCAACAAAAACCTACCGGAGAAATACAGGGACTTGTTCTGAGGTTATACCGACGGGATAAAGCGGAGGTGGAAACCCTCATTCGCTTCTAATCAGTGAAGCGACTTTTGAGTGATGATAGCATAGTTTAACAGACAAAGTATGCGTACGTACGCAACGCCCCGTTTGACAAGGTATCTTTCAAGGCTGGGCGCTTCATAACCAACAAACCCCCCAGAGCCCAACAGGTAACGGGCAAGGGGGAGCTTGTTCTCGTCCTTGACTAAGTGAAGCGCTCTCCAGCACTGAGGGAGAAGACGTCTGAAATCGGGCGTATGATGATCTGCATCACACCGCTCGTTCTCGAAGAGGGCACCATCAACTCCTTCGGCAAGTGAATCACTGACCAGGTGGTCCTGACAACGCCATAGGTGCGGGTGAATTTCCTGATGCTTTTCAGGAGGCTCACAACGAGTGTCCACCACCATGTCGAAAAACGCAGGCCAGGTGGGAAAGCGGATAGACGCCAGATCGGTTGATGGTGGATTCGGGTTGAGGCACGTTCGCGTCGCGTCCTCTACGTTGAAGTGGAAGAATGACTGTGGGTGGATGAGGATGTGCGTAGGGTTTTGCACTTCCTGCGTTTCAACTTCCGGAGGAGATGTATGGATAAGCGGAACCGTGGTAGTAGTGTTCCAAGCACTTGGTCCTGCGTGGGGGCATCTTGATTTTGAGACGACCAGGCCCCTCCATCTTTCACTAGCACTCTCGGCAATACGGTACGAAGCATTAGAGCAGAGAGTGCGCGCTGCAATAGACACCAGATTGTCAGGGACAAGCAGTTGCATGTCGTCGAGGAAAGTGGGGACGCGGTGTGCGATAGCCAATGCATCTTCCGCTATGAGCACAAATGGAATGCCAGCCTGTAAAAGCGGCGCGAGATGGCGCAGTCTGACTTCTTGCTCTTCGGGTCCCAGGGACATATATAATTGAAGTGGGCGACCATGTCCACCAGGTAGAGTCTTGTCAAGTTAAAGCGTTAGGAGAGTGTCTGAGTTGGGTTTGAGGTGCACCTTGGGTGCATGGTGCTGAAAATCATATTTGATCCGGGGCGGATCAACGCAAGTCACGATCATCAGCGTGCAGACCTCTTGCTTCTCGGCGCGCGCGTGGACATAGCCAAACCGTCCACCGTTATACATTGACTCGTTTTGCAGAAATTTCTCTCTTGTGATAACTCGTCTCGCTGTTCCTCTCTCAAGTTATTTTGCCATCCCTCATCACGACCATCTACCCTTCTGCCTGTGTTGTCGAGACCTGACGATGATACTGACGCCAGACTTCACGAGCGTACCTTACCGGAACAGAGACTGGCAGAACGCGACGCAATACCTGCACTACCACAAGGAGACGCAGAACTAAGTCCAATAAATGGTCAAGAACGTTCGCTAAGTCTTCAATTCCAAAGGTGCGCATGTTTTCAAGAGGTGTAAAAAGACTGCATTGTATTAGCCTAACTAAACGCTGATTGAACTTTGCTTCAAGCTTTCCGATCCATTGAGAACATAGGTTCCATTTTTAAAACTTTTACGGAAGCATCAGCCTCCAATACGACCATGGTTTTTGCCTTGTTCATGATCTTCATCGCGTTAAGCGCCCAGAAATACATATGATCTATAAATACATTTTTTCGACTGCTTCTCCTAAGCATTGCAATGGGGGGAAAGAAAAGTCACTTATGCCAAGTCTGAGTTGTTAGTCATTCAGGTTCCGATCGAAAAACGATGCAATTGGGTGTTTGGTCGCGCCACTCTTCTTTCGAGCGGCTTCCGACAGTGACGTGCCTGCGCTAGGATTGCGCCAATTCCGGCTGTCTGGAGTACTGTTTTGGTTCGCCATCTTCAATTGAGGAGGTTGATATACCTGTTGCTTTGCTGTTTCTTTAATATCATGTTGCGTCCTTCCCTGAACATCGTACGACGTCAACGAATGGTGACTCGGCGCATCGGGAAAGCGAGAGCGATGGTTGAATCCCCATATCCGGCTGTCGAAAGTAGGTGATTTTCCGTTCGAGGATATTGAAGGGGGTCTACTAATGGATGTATTGCTACCTTGGAAGAAAACTATATCAGCGTTATTTCTGAAACAGTGCGTGTTCGTTCGCTTACCTACTCGTACCTTGTTGGACGAATCGTCTTGTCGAACCATAATTTTAGGACGAGTCTCCTGCTCGGTGAAGTCTCTGGGTTGTCGTCCCTGAGCAACGTTCTCCACTACATCCTTTCCATCCAATGCCGAAATTGGAATGGGCGCCGGTGGTTTGCTATCCAGCATGACAGGGGCACCATCGCGCTTGTCAGACGTGATACTTGAGCCTTGAGTCCTACAAGCGCAAGGCCTGGTCATGTTATCAAGTTGGAGTTCCAGCTGTGTCTCCAAATCCTCCACTTTGGCGCGTAGTTGAAAGATGGTGGAGTTCATAGTACGATTTGCTTCGCGCAAGGTCTGACGCTCGGCCACGATGTCCTGGTATTTAGCTGCCAACCTTTGAGATTCCTCTTTGGCATCCTCGAACAGTTTCCGGCAGTCTGCTGCTTGCTGTAGCGCGTTCTTGAGGGTGTCATAAAGGGAGTCCATGGTAGGTAGATTGTGTGGTTGACTGAAAAGGTGAGTAACAAAGGAAACAACTGAAGGAAACGTGCAAATATTCGGCCTCGAGGCCGCCAACGATCAACCAAGTAAAACTTGACATGGGCAGTGCCAATAGTGTTCAATAGTGAAAGCACTGCAGTTTAAATACAAATGTAGCATACACACATCTCCTGTGATAACCGTCAAAAAAGAAAGCCTAAATGTGCAGAATATAAAATCCAAGCCAAGTCCATGAAATATCGTCAAGAAATAATCCCCCCCACCCATCCGTATCATCAACTTCGTGAATTATGATCATTCAGGTGTTCACTCATAGCACAGAATGAAGATTTTGCCTGTCTTGTCCGACAAGATGATAGCACCCTGGCTCTGATCAATATTGATCGTTTCAACCTCGCCAAGATCCAACTCTGGCGGTGTCTCTAGTGTCCGCACCACACCCTCCTTCTTCGCCGAGCTCCGGTCCAGCTCAACCCCATGCTCTTCACTAAACGGCGGAAATGTCACGAATCTCAGACACTTAGGATCGTTCTCGCTCTCAGGGCCCAGCAAACCCCTTGCACGGTCATCATCCAGGTCCTGGTATTCGATCCACACCGCATGTCCAAAGTCCACTGCGACAAGCGGCCGCGGGCGTTCCTGCACGCCTTCATCGTCTTCCTCAAGCCCATCGAACACCCGCACGACCTCGAACGGCTTCGACACATACCACAGGTGCATCAGCGCGTCGTCCTGTGCCCGTGCCCGCGCCCGAGCTCGTGTATCTTCCTCCGAAGTCAGACTCACGGCCGCAGCCGCAACTTCTGGGACATTCCCATTCCCACTCTCGGTCCCGCTCGTGTGCAGGCCCGCGATCCACTCCGCATGGTCGAGTGGGACTCGAAAGTAGTGCTGCGCGAGCACGAAGCGCGTCCGGTGCGTCGTCTGGTCATGCGCGGCGAGGAGCACGACGGTGCAGCTCACTCGCGGGATATGTGGGAGGCTGGGCCACCACTGCCGCACAAAGTGTGCGCTCTCAGGGTACCACGGCGGCGTAGGATATGGATTTGGGTTCTCAACTGGTATGGGTATTGATGATGCGGAGGAGGCGGATGCTGCAGATACGGCAGAGGAGGCGGACGATGGAGATGAAGAATCCGTGCCGCTGTTTGTTGTTTGGCTGCTGGACGGACCAGCTTCCAGGGCATCATCTGAGGCGGGTATGTTGGTCTCCAAGAATTCCGGGTTGATTGTGCTTGCCATCTCAGCTTCCAGATCGGGCTCTGACCCGTCGGACGAATCACTAGCTTCTGCGTCACTTTCCACAATGAGGGGGAAGATGAACTTTTTCTTTAGCGTTCTTGACGGGGCTACGTGCCCAGAGAGAGTGGGGACTGAATCAACTCTGGGGAGTTTGGTTTTGTACTTGTGGAGAAGTGATAGTGGGTAAAAGTGCTGGAAGGCGGCATCGCTTTCTTCGCAGTGGATAACGATATGACCTTGGTATAAGATGCAGGACCAATTCGAGGATATCACCTGGAAGAAACGTCAAAAACCTGTCATTCTTCGATAGAAATCCACATACGCATTCAATCCCTGTATCAATGAAAACATACTCGTTCTTGTCCCAATCAGGAAGAGTGTATAGTCCGATGGTATTGGATGCAGACACCCAAATGAATGCCGATAGCAGACGCTCTGAGGGATCTAAAAGGAAGACGTTCATCACAACGCCTGTCGTCCTAAACTCGGTCACATGGGAGAATATTGGTGGCTCAGGTGAGCTCTCCCCAGATGGACCATCAGAAAAAGTGAGCCGCATCAATACAAACTGCATGACCCTATTATCATCGTACCTAATGCCAATTAGCGGCTGAACATAAGAGCATTAACAGAAGCACGCACGATCCAGAAATGACCTTGGCCATGGTGAAGAACACGGTCCGCTCCTCAAACTCGACCCTGCACTTCCACAGCTCCCAGCGCGCGCCTGGATTCCACTCGGCGAGACAAGTGTCGGACTGAACGTCCCAGCAGACGACCTTGCCACTCTTGGTCGCGCATAGCGTGTAACTGGACGTGATCGGCGAGAGCCAGTCGACTTCCTCGTCCGGGGGAGCGGTGACAATCTTGTACCACTTATAGTCGCCTTCTTGCATCTTCGCAGCTAGGGTACCGTCCGGGGCGACGTCCATGTAGTTCGAACGACAGTTGACGCCATTTTTGTAGGGTTCTGGGGCGATGGGCCGGGGTGCGCGTACGCGCCATGCCTTTTCGTATTGCGAGGCCTTGGTGACAGATTGAATTAGGGCCTCTGTGCTCAGATCTGAGAGCCGTTGGAAGCCCTTCAGGGGCAAGGCACGACATCGGCGGAGGAGTTGGTTGGCGAACATACGATACACGGGGCGAGTGGTCAGCGCATCATATAGTGACTTGCATGTCTGGAAACAATAATTAGACTGAGATACACACATTCCTCCATGGTTGTAATACATTCCGCGATGATGCAGAGAAGGAAGCTGTATCCGCCGCGCTACCCCACCATGATGGAAGCCAAGATATGCAACACTCACCAAATGTAATGCATGAACCTCCTTCAAATTGAGATAGTTGGTGATGTTCAGGAGGAGGTCGTACGGAAGATTACCGAGACCCATTTTCTCGTCGAGATCGCCGATTCGTCGCTGAGGTGAGAGAGAGCAGACTGCTCCGGGCATAAACGCACTGGTGAAGTGCAGAAGGAGGGTATAGAGCGCCACGGAGGGCGTTCCCAAGGACGGTAGATGGTGGTTGGGGAACAAGAACAACCGTGAGCTCAAGAGCCACCCCCGCCGTGATTTCGGCTCGTCGCTTGTTCTTCTTCCAACCACAACCTCCATTATCGTTCTTTCTCCCGGGACTCAGCTCTTCTTACATTTCCACGTCTAAACTTGGCCCTTCGTTGTGTTTTCCTGCTGGTCCATCTATGGACCTCACTTACATAGGGTTCTGCTGACAACTCGATACTCGGTACTCTTACAACGCGTAGAGTGCGGAATACCTCTGGCCTGCCGCTAGAATGGCCCCTGTCTGATCCCAACTGGCAAGCCGGCTATACAACTTGGACTGACCCTGACGACAACATATCGTCCAGGCTATGCCAAATGGACCACACATGCATGTGGCGGCAGGTCATCGCTTTCACCTTCATTTCCTCACCAGGACAACGCGAAATGGCCCGCGTCCTCACTACGCCAGGCGTCGTCCGACAGTCAAGTCAACAGCACAATTAATACTCAGGAGAATGATGCTGTGTATGACAATTGCTCAGGATATCACTGGGGGGACTGTCAGGTTGGAGCTATGAGCACAAGAAGGACTCCGGTCGAAACTCAAAATTCAAGAGACGCCCGCGGACTTCCACAGAATTCTACACGGCCACTCACGGCAAGTTGAAGAAAGCGGCAGATTCTCAGATGAGTCACGACGAATTGAGCCTGATACTGTGCAGATTTTCCCCGCATAAATTTTCGCGGGTTTACCCTTCGCGGTCTTGCAAAACCAATGCAAAACAGATCGCGGTGGTCCCTGCCTACCTACAGGACCGTTTTGTAGGAAATGCGTCTGTGTGCCTTAGTGGAGTTGTTACACGTCGACCATCGCGAAATTCAAGACTTGGCAACTACCGCCACGTCCTCCGGAAGACCCTTGCCAAAACCAATGGACATTGCGACCCCAGACACCTCTCACCGTTTCTTCTCTCCTGGCTCTGGCTCTGCCTACACCGCAAGTCACATGTATTTCCAATGCAGGTGGCGCATCTCGCATGCACTTCGAGACGTATGAATGTATCAGGAGCGTCATCGTCTTTCAGGCATCAATTCCTGGGTTCTTGATTTGGGACCTGTCAGGCGTAAACGACTGCTGCTCATGAACGAGTTTATTCAACGTCCTTATCATGGCCTGATTGTACTTCCCGCGGGAACGCTGACTGCGGCAAGCACACACACTAATGGGTGTTGGCTGCATGTTACGAACAGAAGTCTAGATTGAGTTTATCTACTTCTATCATTGTGATGCTACTTTAACTAATAGATAAATAGACAAATATCCAGAGAACGATCCAATAACCTTCCTTACAGAAACAGATATGTTCTACGTCTAATAACCTAGCATTCTTGTTAGTGATGGAGGTCAGAGTACGGGCTCTGAGTCGGCCTTGTGTTACGTTGCACGATTGCTTATCCCTAATACGACGCAGACACCTACTATCAAAACGCAAGGAATTGCATTGCACACTTCTGCTTCGTACCGAAGCAGCGCGCCGGCTTCCTTGACGCCTGTTATCCTATCAGAACCATGTGTATCGTTCTGATGGTTCCAATGCGCTTTACGAACACGATCGTGATCACTGCTTTTTGCCTTCTGTTACGTTCGCTGTCCGTTTGGGGTATCAATGACCTTGATTGCTTGGGCAAATCTTTAGGTATAAAAGAAAGCAAGCATCATCACGTTTGAAGCACCAAGTAATTAATCTTCTGTCCCCTTGAATTCCGCCATGCTCTCCCGTGTCTTCATTCTCTTGTCGCTGGCTGTTGTCTCGGTCATGGCTCAGACCAAGGGCACCGGCAACTGTGTGTCTAGATAATTTTTTATCGGTTCTGTTAGTGCTAAAACACCGGCGCTCATCCCACTGCAGTGTTTGATTTTGTCCCCGAACTCGGCGCTTGCGGGTTTGTCAACAACTCACAGCAGCTGGTAGCGTCGGTTTCCCGAGTCGTGTTTGAAAACTTTAAGTAAGCGAAGTGCCCCGAGGATCTCATTATAAAGATTTGCTGAATTCAGATGTGTTACACTCAGAGGCGCTACTGCAAACCCAAACGAGTGCGTCAACTGAATATTTCCTCCTATGCAATGACCGCTTACAACCCATCACCTAAAGCAACCCTATCTGCAAACATAAATTATTGGTCAAATGTATGTTCATCTCTTGTTTACCTCCTGTCTATTTCGTTCCTATTCAACTGATTTCACAATGATTTTTTTGTCAATCAGCCGGAAAGAAGAACGTCACCGCAGCTATCGTCGACTACTACGTCAACAACAAAACGTCTGTGGACGTTGGCCTGTCTCCTGTTGGATTTAATCAGCTTTCCAAGCCAGGGCAGGGCATAGTGCAGAATGTGACATGGTCTATTATTTGAGTGGGGAGTCCGTATCTGGCGTCACGCCGCTTTTTGGCTGCAGTAGGGTATAGGTGGGGGCTTTGACTGTGTTGTATCTTACATCTTGAAACTCGATCAGTTAGTTGTTCATACTGCCAATCTGAAAGCTTAACCATTCATCTGGGAGGTTCCTTCTAAGGAACTTACAAAGAACCTAAAAATTCTCTTCAAATTCATAAACCCGGCAAACGATCTATGACCCTTACAGTCTTCCACCGTCATGTGATACACCAAAATAAAGTCCTTCGCTTTTAGACAGAAAGATTGCATGTACATATTTCAAATTCAAGACCATGCAATAGAGATTGTACAGGCGCGCAGAATGAAGCAAAAATCAAGGAGATTAGTTAAGAAATGAGTGTGCTACAAGCCAGAAACAATTTGATACGCCAAATCGATCAAAACTACCCTGTGATACACCAGTGGGCCGTGGCCTAGTATGGCCCAACCACACAATAAATCAGTGTTGACACACTTGATACTATTTTCTTTTGGTCATTACTGGGATCTGCATTACCTGAAACCAGGTTTTGCACAATTCTTGAGGGCTACACAGCCGTCAGCGTGTAGAAAAAGTTTCCTGAGTCGTTATTTGCGACCTTCGCCATCAATTCGGCATGATCGGCTAGGTGCGACAAATGCGCACCCTAAAATTTCTTCCTTGAGTGAAGATCTACTTTCAAAATCGTATTCAGCGTCATGGAATAAGGTCAAATGTATGTATTGGCTTCTTAGAGCTCCATTTGACTCAAATACTAATAGACATAATTGAATCAGGGTATTGTATTTGAGGTGTAACAGAAGTTTGGCCTGTGGCTGACATGCTCCATACACATATTCACCTCATTTTATGCCACATTGCCTTTTGATTCTGCTAGAAATTTCCGGAATATGAACTATAGTTCTATACCAGAAACTTAGGCAACTTTTTCTGCATCCATTTTCCCTTCATACTTCCTTCCAGCTCCTCAAGATTTAAATTTTTTGAATTTTTGGGATTCTCTCAATATTGTAAACATTACTCAGGCGGTGCTTTGGCATAATAAATCTAGAAAATTTGTCTGATAGATGCACGATATGTATCTCTACATTTCAAGTCACTTATCATGATGATCGAGTAAGTTTATGAGCGGGAATAAACAAAATACTGCGGTGGTGTATCAACGAGTAGTGGTGTATCACATGACGGTGGAAGACTGTACTATTTAGTGTCCGGGACAATTCAAGCACGGGAGCTCCCAGAGGCCTTGGGCCTCGGCAACCCAAAATTAAGGTTGACACCAACTTTAAATGGAAATTGGGTGACAGGACCTGACGGGACTTCCGGGCGCCGAGCTTTTTTAGTGGGGCGCATGGCTTTTGATAAGTGCGGTGATCGCTGGGAAAGTGCGGGCGGCATCATCCGACCACCTGCCCAAGGGCAGAGTTACCGGCCTGGGCTCGCATCACCAGCTCAGATAGTATGGTTATCCAGCGCTGGTTACTTCTGACGATGCTGCAATGTGACTACGTAGCAGAGCCACCATGCCCGCTCACAAATTGCAAGCTCAGGAAATGAATACACAAGCGTTACAAAGCCAGCACGAACCAGCCACCTCGAAGCTTCTGCACAAGTCATTTAAATGGGCGGTCCACTTTTTGTTACATAAAAATGAGAACCAGAATATAACACGACTGCGAGCCCGGAAATGGTATCCGAATCTTGCGACCGTTAAACGAGGGGGAATCCTAAACAAACCAACTCGAGTCATCAGCTCTTTCACTTTTCCTTCTCTCTGATTGCTTTATTTACTATGGCAGCTAGTGAGAGGCCATACATTAACATACTACACTATGAACGGTATTATTCTTAAAGTCATTGTGCTAGGGTTCGGTGGTTGTCTCGATCCCTTTCGGAATTCGCCGAGCGTGTGAATATGTTTCATATATGGCAATGGTAGTTCCGAGTGATGCACCAATGGTGGCATGCCCATATTATAAGTATCGTCAGTGTGAAGCCTCTCTTGGTGGATATTCCTGAGTACTTCTTAGTGATTTAGTGTAAGCCCAGAGTGTTTGTGCATTTTTTACACTTAGAAACGATTCGAGAACCTGGGATGATCGACAGGCAGTCTTGCCTCCAGAAACGTAGACAATGACTAAATCATTTCCCGAGTAGCAATTTATATGTCATGAAAGAGTCGGAAAAAGCTATGAGGGAACGTTGTCGCCTCTTCGAACGACAGTGCACGGAAATCGGTGATCACCATCATTGATGGTCTAATGAATCTATGTGTATGGCTCCCATACTTCCTCTTTCGACTTAGATACTTGAACGAGGTGCTCATTATGATAGATTCATATGTGACGAGGATACGTCTGGTGGGTGAAGCGGCAGGCCATGGAAGCCACACCGAGACTCCGACTCTTCCCAGATCCCTCGAACTCTGCCACTGGTTGTGACATGGGACGCTGAAAATAAGTCAGTGGTTGACAGTTAGTATAGTTGATGGAGTCCCCACGAAGGTGTTCTAGGCTTCTAGCTCGCTTGAAGGTGCCGCCTGTTGAATGTTCGCAAGCGGCGGCCTTCCACCTCCCCAAACCCAAGGCAGCAACTCCTACGAGAGGGTTGCTGCTTGTATATCGAGTGAAGCCCTACCACACGAAGTCGACTGAAATTAATAGAAGACGAGATGTTGAAGCCTGATAATCTTTCCCAATCACTGTCAGGCTTTTTGTCAGTGTCGGCATGATCGAGGGGTGTTCTAAAATAGTCACAAACCGTCATTCGCAATTGGTCCCGCGAACGCTTGGATGTTCAGATCATTTCAACCTCTTACTTCCACTCACGTTGTGGTGGTCCTCCTCACCAACCTCTTTCACTCTATCTATTCGACTTGTTACTGGACGCCACTCTTTTCGTCCACGTATACACAGTCTCTTCTCATTCCCGTGGGTTCGTATCATCATCAACTTACGGAGGTGCGCCAGGAATCCGTACCCCTGAAACCGCACGACTGACGACCTTTGGGTAGAAATGGCGTCGTCGATAGCTTCCAAGCCCGCTTCCCATCCTTCAACCAGCCCCTCTCCTACTGCTACTGCTTCAGATGCGACATCCTCAAATGACCGTCGAATGGTGCCAGTTATCATCACACTTGTGATTTTGGCTGCCTTCCTGGTTGCCTACATCGTTTTCGTCACTGTGAGGCTAAAACGGAGGCAAGACAGGGGAGAGCTAGCAGCAGGGCCATACCAAGGAACCGCACTAAGCCATGACCATCCTGCCGCAAATATAACACCCTTCGGAGCAACTGGACCAGATGCAGGGAAGAAGGGACCGGAATTCAGTGAGTGATTCACGAAAAGAGCTCTCCTCGGTGGAAATTGACAAGCTGCAGAACACAACCCGGGGAGAGACATGCGCATTGCTGTTCGCCGGCCAGATGGAGCATGGCACTTCGCAGACTCGAGGACTCCCTTCACTCCCACTGGCGTTAACGACATTGACGTGACGCCGTCCCCTGTGTCATCGACAGCCAGTTTCTTCCAGTCGTACGCGCCTTCTGTACCCAGCCGAACTTACAGAACGCCACATACCCCATATGAGCCTCCCCATACACCAACTTACTACAAGGAACCATGCAGAGAACACTTCGATGACCGCCAGCCCAGCTAACTGCTATCCAATTCTATCCACCCCCTATCGGACCACTGCTATTGCGTATTCAACATTTCTTGGGATGACTGTATTTTTATGATCTACTGATTACTCTTATTCACTCCACTTATTTTCTTTATCTCACTTTCTATGCCTTCACACTACCCGCTACCAATTTCTATGCAAACATGGTTCTTTTTCCTCGCAACTTGGTTTCGTTCAAAAGATTCTGAGGATCAGTGATGAATGTTCCCACGGTTAGATGTTGATGTAACGATTGAATCTGATCAAATAATTTCTGTACGGTGCCGCGAAGGAGTCAGTTGAAAGTTCTGTCATTTCTTTCCCTGTTATATTGCTCATACCTATTCAAAAGTGCCTTCAAAACCCACCTTCGCCAAGCTCAAGAAGAAGGAGGCCCAGTCTTCCGCTGGGGCCATGAGCAAATCAGAAATCCAGTCGTGGATATCATCGGCGACCGTTGGCGATCCATCGCAGGAGGAAGAACCGGTCTGGCAGCGGGATCGTGTGCTAGTCGACTGGCAGGCATCGCTGGATTATGCGCAGACTCTTCTGCTGAATGAGCGTACGAAGACGCGCATAGCATTTCTGCGCGATGAGATCCTGTCGTTGGCGAAACATGGCGGTGCGTCACCTTGATCGTTTCGGTTCTGTATACTCACCCGACTACAGATCTGTCCTTGTCCCAGATTTTGGACGTCTTCAAGCTTTTGACGCTGACTTATCCGCGTTATCCGGATCCGGCCTCGCGAGAGGCCGTTGAAGCCGTTGGGATGGAACTTGTCCGTCGTGACGAACTGCGAGGGACAGACGAAGGAGCTAAGGACGAGGTTCGGATGGGCGTCGCAGAACAGATTTTGGGATGGTTATCAAATGAAGTGGGCAGGTTGGTGAAGAAAGGAAACTCTGAGTGAGTCAGACTCGTGCATCTTCTTGACATTGACCTGATAAAAGTAGTTCATATGCTCCAGCAGATCTTTTCGTCCTGCTAAGCTGGTCATGTGGGCTGTACACCGTCTGTACGAAGCACAACCCTCATTTCACTGCGTCGCAATCATGGCGCGTCCTCGTCGGAACGCTCGCATTGATCTTGGATATGCTCGAGGAGTCCGCACAAGCGAAAATGTCCCTTAAGAAAGGTGCTCTTGTGAAGACGCGTCGTGCTTTGAGGTCCGCTAGTGACAAGATTCCCGAACTCATTTCGACCTTGCTGAATATCGCCAAGACAAATCAGACTCCTCTCCGATTAGTTGGCCTCCTAGGTGTCGCGATTAGCGTCCTCATTCGTCTAAAAGACGGACAGGATGAGCCTGTACAGCGATTGTCGCAGGAGTTGAAGCAAGGGGTGACTGCTCTGTATATCAACACCATCCTCATGACCAAGTTTTCCGTTCCTCATCACGCTATTGTGAGCAGTTGCAAATTATTATGAGTCGAACCTAACCTAACGTCTTCCAGGTTGCTTTTGACGACTTCATCTCCACATTTATCTTGGTCGACGACTTTACAGAAACTATTGCCCCTGCCATCGAAAAATCTCTGCTTCGATCCCCGGAATACTCTCTTCCAGGTGACCATATCATCTTGACTTGAAGCGTGTGTTTTTTTACTCATTTTACCGACAGCGGTCGCGCAATTTTTCTCCGCCTATCAGCATCCGTTATCCCTCTCCCCTTTCCAAAAGCTCCTGGCGCAAATCATCAGCAGTGCAAAATCTAGCAACGTGGCTGTCCGCACCAACAGTGTGAAACTCTTCAAAGTGCTTATCAAACACGCAGATCCGTCGGATTCCAATAACCTGGCCCGGGTGGCCGTTCCAGACCTCGTCGCCCTTCCTAAGACCGGAAAAAGCGCCGGCCCCGAACATCGTGTAGCGTTGTACTCAATGCTTGCGCTTCTGAGCCCTGGGGAAGATGTATCATTGCCAATTGTGCAGGCCACCACAGGCCTCATCGCCAAGGAGCAGAATGAGCAGGCAACGGCGGTTTTGGCAGGTGCCCTCCCGACACATATCGGCTTTTTGCTGCGCGAAGGAAAGCTGCCTGTAGAAACGATGCAACTCATCTCGAAGGAGGTCAACAATGCGAAACCGGCAGTGAGGAGAGCATTTGTTGGACTGGCCGGCGCGATCTTTTATGAAGGCCAAAGCGCTCTGGACTCACCGAATGCGGTGGCATTTGCGAAGAACTTGATGCCAGCATTTGAATCGTGTCTCAAATCCGTATCGACGAATCCTTTGAATGTCTCCGGAGGTCCATACGAAGGTTATGTGGCCCTTTCCATTCTGCTTGGTCCGTTCGCGCGGTCTAAACAATTCGGTCGGTCCAAACCTTTTGCCTTCTTATGCTTCATGTCTGAATCGATAATACCTAGATTCGACCATTTCTCAAAATGCGGTTATTACAGCTATCGTCGCAAGTACCGCGAAGCAATCCTTCTTGCTGTGGGATAAAGTGTACCAGAAGCTTTCCGACCAGGAGGAGGAACGTTGGCTACTAAGGGCCTGCAATAGCGCATTGGAGTACTTCTCAAGCGACCTGAACAAAAATGAGAATCTGAGGTAAGTTGTTTCCGATCCCTATCCAGATGCTCTTTCTGATACCACCACAGGTCACAATTGGGCCAAGTTTACATCCATCTCGCGCTCGACAGCCGCTTTCCAGAGATTAGACGCCTTACAAACAGTTCGATATCCGATGCTGCGAAACGGGCACCTCAGCTCACACACAAGCTCATTCAAGACTCCTTATCCACGTTCCTCGCTCGTGGTGTACCCCTCTCTACCTCCGATGACGCGGCACAATGGAACAAGCAGCCGCGCCTTTCTGCTCTCGTTCTAAGCTCTGTCTCATTCGCGGAGGAAACTGACATCGTTTTCCGCGAAAAGGTTGCCGTCGAGTTACTCATTCCGGCACACCATCAACTTCTAAGTTCGTGTTTCTGTGCGATGTTCATCTGATATTTCTGACACGCGCATTAGGCGGTTCTGATCGCCAAACCTGGATTGACATCTGCCAGAGGTTGTCCGCCGACCCCCACGAACTGATCAACAAGAACTTGAACAAAATTGTCAATGTCATTCTCGACGCGAGCCTATTGACTACGAAGGTGCGGGTTCCGCTAATTCCATGTGTCCTTGAACTCACTCCGTCATTAAGTTCGGTTTTGTTGATGCGTGCTACAGCGCTGTCATCAGTTTGGCGTTTGTATCGCCCTCGTCAGTTCTACCCCGCATCATCGAGCAGCTTCAAGAGGATCTCGACCCTAA
The DNA here is from genome assembly GCA_013368295.1 of Psilocybe cf. subviscida. Classification (NCBI taxonomy): domain Eukaryota; kingdom Fungi; phylum Basidiomycota; class Agaricomycetes; order Agaricales; family Agrocybaceae; genus Psilocybe; species Psilocybe cf. subviscida. The sequence goes on along the minus strand of JAACJJ010000028.1, from coordinate 7,077,888 downwards.
GGTTCTCAAGTCGATCTCAGATGACGACCTTGCAATCTGGGCAACTCCGGAGGGAACTACCTACGTTGATGGTCAGTTGCTGCTCTCTTCCATGCGGTACTGGCAGTTGAAATCTGTATAGTCGTGTCAAACACGAAAACCGAAACGCGCCCCGCCAAAGGAAAAGATTACGAGATCGCCAAATGGGAGGAGGAAATTCGCAAGTCTTTGGCATCAAAGAAGTCTACCCCCGCGACTCTCACAAAGCAACAGCAAGCCCTAGTCCAAGCTCAGTTGGAAAAAGAGTCCAAGATCCGCCAGAATGTTAACACCGTTCAGGCTCATCTTCTGAGAGGGCTGAATTTTATTAAGAGTCTGGTTGCTGCTAAAGTGGACGAATTCCAGTATTACATGTCGTCCCTGGTCTCCTTGTTGCTAGATGGAGCTCTGGGCAGGGGCTCTTTTCTTGCTGGTTCGACTGCCTTCGAGACCTACATTGTACGTCCTTGTCTGGCTTACACACGTTCTTGCTTGACAATTACCCGTCATAGGATCTGTCTCAAAGCACTTCGGAGCGTCTCGATATTATGCGGAGATGGATTGGTATTGCAACGCTGCGCTACCTCCAAATTGGTTCCGTACCTGACGAGTTACAGGAAGAGCCACTTTACAGTACGTTTAACACCCATGATTATTTTCGTTGACTGACAAATTACCCAGTGCTGGTTATTCGAATTTTGTATCGCCTCCGCTTTTTGTCTGAACAAACACCTTTCGATGGCGCTACTTTCTCGTATGCCTTCCCCCTCATTAGCCACACGCTGCTCAGTGGAGGCCTTCCTGGTGTTGAAGAAGAAGACGACGATCCTTTGGAACAAGTCGCATTAGCTCTGGAGATCATCAAATTCCACTCTGGCGAATGTATGTGATTTTTGCCACATATGCATTACCGAGCTTACAAAATGCTTCAGATGCGAACACCGCTTTCCCCCGACGCCAGACCATCGAAAACCTCATACATGTCATTCGTAGTCAGCCCAATTTGGGGAAAGAAGCATCCTCCGATCTTGTTGGTATCGGCGAAGCTATTCATGCAACCGCGACACCTGCAGAGATCTCGGTCCTTTTGCGTGGAACGTTGTTCCAGGAGTCTTATGTCCGGAATTCATGCTTACAAGCAATCCAGGTGCGTTCCTTTGTTTGTGAATTTATGTCCTATTCCTCATCTTTCTCACTAGCCCTTTGACTTGACTGACTTGGACTGGTCTCCGGAGCTTTGGATTGCCTGCCATGACGACGATGAGCAAAACGCTAGGCTCGCAATTCACGTTTGGGAAGACAATGGGCTTGACGTACCTGAAACCTTCCTTCGGGATTTATTACCCTATCTCGGTAATATGTTTCCCCCATTAGATTTCCGCGCATCTAACAAATGATCAGATCACGATAATGCATACGTTCGCTCAAGTGCTGCTGCTGCTATTGCCGAGGCCACGGAACATTGGCCTCAGGCCATCCAAGCAACTTTGACCACTCTGGAAGATTACTACAGAGCGAAAGTGAGCTTTCTTCGATCCCTTGCACTCAAATCTTGAGCTGACTAGCAATGTTAGGCCAAAGTTCTTGCTCCTGAGTTCGATGAATATGTAAGTTACTACACAACACTCCTCAGATTAATTCCAATCTCTCTTCCTTCAGGGCATGGTAATAGCTCAGAGTTTGGACCGGTCTGATCCATGGGCTGCTCGACTTGCTACTGCGATGACTTTCGAACTCCTGGCACCGTCCATGACCGAAAAGGAATTGGAATCATTCTTCAAATTCCTGATAGAAGATCAGGCTCTCGGAGACCGCGCCCCAGATGTACGCCGCGGAATGCTTTCCGCTGGCACCACCGTCATTGACTTACATGGTGCCAAACGCCTAGCGGCGCTCATTTCATTATTCGAAACGCGGTTGGCGGACTCCGGTGCCTCATCAGAAACGGACGACTTCATCAAAGAGGCTGTTGTCATTCTTTTCGGACGAGTCGCTCGTCACTTGGAGGCATCTGATTTAAGGATACCCGCCATTGTTGACAGACTAGTCGATGCCCTGAAAACACCCGCCGAGCAAGTTCAAATCGCTGTGTCGGAGTGTTTATCGCCTTTGGTCACCCTCATGAGGCCGCGACTGCCGACATTGGTGGACAATCTTTTCGAAGATCTGTTCGGAGCACCTAAATATGCCACTAGGCGTGGTGCTGCTTATGGATTGGCTGGTGTGATTAAAGGAACTGGCATTGGTGGAATGAAGGAATTCGACGTCATGACACGGCTGAAGGCAGCTGCGGAGGAGAAGAAGCGGCACGAGCCCCGACAAGGCGTCATGTTCGCGTTCGAGACTCTATCCAATACATTGGGACGGCTCTTTGAGCCCTACATTGTCTACGCGCTTCCTCTCCTTCTATCATCCTTCGGAGATTCGACTGCGGATGTTCGGGAGGCAACACAAGAGGCTGCTCGTGTTATCATGGGCAATCTGTCCGGTTATGGTGTCAAACTCATCATGCCGACTCTTCTCGAAGGTTTGGACGAAAAACAATGGCGCTCGAAGAAGGGATCTATTGAATTGCTCGGGATGATGGCGTATTGCTCTCCTCGACAGCTATCAATTTCCTTACCCATCGTTATCCCGAGGTTGACGGGAGTTCTTACTGACTCTCATGCGCAAGTCCGAGCCGCTGCCAACAAGAGTTTAAAACAATTCGGAGAGGTCATCAGCAACCCGGAAATTCAATCGTTGGTGCCCATCCTACTCAAGGCGCTTGTTGATCCGACGAAGACTCCGAATGCCCTGTCTGGCTTGCTCAAAAAGTCCTTCATGCACTACATCGATCATTCGTCACTCGCACTTGTAAGTTTGGTTTCCCGTGGCAAGCTCATTAGTCCTAATTTTTTTTCTTTCTTAGGTCGTGCCGATCCTGGAGCGGGGTCTTCGGGAGCGTGGTGCAGAGACAAAGAAGAAAGCTGCACAAATCGTTGGAAACCTTGCTTCACTCACCGATGTCAAAGATTTCGTGCCATATCTCGATGAGCTGCTTCCCCTTGTTCATCAAGTTCTTGTAGACCCAGTTCCCGAAGCTCGTGCTACAGCGGCGAAGGCCCTTGGTACTCTCGTCGAACGTCTGGGAGAGGTGCATTTCCCAGACTTGGTCCCTGGCCTTCTCAGGACCCTGAAGACAGATACATCAGGCGTCGACCGACAAGGTGCAGCCCAAGGTCTCAGTGAAGTACTCTCTGGATTGGGTATGGAACGTTTGGAAGGCTTACTTCCGGATATCATCGCCAATGCACGGTCACCGAGACCCACCGTCAGAGAAGGCTTTATGTCTCTTCTCGTCTTCTTGCCCGTCACGTTTGGAAGTCGCTTCCAGCCGCATCTTCCTAAGATCATTGCTCCCATTCTCGGTGGGTTGTCCGACACCGAAGAGTACGTCCGCGAGGCCGCCATGCGTGCCGGTCGTATGGTCGTCAACAACTACTCGAGCAAGGCTATTGACTTGCTGCTGCCCGAGCTGGAAAGCGGAATGTTTGATCCTGGTTGGCGAATTCGTGTATGCTTATTTTTATGCCAATTTGTGATCAAAATCTGATTATATACCAGCAATCTTCGATCACGCTTGTGGGCGAGCTTCTGTTCAAAGTTTCTGGTATATCTGGTAAAGCATCAGAACTCGACGAGGACGATACGGTTGCCGAAGCTACAACCGCCGAATCGTCCCGCCGTGCTCTTCTTGATGTTCTTGGGGCAGAGCGTCGTGATCGTATCCTCGCTGCTCTGTACCTTGTGCGTCAAGACGGTGTAGTTGTCGTGCGCCAAACAGCGATGCAAATATGGAAAGCACTCGTGCACAACACGCCTAGGACAGGTATGATACTCACTGTGATTGGGCCCTCAGTACTCCTAACAATTTCATATAGTCAGGGAGATTTTGCCTGAGCTACTCAACCAAATTCTATACCTCATCTCGTCTGATGAGTTTGAGCAACAGGAGGTTTGTCATTTTCATCCTTTATTGCCTAATTACCACTGATTTCCACAAAGACTGCTGCCCGTACGGTCGCTGAGGTTTGCCGTAAATTCGGTGAACGAATTCTAGGCGAGATCGTGCCCATCCTCAAGACCAAAGCGACTTCAACAGACGCCCGTACTCGCGAGGGTGTCTCGTTGGCGATAAGCCAGATCATGTATGAGCTTTCACTTCTGAGTTGAATCATTTGTGATTGACTTTTCTCAATCAAGGAACAATTCTACCGAGCAACAACGGGAAGACTATGAAGACGACATCATAACAATCGTCCGAGCTGCCCTTGTTGACGACGAATCCAACGTCCGGACGGCAGCAGCTCAAGCCTTTGACGTTCTGCAGGAAGAGCTGGGCGCTAAGGCTATCGATCAGACGATTCCTACCCTATTGGAAGCACTGCGCCAACCAGGTAAAGGATCGGGGACTGCGTTGCAAGCTTTGAAGGAAGTGATGAATGTACGTCTCAGCTCCTTTATTAGTTTTGTCATCTCTTCTTCAACGCGAAATTATCCAGGTTCGCGCCTCGACTGTCTTCCCCGTCCTTATACCCACGTTGACCGCCATTCCTATGACCGTCTTCAACGCTCGGGCGCTGGCATCTCTCGTTACAGTGGCTGGCACTGCTCTAAGCAGGAGGTTAACCGTCATCTTAAATGCGCTGGTGAAAGTGTCAGAGGATGAGAGCATCGACGAAGAGCTTCGCACCGCTGTCGACGAAGCTCTACAAGCGTTGTTTGAATCTATTAACGATGCAGAGGGTCTAAACACCTTGATGATGTTATTACTCGGATGGTATGTTACAAGTTTCGGGTTGCAGATCGCCTACGGTTGCTGATTATTTCTGGTAGGGCAAAGCACGACACACCTTCTCGCAGAGTCAGCTCATGCAGACTGTTTACTACGTTCTGTGAAGCTTCAGAACTAGACGACTCCTTGTATCGCATCGACTGGATCCGTACATTGATTTCCTTGCTAGATGACCATCAAACAGCGGTTCACACAGCAGCTTGGAGTGCACTGGACTCTTTCATCCGAGCGGTTCCCAAAGACGAGTTGGAGCCTTTGGTTGTACCCCTTCGCCGGACCATCGAGTCGACAGGTGCGCCAGGCCGCACAGTTCCTGGGTTCGATCTTCCGAAAGGTCTTGCCCCTATCGTGCCGGTCGTCATTGCTGGTCTCACCACGGGGAGCAACGAGCAGCGCGAACAAGCAGCCTACGCTATTGGAGATCTGGTCGAGCGCACCAACGAAACCGCCATCAAACCCTTCGTCGTCCCCTTCACAGGACCTCTTATTCGTGTTGCGACTCAAGCGACAACTTATCCTCCGGGCGTGAAGATTGCCATCCTGACGGCGCTGACGGCATTCCTGGAGAGGATCCCTGCGTTTGTGAAGCCTTTCTTCCCGCAGTTGCAACGTACTTTTGTCAAGAGCACTAGCGATGGTACGAGCACAGCGGTCAGAAGCAAGGCCGCAGAAGCCCTCGGTGTGTTGATGAAGAACCAGCCAAGAGTGGATCCTGTCATCACCGAGTTGATTACTGGAGTCAAGGGCAACGAAGACTCTATTGCGACTAGCTTCCTCCTGGCATTATCATATGTCATCGAAAGCGCGTCGCAGAACGTCGGTGAAAAAGCACTCGAGTCATGCATTGAATTAGCGGCAGAAACATTCAGGGAATCACACAACGGTATGGAATCCCTCAGTATCAATAATCGGATTATATCGTTGATGTTCTCGCAGAGCATTATTGTGAAGCTGTTGGACAACTTGTGAAGTCATTGTCCTTCAAGCCCGAGCTTCTGAGACCGATCGTTGAGTAAGTTGTGGTCTTGAATTCTTCTCGTTCTTGTGGCTTATCGACACCGAACAGGACGCATCTCGTTGCTGGGACACCCCCCAGCGTCATCTCTTCACAAGTCATCAAGGCGGTCGTTGCAACAGATGAAGAATCTAGTGAAACACTCAATCTCTTCCAAAAACTGAAATTGCTGCGAAAAGTTGCACAAAAGGCTCTCGAGAGTGCGGCGAGCGACAAGCCATTCATTGCTCGCCCCGCGCGGGAAGCAAGAGATATAATCAAAGAGCTAGACGACGATAGTTTGGCCGGGCTATTCTAATTCAATGTTCACCATTTTTGACATACATTTAACTCGTTTCTTCATGGAACAACTCTATTTATCGACGTGCCAGGCCTACTGAGAGCAGAGATGTTTGCCGCACATCTATCATCGTGATTCGTGACTCGTAGGCAGCCTGGGGACCGTATTATCTGCGTCCAACACATTCAAAGTTGCGATGCATCACTTGTAAAATGTCGACCCAAGAGCACTATGCGTACCAAGTGGGCAGCTTTTTGGTATCTCTACATGATGGCGGCTCGTGGGCAGCGGGGATGGGCTTGGGTGTTGACATACACACACAAATATCGTCGCCATCTCCGACTCGAGTCGCGGCCGGACTTCTCCTTAGTTCATTCATTGAAAGTACCTCCACTGCTCATTATTCCCCTGCGATATAGCGCCTTTACCAACTCGGCTTAGACGTTGACAAACTCTGAATATTGAATCCATGGACTCCCCATTTGCCAAGCTTGAAAGGGCCGTCAACCAAGCAGCAGAATTCCGCCAAACGCTCGAGGATGACATCCAAGACTTTCAGAGGCTCACAGAAAGTTACCAGGGTATCTTACAGGAGCGACAGGCTTTGAGGGAAGCGAACCGTGCACTGATGTCTTCCGTCCTTTATCTGCGTGGGCATGTACAGGATTTGGAAGCGCGTCTTAGTAAACTGGAGTCCTCGTGTTCCTATAGTAACTCAAGGTCAACAAAGAGCCAGCATTACCGCTCTGAGAGAGAGGATGAAGACGCCAGACGACTCGACTATCAACTAGACGGAAAAGATCCCGAAGAGATGAAGCAGAAGATTGACCACCCTCCTGCACATGGACTGCTCGCTGGGCAGCAACTAGGTCATTTAACTTGGATAGAGGCCAAGAATCTCGAGAAGAATCTTGCACGTCAGCGGAACATGTTTTTGGTCAGAAGAAAAAGTAATGCACAGCGTTATTCTCCACCTCTCATAATCTCCGTGCTTACCAAGTACGCATCCCAAAGATCATGATATTAGGACCTTCGTTGCACGCGACATTCCGACCAAAATCACCGTTCTTCCGGAGCCAGTGCCTGACTCTCGTGTTCATTCATTAGCGTCCTCTGTGCAAAAGGAACCGGCATTTGATGCCAGGCAGCTCTGGAGCGCCAGATCAAGCCTTATATGCTTGTTTGACGCACCTACCCAGCAGTATTCAAACTATACCCGCGATGCTCGCTGCAGTAACCAGCACGAAATCGATTGGCCAACGCGACAAATCGGACAAACCCCCTCGACCTCAAGCGAAGGCGATGGCTTTTTAAGGGAGACTGATTGAGTAATCAGGTTAATGGTGTCTTGGGCTCAGATGAAGCCCAATATTGTCTAGAAGGAAGTGGGACAGGCTACCCTGTTGTTGTCGTCGTCTGATCATCTTCCCTTATTGAAGTCTTCAAGTGACGACTGCCGGCTAATTAGTCACTGGATATTTCAAACAGATAGTTAGGATTAGTTTTCAGCGTTTCGCGTCGTCGTCCGTGCTAAAAAGAAGATTGGAAGCCGATGGAAACTGGAGCACGACTGTCAGCAAACACTTGCGAGTGTTACCAGTCTGTGGCGATCACTGCCGCTAACCAGGAAAATCAGGATTATCTATTTCTCTTCTCTTACATTGAATTATACGGTGGAATCGGCGTTTCCTTTGGTTTTTGCACCGCATATGTTATTCATCGAACGTTGTACCAGAAATCTGTTCCACGTAGTGTTTGTTTCAGGACAGCTAACTTGCGAGATTGATGTGATTCCATGTTATACAGTGCAACGAATTCTAAATCACGTATGCGCGCCTGATTGCCAACATTGCAAGTTGGATATGTTTAACCACAGAAGGTGACTGCGATGTTCACCTATATCAACATTATAGTCCTCAGTCAAAGTATCATGGATCGCCACTACTGCGAACTCTTACATTGTTTGCTTGGCAGGCAACTTGAGCATCAGTGTCCTCTGGGTGAAACAATGCAGTGGGACACTGCGCAGATGTACCTGCGTTTTCGGATCAGCATTAAATCAAGCGAATTGCACAGGGACCTACAATTAGCCCCCGCTCCATCGCACCCGTTGAAGTATCTGTATCAGTAGATGTGAGATCATGAAGATACTGGCTTATCAGGGATGTGATGTACTCAAAGCCCGTTGTCACAGAGAAAGCATGGCTAATTAGCGAAGTGTCATTAGTCTACCTCATATGCTTTCACGGCGTTCTATATCTTACGGGGGGACCAAGGAGATATCCACACTGGATCCACTCAGGCTATTTGGCCTGCCGGTGGGGTTGAACAAGGTTATCTCAACAGTAGTGCATCCCTCGCCATTGAATCCACAAGTTCCTAGACGGATAGTCAACTCGGTTCGATGCTCAGTGAGAATGTACCATAATACCAGTCTGCAGGAACCTGTATTACTGTGAGCAAGTCTTTGTATCGCAAGGGATGAGACACAGACGCAATGGCATCCACAAAAGGGGCATTTATAGGAAAGTCACCGCCGAAAGACAAGATATTACCACCTTGAACAAGAAAGGGCTGTACACAAGTCTGAGTATTTCTCGCGTTGAGGCACGTTCATTAGCCTACAGTGCCAAAGCCACATCTGTGACGCACGGTGACGGAGGGGTCAATAGATGTCTGATTAAACATACACCCCAAACGATTTGTAGACGACTTACCTGTTGTCGAAGTGCACCGTGTGAGTCTCGGCAACAACACTGGCGAAGCCAGCTGCGCTGACGGCAATGAAGGCATAGAGAGACTTGAAGAACATTTCTCGTTGGTATAGTTGGAGGAAAATTAGAGCAAAAGCTGTTTACTGAAGCGCAGTCATTTCTGTGTCGACTTTTATACATCCCCAAGAGTAAGCCTGAGACTCGGGTTGAGGTGCCCATTTGCTTTACTGCGAAGTCTATTGATGTGATGATGCTTTATCACAAGAGTACGTGCAAACCTCTCAACCCATACGTCAAGCAGTGTTCTCTGAGTGATTCCATCAGTCCTCAGCAGGAAAAGAAGACAAGCGAGTCCTATTTTCGTATATGGCGGCGTTGTCAGACCTTGTTTGCGAATGAGCCCAGCCGAGGGGTTACCATATTTAGACAGGGCATCCACTGTGGGGCGGAGAGCGCTTGATAAACAACCGACATCTGTCAACCGCTGGGCTGTTGGCGAGTCGTAGGTTCCGATGTAAAATTAGCCTGGTATACGCAAAGTCGGTTGGGCGCCAACCGGATATCATCTCTTGGGGTTCCACACTGAACCGGGGTTCGCGAATAGAGTTATCCTCAAAAGTACGTTGTTTTTTGAGGTAGATTGAGAGTGAATATAAAACAAGCTGTTCTCAATTAACTGTATGGGACTGACTGGGGTGAACTCTCATTACAGAGTCATCGGTTGGGGATAACTTGGGGGCCGGTCATATGCGTACTTTATGTTATCTGTGCTTGATGATTGAGGGAGAGGGATACTAATCGCTGGACCAGCCTACACTTGGCCTACATCTAATGTTGTTGGGGTTGGGGGTGAATGTCAATATGAGGAAAATAACAGCCACAACCCGTGAAGTCGCGGGAGACCCGTGCACTCGGTATAGGCAGTAACATGACTATCAACGCGCAGCTCACATTAGAGGAATACAGCATAGCTAAGGAAAGCGTCACGAAAACGAAGAGCTACCCGACGATAGGCGCCAGAGATTTCAGTAATCGACGTTTGTGATGAACTCCAAGCCGCTTTTAATCGCCGGTGGCTTTATGCGTGTGAGATCAGCTTGACTAGCCCAGGGCAACATTGAGCGGTGAGCTTGATTAAGTGCTGGACAGTCAGTACTGTGACCGCAGAGCCGGCCAGAAAAAGCAAAACATATGCCCACTACCCGGATTGAACGAGTGACCTCATCATGAACCTTGCATGTGTATACAAGTGATGCGCGACTACCACTGCGCCAAGAGGGCTGGTGAACAGAGTCCGGCCGTGCGCACGAGGGGCGCGGCGCGCCAAGTGGAATGGTTGACCAAGGTGAGTTCGGAGTGAATAGATAAGGCAGACAGTGATAGTCCTCGCGTCATTTCCCAGTAGGCCGTGTCCTCATTGCATCCAGGATCAACAGGTGCGCGGATAGGGATAGAAAATACACTTGAATTTTGTCTGGTCGAGCGACCATCTGTTCGAATCAGTACCATACAACACCTTTCATCAGCCTCCTCCCCGTCCTCACCACCTTCGCGCTTTTCACCTCCCCACTCTCACCAAACTCCGCGCCAACGTCCACAACACCGCCAGGGTGGCGCAGGCGCACCATGCTCCCATTTTCATCCGCGTCCTTAACGCGTTTCTGTGCGATATCCCACGCGATAGTACCCTGCGTCTTCGCTGCAACCCCAAGACACAGCCCGACCGTCATTGGGACGGCCTTATGCATTATACCCATGCTCAGCGCGTGCACGACGATGTCCACACCCGTGTCTGCGTCGGTATCAGCTTCCGAGGACGGCGCGCTCAGTAACGCGATCTTGGGTTGCGCCTGCGCATCGGGGTCCAGGCCCATTTTCACTGCGCCAGCCTGGCGCAGATCCTCAAGCACGGGTGTCACGCGCGCGACGGCGGTGGGTTTGCCGTCGATGTACTCCTCCATGGGGAGTGCGAGGCCGGAGGAGCTGGCGAGCTCGTCGAGGCGGACGAAGACGGTGGGGTTTGTCGCGTCTACCAGGCTAGCGGTGATTTTGTAGTCTTTCCCGTCAAGCGAGACAGAGAGGGTGTCGGTGGGGTGTGAAGTGGGCAAGAGGCGACCGGTTGCAGCTCCAGCGGGGTTTGTGAAGTCGAGGACAATGCGCGAAGCGGAATGAGGTACGCCGGCGATGGTAGCTTCTGGTAAATCGAGCACAGGCACGCCAGTAGCTGAGACAGGGAACGTAGTGTCCACGATCTTCTTCGTGTTCGTGTTATAACATCGCACCGTCGCTTCCGCTTCCCTCTCCCGTCCTTTCGACCCTTCCATGCCAACTTTCTGGCTTCCAACAACCACCAGTCCCTCATCCACCGCAAACACACCAATGACCCCTGAGAGGTTGCCGCAGTTGCCCGAATAGTCCACCTGTTCGTCGCGAATGCCGACCTGCGCAAAGGTGTACTCGCATTGCACGCCCTGGTCCTTGAGCGCTTGTGTAGTCGGCGGGCCGACAACCATGACCTTTGACAGACTCGACACGCCTCCGCCCATCCCGTTGAGCTGCCGTCCGTATTTCGCGTCGGGCGAGCCCATGATGCCCAGGAAGATGTCGTCCCATGCTTCCTGGTCCGCTGGGAGGTCGGACCGCTTGAGGAAGATGCCCTTCGAGGTCCCCCCACGAAGGAATGTCGCAGGGAGCAGGTTTGGCATCGAAGAAGACGAGGACGAGTTCATACGGCTGTTGGTTGTCTTGCTAAGTATTTGGAGTGGACTTCCCCTGAGTATGGAGCTCTGTTGTGCGAGGAGCCTGCGCCGTGAGATCGCGGCCAGTCGTGGCAAGACCATGGCTTCTATAGGTTATTTTGGTGATTTTGAAGCTGCAGAGTCCGGATAGCGACTGAATGCTACAGCTGGAGAGAAACCTCAATACAGATTGAGCGAATGATGCGGGGCCTGGTCCGTGTGGTCGATAGGGGCTTTTCAGACGCGTCGTCCGGCCTAAACTTGATGGATTAGTCAATGAGTAGTGAGCAACAGTATTGAGACTATCTCTCTCACTAGATACTCGACCTTGTTGGCTGGGTAGCCAGCGTTACAGCGTAGAAGGTACGGGAAGAGATGACGGGCGCTTGTGGTGGTTATGGAGGGTCAACACTTCTGTGATGCAGCCAAGATGAACGCTTGGGGTGGCCACGATCACGTCCTTTCACACACGTATGACCCAAGGGATCTTGCTCCGAATCTAAATTTAAAATTCTAATTCAAGCAGGATGCTGTGCCCAAGCTGTACACACGGACTCTGCCTACAGCATTAACATGCTGCAACATCGTGTAAGTGTTTGCGGCTTGCCACTGTATTTAAGGTCTTGTATTAAAGATTACCAGTGGGCCTTCTCCTTCGACACTTTGAACCGCTTCCGGGGACCTGCCATCGAACCAAAGGCCGGACTAGTCGTGTACGAGGCCAGTTGCAGGCCAGTCTCCAACACATACACGACCGCATCGACAGAGGCTGGGAGATTGACCGACGACCGTCCAATCGTGAAATTGGCAGCAAAGCTCAAACCTATCATCGGGCGCACATACAAAGGAAGAGCGGCCAGAGACATGAAACAACGAGCATCCGCACGACGCGCAGGTGACCACGAAGACTCGAACGTTTCGTCGCGCATTATCCTCAACAACATGGTTCAAGAACACCGCTTGACATACACACGGGAATTCACCACATCTGGACCGCAAATGGACCAGGTGTATACCTGCAAAATATTAGGTGAGAGTCAACCGCATTCGTTCCAGGAGGGTAGTATACAATATACTCACGTATAAAAACAAAACTGTAGTGGATGGCATCCAGTATGGCCATGAAATGCGTGGGCGCACGAAAGACAGTGCTTTTGAGGCCGCTGCGGGAACCGCACTTGCACCCCTACGAGTTATGCTGGAGTCAGCCAGCCTTGGAAACAGTCTTTCGTCGGGCGGGACGTTGACAAAGGGACAAATCAATGAGACCTACGGGCATACTGTCCACGATGACACCCACATCCACGAAGGCGCAACATTTGGGCAAGAGGAGCATCCGCCCACATCAGCCTCCGCAATTGCAGAGGACGCGGCACCCACGCAGGCTGAACCCCAGGCTGGCCAACCTGATTTTACGCCTCCCACTCTGTCTCTATCCCCCAAGACGCGGACACAGGACCATGAAGATGGACAACGGGGACCAACGCCCCGGAACGAGGACACTCCCCACACAACAATGTTTACCCATACACAAGATGAGGGACTCGCTTGAGAAATGGAGAGAGCGGTCCTCGGGGCCAGGTACATGGAGTCACCAGCACAGACTGGACACGAGAGTTCTTCATCGGCTAAGATGTTCACGAACGCACAAATCAAAGAGATATTGGGGGGTACCTTCATCATTTCCGAGCCCAAATCACTAGCACCAGGAGGTGCACCAATGCTCCAATTCGTGGGGCTTGCCAGTCTGTAAATGGCATCTATTGCCACGCATTACCTACATTCCAATCACCCACAAGTTGCACTGCCCCCCATAACGGCATCCCCCTCAACTGTCCATGTTGCACTGTACCTACCATCTCTCTATCACGAGGCGAAGATCATGGGGTCATTTGCACTATGGGCCTGGTTCATCAAGATGTTTATCCAGCGAAGGGCGATTCAACATCTTTGAACAATTTTGTGGCTCTTCAATGGGATGTCTCTGGGTGGACTTAGTAACACTACCCAAACATGTTTCAATATTGTATTTGTGGATTTATAACATTACCCATGTATCAGGATCATAGTTCGAGATTTTGTTGCTTATATATTGTTCTACACGCTCCATACCCAGTCTTTCACTTCCGTTTGTATTCAACTCTCTTGTCGACCTTCGAGAAAGAAATTTCAATGCGTCTGAACACTCATCTACCGACATGCATAAGAACGTTGGGGGTGCGGGACTGGCCTGGCAAGTTAGGACTTGTGATTTGAATGCCGAATGTCCATGCGAAGCGCATGTCGACGTCGCGGCATTTCTGAGTGTCGACTGGTAGCACTCACTTCATTTCTCATCGGCACAAGCGCCGTGGCCGAACTTGCAATACGAGCTGTTAGGCAGCCTTTTCTAGACGGGGAACGAGTTGAATGGCTTCCTGATCTCTCTTATTACGCAGAGTTCGTGTGACCGGAGGGCAGATCGGAGAGCACGGCAGTTGCGGCGGAGTGGCTGAGGGGGATATCTGTGTCCATGCTATCTATACATGTTACAAATGTTACAAAAGAAAATCTAGCTACTTAGCCACGTCCTAAAAAGAACTCAGGTCACATGGGAGTGACCTCGCCAGACAAGGTGGATTTACTGGATTAGTGAATGTCAGGTATCGTAGCAAGTCGTGTGTCCAGGATGTAATGTTACAAACGGGTGAACCGCCAACTCCTCTCCTCTCAAACGTTTAATCTATATTAGACCCAGTAACAGGCCACATTTTCCTCACCAATATCAGAGATGGCAACCCCCGATTATCGCTCTAGCTCTAGGCCCGACAGCTTAGCCTACAACCCGGATCACTCAGGGGGAGACGACAAAAAGAAAAAGAAAAAGATAGAAAATTCCTATGGCGACTCGAAACGGGGTATTCGTGACTGGGGTCGATGGGGTATTGGCTGGGGTGGGAGTGGAGGCGGGGACCAGCCGGTGGCACGACGCTTAACAGCCACCAAAGAGGAGCCTTCAGGCGACAGACCTAGAGCTCGCGCATCGCGGCTAGATCCACCTCCCACTCAGTCTCGACACCCCCCGACTTGGAGACGGGACCAGGAATATGGATACAGGACACCAACGCCTCCGCGCAAGGACAATCCACAGACATCCTCATCCGCGAACCCACACAATGAAGGATTTACTCGAGAGATGGAGAGGGCGGACCTCGGGGCCAGGCAGATGAAGCCGCCAGCACGGCATCGACACAGCAGTCCCTCATCGGCTGCGATGTTTACGAACGCACAAGTCAACGCGATTTCTGGGGGTACTTTCCACAACGTCGCGCACAATTACGAATCCAACGCACCAGCACCAGTGGGTGTTTCAGTGCTCCAATACGCAGGGCTTGCCAGTCTGCATGTGACATCTACTGCGACGCTGCAGTATTACCTGTATTCCAGGCACCCACAAGTTGCTCCACCCCCAGTGCCATCAGACATCTGTGTTGTACTACACTTCTCTTCCCTCTATCGCGAGGCAAAGATCGCGGGCTCATTCGCTCTATGGGTCTGGTTCATCAAGATGTGGGTCCAGCGACGGGCAATTCACCATCGGTGAACAATTTTGTAACCCTTCGATGGGGATGCCGCTGCGTGGACTGGGTAACAGCTCAACAGGTTTTGATGTTGTATTCATAGATTCACGACATACCTTACACCTTGTTTCCCCCCCAGATACTCATACTTGACTCATATAGTACGCCATGGAACAATTTTGTGGCCATGTAGTGGTATGTACCGCCGCGTAGATTTGGCGAGAGTTGAACAGCTCCGACGTTGTGTTTGTGCACCTGTGACATTTACCCATGTATCCTGATTCCTTTTTTACCTATACAGTATATACTGTTCTACATGCTACATGTTCCATACCCAATCTTTTTCACCTCTGCTTGTATATAACTCTCTTGTTGACCTTTGTGGGAGGCACCGAAATGTCCTGATATTCATCTGGTGACATGCACAAGAATGTTAGGTGCGAGGCGCAAACTTGGCAAGTTTCAACTCAAACGTTGAATGTCAATGCGACTCAGGGGGGCCGAACTTGCTGCAATACGAGAGCCGGACAGCCTTTCTACAAAAAGAACGACTCCCCCCCGTCTCTTCAATTGCTTGAGCTACGTTGCTTGAGCTTGGTGGTTCCTGGATGAAGTACGTCCGTCGTGCGTCTTTCCGGGATCTGTCGTGTGCTCCGTTCTGATTTCGTCCCTTCAGGTGCCGATGTAATTCTCATGGCCGCAATATGGGCCATCGCGTCGCGCAGAGGTCCCGGTCTGCCCGTCCCTGGCAGGCGCATCGTCCTACACCAAGCCGGATGCACTGGCATTCCGGAGCCACCATGCCATCATCTTCCTGCTGCTCCTTCAGCGTCATTGCGCGTTTCTGCGCAAACTGATTGTGCTTGCGCGACGCTGAGACACAGCCCGACCGTCACAGAGTCCGCCTTGTGCAGAACGCCTATGCTCAGGGCGTGCACGACGACGTCCACACCCGCGTCGGGGTCAGCTTTGGGACAGGGTGTGCCGAGCAACGCGATTTTGGGCTGTGCCTGCGTGTCAGGGTCCACGCCCATCCTCACCGCGCCCGCCTGGCGCAGATCCGCAAGAACGGGCTTCATACGGGCGGCAGCGGCGGGTTTTCTGTCGATGTGTTCCTCCATGGGAAGTGCAAGGTCGGGGGTAATGGGGCGTTCGTTGAGGCAAGCGAAGACAGCAGGGTTTGTCGCGTCCACAAGGCTCGCAGTGACTTCGCAGGGTGTGCTGTCAAGCGAGACGGAGAAAACGTCGTAGGGACGCGAAGTAGACAAGAGGCGCCTGGTTGCAGCGCCAGCGGGGTTCGTGAAGTCGAGTACGATGAATGCGTGGGGCGGCGTGGGGTACGCCAGCAATGAGCACGTCAGCGGCCGAGACGGGGAACGTCGTGTCCATGAGCTTGTTCGTGTGGTAACACCACCCTTCCGAGGCTGTGGAGCCCGTTTACTGGCTTCCTACAGCCGCCAGCCCTTCATCGACCGCATAGACACCTATACCCGGCGTGAGTTTGCCACAGCTATCCATATCGTCGTCCGCCTGCTCGCCTTGGTCATTCGGCGCCTGTATAGTTGCTGGGTCGACGACCAAGAACTTTGAAAGACTCGAGACGCCCCCGCTCATCCCGTTAAGCATCGCTAGTTGAGCGAGCCCGTGATAGGTTGTCGGATGAGGTTTGGATGAGGTCCCATAATTTCTGGTCTGCGGGAGGACAAAGCGCTCCAGGAAGATACCCCCGAATGTTCCCTAACGGAAGAAGATCGCAGGGAAGGGGTTCGATGCAGGGAAAGACAAGGACGAGTTCATAAGTATGGTGATTGTCCTCTAAGTAGCGCATAGCGTGGGGCAGAATTCTAAGGCATGAAACGAGTGACCTGTGGTGAAGAGGGATGTCGAGGGTGGACAGTGGATGGTAACCCGATCTGCGTACCCAATGAAGTTTGCAGCTCTCTTTCTATGCTTGCCCTTTCGTCGTGATGTGGGTGGCGCTAGTTCCCGGGGAATCGAGTTCGACTTTGCTCAAGGACGGCCAGTGGGAACTCACACGGCTGACAGTCGTATGAGCCACTTGTATTGCGGCAGTCGCGACAATGCATCATGGTGGGCGAGGATTTGCGAGGATATTGCATCCGTTGCTTCAGTGGTCAAGTTGAACGCCTCCGATGACAAAATGCTGCCATGCGGCCCGTGTAATGGGGTGGCCCAATGCCGGTCACTGCCGCTGACCACATCACACGCGTGACAGGCCGTCACAAACCTGATTTGAGTGAGACATGCATATTGTGTGCTTCTCCACCTATCTACGTAGACTTTTACACATCTAATATTTAGTTTGATAGTATATTTACATGTCTATAACATTTCTTAAATAAATAGGCTTGCCCCTGCTTTCAAAATGCGAAATTACACACTTTTACCTGCCAAATTCAGTACCTGAGACCAAAGGCTATAGATCTCTGCGAGATTTCCATGTAACGCTACGATTTTGCTGGCAAAGTTGCTTAGAATTGAGTGAAGAATATTTATTGTTGATCAGAATTTTAATACATGGTCACTAACACCGAAATCTTGGTAAAATTAGGGTAGATTTTTGCAATATTGGACCCTTCCAGTCATTAAATCAAAATTTTGATCAACAATAACTCTTGAGAGTACATATACGATTATTTTACCCCACTACAGTATCTCCTGAAACTCAGTGGTTGAAGTGATATATAGCAGGCAGTGTAAGACGGCCCAAATTGGCGTGGAAAAGCCGTGCACAGCCACATTGATCGCATTCAAAATAGGTACTGGCACGCAAATTCAGCCTCATGCACGCCTCATTGGAGGTGCATGGGGTGCACGAGGCTGTTATTAAACACTTTCAATCGTTAGGAAGGTTCTATTCCACTCTTACCTCCATCTTATCACTGTTACTCACTCAAAAATCCCCATTTCCCTCTCATTTTCGCTTTTTTTGCCTAATTTCCAGTGTCTGAACACCATTTCAAGGCAAGAACTGTGGGTTTAAAATTAAAGTATGCTCATATAAATTACTTTGATATAGATATTGGCTATTCTGGCATATTTCAGCTGTCTACCATCAATATTCCTTTCTGAAACCCTTGTTTGAGGTGTGAAAATTCAAACATTCTATTTTTACCACATACTTACA
This sequence comes from Psilocybe cf. subviscida, assembly GCA_013368295.1. Taxonomy (NCBI): domain Eukaryota; kingdom Fungi; phylum Basidiomycota; class Agaricomycetes; order Agaricales; family Agrocybaceae; genus Psilocybe; species Psilocybe cf. subviscida. Next base: position 7,059,578 of record JAACJJ010000028.1, on the reverse strand, counting down.
TGATTCTTGTACTATCCAGCTCAATTCTACCCTACTGCAATGCCACCCAAAGGGTCCAAAGGTAAAAAATCTCAGTGGTCCAACAATCTTACAAAGGCCCGACAGACTCTTGCTGTTGATGAGATGATACAGGATCTTGAAGATAAAGTTACATCTTTGTCTTCACGCCTTGCTTTTGCTGTTGATCAGATCACTCTCCTTGAGAAGAGAATTGCAAAGAGAGATGCTGAGAATCTGTCTCTTCATGCTAAGCTTACTCGCTCTGAGCAGAAATGCACCAGCCTTCAAGCCACTGCTCTTGCTTGGGAGGCAAAGTATAAAAGTGCATATCATGATCTTCGTATGCGACGACAGGCTGAGAAACGTGGATTGACAAAGCAGGAGGCTCTTCAAAATCAGCTTGATATCCTCCAGTATACCTGTGATCAGACCTCTAGGGACACTGAACAGGCTGTTAAAGCTCTTATGGAGAGAAATCAGAACTTGCAAAGTGAATTATCAAAGTCTATGAGCGAGATGGCAAACCATGTTCGTAGCTGGAAGTCAGAGCTTGAAGTGTCAAATTTGAAGCTTCAGAGTACCAAGAAAGAGCTGACAAAGATGAAGAGGTCTTATCAATCTGCTGTGAAAGCAAAACACAATGCTGTGGCTATAGTCAAAGCTCAGAAGAAGGAGATGCCTGTCCTTCACCTCAAAAAGAAGGGCATTTTCTCTGAAGAGACTCGGAATCTGGTTCGACTCTTGGTCAAGGCTGGTTGCTCTGCTCGATACATCAATGAAGTCATTCATAGTGTTATGAAAGCAGCTGGGTGTTCAGTCATTGGTACTGTTGCTCGCAGCTCAATTGCCCGTATTGTGCGTGAGGGATATTTTGCTGCCCAGATTCAGCTTGGATATGAGATGAAAAGAGCACAGAGTATGACTTTCAGTGCTGATGGAACTGGTCATCGAAGCATTAATTATAACTCAAGACATGTTCATCTGCTGGCAGAAGATTATGGATCTGAATCCAATGAAAATATCAATTCGGACCAGAAATATGCAACTCGGTTTTTGGGAATTCGCTCTTCTCGGGATGGCTCCAGCAAAGAGGCTATTTCTGACTGGGAGAGGACAATAGGTGATATTGTGGACATTTATAATCGGAGTCCATTTGGAAAGCGCTCTGGCAGTCTTTTAAAACTTGTTGATTTGCTGATCAAATTGACTGGCATGAATTCTGATCATTGTGCCAAGGAGAAGAAGGATGCTGAGATGCTAAAGGAGCTGAAGGAAAAATCAGTCAACCAAAACTTGGGGGAAGAAGCCATACTTGATAAATCTCCCATTGAAATTCATAAGATTTATCTGGAAGGCGAGGCTGATATGATCAAAACTGCAGGAGGAAAGACCAAATGGGCTAAATTGACATCTGAAGCTCAGGCTGAAAGGCGTGCTCAGATGGTGCAAAAGATTATAGCTGCAGCTGGAAAGGAGGCCTTTGCTATGCTATCTGATCATGAAAGACGGATTCTCAATTTGTTTATTTGGGCAGGCTGTGGGTGCCACAAGGATCTCAATACAGTCAAGGGAGGATATGTTGCAATGTCACAATGGTGGAGTGCCCACAACCATGATGGCCCAGTTCTTCTTGCAAATCGTGACAATGATCCTGTGATTCAGGAACGAGAAATGTTGATCAACAATGGTGATACAACCACCCCAGCACAAGACTGAGCTTTTGATCAAACAACACGAGGTGCAATTAAAACAGCTCAGATTGCAGGTGCTATCTTCAACCATAAAGATGACAAGTTAGGACACCATGATCTTTTCCGCTGGTGGTGGTTTGAGCATGTTGGAATTCCTTTTACATTTCCTGACACTTCTAACAACCGCTTCCAATCCTATTGTGATGCTTCAGCAGCATTGATTCTTTATGGTCCTCAGTTCATTGAATTTCTTGAAAATCTCAGGGACAATAAGAAATCAGCCAATTTTAATCATATGGAGTCCAATCTCTGGAAAGCACTACATTGTCCTGCAACCAAGACTGAACTTGCAGTTATGGCTATTTATGGTGAAGCAGTTTCCTATCCATATATGAAATCCATTCGTCAGTGCCAGGATAAGCAGCAAAATGCTCTGGATTTGGGTCCCCTTCATACACGTGTCCAGGAACATATTCAAAAACTCATTGAAGACCCTGACATTCTTATTGGTGCTTCTGCATCATATAAAACTGCATCACTTGATGGAGATGAATGGCAGAACTCTGCAGTTGTTGAATGTGTTTTGGAGTTAATTCCAACTTTGCCTCATTTCCAGGATGTTCTGCTTTCATTCCTCCATGGTGCTGCACAGACATGGGTCCGTTTCACCTCAGAGTTTGCCCCAGGAGGGTTGATTGATGAAGCCACTGCAGAAGAGAAGGCTCTGGCTTGGATGCCAGCCACAAATGATGAGAATGAAGGTGCCTTAGGACTATTCCAACTCCTTATGCAATCTCAGCCTCAATTATCCCTTCTCTCTCACAATGCTATAACAATGTTTTTCAGAAACAACACTGAAGCATTTATGGCCGCCAAGTTTACAGAGAAGGAAGACTTCAAATACTTGCACATGCTTGGAAGAGAGTCTCAGAAGGCTGAAAAAATGCGCAAGCAGGAGATTGTCAAGTTCCGTGATCAACGTCAAGCAGCCAGAAGAGCTGCCAAAGAACTGCGAAAGCAACGAACAGAGAAAAATGCAGCCAGAATTGCTCAAACCATAATTTCTTTCGACAAGAGTACTGTCACTAAACTCAAAGGACAGAAATTGAAAGATATGTTGGAAGTTTACCGTGCTGCTGGTGCTCCAAATTTAGCAGATGTGAAGGCATCTAGCCGGGTTGGTGACATTCGTCAAGCTCTTGCAGATGCAATTGACCTGCATAATAATGGGAGATGGGACTCTATTATTAGTGATGAATGGACAGAGGTAGAGGACTCTGATGAAGGTGATGAATTTGACTTTGGAGACACAGAGGATGAGATAGGTGAAGATTGAAGATATTTTGACAAATGAATGCAGTTTTATGCCATATATTGACAATTTTTATATAATTCTTACTGCCAAATAGCTTCGCATGATCAACAATAGTCATATTCTACAGAAAAAATGGAGGGAAACGGTCAAGAACTCACAAAGATAGCATGTCTCAAGATTTGTGACAGATTCGACTCACGAGTGTCACGTGACCTGACCGTGGCAATTACGGGCATTGGGCCACCCCACGTGTAATGGTGATGTTGAGGGGAGCTTGGGAAGGCTTGGGACCGCATCTCCCAGCCAATCAGCTAGCTTCAGTGAATGCCGAAGCCTTCATCAACAACGTCACTGTTTCACAGTAAGCCGATGATGCGACCTGCCACGACGCTAGCATGAGGTGTTGAACTACGCCATAAAACAATCTGTCTCAATGCTTCAATCTTTGAGCGCAGTCTCTCTGTTCCACTGCATTTCAGCTATCTTCTTTTTCCATTACCTATTTCCACCTTGATTGGTCGGACTCAGACACCCTCTCTGCAACACAGCTCGTACGCCTCAGAGGCGGGCAGTCGTTGCGTCGGTCCGTGGAGGGGGCCAACGCCTTGTCGCCAAACTCGCCAAACGACTCGTGGAGCATCCTCTGTATCTAGCCGAACACAAGCAATCTCTCCCTACGGCCATTTCTTTCGCATTCACCTCCGCTAGCTCGATGATGGATGATTGTTTACTTTTGCCGGATGATACCGCGCGCCCGTGGCCTTCCGCGTCCACCTCGACTAGCCCGGCGACGATAGGTGATTGGCCACCAATGTACAAGGATCACCCCCCTGCACCGACATCCACGAGTGAACACGATGAAGAATTCACTCAAGAGGGAACCCTTATGGATCGCAATGAGCTACATCCCAGTACAGCACCCAGTGACCCACGCTTGATGTCACCAGCGCGGCCTGGAGGCGAGAGTGCTTCATCAGCCGGGATGTTCGCCACTATTCATGGGGGTACATTCATGCATACCGTGAAAATTCACACACCCGACTCACAAACGTGGTCTGCACTCGAGGGTGGTATTTTATCAATCGAGATGCTCGCGAACCGAGAAGTCACAATTAGTGGGGGCACATTCCTAAATGTCGCGCACATTTACACACCCGACTCACCAGCATGGTCTGAACTCGGGAGTGCTTCATCAGCGGGGATGCGCACAGAGTCAGACCCACCAGTCACAATTATTGGAGGCACATTCAAGAATATCGTGCACCTTTACGAACCCAAATCGCCAATATTGCCTGGACTCGGATATGTTTTGTCAGCCCGGATGTTCGGGAACCGAGAAGTCACAATTAGTGGGGGCACATTCGTAACTGTCGCGCACATTTACACACCCGACTCACGAGTATGGTCTCAAAAAGAGAGTGCTTCATCAGCAGGGATACTCAGGAACCCACCAATCACAATTTCTGGAGGCACATTTCGAACTGTCGAGCACATTTACAAACCCAAATCACCAGCATGTGCTGGACTCAAGAAGAAATTTTCAGTCCCGATGTTCATGAACCGATCATTCAGAATTATGGGGGGCAGCTTCGAGTCGGTGGGGCCTATTTACGAACCCAACTCACCAGCACCAGCTGGAGCCGCACCTGCGCAAGAGGTATCTCTACCTGCATCAGCGGCCACAACTGCAGAGCACGCACCGCCCACCCATCACTCCTCGGCCACCAGACCTGCGCACGAGGATTATCCCCCTGCACCGACATCTACGAATGGAGAAGGAGAAGTATTTACTCAAATGGGAAACCCTAATCACCTCACGAACCGTGATGAGCTACGCCCAAGGTCAGCATGGTCACCGCAACATAGTGCGAGGTCACCAGCACGGCCTCGACGCGGCGGTCCCTCATCGGCTGCGATGTTTACAAACGCACAAGGCAACAAGATCGCTGGATGTACTTTCCACAATGTCGCGCACAATTACGGACCCGACGCACCAGCACCAGCGGGTGTTTCAGTGCTCCAATTCGCAGGGCTTGCCAGTCTGCAAGTGACATCTACTGCATCGCTGCAGTACTACCTACATTCCAATCACCCACAAGTTGCACCGCCCCTCGTGATGGCATCCCCATCAACCGTCGACGTTGCGCTGCACTTCCCATCCCTCTATCGCGAGGTGAAGATCATGGGGACATTTGCTCTATGGGCCTGGTTCATCGGGATGTGGATCCGGCGAGGGGCGATATAACATCTTTGAACAACTTTGCAGCCATACATTGGTATTCATGTGCAGCTGCTGCCGGCAACAGCTGAATGGTTTCGAGGTTGTGCTCGTGGATGCATCACTTATATATCTCAAGATTATAGCTCGACCTTTTCACGTACAAATCGTTTTATACATTCCATGCCCGTTCTTTCCCACTTTCGCATGTAATTAACTCTCTTGTTGACATTTGAGAGGAATTTATAATAAATATGTCTTAACAATCATCTGCTAACATGCACAAAAACGTTGGGGGCTACAGTCGGACTAGGCAAGTTGCAAGGAACATCGAATTTCAATGCGAGGCGCATGACGCGCCGTTCGCGGGGCGCTGACGCTCGCTTCTTTCACACGCACAGACAAGCAGCAGGAGGGCCTTTCTACAAGGGGAGCGACTTTAACGGCTTCCAGACCCCCTTACAACTACGCAGAACCGTCTACAGAAGATGCACCGAGGAGGAATATAGTCGCAAAGGAGTGTGTGAAATTGATGTTTTTATTCATTCTTCACTGTTGTCGTTTAGAAAGTAAATATGGTGTGGGTAGGCTTACGACATGGCAACTCACAACCTGAAAAACGGATGGCTCGCGAGACTAGTAGGGGGGCATGAAGGCGTCGGTGGGCTTTGATGTGGCCGTGGCGAAGTGCATTTTTCAAAGTTCAGCCATATAACCATGCTGCCATCCACGTTCCCGTGCAATGCCCACGCGATAATGTCCCACATCTTCGCCGCAACGCCGCGACACATCCCGACCGTCATCAGGGCCGCCTTGTGCAGCACGCCCATCCTCCGCGCGTGCACGACGATGTCCACACCCACGTCGGCATCAGTCTAGGGAGCGGCCATGTCGAGCAACGCGATTTTGGGCTGCGGCTGCGGGTCGGAGTCTAATCCCATCTTCACGGCGCCGGTTAGGCGGATCTTCGAGCACGGGCGTCGCGCGCGACGGTGGTGGGTTTGTCATCGATGTAACCCATTACAGGCAGTGCGAAGGCTCGTCAAGGCGGGCAAAGACGGTGGGGTTCGTCGCGTACACGAGGCTCACGGTGACTTCGCAGGGGGTTCCGTTAAGAGAGACGGAAAGGGCGTCGGTGGGGTGCGGTGTAGGCAGGGGGCACCTGTCGCAGCACCAGCAGGGTTCGTGGAGTCAGGGATAAAGCTCGAGACAGCGTGCGGTACGCCGGCAATGGTAGCTTCTGGTAAGTCAAGCACAGGAATGCCAGTGGCAAAGGTTGCGTGGTTGAGGAATGGGCGCCGAAAGAAATTCAGGGTGCGGGCACGGTGGCCTATTGAGCATCGGGTTTCGAGTTAGACGGGATTGGCAAAGAACGACACCGGGAAATGTGCCAGTCGGAGTGGATGATAACTCACGCCAATGAAATCCTAGCTCTCTTTTCATGCCCGCCCCTTTGTCACAATGCGGGTGGTGCTAGTCACCGGGGAATATTAATCGAGCCCGACTTTGCTAAAGACACGCCAGTGGGAGTTCAGACGGCTGGTGGTCTTATTAACACCTGCGTCGCGGTATCGCAGTCGGGACGATGTATCATGGCGGGCGAAGACATCATCTGTTGCTCCAAGCTTCACGGGTCAAGTTGGATTTGGCGGGCTGTTGGTCCTCGCCTCCAACGACGAAACGCGGGCGTGCGCACCTCTGACATAGCAAAGTCGGGGAGCATGCGGGATGGTGGAGGGGAGCAACTCCGTTGATATCTGGCCGGTCCGCATTACCCAGCCAATCGGCTTGGCTTCGGGGAATCCCGAAACCGCAATCAACGACGTCACAAGGCTCTTGTCGTTGCATTGGTCTGGAGCAGTCAAAACAAAAAATCTGATAATTCATGATGGTGTAATTACTTTCTGACAACATTTGCCTACTTACGATTATGCAAACAGCTGCGATAAGGAATTCTCTATATGCCTACCACAGATTTTGCATAAATTTTACTTATAGGGAGAATATCCCACTTCCCGCAGTGCTAGGATTGTGGGGAGCTGCTCAGAGTGGCCGCATCCACATGGAGTTTGAAACACTGCCGTCCCAAGCACAGCCTGCTGCAACTTAATACAAGCAGATGCTGTGCCCAAGTTGTACTCGCAGCACGAGTGCTTGGACGATGGCCAGGCTGTGCAATATCAAAGTATTGCAATATCAAAGTGTTGCAGTATTGATTTTGCAGGCTCGCCACTGCTCTTAAGGCTTAAAGCCTTATATTGAAGGTTGCTGAGCCTTCTCTATCAACACTTTACACGCCCTACCCTCGAATCATAGGTGCGACCAGCCCTGAACGAGCTCAGTCGCCAACACTGTATCGGCAAAGGCGGGCATCACAGACAGAAACGAGTTTAGAGGTCCTTCGTTGATGTCTTCTTTAGCTTTTCTCAGAAAAGTTTTCAGAAAACCTCGGTCTCATTCGGAATTGTCCCACTTGGAATTGTCTCGTTCGGAATTGTCTCTTTCGGAATTGTCTCTGTCGGAATTTAGCAAGCCGGTTCTCAGGGGCGGGAGGAAACGAGGAGTGCCACGGGGAAAGGACCATCAGCTCGCATCAGCTCCCAGAAATGCAGAGGTTATGGTGCCCACGCAAACCGAATTTCAAGCCGACGAACCTGATTTTACGCCTCCCACTCAGTCTCGATCCACCAATAAATGGACACAGGACCATGAAGATGGACAATGGAGACCGGCGCCTCTGAACAAGGACAATCCCCAGACATCCTCGTTCGTGAACACACATGATGAAGGATACGCTCGAGAGGTAGAGAGAGCGGACCTCATGGCCAGATACGCGAAGTCACCAGCACAGCCTGGACACGAGTGTCCTCCGTCAGCCACAATGTTCGCCAAAGCACAAATCAACGAGATCTCCGGGGGTACTTTCAACATGTACGAACCCATCTCTCTGGCACCAGGACGTGCACCAATGCTACAATTCGCGGGGCTTGCAGGTCTGCAAGTGGCATCTATTGCGACACATTACCTGCATTGCAATCACCCACAAGTTGCACTACCCCCTGCAATGGCATCCATGTCAAGTGTCTCTGATGCACTGCACTTCCCATCCCCCTATCACGAGATGAAGATTATGGGGTCATTCACCCTGTGGTTATGGTTTATCAAGATGATGTGGACCCAGCAAAGGACAATCCGACACCATTGAACGATTTTGTGGCCATACATTTGTATGCGGTGCTGGTGGACTGAGTGATAGCTGAACGGTCCGGGTTTCGATGTTGTGTTCGTGGACACTAATGACATTACCTACATACTATATCAAGGCAGTGTTAGCCCGACTTCTGATGGTGATCATGTTGATCAGATTAGGCAATATTCGACCAACATGGGTGACAGATTCAAGGGATTTGAACATGTGGTTATCCGTCGGCAATGTGGTCAGCGAATTTTGACCTCGGTATACAAGCTCAGGCCCAGTGGAAACGTGCTGCGGGAATATCCTCGAAAATACGTGAAAATCCGTTCCCATAAAAGTACCCAGATAATTGCGGATTTTGTCCCTCTCACGGATTTTTCTCCCAGATTCTCCGCACTATGTAATTTTCAAAATTGAGCAATATTTCTGCTTTCAGCCGCCCCCTGGCTGGAAGACCGCTCTCTACAGGAGCGGCCAACACTCAAGCGAGAGACCAGAGAGAGAGAGAGAGAGAGAGAGAGAGAGAGAGAGAGAGAAAAGAAACAGAAAACCTAAAGAACTCACGAACGACCTCAAGAACAGGCAACGCGTGTATATTGGGAGCGAGCTATGAGGTACGACAGAGAAAAGGTGGAAAATACTACTGTACAAATCAACTTTGATAGGGGCGTGGCTTTGGTCAATACGACCAAACAGCTGTAAGGCCAACCCTACACTCAGGCGTACCTGCCAATTTCATATATGATTTATCATTGACTAGCAACCGAACATGTTATATGAAATGTCTTTAGTTAATGATCTGGCTCATATATGAGCTCAATAATCTCAGCAATCCGTGAGTTGGTGATCATATTTGATAATTCTTACGTCAGCATTTGTCTTCAGAATGCTGAAAAAAGTCGCTGTCGTCCTGAATCGAACTCAGAATGTCGAGTAGGACATTGGGAGCATCAGCCACAATTTCCACTATACAATAAGAGGTTAAACGGTAAGCTTACATGAGGTTATATATCCCCGTTGCTAATCAACATTATTTAGGGTATGGCGCAATGCGCCATACCCTAAAGGAGCGCTTCGCGCTCCCCATCTATAATATAGTGAGAGACCGAACGTGGGGAAAGCTTAGCCAATTAGATTATATAAGCTCATTGCATAAGCAAATTGCCCACGCCTTGAATGGCAAGCGCCGGCAAAGCACTGGACTCAATGACTAGACTGAACTCGGCGTGAAAACAGGAGACCTTTTAATTAGTTGGACTACATCAGTTGACATGGACTATTTTCGGGCACAAACTACAGCTACATTGCCCAAATAAAAAAGGAGTTGATTAAGCCAAAAGTAGGCAATATCATGAAGTCAAGATGCATTAGAGCCGACTCTCAGCTAATAAAAATAAAAATTGAGACAAGTCAGAAATGAAAATGAATTTTATGCTGCTCCTGAGTATGGTGATGCGCCAACTCCGCTGTAGTCATTTAATATACAACAGAATATGTATGGTAAGACTAAACTACTAATGGAGAGCTATGAGAGGCAAAGGTTGCGAGGATCGAGGATTCAGTGAGGAGCCCAAGAGAGATGTATGTAAAATAATGTACCCAAATGCCTGCTGCAGTGCAGAGCAAACAGGGAAGAAACGATGTATATTAGTTGGTATTTCGATGTAAAATGAAGAGATGATGTAGAACAAACAGGGGAGCAATCTGATCCTCAGTGTAACTGGGGAAAAGCGAAATGTTAATTGGTGAATTAACTGACTGGGGTGGTACTGTGTATTCAAGTATATGGACAAGATAAAAGCTATACAAATATGGTAATATGAAACATGAAACATATATGTAGATACTTAGCATGAGGTAGAAAGAGAATTGGCAATACAAGTGAGAGGGACTGAATAGAAGTGCACAGGGCTGGAATGGAGATTTTGCCCCAAAAAGCAGCAACACTGTGATAACGGTATTTCTCGACGACGAGAGCTCGCAGTATATCATAGCGACCATGCCCGGATACCTTTGCGCAAGACCTATCCGTCGCATGTTTAATCACTGGAAACGATGGCGAATTGAGTGGGGTATTGATATGCCGATCATGGGCGTCTAAATCGGAACCGTGTGAAATTAGAGTGGAATGCCTGATGTTGATGCTGAACATGCAATAATCGGTGCGCCGATCGCGAAGATGCTCCTGTGTGGGTATTTAAGTGTGACGAGTGTGCGCGAGCGTATTGTTCGCCATGTGTACCGACGTTGCTGGAAATTGCAAAAATCGCATTTTATGGGGTCAGCAGCGCAACCGGCTCATCAACAGTATGTCTGTTTTCAGTAAGCCGTACATACATGTGCATAAATTACAGAAGCGCCAAAAAAATGTGTGTATTCAAAAAATAGGAAGCAGATGGATTTAGAGTTGGATACACATAAAATTCTCTGTGAAGCTTTCTTAGAATGTGTTATTATAATTTATGAACAATTTATGAATCATTATGGAGGTGCGGCAGCACCGACATCAAGGGGGGTTTGGGGGCGCAGCCCACAACAAGCTGTTGTCCGGAGCGAAGCAGGAGCGCGAGCGCAGCGAGCGTCTCCGTCGCGTAGCGACGGGCATAAAGCTTGTACACAATATTGTACCCTACATATACAGATACCCCTAAATCTACTCGCGCTTGTCATGTTCGATGGGGCACGTGGTTTGATGGCGTCTTTTCTGTCCCCATCTTGGTCAAAAACGTCGCATTTTTCCTGCTCTGCCCGGTCAATTGACAAGGTTTGGCCATTTTGTAAATGAATATATTGTTCTACGTATACTAGAGCAATTCTTAGCGGTTCAAACGCCATTTTCCGCTCACAGGAAGCTAAATACAATCTGTGTCCACTCATCTGGCAGATGTAAGGTCTGATTAACATAGAGACTCTTGCACAGTCTTTCTTTACCCAAGAAATCGGTGAGATGTATTTCAGGGTGTCCCATATATTATGTCCCAGGCTGGTGCAGAATTTGATAAAATTCATGCCGATATTGCGCAATTAACACAGCTGACATACTAGCAAGATTCATCGGGACCGGTGTTTCTAGGTGAAAGGAATTATAATCGGAGGAAACTCTCTGGGAAGGGTCTAAGTCTACTATGGGACTTTCAAAGCTGAAAATTTGTTGGATTCGCATATATAACATGCCAAATATGCCGTCCCCAATGCTGTTCCACTGAGGCCGTGTCTTGTCTTATTTTATTTTTGAAATATCAGCACGGCTTGATGAAAGTTTGGAACCAAACTCATACATGCTTCTCGGGACCGGATGATTTACGTCTCCGGTGAATCTAAGAGCCTCTACTTCACTTAACGATCAAATTAGATAAACCAGTGTACACAAATCATATTTAGCTTCCTGTGAGCGGAAAAGGGCGTTTGAACCGCTAAAAATTGCTCTAGTATACGTAGAACAATATATTCATTTACAAAATGGCCAAACCTTGTCAATTGACCGAGCAGAGCAGGAAAAATGCGACGTTTTTGACCAAGATGGGGACAGAAAAGACGCTATCAAATCACGTGCCCCATCGAACATGACAAGCGCGAGTAACCCCTAAATCCTAATCCCGAATCCTTAAACGCCCCTGCAGGGCGACCCTAAACCATAAACACCCCTTCGGGGTGACCCTCAGCCTTAAATGTATTCATTGTGGGCTCAGCGCACCAGTTAACTTAGTAGCTACAAGTACAAATGGGTGTCAGTTATGTGCTACTCCTGTGTTCCCACGCCCAATCATTGATTAAAGATGATTCATATAAAGTGCTCGATTGTTGATTAAAGATGGTCATTAATGACACTGACAGGATTAGGTGCTACACTGGCCTAGATTTTACGTGTCTATCCGCTCACTTCCTTGTATATTTTCCGATCTGGTATGCTCAAATCCGTTGAATTACGCTGCTACAATACGAGCACAAATCCACTATAAACGTGGATATCCGAGAATATCCGGTGTCCTACGCCGGCACGTCGTCTTCTAACTCGAAGCCCCACGCAGCTATCTCGACCGCAGTGGGAGGCGGCGCTTTCGCTGCCTTGAGTGTATTCGCATATCCCTCCCATAACTACAAGTAGATACTGAGTAACATGAATGATAAAACACGACCAGCTTACCTTAAGTTTGAGCTTCCTGCTGCCTAGGGTCTGGAAGGGAAGGCGGAGACGAACTCATCCATGCCGTGGTGAGGACGGACAGCCTTGTATTTGATCGTGTATAAGTTCCTGAGGTAGTTTTAACGGTCAGTAAAAATCAGTGAAAACAAGCGCCCGTTCTTACCGCGCGGTGACAAGTTTATCAGACAGGGAGATTTCTCTCCGCTTGCCTGTCATGGCAACGTCCGCTGAGGGAGCGGCGGGAGCAGCGGGCGCGGACACAGAACAGGAGTGGCTGGTCCAATATCTGGCTCGTCCATCGCGGTAGCAGCAGCTGCCGTGCCGGCCAGCAAAACCAGGGCGTCTTCAAGGTCGGTGGGTGAGGCTGCTACGGCTTTCAGCCTGAATATACTGTTAGAATGAATTATTTCGGAAGCTTGGATTTCTTACAATGGATGTGTCAAACCCACAGTCCTCAATAGCAATGGCCCACCTTGCAAGTCCTTTGCATTTCGGTCAATACAGGATAATGAAAATTCAAATGTCTGCTGCATAACTTTTGGATGTCTCGAGCACAGATAGAGTCTTATGCCCGCGGTGTAATGTCCCTGCAGTCTCTGCAGTCGCCGTGATATATCAAGGCGGTGTATATGTCAGGCAGGATGCTGTGCTCAAGCTGTGCTCCTGTGCTTCACAGTATCAAAATGCTGCAACATCGTGTCTGCGTGCTCGTCACCGTGAGTGCTCTTAAAGTCCTACATTAAAGGTTACTGGTCTTCTCTGTAAACGCTTTACACATCTGTCTGCCCTCGGACAAAAGTTGGAACCAGCCATGGATGAGATTAATATAGTCCATCGCACCGACGCAGGCTTAGGACATGTTCGTCCAATCAGGGGACTGGGAATCGTGCGTGGCAGGCCTAGGAAAATAGTAAGTCGCGAATACTTCATCGATACACGCACAGGCTGGGATACTGACCGTGCCCTGGTAATCCTGAAGCACAAACGTTTGTTAGACAACGGAAGTGACGAGTCCTTCTTCCGGCACACCTTCGGGCGCCAAGGGAAGACTGTCTTTCCCGCCCGGGCTGGTCGCCATGAACACCACGAAGACGCAACGCATGGGCAAGAGAATCTTCCGCACGCATCAACCTCAGAATGGAGACCGACGCCTCCAACTGAAGGGAGTTCACAAACATCCTCGTCCGCGAACACACACGATGAAGGATTCGCCCGAGATGTAGAGAGAGCGGACCTCGGAATGAGGCCACCAGAACGGCCTGGACACGAGAGCCCTTCATCGGCCGCGATGTTCCCTCACGCACAAGTCAAGATTTTTGACGGCGAATTCCACAATGTCGCGCATATTTACGAATCCGACCCACAAGCACCAGGCGGAGGTGCGTCAGCGCTCCAATTCGCAGGGCTTGCTAGTCTGCAAGTGGCCTCTATCGCAACACATCACCTGCATTGCAATCACCCACAAGTTGCACCACCCCCTGTAATGGCATCCCCATCAACCGTCTACATCGCACTGCACTTCCCTTCCCTCTATCGTGAGATGAAGATCATGATAACGCCACTCACTCTATGGCTCTTCATCCGGATGTGGATCCAACGAAGGGCAATTGAAAGGCATTGAACAACCCCCTGTAGCGGGACGCTACTGTATGGACTTGGTGACAGCCGGACTGTGTGTTTGTGGACTGTTACTGATTTCATGTTTTTTGGCTACATTAATTGTTGAACACTCATCATGCTATTCCTGTTGTATCCGTCTTTTTCCTTCTAGTTCGTCCTACTTCCATTTGTAACAATTGAGTGAGAAATGAGCCCGCTACGTCGAGAACGCGTGGACACGTCTCCACTGATGGCCATGACTGCATAAACAATGAATATTTCCGTCGATACTTACTCTATTCCTATTTTTCTTACACAATTCCATGCGGATCATGAATCTTTTCGGAATGCGGTTCTAATGGTATATTATTCGTAGCGGTTGTGTACATCATAGAGCCTCTAATGACGATATATTGCTACACCTCACTGACTTGGAATTTTCAATTCAGAACTTTCCGTTTTGAGAGAGAAAAAAACTAGACCCACCTCTTATGTTCCGCAAACGACTGTAAGAGATCCTAAACCCATTCCCTTATGGTAGCGGTAATAAGCTCCAAGTGAAATCTCCTTCTTGCACTTCGTTGACGGTGTCTTCCCTCTCCGTCATCTATTTCCGCCTGAACTGGTCGGAACAATTCTATGCCAAGCAGCTGGGGCGCCTCAGATGCGAGAAGTGTGGGGCATTCGCCATACCTGGACAAATACCACCACAATCCCTCTTCAACCATCTACTCTGCCTTACCTCCGCTGGATCAGATAGAGATGATTCGCTATCACTGTACAATGACTTCAACGGGCGTCACCTCACATCTTTGGAGGAAGTGTTGCCGTACGATAGCCGACGCCCTTGATTTTCTCAGATCGCTCCAAAAATATGGGAACGCGTCGCGTTAATGGGAGGAATTGGAAAGGCAAGAGCCTTATGTGGTCGGGTCAGTGAAGACGTCAACATTCTTGCAATTAGAAAAGTGCGAAGGATGTGTTTGCATTCGTACCTTCCCTGATTTGACATGACTTAGGATGAAGAAATCGATGTCCTTCTGCATATTCCCGATAAGCAAGACATTTATATCGTGCGCAACCTCGTTTATCGCATCCAAGTGATGATGACGTTTGCGCGGCGGAAAATGCATTGAGATGATCAGCGTCAAGAGAGCTGTAATACAGAACATCGCAGTATCGCCAGCCGAGATGATCGATGAAGCCGTGGAACAGTGCAAGTTTGTCGCGGATTGACAAGCAACGGTGTGCTCGCACTGAACATCTTCGTCCTTAAATACCTGCGCGATTGGCAGGCCAACGACCATGTTCTTGGACAGACTCGACGGACCACCACTCATCCTGTTCATCTACCGGCCGTATTTCTTGCCAGGCGAGGCCATGAAACCTAGAAAGATGGCGTGCACGGTCCCATGCTTCCAAGTATGCTGGGAGATCGGATTGATTGTAGAAGATGCCTTAGGAGGTCTCGCCGCGCAGGAACATTGTGGAGAGGGATTCGATATTGATGAAGATGAGGTGGAGTTCATGTGAATGGTGGTTGTCCTGCTTGGCAGCGCACGTGCGGGCCGGAATTTTAATGCATCGAACAGGTGAAGAGGAATGTCGATGGTAGAAGGTGCGAATACATTGAATGTCGAAATTTGAGGAAGGTGGTAGAGATGCACTCAGAAAAAACGCACTGCCAACGTGCGAGGCGGAGTCCAGGCATGTCCATCTGCAATGTGAACTGAGTGGTCGCGTGGTTGAGGAATTGATGCGGGTGGCGCTAGTCACCGGGGAATCGAGCTCGACTTTGCTCGAGACACGCCAGTCGTATGAACACTTATATCGCAGCATAGCAGTCGGGACAATGCATCATGGTGGCCAAAGGCGTCGGATCTGTTGCTCCAAGCTTCAAGCTTCACTGGTGAAGCTTGAAGTTGGTTATGGCGGGCTGTTGGTCCTCGCCTCCGACGAAGAAATGCTGCCGTGCGGATATCTGATTGGCAAAGTTGGCGCACCGCGCCGAGGTGGTGGACGGGAGCAACTCCGTTGACATCTGGCCGGACCGCATTACCCAGCCAATCGGCTTGGCTTCGGTGAATGCCAATACCGTGATCAACGACGTCACAAGGCTCTTGTCGTTGTTTGCAACCCCCGCCACGACCCCCGTCTGGGCCCTGGCTGCCTCCTCCCGATTTTTTTGCTCTGCTGCCACTCTAAAGGTATGTAGTATGCTTTTTTTACTCCTAGACTGCTCTTTATACACTCTAACATTGCCCTTCTGCATATCCAGAACACTCATGTACTCAACACGGAACGCGATGGCGGCACACGATCCGAGGCGCATTGGAGTTCCTGGTTGAAGAATCCAAGCAGGGGACGGTATGTAGTATATTCAGGGTATATTCGTGCGCTGTACTCATTGTACAGATAGCAACGAACTCGACTTTGAAAATGCGAGCTTCAAAACCTTGCCCGATGACGACAAAGAAAGAAATGGCCGCTCAGGGGAGACTGAGCAGCAAGAGACGACAGGTACGCTCGATAACATGACCCGCTTCCACCGTTTCCCGTCCTGACTCACCTTCCAGCACGTTGACGCAGGCGCGTCGCCCACTATCACCATCGCAATTTCTTTTATCCTCTCCCCATTCTCCCCGCCCTCCATTTCCATCTCTGTGCCACCGATTCGCCCTGACCTTAGCACCCTACCCCCTTGTTATCTTTGACGATTGCATTGCCATTGGACAGGGTGTTCTCGACGATTGGACTGGCACAAGTGCGATAGGATGAAGACAGCACTGGCTATGCGCATGGGCTCCGACGAGACAAGCCTGGGTAGAACGACCAGGGCGTTTACAAGCCTCTACGACAACTAGAGAGCCATAGGCACCAGCTACGAGTGATACCGACAAGCACGCGAGCACCTCCAACGAGCAGCTTGACGGTGCGATCAGTCCTGACCAACGCGAAGACATCGCGAGTGGCCTCTAGGACGGCTCATGCGATCCGCGGCGAGTAGTATGAGCGGGGACGCAGCCGACCGCGAAGAGCATGGTACGCTTTGTGGCACCACCCCGACGCCACACGTAGAAGCAATGCGACGGTGACGAGCCCCGAACATGCGTTCTTGACCCAGTCCTGAATGAACGAGGTCAACAAACGAGATCGACAGCGACGGATAGGACATCACGAGCAGCTCTAATCGGCGCGTACGACTGACCCTCGACCCGCCCACGGAGCAAGGTACAAGCATGGACGACAGCCCCTCCGCCCACGAGCGACAGCTCAAGAACCCGCGACGCTGCGGGCACGAGGTTCCGCGTATGCGCCGGTGTGGTTGCGGAGCGCCAGCGCGTCCGGCTTGGAGCGCATCGACGACGGAGAGGTGGAACGGGGCTCTTATACGACGCGATGGCCGATATGGCGAATATGACAATCACACCAGAGGGACCAAGCCAGAACAGCGGACGTGCAAGATCTAGGAAAGACCCACCGGAATTTACTTGTTGGACGAACCACCAAGCTCAGGCATGCTCTTCACGATGCCATGGCCGACATTCCGCAGGACGCGTGCAAGTATAGCCAACAATTGCCATATATCTGGATTTGGACATTAGGAAGATGCCTCTCGCCACGATATATATCTGAATTTCCCGCCTCGATACGGACGGCGGTGGATAGGTCCAGATTACTTATAACCAACTTGTGTATAGTATAGTGAACTTGCACTGACGACAAAACAAAAGATGAGTACTTGAGATGCAATTGCCAATTCATGAGAATTGGTCGGGGGTTCTTCCGAGGATTTTCAGTTTCGGAGGACATAATGGTGATTCAATACCAACGTAATCTATAGTGTGTTAGCCGCTAATGAGCGCTAAATTCTCAAGGAAAAGCTGATGCATCTAAGGGGAAAGGAAGCCTGGAGTAGGTGGCTCATAAGCGCGGCTGAGTTGTATGTGTTCACTCGAAAATAGTGACACCCGGTTGATTCGCAGACTGGTTCTGGTTTGTTGCAATCTGCGAGGACCTAAGGTGTTGATAAGAACGAAATATAAGAAATTACGGGTTAGATATTCACGCACTGTACTTCATACATTTCAAAGGACATTGATATTCTAGTAAGGTCGTCGTATGTGAGGCGGGTCTCTTCGGCGGTCGGTCCATTTGACACAAACGAAGACGTCGATAACTTCGTTCCTGGTCTGCCTTCAGCGGTGGGGAAGTGGGATGCGTCGGGCATTGCTACGACGGTGCCCAGAGGAACCTCGCGTGCTTTCTGGAAGGCGCGATAAGCTGCGCATGCCACAATGGGCATGTTGCATGTTATCAGAGATACTGCGGCCTGTGTAACCAAGCGTGGATTATTGGACAAATTGAGATTTTATGAATAATCAGTATTGGGTCCACTGCGTCGTAAGTGGAAGCTCACCGCCATCTGAACAAGCATACGAATAACAATAAAGTAGGATCGGTCTTGTGCAAAAGGGCCACAGGCGAAGATGACAATGACCAGAACGAGTAGGAAGGTGAAGATGCTGCAGCCCAGCGAAATCATTACAAGCGGCCGATCCTTTGGCCGGGACAGCTTGACTTTGTACAGCATTACCAAAGGCCACCCAACAAGTATAAGATCGCTCAGTAGGTCAGCTATTTGGGAATATGCAATTGGGGCTCAGAACACCAGAAGAAATCAGAGGCGGTGAGCACAGACGCACCGGTCAGCCCAAATATGATCCTGGCGCTAATCTTTGCTGGCATCTTGCAATTCTTCTTCCCCAAGCTACTTGGTGGTGGAACGGAATGGACCATATCGCACGGGGGAACATTCCATACAATCATAGTGATGTATATCGATAGGAATACGACGACGAGGGCTAGGGTGATTCTGCGATATATGTGTCGAGGGGGGAACAGACGGGCGAGCAAAAGGAGAAAGCATATCCGTGATAACCTTAAGGTTCATACATGTCTCCATCGTCAATTGTCATTCGATGCGGTATTATTATTCCTGACTTACCATATAACATTGGAACTTAGAAACACACCAAGCCAATGATTTGAAGATTTTGAAATGGAGTCAAGTGCTGACATGGCGAAAAGGTGAGACCCGGCCAGGCGATGAGGCAATAGCAGAGAAGGAGGACCTACTCAGGCCAGGAGGAGCGACAACTAGCAAGGAGATGCAACAGAGAATATCGAAGAGTACAGGGAAGATGACGAGGTAGTCGTCCCACCACATTTTGTTCCTGCGATATTAGGGGAACTCACGGTTGGCGTCAAAAGTGTCTACAAAATCTACAACTACAGATTCCTATCACAAATTCCGTAGATTTGTCGACAACTTTTTGTAGCGCAGCATTTGATGCAGTGATGTAGCAAGCGGAATTTGAATTTTCCGGCACCCATTCTTGATGCGTAAACCTTCGTGTTGCAGTGCCCGTAACGCGTTGTCCCACCGTAATTGTGCTCGATCCCCACACTCATTTCGCTTTGCGCATATCTAAACATCTAAAAAACACGAAAAATGTCCGAGTCACCGCCTCCCTCCCCAATGAAGATCATGCAGGCCCAACTCCTGCTGAAAAAGCTCTCCAAAGCGAAGAAGAAGACCACCAAATCAGCCGCCAAATCTAAACCTGCTCCCAAGGAGAAGGAGGCCACCGAAAATTCTGACAACGAAGAGGGTGAAGGCTCAGATAAGGAGAACACTGAAAAGTCCTCTATCAGGTAAGCTGGTCCCCTTCCAATGCTTGCTTTTCTAATCACAAGCAGTTGGGTGAAAAACCCTGTATTTACCAGCAAGCTACTCTCCATCATCGAAGAAAGCCTCCAGTACCGTCATGCCTTTGGATTTAAGGTTCCCCAGGACGCGAAGGTGTCTAGCACTGGTCAAACCGCCACAAAGACCGGTAATAGCCTTGCCTCGGCCTTATTCCCCTCATCCCCAATGCCTATAGCTAAGCTCAGAAAAGCGGTGGTGGCCCGCATTAGAGCGTATGTTTCCGATAACTAGAGTTTTACTTGAAAGGTTCATCAGCTGACATACTCTTTTCTAGCTTAAAATCGGACTACACGAAGTACAAAAAGGAGTTAGGGACAACGGGACACGGCTTGGTCATAGAGGACCGTGCTCAAGAAATTAAGGCCGGCAGTGCTATTTCTAATGTCTGGGGTACGTCCACTGTAGTTTCAATGCATTTTTATTACTTATATGCTTCTAGAGAAGATGCAGGCTCGCTTCCCGTGGTACATACGGCTCCATCTCCTACTTTCTGCCAGCCCTATTTACGATGGCTCTGGAGTGGCGAATTCTGCCACACCCCTCAACACCAGCGTTCTCGGAACGCAGCAATTGGCCAGGGAGCTGTCTCCCGAGTGGGATTTGGATGCTGTTGATGACTCATTCCATTCTGACCACAATGACGACATTGACAACTTCTCCGAAACTCACGAGACAGACACACCAGCTCAGACTGATGATGCTGATGTATTTGGGCCTCCCAGTGTACACGCTGAGGTCAACTCAACCCCCACTCCGTCTCTGTCTCCTGTACCTGCAGTCCCACTTGTTATATCGATCCCTGCCATGGTCACGCTCTCTGCTCCTGCTGCACTTAATGTCCGAAAGCGCAAGGATCCATTTGAAGATGCCAAGGCTTTGACCGAGAGCTATTTATCGGTCCGTGTTGAGACGGAAAAAATACGCGCTGAATCAAAGCGCACTCGTCTTGAGCTTACTAGCAACAAAGACCTTGAGATAGAGCGTCTCAAGGCCACGCAGCAGGACCGTCAGCATCAGCATGAGCTTGCTATGATGGACAAACGGATTCTTCTTGCTCAACTTGAAGCAGGAAATGTGCGTGGCAGTGGGTCAGATGGATATAATCACGGTCATGGGCATTTCTAGAATAATTTATAATTGACTATCCAGGTATCTTAACAGCTCCTTCTTCAGTTCCTCCCGCTTAATCTTTCCTTCCAATAATTCAATGTCTTCATCATCCCCGTAATTCTCCTCTTCTATTGCTAATTCCCTGCTTTCAACTTCCCACCACATATTATACTTTGCTCGATCGTCTTGGATATACTGTTGCCCTTTAATAAAAAATCGATCACTTTCGGGATGTTCATTTTTCTCATGGCCCATTGCAAAGTTGTGCAGGTGGATGCAGGCAGCAATCCATAGTGTTGCCACAATATGTGCATCATTGTTGTTAACCTTGCACCGCAAGCCACGCAAGGAAGACCAGCGCCCTTTGAGATATCCCATACAGTGCTCTGATCGAATGCGCACCCGTGAGACATGGTAGCTATGCCTTGTATTTTCAGGCTCAAGTTTCTCAGGTCTGGAATTATAAATTAATTAAATGGTCATACAACAAGGCAGAGGACCCACTCTTTATATGGGGCCTGACACCAGAGCGTCAATGGATAGGCTGAGTCAGCCCAGACAAACTCTGAAGCTGCCAGAAGATGGCTATGCTCTTGAGGAATACGTGTCTTTTGCCAGGCTGTAGCATCATGTTGACTTCCAGGAAGGCCAATTCCGTAGTCTACAATGCGTAGATCTGGGCGGTTAATGATCTGGAATAATTTAGTCTACTATACATCTACATGAAATATCAGAAGACATAAAGACTGACCTGGACATTGAATGAATAATTTGATTTGCGATCATAATATGTGTTCCCATAATGTGCTGGGCGTTGAAATAGCGGAACCAGAGTTCCATCTACCATCAGCCAGCCATTGCGCCATGCAGGACATGATTGCTCCTCTACCCAGGACTTGGCTGCATCAATATCCTCTGCATCTGGCCATAGCATTGTTACTGCCCGGAAGCATGGATCACATAATGCAGTGAGAACACGCATGGTAACATTACTGACAGTTCCCCAAGAGACTCCAGCCCAAAGGGCAACCTTGATATAGCTTGCAGCATTCCCATAATGTCCAAAGCGGTAAAGAGCAATGGCAACTTGGTCCTGTACCGGCATTTGCATACTGTGAGAGTTGTTGGAAAAAACAGGGTGTATACAGAGTGTTTCAACAAGACTGTCAAAACAGGATGGGGTAATGCGCATATAAGATCGAAAGATTTCAGGGAAGTTGTGCCGATAATCATCGAGGAGGAGTCAAAGGTTTGCGCCAGTTTTTGGAATATTCCGGCGTTCTTGTTGATATCGGGTCTGATACAAATTGGCCAAAGACATCATAAGCCCTTCTCCCACGGGATCCTCATCCTCTCCGATGTCAGATGCACTTGAATCTGAGTCCGAGTCTGGATCGGAGGAGTCAATGTCCATGGCATCATTGAAATCAGATGTGATTTTGGCTGTGAGATGAGCAATGTATATGTCCAGGATTGCTTGAGCCTCTGCCTGCCTCTCTGTAATACGTGGCATGATCGTTAAGAGCCCACAAGGCAAAGGAACTAGGGAAATTGTGGGATATGAGGAAGGACAACAGAGGACAGCAAGTCTTGAGTCTCAAGCCCTTGTTGGGCCTGTCTGCCGGTGATAAGTAATCTGATCAGCATGTGTCATCATACGGCTGATGCACGGCACCATACTGAATTCCGGTCTCCGACGGTTCCCATCAAATGTTTCATGTTTTTGTAGATGGGGTATCCAAACATGTAGCTTTTGTAGATTCTGTAGAAAGTGGTTTGTAGTTTTCGTAGACACTTTTGACGCCAACCGTGAGTTCCCCTATTGGAGCCATATGCGAAAGGCACTAACAGTGATAGCAATGCAATGCAAGATTGTGAGGCCTACTACAAGAAGAAGGAAAATGATGAGTCTACCTCCAGTTCAGGGAGACATTTGCTCCATTGTGTACCTACTTTGCCAGACAGTGTACGACTGTCCCGGGACCTGGGCAACCATAGCGAGTCGAATGCACTGCTGCCAACCTTTCCAGTATTCAGAGGCTTCTATAATAGCCTGTTGTTAAGAGGCAAGTATTCTGAGCTGTGCTGGTGAAATTGACTGACCAATGTCAAACTTTTAAGCGTTGGCTCATAGATATCACCTAGTAGGTTCTCTGGACAGGCTCAGAAAAACGCAGGTGGCAGGAATGATGAGGCGGCCATGAATAGCACCACTAATATGTATACGTACGTGCATCCTTCAGAGTTGAAACGTGGTGCGCCGAAGATAGTCGCCGACACAGCTTGACGTGAGGATTCTATTCCAGCTGCCAGTCATTACTCGTACGTAACTATGCAAATTGCTCACTATTGAGTCCCATTTAATGCCCCGGATTAGGAGGGATTAGGCCGAGCACGTGGACCCAAAGGCTTCGGCGACTAATGTTAAGCTTTACACTTGCTTTACACCAACTCTAAATCTTAAATCAAATTGGGCAAATGCCAAACACCAGGCTCCTAAAACCAACCTCTCGGCGAGAACCACTTCATTCGAGAGAGTAGATAATTGTACATATCTATTTTCATCAGTGAACAAACAATGTGCTGTTGTTCCTTGCCTCCGACGACGAAAGGCTGCCGTGCGCACTCCTGACAGAGCAAACATGCGGGATGGTGGAGGGGATGGGAAGCGACTCTGTTGATATCTGGCCAGACCGCATTACCAGCCAATCGGCTTGACTTCGGTGAATGCCCAACCCTCAATCAAACGACGTCACAAGGCCCTTGTCATTGTGTGCAAGCACCATCACAACTCCATCTGGGCGCCTCTTCCCGATTTTCGCTCTGCTACCCCTCTAAATGTATGTTGTATGCTTTTATTGCTCCTCGAATGCTCTTTATACTCTCTAGGACTACGCTTCTGCATATATAGGGCACTCAATACACATTGCGGAACACGATGCGTGGCGCATTGGCGCTCTAGGTTGTGGTGTCGAAGCAGGGAACAGTATGTGGTATATTCAGGATATATTGGTGTGTTGTACTCATCGTAATCCCGTACAGATAACCGACAAACTCGAGTCTGAAAAGCGAGCTTCAAACCCTGCGCGAAGACGATAAAAAAAAGAATGGCTGCGCAGGGAAGACTGAGCAGCAAGTGACGAATGGTGCGCTCCATAACATGACCCGCTTTCACCGTTTCCCACCCTGACCCTGCTCGCTCACCTTCCGGCACGTTGACGAAGGCGCGTCACCCACTATCGTTGTCACAGTTTGTTTCATCCTTCTCCATCTTCCTCGCCTCCATCTCTGTCTCCACGCCGGCGCTTAGCTCATACCTTGGCGGCCTGCCACACCGTCATCTTTGAGTTCGGGACGACGATAGCATTGTGCCTATGGGTTCCAACGAGACAAGCCTGGGTAGGCCAACCAATGCGGTTACAAGCCTCTGTGACAACGGGAGAGCTGGAGGCACCAGCTACGAGTGATGTCGACCAATATGTGAGCACGTTTAACGGTGCGAGCAGTCCTGACAACGCGAAGGCACCGCGAGTGGCCGAGAAGGCCCTAGGATGGCACATGCGAGCCACACCGAGGAGTATGAGCGACGACGCAGCCAATTGCGACGAGCATAATACTGTCGGGGTGACCAACGCTACACCACACGAACAAACAACCCAGCTGTGACGAGCCCGGAACATGCGCCCCCGACCCAGTATTGAACGAACAAGGCAAGCCATTGAGACCAACAGCGATGGATAGCTGGCACAAGCTCATGGGCATCACGATCAGCTCTAATCGACGCATACAACTGACCCTCGACCCGCCCCAGAGCAAGCTGCATGGATGACAGCCCCTCCGCCCACAAGCAACAGCTCAAGAACCCGCGATGTTGCGTATGCAATATTTGGCGTCAGAACAAAGGACGTGAAAGATCCGGGAAAGACGCACGGGAGATGTTTTTGTTCGACGAACCACCGAGTTCAAGCACGCTCTTCACGATGCCATTGTCGACATTCTGCAGGACGCGTGCACATATGATCAACAATTTCCACATAGCTGGATTTGGACATTACAAAGACGCACCTCGCCGCGATATGGCGCATAGCCCATTGGCATGTCCGTTCCCGTCATCCCACGTTGCGAGTCGCCATGTCGTAGCGTGCCTAGTACACACTTCACATCTAAAAGCAATGAACAACTTGAATCGCATCAGGAAAATCCAGAAGTGATAATTCGTGAGTATAACCATATATTATGCACTATTGTACAGAATACACTAGGAATAACAGCTATAAGTTGCATTAGAAAGATTAAGCAGATTACCAAAACCTAGCAGGGTCCATCAACTTGATTTTGCAAGTTTTTGCTAAAAGTCACTAATCATCCAGTATTCAATTTCCATTAGTGTTTGATTATCCTGTGCTTGTAGTTACATTATGCATGACATTTCAGTTATATGATTGTAATAGTCACCACTTTTCGTTCATTACAACTCCTTGCGCTTGTATTTCTATGTGACAACTCATGATTTGACATTATTATCACTCATTTAGATTCATTTGGTCACTCGTTGAAGGAATTTAATACAAAGTAATTGATATGACATTAAATCGGTCTATTCATTAAAATTCTATCAACGTGTAAGCGCCCGCATGGAGCACAGGCGCACTGCTTGATGTATCACTAGCAAGATGAACTTCAGCATAACCACTTGCGACGATGGCGTGCACAAATCTACTCACCAAACTAAATGATATAACTTATTCATACGATTATGGAACTCAACTGGCTTGTCATTTCTGAGCTTTTCGAGGAGCGCGACGATATCTTGATTGACTGTAAGGAAAGTGTTACCGTCGAAGTCGGCAGCTTCTTTCCGCCCACTCTTAAACTCGTAAAGTGCGCAATAGACCTGGACGCAACATCAGAAAAGGATTGACGTGGTCATGAAGTACGTACCGCAGTCATCCTGAGTGCCAAGAGCGAGATTGGGAGCTCCCTTTCGTCAGGTGCGGACGGGAGGTTCGATGTAAACTTGCCCTCGTAACGCCGACCAGTAGCCGTATGGGTGGCGAAATACGCAGTCTTGATGGTGTCGACAATGGCCGGGCTCAGGAAGGCCTCTTTTTTGCTGGGCTGCCACTCCTGTAAACATTTGCGAACATTAGTCATATCCGGGGAATGCAGCAGAACCACGTACATTGTTCATTGGACCTCCCCATGTTCCAGGCATATGGAACATGAAGTTGGTCATAAGTGACCGAACGCGGTCTACACAGTCGCTCCCGAGTCCTAGTTGATAGTAGGGGATGGTCTTCAGTGCTTCGGCCTTCGCAGATGCGCGTACGAGAGATAAGCGACCGGTGACCTGCGCTGTAGCGTTAGTGAAGTGCTATGAAACGTCACTTGAACATACCAGACTTCCGAGGAGTTTCGCGGCGGAGGGGTTCTTCTTGAGCTCCGTTCGGAATTCTTCAAGGTGGTCAGGATTGTTCATCCTCACGAGATCCGGTGCGCGGCAGGCCTGGAGTAGAAGATCGCGTCCATAGGTTAACCGATTGTTCTCCTCGGGCCAGGGCTTGCGGAGCATGACATCCTCGGTGGCACGGTCGATGGCCTCGCGGACAACTTCCTGAATAGTGACAGGTTGATTGAGGAGCTTCGCCTTCCGAGTCTTGCCGTCGTGGACGATGGAAACCTCAGGCGAGGGTTCATCGAGGTCTTTGGAAGACTTTGCTTTCTTCTTGATTGGTCCTGCCGCTTCGACGACGCGAGGGCGCTATGCAGAGCGATAGGCAGAGTATAGGTTTAGAATAGAAGTGACCAGTTTCATGAAAACAAAACACGTACCTCGTCATCGAATTTCCTCTCCAAACGACCCTTTCCCCCAGGCGCATCCACTGTGCTTTGAGAAGGAACCCGACGGCGGGCACCGCGAACATGAGTCGTGCTTTCAGAGGCGCTAAGACTGTGTTCGTCGTCGTTGTCAGCAGGGATCTGCGCGGGGCGTCGAGAATAACGAGAGGCAACACTGCCAGCTGAAGACCGTTGTGTGCCATCGGAGCTGCTGGCCGGCGCAGGCTCAAGGTCGTCGTCATCGGTGAGAGGCGGAAGAGTAGCGGAGCGCGAAGACGAGCGCGAACGATTCCCCATTTCGACATCGGCGTTGTCAATAGTGAACAGATCTTCGGCGCCAGGGAAAGATGGGCGCTAGGGATCGCCCATGTAAGTTGGACGTCTACATACTGTTGAATGACGAACCTCTAACTCCATGTTGGGCTCCTCCAAGTCGTCCTCCTCTGAGCTTCCAACACTCTGGCTCTTCTCAGACTCGAAGTCGCTCCCTTTGTCATCGCTGGACTCGCTAGTGCTGTTCGCAGAGCTTGAACGGGAACCGGTTGCGCGCTGATAATCGTTGTGAGTGAAGATAATAGGCACATAGGGAACAATGCTGACCTTGCGCTTTTTAGGATGCTTGCCTTGGTGAGAGTTGCGACGATGAGAACGGCGGCCTGTGAACAACAGAGAGAACAAGGTTAGGGTCCCATCATTCACCATTGATTCATTGTTGAACGTTGAGCAAAGGAATTTTAGAAACTTACCACGACGTTCAACCTCAGGTTCTTGGTTGTCGTCGACTACAACACGCTTTTGAGAGGTCTGAGCCCCCTTTTTCGAGTGGCTGCTATCTAGATTATCCATGGCCACGCTATGTGAGTGTTTGTATTGTCAGTCCCGAGTAACACTCACCATCATGGCGACTTTGCACCACAGGATCGCGGTTTGTGTCGCGTTTGCCATTCGATCCTTTGGAACTCGAAGACGTGCGCCCTAGTGTGATGGCATGTCAGCTAGTGAGAGCCGGAACAATGCAAGCTCACCTTCTGTTGCGTTATTCTTGCGAGTGCTAACACCTTGCTTCCAGACTGTTGATTGTCATCGATCAGCAGCAACTCTGCGGTAGGGAAGACGAGAGGATACTGGACGAGTACCTGGGTTTGCATTAGCCTGACGTTTTGCCTGCCTGCCGCCTTTGTGTTATCAAGTGAGTACGTTCTACACGTCATCTGGATCAACAGTCTGAGCTTACCTGCAGTCTCTTGCGCCAGTTTTTCATCTTCGCGTCGCTGACACTCTTTGTTCTCGGCTTGGGTCTGCGCATACTTCACTCTGCGGGCCATACGTTCTTCTTCCTTCTTACGCGCTTGTTCTTCATCGTCGCGCGCGCGACTCTCTTTGGAGTAGCTGTTGTCCTGCTCACTGTCCGAAGACATTTGAACTTACACAGGATGGATGGATGGATGGATGGATGGATGCCTCGAGCAGCGGATGTCAACAGGCAGTCAGTGGGAGATCGTGGTGGTATGGATGAAGGCAAGTGCCCTCCGCGCCTGGCCGAAATTTTGGTCCCGTTCCGCCATGATGACTTATCTATCTGATCAGGTTCCGCAACTTGACCCTCTCCTTTCACGACTCTGAACACCATCTACATACCCACTTACTTTAATTCCTGTCTTATTAATCTTTGAAATCTCTTCCCTTCTTCAATGTCATCATCATATTGGACGTGTTCGGGCTGCCTCAAGACCAACTGCAATGGACCCAACGGCTACTGGCAGCATTTACGTCAAAGCCGGAACCCTCTCTGCAAAGCCGTACTCGTGGACTTGGAGAAACTCCCTTCATCAGATTCTGAGCTCGAAGAGGACCCCAGCAGGGACGATACCTCCGATGTGGAAATGCACAACCTATCCGATGGCGAAGGTACTAGCCAGCATGAGCCAAACACCAGTGGCATGGACTCGGACGATTTCCCAGACGATTTCCCAGACGATTTCCCGACAGTGACCATCACTGCTGACCCCCATACCAATCCATCTAACGATGACTGTGAGTTGGATGTGGAGGACAGGCTGATGGACCTGGATCTCGAGGAGACATGGGAGCCTCCACGGAATACCGAGCCAGAGCATACACCTGAGCTCATACATGACTCAGACAGTGGTGGCAGCGAAGACAACCAATGGGATGACGACCTTGATGCGCTTGTTGAAGAATACCATCTTGCAGGTCAACGGGCCGACTCTCATCCACACATAGTTCCCTACTCATCTCGCCATCACCGATCCAAACCAGGTTCAATTCTCCGCTATGACCCACCGACCGACATATCCTACCGCAAGCATCTCAATGGCGGGGACAACATATGGGCGCCATTTGCATCTGAAGTGGACTGGAAGATCGCGAAGTGGGCCAAGCTTCGGGGAGCTGGTTCTACTGCGTTTTCCGAGCTTCTGGCTATTGACGGTGTACGTTTCAATTTCAAGTCTCAGCAATCAGGCAATTTTGTTAATATTTCTCATCTAGCTTCGTGATGCCTTGGGGCTCTCGTACAAGACTACAAATGAACTGAATGCAATTATCAAGTCCTCTATACCAAAGCGGCCAGTGTTTCGAAGACATGAAGTTGTTGTGGCTAACGAAACATTCGAACTCTATTCGCATGACGTGGTTGAATGCTTGAAGGCACTCTGGGGCGACCCCGAATTTCTCCCCTACCTTGCTTTTGAACCTGAGCGCCACTATGCAGATGAAGACCATAATATTCGCATGTACCATGATATGCATACAGGAGATTGGTGGTGGTCAACGCAGGTATGTGTATCTTGATTTTAGCGCCTCGAAGCTCTCATGTTGATAGATGTGCCCATAGAAGGAGGTCGAAAAACGGACCAAAAAAAGGAACATTACCATTGTCCCCATTATCATCTCCTCTGACAAAACACAGCTCACTACGTTCCGAAACAAGAGCGCCTACCCGGTCTACATGACCATTGGCAACCTGCCCAAGCATGTACGGCGCAAACCTTCGCAGCAGGGCCAGATTCTTCTTGCATACCTGCCCACGGCCAAGCTTGAGCATATCACCAATCGTGCTGCTCGTCGCCAATCTACCACAAACCTGTTCCATGCATGTGTCCGATACATCCTACAACCCCTCGAGAAGCTCGGCATGTCTGGAATAGAGCTCACCAGTGGTGATGGTGCGGTTTGCGACGGCCATCCGATTTTTGCCGCTTTTATTGGCAACTACCCAGAGCAAGTACTTGTCAGTGGTGTCAAGACTGGCGATTGTCCAACATGTCCTATTCCACGTGACAAAATAGGAGATCCCACACTTGTATGTGAGCCTCGCGACATTGAACCGATTCTTGACGCATTCGAGGTTCTGCACTATTCTGACCACCGGCATTTTACACAAAGATGTTTGGAGGTCGGCATCAAACCCATTCAGTACCCCTTCTGGGAGCGGCTGCCGTTTCTCAACATCTACCGGTCAATCACACCCGACATCCTTCATCAACTCTACCAAGGCAACATCAAACACCTCATTGGTTGGTTGAAGCAAGCGTGCGGGGAGGCGGAAATTGATGCTCGCTGCCGCCGACTGCCAGCAAATCACAACATTCGTCTGTTTCTGAAGGGAATCTCGCATCTCTCGCGAGTCACAGGGACTGAACATGACCAAATCTGTCGCTTCCTAGTGGGGATTATCGCTGACGTTAAGGTCTCTGGTCTCCGGTCGACTGCACCCTTGGTTCGGGCCACCCGCGCTATGCTCGACTTCTTATTCCTTGCCAGATACCCCATCCATACGTCGGAGATGCTAGAACAACTGGATGATGCTCTCCACACATATCATGATAACCGCCATGTATTCGTTGATCTCGGGATCCGTGCCGATTTCAACTTCCCTAAAGACCACTTTATCAACCATTATCGCGAACTTATCGAGTTGTTTGGGACTGCTGACAACTTTAACACTGAATATTCGGAGCGGCTTCACATCGACTTTGTGAAGGACGCTTACCGGTCGACAAATATGAAGGACAAATACCCCCAGATGACTGCTTGGCTCGACCGCCGCGAAAGGATTCTTCTCCATGACAAGTTCATCTCATGCCAGATGGCACGGCGTGAACACCCGGATCATCCTATTCTACCGCCACTGCCACCGCGACAACCGCCTCTTGTGTATCCTCGCAAACTGAAGATTGCGGCACAGCCATCAGTGTTTGGTGTTAGTTTCGATAACTCAACTCATCCTATCACGCCAGCGACTTTCCGGGAGCTTTCACTTGTTTCATTATTCACTTACGACAGCCAGCACTGACAAAACACCAAGTCAGAACTGCTTCGCAGGCCTTGATCCCCGGAATCCCATTTCATAAAGTTCCGGTATACCACCGCATCAAGTTTGTCACGCACGACCCCTACAGTCGGACTCCGCTTGCTGACATTGTAGTGGATTCAATTCACTGCGAACCCTCCGTCATTTCTACGGCTGGCAAAGTCATTCCCAGGAGATTTGACACAGCGCTGATCAATTATCAGAATGCTGACGAACGAGGGATCAGAGGTATGTAAATTGTTTGTCAGTGAATTAGCAGGCGGTCTCATTCTTTCCCTGGTGCCACACTAGTAGTGGCTATGTGAAGACATCAACCATGGGTAGTTGCCCATTAAGGTCCATGCATCAGGAAGGGTAACTGCCCAAGGCCCTAGGCAATGATGCATCAGGAGCTTGTCTGGCTATACCATGCATAATTTTGGTGAGCTTACCTTGTGACACCTGTGGTGGGGTGAGATGGTCACAGGTTGTCACATCCATCAGTGATGGAAAATTTCCTTAAATTCCCACGGTCAGGAAAAATCACGATAAATAGTGATAAATCAAGAAAAAATTCCCTGCCTTTAAATCATGGTCTAATTCGGACTGGTTCAGGAGATACAGGGAAATCTCCGTGTTCTAAAAATAGATTCCAGGCCAAATAAGGATGCTTGAATTTTGGGATTGGCAGGAGATCAAAAGGGTCAATTCTTCTAGGCTATAAATGCATTATTCTGCATACATATACACCCCTCTGTATGCCCTGGTTGATGGGATATGGCTATATTTAGCAACTGTGCCACTCAGCTGTACTGTGCTCATTTCTCCACATATCTGGATAATTTTGGTACCATTCTGTAGGGAATATTAATGTGATTCCAACACATATTTCACAAGAACAACCCCCTCAGTGGTTGGTGCACTATTACAGATTTGCTATTTTTAGCCACAATATTGCACCCACATATATCTTGCCCATTTGGCAACCATTTTTAATGATTTTGATACAGTTTTGTAGCTATTGAAAGCCACATTCCAACGGATATTGCATCATTACAATGCGCTAAGCGGTTCCTTTACAATTAGCAAAATACTAATATTAAGCAAAATGGTTATATCTCACTCATTTTTCCACATTTTTGGCTGATTTTTGCGCCATTATGTAGTCATTGATTGCCCCATCAGAACACACATTTTACCACAGCAATGCACTTAGTGGTTATTTTGGTATCAATGAAACAGTAGATCTCAGCAACCATGGTCAGTCAGCAATTGTGTACCATCTTTGTATCACTATGAAATGATCTGTGTATGTACATGCAGCCCTCAAACATCCCACCTAAACATGTCTATTTTACTCTTACTAGTCCCCAGTCTCTGAATTGGAATATACAAAATCTGTAGGTGTCAGCCAAATTGCAAATTGTATCAGCTCTACCACACAGATCTGCTTGCTCTTAGCCCCAGTGTTTATCTGTGTTTTAATCTTTGTAACAAATATTTAATCTCCTCAGAGTATCCTGTGAAATCTTACATATCAGCTTGTAATCTCTGAAAATAGTGATTGGATATGTTTAGCACTAGAGCCACTATAATGCCTGTCAATGGTGTTCTACAGATGCATGCTATTTACTTATAATAAATTGGTATTGTATGCATCTGAAGCTAGTAGAGTGGCCACTAGTTGGGGTGAGAGGCAGAAATATATAGGATATGTGTTTTGAACATAGCATACATTTGGACAACTCTCAGTTGGGTGAATGCTGCCAAGTAATATGTATATCCAGATTTGGTCTGGATAATATTACCAGCCTCAACATAACAATTATTCTTCATGAGAACACTCATTCTAATGTATTCAAGGATGATCTATATGATACTATCACTTACTATCCACTTTAGGGAATTGGTGTCAGATATTTGCTCTATAGAGACAATACATGAAATATGATGTCATAAGCTTATAAGATCACTTATCAATTGCAGGATATAGACTGAGACTCAGTAGTCCAATATCTCACAGCCTGCCTGCAGTGATCTTTATGGATTAGTATATGGCCAAGTGTTAGAATGGACAAACTTATAAAGTCCATTACCATTTGTAATTCCATGAAATAAACAACACAGCACTGAGTAGGACACTACACATGGCTCAAGGCACCAAATCATTAGGAATAGGGATATTCCAAAGGATATATTTAGTGCCTCAAGGGAATAGAAAATGTGCAAGAAGCCTACAAAGTATGGCAATGGCCTTGTTGTATGAGTGTGCAAATTAGTACAAAACAGCCCATGAAAATGTAATTTCAGTGATCCATCAGTGATTGTCTACCAGTTGCACTATTACAATAAAAGGGCTTGTAGCACTGATTTTCAAAGTGGAAAGTTCTGAGGTGTCAATTAAATGCTACAATCTGTTATCAAGAGCATCTGGAAGGTGTATCTACAATTGCTGACTGACCATGGTTGCTGAGATCTACTGTTTCATTGATACCAAAATAACCACTAAGTGCATTGCTGTGGTAAAATGTGTGTTCTGATGGGGCAATCAATGACTACATAATGGCGCAAAAATCAGCCAAAAATGTGGAAAAATGAGTGAGATATAACCATTTTGCTTAATATTAGTATTTTGCTAATTGTAAAGGAACCGCTTAGCGCATTGTAATGATGCAATATCCGTTGGAATGTGGCTTTCAATAGCTACAAAACTGTATCAAAATCATTAAAAATGGTTGCCAAATGGGCAAGATATATGTGGGTGCAATATTGTGGCTAAAAATAGCAAATCTGTAATAGTGCACCAACCACTGAGGGGGTTGTTCTTGTGAAATATGTGTTGGAATCACATTAATATTCCCTACAGAATGGTACCAAAATTATCCAGATATGTGGAGAAATGAGCACAGTACAGCTGAGTGGCACAGTTGCTAAATATAGCCATATCCCATCAACCAGGGCATACAGAGGGGTGTATATGTATGCAGAATAATGCATTTATAGCCTAGAAGAATTGACCCTTTTGATCTCCTGCCAATCCCAAAATTCAAGCATCCTTATTTGGCCTGGAATCTATTTTTAGAACACGGAGATTTCCCTGTATCTCCTGAACCAGTCCGAATTAGACCATGATTTAAAGGCAGGGAATTTTTTCTTGATTTATCACTATTTATCGTGATTTTTCCTGACCGTGGGAATTTAAGGAAATTTTCCATCACTGATGGATGTGACAACCTGTGACCATCTCACCCCACCACAGGTGTCACAAGGTAAGCTCACCAAAATTATGCATGGTATAGCCAGACAAGCTCCTGATGCATCATTGCCTAGGGCCTTGGGCAGTTACCCTTCCTGATGCATGGACCTTAATGGGCAACTACCCATGGTTGAAGACATAGAACAGCAGTAAAGGTTGGACGCCCGGAAGCGTAGCATGCTTCTGGTGACCGGCGAGCTGACGGTAGTCGAGAAGCGACTCTTGGAAGTTGAGCTCGGCCAAGCGAGCAGTGTCGGCGGCAGCGTTGGCTAGTGCAGCGTTCTCCACAACACGACGAGCCGCGTTGTATACATCTAAAGGGGGATTAGAATAATAAAAAGAATAAGAATAAGCACGTACTGGTAGGATCAGCGGCGACAAGGGGCATCAGGCCGTGCGAGACGATATGGCGGCCAATGTCGAACTGAGTTTGGAGCGAGCACGGTTTGCGAGTCTTGCTGCAGTTCTGGCATTTGCCACCGATGGAAATCGGTCCATCACAAGTCTCGAAAAGGCCAGGGTCATTACTGAACTTGCAAGTATGACACTTGACTCCACCCTAAAAAAAGAAGTAAGTAATAGATAATCGAGAAGAAAAACAAAGTGATCTCACAAAGGCATCGATATCGAGGGGCACCATGCCCTCGGTGATTGTTTGGGAGTGGTCAGTGAACTTGACCTGGTATAGATCGCGGTCCCAACTGTAACGAGTAGCCGGAGACTGCTCGCGATCAGGCAACTCGGAGAATCGAGCGTCCTTCTTCGCGCCTTGCAGTTTCCCAGCGCCACCGCGAGGGCGACCCCCACCACGAGCAGGACCACAAGTAGACTGAGGAGGAGGAGGAGGAGGAGGAGGAGGAGGAGAGATCTCCTGCACCTCCTCGTCCTCGTCCTCGCTGAGCGCTTTGGGCAAAGCCGACTTGCTGGTACCAGGGCGTTTGTTCCGGGAAGATGGCATCTCGACGTGTGAGAACCGCTGTTTGGCGGTCACGGTAGAGGAAGCAGCGTGCGATTCAGCGCGCTCAGTTTGAGGAACCGCCGGGGTTTTTTCGGATCTAGTCGAGATGCGGACAGACCGACATTGAGGATGGGGAGCCGAGGTGGACGGTGCCTTCGCGGGAGGTGCGAGAGGTGGGGGCATGACAGAGAGTGGCGCGGGAGAGTCAGACTCATCGTCCGAATTGTAATCTACAAGAGCGTTGCTCGACAGCTGAGCGGACGCCATGGGCGACCCACAATGACTGACAGCTGGAGCAGAGGGAGAGGGCTCCGGCCCGGGAGATGGAGAGTCCAAGATGAGAGTGGTGCGCCGCCGTTTCGGAGGTGGCGACGCTGGTGGTGAAGACGAAGGGAGAGTGGGACGGGAACGTCGGTCGCGGAGCGTCGGGTTCAGGAGCGTCAGTGTCAGGAGCTTCGGTCTCTGGAGCTGGAGACAGTGTGGTGACAGGTGGAATAAGAGATTCCACCTGTTCCGGCTCTTCGGTGAAGCTGCCACGACGAGGTCCTGATTTGATGGGCGAAACGGAACGAGTTGGCGAAGGAGGAGCGCTCCTCAGGATGAGCGGCTGTTGAGGAGCAGAAGTAACAGAAGGCGAAGGCACTGGCATACGAATCTTGAGGACCTTGCCAGTTACCGAACGCTTCTTAGCCATAGGTATAGTCGAATTGGATGGCGCAGAGACTTAAAGAGATATAAATCAGGAAAAGTAGAACATGATAAAGAGACAGACATACCAGAAGGTTGAAAGCCGGAACGCGATACCTCGCGCTGCGACGGGACAGAGGAAGCAGCCTTTGCAGCGGCTGTCGCCTGACTCTTAGAGGCGCGCTCCTGCTCCTCCTGACCATGGAGCGCCTTCTTCAGTCGCTGGTAGATGTCTTCGACATGTTCGTAAGCCCGGCGAATCGCGAAGGTGACAGTGTAAGGAGGCAATGTGTTGAGGATCGGGACGCCGAGGACGCGTCGCACCCACGAGTATTGATGATCCACTGGATGGGTACGTTCGCGAGGATCGTTCACCTATAGTGGCTGGGCTCATGCATGAACCCTGGGCAGTTGCCCAAACCACTTCATGCATCCACATGGGCAACTGCCCAAGACCATCCTGGCCCTATTATGATGCATGAGCTCTGGGCAATTGCCCAACAGCCTTCCTACCCTGTCACAAAGGTCACACACATGCTGATGGCCAACAGTGATGGCAATGATGCCAGAGCTTGGCAAACACCAAAATTCCCACGCTCAGTAAAAACTTCCCAGATTGATAGCCCATCAATGATAATGGACTTTTTTTTTTGACAGCACCCATCAAAACTGATCAGGGGCCCCGGAAATCACCTAATGGCGAGACCTAGGGGGTTCAAAACTTTGGGCAAAAATTCCCACGCTACCTAGGCTCACACTAAAAATACTGAAAAATGCAGAAAAATCAGAAACCTAGGTCAGCATTTTGAACCACTACCAAATTCGGCCTCTAGCAGGCTGTAGGGCGCCTTTTTTAATTCTAAAAATAGATTCAACCCGGAGTTTTTGAATATGAATGTTGGTATTTTTGGACGATTTGGGTACCATTCTGTAGCAAATTTTAACGTGATTACAACGCACATATTGCCGAAGCGGTGCGCTCAGCGGTTCTTTTGCTATTGACAATATAGTGTGCCATCAGAAGCGAGCCACTCACCTGTATCTCACCCATTTCTCCATATTTTCGAACGATCTTGGTACCATTCTGTAGATATTTCAAGGGCGCTTCTGATAGATACTCCATCATCATGGCGCGATAAGCCGATGCTTTGTTATTTATGGAATAGTGATATTTCGCAAAATGCGCCACACAGCCATATCTTGCTCATTTCTTTGAATTTCCGGACGCTTCAGGTACCCTCTGGTAGCTATAATCAATGTGATTCCAGCGCATATTTCATCATCACGGAGCGCTACGCCGTTGCTTTGATATTAAGCAAACAGTGATATATAATAAAAGTGAGCCACTCACCCTGTATCTTGCCCAATTCTTTATATATTCGGACGCTTGTGGTGCCATCTTGTAGCTAGTTTTCACCCAATTTCAACGCATATTTTACCCTGGAATTGCACCAAGTGGTTGCTGTGCTATTGACTAAATGGCTCACAGTAGAAAAACACATCAAGTAGGAATTGCATAACCTATAGTCAATGCTTTGGGAC
Organism: Psilocybe cf. subviscida; assembly: GCA_013368295.1. Lineage (NCBI taxonomy): Eukaryota > Fungi > Basidiomycota > Agaricomycetes > Agaricales > Agrocybaceae > Psilocybe > Psilocybe cf. subviscida. The sequence continues at coordinate 7,021,936 of JAACJJ010000028.1, read as the reverse complement.
GCTCTTTGTACCTACTTGTAGCGCTTAATGAGGGGATTCCAACGTACCTATCAGTATATCACCGCGTCAAGTCTACGCTTCAGAATCATCAAAACAGTGAATGCTGACTCATGCAGCACTAATTTGGCATTTGTATGGGCTATACTCAACCAACTTGTGCGCTATTGGACCGATCTTGTAGCTATCGGCTGTATGCTCCTAACGCATATCTCACATTTTCACAGCATTGAGTCTACCGTGTGCAATTTCAGATATAGTGGTTTGCCCATACTGTACCCAAGAGGCTCATTTAGGCAGCACAAAATGTGATGCCCATGAAGCAGGCAGTGTTCAATTGTACCTTCATCATCCATCATACATTCATATATGATGTAATGATTTTTATAAACTTAGTACTATGTAGTTTGGACTAATGTAGTAGACAGTCAGTTGATAGTGCTCACAATTATCTATCACTTTGAGCACTGCTCTGATATTCTGTCCTTCTTGTACTGACTGATCCACCACATTCAGGGAGCTATGATTTTATCAAACACTCACATCAAACTGAATTGCAATTGGTTAGTGGTCAATGACATACATGGATGAGAGTCAGAGGCCCTTGACATGCTTCATCAACATGCTGCAGGCCTGACCTACTGCTGCTATAGCTGAGCAACATGACATAACCGGAATTTCTGAGAATATAGAGGGGGAGTACCCCCAGACTATATGTCAACACTCAGTGAATTATACCACCGCTCAACACCAACCTGTGCTACCTGTACTCATATATGTATTGTCTACTATGGACAAATTCTGAAATGCTCATAAGTATTCTGATACATCTAGTTTACAGCTGCTATAAAGCTATAGTTCCAATAACCTGAATCTGATAACAGAAGGGTATAAGGTTGTCAATAGTAATGGACCAGACTATATGGTAGTCTACACTGTGATGGACAAATGCTGTTAGGATAATGGGGCTAAAACAGGGTACATCAACTGATTATGAGATTCTGAAGTGTATACTAGGCGCCTTAAAAATGTAAAATATGCGTCAGAAGCGTGCAGATGACAGCTACAAACTTGTTCCAATAGTGCACAAGTTGGTTGAGTATAGCCCATACAAATGCCAAATTAGTGCTGCATGAGTCAGCATTCACTGTTTTGATGATTCTGAAGCGTAGACTTGACGCGGTGATATACTGATAGGTACGTTGGAATCCCCTCATTAAGCGCTACAAGTAGGTACAAAGAGCGTCCCAAAGCATTGACTATAGGTTATGCAATTCCTACTTGATGTGTTTTTCTACTGTGAGCCATTTAGTCAATAGCACAGCAACCACTTGGTGCAATTCCAGGGTAAAATATGCGTTGAAATTGGGTGAAAACTAGCTACAAGATGGCACCACAAGCGTCCGAATATATAAAGAATTGGGCAAGATACAGGGTGAGTGGCTCACTTTTATTATATATCACTGTTTGCTTAATATCAAAGCAACGGCGTAGCGCTCCGTGATGATGAAATATGCGCTGGAATCACATTGATTATAGCTACCAGAGGGTACCTGAAGCGTCCGGAAATTCAAAGAAATGAGCAAGATATGGCTGTGTGGCGCATTTTGCGAAATATCACTATTCCATAAATAACAAAGCATCGGCTTATCGCGCCATGATGATGGAGTATCTATCAGAAGCGCCCTTGAAATATCTACAGAATGGTACCAAGATCGTTCGAAAATATGGAGAAATGGGTGAGATACAGGTGAGTGGCTCGCTTCTGATGGCACACTATATTGTCAATAGCAAAAGAACCGCTGAGCGCACCGCTTCGGCAATATGTGCGTTGTAATCACGTTAAAATTTGCTACAGAATGGTACCCAAATCGTCCAAAAATACCAACATTCATATTCAAAAACTCCGGGTTGAATCTATTTTTAGAATTAAAAAAGGCGCCCTACAGCCTGCTAGAGGCCGAATTTGGTAGTGGTTCAAAATGCTGACCTAGGTTTCTGATTTTTCTGCATTTTTCAGTATTTTTAGTGTGAGCCTAGGTAGCGTGGGAATTTTTGCCCAAAGTTTTGAACCCCCTAGGTCTCGCCATTAGGTGATTTCCGGGGCCCCTGATCAGTTTTGATGGGTGCTGTCAAAAAAAAAAGTCCATTATCATTGATGGGCTATCAATCTGGGAAGTTTTTACTGAGCGTGGGAATTTTGGTGTTTGCCAAGCTCTGGCATCATTGCCATCACTGTTGGCCATCAGCATGTGTGTGACCTTTGTGACAGGGTAGGAAGGCTGTTGGGCAATTGCCCAGAGCTCATGCATCATAATAGGGCCAGGATGGTCTTGGGCAGTTGCCCATGTGGATGCATGAAGTGGTTTGGGCAACTGCCCAGGCTCAAGCATAATTCCAGCAGCATGAGTTGGATCGTTTTCGGCAAAGGGTGGGACGTAGGTGAAGGTGAAAGACTAGCACAAAGGTTAAAGGAGCATGATAAAGAAGAAAGAGAGAATCATACCGGATCCAAAGGCTCCGAGCCCAGATCAATAAACCAGTGGTCGTTCTCTCTCCCGAGGTGGAAGTGCGGACGACATTTGAGGCAAGAAACGAGGCGCGAGGCCGATACGCACATGCGCAACACGAGCGGGTCGTCGAGCATAGCAGTAGGGTCGCGATTGAGGTGTCGAACCTTAAGGGAGGTGTTGGAGAAGAGAGAGACTTGAAAATAGGAAAGAGGCGTACCAGGAAATCGAAGAACGCCCTCAAGTACGTGTGCGCCGCCGCGTCTTCAAGCCAACTCATCTTGTCGGTGTCGATGGTAGGGGCGGAGACGTCCTCGAAGAGACATTGAAGCGGGATGCCGTAGTAGAGGAGGGCAGCGTAGTGCCCGGAGTAGGGATTGGAAGCGGGTGGCTCGACGGAGTACGGGAGGTTCAGTGGTCCGTTCCAGACAGCGAGGGCGCGAGTGAAGAGCATGGTGGTAAGAGAAGAAAGGAATGAGGACGGGAGAAAGTGCAATTACGCGTCCTTTTGTACCTGCTCAGGATCCGTGAGTAAAGTTGAGCTCGCGATCGAGCCCAACGAGCTCCATGTCTTCGCGTAGTGCGATGGAAAAGCAACGAACGACGACAGAAAGAAAGCTAAATGGATAGGCGCTCGTCTTTAGATGCGATCCACAATTAACTGGAAGCGGCCGGTGGCTGTATCTGCGAGATCACCGGAGTCCCAGAATAGTATTATTTGAAACTCCGACGAAATCAGCGTCGCAGGTGAAATATGCTCATAGATGGTGTTTTACATTGGGGTTCCTTGACTGAGGACGGTCGAATTCTTGTTTGGGGGGAGTTGATACGCCTGGCATGAGAATACGCGTGTAATATCCTCTGTAGCAGTGTTTTAACTACTTCGTGAACCCAAAATATAAGGAACCTGCACTACACTAGGACTCCCGACGAGGAGTATTAAGACTGTATGAAACAGTGAAACATATAAAATTTGACGAGCCAAACGCGACAATAGTGGCCAATCTCACCTTGGATGGGGTGTGTTGGCAAGCCGGGGGCAGTAGCACCGGGCTCTATGGTCGATTCAACACTCGAGCACGCTACTACACACCTTTTCAGGTGCTCTACAGTAATACTAAACCGGTGGATGTGCAAATTATGGATAAAATTCGACATGTCTGCTTTGAGAAGTGGAATATTAGAGCTACACTACGAAGGATGAATGTCGCGAAGCAGAAAAACGCTTAAATCTAAATATAGGAAGGATCGACAGTGGCTGTACGTGGCCATCACCAGTTCCAGCGCTAATCACAGCTAACTCCGAATGGGCATCTAAGGGTTTAGATACCTTCGTGAATCACTATTGAGCGCTCTCTTATCCAAGGGGATACTTCGCGAGTACCCATACAGTGTCTCCGAGCGCGGAGTATCAGTAAGACAATAGAAATGAGCGATAACAGAGTCGAGATTCGGGTCGTTTGTGAATTGTTGTCTGTGTTTTGATTGTGTTTAGTTCGTGTTCAGTAACAGACCTTTCATCGGGCACCTCATTGCTTATATTTAATCTCTCTTTCATGGAACGAGCGCACTTGTTCTGGGCCATCTGATTCCGGACTCTAAAATTCCATCATTAGCACCTCTGTCATGATTTTTAGATAGGCTAATACCATCATACACAGGACATATGAAAAGTACACATGGAGGGTGCGTTCAGAAAACCCACCACACTTTTTGGTTTCAACTCAGGTATTTAGATTGGAATCTCTCAGATGTCCCACACAGATTATAGCAAGTAAACATAGTACATGTTGAGGCAAATATATAGTTTTAATATCTGAACCCTACTGAACGTAAGAGAAAGATAAGATAGAAACACATTACAAGAAAGCAGAGTGAGAATGCGAGAATATGGTGGTAACAAGGTAGCAAGAGTATCAAAATTATAAGTAACACAAGCGACAATTAGCGACCTGGGCGAATGTGAAGATAAGAGCGAGCACGCGAGGAACCAGCGACCGGAACGCTGGACCTAGAAGCTGAGGAGTCGGCGCCGCCATAGCTGTGTCCACGAAGGTGTTCGAGTTTCTTCTCCACACGAACTGCATCCAATGACAAAATGTTGTTGAGTGGTCCGATGGAGCTGTAAGTCGAAGACCAGACACCAGGGAGCGTTGTGTGTCTCTGGTGACCGGCAAGCTGTTGAAGATCGAGTAGAGACTCGTAGAAAGTTGCCGCAGCCAAGCGTGCAGCATCGGCAGTAGAGTTGGCAAGCGCAGCTTTCTCGATGACGCAACGAGCAGTGTTGTAAACGTCTAAATTTTAAAATTAGATTACAAAGGAGATATAGATTTGAATAAGAAACTTACTAGTTGGGTCTGCAGCAGCAATAGGCGTCATCCCATGCGCTACAAGCTGGTACCCGATGTCAAAGGGAATCTGTAGAGAACAGGGCAAATCCCTGTCGCTACAATTCTGACACTTGCCGCCAATATCGGTAGGGCCGTTACAGGTGTCGGATATTGCTGAATCGTCGCTGAACTTGCAGGAATGACACACAACAGAATCCTATTGTGAAAGCAGAAATAAGTAATAAAATGGAGGGCGAAATTTTGAAAGGAACGCACAAAAGATCTGATGTCGAGCGGGACCATGCCATCGTAGATTGTCTGGGAGTGTGAGGAGAATTTAATCTCATACATGTCACGGTCCCAATCGTGGTGGTTGGCCGTAGACTCGTGGTTGGAAGACTCGGGGATACGACGTTTGGAGAGTCGAGCGGACTGGGAAGAAGTCGAGTTGCTATCAGTCTTGTACCTAGCGGGCGGCACCAGGACAAAAGCTTTGTTGACAGGAATGAGTGGAGCGGAGGCTCGGGGCTCTCTGGCTAGCTTTAACAGGCCAGCACTCTCCGAAGAAACGGCCGAAGGTTGGAGCTGATTGGCCGGCACCGTCAGCCGCCGCCGCTTAGGTGGTGGAGTGTTAGAAAGAGCAGGCAGAGATGTATGAGGACGAGTTGACATGAGTTCCGGACGAGTTGGAGTACGCCCAGGTGCCTTCTGCGGTGTCGCAGCAGGTTCGACTGCAGGCAGCAAAGAAAAGGGAGCTAAAAACAAATTAAGATAAGATAACCCACGGAAAGTATTAACAAATACAAACTGGGGGAGTCAGAACTACGTCGGCGCCCAGGGGAAGATTGTGGAGAGGGAGAGACAGCTGATAAATAAAGAAAACCATGTTAATGAAATCAGAAACAAGCAGCAGACACTTACAAGGGGAGGTATGAAGACAGGGCGAAGGTAGACTATCTTTAACACCATACAATTGAACAGTAGACTCAAAGAAGGGGGCAATCTCGGCCCAGTCTTCGGCGTTTTGCCGGCTGAGCTGGGCATCGAGCCGTTCAGCAAATAGAGGTGACACCTTCATGGTTGGTTGGAGGCAGACGACAAGAATCCGACGGTCCCAATGATAGCCCGTATCGAAAGGAGCGCGCACTTGGGGATATTCGTCCTCAACCAAAATAGGCACATAATAAAAGTGCTGAATCGGAATATTAATTCTGGAAGTCTTAGAAAGTCAAGCAAAGACGAACGTACCTGGGCTAAATCGGGATCGTCCAGCTCTAAGTACCATACTTCACACTGATGGGGCAGAGCGAAATCGGTGTGATCCCTGAGAGCTTCGGCAATGCGACTCGCTGACACGCACAGGCGGAGGACCAGGCAATCGTCCAGAGTGCCTCTTGGATCATCCATCACGTATCCGGTCTAGTAATAATCAAGGAGTAAGGGTTAAGCAGGAAGGCATAAGAGTGAAATTTACCAGATGCCTGAAGAAGGAGTCAATGTAGCTGCGCACAGTAGCATCATGCAACCACAAGAAGCGCTCGGGAGCGTAGGGGAGCGCGCTGATGTCACAGAAAACCTGCAAGAGCGGGAGCGTAAAATAAAGTAGCGAAGCGTAATGGCCACTATATGGATTTTCGCTGGGGGGTGGATCGAGTGGGTACTGCAACACGGTAGTAAGCGCGGCTGTGGGTAAATCCAAGCGAGCCTGCACCGCTCTTACTGGGGATGGCAAAGAGTCACGAACCCGTCGACGGTCAGGAGGTGGAATAAGGATTGTCGGAGATGAGACCATGGGAGGAAGCGTAGCGATTTTAGAAATCAGCGATTCCTGAGGAAGAGCTGGCTGTGGGGATGCACTCTTTGGGGTGCAGGCACCGGATGGCGGCGGAAGAGGTGGTAAAAGAGATGAGTCGCTCTTGCGAAATAATGGCACAATAGAGCCACCTGCATCGAGTGAACCGGTATTTGAGTTTTTGGGTATGGGGCGCTTCGATGTTGCACGCAGACAAGTAGCTATAAAAAAACAGAGAGCAGTAAGCAAAATAGGAAAGGCAACGAAAGTATAGAATAGATAGTTACCAGGTGTGTCGGAGCTGAGATGAGACGCCGCGCGCGAGGCCGGGCGCTGAGGTGGGACGATGTCCACCTGGGTAGTCAGTTCACTAGTAGTGGCTATGTGAAGACATCAACCATGGGTAGTTGCCCATTGAGGTCCATGCATCAGGAAGGGTAACTGCCCAAGGCCCTAGGCAATGATGCATCAGGAGCTCGTCTGGCTATACCATGCATAATTTTGGTGAGCTTACCTTGTGACACCTGTGGTGGGGTGAGATGGTCACAGGTTGTCACATCCATCAGTGATGGAAAATTTTCTTAAATTCCCACGGTCAGGAAAAATCACGATAAATAGTGATAAATCAAGAAAAAATTACCTGCCTTTAAATCATGGTCTAATTCGGACTGGTTCACGAGATACAGGGAAATCTCCGTGTTCTAAAAATAGATTCCAGGCCAAATAAGGATGCTTGAATTTTGGGATTGGCAGGGGATCAAAAGGGTCAATTATTCTAGGCTATAAATGCATTATTCTGTGTACATATACACCCCTCTGTATGCCCTGGTTGATGGGATATGGCTATATTTAGCGGCTGTGCCACTCAGCTGTACTGTGCTCATTTCTCCACATATCTGAATGATTTTGGTACCATTCTGTAGGGAATTTTAATGTGATTCCAACACATATCTCACAAGAACAATCCCCTCAGTGGTTGGTGCGTTATTACAGATTTGCTATTTTTAGCCACAATATTGCACCCACATATATCTTGCCCATTTGGCAACCCTTTTTAATGATTTTGGTACCATTTTGTAGCTATTGAAAGCCACATTCCAACGGATATTGCATCATTACAATGCGCTAAGCGGTTCCTTTACAATTAGCAAAATACTAATATTAAGCAAAATGGTCATATCTCACTCATTTTTCCATATTTTTGGCTGATTTTTGCGCCATTATGTAGTCATTGATTGCCCTATCAGAACACACATTTTACCACAGCAATGCGCTTAGTGGTTATTTTGGTATCAATGAAACAGTCGATCTCAGCAACCATGGTCAGTCAGCAATTGTAAATACACCTTCCAGATGCTCTTGATAACAGATTGTAGCATTTAATTGACACCTCAGAACTTTCCACTTTGAAAATCAGTGCTACAAGCCCTTTTATTGTAATAGTGCAACTGGTAGACAATTACTGATGGATCACTGAAATTACATTTTCATGGGCTGTTTTGTACTAATTTGCACACTCATACAACATGGCCATTGCCATAATTTGTAGGCTTCTTGCACATTTTCTATCCCCCTGAGGCACTAAATATATCCTTTGGAATATCCCTATTCCTAATGATTTGGTGCCTTGAGCCATGTGTAGTGTCCTACTCAGTGCTGTGTTGTTTATTTCATGGAATTATAAATGGTAATGGACTTTATAAGTTTGTCCCATTCTAACACTTGGCCATATACTAATCCATAAAGATCACTGCAGGCAGGCTGTGAGATATTGGACTACTGAGTCTCAGTCTATATCCTGCAATTGATAAGTGATCTTATAAGCTTATGACATCATATTTGATGTATTGTCTCTATATAGCTAATATCTGACACCAATTCCCTAAAGTGGATAGTAAGTGATAGTATCATATAGATCATCCTTGAATACATTAGAGTGAGTGTTCTTATGAAGAATAATTGTTATGTTGAGGCTGGTAATATTATCCAGACCAAATCTGGATATACATATTACTTGGCAGCATTCACCCAACTGAGAGTTGTCCAAATGTATGGTATGTTCAAAACACATATCCTATATATTTCTGCCTCTCACCCCAACTAGTGGCCACTCTACTAGCTTCAGATGCATACAATATCAACTTATTATAAGTAAAAACATTTTGCAGAATAGCATGCATCTGTAGAACAACCATTGACAGGCATTATAGTGGCTCTAGTGCTAAACATATCCAATCACTATTTTTATAGATTACTAGCTGATATGTAAGATTTCACAGGATACTCTGAGGAGATTAAATATTTGTTACAAAGATTAAAACACAGATAAACACTGGGGCTAAGAGAAAGCAGATCTGTGTGGTAGAGCTGATACAATTTGCAATTTGGCTGACACCTACAGATTTTGTATATTCCAATTCAGAGACTGGGGACTAGTAAGAGTAAAATAGAAATGTTTAGGTGGGATGTTTGAGGGCTGCATGTACATACACAGATCATTTCATAGTGATACAAAGATGGTACACAATTGCTGACTGACCATGGTTGCTGAGATCGACTGTTTCATTGATACCAAAATAACCACTAAGCACATTGCTGTGGTAAAATGTGTGTTCTGATAGGGCAATCAATGACTACATAATGGCGCAAAAATCAGCCAAAAATATGGAAAAATGAGTGAGATATGACCATTTTGCTTAATATTAGTATTTTGCTAATTGTAAAGGAACCGCTTAGCGCATTGTAATGATGCAATATCCGTTGGAATGTGGCTTTCAATAGCTACAAAATGGTACCAAAATCATTAAAAAGGGTTGCCAAATGGGCAAGATATATGTGGGTGCAATATTGTGGCTAAAAATAGCAAATCTGTAATAACGCACCAACCACTGAGGGGATTGTTCTTGTGAGATATGTGTTGGAATCACATTAAAATTCCCTACAGAATGGTACCAAAATCATTCAGATATGTGGAGAAATGAGCACAGTACAGCTGAGTGGCACAGCCGCTAAATATAGCCATATCCCATCAACCAGGGCATACAGAGGGGTGTATATGTACACAGAATAATGCATTTATAGCCTAGAATAATTGACCCTTTTGATCCCCTGCCAATCCCAAAATTCAAGCATCCTTATTTGGCCTGGAATCTATTTTTAGAACACGGAGATTTCCCTGTATCTCGTGAACCAGTCCGAATTAGACCATGATTTAAAGGCAGGTAATTTTTTCTTGATTTATCACTATTTATCGTGATTTTTCCTGACCGTGGGAATTTAAGAAAATTTTCCATCACTGATGGATGTGACAACCTGTGACCATCTCACCCCACCACAGGTGTCACAAGGTAAGCTCACCAAAATTATGCATGGTATAGCCAGACGAGCTCCTGATGCATCATTGCCTAGGGCCTTGGGCAGTTACCCTTCCTGATGCATGGACCTCAATGGGCAACTACCCATGGTTGAAGACATAGAACAGCAGTAAAGGTTGGTCAGTTGTCGCTGGTCCTCGGCGTGGGTCCTTTGGTCTTCTTCTAGGCCATCGTGTTGACGTTCTACATTAAGCTCGTCCCAGACACGATCGATGGCCTGCTTGACGACAGAAGGACAATCGGTATTGGAAAAAGGAATCTTGAGGATGCGTCGATCCCAACGGTAAATGAGATTGACTGGGTCAACGCGTCGTCGGGGGTAGTTCTCATCCTCCCGGAAGGGTTGAAACAATAAGTTCTATGAAAAGTTAGCCAGCGGGATGCAAAAGAAAAACAAGTAAAGAGGCAAACGCACCCAAGAAAGCTTGCGGTCAGGTTCGAGGCTAAGCCACCACATCCGGGCGCTAGTTCCGATGCGAGCCTTTCGGTCCAAGCGTAAGACGTGAGTGATAAGGGAGGCGGATACGCAGAGTCTCAGGAAGAAACTGTCATCGCAAGAAGCGGTGGGGTCGTTGGCGAGGTGCGCAGCCTGGTAGAGATGAGGGCATGAGAAGGCAACAAGTAAAGAGTAAGAGAGACATACCATGTGGTCGAAGAAAGAGCGTATGTACATGTGTATCTCAGCATCATCACGCCAGTCTGCAGTCTCGCGGTTGAAGTCGTCAGCACGAACATCCCAGAAGACGCGCTCGAGAGGAATACAGAAGTAAAGGAGAGCGGAATAGTAGCCGCGGTATGGATTGGTGCGTGAAGGTGTGACAGGATGATGAAGTTGAGGATTGGGGTTGGCCTTGAGGGCCGTGGTAGTGAACATGGTAGGAGAGCGAAAGAAGGAGTGGGGCCGAAAGGGAAAGATTGGCGTCCTTATAAGCCCGCATAGGATCAATAAGCAAGTTGGGCCCGAGAACGACCCCAATGAGCCTCATGCCATCGCGTAGAGCGACAGAAAGTCAACGAACGATGACAGAAAGAAAGTTAAATGGATAGGCGCTCGTCCTAGATGCAATTAGTAATCTACGGGAAACAGCCAATGGCAGTGTCTGCGAGATCAGCGGAGTCCGGGTTGAGTATTTGAATATTGATCGCATTTCGGACGCGCGCCTATCCAACTAACTTCTTTCTGTTGTCATTCGTTGCCCTTCCATCGCTCTCCGCGAAAGCATGAGGCTCGTTGGGCTCGATCGTGAACTACGGACTCCGAGTCAGTACAAAAGGACGCGTAATCATGTCTCTTTACGCCCCATTCTTCCATGCTGTTCACCAATGCTCTTTGTAACGCGGGCCACATCCAACTTCGCTACCCACGCGACCCGCCTTCTTTCAACCCAGTCGTTGGCCACTACGCGACACTCCTCTATTACAGCATCCCACTCAAGCGCGTTTTTAAAGACGTTCAGGTTCAAAAATTTGTTCCTGAAGAGGTCGGTTGGCTTGACGACGCCGAGGTGCATACCTCAGCGCATTCTTTGATTGCTTAGTGCGTACTTTCTGTTCTGTTTTCTCCTTTTTCCACTTCAACTTATAGGTTAGGCCATTCATCTTGATGGCGACCCCACCGCGGTGCTCGACGACCCGTTGATTCTTCAACTTGCTGTCTCCGCTTCTCGTATAGTTTCTGGCCTTATCACGCAACTGTATCTCCAACTTGGAGAAGTTCACTGCGCCTGGTTTATTAACCTTGGGTCTGAGCCCCTGGAACCAGTAAGCCTGCGGTCTTTATCCATTCTCGTTCTTGTCTCTAAACGTCACCCCGTAGCGCCACACATTTACGCCGCATCCTTCCACCAATCCCGCGTACGACCCTCGCACTCGATGTACCTTGGTTAACTTTAATTATACCTGGACCAAGCGGATCCTCGACATTGCCATCCTCAATCGTGATTGCCCAGCAGCCGTCGCCCTCAACCTCCAGCGCGCGCACCGACTCTTTGAAGTTCAACAGATGGAACAACAGAACGAAGTGACGGCGTCGGATAAATGAGTTCTTCAGAAGCAGCCGACCATGCAGACAGAGGTCGCGTTGACCTATCGCAAGATTTCGCGCCCAGAGGCTCAAACCGGCGCCTACGTTCCTGGTAACTATTTATCTGTCTTTTTTCTTCTTCTTTACTCTCTATATTCATTGTTCAATCTAATATTTTAGCTACCGCCCTCCTTGGTCATCGAAGCGCGCGACTACCAAACACTTGAAGACTGGCCCTCTCAGTACAGTTCAAACTGAGAAGGTGTCCACCGCGGCTGGTACCTGTGCTGAGAGAGTTACTAGTTCAAACTCAGCGAAGGAGTCCCTGTTCTTGCCGACTGACTCTCCTCCTTCATCTTCCCCGCCCACTCCGTCACCTATTCTCTCAGAGAGTTGTGTCTCCCCGGCCACCAAGCAGGCGGATCAAGCACCAATACCCACTGCCGCGCTCTTGCCCGCAAACTTTTCCCCGCTCACAACTCAGGCGAGTCTGTCACAGACCCCTCCCAATCGCAGGTCTGTTCCACAGCCAGCGCCCATCCAAGAGTCTCCGATTCTTAATGCCGCAACGCTGTCTGCCAGCAAACCAACACCGGAGGTGGAGGAGACGCGCCGCCTTCGCCGGCCTCGCCCCTCTCTACCATCGACGTCTCCTCCTGATACTCCCACTCCAAAGCGCCAACGGACTTCATTCGGTCCTGAATCGCTTCCCGGAGAGCCAGAGTTAAGCCTGCCCACTCCTCTGGACCAACGAAGACGCTATCTGACAATTCTCGTCGGCATGGCTTCACATCTGGCAACAAGGGCCGTGTGGCGCTCCATCCCTCCGCGCCTGTCAAGCCTATTGATTTGTCTGGTTCTCCCCTTCTCAGTCCAGTCAAGAAGGTGCAGGTTGATCAACCTCCCAAGTCCTTGCAGCATCGATCCGCCCGAATCTCCGAGAAACGACTGATTGTGCCTCTTCCTGATCACGCCTCGTCTCACGTTAAATCCAGTGCAGTCAACACCAAAAACCCCTCTCCCAATATTGCTAATAGCTATGCCCCTTGAGGATTCCGTTTCCTCCAAGACACCCGCTGCCGCCAACGATGAAGACGAGGAGGCCAGCGTGGAGGAGATCACCGAGGAGGACTCTGCGAAGGAAGACAGCAAGAAGGATACTCTGATCGTCGCAGTCGTGGCCATGGCGGTCGTCTTTGTGGAGGCGCTGGTAAACTTCGCGGCGCTAGCAAGGACACTCGGTTCAGTGAGTCACCTGAACGCAAGCAGTCCCCCGCCAGCCGCTATTCTTTCCATCGCGACCTTTATGCTACCCTACGGTGTATGAGAACCGCCAGGCCGAAATATAAATAGCTGTCCTGATGATGCTCGCTACCGTGCTCGCCTATCAGTATGAATCCTTGGCAAAGATCTTCGGCATGCTCGGTGCCGTGCCACTCGTACAATATGTAAATATTTAGAGTGACAGATACAGCGTCCATTTATCCGGATGACATCAAATCCAATGAATGTTTAACATGAGTTAATGTAAACCCTACAACCTCACCGCATTGTTAGGCACACAAGTACATGTGCGCTCAAAGATTTTTGATTTTGGTTTATGAGAACCTTGTGTGGATATCATTGATTACAGATCACTCTAGGTACCCAGTTTTCTGACCTTCGTTGCTCTATCGCGCCCTCATGCAATGGAGGTGAGACTGTCCAATCAATAGTTAAAAGGCAGCAATCAGAATACGGATGAGAAAATTATTGTTGCAATTTAAATGTCATTAAGACCAAATTCAGAGCGGTTGAATACCTCCCGCGTGAACAGCTTTGTTTCTTGTGCGCCTAGCTGACAGTAACGATGCAGGTCACTTTATTTTGTATATATGTTGTCAGGAGCAACTGAGCAAGCAAGATGCTGATTTATTGCTTATGATGATGTTTTTATGATGATGGTAGACATCTTCGTGACTAAGTGATCAGATTACCATTACCCATATCATGAAGTCTTGCACCTGGAGCAAGGAGGAACCCCATGGAAAAGCGATACCAGTGTCAAATGATGTGCATGTTGCTATATTGACACGCCCTGTGTTCGCTTTCCAAGCAGCTTAAAGTCATTTCGGTGTACCATGGTGCTGCCACAAGGAAAGCAATGGTGAATGCGGCCCAATTGCTATGGGAGGCAACATATGTTAAGTATTCATTGTATTTGATGCATGTTTCGGGCTTCGACAATGAGGGTAAATGGACATTCCTCTAGTATGTGTCACTCTAAAAATCTACATATTGTGCAAGTGGCAATGCGCCGAGCATGCCAAAGGTCTTTGCCAAGGATTCAAACTGATAGGCGAGCATGCCAGTAGCAAGCATCATCAAGAGAACCATTTTTATTTCAGCCTGGCGGTTCTTGTACACTGTACTACCCAAATCTCTTTACCTTTGCAGACCATTTGCAGAAGTATGGTCCCTCTTGACATCAATCAATTTGTAGGTCCATTTTCTTTTTTTCTCATTTGATTATTAACTTTATGTTAGGAGGGTGTCATCTGCCGCACATGTCATACCAGTAACACCCCCACTATTTTTTATTCCTGCCGCGGTCCTGTCAATATTGGAGGCAAATGCCAAAACTGTAAGAAGAAGGGCAAAGTCTGCTCATTGCAGACCCCTTATGATATTGGCCATCACATCATATCACGCAGGTTACTGCCTTTTGTTGCTGCTGATCCTGCCAGCAATTACATTATTCCCTCCATCTGTTTTATATATTGACATTTATTTCTAGACATCTATGCTGCCGCTTGTCGTGTTGTTGAGGCTGCTGCAGCCTGCTCTAGCAAGTGCCACTGCTGATGCCACTCGTATGGCCTGCGCAACTTTTTACAAGTTGCTCCTTGACTATCAGCAGCTTCCTGCACACCAGGAGCATTCCACCATGGCCCGGACTTTGACATATAGTTTGGTGAAACCACTCAACAACATCATCACATTGGACACAGCTTGCATAGAGAAGTGGGTCAAACACCTTCAGGGGCACCGCTACAGCAGGCCTGATGCTCCAGCTGACACATCTTGTGTTTGTCATGAGATTGGTGCTTGTCCTCCTTGCTAATCTTTGGATTGAATATTTTTTTGTTCCCTTGCTTTTCATCACATGTTTCCTTGCTGCATCATATCACTTTCTTACTTTGTACTTTCATCTTGTCTTTCAAATCACTAAAAGTATATAGCTATCTCCAGATGTATAAATTTTCCTTGCTGTGATTCTGGCATGGATTCCATTAAGTAAATCTGGGTGAAATCCATGGTATACATCTTTAAGACCTTGATAAATAAACAAAAATACTGATTCTTGATGAAATTTGGTAAAGATTTCTAACTCCAAGCAGTTGAGAGTGCTACTTTCATGCATCGAAGTCGGACCTTGCCTATGAATAGTAGGGAATCAATGCTTGAGCTCCTCTATTGATGCCTGGGCCTACCAGTCACACTCAGACTTTTGTTTATGATGCATCAGTCAGATTTCTATATTACAGGGAACTGCAGTGCACATGCCCTCCTGTGCTGTGAGTGCCTTATAATATGTGCCACCCATGCGTGTTTCCAATAATTGGCATCTTTCATGCACATTTCTACTAATCTGCACTGCATGCCATGGCAGCCATTACCTGCACTCCTGCCAGTTGTGTGGGCCAGCAATGCATGATGTGTTGATGGCATCAAATTATTGATGTTGCCATAGATAACTGCTGGAAAAAACATGTAAATTGTATACAAAAGAAGATGTTGAAGGTTAAGAGCTTAGGTATTTCACAGTAAGCTCAGACAGATAGACACCTTAATTACTCCAATAAGTCTGTAAGGCCAACCCTCTGAGCCAGTGAGCCCACTACCTCAATCACACATTTTACCATACTCACAGAATTGCTACAAGTTGTGTACCAATTGCAATATTACTCTATTGACGGATCAAGCTCAGGGCTTTTGGCTTTCAGCACTTCATCTCTCTTCACTTTTGAAGTGATTCATGGGATGAATATGATTCCTAATTGTTTCTTAAATCATCAAGTGTACAATCTGAGCACAAGCTCAATTGGGGGAACAAGCCCCCTCACTTGTGGCATAGAGCAAGAGAGCAATTACAGCTGAGTATGCATGGGGATCCACTACAGCAAAACCATGCTATTGATAAAGATGGGCATGGCAAGCAACATGAATATAGGAGCAGAGAAGATGGAAGCTAGGGCAATATAACAAAGTCATTGATGAATTAGGTGCAACCCATATATGTCCCATCAATTATAGATGAATTTGATGCAGCCACAATCCAGTCATGTATCTTGTTGAGGCCATCAACCAGCTTCTGCTTCTCAGAGAAGCTGGCCTGGCTTCTTGACACCAAAGACATCCTTACACTTGAACTTGTGCCACTCAAATTTTGCCCTACTACCTAATCTAACTTGATTGGGCTAAATTGCCTTCACACACTCTTACTGAATGTAACTGTCCAAACCTTATACTGGCAACCAGCTTATCTTACAACATTGCCATCAGTTTGATCCAGTTATTACCATTAGTCACATTGTTCATTTATATAAATTCAATAATCATACACTCTTTCCCATATGTGGTGGTCTGTGGATAAAACTTGCTCTCCTTGAACTTTGAAGGTCAAATAAGCTGTACATATTTTTCAAACCAGAGTCACTTGTTCTATTTAAGCACCTCTATATCAACTCCATATATAGATTTGTATACAGCACATCCATTCTAACCACATATGTAAACCTCAAGGACAGAGCCTTATAATTAAAAACACACATTCTAATCTGTTTGTCTTGATAACAGATAGTATATTTAGCACATAAGAATTGGTACATAAGCATGTAGGCAGAGTCAAGCCTTTATAAGAAGTGGGTTCCCATAAAAACACTTCAACCATCTATCTTTGTAACCACTGACATCTACACCTCAGAACAACAAACACACAGTCATTTGAATATGGCCCTCTTGACTTTGGCAATCTTATTAACCTATATATGCCTGTCTTTCAGAAACACATGCCTGCACTCTAATCCTACTGTGCAACCTAGTGAGCTACTCACTTCTAACAATACTGATAGGTCTGAGTTTAGCATAATGCTATATCATTCTCAAATTATTTGTACATGCTATGACCAGCATCAATTCTTCTATGCAACATATAACCCACTGCTTCATGCAGAGTATAACCCACTGCTTCATGCAGAGTATAACCCACTGCTTCATGCAGAGTATAACATGCCAACCAAAAGGCATAAGACTCAGCACATTCCCATGCTCTATTATGTCTCCCCAAGTGAAAGTAGCAGCCAGTATTGGGATCCATACAAAAGATTGACAATGCATTCAACTTTACAACTTAGCTTATACTATCGTGTCAGAGCAATCATATGGCATATTTATAAGCAGCTTTGGAGAAATCAGATACCCAGGCACACTTTCTTAATAGCTGGATATCATCACAAGGGGTCCTATAGACAATGTGCACATGATTGGAAAATTAGGTTTAGATTCAGGTACCAGCAAGTAGCCTTGGAAATTTTATTGGTAATGAGGAAACACATATATTGCAATAATCATAATAACAGAAAATCTATACAAGATAATGATATTCACAAGGGAGGGCGTGCAGCCATCCTTCGTGCAACAGGTCAAGAAATAAACAGGCATATTATTTGGCCCCAGAACAGTGTACAGAACAGTAACACAGAATTCACCTTTAAATTGTATATACAAGATCATGTCATGGCCAAAATTGTCAAAGAGATCCCTAATTGTGTCATTGTTCACATGCCTGTTCAAAGTGTTGCTAGGTATGCTACAAGGGACGATATCAAATCCATTGCTCCTCTTCATAATATTAAACTTCATAACAGACTCACCAAAAAATTAATGGAGGAATCACTTGAAAATCACACTTGTGTAAATTGTGACCTTTTTTACTCTGTGTTTGTTCCAGTGTTGACTAGGGATGAACAAAATAAAAGGTGTTCATTTCTTAAACAAAAAAGTCGGATTAATAGGAAAAAATCTACAACTGAGCCATCTGATCAGAATAATTGTGAATTTCAGAGTAGCAAATCAACCTATTTCCCACCTAAACCTGCTGACAGTATGCTAATACACAAAATTATCAGGAATTTTTGTCATGACACACATTCTGATAACTTTGAAGAATCAGGATGTGCAGTGTGCCTACAATTGACACCATTGAAATTCATGACATCTTTGGGTGAACATGATTTGGATTGGAATATTCTTGAGCAAACAAGTGTGACACGGGCTGAAAGAGGTACTAATGAGCAAATAGATGAAATTATTGGCCCAATTGTGGACAACCGCCTTAGTTACATCTGTAATGACTGCAAAGCTGATTTAGAGAAAGGGAAAATGCCTCTAAATGCTGCAGCTAATGGCCTCTGGGTTGGTGATGTCCCTTGTGCACTTCAAAATATGACATTTGCTGAGCAAATGTTAATATCACGCATAAGACATAATCGCTGTATTGTAAGAGTGGCATCAGGACGTGCCAAAACAATTGCTAATTGCATCATGTTTTCTAATCCTACTGCCAAGGTTTATCAGGCCTTGCCACCATCCAGGAAGGAGTTGAGTGAAGTACTTGCCTTTGTATTTCTGGGTTCAGCACAGCCTACAGAAGAAGACTTTGAGAGAACTCCTATGCTAGTAAGGCGCAATAAAGTCAAGGATGCATTATATTGGTTGAAGATAAATCACTCAGACTATGAAGACTTAGAAATATCAACTAAAAACTTGGAAGAATACCCATTATCTGGAATACCTGTAGTTGTTGATTATAAGAAAACTCAAGAAGGAGAGTCCAATAAAATTCCCACTGCAATGAGTAAATTTGATAATGATTATGAGGATGGGACAGAAGAAGGTCCATGTCCATTCACTGTCCATGGTCTCACAGGTGATAACTTGCCTGAACTGTCAATACCTGCTTTGAAGGCTCAAGCTCTGAGTCACTTAAAGGAACAAGGGAGGTCACTGGGTATGGGACATGGATCATTACCATTATCAATATATGACAACCCCCAAGCATACCCTCAAATGTTTCCCTGGTTGTTTCCATATGGGAAAGGTGGCATAGGGCAATCTAGACATAAGTATAAGCTGTCCCAATCTCAACACAAAAAATGGCTGTTAATGTATCATGACAAGAGATTTCAAACTGATTATTACTTCCCTATGGTTGCTTTCAACCATGAACAGATGAAAGGTAGTAGTAGTGGAAGTTATTTGCTTGCAAAAAAACACTCATTCAAGCATATTGCACAAAGACTTAAAAGTATTGAACCTGAAGTATTGGCAAATATTGCATCACGCCTCAAAAAAGGGGATCATGTATCACCTAATGATGAGCAAGAAAAAATGTGCTTCAAGATTCTGGAAGATCTTGACCATGTAGGAGGCCATGTTAAAGGATCAATTACTAATAAAAAATATATGCGTAATGAGATATGGTCATTGATTGCATTTAAAGGTGCACCTTCCTGGTTTATAACATTTTCACCAGCTGACAATAAGCATCCAATTTGTTTGTACTATGCTGACAAGGATGTCAAGTTCTCTCCAGAAATAAGGTCATCAAAAGTTCGTAATTATCTAGTAATGCAAAACCCTGTAGCTGCAGCTAGATTTTTTGACTTTATGGTTTGTATGGTTATCAAACATGTTTTTGGATTTGGTACAGATCATTATGGAATATATGGGAAGACTTCTGCTTACTATGGCACTGTTGAACAACAAGGTAGATTAACATTGCATATGCATATGATGCTGTGGATTGATGGTGCATTGTCTCCACAAGATATTAGAGATAAGCTTATGGATGAAAATAGTAGTTTCCAAAGGTCATTAATTGATTACTTGGAATCTGCACATCAAGGTCAGTTTATTAATGGAACCCATTTGGAAAACAAAAAGAAATTTCCCTACACAACCTACAATTCATATCTCAATAGAAACAGTGATTGTCCAACTGAAGCTGACTATGAGGATCCTACCCAGACAATGCCTACCCCCCTCCAATACACTGTTTTGAGCATGCAGATGAAAGTGACTTGGATTGCCAAACCTGTAACTTGAATATTGCCTGGAACTGCCAATTTGAAGACACAGTAGATAATATTCTCCTTAAATCTAATATGCATACATGTCATACATCAAAAACAACCAAAAATGAAGTCAATCAGCAAAAACAACCAAGAATTGAAGCCAATCAGGTTAAATCTGACATGGATGCTGATGAAGCACCAACAACTGATATTTTATTACAAAAATCAAAAAATGACACAGCAAGATATGGTCCTAAAGGTTGCTTAAATAAAGATGGAGTATGTATGGCACGTTTTCCAAGGGATATTCATGATCAAAGCCATGTAGGTGAATTTGATGGACATGTATATATGAAAAAGCATGAGTCAATGATGAACACATTCACTACATCACTTACATATCTTCTTAGGTGTAACACAGATGTGTCAAGCTTACTTTCAGGAACATCAATTAAAGCTATTGTATCATATGTAACAGACTATGTAACAAAACCAACTTTGAAAACCCATCAGGTATTCTCTGCAGCCTATGATGTCTTCCAGAAAAATTCTGAAGTGTTGGGTGCTGATATAAAGCAAGGCACTGATGCTGCCAGAAAGCTCATACTTAAAATTGTCAACTCCTTAACATCAAAGCTTGAGATTGGAAGCCCTATGGCAAGTTTATATCTGCTTGAAAATCCAGATCATTACACAAGCCATAAGTTTGTAAGTTTCTGGTGGCGTAGTTATGTTACTGATGTATCTCACATATGGAAAGAACATAATCCACATCTAAAGGAGGATCATGGTGACTCTGAGAGTGATGATATTGATGAGGCAGATTATTCTAGCAGTGATAATAAATATCATAGGAAAATAGATAAGAACTTTCTGGTCAACCAGACAAAAAAGTCACAGACCAACATATTTGAAGGGAGCAAAGAGGATCATGACTCACTTACTGAGAAAGTGCTATTGGATTATGCTCAAGACCACTATGTAGGAACATCTTGTGTTGATGACTACAAGTTTCGGCCACTTTGTTATGATAATATGTCACTATATGAGTGGATACAGGCATCTTCCAAGAGAAGGCAGACACAGAAACAAAAAGAGAAATTCTTAGAATTTGTGGCAGACATAAACCTTGACACAAAGATGCAGGATGTAGATCTGTCTAATGTAAATAACAATATAAATTATAGAAATACTAGGTATCAAGCATTCTTGCCCACACATGCACTGTACACAACACATGAAGTTGTATGTGACATGAGCCTGCTTGAAAGGAATGTTCCTAACTTTCTTGGAGGAAAGTTGCCCAGGAGTGACCAGGGGGATCATGACTTTTATTGCTTGACAATGTTAACATTATTTAAGCCATGGCGTACTGGATTAGACTTGAAATGTTTAAGAATGTCATGGGATGAGGCATTTACTTTGCACCCATTCAAAAGTAAAGATAAGCAACTTATAAAAAATCTCAATCTTCGATATGAATGCCTTGATGCAAGGGATGATTATCATTCTCAGCTCCAAAAGAGAGTAAAAATTGCTAAAACAGCCAGAAATTTTGATAATGGCCATTCTGAGTCTGATTATGATACTGAATCAGATACAGACTATGTCAAATTCAACCAGGATTTTGGTATAACCAGTGATGCTACTGATAATAGAACCAAGCAAATGACTGAAGCCAGTGATCTAGTACATAATAATGGAGGTACCCCTAACATTTCCTCAGCTTTATCTCTGCCTTCATTAAAAATAGCTGCCCTAGCTCCAGCTCAAAATTTAACACCAACAACTTGGAGAAGTATTATTAAAGGCTTACGAGAGTCAATACTGTCTGCTAAAAGAGCAAATTTAATTGAAGACATGCCTAGGTCCAGCAATAAGAAAAAGTCTAAAATCTTTGATGTAGTCAGGCTAATAGGACCTGATTACTTCAAACACAATTTTGTAGCCAAAGAAAAAGAAACAAGGAATATTATTGAGGCAGTGATATCTGATTTCAGTTTGAACAAAGAGCAAATCAGGGCATTCAAAATCATAGCAAATCATGCATCTTTAATAGCACCACCACAGCTTAGAATGCATCTTGGAGGCATGGGAGGAACTGGGAAGTCTCAGGTAATCAAAGCACTGATTGAAATGTTTAAAAGAAAACATGAATCTCATCGTTTTATAGTACTGGCACCTACAGGGACAGCTGCTGCTCTGTTAAATGGGTCCACTTATCATTCTGTTCTGGGTATTCAAATATCTGACAATAAAAAGGATGCTGGATTGGATAATATATCAGCACATGTCATTGAAGAAGTCAGAGCTAGACTAAATGGTGTTGATTACATATTTATTGATGAAATTTCAATGATTGGGTGCCCTGAACTATATCAAATCAGTAGACGACTAGCAATAGTGAAAAATTTACATGATGAACCATTTGGTGGTATGAACATGATACTTGCTGGTGATTTTGCCCAATTGCCCCCAATAGCAAGCAACACACAATTTTATAAAGCAAAATACCGTAGAGTTGAAGAATGTGCTACTATATACAACCAGGAATGTGTACTTGGAAAGCTATTATGGCTGCAAATAACCACTGTTGTTATTCTCAAATAAAATATGCGTCAAAACACTCAATCTGGACCTGATGCTTTATTTCGCACTTGCTTAGAAAACATGAGATATGGTGCCTGTACACCAGCAGATATTGATTTTCTAAGAAGTCGGCAGTGTAATCCATATAATCCTGAATCACCATCATTAGCTCAACCTGAGTTCAGAAATACATCAATTATCACTGCATTGAATACATATAGAGATAAATTTAATGAGATAGGGTCTACAAGATTTGCTCAAGAAACTGGTCAGATACTACAAAATTTTTACTCATATGACAGACAAGATGGTTACAATGACAATGGCAATAAAGTAAAGCGACATAAAAAAGCTCCAAGATCAAAAAGATTTAATCAAAATGATCAACTTGAAATGTGGGATGCATATCCATGTACAAGTGACCATATTGCTGGATGCCTAAAGCTGTGCATTGGCATGCCTGTTATGTTGAGAAACAACGATGCTACTGAGCTCTGTATTACAAAAGGTCAAGAAGCCAAAGTTGTTGGATGGGATGCAACTATTCATGAGTCTACTCAAAGGCAAGTGTTGAAAACACTATTTGTAGAGCTGATTAATCCTCCAAAACCAGTGCAAGTACCCCATCTACCCTTGAATGTTGTGCCTATTCCAACATCAGCCACAACAGTGAAATGTGAAATGAAAGATGGTAGAATATTCTCCATTCAAAGACAGCAAGTTGTTGTGATCCCAAACTTTGCAATGACTGACTATGCATCACAAGGAAAAACTCGTAAATACAATATAGTGCATCTTGTGAGAAGTAGGACTCATCAGTCGTATTATACTGCCTTATCCAGAAGCTCATCAGCAATGGGAACATTGATTTTAGGTGCATTTAATATTGACAAAATTACTAAAGGCATTGATGGATTCCTAAGGCAAGAATTCAGGGAATTAGAAATACTCAATACAATTACTCTACTAAATTATGATGATTGTCTTCCAGAATGTGTTTATGGAGCACTGAGAAACCCACTTATACACAGTTATTTACAATGGAATTCAAATAATATTGATAAATCTACATGGCATCATACTCTCCAAATGGACGATGCTTTGGTATTGCCACCTGACATCCCAACTGCAGAGTGGGATTATAATTTACTAGATGCTGAAATGGAAGTTGATATTTACAGCAAACCATCTAAACAAAAATATGAAAATGCAACCACCAAATCAGCTTCCAATAAAGCACAGCGGAATTTGTATACAGTCACATATGCTGGACCTTCAGGCCTGAAATGGGACAATGTAGACTGGTCTTGTGGATATGATTCTTTATTTGTTATCCTTTTTAATTTGTGGAAATGTAATATTCCAGAATGGTCTACTCATTTGTCAGCATGTAGTCTATTCATGAAGTCCCTTGTAGTCCAATTTAAAAAAGTAGAAAGGAATCAAATTACCCTTGAGAATGCAAGAGACATTGTGAGAAAAAAGCTCAATATACATAATCCTGCAAACTTCCCTCTTGGTCCAAACACTGCAGTGTCTTATGACATTCTAGACACCATTTTTGGAAGTCAAACCTTTGGCACATCTAATTATTTGTGCCCATTATGTTACAAAGAAAAGCCTGCACTAGAATACAAACAAGTGACATCTTTAGTTCAGAAAAGCGGGTCAACTTCATTATCACTATTGTCAAGTCTTCTACTTCACAAAGAACCAATTAAAAGAAAAAAATGTAAACGTTGTTCCCAGATTTATAATGCAGAAATTTTCATGAACTTTGACAGAACTGTTGAAACTACACCTTCAGTCATAACCTTTGAATTGACATCCATTGATAATGACATCATACCAGATGTGACAATTGAATGGAATGGTCCAAATGGAGCAGAAATGTTTATATTGTGTGGATTAATATATGGTGGGAGCAACCATTTCACAAGCTGATATGTGGATCAACATGGATCTGTCTGGTACCATGATGGAATTACTACTGCAACCAAATTTCAGGAGGAAAATGTACTGAGCATACAGCAGGACACTACACAGCTCAGGACAACTGTAGACAATAAATTCCTAATAGCTGCTATTTATAGAAATAATAAGATAAAGTGCATGTAAAAGATCGTACTGCCACGCTTTGCGATGGCCTACAAAACAAGTAGATACTAGACAATATTATCATACCCTGTATTTATCCAAAGACTGACTTGATTAATTTCTTACGACTAGTCACTCATGGTCAAGTTCTGGTTAATGCACGGAAAATTTCAATAGATTGTCACTTGACAAATTGTCTAATCTAATTAAGTGCTGCGACACTCAACCTTCATGCACTACTGCTTCGCGGATGCGGGCAATGGTGCTGTTGGCCTCGGTGAGCTGAGACCTGGTCTCTGAGAGCTCATCATGAAGCGCCTTGGTCTGGCTCTCAGCTTCCAAGCGAAGGCGACGCGCCTCACACTTTTCCCAATCAGCCATCTGAGCTTCCACCTTCAATTCGGTGTGGCTCTCCATCACCCAGTGACTCCACTCTGCCTGACGGCGCAAGTGTTGAATGATGTGCTCGGTGTTCTCGCGGGGCGAAAACATTTCGAAGTTGGCATCGGTCTTGAAGAAGGCTGTTCAAGTTGGGGAAGGAATAAGTAATGGGTCGGGTGGCTCTATATGTAGATAGACTTACTGTAGCGACCACCATTTGAGTCCTTCCCACCGCCAAGACTATCTTTGAATGGCAGCTGTGTTTCTTCGTCGTCAGCCATGGCACCTGGGTCCTGCCAGCTATCCTCGAAGGTGGCCGCAGCAGCTGCAGGGATCTGCAACAAGTCAAGTGGCTCTTGAGAATCTTCCACAATGGTTTCGCTAGCAAGATCCTCTGACTCAGAGCAGCTGCTGGCACTCGAGGCTAGACAGTAAATAATCAATAAAAGACAATCGGAACGAAAACTATAACAAAAATACATACCGTGAGCGCGTGCACCCTTGGTGACCTTGCGAAACTTCGTTTTCCCGTTTTTGTGGCCTTGGTGGCCACTAGCACAGACACGACTGCGTTTTTCGGCAAGTCGATCGCTCTTGCGGGATGAGCTGCCAGTAGGGCTAGAGTGAGGTTCGGACTCCATTGACGCGGCTTTTTTCACGATGACACGCATGAGGTTGGGATGACTTGCCAACGGCAAGCCCAGACCTTCCGAAGGTGAAGACTTCATGTAGCTACTAGATGTGCTGTCTAGACTTGTCAGTAACTTGCAGCAGAGTAGATGATTAGCCAGAAACTTACCGTTTCAAAGTTTTGGTTGGCCTTTTGATGTAATAAACTGAGCAAAGGCAAAAAAGGCAAGCTGTGTATGTGAGAAATAAGGTTTAGGGTGGCTTGCCCGATAGCATAGCTCATCAGCTTACCGATTTTGCATCTGTTGATGGAGCCTCTGCGAACGAAGGTCTCGAAGGTGAGAGTCCAGTATTGACATCTCAAATCCGAAAAGGAGTCCAATCTTCGGTGCACATGGACCTGCAGTGGTGATCAGGACTTCTCTGCAAGTTGCAGTGTGAGAGGTGAACTGAGGGAGAGGGCAGAATGAAGTTGAGAACAAGTTGAGAAGGAGTTGCATTGACATGTTGGGTGACGCACATATAGTCACGTGATCGTCGGGAGGACCTGCCATACCATATAAGCGCCCATGAATGTAGTGTCGTATGCACAAATCTTCAGAATTTGGGAGAGAAAAAAAAAGGCAAGCTTATGTGATGAGGTACTTGTGTATCCTTGTCACATTAAATGTTGAATATCTTACTATAGCAATGTACAATACTGATACCGATCCGAAAATGGATTAACCAGAAATTCGGCTGCTTCGTCAAGAACATTACTTGATTTCCAGTGTGCTGGTGCAACTGCACCAAACACCGGAATCAAGTGTGCACTCTGCCAAATCATCTCCACCGGAATAACACCTGCTACAGTCTGACCGTCTGTTTTAAAAGGCGCTATCTTGTACATTCGATGATTGCGGTTGGGGCGAGTTGAACTGAATGGTGTGAACCATTCAACGTATGCCAGATGTCGCGGGAGACTGTTGTAAAATGCTTCTCCGAACCAGCCCTTCGCACTTGCTGGCACACTGAAGACAAACCAAACACGCCCAACAATATAGCCTGGCACCCAACCTTTACTGCTGTTCTATGTCTTCAACCATGGGTAGTTGCCCATTAAGGTCCATGCATCAGGAAGGGTAACTGCCCAAGGCCCTAGGCAATGATGCATCAGGAGCTTGTCTGGCTATACCATGCATAATTTTGGTGAGCTTACCTTGTGACACCTGTGGTGGGGTGAGATGGTCACAGGTTGTCACATCCATCAGTGATGGAAAATTTCCTTAAATTCCCACGGTCAGGAAAAATCACGATAAATAGTGATAAATCAAGAAAAAATTCCCTGCCTTTAAATCATGGTCTAATTCGGACTGGTTCAGGAGATACAGGGAAATCTCCGTGTTCTAAAAATAGATTCCAGGCCAAATAAGGATGCTTGAATTTTGGGATTGGCAGGAGATCAAAAGGGTCAATTCTTCTAGGCTATAAATGCATTATTCTGCATACATATACACCCCTCTGTATGCCCTGGTTGATGGGATATGGCTATATTTAGCAACTGTGCCACTCAGCTGTACTGTGCTCATTTCTCCACATATCTGGATAATTTTGGTACCATTCTGTAGGGAATATTAATGTGATTCCAACACATATTTCACAAGAACAACCCCCTCAGTGGTTGGTGCACTATTACAGATTTGCTATTTTTAGCCACAATATTGCACCCACATATATCTTGCCCATTTGGCAACCATTTTTAATGATTTTGATACAGTTTTGTAGCTATTGAAAGCCACATTCCAACGGATATTGCATCATTACAATGCGCTAAGCGGTTCCTTTACAATTAGCAAAATACTAATATTAAGCAAAATGGTTATATCTCACTCATTTTTCCACATTTTTGGCTGATTTTTGCGCCATTATGTAGTCATTGATTGCCCCATCAGAACACACATTTTACCACAGCAATGCACTTAGTGGTTATTTTGGTATCAATGAAACAGTAGATCTCAGCAACCATGGTCAGTCAGCAATTGTAGATACACCTTCCAGATGCTCTTGATAACAGATTGTAGCATTTAATTGACACCTCAGAACTTTCCACTTTGAAAATCAGTGCTACAAGCCCTTTTATTGTAATAGTGCAACTGGTAGACAATCACTGATGGATCACTGAAATTACATTTTCATGGGCTGTTTTGTACTAATTTGCACACTCATACAACAAGGCCATTGCCATACTTTGTAGGCTTCTTGCACATTTTCTATTCCCTTGAGGCACTAAATATATCCTTTGGAATATCCCTATTCCTAATGATTTGGTGCCTTGAGCCATGTGTAGTGTCCTACTCAGTGCTGTGTTGTTTATTTCATGGAATTACAAATGGTAATGGACTTTATAAGTTTGTCCATTCTAACACTTGGCCATATACTAATCCATAAAGATCACTGCAGGCAGGCTGTGAGATATTGGACTACTGAGTCTCAGTCTATATCCTGCAATTGATAAGTGATCTTATAAGCTTATGACATCATATTTCATGTATTGTCTCTATAGAGCAAATATCTGACACCAATTCCCTAAAGTGGATAGTAAGTGATAGTATCATATAGATCATCCTTGAATACATTAGAATGAGTGTTCTCATGAAGAATAATTGTTATGTTGAGGCTGGTAATATTATCCAGACCAAATCTGGATATACATATTACTTGGCAGCATTCACCCAACTGAGAGTTGTCCAAATGTATGCTATGTTCAAAACACATATCCTATATATTTCTGCCTCTCACCCCAACTAGTGGCCACTCTACTAGCTTCAGATGCATACAATACCAATTTATTATAAGTAAATAGCATGCATCTGTAGAACACCATTGACAGGCATTATAGTGGCTCTAGTGCTAAACATATCCAATCACTATTTTCAGAGATTACAAGCTGATATGTAAGATTTCACAGGATACTCTGAGGAGATTAAATATTTGTTACAAAGATTAAAACACAGATAAACACTGGGGCTAAGAGCAAGCAGATCTGTGTGGTAGAGCTGATACAATTTGCAATTTGGCTGACACCTACAGATTTTGTATATTCCAATTCAGAGACTGGGGACTAGTAAGAGTAAAATAGACATGTTTAGGTGGGATGTTTGAGGGCTGCATGTACATACACAGATCATTTCATAGTGATACAAAGATGGTACACAATTGCTGACTGACCATGGTTGCTGAGATCTACTGTTTCATTGATACCAAAATAACCACTAAGTGCATTGCTGTGGTAAAATGTGTGTTCTGATGGGGCAATCAATGACTACATAATGGCGCAAAAATCAGCCAAAAATGTGGAAAAATGAGTGAGATATAACCATTTTGCTTAATATTAGTATTTTGCTAATTGTAAAGGAACCGCTTAGCGCATTGTAATGATGCAATATCCGTTGGAATGTGGCTTTCAATAGCTACAAAACTGTATCAAAATCATTAAAAATGGTTGCCAAATGGGCAAGATATATGTGGGTGCAATATTGTGGCTAAAAATAGCAAATCTGTAATAGTGCACCAACCACTGAGGGGGTTGTTCTTGTGAAATATGTGTTGGAATCACATTAATATTCCCTACAGAATGGTACCAAAATTATCCAGATATGTGGAGAAATGAGCACAGTACAGCTGAGTGGCACAGTTGCTAAATATAGCCATATCCCATCAACCAGGGCATACAGAGGGGTGTATATGTATGCAGAATAATGCATTTATAGCCTAGAAGAATTGACCCTTTTGATCTCCTGCCAATCCCAAAATTCAAGCATCCTTATTTGGCCTGGAATCTATTTTTAGAACACGGAGATTTCCCTGTATCTCCTGAACCAGTCCGAATTAGACCATGATTTAAAGGCAGGGAATTTTTTCTTGATTTATCACTATTTATCGTGATTTTTCCTGACCGTGGGAATTTAAGGAAATTTTCCATCACTGATGGATGTGACAACCTGTGACCATCTCACCCCACCACAGGTGTCACAAGGTAAGCTCACCAAAATTATGCATGGTATAGCCAGACAAGCTCCTGATGCATCATTGCCTAGGGCCTTGGGCAGTTACCCTTCCTGATGCATGGACCTTAATGGGCAACTACCCATGGTTGATGTCTTCACATAGCCACTACTAGTGAATCAACGCATATTAAAATAATCAATCTCCCAGCTATCTACGCCGACTACTACGGCTTTCGTCCTTCAGATAGCCTTGGAGAACTCCAACACCGAAGCGCCTTGCCTATATTGCCTAGTACAACGGATTCGAATACGGTCTTGATATCTGCCCTTGCTGGTAAATGGTGGAATAACGAGATCGGGTTAGACGTGAGTGACACTATGTGGAAACTACTCGACAAATTCAAAGACGCTATACTGTCAATGACCGCCAAGAGTACCGATGAGTGTTTGGCCCTGCTATGCGACTTGCTACCGTTGCACCCTGCTTGTGTGGGTAAATCGCAGAGGCTTAATCTGATCCGTCGTGTTTTCAACAACGAGAAACCCTGGTATATGCTCGATTTTGGAAACAGCGCTACTGTACCCTGGATGTTGGCCGTATCCTCTCCTGTGGACACCCTGTTCCTCTGCCGATTTAAACCACACCTAGGCGACTACGAAATATGTCGAGAATTACTATCAAGGGGAACCCGCTTCCATACACTGATTCCTCAGGCTGTCGTCACCGGCTCAAACATTTTAATGCCAGAAAGGAAACTTCCTCGCCGTGACTGCGATTACAAGTTCACATTACGAGATTATGAAGCGTACCTTGCCAATAGGGTCGAACTTCTTGGTAACCCTCGCACACAAAGAGCGGCACTGATGTTTGGAGGTATAATTTGGCGCTTGTCACAAACAAGCTGCAGCGCCCACACGATATTTGAAGGACCATCTGGCGACCGAGATCACAGTAGTATGAAAGCCGTATTTCATTCGCCCAGTCACACGCAACTTTCGGATGACTTTCTAACAGCCGTCAACATGGATACCATATGTGGATCATATGAATGCAACACCAGTGAGATATACAACTGTTAGGACGTTACACATTTATGAACCACCTGTTTTCGAACTAGGTCATGGCAGTCAAGTTGTGATAAGATCATGGTGGCCACCGACAGATATTTGGCATAAATACTACCACTATCCTTTCTGGACTGACACGATGGAACGTACATTCCAACACCGACTCAGTGTTATTGCTACAGGTAACGCTTACCCACTCACGAGGAAGGAATGGAAAAAGCAACTCCGCCCTCAGGGTACAACGCGACGCTTTCCGGACAAGATCGACGAGTTATCTCTTCGAGTGTTGGATATATTGGATAAAAAATAACAGTAGTACGATTGGCGATTTGCTTTGCTATTGAGGAAGTTACATACGCGAGACACATAATTGACTAGATACACATTGATACACAATTACATTTTAGTTGTACAATCTGAGAGTTTCCAAGCAACGTCGGAATATATGACTATTCTTCACCAGCAACTCCAAAAAGCAATACCCATTGAATCATACAGGCAAAGCGCAACTTGTTGTCGGAAGCAGGTCCTCGATAGAATGCTGTGGTCCTTTCCCTAGTTGGCATTGTATAATATTGAGTGACATACCCTGTCGCAGCAAGACTATTCTCAGGGATTTCCACTCCAGGGTAGGGCTTAAAATGATCGTCCAGGTTGTCGAATATATCCGCAGACCAAATAAAATCGTCTGGAAGCTGACAAGCGTCATAGACTTTGACTGAAAAGGTTATAAAACGATATTACTCCTTTGAACTATTTAAATGTAACTTACTGGTCTCAGCATACTCCAGCGCGGCGACATGGTTTGCAAGTTTTCCCGATGAAGACGACGTTGCCTTCTTCTTGGGACTCTCATACTTCTTGTAGAACTTGTCCATACCTGGTGTCGACTTCGAATCGGCTGGAGTAAGTTACCGTCATTGAGTGAGCAATAAAATCATTTTTAAAAAGCGGATGAACTGACCTTCAACCTCAGTAATTTGCGTCTTCGTTAAAAACAGAATAGCGTAATTCCATATCTGGGTCTCCAAAGTGGTCATATGCGGAAGTTCACCAAGAACAGCGGCCCACCGATGGTACTCATAACTGTGCAATACCATCCGGATTCCGTGGTAGGGGAACTGATTCCCCATGTCATCGTAAATACCAGAGTTCCAAACAAGACCGAGAGAAATGCAGATAGCGGTTCCATTTCCGATGAAAATCTCGTGGCGATTGCTGGCCATAGCCCGAGCGGCAATGGAAGAGGGCGATATCCTAGATAGGTTGATATATCTTCCATCCTGAACAAAAAACAGCAAATCCCTGATGACACTGTATCCGCTCATATATCAGTAGAGAGCAACAGTTCAACAAGGGTGTAAACTGTCACATACGTTAAGTTTGCATTAGGGAGGAACTCTTGCCACAAACCCCACTCGATAGTTCCCTTGTGTTCGCCGATAAACATACTTCCGGCATTCACAATTTCGCATTCACTGCACAGGTTCACCTTGATCAAGATATACTCACGTCAGAATGGTGGATGCATACCGCAGTAAGGGCAGGTTATTGTATCCCCTGCTTCATCCAAAGAATCATCAAATAGGAAAGGGTTATGGACCTCGCATGCAAGCTTAGTGTAAGGTCTGTGAATATCGTTAGTATATTACACAGAACCAAACACATAGACAACATACAGGGATCTCCATATTGAGGATTTCAGGGTCTGTTTGACAGAAGGAGGAGGCAAACGAGACGTGAAAACGTCATTACGAGCACTACTTCACACACTATCAGTAATTGTTGCTCATGAAACCAACATGGAAACTTACACAGCAGGCATGCGGGAACTTCCAGGGGTGGGTGCGCCCCCAGCAAACTTTGACTGGCTACAGCACAATTTTGTGAGCTGAAGTTAGAGGGTGTGCGAAAAGACCAATACCCGATGTTACTGCCCCCAGATTGACTTTCGCGAACCTTTGGGGTCGGATATAAACCCTTCACACTTCCTGTACCAGATGCACGGAATTGAGCGATCAGATGGCTGCTAGTGACATACATTAGCGATAGAGAACGGATACACAAAAATGCATAGACACACCTTGGTGAAGTAACAGAACCTTTCTGGGTGTTTCTACCTTGGCCTGATAATTGTTCGCCCAACCTGAGACAAATCGGATTACTGAGCAGCCTTAAATAAATACAGTTGAGCATACCCAGAGACAGCATCAACTTCGACTATATCATCTTCTATATCCCAACGTTCCGAGCCATCGTCATCTAATTTAGCCTTCTTGCCTCTGGGCGCATAGACAGATTAATAATAACACTATAACCATGATTGATTACAGCAAAACACGCACTGATTTAGATTAACTGCTGGCTCTTGAGTGCTATATGAGCAAATATTGCGTGTCAATTTCCCACAAACAGCTGTGCAATATACCCACTCACGCTGCTCTAGTCTTGAGAGGCGGTGTTTTAGCAAAGGGGCGCTTCAGGTTTTTCGCAACCACCTTTTTTGACCCCTTCTCAGGATACATACTAGCGATACTGAATTAAGATAAAACAAAACAAAATCAAGTTTACTATGTCATACCTGTCGTCACCTACAAGGCGGGCAGCGGCCTCATCCGAATCAGAATCAGAAAGCGAAACAACTTCCTGATCAGCCCTGAATTAAACAAGTGTCAATCACTAAAGCGCGACAAAATAACACAAACACTCACTCTGTCTGTTTCCTTTTATGGGAAGTCACCATTGCCTTACCAGGTGATGCCGCCTTGCTAATACGCGCTGATTGCTTACTTATCGATGGCTTTACCGATCTATTTCAAGGTGGAGATTAGTAGGTCTTCAAATGCTACAGTCACAAAACACCAACTTAGGCGTAGGATTTGCTCTGGCAGAAAGTTAGAATCAATAATTGAATAAAAGCAATTCATTTACCTGGCTACCTTCGGCAATGCTGTAGCAAATTTAAGTGGCGGAATTGGAGTGTTGCTGCGAATATAATTAGAGAAGTGAGAACACAGATACACCAATAAGCTTACGAACACTATCTCATCGTCGGTATCATGGTTATTGGGCTCCATGGCCTCGTGACCCTTTCTAGCGCGAACAGACGTGGGGGCAATCGCGCTCTTCCCAGCAATCTTCCTGTGAGGAGAGTCACTTTTTACAATTTTATGAGACATTTATGGTGTATTTCATACAAAAATGATACATACACATCTGCTTGAGTGTTGCTGGCATCCTTGTCCACATCCTCGTCACTGTCGACAACGCGCATACTGGATGAATGTCAGTTTGTGTTAGTGTAGAAATGCATCATGTAAGCGCACCGAAGACGCTTCTGTGATAAAGGGGGAGGAGTGCTGCATTTCTTTCTTAGTGTCTGAGTGCATAATCAAGCGCAACTAAACTTACATCACTTGTCGGGCCTTTACGCGGATATATTGGCTTTTGTTGTCACTGACATACTCCAAGGCATCCTCGTCGTCGTCCTCCATGGCCTCGTCGTCGACGTACTCCAGAGGCTCGTCATCATTGACTAAAAATCCGTCTGTATCATTGTACGCGTCAACAACTACATACTCATCATCCTCAGGTTCAGCCATCTTGACAGGCCGTCCAGACTGACGACTATACAAATACATGAGACTCCAAGAGATAAATTCAGGTGTTTGAAGAAAAAGCTTACTTGACACTGGTGTCATTGTGGGTTATCTGTTTACGTGTAGACATTGTGATACTTTCCTCAGAACTAATGACCCTATTTAAGCAAATCCTTGACCTTGACTGCGAAGCATACATGGGATGATATAACCCCTTTCAAACAACAAGGTTCTATCGTTGTCTGCACAGACACATGTCGCAAGAGTAATGGAGCCACCTGATGCTCCGTCCATTCAGACTGCCATGAAAATCAGATTCCCCAATGGAAGACTACATGTAGAGCAATAATATGTGGTTTTGAAACACTTTGTAGGGACCTTTGCGAAGACGCAAGTGTAGGTGAACCGAAAAGGTACCTACAAATGGTGATATGATGCTCACAAGTCAAAGTGGAAAGTAATTCAGTAATGTTTAGTAATCGGCCATCACAATTTATTAAGACCTTCTGAACTTCGACTTCAATGAGTGGCTTAATGTGGGACTCGGTGATCATATTTATAGGACACATGAATCTCAATTTACAGATGGGAATATCATAGATTGTATCTAAACTTATACATTATGATTCACGCCGCATTATGCACAAGTTTACTTTTACACACGCCTCTGCAATATCACATACGCTACTGGAACACGCAGTCTGTCGCCCTCAGGCGGTATCTGAGAATTCCTTAATATAGATTTCGGAAAGACGGTGTCTTGACTTCATTCCGGTTGAGCGTGAGTTTACCTATAGAGGCTGATGTATTGGAAATATCAGATTAATATCTACTTCCCCCTCTCCAAAGACATGCTCCCACCACTTTTTGATGAGAAATTGGCGAGTGAGTGGTATAACATGGATGTGCATGTTGTTCATTGAAATTTTGTTAAAGGTGAAGCTTTGGAGAAGCTTTCTAACGAGCGCTCTCAAACTCTTGCCCATTCAAATGGGCTTTACAGTCAGCTAATTGATGCTGATGTGAGTTGAGTGAAATTAACAATGAGCTTCAAGTTACTGACGCTTCATGATGGTAGCTTTCTCAATACTCTGTAGCCATGTTCGATGAGCCCAAATCTTGGCGTTTGGCTATTAGGAATAGCGAGACCAACTCTATGGAGCCTGCGTTGTTGCGTATCCAAGGAATCATTCAAGAATGCATGTTCCCCCCTATTTCTAAGCCTTCGTGAGTCGAACAGCAATAGTGCCACATCATACTCACAGCCTGCTCTATCAGTCCATCCAACGCAGAACGGATGCGGCTACACCTCAGACAGGGTGCATCCATCACGGGTTTGCAGGCCCAGTCGTTCGAAAAAGTCATAGAGAAAATTGAGCGAATACAGCTCATGTTGTCGGATGAAAGGCCTCCTGACACAGTGGCTGTGTGGCGTCCCACATATACACCAGCAGGGCACCCCATTATCAGTGTGCACAATAGATACTTTACGAGAACTATTGTAGCTCCAAATCAGCCACGCATACCATTCAATGCGTCTGTCGACCCAGATGGTTATTTGAACAACATGCAAGACCAACGATTCGCTCACATGGACGATAACAGGGTTGAATACTATGGACAAAGTCTAGGAAACAAGTATGTGGATTGTATCTCAATCACAACCTCCACTCACAATCTATTCAATAGTGTCAGTCCCAACACATTCCGACCTGGTGATATTGTCGAAGTATCCATTGAATTTTGCCTGTACCCATCTGCCAAAGGTTCAGCAGCAGTCATTCAGTTGAAAGCTGTGCGTATGTTAAACCCAGAGTATAGATACGTGAGTACACTTGTTGAAGTCTAGGTTTGACGTTCATAATACTTTCCTTAGACCGCAAATATCCTAGCGATGCGTTCTAGAGTTGCAAACATAAATGTGATTGCCCGTGTACCTAAGAGACGGCGCATGTATGAAGTTGAAGAGATAGAGGGTACAACAAATAAACTTCCAAGAATGGCGGTGTCTGATCCAGAGAGAGATCCGTAGGTACACTATAAATTTCAGGAACTTCTCAATGAACACTGGTTGTGGATGTGGCACTGAATATACAACTCACTTCATTTATAACACGGTTATAGTCGTAATTTTTGCATTCATACCGGCATACACGCTCATGCTGACATGAAAGTCAATCCGTGCTATAGCGCCTTGCAAGGTTGCAGGAATGTCCATGGGTTCCACAATTACACCCGCGGCATTGTATACAGTCATAGGTGTGAAGTATAGGTCAGGACTTATAAGCATGAATGGAACAGAAAAGCCTGAAGGAGTTGGGTAGACAAATCGGGCGCCAATATCCGATTGATCGCAGTTGGGGAAGTTCATGATGTTATCGAAATTGACCTCATGACTGCCTTCGTACTCTTCATGCATAGGATATGGAGAGGTTTTAGCCAATATAGGGTGCTGGGAGTTAATTAACTGAAGTCAGTAATGTGAAAGGACAAGAAATCACGACATACCGAGTAACGATCATACATCAAGGGATAATAGAAGCAAATCCGGTTCTCCAGCTCCTGGATGTTGACCATGTGCTTTGCTGGGATGTCAGGCGCGTTTGCTGAAATAGCTAACTCCTTGAGGTGCTGAAGGGCAACACCAAAGTCCCTGTCAAAAATGCAGGTCTCTGGGATTTCCGGGGATGACAAGGAGAGGCGAAGAGTTGCGGTTGAAATGTCAGCTGGATTGATGCAGTCACCTTGCGGATGGACAAAGAGGTCATCTGTATTGACCTTTCCAATTATTGTTGACGTGTATAGGCTGTACCACTGTTTATCACAGAGGACACCAATGTGAGCAGTACTGTTAAGCTTAGTATCAAAGACAGGGACTTGAAGCCATGTTGAATGCTGAAGATAATCTGCCCGTGCCACATAATATGTCAAAGCATCCTGAGGATCCAGGAGTGACTTTCGAAGTTTCAATAAGCCCGTTTGCGTAGAGTGAAGCATGAAAGACAAGCAAGAATTTGGTGTTGGACATCCCTTGGTATCACAACACCGTTTATATTGGATACAAAAATAGTGGCTGCATGCGAGACTAGCCTTGTGGTCCAATAAATTTGTGGCAATGATGGACTGTATGTCTATTATTGTAAATTGATAGGGCGTCCAAGATTAGCACACTTCCTATTTCTACAAGCATCGTGTGATAACAAACGCCACCTGTATCCATCAGGAGGAAAGGGATTGGTAGCTAGAACTCTACTTGTATCCCATACCATGTAATCACCACAAACATCATCAAATCGCCTTGTAAGCGCAGGACAACAGTCACCGCAAGCTTGTGGCCAACATTCTGTAGTAATGTGTGTCTTCAAGCCAAATGTGAACACGTCAAAAGCTTTCTCCCACCAACGGGGATTTTGGTAAAGGAAATTCACATTCTCCCCAGCTTCATGCAAAGCGGGGTAAAGGCAATATGCCCTTGAGGCGGTTACTGCGCTCAACATGGCAGTATTCTGAGCTGCAAGGAATAGTCGAAGGACATGTGGGTCATGACTTTCAACGACACAAATTCTCCTGCTTAAAAGCTATGTCGCGTCAAAAATGAATGAGGTCTTCAACATGAGACACACCTTGTTTTCCATGGCGATAGCCATTGAAGCGTCTCTGCAGACGTAATCCGTTTTGTAGGCTTTATAACCAAGTGATGTAAAGTATCGCTTCCAGGAAGCCAAACTCCTCTCCTCTGAGTATGGCACAACAATGTCAAGTCTCAATGGATTGACTTTACGCAAGAGCGATTGCTGGTATGACCCAAATGTGATGATGCACCGCGCTACACCACCGATAACAGCCCCAGACGTCTC
Source organism: Psilocybe cf. subviscida (assembly GCA_013368295.1). NCBI lineage: Eukaryota > Fungi > Basidiomycota > Agaricomycetes > Agaricales > Agrocybaceae > Psilocybe > Psilocybe cf. subviscida. Next base: position 6,983,586 of record JAACJJ010000028.1, on the reverse strand, counting down.
GCTGAGCAAATCAACAAATGTGGATATATCTGCATCTGGACCGAGGTATAGTCCAACAAAGTGGTTGAACTGGCGACTGAATAATCGAACAAAGACAGGATAAAAAGGACGTGAAACGGATGCCACTGTCTTGAGGGAGTTCCAGGTGCATAAGCAGGCAATTCGATCAAGAAGCTCTGCCGGTAGTCGTTGTAGGAGATCTGGAAAGGGTTCAAGTTAATCTTGAGGAATAAATTCACACAAAATGGTCATACTGGTGTTTCTGTCCATGACGATTTGCGAGATGAATGAGCAAAGGTCAGACCGGTCTCCTTTTAATAAGTTTATTTTTGCGATATAGGCAGGAGACAGTACACACTATCTTGTGCACGCTGCCAAATGAACAAGCATTCTAATTGTGAAGTAGCCAATTAACATTTTGGAGTTTCCCTGCGATTCAATGCGCATTTCACATGAATACAGACAAACTTTGAATATGACTAAACTACTTATGGGGTAACATTGTCAACGAAATTAGACCTTCCAAAAGCGCTCTACAGCCGCCAATCAGTGTTGACATGCAAACAAGATCAAAGACTTACTGGCAAAACAGATCTGAGTACAAGGGTATATCGCATTCGGCAACATCCACTAAACCATAACGGCCGTCTACTCCAATGACAGAAACAGCGATAAGTACATTGCCGCCCCAAGGGAGGCCTGTGCCGCCTGTGAGCTGAGCAGCAATATTATTAGGGTGGCTGATTGGCTTGAAGCTTGTCTGTGGCATACGCTTAGAACAAAACTTATCTCTGGTAGATGAAACCTTTACCTGGTCACAGTACACAAATGTATACCTATAACGTGTTTCCAACCCATTCTCATCTTCAATCACCCGAACAACAGACGAGCTGAAATCCTTGAGACGGTATACGGGGCGTGGTTTGTGTACAGGGACCCAGAGACCAACATCCAGATCTTCAATACATGGCAAACTTTCCAAGACTCCAACCAGGAGCGGAACAGACACGATATGTGGCCGTTGTGCTTTGGCTGCATAAAGCAGACACTTTAGCCTGTATGATGAATCCTATCACTGGCATTGAGTAAAATAAATTCAAGCATGAAAAATGAAGAGACGTACAGACAGGTATTTCACCAGTTCATCATCCTTGTTTTCAATAACCTGGTCATGGTTGGTACGCTGCCACTTTGAACTGAGTCTGTACATGGGAATTTGCAATGTACACTCTTGAGTTGATTGAATCATGAACCCTCAATCCTTAAATGTGTTTACGCACTGATCGCCACATGACTTTCAAGAGGAACTAATAAAAGTAGGCCAGTTCAGCCATGCCGAGTGTATCTCATACTCATACTTCTTATTCATGTAATGCTTATGTGTTACTATGACAGGCGCTAACAGGGCCAACTCTGGGGAGGTGCACTTATTCAATTTTTGTACATAGGTCTAGCATACTACTCCCTTCGTCACTCCCACTTTCTTGAATCCACAATTTGGGTTCAGATTTCAACTACAACTGTGTTCTCTTCACGCCTGTCCATCAACATACTCTTCACGAACTTTGGGCTATGGAGCGGATCATGAGGGCTCTTCCATTTGATGCATTCGGTTCGCAGTATATGCACCCTCACAAAAATTAGACAAGGTCAATTTCTTTGATGGAATTCGTGATCTCTATATGCTAGAAAACATGCTAGAAGCATGCTGCAAAGGCCAACACCATTTCGACTTGCTTCAGAAAAAAGATCACATAATGCTTCTGATGTAGCAGGGGGGCATAGTGCATTTTCCGGATGTTGGTGACAGAGCGGCAGATATGGAAGTTCAAGTTGTGTCTGCATTAGCACCTTTGACAAGGGCCATCTCACAGTCATATACACCAATCATATGATACCATCCTCGATTGACAGCCTGCAAGCAGCCGACCCATCTATGACATCATGCTTTCAATTATGTTGTGATTTGACAGCAAAACTTGAGACATGATGTCATCATTTGTCCATATATGGTCATATAAATAATCACAAATATGGACAATATGCACAAACAATTTGTAACAGGGTGCGAATACGCACTATATGCGCCCTATCATTAGCTTTAAGAAAGTTGACTGCTCACTGACTTTGTATAGTGCTTGGAAAATGTACTTTGATATAAAAAGACCTTACACTTCATTGAAGTGACATACATTGTATGGCTTATCAGACCCGTCTGATTTGGAAAGGGCAAACTGCACCAAGATTCACACGCGGCGGCAACTTCTCTGTGGCTCATGACGCCTACCTTGCAGGAGCAACCTGGACACAGCTGCCGCTTAATCTAGACCACCCCTCCCCAACTCAGTCTCTCAGTGTTCTGACCCCGGCTGAAGGCACGGACAAGATGACAATTGACTCCTCCATCATTGGGGTAATATCACCTGGCGAGGTATCCATCCACTGCTCAGCACCACTTCATCAGCTTGACTTGGCAGATGGTGCATACTATCTGTGTCTGATTGTTCGCTCTCCCAAGAATGATGATGGTCAATTCAACCAAGCTATCCACAATTTGCGCCTTGTATCCGGCTCTCTCCCCTGCAGTGGCGCGACTGGACATCCATTTCCGTTACTTACAGATGACGGACAAGGCATCCGTTTGTATCACAGGATATGGCAGACAAAATATGTAAGCAAAGCCACACCTAAATGTGCCCAACACTAACTATATATATCAGCGAGCGTACCACTACAACAACCTACCACCCAGATCCTTGCTCAGGTCATTTGCGCTAGACGCAGAGCATGTCTTTGCGCCTATTTGCGAAGAGCAATACACTGAGCTGAATAGATCGGGTTACTGCATTGTTGACAACAAATCATGTTACTCATGGGATATGTTGCAGGCTGCTTCTGCCAAAGAACTTGTCTTATGTTCCATTTATGTCGACACAGAACCAATGGACGCAATGGACGTCATCCTGGACATGGAGGGACAAGTGCTGGGGATATCATTTCTTGTCAGCTGCACAGGAGAGCAGGACATTTGTGGCGAGTTGAAAGAATTTGTGTCCATTACTAAGAATGTTTGAGGCTGCCAACCCCACTTCAAATACAGAATGAATCAGAGGACCAGTAGTTCTATATCTGATCCATAACATGTTATTCACAGCTGTGTGTTAAACAAATCGATACAGTTCCAATCAATTTCTCATCCAATGATGCACGTGCACTCGCGCTGACCACCGATTTGCCTCTAAGTCGACTTGCCAGTGCTACTTGCACAGCCACCTACTTACCATCGCTGTCACCACGCCATTCCACTGCTACACACTGTTCCTGCCTCTCTCTGCACCTCTGACGGCATTGCGTTGTGACCATCCCACACACCCCACAACGCCCATATCCGCATTTACTAAAATTAGTAACTTGATGTGCCGGCACATCACATCCGATGCTTGACATTCAATTACAAGAATTTCCCACGAATCGCGAATGCGCGCCTATCCACGGAACACCACCCTGCAAGCTCACTCGGCGCCACACCACGTCTCAGAGATACTTAGCGAGACTTTAGTATGTTTCTTCTACCTTTATATTTATGTTTTTCCTCTGTTATTTCCGGTTTCACCACCACATATTTCTCCTTCAGTATCAATGACCCTGCCTTGTCTACCTACCCCTGCTGTTCTCAATTTCGTTGTGCCTCTTCGCTCTCTTAGATTCTCCCTTTGGATACATGATTTCCATATATTAATTTACCTCCATTTACTGTACTTTTTGTGATTACATATACATGTCAATCACTTAGGTATAAAAGTTGTATGTATGTTTCCTGGAAATGCAGACTTGTTCTCCCCTCAAAATCAGTGTTTTAAACTTCGGAAATCTTCATATTCAGCGACTACCAGCGTACCCGGCGACTTCTTCTTCGTCACCAGCGTATTTACCAGCATCCCAGCATCCACCAGCGTCCATCTTCGGCCCTATACCTTTGTCCTTTCTCGTCTCTGCTCTCTCTCAGTTCACAGTGTGCGCGCATCGCTGTTGGACCTATCAGAACCTCATATTTGCACCATCTGTCCCTGCGCTCACTCCCGTGTCTTTTGTTTGTGTTTTGACATGGCCAGTGACGCACCGATGCATCACCAACCATTGATTGGTTTGAAATATACATACTGCTATTACTTGAAGATGTTCGGAACACAAGACAACTTGTATGCCATGTGGTAATCTGTTAGTGTCGAGTGGTCTATATTAATAATGTATGCTTGCAGATAGTTGCGCAATGTTGGCTTCATGCATTGGCAGTCAGAGTACAATTACAGGTGCTCCATAGCCAGGGGGGAAAATCACTGATTGTACTAGTCAAAGGTGTATAGAATGACATTGTTTGTAAGATGGTAAAGCAGCCACTTTACCACAACTTGTGAATCAAGAAGATGCTTGTCATGTTGTGAAGTCAATTAGTTACATGTCCACCCTCTCATTCATATGATAACGGTAACAGTGTAGTGCTGTGCGCTGCTTCCAGTGGTCAGCGAGTTCATGGACACGCAGGTTGGCCATGAAGTTGGAGGTGAGGTATATGTCGAATACCTGCTGGTTGAAGTCTGGGTTCATCATGTGAACAAAGCAGGATCTGCCGCTGGTTCAGGCTGCACATGGGACGCCATCTCCCACTATATAAAAAACCGTGAGCAACTAAACTGCAACTTGGGCTCCTAGCTCACTGGTATGACAGCGCCGTTGTTACAGTTTCTGGGCGGAAAGATGCGGAAGAGGAGACAGGATTGACCTTCCATTTCGGTGGGCAGTATTGACCGTGAACTATATGGGATTATAACCAGCAATGTGCCATCTGGGTGCAGTATGTTTCAATGCCAATCGTCTTGAGGGTGTAGTTAATTTTGCCATCGACAGTTCCATACCACTAAATTTTGCAATGATAAGCAGATATTGAACCATGGCGCCTACTCAAGCGTAGCTTTTACTTGATGAGGGTTCTGTCCGATAATTTTTCCGCAATAATATATGTAATAGAGTACATCTCGAGATCAAAACGGGTGAGGCTTTTCATGTTGGTGGGTTTGCAATATTGGGATTGTAGCCCTTACCATTCTTATATCTGTACTAATGAGTTATTTGCCCTCCACACAAATAAACTGTGCGCTTTCCCCTTTCTTAGATTCTTTCTTCAGACCGTTGCTGGTGATCTGCTGATGTTCCATCCTACAGGTGTTGTTTGTATGAAAGAAGGATTGCTTCCATAACATGTCATGAAGACATTTTGTAGATTGGGTGTCAATATTGGTACTATGTGAGCATGCAACATTTGTTCTTCATATCGAAGTGTACCTGCTTCTATATATGTCAATCAAAGTTGATATCCAAAAATAGACAACATTGTCAATACAAACCCAAACACGACATCTGATGTTCACATTTAGTGAGTTCTGGAGCAATTAGCATGAATGAAGAGGGCCATGATATAACACATAATGAGTATGACAACAGTAACCCAATTTGAGTGTTAGTTTGGATACAAATTTGGTAGTGAAAATTATTCTACAACTGATCTTCACGTAGGAGTACACTGACATCTGTAACATGCGCTTCGAACCCATTGATGGGACAGGCACTGAAGTAAAAATTAACTTCAACCAGCGACCCAGCCATGACAGTGGCAAATTCTTCTGACTCCACCAAGATGCCCGTCTCTTCGGTAACATGCATTCTCTGCAACGTAATTTCCACTGGAAATGTATGCAGCTTCGCTTTGAATTCTCCGCTGATGGGATATTCACTGCGTCGTGGTGCAAGTGATGGACCTGTGTCAAGACGGCGAAGTAAACTGCCAGTATAATCAGTGCTAATGGGGAATGGCAAAATAACCCTTGATCGGCAGTGGTGCTGGTTTGATACATGAGATAGGAACAAAGTAAAATATGCATATAAACTCACCCCATGTCCATTTTGAGATGGAAGAAACAGAGGGAAAGAGAAGTGAATGGTTCCATCTCCTGAATCAACATGATTGGGGATTGAGGTGTCACATAAACTTCTGTATATCGTATTGAATTTGTCTACACCAGATTGGAAATCGTCGCAGAATAAATACAAAGGATTTGCTTTAGGGTTTGATAGGGTGAAGTGCTGGCGAGCGAATTGTAGTAGCTCCGGGTTTGAGCAATCACCGAGCGGGCTGACAACCAGATTGGTGTGGTCAACTATACCGACGATGGAGGACCAGTAAAGTTTTCGGTATTGATTGTGGTATAGGGCATTGATTGGGGAATGTGGCCCATCCTGCGGCATTTGGAGCCATGTGGCATCGTGCATGTAGTCGCTTGATCCAACATACTGGGTGGTATAAAATGGATAATATGGATAAGTGCGCATGAGCTCCATCCTAGCGTCGAGTAGGACTTCCAAAACTGTGGTGGAAGTCATTTGAAAGAAGTGATGGTGATGTTTCATTTACTACATGATTGGGGTTGTATTTTATATCTACTCAAGCGCCCGCATCCTCCCATAATTAGTACATTCTTTGTTCTCGCATGAGATCTCCAAGTCTGCAGGTAGCCGCCATGACCAATCTGTGCGCATTACATCCTGCATGCATGTATCTTCAATCGTCTCCCATAATAGCTGAAGCAGGGGAAAGGTTTCATCATCAACTCGTCTCCAGAGTACTGGACAAACAGAGCCACATGGCTTATTCCAGTACTGTGTTGATGTGTGAGTAAGAAGACCAAATGTGAACACCTTGAATGTGTCCTCCCAGTAACCCCTGCCTTTGGTGGTCAAGTTGACATTCTCTCGTCGAGAGTGGAGATCAGGGTACATTGAATAGAAGCCGCCAGAGTCGATTGCGCACATCATGGAGGTGTTTTGTGCTGAAAGAATTTGATGCCCAATATCAGCCACAGATGATTCCACAATGCTGATTGTGCGACCCTATTATTGACATCAGACTTTGAGGAAGACTACACAAGGAAAATCAACATACCCTGGTCCGGTTGATGAGCATAGCAACTATATCGCGGTCACCATCCCTGTTACCCCCTCCCCAATCCCTTTCATAACCGATAGAGAGAAAAAAGTTGATCCATTGTTGACTACTGGAATAGCTAGAGTATGGCATCACAAGATCTAGCTGTCCTGGGTTGATAGTGCTGAAAAGGTCGGCCAATGACTCATTCTCAACCATCATACATGATGGCACACCTCCAATGATTGCGGTCTTCGTTGAGGAGAGATGATAATGAAAATTGTCAATTTCATCAACATCTATGAAGAAAAGCAAGAAAAACCAGAGGCGATGGTGAACAACATTCTTTGCAATAGGAATAAAAGATGGGAACACAGCCGTGAGGGAAGCAAGGGCAGGAATTGCTGAATAAAAAGCTAGATGGTGCCAGAGCTCCACGGGCATAGAGCAAATACCCGTCCCTGAAACAAATTGTTATCCTGAAAACACGCAATGTCATTCAAATAAAACACATACAGGAAGACAGGTTCTTAGTGTTCATTACAAAAAATGTCGATTACAGAAGTATGCGCTTTGTGTTATATATATTTATATCGACTGTGGATCAAATTTTGCTGGTCATATCAGGAGATTTCATATAACCCTTTATGAGAGTATTGTGCAAAACAACACAGATCGATCAATAATTGATCATCTGAATGAAATAAATGGCGCTTACTCGGCAAGAAGTACTGTAACCCTTTTAAGATCAGCAAATTCAGCGTCCTTCATATTTCCTGATGCGTCTTTCACTACAACTAGGATATTTCCGTACCACTTTCCAGCACTATCTCGGGTAATCCAGTCAGCAAGGCTGTTTTGAGCAGCATGACGCTTGCCCCACTGCTAAAATAAGAATTGACACTAAGGGAAGTTATAAGTGAATTCGACAAATCAACTGACCTGATTGCAGTAGAAAATTGTCATCTGACTGGCGGCGTTTCCTCCATCGGATTCCGCCAGGATTTGGTAAGCATAATCCGAGAACTTTCGTGAATTGTGATTTGCACTGAATGGGACCCATAGTGATATATCCAAATCCCTTTCGAGGGGTTCAGTCACATGCGGATAGCTTGGGACAGGAACTATGCAAGGAGAAGGACAATATGTCCCGAACAGTATGCCCTTGACAGATGGTGAAGCCTAGAGAAGTAAGTTCAAGTTCATGAGAAGCGAACTGTGAAAATGACTGCACACACCTACCTGAAGAACACCTGCTACAGTCAAGGCTTCAATGCATTTATGTACATTGAACTGATTTGTTCCAAACATGTTTGCTATTTCAAATTGTAACGTAGACGTCTTTATATGAAGCCAGTTTATGAGTTCCCACATACCCCAAAAATAGAGATGATGCTTGCGTAAATATACGACAAGCTGAATGACCACATTCTGGATATGGTGGGACCCAAGTATACGCAGATAACTGTCCTTATTTCAAGAGTTCCTGTCCCGACTGTTGACAACCGTATTCCAAACCATACCAAAACCATTGCTACATCATGGCACTCATGCATTCACATATAATCCAAAATACAAAGGATCTGGATCATCACCGCAATATGCTTCTACAAATGGACAGGACAAATAGCACATACACCTACGCAGCTGGAACTGATGTATTAAATCACACAACATGGCTACACATCCCATTGGCCATAAAATTGTCCACCAAGCAATCCACATTGTATGTCATGCATAACACATTGACAGCAAAGCCCATACAATTCTCCATCATTGGTGTTGTCACATCAAAAGGCGCAGATATGGATCCACTAACAACTTGCACAACCCCTGAAAGCCTTGCCGAACTACGCTACACACTGCATCTGTCTCCTCCCTATGGTTTTGCGCAACTTGTGGACGATTTCTTCACAGCAAAGGCTCAACTCTTAACGGCTCTGCAATCTCTTGCGCCAGAGACAATTCAAGGCGCATACCCAACAATATCATTGCCCTCAGATGGCGTTGAATTTGAGCATCCAGTACTTGTTCAAGCACATAGTGTGAGTTAGGCATTTAGTAATGACTAAACATCGCTAAAAATGACTGGCAGAACGCAGTTGTAGCCCATAAATATCCTTACCGGATATCTAGGCATTTCCGCACACTGTTCAGGCCCCTTCTGGAAGAAGCGCTATTCCACGCATTCGTGCCCTCAGATTATAATATTATACTCCATCAGGCAATACACCATCGCGTTCATCGAGCAGTCCAACAAGCAGGACTTTTGAATGTCCCTATTTATTATGGTGATGGATATGAATTAATACCAGAAGAGTATCCTTATGGTTTAGAGCAAGCGTTAGCAGAGGTTGATTTCTTTGTCACAGTGGATGCTGAAGGACATGTAGTCCTCACCATGCACACCATTTATGTCCTCCATTCAAGCCCATCGTTGTTACTTACCCATACATAAATCCATGCATCAGTCCTTTTGAATGGCATACTTCTACAAGCATCAAAAACGGAATAGAGTGCAAGAGAAGGGTGAACGCTAATTTTGGATGTGCTCATACTGTATCTCTGCAGGATTTCACTTGCTGATGTGTGATGGGAGTGCGATAGTGGGACATCAAGGTCGCTTCATGGGCAACTAATTTCAAATCAATATATTGCGCAATATATTGATTTGAAATTAGCCGCCCATACAGCATTCTTGATGTCCCATCAGTCCCATCATTGCACTCCCATCATGCATCAGCAAGTGAGAGCGTGCAGAGATACTTTGCAAGACTATGTAAAATTCACCCCTGAATTGGTTCCATATTATTGCCCACACAAATGCAAGTGGCTATTACACTGGCTAACACACAAGCCATGCCAACTAGCTTTGTGAAGACATATTACTTGCTCACATCTACTCACTTGGAAACCGGCAAACTGTGTATTCCTAGTGACGCACTAGGTGCAAACAAATGACTGCAAAGTCAAACACATTTTTTATAAGCGTAACCGAAAATGAAACAGGTGTATAAACGAGTGTATGAGTAGTTGAGTATATGAAAAACCAGAAACATAATGAGCAACAACTAGTAAAACTTGTTTGTTAGCATGGCAGTACTTTACGGTGATATAACACTGACATTCTGACGGCAATTGAACCACAAAGAAGAGCCAGGGCAAAACAGACCGAGCTACTCAGTGGGGGTGGGTAGCTTCCATAGATGAATGTTGCTTGTCTCCCACCACCATAGGCGAACCTTTGCAGCAGAAACAAAGGTCTTGCTCAGATGGAAGAGAGCCTTGCGATGGGCCCACCCAGCACGGGTGTGGATGACCTTAGCGAGTATGTCGAGATGAAGCACACTCTGATCCCTGTTGAGTTTAATGCCACAAGAGCAGGAGCCCATTGAGCGCATCACGTCGGAAACAAACGCCAAGTTGATCTGGTAGAAAGTCCACATCACAAATCGCTCACTGAGAATCAAATGGTACTCACTATGCAGTCCTTGTACTCATCAAACATTGTGAACCCGATAAACCCACGGGTGTGGTACTCATCCTCCATGGACTCAAGGAGGGAGTCGAGATAGAGACCCTTACTGCGCCAGGCATTGTGGACCTTGTCGAGGGTAGGAGGTGACCCAAGACTCATAATGAAGTTGGACAATGTGTGCAGGGAGAAGCTTGAGGCTGCAAAATCGGCTCTGGTGAATGCGGGAGTTGGGGAAGACTGAACTGACATGGTGGATGGAGAAGAAAGAGTTCACATTCGGTCTGGACCCCTACAAAACGGTGGCCAAAATATTTGACAACACAACAGACAGCACATCATTCCACAAACAACAAACCTAAATGCATTCAGAAAGACAGAACGTGACATCATACAATGACTAACATCGGCATGTATATATATGGATAGTGTCGTACAGCCATTCAAAGTTCGGTAGCTAATGGAGGAGTAGATTCACGCCCAATACAGCATGTGCGTCACATATCCAAACTAACAAATATACTGTGAAATTCAAACTGAATAAAGATTGATCAGTAAAATACAAGTGTAAAGGCCATTAGATCCATCTTGTTTGATCCCTGTGTACCACTCTATGCACTTCTGGCAAAAATGAAAGCAACATCACCGGCTGTGTCTCACTGTCAGGGTTCCCCCTATTTCCTTATCTTATCACCAACCCTGATTATCTACATTCATTCTATTTTTATTTTCATGGCTATATTTAGATTTTCTAGATTATTCCTTGAGTGCCACTCATCACTTTCCATTACCTTCCATTCTATTCCACTCCATTCTATAATGTAATACCTATGATATCATTGCAGAATATTCTAGAGTACTGAGTAGGTATAAAACCCCTGTAGTCAGTAGGTGTAGCCTCAGCTTCAATCTCTTAGGATTTCCACTACATACTTGGTGTGATCCTTAGGTCATTGACATCTGCCCTCTATCTCTCTATCTCTCTCTCTCTACTTCTCTCTCTCTCTGCTTGGTCTTGTTAGTGGTGATCACACTGATTGTGGTGTTGCCCTGACAGAAGATTGAAGCTCCCACTTCTCATCCACCTCTCATCTCTCAACCCTCAACTCTCACCTCCTATCTCTCCACACCTTATCCTCCACCAACTACCCTCTCCCCTCAATCCATCATCTCCATACCTCAGCACTCCTTTCCTGCCTGTGTGTGTGTTGTGTGTGAACTTAGTAGATAGGGATACCAACTGTTGGGGCTGGCTGCTGTAGGGAAACCTGGGGTTCAGTCAGTTTTTGGCATTCTAGGCAAAACCAGAGAACCTGTGAGCCTAGGGTTTAGAGTCCTTTACAGGAACAGACAACTGGGTATCTAGTAGATAGCCTTTTTTTAGAATACCTGTAGCTAGCAAGGGCACTTTCAGTACTTACATCTTCTCCCACACACACCACAGTGCATCCCACCCTTTCCAGTCATTATGGCTGATACCAACCCTACCTCCTCTGCTCCTGGTCTTCTAGATCAGCTTATGCAGCAGGTAACACAGCTTCAGCAGCAGATTGTGGACCTCCAGCAGCAGAATCACCAACTCCAACAACAACAGTATCATCACCAACCACCACCACACCAATCACCAATCCATCAACATCATCACCAATCAAATTTTGCTGCTGGGTCCCAATCTGGCTCTGTTGGCCTGGCCAGTCCCTTATTCTCCAAACCCTCCAACCTTTCATCCTTTGTCAAGGTTGCCCCACCAGAGCCATTTGATGGTTCAATGAGCAAGGCAGAAAGCTTCCTCAGCCAATGCCTCCTTTACTTTTATGGAAGTGGTATCACTAGTGACTTTAACAAGGTCATTTGTGCACTTTCTTTCATGAAAGCAGGGAATGCTGACAAGTGGGCCAGAATGAAGATCCAGCAATTGGATCCTAATTTCTGTGAAGAGGTCTCTTGGGAAGTCTTTGTTTCAGAGTTTAGGGATACCTTTGGTGACCCTAATCCTGGAGCAACAGCCAGACACAAAATGAATCAGCTCAAGCAAGGCACCAACACTGCTGATCAATATGTGGCTGACTTTAGACTGCTGGTTCAGGACACAGGGTTCAATGATGCTGCCTTGGTGGAGAAGTTTCAGAATGGACTCAACTCTTCTTTAGTGGATAGGATCTACAATCTTCCCCAGATGCCTAGCACTCTGGAAGGCTGGATTTCTTGGGCTTTGAGGCTGGATAGACAATGGAGGCAGAGGGAGTCTACCAAGAGGACTTCTGTTAACCCATTTTCTAAACAGTCCTTGACCCCACAGAGTCCTGCAAAACCATCCTCCCATCCAGGTCCATCTGTTACCTCTCCCCCACCTGCTTCTCAGAGTACCCATGCTCAGCAGAAATCATCAGATGTAGTTCCCATGGAAGTTGATTCAGGCTGGAAGTCTGTCAGACCTCTAGTATGCTTCAAATGCAGGAAGCCTGGCCATAAGGCAATTAACTGCAGGTCCACCACCAACATCAATGCTATGGACCATGAAGAAATGAAGAATCACTTCAGGGAAATAATCTTGAAGGAAGAAGAAGAGAAGAAGGCAGAAGGACAATCAGAACAGAATTTTCAGTAGCTCCACTGGTGAAAGACATGTCCCAGTGGAATAGATTCAGTGTTTTAGAGAATGAAAATCCCAATCCCCATTCCAACAGCTCTGACACTGAAAAGGAAAACATGTCTGATAGCCTTCTCTCTCCTATTCCTGAAAGAGTCTACATCAGAAGCCTCAAGCCTAAATTCTCTACACAATTGTCTATTACCTTGAAGGCAATGGATACAGGCAAAAGGTTTCTTGTTGATGCTCTGCTAGACAGTGGTGCTACTGGCCTATTTCTTGATGTGAAATTTGTGAAGTACCATAATCTTAACACCAGGAAACTTCCTAGAGCTATTCCAGTATATAATGTAGATGGAACTCACAATAAAGGAGGTTCAATCTATGAGGAAGTAGAACTGGTTATGGTCTTCCAAAATCACTCAGAGAAAGCCACCTTTGCTGTCTGTGATTTAGGGGATAAACCTGCAATTATTGGGCATACCTGGCTTTGGCTCCATAACCCTGATGTCAATTGGAAAACAGGAGAGGTTCAATTCATTAGATGCCCTCCTGAATGCCATATGGAAGTCAAGAGAGCCAGAAGGAAGAGGCAGAGAATTGCTGCAATCAGTAGAAGACAACTTCCCCAATTTCATGAAGAAGGAGCTGACCTCTTTGAAGCCTCTGAACCTTCTGAAGTTGGTCCTGAAGATAGAGTTTTTGTCTCTTACCTCCATCCTCAGCAGCAAATCATTAATGCCACATCTACTGTATCCCAAAAATTGGCAGAAGAGTCTCACCAGCAGAATGATTCCCCAAAGAAGTCCTTTGAAGAAATTGTCCCTAAGCAATACCACCAGTTCAAGGGAGTTTTCTCTAAGGAATCTTTTGATAGGCTTCCTGACAGAAAGCCTTGGGATCATGCTATTGAGCTCAAGCCTGGTTCAGAACCCTACAGATCTAAGATATATCCTCTATCCCCAAATGAACAGAAAGAGCTTGATGCCTTTCTTGAGGAGAATCTGAAGTCTGGAAGAATCAGGCCCTCTAAGTCACCTATGGCATCACCTGTCTTCTTTGTCAAAAAGAAGGATGGCTCCCTCAGACTGGTTCAGGATTATAGGAGATTAAACAACATGACCATCAAAAACTCCTATCCCTTACCTTTGATTTCTGACATCATTACCAAATTATCTAAAGCCAAGTACTTCACCAAGCTAGATGTCAGATGGGGCTTTAATAATGTCAGAATCAAGGAAGGAGATGAGTGGAAAGCTGCCTTCAGAACTAACAGAGGGCTCTTTGAACCACTAGTCATGTTCTTTGGTCTTACCAACAGTCCTGCAACTTTCCAAACTATGATGAATGACATCTTCATAGAGCTCATAGATGGGAATGTTGTCATTGTCTACATGGATGACATACTCATTTTTACTGAGACTCTAGATCATCATAGAGAGGTAGTCAAAAGGGTTTTAGAAGTCCTGCAAAGAAACAAGCTCTACCTTAAAGCAGAAAAATGTGAATTTGAGAAGGAAAAGATTGAATATCTTGGACTTATCATTTCACAAGGCAAGATTGAAATGGATCCTGTCAAGGTAGAGGGAGTTTCCAAATGGCCTGAACCTGAAAATGTCAAGGATGTCCAATCATTCTTGGGATTTGTAAACTTTTACAGAAGGTTCATCAAGGACTTTGCAGACTTAGCCAGACCCCTTCATGATTTGACTAAGAAAGGAACAGTCTGGAGATGGTCTCCTAGACAGCAGCAGGCATTTGATGATCTCAAAAAGAGTGTCACCTCCTCCCCTGTTCTGGTATTCCCTGATGACAATAAACCTTACAAACTTGAAGCAGACAGCTCTGACTATGCTACTGGAGCAGTCTTGTCACAGGAAGGATCAGATGGGAAGTGGCACCCTGTTGCCTTTATGTCTAAGAGTCTATCAGAAGTAGAAAGGAACTATGACATCTATGACAAGGAAATGCTGGCTATTATCAGGGCACTTGATGAATGGAGACACTATCTTGAAGGGACTCAGCACACCTTTGAGATCTGGACAGACCACAAGAACCTAGAATACTTTATGACTGCCCAGAAGTTGACTAGAAGGCAAGCCAGATGGTCTTTGTTCTTGTCCAGATTTGACTTCACTCTTCATCATAGACCTGGAAAAAGCTCCCAAAAGCCAGATGCCTTGTCCAGGAGGTCAGACCATGCAAAAGGAGACAAAGACAATCAAGATATTGTACTCCTTAAGCCTTCCTACTTCAAAATCCAGGCTTTGAATCAGGGACATGCCACCTTCACTTATGCAGAGAATGATCTGCTGAAGGAAATCAGACAGGCAAAGAACCTTGATGAGCAGGTAGTCAAGGCAGTAGAGGAACTTAAAAAGTCCTCAACCACAAAGATTGATGGACAGGAATGGTCTCAAGAGCAGGGTCTGATATTGTTCAGAGGCAAGGTGTATGTTCCCAAAGACAAAGATCTTAGAAGAAAAATTGTGGAACAGCACCATGACACCTTTATTGCTGGACATCCAGGGAAATGGAAGACTATTGAACTTGTGTCAAGGAATTATTGGTGGCCAGGAATGTCTCACTTTATTGCAGCATACACCAAAGGCTGTGATAGATGTAATAGGACTAAGACATTTCCTGCCAAACCTGTAGGCCACCTTGTTCCCACCCAAATCCCTTCAGATGTCTGGCAGTTCATCTCTGTGGACTTTATTACTGGACTTCCAGAATGTCAGGGCTATAATGCCATCATGGTTGTTGTTGACAAGCTTAGCAAGATGATACACATTATTGCCACTACAGACAAAATTACATCTGAAGGCACTGCTAGGCTGTACAGAGACCATGTCTGGAAGCTCCATGGGTTACCTATTAAAGTAATCTGTGATAGAGGACCGCAATTTGTCTCCAAGTTTATGAAAGAGCTAAACTCTATTCTGGGTATTTCTACTGCTGCCTCTACAGCCTACCATCCTCAAACTGATGGGCAGACTGAGAGAGTCAACCAGGAAATTGAGCAGTATCTCAGACTCTTCATAAGCCACAGACAAGATGACTGGGTGGAATGGTTAGCCTTAGGAGAATTCTCTTACAACAACAGAGTTCAGGCTTCTACAAGGCAGACACCATTCATGCTGAACAATGGAAGGAACCCTAGGATTGGCACTGAGCCCTTCAGAGACAGTAAGATGGAATCAGTGGATACCTTTGTTAAAGGCATGGAAGAGGCCAGAAAAGAAGCAGAATCTGCCCTGAAAAAGGCTGCAGATGATATGGCTAGATTCTATGACAGAAACAGAGGAGAAGCTGTAAAATACAAGGTTGGAGATATGGTCTGGTTGGATGGTAAAGATCTTAAGACTGATAGGCCTCACAAGAAGTTTGAAGACAAGAGATTTGGTCCTTACAAAATTACCAAAGTGATTGGACCTAATGCCTATCAGCTTAAGCTACCTCCAAGCATGAAGATCCATCCTGTATTCAATACTGTTAAGCTCATGCCCTATACTCCAGACCCTATCTCTGGAAGAAAAGCTCCTTCCAGGCCAGATCCTGTTATTCAAGGAGATAATCCAGAATGGGAAGTTGAATATATCAAGGACAGTAGAATTTTCAGGGGTCATTTGCAGTACTTAGTCAAGTGGAAGAACTATCCCCAGGAGGAAAGCACTTGGGAGCCCACAGAAAACCTTAAGAATTCTCCCCAAGCAATAAAGGACTTCCACAACAAGCACCCATCTGCCCCCAGGAGAATCTCTGCTATAACCTTTGATAGACTCTCCTTTATTCCCTACACAAATTATACCACTACTCCCATTCCCTCTAAGCCCTGCAAAATTGACCACTGTATGCACATTGTGGAAAATGTGCCTTAGAGGGGGGGTGATGTCAGGGTTCCCCCTATTTCCTTATCTTATCACCAACCCTGATTATCTACATTCATTCTATTTTTAGTTTCATGGCTATATTTAGATTTTCTAGATTATTCCTTGAGTGCCACTCATCACTTTCCATTACCTTCCATTCTATTCCACTCCATTCTATAATGTAATACCTATGATATCATTGCAGAATATTCTAGAGTACTGAGTAGGTATAAAACCCCTGTAGTCAGTAGGTGTAGCCTCAGCTTCAATCTCTTAGGATTTCCACTACATACTTGGTGTGATCCTTAGGTCATTGACATCTGCCCTCTATCTCTCTATCTCTCTCTCTCTACTTCTCTCTCTCTCTGCTTGGTCTTGTTAGTGGTGATCACACTGATTGTGGTGTTGCCCTGACACTCACTGTGTCTTGACAAGTCTATTAATAGCATACTCAAACCTGAGTGAATTACAGACACATCACTTGAATTACCCTTCTTATTCTGTGCCTGTTCTGTTTTCTAAGGTCCAAAATTTACCTGAAGATCTTCGATCATCGGTAAATTTGCTGACCTTTGAAAACATCCAGTGCACAGGTGTAGACAGACTCATAAGTAATATGGTTAATTATGTGCACATATGTACAACCCATTTTGGGATACCAAGCGACAGGGCTGTCATCAAAAATCACATCTGATTTGATGTATCCAAATATAAATACATACATAGAAGCTCAATTCTTAAAAGGAAATATCTTTCCACGAGACGCATAAATGGGACAAAACGGTTTGCGGGGCTTCGCCCTTATAAAACTCTTTTTACTTACGTAAAAGATCGTAACTAACACGATGACACATTAATTGACCAACTGATAATGATAACTATTCGATACCAAATGCTGATAGCTGGCATCACAAGAACACAATTACCACAAATTGCGAGGGACCCTGCTAATTCATGCTACTTACCCACAAATATCAAATCTGATTTTTCCTGATGCGCAATGCAGATGGACTGGCAAGCCTGTCTGTTAATGTTCATGTACTGGTCCCGGATGAGTGTTAAGACACACGCCTCAAATAATTAAGTGAGAAAGACTGAGTATGGTACATACAATGCTGAATCCTGGATACCAAAGTGCTATATGATGTCTGACAGAAATAGGCAATAAAAGGATTTACACGAACGAAACGCTGAAACCAGTTCGGCCATCGCCAAGTCCACGCAGTGGCATCTCGCTGTAGGGGCACGAAATTGTCCAATGACATTCGATTGCCCGTTGCTTCCACATCTTGGTGAAGAGCCGCAAAGAAAGTGGCGCCTCCATGATCTTCATCTCGCGATAGAGGGATGGGAATTGTAGGGAGACTGAGACGGTTGATGGGGATGTCAATGCGGGGCGAGGCGTGTGGCTACATTATTACGGGGAGGGTGAGCGCGCGGTGCTTGCAGACCAGACGCCGTGATTGGGGGCGCAGGACCACCTCCTGCTGGTGCCGGAGATTCGGGTCCGTAGACGTGCACCGAAGTCGTGAAATTGCCTCCAAAGATTTTGACAAGTCGCGCATCTGGGAACATCGGGGCTGATAAAGTACGCTCGCGGCCAGGCCATGCTAGTGGGTTCATGTGTGGGTCGCTGCGTTGTTGTGACCATGCTGTGCTTGGGTGTAGCTCATCCTGCTCCGCAAAGTCAATGGGATTTCCCTCTTGAGTGTATGCTTCGTCTTGTCCCAGTGTGGATGGCGGCTTGGGGGAATAATTCTCGCCTGGAGGCCTGTTATCATGGTGCTGTGACCATGAAGTAGATGACTGCGCCTGCGTAGCGGTATGTGGGTCCATGGAATCAGGCCTGCTAGCTGAGGGCTGATGGATGGCCGAGTCTTCCTCTGCACTTTTGGCCACTAGTGCAGGTGGGGATGACTCTGGCGGGACAGTTATTGGTCCCCTTTGTACCTGTGCTAGACAAGTTGGGGACCATGGAACTGTGGGATTTGGGAGAATGGAGAACGAAGCTGACCACAGCGAGGGATCCTCCATCGGGATTTGGTGGCCTGAACTCTGGGGACAGGGAGAATGCAAGATGATGTTAGACAAAGACGACCTGTTGAAACGGGAGGACTGACCATGTCTAATGCCAAACTGCCAGCAGGAGGCATATCATTATCGTCCTCCATGAGAACACTATCCCCAAACCCTGTACCTCTCAGAGGGTTCTCAGTGCTCGTAAATGAGTGTTTCAGGAGGCTGGGACGTATGGGTATGTGATGAAATTTTGGGATATATGGTGATGAAGATGACGTCGAGTCTTCCTCCTCCCCAGGGATCCTCCACCCACGCCGCCACGACATCCAGTATGATGCAACTGTCAGAGGCGGTGGCGGCTCCCACTTGTAAACCCGCCATGGGTTGTCGCGCCACGGGCCAGACTGCAGCCTAGGGGAACTCTCCGTGCCGATGTACGCAAGGTTATCCCAAACTGAGGGTGTATGAGTACTCAAAGGGGTCATCAGGCCCTGTGACGACGCTGTACTTGGAGACCAAGACGCAGAGAGATTTGAGGGAGTGGGGGACAAAGGTGGCCGCGACCAGGGACTCTCGATCAGGATTTCAAGATCGTGTGTACTCTGGGGATACGGAAAATGCAAGACGATGTTAGTAAAAAATGATGTGTCGAAAACAGGAGGACTGACAATGGTTGGTGCCAAACTGCCAATGAGAGGAATTTCATCTTCGTCTGACGCAAGAACATCTTCAAACCCGGCACCTCTCAGAGGACACTCGGGCTCATGAATGAATGTTGCAGAAAGCTGGGAGGTATGGGTATGTGATGAGGCTTGGGCGCACGGAGTGTTGGTGTACAATTGGGTAGGTGAGGTGGATGCATAGAGCGACGCTGCTGGTAGTCCGCGGAGATGGGCACGGAAGATATGGTTGTAAGTACTCTTTGTCGGTCAGACTGCTCCACTATTTGTCTTGACGAGGTTGGCGAGAAGGTGGTATCTGTCCTTGCAACCCGCGGGAAGGGACTCCTACCCGCATCCGGGGCGAACGAGCGGCTTTGCATAGAGGGCGCCCGATCCCAACCAATCAAGGTGGAAACCTAGATCATACCGTAGAGGGAAGAAAAGGAAGTGAAAAAAGAAGGTCGCAGGTAAAGCTTGAACGTTGAACCATCGACGTAGACGCTTTATAACAGGCCAAAGCCTTGTGTATATGTGCATATGGGCACGAAGGGCGAAATCAATAGCGGACCAACCAGATATGGGAATCTGCAATGTTGTAAGTACGACTTAGCGTGTCCCAGCATGTTAATCGCATGTTCCCGACAGTGATTACATAACAAACGGAGATGCCGCATGTCATTTGCATGTCATTGTACCTTGATGAAGGTGACTTGACTTGACTCGAACCAGCTGGAGTCTTTCAGTAAGTACAGATAGTCTCGCGAGTCAGACGAAATAGGTCACTCCGCTTTGATACCCTTTCTCTCCTTTCCATGGCGTCACCTAGCCTCAGCGTGTGCGAGCAAGGACAAAGACTCTCAGCTCAACCCATACCGGGATAAAAACATACCACAAAAGGGTTGCAAATCTGGTGCACCGGATCTAGTTTGATTCCAATGAACCACATATGGTATGTTTGATTTCCCTCTGTAAATAAAAGTTACGGTCAGACCGATCGCACGGTCCCTCTACATGAGGTAAGACAAGCCCGATAAGCCAGCTTGCCTGTGATAGAGGGATCAGTTTGGCCCCGTGAAAGTTTGCCATTTGGTACCAGAGTTGACGTGCAACGTGTAATTCGTGTGCCGGGGTGAGTCCACTTAGATCAGCGGCTTTGATAACAAATTGACTGTGGGTTGCAATCTGACTGATGAACCATCAGTGGCCCAGTTGATCGTCAATCTCATAGCCAACCCCATTGCAAAAACGAGACATAGGAGAAGTGTAAGGCAGAAAGATGCCACTGTACCATTTCATTGAAGCTAGCTAGTAGCACAGTGTTTACAGTCCTGTTTTATACGAGTTTATGAATATATAAATCTACAAGCTTGAAGTTACCTTGGAGAATAAGCAGTATCCGTTGTAATTTATACAAAGAAGATATCGAACCGGCCGTCGATCAATACTTGATTGTCATTTTTTGACCTCCGTCCTTGCGGTTTTCCTACACGGAGCTGATTACTGTAGAGCAACCAGAAGAAGAAGAACAGGCCCGAATGCTAAGCCAAAGTGTGGCGCATGTTGTTTACCCATTTTAAGCACCATAACGTGTTGGTGATACCACAGGGCCCATACAGGGTACAGCTCTACTTTTCTTCCCGTTCATATGATGACAGTTTCTTCGATTTGTCCCCCAAGGACACATGAGGCGTTACCTGTTAATCAGACAGGAAGAGTCTGCGTGGATGGTTTATATTAGAGCTTCAACTGCACCCCTCTTTTTTCACTATGGTTTCTGCCGTTACAATCTCCTTTCCATTATCTGCTCCCACCTTTATTGGTCGGAATCATATGCATTCTAAGTTTGGGATTCACAAGTACGTACAATCAAAGCCGTCTGATGCCCCGACCAGCTAGGCCCTGCTTGCTTAATGGGTTTTATATTTGATAGGATTCAGAGAGAGACCCTCCATCACCGCCTAACGCAAGCATCCCTCTGGGTCGAAGGTAAATGCATAAGCATTGGCAGGATTTTGTGGGCTTTTTGCAGACATACTTGTGGAGGAATCTGCATTCACCAGGAATGGGCCGCCTTGGATTAGAAGATTCTTCGCTCCATTGAACTTAGCTGCTCTGTTTCGCCTCGTGACGTTAAACTATGAACGGAGGGGCGCAATGTATTTAGAGAAGACCAACATTGCAGTGATTGTATATTTGCCTTGCAGAGGCTGCGTGGCTTTCCTTGCACTGCCCTACCCAGACTCTACCAGTATTAGTCAACGTGTGTACTTGGAACTAATTATAAGGAATAGCAATTGGACAGTGAGGGTTGTCTTCCTAAGTTCTGACCAGACGAATCCTAACCCAAACCATCTAGCCAACTGTAATGCCGCACCTACGGTGGACGAGAGCCGCAAGGTCAGAAGCGCGATCAGCATTTGATTGACGATTATTCACACATGCAGCATTGCGGCAGACTAGCCAACAAAGGGCCTACCACTCTATGCAGTGTATATTCTAATCCGTGGAATTCACCAGAAGTCTTGTAGATGTAGACAATACCACCGTGGAAATATTAACCGGTTCACTCTATAGTTCATACTTGGGCAAGTAGAGCATTGCTACACATGGCAGTAGGGTCTTTTACCGGCTCTTATTCAGTTGCAGTCCTTTCTCAAATATATTGACTTTTTCACTGTATAATGCACTTGACATAAGTATACACAAGGACTGGTGTTGCACTTATATAATACAGTTTTGATATGTAGCGGGGTAATATACTGGTATATACACAATTAGGGTTTTTACTGCCTCATATATGGTGCAGAATTGCATGGACTTTGGAGAATCTATGGGAAACAAGAAATAGAAAACATGCTAGTGACTACGCTGATACTAGAACTCTATGACCTATCGGTACTCGTGATGCGCAAATGAGCTAACAGTGGCGGTATTGCTAGCCGTTGTCGGGGGAATTTCGCCAAACATGGGTGTTTGAGCAAAGAACTTTGTCCTGTTGCTCTAGAGGTAAGGTGCCACGCAGAATTTCTATATGATACTGTAGCTAATATGTATTAGGGTACAATTGTATGTCTATTAACCTCAGTGGTCCATGCTGAGTAAGGAATTTAGCTAACAGTGCGGTGGCTTGCTGATGTACCCGGCCCGGGGTCCATGGCAACTCCCAGCAATCGGCCTCGCACCGCAGAGGGCAGAAGGGGAATACCTCAAGAATACCTACGTAGAAACTGAACAGTAGATTTGCTTTGTATTTAAAAGTAATGAATCCAATGTAATAAAATATCTTCCATCTATCCACGCGGTTCTCGGTCACCGTAATGCCGAAAAAAAAACCATGGAACAAGCATTGAACAAGCATGGAATTGTTGTGGAATTGATATACTAGGTACATTAATACGTCCAAAGCACAATTTTATGTACCAGTGAACACACCTTAAATGTCTGAATATAACATTCAAGATTACTTACGCATACCCTCACATAGCGACACCCTCTAGGGAGCACGTCGCTATGCAGTCAGTCCATTGGCTGTACCGCGTCTCGGCCCCCCCTGTCTGCGCCGCATGCCGCAGGTATCCCTCTGCGCGCGACCCAATCGTTCCCTCCTGTGATTGCAAGTGTATCCGTCGCGCCATCCTCGAGCAGCTTCAAAGACACAATAGCAAAATCAACACCCGAGGGCCGAGGATCTCGGTGCAACTCCGCCTTTGCGGCTCGTTCGCCATCCTGCCCGATCTGTCCGCGGAACAGAGGAGAGCCTCTCCAACGCATGAGATGGGCGGCGAGTCCTTCCTCATGTTGCCTAAGCAGTGGGTGCGGGGAGCGGTACCCGGTCGAATGCATCAACGAGGGCAACGTTCGAGGCTGTGGGTGCCTCGCTCGCTCCATCATTTGGCACTGCTCGAATGACAGCACGACGGTTGCAGATAGGATCCGACGACAAAGGAGATAGGAGGAGGGACATGGGATGCGATGGATGCGCTATGCGGCGGGGAGGGGTCTGAGGGCGAGGTGGGGCTGGCGGGCAGGGATTGTGATTGTTGTGGCAGGGTCAAACGAGTTAGCATTGACGCCTTCAGCCACGCGCCACTCACCTTACATGTCTCCCACTTCATGGGCCTTCCCTCATACGCATCGCCCTTGTCCATCGCGGGCCGTTTGTCCTTCTGGTGCTTGCAGCTTGAGGTCGAGTACAACAACGGGCGACGGTGAGTATATAAGCAGCTTGAATTTAATTGTGTACCTTTTTTACAATGTGGATGCGCGACACCGCCGCGGTGAGTCATCGATGGTACAAGCAGTGAAGAAGGTCAAACGCTGAGCGCTGATGGTTCGAACCAGGTCCGCACTTTCGGAACGACAGCCGGATGCCGACAGTGACGCGCAGGGGTCCGGCACGACGGTCAGCCAGGGGCTGGGATGTGACTGATGGGGTATGAGACATGAACGAGCTGCTGATCCGTGTCAGCGTCAAAGCCTCGGCCCTCGAGCTATTTGTACGGTTGGCCGTTGAACTCAGGCCTAAATTTCAAATGGCAGATCTATTATCCGGGGGTATTGGGGGTATGTTCTGGCACCCCGTATTACAAATCCTTCTTGGGCGTGACAATCCTGGAGGCTCCAAGGAGCGTTGAAGGAGAGCTTAAGGATCAAATTTGCAGTAGTGTAGAGCCCCTGCGACCCATGAATTGCCCAAAAATCCTCAAATCCTTGCTACTATTAGTATAATATTGCCTTCGCAGCCTAGCGGCGGCTCCTATCTGGTCTAATCAATGGATATCCCTGGCCCCTGTCCAGCTGCTCTTCATGATGCCATAGCCACTGGCCTTGTGGATGGTATCCTCTGCCTATTATTGAACGCATACATATGCAATAGTCTTATATTGAATGGTAAGGCTTATCTGCTGCAAATTTCAAATAGAAACCGACAGTTTTTCCACAAATCAGTAGCGACTGTCCTTCTGTTCAAGTTGGGCGCTTATATTTGTACTAGTTGATCAGGGAATTCCCACGTACATACTTGTATTTGCTAGGACTCCTGAAAGGTATTCGAAAAATTTCCCTCGCAGTTGACTGTTGCAAACTTCGAGCGTTAACATTCTGTCCGTTTAGGACATGTTAGGCTCGTTGATGTACTGCTGCTGCAGTTACACGGCTCGTCTGCGTTGGACTTCAGTGGCTCATTGCATGAGGTAGATAGATCGCCCGCTATACCGGTACAGCTATACATCAACCTTTAAACCTCTACTAATAAGCTTTGTAGTAACGTATGTGCCACCCAAGGCGTAACGCCATCAGGGATGTGACGTCTATGTAAGCCGAGACCCCATCAACGAACGACAAGGCCAAGACCACGATTTGATTTTGAAAAGTAGGCCTGAGTTCAGTGGCCAACCGTATATTTGGCACTCAACTCACTGGTCCCCACAGCATGGGTCTCCCCTTGTTCACTATTCCGCCTTTCTATTCCCGTTTGCCATCGGTGCGACGCCTGCCTGCACAGAAACTTGGTTTGGACCGCACAGTTGAGCAGTTTTGAAAGGATCTGGACGGCTGGAACAGTCTCTGGAAGATGCGGCAATATTGAAGGGAGATGAAGGCGAAGGCGCACAAATGCCTTGACCCGATGACCCGAGTCAGGCATTGTGAGGCGGGGATGCGGGAGGAGGAGTGCATCTGTAGATTGGAAACTGCGAGATCAAACTGCGATAATCATCGCGAAACTGCGAATCGGCATCGCGGTGGAGTCGATCAGTGGATGGCACACAATGGCCTATTGCAACTTGTAGGAGCGCTAAAGGCTCACGAATACAATGTGTATGAGCGTAGTTGTACCCCATTATATGACAATACCCTTAGAGTACTCTTGTACCTCCTTCTTCGAGAGTCTAAACAGATTCTCTTGTCGCACTAGCATTGCCGGAGTCCAGTTAACCGAACGAGAATCCTCGCAACATCAGCTCTCTCGCAGTTTCCAATTCAGAGATGTTATCGGGAGGAGAAGGGGCTGGAGCGTTCTGCCACCCCTGAATCTCCTTTTCGAGTAATAGTTCGGTCTTGCCCGATCTGCCATAATGCTTCCGTGAGGTGGTGTTTCCGGAGGTGGCGGGACGTTCTCCGCGACAGTACCGTTGCCGTCTGCGCCGAGAAGGTATGCAAGCCTCCTGGAGTCAACTTTTTATGTACAAATCTGGGCAATGCTCACTACGACGCATTAATCCAGACTGATTTGTGTTCTAGACATTTTTTGTTCGAATTAACTGAAAACTGAGCCCAATTGGGTTGAGTATCTCGCTTGTGACTAAGGCAGCGGCATCACGGCGGCAATGACACTGGCTTCACCGGTCAACAGCGCAGTGGCACAGCTAGAGCGGTAGAAATGGGTGTCCCTCCTCAAGTACTTGTTGTTTGGTTTTAAAGCGCACTGGTTCAGAAGGATGCATTCAGACACGTATGTAGACATTTTTACTATATACCGTAACTACAATTCTCGAAGGAATAAGGAATTGAATCACTTCAGTAAATGAAGGTACGAGTGCGCTGCATGCATATGTATCCTTATCCAACATGTATAGTAGGCAACAATAAACAACTTCCTCCTCGCTACGGCTACAGGGTATGCAAAGGAACAGAGAAATATAGTACCAGATGTACAGAGGGTGATATTTCGACCATGTTTCTGAAGTAGTCATGGTACGCCGTGCCGTTTGATTCCCTGTCGTCGGCACTGTCAGTATCCTCCAAGCGACGGCGACTGGCCCTTAGCTCCCGGTAGGCGACGGTGATGGCGCATTTTAAGTGGCGAACATGACGTTTGATGGGACCGGGTAAGACCAATCGAACGATACCTCCTCCTTTCGGGCCGATTTCTGACATGATTTCCTTCAAACGTGGATGTGGTACCCCGTGGGGTATAACACGCATCACTGGCTCTAAATACTAATCACTGACTCACCGACAGTCACGTGCAATTTTTATTTAATCGTTACCCGAGGCATTGGAACTTGACCTTGATTACAACTTATACTTAAACTGCGGCCGTCAATGGTTAAAGATTCAACATTCAACTGCAATCGTCTTTTTCTATTTCATTATCTTCCACCTTGATTGGTCGGAACGATACACACTTGTATGCAAAGTAGCTTGTGCTCCTCAGACGCGAGTAGGAGTCCCTTCGTGCCCAACACCTTCTTGCCAACCTCTCCACGACAAATCGTGAAGCGCACTCCATACCCGGACGAACGGCAGCAAAGTCTCCATACAGCCATCGCGTCGACATCGGGTACTATTAATCTACCACTACCGTACGACTACCAGCGGCGTCGCTCCATGCCTTTAGCAGAATCATTGACGCGTAGTCTCGCGCTGCCATGGTTTAGTGCTCTCGCGCATCCGATGCGCAGCAAACCAAGTTCGCGAGGAAGCTCTCATTCGTCAGCTTATGGTACGATTCCCCAAACGACATTTGATTCTTCCTCACCACAACCCATTTCTACAACAACAGTTCATATGCCTGAGCCTCGTCGTCTACCCACACGGCCCGACTTCCTGCAACAGTCATTCAAATTCACTAGCGCAGTGAGTTCTCTGAGAGGCACTGGATTCGAAGCGTCGCCTTTTGCTAACAACATCTTTCATTCTCCCTTTTCTTAGAGTAAACGCGACCAAACGCTGATAGAGCGTCCCTCACTGCGACGGCCTTGGTCCCGAATTCCCAAGAATTCCTCTACGGTGTCATCGCCTTCAATTACGGTGTCGTCACTGGGCCCGATGACCCCGTTGGGTGATGGTGATACGCCTTCAGGCTGGGATAACCTTGTGCACGCCCGCATGGAGAGTCCTTCTGCGCTGGTGTCTGGCCTGTGGCGCGACGATCCGTGGCTTGACCGATGGGAGCCGCCGCCTGTGAATTTGGCATCAGACCAGATGTTACGGCGAGTCGGGTCGAAGATTCCTGGGGAGGGTAAAGACTCAGTGCCGGTGGACGCTGGTCAGGGCGTTTCAGAGATCGGGCATGGGCAGAGGGTGTACTCCTTGTCATCTCCTTCGCTTCATATGTCCAGGCCTCGTCGCATACCGGCACGTCCTGGCTTCCCGAAACACTTCACGAGCCCAGAGAGCCCTTTGAGAGGTAGAGGGTTCGGGGATAGTGTTCTTGTGGAAGACGAAGATGATGGACCTCTTGCCGGCAGTTCAGTACCAACTATGGTCAGTGCTCCCATCTTCAACGCGTCGTCTTTCACTAACATTATCTTGCATTCTCTCTGTCCCCAGGATATACGCGACCAAACCATGATCGCGAATTCCTCGCTGCCATCACCCTTCTCTCTCATGTCCCCAAATTTCTCAGTATCACGGTCTCCAACTCATCCGGCGCAAGTGCAAAGGCGACCACCAACTCCCGCGCAACAAGTGTCACCACCTGCACTAGTGGCTGCAGCTGCAGAGGACGAGTCGTCCACCCGTCAGTCCTCGGCCACCAGACGTGATTTTATGGGTCTCAATACCGCTGCGCAGGCGCGGTCATTGACTTCATACCCACAGGACCATGATAATGGGCGTCTACACTGGGATTATCCCCCCGAACAGACATCCACGGGTCGACAAGATAGACTCCTCACTCATGAATTAAACCCTATCGACTTCGAGGATGATGAGATACATCCGAGCACGACACGTTTCCAATATCGCAATGACCCGCACATGAGGCCACCAGCGCGGCCTCGACGCGAGGGCGTCTCATCGGCCGCGATGTTCACAAATGCACAAGTCTCAATCTCCGGAGGTACATTCCACAATACTGTGCACATCCACGAGCACGACTCACCACCACCAAGAGGCGGACCATCGCTTCCAGTCGAGGCGCCTGGTGTGCAAGAGTACTCCTTGGGGCGCGCTCGCGCACCCCGCAATGTGACCGCAAACATGCGCTACAACCCGTATAGGCGTCCCCGTCAACTGTCTTCGCCACAGTCCAATGTCCATCCCTCAAGCTCATGCTGACGTCACTCACTTTGAGGCTCTTTGTCAAGATGTGGACGCGAAGGGAGGTCGAACACCGTTGAACGGTTTTGCTACCCTACCGTGATATATACTTACCATTGTCTGCGCCGGACAGCGACATACTTAATTTATCAATTATTATGGTATTCTTCATGCTGTATTTATATCATTGCACTGCAAGTTTGTATCTTAGACTCATATTCCACCTATTGTATTACCGCTATTTATTTCTCCTCTTTTTTGTTGTCTTGCTGCCTGTTAGCATTCATGTGAGTGTGAGCGACGCTGGACAGTCCAGCACAATCCCTCCTAGTGTGGACCAGCCATTGTCGCTCGACCCAGTTCTCTGACACACTGTTCCCGAGGCACTGGCACGCACACCACGTCTGCAGCCAACAGTACGTACTTCTGACCGAACCTGCAATACGACCGAGGATCGAGTACTCCAAGCTCCGGAGCCACAGCACACGGACCTTATATAGCATACGAATGGGTTTCGCGTGCTAGCTTCGACGCAATAGAGGTGATTGCGCTCATCGCGTGCTGACAAACATCGAACTGCTTCAGGACTCAGGAACGTAGACTTTCTAGAGATTATGCCATCTAGTATACAAAAGTGATAGGCTGATGAGCCGCGCTTCAAACAGCGTGAGCGCTATCTCTGAATGATAATGCACCTGAATTCTGTTTCGTCGACTGACCATCTGTTTGGATTAGTATTATACAACACCTGGCATCGGCCTTCTTCCCGTCCTCACCTATTTTCCCAACGGCAGACTCCGATATGTAAGCGTTGATGGTAAGTCGACCAACATTATATGGATCGCGGTCTTCGCCTCCCCACTCTCACCAAACTCCGCGCCGACATCCACAACACCGCCAGGGTGACGCGGGAGACAATACAACCATCGTCATCTGCGTCCCTCTTGACGTGTTTCTGCGCAATATCCTATGCGATAGTGCCCTGCATCTTCGCCGCTGCGTCGGACATGTCACAGTCCTACTCATTATTCAAGGTACAACAAACAGTATAGAATTTGAGACAATGGCGAAAAACAATGATAATAGGACTACGAAGACTGCATTGATTGGGTACAGTTATTGGAACATGTGATCAACAATTGATAGAATTTACGGTGTTCAAGGGACCTTGAAGAAGCAAGGTGGTGTCTCCGTCGCTCGCCTATTATGGACACACAAGCGACCACTGATTACGTGATCAACTAGCTACAGTAATTGTGTGCGACAATCAAGCGACAACACCACCACCCCCGCCTAGTCAGCGTTCTCAATTGCTGCTGGACTACAGATCGGTTGCACTAATTGTGTAAAATGGCGCTTGAATGGTGCCTGCAAGTCGCCTTACAGGCTTTCCATTACTATCATAGTACCGGTCGCGTTTTTCCTTCCGTTCACCCTTTCATCCTCTCCCTGATGTGACGTTTGTTGCCCGTCGCGCGAGATCTACGGTTGCACAGTGGCCACATATTAAGTATCGTTAAGTAGCAACTATATACATGTCCGTGGCTGACAACACACAGACCCACACCCCATCGTTCTCTACCGCTCACCAGGCGATGATTCTTATGTACAACCGATCAGAACGGCTTTCTCTCTCTCTCTCTCTCTCTCTCTCTCTCTTATGCGATGACATATCCATATTCGAGTCTCACTGACGCTTCCTCGTATTTGGGAAGCACTTGATATATTCATTGGCAGATGTGCAAGGCATGTAGCCAAGCTGCCCCTTTTGACGGGACTTCATACCCGATCCCAGCATTGTACCACCGCCATCTCCTCGTGCTCATTGTGATGATCCTAACCCGTAGTAGGTAGTACCACGGAACTAGTTCTTCTGCACGTGCATCAGGAGAGGGGACAATAGAATCCAAGAAACCCTGACTGGGAACCCGGAGCGGCACAGGGACAGACTCGAGAGCGACGGGAAAGATAATGAAAGCGGTGGGGAACGACACGGAATAAGACAGATTGAGACGGAGCGGGAATGAGGCGACGTACAGGTAACGTCAAATAATGCAAATACGGGGGTGTAGAGCAGTCGAGTGTGAGGTTTTGAGTAAGAACGAGGGGGTATATTTCACTGCCTTTACCTAGTACTGTACCATTTCGAATAATTCGTCACGAAGGTGACTTTTTTGAACTTTTGAGAAAATCCAGAAATCTGATAAATCGAGAAAGAATTAAATCCGGTGTCAGAAAAATTGGGTGTGACCCGTGACTGACGAATCATTCGAAATGGTACAGTACATGAGTTGGGCTCAACTTTGTACCTGAATCTAAGGGTCTGTCCGGCAACGATAACATGGCTGTATTATTGGATTGATTGTATTATTGATGGGCTGGTCACATCATGTCACCCCATCAGCTGTCGAGCTGATCGTCGAGCCCGCGTTATCTATCTCGTTCAAACCTCATTTGCATCCTCGAAGAATGGGTAAAAAACTTCCCAGAGGCTTGGATAAAGCTTGAGGTTGGATCTGTCAGACAGGGGAGTGTGACATATTTCCGAAAAAATGACCAGAGGAAACAGCATTCAGAATTTTGCGGAAATAGCTATTAATTGAATGAGAGTTCATTATGACTCTGAGTAAAAGCAAAGAGGAGTAATTTGAGACAGTGTCATTAGATCGTTGGAATCTCTCCGCAACATGACGGACAGAAAGACCAGTGACACACATGTACAGGAATATTGCAACTTGCTCATTTAAACTCACATAACATGAATCATCGAGCGCGCAAACCATGCGCAGCTCATAAACGATGGCAAGAAACATTGGCTATTTATGCGTTGGCAATTACAATTTTTCGCCGTCGCAATTCGTAGTAGGATGGAGGCATCATCGTGGCAAGTGATTGAACTGATAAGAGGCAGTGAAATCAGTGTCACATTTGCCTGTGGGATCCCATCAATAATACGATCAATCCAATGCCGGACAGACCCTAACCTTGCCGCAACCCTGAAGGTTGCCATTTTTCTTGACAAGGGGGGCTTTGACAGGTGATTACCATCCACCCTCCACAAGCCATGCACAAATTCTCTTCATGCATGTCATTATAAGTACCTGAGTATTTGTGTAGAATGTTGATAGAACATTTGAAATCACGGTAATCAAATCAAAAAGCAGGCTGTGCCCAGAATGTACATGGAATGCAAAGCATCACTGCACCGTGATGCTGCGTGTTAACTCCATGCACAGGTTCTTCACTGCTTTAGATATATATCAAGCATCAAGGGACCTAATTTAACAACACTTTACGCACCGCAAACCCTTCTAGGCCCTCCTTTGGTCTTCCTGACAATCCAAGCACAGGCGCAAGAAGTTAGACACATACACCCAGTTACATTTCAAGAAATCTAACGAGTAACGATCTAACTACGGACCAATAAGGGCCAGCAGGTGAATCAATCACCTGGATCAACATTCGCAGACGCACAAGCCTCAACACCCTCTGCTGAAGAGAAGAATCCAGTCGCCCAATCCAAGATTATGTGTTCCAATCACGCTGCACCTGCGACATGGGCGGAGGGCCACAACGCCGCCCAAAGGAAGCAGGTAACACCAGAGCAAGAAAATAATTCGCCTGCAGCAACGTCTAGGACGTGGGTGATAGTTCCTTGTCTAATTTGCCTCAAAACTGCAACTCACTTGACAACACATATCGAAGCGTTACCAGACAGCCAATGCTCCCCGTCGTGTGATTCGGTGGTCAGCAACCCCGCGCATCACCGTTCGGTCAGAGATCATTATGATGATCCACGGAATTGCTGTGCGCTCTCCACGCTCGTAGGTCGTGCGGTATCATGCGATAATCTCATGTCTGCGGGCAGTGCTGCTGAACTTGAAATGACAAGCCACATTGCATCAATTGTGTGGGAAATTGTGCGGCTGCGTGCAGATCGCATTAAATGCTTTCCAGTGCTATCGCAGTATCAGTTGCATTTATTTCTTCCTCCTCTTCTTTTTATGACATTCGCTCCTTCCGGTGCAAGAGCTCCGCTCATGCTATTTACACAGACTGAAGGTCGTTCTGCAGCAACCACAAACCTGCCTGGAACTAGCATCGAACGCACCGTCGTCCTCAGGCGCTCATCAAGGGATGCTATTAATGGGATAATCACAGTTGAGACCTCTGAACGCGTCCAGACAGGTAAGATCATCTGCTCATATAGCTTGACGCGTACTACAAGCTAATGTATGTCTGTAGGCTTTCAAGTCTCTTCAGCTGCCACTCGCGCACGGCTGCATAACACCACGAGTCCGGATACATCCTCCGCCATGCAAACATTCGTCGACCGTTGTGATCCACACGCCGTCCACCTGAACAGATTTAGTGGGAGTCACGCTCCTACTCCTGTGCTCAGCGCCTTTGATTCTATTTTCCGTGATCATCACGCCCTCCCTCTTTTCCTGTTCGGCAGTCGTTCGAATATCACTACAAGCAGCACATTTCGGTTGGCGTATCAGGAAACCCGAAATATGGATAAACAGCTCCGTGGAATGTTCACTTCATTGAAGCAGACATGGATGGATGGCAAGGTTATCCCCAACAGCATTCGCCAGCTTATGACGAGAACGCTGTTCGATATTGTCCATCGACATCCGTTTGAACATTGCCAGGTTGAATTGCCTTGGCCGAACCCTGAATCCGTAGAAAAACTAGTCAGGAAGTCATCCAGACACTGCGACTACGTCGCCCTTGCCAAGAAGTTCGTTGCCTCTCATCCCGAATGTCCAATCCGTGCACTGGGAAGGGTCGAACAGCCTCAACGGCGATGGCGTCCAGGGAACCCTTTCGCTGAGCTTGTCGCTAAACCTTTACAGGAGCTGAGACCTGTAACGGGCTTTGCATCCCACGCCTTCGACGTCCTCAGGTACTGCTTCGTGACGCAACTCGCTAGCACACTGGACAGAGTATGTTTCACGTTCGACATCTGTTCAGCAGAGATCGACCTCTTCTTCAACAATTGGCACCCTATGATATGGATGTCCTTTACCGCCACCGGGGCTATCTTGATCATACAACCTAATCACCGTGACTTCCTCGCAAGAAGTGCAGGAGAGCAAAGCGAGTATTCACAGGAAGGTGGTAGCTATCATACAAGCGGGCTACAGGCGGAGACTTCTCCTTTGCACCGTCATGCCGGAGATAGAGACGGAAGGACTGACGACCGGGCTTCGAGCTTCTCAAATGCACAGCATGTAGTTGTTCAAGAGGGTGTTTTCACCAATGTCCAGAAGACGCAGGATCCCACGGCAAACCCACAAAGCCCACTAAGGAATCCCCCACAACCGACAATGTTCTCAAACGCGCAATATGTGTTAATTCAAGGCGGCACGTTCAACAGCATCCTAAATTCCTACCAGAACCAACTTCACAGCCATCTAAACCCGTCAAATGCAGTATTCGCACCGACCACCCACGACATGCTGCTACCGGGAGGACTGTCATCAGCATTGCCGTATGCCATGTTAGGATTACAAGTAGCATCTTTCGCGACACGTCCGTATTATTCATGCGCCCCACTGGGGCTGCAGGCAGAGCCAAGAGCAGCCCACACAACCGTATACGTCGTGCTGCGCCTTCCAGAGCTGTCTAATGACATGGCAATCATGCTTGCGCCCTTCACCATATGGCTCTTCACGAAGATGTGGGTACAGCGGAGGGCAACCGAACGTATTGGTCTCTGAAGGATATTTTTTTTTTTTGCGCCTTTGGGAACGTGGTAGCTTGTCTTTATTGGAGTCAATCAAATGTATCTATTTTGAAATCTTTCGTAGAACATGGGGCTATACCTGTCGACTCTGAAAATCCATTGGATGGTAAGGTCAACCACTTTGCCGACCTTGTAGGTGCTCATTGGGTGCTCATTGCGGCTTCTACCGGCGGAATAACATATCAACCTCTTCTATTGGTCGTTTTTCTATTACTTCCCATAAAGATAGATCCTCGAAGATGGAATCGATGCGCTGTTCAGGCAACTCCACCCTGTTAGGCGTGGTAATCTCCTAATATGGCTTATACCGGCGCCTATTTTCGTACACCATCAGACAGAATTGACCGAAGTCGTTCCGGTAAGTACCAAAAAGATTGGCGCCAATCACCCAGAAATGAAAACGAGACTTACTCATTAGAAGTGAGAACTTTGTAATCAGATGTATTAGGATCCGTGCACATTTCGCCGGTACATAAGTACACAGAAAGTCGCCTGCCTGGTCCGTCGGGATGTTCCGCATACATCAATTCATGGTCGTCACTAACACATGAAAAAACGAGCTCCTCCTTTCTGTCCTCTTCGGCCTCGACTATAATCGCTGACGACGTACTGATACTGGCTGGCTGTAACGCGTTTCACACTCACTCTGTGCGACAAAGCCAACTATCAGGATACGGCCAGGACGCAATGTGGATTTTTCGACCTCGTCGACTGCTGGTGTGTTTCGGTCGATTTATGAGCACACTTCTCAGTCAACTCTGTCCAAGGAGCTCCATTAGTTTCGCCATCTGTCTCGCTAGCATATCTCGATGGTTACTCGGTATGGACAACTTCGGTGACAGCGGCCCAACCTCTTGAAGGCTTCTGTGTCTCGCACCACATCCTGTCAGGAGGAGAAAAGCATCCAAGAGGCACGGTTACATCGAAGTTTCAGCGAATTGCATGGTCGGCAAAGGATGTAGTTGTTGTCTATTCTGGTGCTCGATGACTTTGCCTGGGCGTTGCTGTATCGGAGCGTTGAAGGTGGAGCCTGGTAACCTGCTTAGCTCTATGGCTCGAACACCATCCTCAGGACTTTTGGCAAAATCCATCAAACAAATCGTCGAACACATAGTCGATCGACCAGTTCTATCAGACAGGTTCATGTCGAAACTATGGCAGTGTGAGTTCAAAATTCGACGCTTTGACCATCAAGAAACACATAACGTCTCCCAGGGCAAAACCACCTCAGGAGAAACCCCGGCGTCGAAGCTAAAGATATGATGGCCGCCCTAGTTCGACATGGATTCTCCGGTTCGCAAAGGTTCGCAATCACCTTTTATCTCCGTTGTCTTCGATCGACGGGAAGGCGATACACGTGATATAGGAGATATGTCGGGCCGTCGAAGCTAACGTGGCGCGTCTTCTCCTCTCGCGACGACACGCGCGCGTACAAAGCTTCAAGTTTTCGTTAACCACCCAGTTGGGAGTCGGAAGCGCTCAGTAAAGTTCCAAGGCTTCCGATATTACTTGCTCCGCATCCTCTTCTCCTCCATCGAGGACGGCGAAATTTCGGACTTGAAATTCCGTATAAAAGGACTAAGACAAATAGATAACCGTTTCTCTGGAGCTTGGACGCGTGCTTCAACATGGCCTACAACATCGCCGTCGGCTCCTACACGAATGACATCGTCACCCTTTCGTTCGATCCCGAAAACGCGACTTTGAAGGTGGCGTCGTCGCTTACTGTTGGCCATCATCCGTCATGGCTCACAGCGCATC
The DNA here is from genome assembly GCA_013368295.1 of Psilocybe cf. subviscida. Lineage (NCBI taxonomy): Eukaryota > Fungi > Basidiomycota > Agaricomycetes > Agaricales > Agrocybaceae > Psilocybe > Psilocybe cf. subviscida. The sequence continues at coordinate 6,947,491 of JAACJJ010000028.1, read as the reverse complement.
CGAGCCACCCATCTCTCGTTTGGACTGGCTTGGAACAAGCAGACGGCAAGGTCCTAACACTGCGATTCGATGAGAATGGGAAAGGCGAAATCGTGTCTGAGACACAGAGCGGGGGCAAGGATCCCTGCCATCTCTTCGCCCTGAAGGACGAATTGATCATCGCCAACGTATGTGCTTGCTTGCTCGTTGACCGACGTAGACAATCTCATCGCGTTATCAGTATTCATCTGGGACCGTTGGTTCGCTTCCTATAGTTAGCGACGCCAAACTTGATTCGGTGGTGGCCACGGTTCAACTCAGCGGCACTGGACCCAACAAGTCGCGGCAGGAAGGTTCCCATCCCCACCAAGTCATCCTTCACGAAGAGCACCAGGAGCTTCTGGTTCCAGATCTGGGCTCTGATAACGTCTGCCGTCTTAAGAAGTCGAGCGATGGGACATGGGAGCTGAAGGGCCATGTTGGGGTCGAAGCAGGTGGTGGACCGAGGCACGTCGCATTCTACGGTGGGTATTCTTCATCTAAGTTGAGGATCAGCGATATTTATGATTGCGCCTTATCGTCCTGAACGCTTAGATGGCGACCTCTTCACCGTCCTGGAGTTGAAGAGCAAAGTCGTACGCCACCGGTTCCCGCCCCTGCCCGCTCTCCCTACTTTCGTCAAATCCGTAGACACCATGTCGAAGCCGCCGCCAACGCCCAACGATATGCTGAGTGCCGAGATCCTCATCCCCCCCACCAACGCCTCGTTCCCAACGCACTATTGCTACGTCTCGAACCGCAATGATCCGTCACCGGAGGGAGACATCATCTCTGTGTTCGCCATTGAGGGTCCCGATGCCCTTGAGCTTGTGACAGAATTCCGAAGTGGGTTGAATCACCTGCGCGGGATGGTGTTCGGCGGCCCGGACAACAAGTACCTCGTAGCTGGAGGTGCCAACGGGGGAGGCGCCAAGGTGTTTGAGCGGATTGACGGCGGCAAATCGTTCAAGGTCGTCGCTCAACTTGCTTCCGTCGAAGCCCCGACGGCGTTTTTATGGCTGTAAGTAATGTAGTATGTATTGCGCATTTTTGTGTTTCGCTATTGGCAATATGTAGCCAATTGTATGTAACAATATTGACTGCTATTCCTATATCAAAAGCAAGTCAATTGAGGTGGAGCTTATTTTTCGAGGACTATTCAAATCCTCACCACGAGGTATACACCGGCCTGTTCAACCAATGATCCCGTTTCCCCTCAGTTCTGCAAGTTCAGCGTCTGTAAGACCGAGATCTTCTTTCAGCACTTGGTCAGTGTGGCTCCCCAAGTCCGGACCTGCCCATTTCGGCTGTGAATCCACTCCGTCGATCACAGGGAAAGTGGCCTGCATCTTCACGGTCCAATCTTTAACGGGAACCTCTCTGATTGTACCTCTCGCCGCAACCTGCTCATTTTTCATGAGGTCTTCGACATTAACCACCCGGCCTACAGGGACACCGGCTTTGTCCATGGTCTCGATGACCTCTGTTGGGGTATGTTGCGCTGTCCATGTGGAGATTGCAAGTTCAATCTCGGGCTGCCGGGCGACTCTGTGGTGGTTCTGTGCATAATCAGGCCCGGTGAGGTCGGTTCGTCCAATAGCGGTCATGAGGCGCGCGTATATGCTGTCGCCATTGCCGCCGATAACAACATATGTCGGCGTCGTCTGCGATGGGTTTTCCGGTTTGCAGGGATACGCATTGCTGGGAACAATTCCGGTGACAGACGATCCGGAGGGACCTCGTATCTGCGCGAAGTCAGACGGTGAATCTTTGGTCAGCAGGAAAGAAAGCACGAACCTTGTTCTTCCTATCGTACTCGGGAATGACACCTTCCATGAGGTTCAACATACTATACACACATCAGATGGAAGTAAGCCACCGCAGCCGTTTATCGATGATAAATGGGACAAACCTTTCCACGATGCTGACATCCACTGTTTTACCAATGGCTGTAGCACCGCTGCTCTCTTGGCGTTGTCTTGCCAGAAGAGCCAGTACCTGTAAACCACGTCAATTTGTAATACAGGATAAGCTCTGGATGGACTGACTGTACCGAAAGCAGCGTGAAGGCCCGCAACAGAGTCTCCGAGACTCATGTTTGGCCTCACGGGTGCACCAGACAAAGAACCTGTCTTTGCATCCGGAAAACCATTGATATATCGAAACCCCGACTCTGCCTCGCAGACAGCGGCGTATCCAGGTCTCGCCGCCCATGGACCAGTTTGGCCATATCCACTCACGCGGGTGAAGATGAGGGAGGGATTGATTGCTCGCAGGTCAGCGGGGCCAAGACCCCACTTTTCTAGAGCTAGAAGTAATAAAAACACGGTCAGCAATCGGAATGAGTAGACGAAAGTAAAGGCGAATGCATATAGACGCATAGACGTACTTCCAGGTTTGAAATTCTCGAGAACCACATCGCTTTTGAGAGCAAGCCTCTTCACAAGTCTTCAAAATTTCGTGTAAGAGCGATGGTTCATATACCGCTCGAGGAGAAGGCTCACTCTCTCCCCTCTACTTTGCGCATGTCGATAACAACGCTCTTCTTGTTCCTCCCAATGCTCCGGAACCACGGGCTCGTACCGTCCACGTCAATTTCGCGCCAGACGCGGAGAGGATCACCGATTTTCGGGGGCTCAATTTTGATTACTTCTGCGCCATACTGACTGTTGTATTCCTTTCCTGAGCGGAGTACATAGACAGTAAGTGAGGAGACCCTCACCTCAGAAGTTGGGAACCGAATGGACCGGCAATGAGTTGACCAAGCTCGAGGACTCGGATGCCGCTCAAAGGTAGATCATCTGGAGGTCCCTGTCCTGAGAAGCTACGACTGGGTCCAGTTGTTCGATTTCAGTACTAGTGTAACGCAGGCTCAAAGCTCAGAGGCCCACAGGAGATGTTTGACACGCCTGGCTCGCATAAACGCGGGCGTTCCCAGTCTCAACGAGAAGCTAGTTCTTTGCAGCATAATGTTTGATCTCCAGCTCGCAGGGGTTTGAGAATGAGGAGAAGAGCTTGGGAAAGGACATGTCGGTGTCGCTCGTGATGATGGTTTGTGGTCAAGCCGCTCGGCTTCCTGCATCGGTCGCGGGAGAGTGTGAGCTTGACGGTCGCAACCTTTCTCGTCATCACCACCACCCGCCTTTTTGCTCTGCGCCACTCAGGGCGACAGTGCGTGCCGTTATAGCGCAATGGGCACGTTCCGCCTTCTCCCAACAACAACACGAGCGAGGCTGGCCCTTGCAGGCACCATAACGCTGATGTACATCATCGGTTCCACGGTATACATGCGCTATGGCAGCAGCGCCTTCCCCGTGCTTGAGACAAGGCCAGACGACCTGGGGCATCCTGAGACCACGACATCGACTACAGGGACTGAGCAGAGCTCATCAGATGGTGTCGCTGGCGTTGAAACTTCTCGCGTACTCCTAGTGTCGTCGTTCTTCCTCCTGAACACTTCCAAAATACCGCAGAAGGACTACGATATGTGGCTGCATAACTATCTAGGGACCGTCGAGACCGACATCTACTTCTATACTACCCCAGACCAGGCCGATAGGGTGAAGTCATTCCGCCCGGAGGGGATGAACATCACTATCGACACCACCTTTTCTTCAATATTTGAAGTTCCACCTTTGAAGGATAAAGTGGATGCATACACCCTCAATCGAAAGAAGGACAGGGCCAAGCCAAAGCACTCCATAGAGTCGTACGCCGTGCTAAACTCCAAGCCTTTCTTCCTAACGAACGCTGTCAAGGCATCTGAGGCGAAAGGCTTGAAGTACAACTATGCGTTCTGGAACGACGCCATGAGCTTTCACCATGAGCACGAGTTTCGCCAGTGGCCTTCAACCAGCCGTCTCGACGAGCTCTGGACCACGGGCAGCAACCTCACTGGAACCGACCCCGCAGATCTACTCTTCATTCCTAGTTGGGACCTTCCTCACAAAAGCATGTATCTATGGTATGAAGGAGAAGGCCCAATTGATCATAAGTTCAACGAAGGTAAGTCCACAATGCCCCAAGAGTGTGTAGACACCTGTCCAAGGCATATCTACCCCTCTTCCCGGTATTTCCTTATATCGTTACTGCCTCGTTAACACATCACCACTTACTAGGATCCTTCTTCGGGGGTCCCCCGCACGCAGTTGACTGGCTCGCACGTACTTTCTACACCTACCACGACGCCTGGCTCGACCGGGGCATCTTTGTCGGAAAAGATCAAATGATCTTTAATGCTCTCTCATTCCTCTTTGCACCACGCATCAGCACCGTCTGGTACAACGACCCCGCTGCGCCTGCCCGTGCCGCCCTCAACCGCACACCAAGCGTCCCGTGGCCACTCTTCCGCGACCCGGACGCCGACTGGTACGAGCCCAGCGCGTTGGGTCAGTGCGACTCCGAGTGGTTTTACTACCGCTTCTTCCTCGCGAACCAGCGCGAGAGGGAGGCCATGCGCGCGACGTGGATCGCAAAGGCAAAGAGGTGGCGCTGGTGGGGATGGTGGCGCCCTCGGGACACGACCCCGTGCGAGCTAACACGGCTTCTGCCCATGATGGACACGCTCCAGCGCAAATACGGACAAGGGTGGCACCCAAGCCACAGTCTCCAGATACCTGATACGATACAATGGACGCTACCCGATTCGAATAATGGGACTCATACCAACTAGTGACTGTACTCATATATCCGCCCAGTATTTATTTCATGGAATCTAATTCACCTACAAGGAGTAACTCGCCCACCCGTTCGTCGGGACAATGTAATGTGTTCCGCGAAGGTGATGCAACAAGGCTTTTGATCGACGTGCTTATTTTAAGCTCAAACATGTTACCGCATGAAGGCAACTGATGCGCCGACGTTAGGAACGTGTTGGTCCAGCAAGGAGAGCCTCAGGAGTCGGAAATGTGAATGGCTGACAAATGGGCATACAAATCCGACTGTAAACTTCCTCAAGGGTCCCGCGCGGCTTCCATTTGCGCCCGATGCCTTTTCATTGCGTCAAAATTGCATACAAAGAAGTCAGAAACTCGTCTTCTAGGTCAAATCAATACATGACTGCATCCATGTGGGAGAGAGAGAGTCACTTCTGGCTGCTGGAAATATGGAATGATCAAAGTCCTTAAAGAGAACTCATTGTCAAGCGTTATAGGTCGCCTCCCAGGCTTCAAGCCCAACTAGCGCCACGAGTGGCCCGATTTCATTGAAACATCGGTGGAAGAAAGAAATCGGCCAAACCGGGTGTGAATGGTTGCACAGCTGCGTGCATATGCATATTGCATGTACCTCCAGTATCGCGACAATGTCTCATGTATGACGGTGTACAGACTATGGACTAAGTGATCATCTGTCAGGTATAAAGGATCGGGTGATGCGCGTTGAGCGCAGTGCACTTAACGGAGCAGCACTAAAAAAAGGCGAGAGCAGTTTGTGATCGTGTCATTATTCTATTTGTTGCCTCGAGGAACTTTGTGAACACTTAGGCGGACCGTATGAGGCAAGTGATCGCCCTGTGCTCTGGGGTAATTGACTGTGCGTAATACCTTCTGTGGTGAGGTGGTCAATTGCGTATGTATTGAAAGCCCAAGTACCCAATCAAACTGTAGATGCGGAGACAAATTCTGTATGCCTTGATACGATACGAATTCCATTCCTTCTCCTGCACGGGTTTGCGTATATACTCAACTACGGTAAGCGCCCATCGTGAGTGGGGAATGCGAAACACAGGCATAGATTTCTAGAAAACGAAGCTTCCGAGCTGACGAACTTTAAAATCATTGAATTTACTAGCAATTCGCATGCAAGCGCCAGCTGATGAATACCACTTGCCACAAATTCTAGCACAAAGCCGAAGCACCCCCGCGTTATCCGCTGTATCTCCTCACGGACCTATAAATGTCCTGGTCTTTTGAGTTTGTATCTATTCCACGGCGCCACCTTTACACGCGCGCGTTATACACTCACAAGCATGCTTGGTACCTGAACAAAACTAGTGATATCCGCGCGTTGACGACTTTGGCGCCCATTGAACTCCGCGCAATGGTCATGCCTTCCCCTGCATGCAACGCGTTGCCCACGGGTGGTCCAGGTTGGTCCACGACGACAAATCCACAGCCTGATCGTCTGATTGTTGATTACGATCATTGTGATCCATGAACCGTGAAAGTGATGACGACGCCACGCGCCTCTCCGATCATGATTTGCTGAGCTTGTGCCTACGGCGGCGCCTATTGCCGCATTCTCAAAACAGGTCCCGTAGGAAGGTTCGGGAGCAAATTCATAGTTCAGCAAGACAAGCTTTGGTATATTTAAACACTCTTCTATGTATGTCTTTTTCGGTACGTTTACTCTGAATGATCTCAAAATCCGCTCTGAGTAGCGGATATACGAACGAGGTTGGGCCTCGCGTCTCAATACTAGTGATTTTAATAGTTCAATCATGGGATCAATGAGCTTGTTGCCATTTGCAGTGTAACATACTGGCCGGAATGATGGCAGCTAAAAATATGTCGCCCACGGCATCGCCAGGCATGCTATGGGATGCCTGCTATATCCTCGGTGGTCAATGCAAGGCAATGAACCTCCATATTGTCATTTCTCGGAAAATGGGAGGTTGTGGGACCGCATGTGCCAATCCATTTTCACAAATTGCAGGTTCGTAAGCGACGATATATAGCACTAGAGGCTGAACTTCCTGGTGGTGGGTTTGAGACGTTGGCTAGAATTCTTTTGAGGTGACTTAGTCCATGACAAGTGCGAGCGCGACTTCACAGACTCTGCTCTCCTCTCTTTCGCGCATACACGCCGTCTTTCTCATCTTTCGGATCATGCCAGATCAACAGAACTATATTTAGCTTCATATAAGCCCAAAAGTGTTCGATTGGTGGCATTGGAGGCATTTAAGTATAATTTTACGCGCACGACGCGGTTTCCTTTGACTTTGAATAAAACAGTGCTTTGCACACCGCGGCACTCATTCGCAACGGACATGGATCCAGGAGCTTCTGGGTCTGACTCGGAGTCATAGCTGGCAGTAGCTGACAGATTATTACAATTGGTATTCGTCAACATAGCTGCCTGCTGACTGAAGTGAAATGACTAAATGTGAAGTTAATTTTTGAGAATGTAAGAGTAACTTGCATCATGCGCGCCATGAGTGTCGTCTAGATCTACTTCGCAGTCAATTTCATTCGACAATCTTATGTGTAGTTGAGCGAAGTGAGTTCTAGGTGGAAGGATCAGTGGTGGGCATCTGGTCTAGTGGAAGAACAAGGCGGTTTTCAATCCTTCAACGCCCATACTAAGCCCTTGCAAACTCCAATCTTAAATTTTCGTGTAAGCAATTTGTATCCGTCTATCGAGGATGTCACCCCAAAGGTGCATGGCTGCATTGGACCCCGTTAGAACTTGTTTATCTATCTTTACTTTCATCTCATTCGTCATTGACAGACAGGCTAGGCAGAGGAGGGCAATCGAGATCCGTGATTCGCGTTCCCAACAAAATACTTGACGCAGAGTCTGATGGGCTGATGCACTCCAAAAGATATTGAACGTGTCTACCATCATGGGAGCGTACCCAGATAATGAGAGAAATATGTCTTTCCACCGTATCGTGTTGTACTGATCTTTTATCTCGGAAACCAGTCGTGCACCTGTATTTTTATCGAATCCGGATGCTCTACAAGTAAAAGCACTAGCATTGCATGACGGTTGGTATTAGAATAGTAGAGAGAGACCTTTTTACTTTACTTCGCTCTCTGATTGTATGGTGGCTTCTCCGGTAATATCCACGCTACTTAGAAGAAAGCTATGGTGCACGTCAATGGCATATAAGTAGTTCCTAACATTCAGGGCCCCTTAGAAAGTCAACAGAGATGCGGGTGTGTGAGGATGATAACATGTTCGAACTCATCGGAAGACCCAAGATTCGTGATGTCAGATTCGCGGTGAGATGCATAGGTCCGAGTCTGCCATCCATTTGCGTCCAACGGGTGGCTGCCAATCCCTTGCGTAACCACATCTGAATTCGTACATCCTGCGTGTCCAGAATAATACCCACCACGGACCCAAAGGAGATGTCGGACAACCAGTCAGATCGGGCGCTATAAACAATAACTCATGCAGTGACCTATCCATGTCCGAGTCTGACTTGCGCCTCCTCGGAATTGGCAAGCGTCAACATATTCATAAGCGGATGTGCGAGGCCTCCAGCAAAGTTTTCCTTTCGACCCTCCATACCCCAACCTAGCACCGTACCACCACTATCTGTTCATGTCCGTCGTGGATAGCAGCCCCGCCTTCGGCGGTAGCCCCGTCGACAATGTGCGGCGCGACATCAAGGACGGCGCATACCACTGCCCCCAATGCGACACCCCCTTCACCAGGCGCTCAAATCTCCGCAGGCACTTTCAGATCCGTAAGTTGAGTAGCAATTTAACAGGGATTTATTTGATTTTCTCTCTTTCTGCGGTCAGACATGCGCAGCGCGACCTTGAAGTGCGAGAACTGTAACGAGGAATTTGCTGCCAAGTGAGTTCCATCATCGCCGCGGACGATGTGCCAAACATGTGATGGCAGCAGTGACTAATGTTTCCTGCCCCTATCTTCATTCTCATCACCGCCATTCACAACACAGGGAGGACCTCCAGAGCCATACACCGAACTGCTACTCATGGAGTGCGATGCAAGGCCATGGCGCGGAGAAGGCCTACGGGGGAGGGAATACGCACGGACGACAGATGTCGCAGCAGCCACAGGCTTACGATGCACGAAACCATGGAAGTTACGCTCCCACTGCTTTTCCCAGCTTCGACTCTCCTGAAACAAGATATCTAGGGAGTTACCATACGGGCGGCACAGGAGACTTTGGCATAGGCTCAATGGGCGGGATCCCCATGTCCCCTGGATCCAGTGTCCCCCCTACTCCCCCACTGACTTCCTCTTACGACGGAAATAACTACATGACCTCTAATGCAACGGGCGTGTACCCACACCGTCGCCAGAGTGTATCTTCTTCGTCTAACGTAGGTTCTTCCAATTCTTCTGGGTCGATAACGCGTCTAAGAACACTTCACCGCGCACAGAGTTCATCATCGGCATCTTCGTCCCCATACACCCAGCCTCCTGCTCATGTGCAGGCTGCCAACTATGGTTACTTCAACGGTACAGATACCAACGCCCTATTTAACAACTCCCAGGGACAGACTCGCCTGGGGTCTGAGAAGCTCTACACACGCCGTCAAGTCAAGGATATGATTGATGTTGTGAGCGAGTGTCTCATCGAAAGCATGGTCTGTTGTTCTCTTCGGATAATCATCTGCGTCATAAATTACTCATTTTTCTCGTTTTCCCCTTCTGCTTAGGAGAATGTGCTACGTCCTCCTACTATTGCTGGGACGATCCAACTTGACTCGCCGGACGGTCAGATGATTCGCCCAGTTGCTGGGCGCGACGAGACGTTCCGCCAGACACTACTGTCCGACGCGATTCCTCGGGCATACTTAAGGATGCATTCTGGAGCCAATAATCCCAAAGTATAACAGATTCAAACGGAGACTTCTTCGCATTCCACGGACGACAAACATGGACACGAACACCGGCATGAGCACGAGCGGCGCAGCGCAATTGTATTTTTTTCTCATACAGCATACGGGGCATCGACGACATCAGAGTCGCCACTTCAGCATCTTCCATTCAAATTTTCTACCACATCGTCGACTCAGACCACTGTTATCGTTTCTGTCAGTCATTGCTGCTCTCGTTCATATTTATTTCGCGACTTGTGGGCCCGCCGTCGTTATCAGGTTTCTAAAGCATATGTAATTAGGATACATTTCCCCCATTCATGCATCGTCGCACTCATTACTGTAGCCTGCTCGAGAATAGACCTGTGTAATTACATTCTCGGAACCCTGGATGAGCTGTTCGAGGACCTCGCATCCACGGCGGAATGTCTGTTACCGCGCCTTAAGTCCATGGAGATGCTCTCGTTATTTCTCATGTCGCGACGAGATTGAATATCATGTGATCACTATACCAGCAAATCCTCGGAGATGTCTTGCAGATGTCGACAGTTGTTGTATTTCCATTGTCACTGCCCAAAAGAGGTCCGCGGGGTCTGCAATATGTTGCACAGCGCACAGGATAGCCGCGGATGACGAGAATAGCGACACTGTGCCATGTGCCGACTGGCCATCATCGTCCTTTGCAGTCCGCTGCCTTCCCACTCGACGCGGCATACCTCCCATCTTTCGTTCTAAACGGCGCGGTTGAGCCCTCTTGGGGCAACTATCGCTCCTTGGGCATCGATGGCGCACCAGTATATCGGGTTTCCAATCTACTTTTCTCCCTTCTTGGCTCGTTCATTCGCTCACAAAGCACACTGCAACATCGGAAAAAAAACACACACACAAGTCGCGATTCGATATGGACACGCCTTTCCGAACTATGATACGTGCGAGAGGTGCGAGGGGTCATAAGCTGACCTTTTCTACGCATCTTACGGTTCGAAATGGCTTCTGGAATCCCAAAAAATGAGGACTCGGCGGAATACCATACGCTACTCGCATAAAACGGAACCATTGGGTCACCGAAGACAGCCATATGTGGCGCTTTGACGCGTGAACGACGCGTCATTACCATTTGTCTGAAGCACTGGGTAGATAAATTGACCTTCAGAGTGCTATTCGCAGCACTGTCGTGCCTTCTCTCTTGTATGTCTAAGTTCGCGCTGCGGGCGTAATATGACCAGCATTGTGCGAAGAACATTCATTATCGACCATCTCGATAGATCCGAGAAAGTGGTACACTCAGTTAACTCGTCGCTGGACCTTATAAGAGCCATAGAGACGTCCTGAATGAATACACGTTGCCTGAACATGACATCGACGAGGACGCGATGAAGTGATGGTGGTGTCTCATCGCCCAGTGATAATTTATTCACGCGTTTCATAAAGTCTTCTCGGAAATATATGTCGGCCACCAGATAATCTTTTGTATCAGATGGTTTCTAGCAGTTGCAGTTACACACTGATGAATGACTTACTGAAAGTCAGGTTCAATACCGAGATGCAGATTCAACAAAATCTGATGTTGCGGAAGGTCGGGATCTTCCGTGATGTCATCAACACCACTGGCGCCTATACACCGTTCGCAACATCGTACAGCCTGTAGTGCGTTGAATTTAATTACAATGAAGGAGCCAGGCATATGTACGGCACAACAACAAGCCTATTAGTCTTGTGCTCAATGTACAGATTCGCGCGGAGATTGGTATTTTTTTCCTGCCATTTATAAAGCCGTAGCTGTAGCAGCGTTAACCCGAACATAAACTAATTGAAGAAAGGGGCTGCGAAATTGCATCCAATGCCTTGTTGATCTCTGCATCCCTTAGATTGACATGTTCAGACAGTGCGGAAAGACAGATCCGTATTTTATGCTCAGTGAAGGGCACTGAGGTGGATGCTAACGATTCGAGTTACCTCGCACAACCTTTATTTTTATTATTATTTTTAGACAAGTCCACGGATGTCCGAAGCCCTCAGTATCTCAGTAGGTCGAATGCATCCCGAAACAAACGCAATGCTACGCCCTCTTGTACATGCTTGGTACGGTCAATATGTGAAAATTTGCCGTACATAACCCTGCTGCCACTTGTATAAAACGGCGGGGATTCTGCTCCGTATTTCAGCGCAGAGACTGAAAAGGCGCCCATACCGCCTCAATTCGCGTAAATCATCCTCCGATCAACACAAGGGTTATAGCACCTGTTCTAACTTCATCGGATTAAAGATTCGAAGTGGCTTGTAACCCGTTGTTTTGCGCCGCTTAAAAGTGTAATAGAGCAAGCGTGCGCAGAGACATCATATTTGGTATCTACCGATGCTTGTACATGGTCTCCAGTTCGACGTGATACATCGACTTGCTAAGACCCATTGTTCACGGAGAGCAACTTCATCCGTAGCTCAAGTGACAAGGATAAATTTGGATGCACGCACATAGCCTGACTGGCAGACTGCGATCCAGTGTATTTGATGACATACGTCCCGCACGACCCGAGGGTTGTCAGAGGAGGTGCACAGACTTATGATCAGGAGGAGGTATTGTGTCAAACGCCATTTTGACAACGAATGTGATGGGCTTGCTTGCCGCGATCGTGTACGTCAATTTTGCTGAGATGCCTGTGCTGACTCACGCGCCTCTGGTAGCCACTATGATATAGTGGTACAATCAGAAACCACCATATTCTCATCATACTCAAGCATATAGGGTCTCTGGAGTTGTACCACAGCCATAGTTCGTATAAGGAAATCGGCAGCATGAGCTACTTTGAAGTCCTCCAAAAGACCCCATGGGGGTTCGAAGGTAGAAGGTCCTTTCTCGAGCACCGTTCTGGCTAAAAATAGAACGCGTCTGATTCACGCTTACCGGGAAGACTTACCCGCAGCCCAACAGCAGGCAACAAGATCCGCAACTGTGCGCCCGCAGAGCCTTTCGCCGGCGAGCTGGAAGTCGATACATATGTATATGGGGGACGAGTAAAGACAGATTGAAGAAGCCCGTTCATTCAAAATCTTTCTTTTGTCGCTACTCACGAGTTCCAAATTTCTGAAGGAGAGCTTCGAACCACAGAAGGAGACGCAGTTTCACAAAGTGAGTCGATACATGTAGCCGAGCGGTAAACATTACCGAGACGTGGGCGCTTAAATCTCGTCACAATTATGGCACGGATCAACTTTATGAAAGACGTGCAAATTTGTGCCCCATGATAGCGCCGAGCGCCTTCAAGAGTCCCGCTCACCATCCAAGATGAAGAACTCGACGGCGCGTGTGTGACCCTGAAGATCTCCGTGGAAATGATCGTTTCTCTCATGCCTTGAAAAGATGAGATCCTTTGGTGTTTGCCAAGGTAAAAAGCTGCAGTGGTTGTACAACTTGAATGGTCATTGTATTCCTCTTATCGCCGCTGTCAATAATTGGTATTGACTTTGGGGCACAAAGAAGTTACCGAGAAAGCAAAAGAAGGGAGCTAGTTTTCGAAAACCCGAAGAACAGCAGTTGTTATATGACATTGCCAACTCAGTGTACTGCGCTGTATTGCATCGAGAAAAAGAGAACAGAAGTCGCTCGCACGAGAGTAAAGCTTATGTAATGCAGGTGCCATAGCCTGGGAACATATTACAACCTCCGACTTCAGTGCTGCTCGTCGGGGGCGACGACGACCGCAGCCCGATCGCAACCCATTCCTCATTCTAAAAAAATGTGGTGTCAATTGCTCCCTACTAGCTTAGTCCTTCTACTGGGCTATCTGGCTACTCCAGTATGGTCTGCAGCTTCTCTGATCCCACCATCGAGTTTCCCAGATCCTCCGTCGTCAACGCCAACACTTAGCGGGTCGGCCACTGGCAGTCAGAGCGCTAGTCTTACAGGCAGCGCAAGTATCAGTCAACCGACTGGAAGTGCGAGCGTGAATACCTCATCTGCTGCGACACCGACGACGACCCAGTTTCCCCCTTTGAGCGATGTGCCAACTTGCGGTGCGTAGTGCAAGTGACCTGCCCAAAACCAGCCCTGACATGTTTGTTTTCGATAGTCACGAACTCACTACAGACTGCCGTTTCGAGGGTACAATGTGACAGCATAACTCAAGTGGACTGTTACTGTTCCAAGTATGTGATTTCTCCGTTCACACTGGTATCTACTGACGTTTCGTAGTCCTAACTTCCCTGCGGAGCTGCTGGCCTGTATTCAAGCCTTCTGCCCCGACCAACTTAGCGCAGCCGAAGACCTTGCGCAAAAGTTTTGCAACGTCGCCGCCGTCTCGCACTCACTCTCCTTCGCGCCTGTACCAACCTCCTCACCTACCTCTGACACTGTCTCCCCTTCTTCCTCGACAAGCCTGCCCTCAACAACCCCTTCGACCACACCTTCGAGCGCTGCTATGAGGTCCATATACAAGGTTGGAGGTGGCGCCATACTCGCCGCAACTGGAACGGCAATAGGGCTTGCTCTGGGCGCTTCTCTCGTGCTTTAGCCTCTCACATCGTGGACCTCGCAAGGTCATATGTCATGTTGGAAGCGTCACGGTCCTCGCAGTAGCTGGAACTACCACCAGGGCTAGGTCACACTATGGCGGAATGGCTGGACCTGCAGGACGCTTTACTCCGCTTCTTTCTTGTTGAGGTGTTACCAAATGCCTCTTTGGTGCCTCGCCGCCCGCCCAGATGTTATCAATACAAGAGAAACACTTCCGACTTACCGCGTTACCATTGTTATACCTCGTCCATTCATCATCAATCCCATACCTCCTCTGTCTTCATCGATATCTTGGATTTTGCCATCTTGCATCATTGAACACTCACTGGTTCATCCTACGTCACAAGGACCCATACATATTCAACCTCAGCATCCCTCAATGTTATACATTCGCGATCTGCGAAGCACGTACCCTATCTTTATTCAATCCACTAGTTTTCCATCAATGTCGCGGTCATCTGCAACCATTGATATACTGGCGCTTGAGGCAAGCGGACTCGCATCTACGTTGAAAATTCGGTGAGCCGCGACCTGCACTCGCTTGCGCAGATACGCCTGTGATCAATTTCTCGCATTGTTAGAAGAAATATACGGTGGCACTTATGTTCTGATCTACAAAAGACCTGATTCAGAAAATGACGACTCTACTATTTATCTTCCAAGAGGTCTATTGAAACCGTCCTATTTACTCGTCGTCCAGCAAGACTCTTGGCGTATACCCTGGGGCCTGCGTAGATCATCAGAACGGTGACAATGTAATGCAGATAGGTCGACTATGCGGGTTAAACAATTCACCATTTCTAGATGTGTGGTGTCTCAACTCATGGAAGGCTAGACAAAAAATGACAACTCGCGACATGGATCGGGGAATTTCGAAAGGCTTGAGGATGTCCAGCGACCTCTGACATTTTGGTTTGGTGTCCTTGAGGCGCGTCATGAATGCTGCTATCTGAGACTCCAAGATTGCCCCCAATGCCAATTTAGTGCAGGCGCGTCCTTTGTCGGGGAAACGTTTACTGGTCAGAGTGGCCGCATTCATGACGATGGTGGAAGTCCCGCCGTAGATGGCAATGTGTTGCGCATTCGAAAACGTCGACGCCGACCCAGCCGCGTCAACAGGCCCTCCATTCCCTTCATCTGCGTTTCGAGCGGCTTGGGGATCTCCCCGACATCGATGTTCTCACCGACATGATTTCCTTTCGAGCTGAACGGCTCATTGGACATCCTTATCTCACCCTGTTCAAGCGTCTCAAAGAGATTGTCTCGACGATGCAGGATGTGGCGTAGTGATTCCAAGTTATCCATGAGCTGAAAGCCCTGGAGATCCATTCTTCGCTGTCTGACCGTCAGTTCTTTGGGTCTAAGCTCAATTGAAACGGAGTTCTTGGTACCGGTTGACAATATAGAGGAGACCCTCCGTAGACGTTGACCCCAGTTTTTGGACCTGTTGACACCGCAGAGTTGGGTTGGTGGGATGCCAGGGCGTCAGTCTGGGCATTGGCGAGCGAGGAGTCGAGAGACTGTCTGGAATATGTAAATAGGAAATGTGTGTTTCGCGAGAACTGCGCCCCAGAGGGACCCTCCGGGAGCATTATCTGACTTCATGCGACGGTGCTGCCTAAAACGATGGATAATCAATAGTCACAATGACCTGATGAAGTCTTTGACAAGGGACATATTTGGATGGCTGATTGACGGTACTTGGTTCACATAAAAACGGTCACAAAATTCATACGTGTGCGACCGGTGCACAATCCTCGGATTCATGGTCAAGGGTCGCAACATAGCACCCTCAGCATTAATAATATTAACAGCTATGTTGTTTTCTCTATTTACTCAAACGCAAACAACTCAGGAATAGGCGATATGGTGTGGGTGATGGGAACATGTTAGTTGTGGGTACCTGTGGGCGCATCACAGGAACGGATCTAAAATTCAAAGGGCGTGGTAACAGATGAATATACATTTGTGATATGAACCCTACCGGCAGCCTGTGATATCTCATATGAATCGCAAAGCGATGACATCTATGTTGAAAACATACGGGTCGCTTGCTAGTTTAAGCCCGAAGGTCCCGTTGAATGTTTCATGGATGAGCGTTTGATGGATCAAATTCCAGGTTAATTCGAAGTCTTCACCGATGTCAACTCGCTTTTAGCCACACTATTAACTGATAGTGACGCAAATGGATATTCACCTTCCCAATTGGTAGCTCATGACTCGACTAAACACATGATGCGTGACGTCACATTGTCAGCAGCAAAGACCGTCTTCTCAAAGTAATTTGCAAGCACAGCTGGACCACCAATTTGCTCCCAACCATGGCTACATCCTATCTACCAACTCGACTCCTGAGGTCTGCGCAAGTTTTCTCGTCGGTGGTCAGGGCACATAACACGCATGCAGTGTTAATTGGAGGCGCCGCCGTTATGATGCACGGCCACCACAGGTCGACAAAGGTCCGTCTGCTCATTGGATTGATGGTAGGCAGAATCATCTTCGTCTGATTTTTTAGGACCTAGATATCAACTTGGACAAAGCCCCATCCAGAAAATTAATTAAGAACCTCGCTGAAGTGGGCATCATCTTGTGCAAACACCCCGAGAGGAAGAATCGGTTCTCAGCCACTGTCGAAGAGACGGCGCCAGGAGAGAGGGACGGGGCGAGCATCGATATTGCGGTGAGGCCAGACGTTCCGCGCATTGTCGAGGCATACGGGAAGGAGATCCTCGGTGTGTTGGTGCCGACGCCTCAATACCTCCTCATGATGAAGATACGCACCGTCTGTGAGCGGCCACCCGGTGCTCATGCAAGAATAAAACAAGACATGGACGATATATTCTTTCTGTGCGGGGAGATTGCTGTCGAGGATGCTAAGATTGACGATGAACTGCAGAACGCAGTTTTCCCGGATACTTGGGATAAGTTTTGGAAGATTGCAGAGAATAATATTTGGTGGGACACGAAGACAGCGGGGGAGGCTAAGCAAATATTGGAGGATATGGGGATTAGATGTGCACAGACTGTGTAAATTCATTGATTCAATAGATGGACTCTGGAGCTCCAGGCGCGAAAAGACCTGCCCTAATGCTAAATCAGGGGATGGATTGACGATCTTGCCTTGAATCTTCACGCCTCCTTTTCATCTCATCTTGAATCAGATTCTTGATCTCATCCAAATCTCATCATCTTTGTGAACACTACTACACTTATCTCAAGGTACCGATATGGAAACCGCAGACGATACTGGGAAGGACGAGGCAAAGCCCCAACTACACACAGAGAAGCTGAAGCCTCAATTGCACTCGTATTGGAACTTCAGATCTGTCGTCTTCCAGGTAAGTGGCTCTGGGCTCTGTATCTTCAAGGATCGTTATTCTGACCTAATTTCCTAGGTTGAGAACACTCTGTTTTCGGTTCTCAAGCATGGATTCATTGAACCTGGGACACCGTTCGAGACTATGTTCTCACTGCCTCCCGAAGACCTAAAAAATGTCGAAGGATCCAGCGATGATAATCCCATCATTCTGGAGGACACCACTGTCGACGATTTTGTTGCTTTTTTGCGGGTATTATATCCGGTGTTAGTGTGATTGACTGCCGTTCATTGAAGTCTGACTGACAGGAGACTAGTGGCGTTGAGAAGGTAGATTCCCACAACGATTGGATGGGGGTTCTTCGTCTATCTCATAAATGGGGCTTCATTCAGGTCAGTCCTACGTGATTGTATCCGACTTGTTGGCTGCTACTCATACATCGAGACTCATGCAACCCATGCATCATAGATGCGCACAAGCGCTATCAAAGGCCTTACCCCACATGTGACCAAAATGGCGGAACACGACAAAATCTCGCTGGGTAGCACATTTCTCGTTCGGGAATGGTTCCGGGAGGGGCTAGTCGACATTGTAACAAAACGCGACCTCGAAATTGGGTGCCTGACACGAAAGCCACTATTCTTTGATCAGGGAACGATTATCAAGTTTCTCTGTCTACAGAAAAAAGGATTTGAGTGTCGGTTAAACAGTCTAGGATACGATGACTATCAATGCGAGTCTTGTCGTACCAAGGTGATTGATACTGGAGACCGGGATGTCACTAAGCCTATCATACATTATTGCCCCCAAAGCTACCGAGCAAACATCACAAATCTCGTTGATGAATACTTCGAAGAGGAAATTAATCACACTGGGTTCAATGTCTAGATAACATCTCATTAACAAACGAAAATTTGTTCAGGGTGTACTTTCTTCTGTGCTCGGGTATTGGTTCTTGAAAGTCAGGTACCGAGTTGATGTAAGGCCCTGCCTTACAGGTCGTATTGACCATCGCCCACGACACCCCTATTCAGGCTGATTCGTACTTCGTAATTCACCTCTTGTAGTATCTCAAGCTCGCTCCCAAAGCACACGCGTTGCCTGTTCTTGAGTCTCGTTCGCGAGTTCGTTGGCCATTCTCTGTTTCTTTCTTTCTCTCTCTGGTCCCTCGCTTGAGTGTCGGCCGCCCCACAGTAAGCGGTTTTCCAGTTGACGTTCAAGCGTCAACCACTATCGAGCCATCTTCGATGCTACGCCTGTGAAGCGTGACAAGAAACGCGTAAGTACCTGCCCTAAACTCATAAAGACTAAGACGGTATCTTCGCGTGCCCTCCTTTAGCTTGTTTCTCTGTATCACAACGTCGTCGACCATCTCTTGTGGAACTCGGTCGAGACTCACATACCCTACAAAACATGCGAGGATGACGGCAGAAAATGTCAAGAGTAATTCTGGGGAGTTATCACCCGCCAAACGTCAAGTAGATTTCTACTGGAATTTCAGATCGGTTGTAAGTTTCCAGCAGATTGCATGGGTTTAGTTTCGTTCAACAAAAAAGCGTTCCTAATCAGGCTGAGGACACCTTGTTTTCAGTGCTAAAGAATGGGTTCTTGACACTTGGGACGCCTTTCGAAGCCATGTTCTTCTTGTCACCGTCCGACCCAAATAAAAATCAAAAGATCAAGCGATGATATTTTCGTTACACTGGAAGAGACACTTGCTGACGACTTTCGCGCTTTCTTGCCCATCGTTTACCCGATATTTGTTTCAATGTGCCACAACAATTATTGTTCTGCGCAGTAGTTGAGGCTTCTTTCACCGGCGTTCCAGAAGTTAAAACGTATAATGAATGGATATGTGTATTGCGTCTATCTCACAGATGGTGCTTCACCGAGGTGAGTTACCGCAGTTTCCCCCTCCCGGGCATGGAATTCAATGCGTTAATGCGCCACTATCAAATTTGGCAGAGGGCAATAAATGCTTGTTCAAGCCACATTTGCAAACTCAAGCCACACGTAAAATTCGCCTATGCTGGAAAACGAATGGATTAGTCAAGGTCTTGTTGACATTGCCATAACGCGCGATCTTGAATTCGAATACTTGACAGTGAGACCGCTCTGCTTTGACCAAGGGAATATTACCAAGTTTTTCTACATTCAAAGCAAAGCGTTTGACTGCTAATTCCTTTACGTCACCTATGTTGGCCATAGGTGTTACAGCTTCAACGCAAGCTTCAACACCTCGAAAGTAGAGCACTACTACAAAGGAACGTACCGGGACAACCTCACAAAACTGGTTGGCACATGCTTTGCCGAAAGAGGTACGGAACCGTGCATTCAATATCCAGGCTGAATAGGTTAAGACTGCATTTGTATTAGAGGCCCAAGTCCTTGCAGTTCTATTTATCCTGAAAACAACCTCGAAGTAATATATCTTCATGATTTGGATGCAAGTAAAATCAAGTGCCGTCCGCAATAAATCCAGCATCCTGAATTTTAGCCGTGAAATTACTCTGCACAAGCACCCTGGGTATATACTTATCCCATTTTTTGGCGCATTTGCTGCAAAATGTGGTCGCGTCATCGCCGACGCCGTTATTAGCAAGCCAGCAGCAGTGGCGCATGCTCCAGTTGGGAATGATTCGCTGGCCTTTTTGGTAGATCATACATGAATAGAGAACCTTCGCAACAGTCGCCCATTCAAGGCTGAAGGGCGACGAGGAAAGCTGATCTGGGCTCAGATCGTCCATCGTGACGAGCTCCTCAAGCCCCAGAGTGAGCCACTTTTTGACGCGCAGCTCTGTGCCAAGGTGGATCTTATTGGCGGGTTGCTTAACAATGAGGGGTTCGAGAGCCGCGATGGCTTTGTCACGAATCTAAACATGTTAGATTAGTGTGCTGATGAGAAGAGCGCTGTGGAAGATGTAACCTCAGGGAAGTTCCACCTAGTCGCCAAGCGTAACACTCCGAGCCACTCATCATACGTCTCAAGTAATTTCGTCCTATCGACATGGTGTCAGATGGAGACATGTACATCGGACATAAAAATTTCAATTTGAGCCAAGCTCAATGCTTACTGGGGATAAAAGACACGGAAGTCTTCCACCCCTGTGTCTTCGAGAATCAAAGGTTTGTCTGCTTTCATCCCATCCACGCTGCCCGGATCCTCATTTGTGACGGCGAGACGATGCTCAAACCAGGAGCCAGGCTGCATGAACCACTCTTTCAAGGCCGTGAAGACCATTCCTTCGGCCTTGAGGAGAGGAATTGTCAGAGAAAACTATGCACAGAGCAAGCCGTGCGACTTACCGAAAAGAAGACGAGCGTAAAGTTGAACAGCCTATTGAAACAAATATTTGCGAATGGTGCTACATGCTTCGCCGTCTTTGAAGTAGACGAAAATGCGCAAGCTTCGTGTTGCATCTCCGCAGCTGTCTCAAGAAGTTCAAATGAGTCTATCGAGGCGCTCTCCATGTCACGTTGCTGCACATCATCCGCCTCAACCCAAACTGCGGCTTGCAATTCCTGGCTGGGGTCCATTGAGGAGGGGGTATAATCTGATGTCCTGTGGGAAAGGGTGATGTTGGAGAACAACAAAGTGGGCGGATTTCAAGTATTTAAGTTGACTCGGAGGGTGAATCATGTCTCGGCGCTTAAATTGTCCTATTATTGATGGCATCACGACAACCGAGACGCGTGCATGATGGCAAAGATATTCGAGTTTCATGGTCACCTACCCACAACGAGACTCATCTGACCAATACACACAAACATATCGAGCGGCTTACCCCATATGTCACCCAAAATGGTGGAACACGGCAACATATAAAGCTACGGTACGTATGTCAGCATTATTACTTCACCCTCCATGTAGTCAACTATGCTTGTCCGTTAGGGTAAAAAACCTTTTTATTTTTCTACCTTGTCACGATAATATAATGACCCATTGCGCGTGATAATGCTATCAAATTTGCGCGAAATGGTGCATTGCGCGCTTTTTTCGTGCTGCGCGCTATTTTTTTTTATGACATGCGCGCTTTTTTTCATGTTGCGCGCTATTTTTTGGTGACATGCGCGCTATTTTCTTGCTGCGCGCTTTTTTTTATTTATTTGATGCGCAATATTTCTACCTTGTGCGTGGTATTTATTCGATTGCGCGCGCATTAAATCGTGTTGCGCAAGGTTTTTGTCTGTTCACAAAACTATTTGACCTCTGGGCGCTAAAACAAAGCAAAAAGCTTGCCGAACGTTGCCGAGCGGAGCTTGAACTCCGATTGGGCAGCTTAAGAGCACTGGCTGGCCTGACAGGGCTTCGAGAGCATTTTATCGGATTAAAGAGCAGAGGACACCATGCTCATACATTTTTAGGCTACGGCTGACTGCTCCTGAGCCACTCCCGAAGCCAGCAGAGCCCTTGAATCCATGCGCGGTTGAGCAGTGATCGGAGTTCAAGCTCCGCTCGGCAACGTTCGGCAAGCTTTTTGCTTTGTTTTAGCGCCCAGAGGTCAAATAGTTTTGTGAACAGACAAAAACCTTGCGCAACACGATTTAATGCGCGCGCAATCGAATAAATACCACGCACAAGGTAGAAATATTGCGCATCAAATAAATAAAAAAGCGCGCAGCAAGAAAATAGCGCGCATGTCACCAAAAAATAGCGCGCAACATGAAAAAAAAGCGCGCATGTCATAAAAAAAAAATAGCGCGCAGCACGAAAAAAGCGCGCAGTGCACCATTTCGCGCAAATTTGATAGCATTATCACGCGCAATGGGTCATTATATTATCGTGACAAGGTAGAAAAATAAAAAGGTTTTTTACCCTAACGGACAAGCATAGTCAACACCATATATTAGCATCTTCTGCATTTTACTCCATAGAGAGACCTGTCTATTCGGAAATTCACAAACTATATAGTTGTAAACCAAAAAAATTCACTTGTCTTCGGCAACAAAAATGGCATTTTGCAGTTCTGACCCGAAGTTATCCGCCACAAGTGAGGTGGGCGTATACTTGTCCCATCCTTTGCCACAGGTCCTGCAAGATGAAACACCATAGCTGGGACCATAGTACGATCCACAACAGTATGTATTCTGCCTCGGCATTGACTGTCCCTTCTGATGCATCATACGCACGTAAAAAATCTTCGCGATGGTTGGCCAGTCAAGGCTATATGGCTGGGTAGAAAGCGTGTTTGGGCTCAGGTCGTTGATTGTGACGAACTCTTCGAGGCCCTGAGTGAGCCACTTCTGAACGCGCAGCTCGGTACCGACGTGAATTTTGTCGGCAGGACGCCCAGAGATCAGGGGGTCAAGAGCTGCGATGGCTTTGTCACGCATCTAAAGACATATTATTAGTGCGATAGTTAGTAGGTCTCCTAATGAGCGACTCTGACCTCGAAGAAGTCCCATCGCGTTGCTAGACGTAGTACTCCGAGCCACTCCTCATATGTCGTAAGTGTCTTCGCCCTAAAGTTGGGTTTCCAAATGAGTCCTTACATAACATACAGGATAAATATGATAATATTCGTACTGGGGATACAAGAAGCAAAGGAATGCCTCAAAGTCGGCAGCTATCGTCCCCTCTAAGACCAGAGGTCTGGCTGCCGTTATGCCTTCCACGTTGTTTGGATCCTCAACAGGGATGGTGAGAAGATGCTCAAACCATGACCCAGGCTGCATGACCCATTCTTTCAAAGCGGTGAACACTATACCCTCGACCTTGAAGCGCCGTCAGAAGACGACTTTGAGGATATAGTCATACATACCGAGAAGAACATGAACGTGAAGTTGAAAAACTTGTTGAAGCGAATATTGGGAGACGGGGCAACTGGCTGCATTGGAAATGACATGAAGGAAGAACTCCCGTCGGATACCGCAATCTGCTGAAGTGACTCCATGATGGCGCTCTGGACATCGCCGTCAACCCTTTCGTCGCCCTCCAGTCCCACCGCGGCTTGCAGGTTCTGAAACCATGCAGGATCCTGGGTGCTTGAGCTTGCCATTGAGCTGCTGGTATGTTTCTATGCGGCAGTTGATTCAATGGATATGGTTGTGTTCAGAGACGAGATCAAGTCTTGGGCGCTTAAATCGTGCTTCTGCTCTTATCGATCACACGTGCACTGGTGAAACCATCCTTGAGGCTGCAGCATTTCATATCTTCTATAGAGCAACACGTGCAAAATATTTCCCCTGGGACGAGTATGTTATGAGCGTACCTCTTCAACACCCGAATGGAAAGTCTATCACGACCAGTGGTTGAAGCAAGCAATTGCCGGACGGTGATTTCGGCTTTGAATGTAGGGAGTTTCTCTGAAAGTCACCTGATTGACAATCATCTCAAGACATCTTCGATACCTTTGTCAATCTGGTGAGCCGCTGCCTTTACATGCTCAAACACTCGCCATCGCGACGGCATGGATTCAGTTGGATTGATATAGATACCAGTCGCTGCCTGTGTTTGAATTGGCCGTAACGGCGCCATTGTCGGTCGACGGGAAAATACGACCACGAATTCCGGAGAACCTTTCTCAAATGAGTACCCTCGGGGTCATGTCAGATAAATTTAGATGGACGTGGCTTGCGAGTGAGATCCATCCCAGTACCTGGATGCAACTTGGATGCCGCATCGAAAGTGATCGAGAATTTGGGTCCGTTGATGTATTGACCGGGACATTTAGCACCCACAAGTTATGATTTGGTCTCGCGATGTACATCTGTGGAAACGCACACACGCCAACATCGACGCCACAGACCCGCTCTGTCCTTGTATTATAATACTTGTTCCTCAATCGGAGTATGGTTTGATTTTTTGAAAAGTTCTACACGCCCAGACATGCCCGCTTTGCTTGTACCTAGGGGTTGCGAATTTCATTTGTCGTGTGAGGGACGGTTCCACGCATGCTATCTAATAGTATCGACACTACAGCATGTTCGAGACAAACTTCATACTCACCACTCGCTAGAAGCCTCGACGGGTTGCTATCCAAGCGCTTATATACTTAGCCTTTGACTCTGTGGCTGAAGCTGGTTCGCGACACGCGATGCGCAGCAGAAATTAAAGTCACCGTGTCACCCGCCGACGTAGTTGAGTGCGCAGGCAGTGAGCGCGCGCGGAGGGAAGTCGGCCAAGTCAAGCTGACGAGAGGACAGACAGCCTGAGTGTGGGTAGATAGACCCAATGAGGTGGATCTATCACTTGACACCGACTATACGTATTTTTGAATGGAAGGCGGTACTAGTTCTATATCTGTAAACCCAATTCATTGAATAGGTCAGGAGGGGCTGTGACGAGTGTATGGTAGATAATAGTAACGTAGTGAGGTGAATCTGTAGTAGTACTATTGTGTAGAGGTGGTTGATCGCGAATCGTGTCGTGTTGGCATAGCGGATGAGGGGAGGATACGGGGAATAGACACCGGGACGAGGACGGTAGCGTTACAGCGAAGAGAAATAGAGCGTTCAAAAGGATACTATGTATACAGACAGTAGTGAATGAGCGACTGAATGAAATGGGCCGATATGTAATGAAACAGTGGTAGTCAGGAGAATGAGAGCGGATGACAAGGGCGAAGGAGTATTCAAGAACAGTATGCTAGATAGATGCTAGATGTGAGGGAGTAACCAAGATGACGAGAAAGTGAACAAACGAGGGGAATGTACAAGTGCTGGGAATGGTACGGGGTATAGGAGCTATGAGAGGCGAGGCGCCGGGAGCCACGGGCGCTTAACAATCTGAACAAGAGGATACTTGGAGACAGGCATAACGGGAATGGCATCCCAGCGGTCATTTTGACGTGCGGACGTGAAAGATAACGTTGTAGAAGGCATTAATGCCCGCGATCTCACGCCAAACTCAGTGGTGGCGGAGATTTGCGCAGAAAGAGGCCAGTCGACTGGGCATGCTGCGACGCGGTGGAACGTTGGGAATAGGGAAGTAGTTCACAGACTCTTGGTGTCTGAGTACGACATGCGGCGGTAAATGGATAAATGACTTCTTCTCGTCGTCATAGGTATCCAACTCTTCTTCGAACTGGAAGAAAATTTTGTCAGTAACATGAACCAGATAGCAGCGATGGCGTAGCTCGGATACAATAGGCGAGACTTATTGCCAAGTTGCACCTCACAACACGTCGCACAGAAAGTCAAAGTCACTCACGTCTTCGAGAACCACAGCAAACTTCTCCTTCATGGATGAGTGGCCAATTATAGCCGCTTGAGCGACATCCTCTTTGAATGTCATAAACGAATCATAGTCCGAGTCAGACTCGTCCGATGAGTCGCTTGTAGCCAAAGGAGCAATCCATTGGGGCCTCTCGCTTTCTGAGCGACGAGGCCGAGAGGTGGGGGTGACGCGGTCGAAAATAATGGGCGATTGCGGCGGTTCGGATACAGGGGAGTCCTCAGCTACCTCGGCCCAGCAGCACTCCTCAAAGGCGTCGAGTGGCGAATAAATCAACAGGTCATCAAGACCCGCCAGACACGAGCAATCGAAGCCAAAGTGCAGAGAAGAGGGATCTAATACCATCGAGAGCGAGAAAGCGACATCCAGCACTGTCTCTATATCTCCAGATTCCCTCCGTGAAAGTGAAATGTCGCTCGGTATGTTCTGTGTGCAGGGTGATTTTGGCTGGTTCATCAAAGCCAACCAGGGTAACAGCTCCGGGAACAAGTCGCTGTTTATTGACGAAGAGCTATCACGATAGTGTTTGTCCTTGCGAGATACTATGTCAAAAGAACAAAGTTGCGATAAAGAAAATTAGTCACCTCGACCGTATTGTGTGTATCGAGCGACTTGTGGGCTCTGTGGGGTTTGCCCACCCGAATTGCGTCGACAAGCCATTCCTCCGATACAGACGTCCTCGATACGTTCAACATATATAAGAATGAACAACCAAGAAAAAAAGGGAGGAGGGGGGAAAGGGCACACCGCACGAGGCGTGAAGGAAGGGGGCTGGCAACACCGAACAGTTGACACTCTCCATTATAAAGGATCTTGGTTCGGTTAGAGAACCAACCCTATTGTGGTGAGTGGGTTCAATTGTTCCCGTCGGATATCGGCACATCTCCGATTGAGAGGCGGCATTCTGCGCGGCAATTTAAATCCACCTCCATCACGTGGGCTGTGCGTCATCAAACATACCGGTGGGTTGTGGCCAGTCAGAAAATGGGTATCAGGCAAGTATCAGGCAGGAAGTAATACACAGCCGACAACCACCAGTATCATAGTTTATGGAGAGACCGCTGAAGGAGGCTGAAATTCTGTCTTGTGACTACACAGAGGCTTCGCGCTCGAAAAATCCCAAAATAGGCAATCACCTCATCGAGGCTCCATTCATGCAAGGAACGAGGCCGAACACGCTGCAGCTCGTTTCCTCTGGGCGGTGATTGCGATAGCCAGCATCTCGAGAATTTTGCGGATTTCATAAGATGGTCAAGCATAGTACGCATGTCCGGTGGGTGTGAGATGGAAAAATGTCCATGGTGACGAGAAGAACTATCACTGAACTCATTTGCATGCTCAGAAGCTCTTGGGCTAAGAAGAAGAGAAAGATAATGAACTGTCTTCGGAATTTTACCGATGGCCAGGTTACACACCGGTTTTCCAACATTTTCAGGGTAGTTCCATGACGACATGGATTTGCAGAACACTCAAAATTACGCAAAGTCGATCTTCTGGAGGACATTACAGCACACTAAAGTATGGGGGCCTAGCTGAGCCGAAGTTCAATCCGCTGGTATGAGGCGTCATGTGCGTACCTCTGACTGGCTGACGCATGGCAAGAAATGTCAAGTAACTTCTTCAGGGGATTGACACGTCGCAACTCGAGCTGTGGATTTTAGATTATGTGCCTCAAATCCCGCAGACCTGGGATTCGGCTATGCCTCCTGCGGAGTATAGCAGATAGGGAAGCCCCCATAAGCTCAGGCATATGTACTGCGAGTATTTTGCGAAGATATACCTGGTGCAATCTGGAACCGGGCGCAAGACTCACAGGCAAAAATATCATATTCCTAAAATAGACTACTTCCAGAAGTCGAAATGAGCAAAAACCATTACATGGACAGATTACATTCATCGAATTCGGACAATGGTTACACAAGAACATCAGGACATCTAAAAACTTGAGTGCGCTGGATTGTTCGGAAAAATTACACAACTTGATTTGGGTAGCTGTACGCTGGCTGACCCGCCTATTGTATATGTGTAGTCTTGTTGGTAAGAATAGAACATGCGGACGTCTGGGTGAATCTGTCGTTCTCTCTGCCACTATACATCATTCACTATCCTTCCTCTCAGGCCAAAAATTGAAGTTGACAGCACTCTCGCATCATAAGGAGAGGTATTGGTATTTCCCAGCGAAAGGCTTCGGCGAAGACTGTCGGCTGCGGGGTCCATCATGTTTTTCTTGCGCATTGTCACTGCCTCCAGGATGTCACCTTCGACATCCGTATCGCCATCCGCTGCCATATTATTGGACTCGGAGCTCCTTGTGTCCCGGAAAGACTGCTTGAACGCATCGCCATTGTTGAAAAACGTCTTGGATGCGCGGGGCCGACCTGGCGTGGAGTTTTTGGTAGAGCGTGGGGCGCATCCCATGAGGCGCAGGTCGTCGATGGTCAATTTGGGTGGGACCTCAGGAAATTCACGATCATTCAGGCTGTTATAATGTTGTATCTTTTTTGAGTTGCAGAAGGCCAATATTTCAGCTGTATTCCTTGCATCTGGCCAATATTTTGCGGCCTGGAATTCCATGTCAAACTGTGAGGATGTAAAAGAAAATGACAAGGGTACTGACTTGCTTTGGTTGGGATACTCGAGCGTAAGCCTTACGCGCAGCTTTCTTGATTGGACGACTAGATACGAGACGTGCGCTCTTCCGCGGGTAGAGCTCGTTGAGTGAGTGGCACAGTGAGCCATCGGTAGAGTATATCGCCGGCTCGCCACATAGAATGTTATCACCATCTTCTTCAGCTTGTTGGTTTCTCTTCTTCGAATATATCCTAATCATTTTGTCTTCCTCGGTCAAAATTGTGTGCGAGGGCTCGACCTTGAAGTCGGTCGGGTGCGTGTAATCGAAGGTGATGCTATGCATGGCATCAGGGGCTTGCTGCCGATTGTTGAGAGATACTCCATTTGTTTTCGGAAGGCAAGGAACCGCAGTGGCATGTAGCGTTGTACGGTGTTCGTGCTGTCTGATCTGGCGTATCGGAGCCATGGTTATGTGCGTGTAACCAGCTCTGAATGATTTCAGGGAACGAGATTGTCTCTTGCAGAGAAAAAAATGCTGAAAGCCTCTTAAAAAATGTGGTAAATGGTCAAGAGTGATGCTGGAAACGGCGCAACCGCGAACAGATTAAGTATGCCACCGCTTAGTGAGGGTGCCACTCATCAGCCATTCCGAAAATGGAAATAAATGGATTCCTAAGCGCCGCGTGAATCTGACAAGGCATCATTACGGCTACTAACTAATCACTGTAAAAGAAGGAACTTGCATGTGGCTGGTAAACAGTATTAAACAGGCTCGTCGTCAATCCTGCAAGCGGCTAACTCTGCACTAAACGCTGTGTTCACGTGGTTCTGAATCTCTAAGCGCCTCGCGTCAACCCAGTCACCGTGGCACTCTGCACATGTCCGGTAGCCAGGCCTGAGTGTAGTTCTTCCACACTTGCATTGTTGTGGAGTGGTGTATGGGTCTGTGCCGCGAAGCTTAGCAACCTGATAGCAGACAAACGACAACGTCGCCAACGTTCCTGCATCGACACAGGCTGCCGCCTCTGAGAGAGTTGTCACCGTCGCTGCTTTCTCGAGCATATCTTCAATGAAATCAACCAGTCCTCGAAGTAACCAGTCCTGCACCCGGCACTCCCGACCAAATTTAATCCTGTCTGCGGGACTGAGTTTGGGTTTATAAGCGAGAAAACAACGCCATAAGGCTTGTTTTGCTGAATTTCTGACCTTAGAAAATGATGAAGATTAAAACATGGTTAATAATCGCCCATGGGCCAGAAATTTGGGGTATCATACCTGCCGAAAATTCCATCTATTCGCTAGCTTCAACGCGCCTATGTATTCCTCCACGGTACTGATTTTACGGCCGCATTTTCTGTTATTGGGAAGCCTCATTTAAGCGATATGACGTGGTAACTTTAATTCAAAACACATACTTTTCGCCATGTAGGAGGAGTAGAAAGGCTCTGAAATCTTCAGGGCTCGTTCCCTCCAGCATAATAGGTTTCTGCCGCACTGTTCCTTCGGGAATGCTCCCGCTTTCCACTGGCAACGAAAACATATCGAAGAATGTCGTATCATTGACCAAAAGCCACTGTTTGATTGCTGTGAACACTATGTTTCCGGCCTTTTGCTCGTTTGTGAACATAATTCCCATTGAAACAAGGGGATGAGGTAGATACCCGGAAGTAGACAAGGTCGAAGCTGAAGACGTCATCGTCTTCGCCGCAGTCTGCGGTTGACATCATCAGCAAAAAGAGCGCAGAATTAAATTCCCCAAAAATCCGATACATAGTCCAAAAATCCATTGTATAGGATAGAAGTATTGGACCGCATTGCAGGCCTGCTCCAGATTTTAAGATACGTCGATAATTGAATGGTCTTGCAATAAACGGCGAGCATATAATGGATCCTAGCTTCAAAATACAATAAAATGACATTAAATAATTTGCGATCATACAACCGATTTAGGGGGTTTGAAATGTGATAAAATGAACAACAGTGCATTGAGAGCGGACTAATCGAGCATCGCGCACACAGAAGGACACAGCCAAACAGATATTCATTGAAGTGTACATACACAGAAAAATCATAGGTAAAGACGGCTACACATCGAGCGAGAGTGCAGGGAGAGCGGATGCGAACCAGATGAGAGAATGGCAAGTATCCACGACACTAGGGCGAATGCATACATATCAACTCACCCAACGTCAAAACCAATGGGCTACTCGTATGAAGAGCACATTCGATGAACTAAGGCATAAGGGTGATCTCTTGCGACGGTCAAAGTGACTATATGCGCGAGAAAACGCTCGGTAAAGCATTAGAATCGACTTGAAGCTATGACATACCGAAAGAGGGCCCGGTCGTCACTGCTGATAGGACGGTGGATTGAAAGAAGTCTGGGGAGATAATACAGACAGGTCAGAGATAACAAGCGAAGGGTAAGGCGTAAAAGGGACTCAAGGAGAGCAAGGGATGGAGCGGGGAAAGCAAGTGGAACGCACGAAGAGGGCCAGGGCGAAAGGGCGAATGGTCAGAGTAGAGGAGGGACGAAAGGGAGGGGAAAGGGTGACGCGTTCGGCGAGAGAGGTGGAGAGTGGGACGAGGGGAGCGAGGGGAAGGGAGATCAAGAGGAGGTTGTGGGGGTGGGGAAGAAAGAAAGGACGCGTCGAAGTCTTTGACGCGCTGTTCTTATATTAGAGCGCACGGACCATGACGCGTGACGTCACAGTCGCTTCTCGGCGCGAGAAGCCGGATATTCTACAAGTGCGTTCTCATCATGGGTTATTTTACTTACATGACTTGAATGTGCTCTTCAGTGCTCAATACCTGCATTTGAGCAGCTCATGGGCTCAACACACAACTCATCATGCATCCGTGCTTAACCTTCTATTTGAGCTCTGTACATTCCATTTTCTCGCCACACTTCGCTTACATACTGAGAGTACATTGCGCGATCTCGATGCCTTAACAACGCGGCTGGAAGATGAAATTCGATGTTTAGAGGCTGGTATATGCAAGGTATACTGAACAATGGAGCTCCCAAGCGAGACTAATGCACGAGGACGCCGAACTGCAGCGCTAGCGGCCAAAAGAGCTTCGAATTTGCAGGCTGCTAATACCCAGCGGACACAGCAGGGCCTCAAGCAGCAATCACTTGGTGAACATGAGCATCGTCGCATCAAGGGGCATGATTCTCAGGTACATAAATGGAGATTTGCAATTGGGATTGCAAACCAGACTCATCGCGAACGAGTGCCATTCCGCATGCGCACTCGACTAAAGCAACGTACAACCAGGCGCTGACGCAAGCAGCATGATTCAACAACATTGCAAGCCGGGTTCGAGGAAAGCGAGACTCTTCTGCCAGGCGATCCCAATGGGAAATATTAAATGTCCCATGATAAACTCAATGGCATTGACCTTGCTACATGACCCGGAGACCGTCAAGATGACCCTGCGCTCGAGGTGAGCCATATGAACATTTACAATGGGAAGACCAAAATGACGAGGCGTTGATAGGGGTTCTTGGATAGCCTCAAGGACCATCTCCTCAACCGCATTCTCGACTCAGATTACATAGGTGACGATGATGAGACAGATATACTGACGATGAGCGCAGGAAATTACGATTCAAAAATGACCGCATTTTTCGTCACAAGGTTCTGCGCGTCAACTACACAACCTATGATACGCGCCGTGAGCAGGATTCGCTCGATCCAAGAAAGCACTCTAATTTTATGCTCCTCTCGCACTCGGACGATGAATCGACACATCCATATCGGTATGCATGGATTCTTGGTCTGTTTCATGCCGAAGTAATGCACCTATCGCTGGGTAGTGAGGTCGCGACAATGGACTTTGCCTGGATTCGCTAGTATGGCGACGATCCAGATCAAAACTCTGTTTAGGCTTCACGAAGACTGCACAGGATAGGCTTTGTCCCCAAAATCTCAGCAGAAGATGATGCGGATGAATTGCCAGCGGTTGGATTTTTGGATCCAATACATACTATCTGCGCTGCTCACATCTGCCCCGCTTTGCACATGGGTTTGATCCCGATTCATCATTGCCTCCTTTGCTCACTGCTCGCCGTGAAGATGAAAATGATCAAGAATACAGCTACTACTATGTCCTGCCGTACGTATCTTCTCACGTTTGTATGACACAAACTTCAAGCTTACAAGACTACAGGTTTTCCGATCGAAACATGGGTACGAGGTATAGACGTGGAGGCGTTCGGCATGCGAGCACACGCGAAGCAACCATCCACTTTCTTCGAGGCCACCATCCAAGCGACATAGCAAAGAGGAAGGAAAGTGAAACTGTGGTATTTGACTCAGGCCCGTAGGGCGAAGATTCTGGGAATGAAGAAGACGGAGACATGGCGAATTCAGACTCGGATGAGCGGGAACGAGGCAGTCGCAGGAGTGAAAGCGAAGCACAGCGCAGCGAAGGGCGCGAGACAGATTCCGAGGGTGGAGAACAGTGTGATACAGGTGACGAGGGCAATTTATCTGACGACGAGCTTGGGCCGGAGGATGGTGAGGGAGGCGTTGCAGACGAAGAATTGCTTGGGTTTGCAATGGACTACATAGATGGAATAAATCACAATGGTGTCAAAATTATCGCTCTGATTGGGAGTATCTTGTAGCTCGATTACAATCTGTTAATGATAATTGTCGCAGCAATTAAATCCGCTGCAAGGATTCGCCTGTATTTTAATGTCGCTGGAATGTGTCCCAAGAATTCTTGTCAGAATAAAATACTCGCCAATGACCGGGCGCTATTGCAATACGAATAAAATACAATCTAATATATTTTACAGATACAAGCGCAATACAATGCTGTGCACCTTTTGCTGATGATGGTAAGTCAAAATGTGTGGACAATATAGAAGTGTGGTAGAGAGAAGAGTGGGGTAACAAATACCATGTTGCGAGCTCTTTTTTCGGAGACGAGACACCGGATGAAACGTGTACAGCACGCACCTTCAATGTTCAAAATTGTGTCGCGACCTTGAGGCTTCTTGATCTGGGAGGTCGGCAGGCACGTGTGACACACATATGCTCGATCTTTTTTTGTCCATCTACAAGATGGTACTTGCTTTCATAGAAACAGCCATGTTGGAAGTGCACGCGTATGGGCACTCACCGTTGGCCGGCCATCATACCCATATCTCTCTTCGTTGGTTGGTGTATAAATAGCTCTTTATTATTCGAGAATATTCACTAGCTACAGTATATAAAGTCTGTATCTACTCAGACGAATATACCCTTTGTTTCCACCACTGCGCTATCAATTCCAACATGCCCAGCCCCGTCTATATTGAAAAATATGCATGGAATTCCAACATAGATAAGCGAGCCTGTTATCGGACAAATTATTGAAAGGGAACACGAACACCGTAAATGAAGTACAGTAGGTGAAACAATTATACTAGACCAACTTTGACCATATATTATCAAGGAGCATTACTGCTAAT
Organism: Psilocybe cf. subviscida; assembly: GCA_013368295.1. Classification (NCBI taxonomy): domain Eukaryota; kingdom Fungi; phylum Basidiomycota; class Agaricomycetes; order Agaricales; family Agrocybaceae; genus Psilocybe; species Psilocybe cf. subviscida. Next base: position 6,913,908 of record JAACJJ010000028.1, on the reverse strand, counting down.
CACACGTCGTGATTTTCGATTGCATCCGTAATACCAGGGTTTGCAAGTCTCACAATCAATTATTCCTTAGTGGCGCTGATCTCGCTATTTACGCCTGGCACGCACTGTGCCACTCGGCCCGGTTTGATCGCCACATTTTAAAGAACGTGCCGTGGTCTAACAGCATGAAGCACATACGGCAGACATATTCGCAGGAGCGACTCCTGCTATTTCCTAGGTTATTGAGGCAGGAAGACAGTGAAGAAAATGTCTTTAGTAGCTCACCACTCCAGTCCAAATGCCTCGAATCGCCAGACGCCAAGAAGGGACCTTGCTTTATGCTTGGAAGGACGGAAAATTGGGGGGAAAGCTGCATAGATTGAACTTGGATGTAATTCAAATATCATACCCAAGTATTGTCTAAGTTAGTCCAAAGTATGCTTAGACCAGAGGCAGTGTGATGCTGTACATGGTCACTCTTTCATGTTTTTCAGGCTTAAAGCGTGCACAAAATGTAGCATAAAGTCCGCAGTGCGCGGATGCAGCATTGTAGGAATGTCATTCGCGAGGAATAGGTCAGAGAAACACCAGGGCCTAGGTCTCTGGGCATCCATGGTACGGTTGGGCAATTTCAAGGGATATAAGCCCTGTGATGACAGCCAACGGCCGCCAGGGTGAAGAGGTCAAAGATTGGTCAAAGAGGGCCACTTGACAACAAATCTCACAGTCGCCGCGTGCCTTTAAAAACGCATCTGGGGACAGGAAGGTGGGAGACGAGGAACATGGAAGAACACAGAATCATAGAGAGGCATGCGTCGCGCTTGTCCCAACCTCAAATTTTATTGCTAATGATACTGTACCATTTCGAATTGTTCAGCCGTCACGGGTCACAGAGGCCCCTGGATTGGCTGAAATTGGTTTGTGTCCCAGGTCACATCCGTGGTGGCTGAGCGTGACATCCAAGCCAAATTTGCCTCAGTTGTATGATTGTTTTATTCATTAAAAACCCGCTTTTTGAGCGGCAATTCACGCTCGCAATACGTCTGTTGCTCTCAGTACTGAGTTTCGGGCCACAATGCTATCAAAATTTAGCAGGATAACCAGGATGTTAGCTGGGCAATTGGCTGAATTCTGGTATATGTCACAGACTCAGGACCCCTTGGCTGAATGCCAAATTTCAGCATCGAGGTCACGGGTCACACCCCATGCTGAACAATTCGAAATGGTACAGTATACTGTACCATTTTGAATTATTCGTCAGTCACGGGTCACGGAGGCCCTTGACGGTGACGAAATCCGCACATGTCACGGGTCACGGAGGTCAATGACGAACGTGACAAAGTAGTAGAAAAAGCTGCTTTTTATGAGCCAAAAATCGCAAAAATCGCTCTACACTGTTCAATGATAATCTACCTACGTGCTGTTATAATCCTCTTCATCGGAGGGAGCATTGTCGTTGTGTTTCCAAAATTGGGCATACCGAATAGGTATTAGGAGGCTTCAATTCTCTTCAATTTCGTATGACGCCTCCTACAGCCGAGCTGATGCTCACCGCTGTCCGTTTGTGAGATTACTTCCTCTTGACCCACACAAGACCCACATTTTCAAAGCTTTCGGCCACCGTAGCCTTGCGCGCCACCGTGCCACCATTCTCAACCGTCTTGTCTGGGCAGTGTCAGACTTCAGTGATGGCAGCTGAAGGGATTCAAGGGAGGACTGTAGAATATCAAGGTGGTGGATGAGGGACATAGATCTTTGTCTCTCTTTTTCTTTCTTTCAATACGACCATGTACAGATAGCTACGATGTACACAGCAGCCTAAATATGGTATTTAGTCTACGCTGACGCCGGCGCTGTCGAATTTCGTGGTTTGCACTTGCCAGGAACCTAAGAGATGCAGGATCTGGTAAAGATGGACGCCTATGTGACAGTTGGGACATGACTTTAGGTCGCTGACGGTGACGAATTTCGCTCAGTGTCCCATGTCCCAGGCTATGTCCACAGCAAACTGACGAATTACAAAGTTCGTCAGGGCCGTCACGGGTCACACCCCCTGACGAATAATTCGAAATGGTACAGTACACGTGACAGACGCGGAGCGCGCTACATGCCCACGTGTTCTGGCGCGTCGCAACAGGTCGCAGATAGGGGGCAAGTATGCAAGCGATTGGAGGCCTACTAGTACATACCTCCTCAAGGACCTGGTGCATTGACCGCAAGAGTGGACCGGTGCGTCTGTATTACATCATTAGCTTTTCCCGGCGACAATATACACCGGCAAGTGCACAGTTATAATTACATGATCCATTTCTGCATTTGGCGTACTCTGAATTGGAACCGTACCTCGCTCAAGTTTCCCAAGTCCCATGTACAGCCCTACCAATATTAGATTAGACTCTCAACGACGTCATAACTCGCACAAGGATTTTCAACATATAACGGGGGTCGCCCCTTGTTTCCGGCCTCATCCAATCCGACTCCAAACATCGCCATGTCTGCGAATACAGAAACTGCCTTTAATTACAACTTCGAAATCCCTGATACACCCTCGCGCTACCTGCGCGCCTTCCTCGCCTGGACGAAGGCCGTAGAGAATTGGAAGACAGATGCAATCCTCGCCTGCTTCGACGACACGCTCGTGCACCGTGTCTTGCCGGCCTCGTTCGGCCACCCGGCGCGCACGAAGGAGGCCTATGTCGAGTTTTGGAAGGACGCAACGAAGATTTTTGGGGGGAACAAGTTTGTTGTGAGTCCGATTGCGTCTTGCATCACGACCCGTTGCAGTGTTCTGACACCTCTGCCGACTTGTAGTACACGATCCACGAAGTCATCGAGGCGGGACACAAGTTGGCCATACATGTGCGTCTGCTACCGTCTTAGGCTTTCAATACTTTACTCGTACTCCCATTAAACTCACATGTGATATTTGTTGTACAGTGTTCATCGAAGAGCGTTTCTGCGCGCGGCACACCATACACAAATGAATACTCGTTCTTCATCCACTACGTGCCGCTCCCCGCTGACGTCGATCCATGCTCACCCCTTGCGGAGGGTGAAGAGCTGCCGAAGATGGCGCTGGTGAAGGAGTTCCTGGATAGCGGGTTCAGTGCCTCGTTCTTTGCGGGGGAGGGGGCTGTGGCTGTTGTGAACAAGGGTACATAATGTTTGAGAGTACAGATCCTCGTAATGAATACTCCATGTCATATCTGCCAATGCATCCGAGTTGGAAAGGCTCCCCGCGAGCATGTGAGCAAGAAATAAGTGAGGCAAGTGTGATCAACCATCTGGCGGATGAAGGTTTTGGGCATCAAAGTTAGCAAGATATATGTACTCAACTATTGCAAGCAAGGTAGATTTCGGCTAATCGGAGTACTAGCAAACTACTGTAAAGACACCTAGACCCAGTGGAGCCCTCTAGAAGCTGTTATGACAGCGACAGCAGTGATTAGTGACTCACTCAGTGCATATGACGATTGTGTGGACAGGCAACCATGCATCATCATTGATTCATTAATAGTTGGGATGAGTTACTTCGCATCTACCCGAGAATATCTTACGTATAATGTGGGTGGCATTGCATACATATGCACCCACAAAACCATGCGGGCGATTGCACGTCGTCTAGTCTTTGATCCCACTTGCATTGACTGTGAGGTGCACCGGTACGTTTATATATTCCGAAATTAGCTTTGCCTTGTGGTTAATTTGAAATACAACTGGCCTGTGCACACTCATAATTGCATATCACATGTAAGTATACATTTAGCTAGCGCGCTCTGAATTAAGAGGGTACATTTTTAGGCCTTGTTCAGGCCTACACAAAGTCCGGGTGCATAGCACCACTAATCTCAGGCTTGAATTCTCATGAGTTTACTACATAACTCGCACAAGAATCTCCAATTGCACAGGGTCAACTCTCTTCATAGTATCCCACATTCAAATCCCAGCATGTCTACGGACACAGAAACCGCCATCAACTACAACTTCCAAATCCCCGCTACACCCTCGCGCTACCTGCGCGCCTTCCTCGCCTACGCGAAGGTGCTGGAAGACTGGCGCCTAGACGAGATCATGGCGTGCTCGGACGCGACGCTCGTGCACCGCATTCTGCCGGCCTCGCTGGGATGGCCAGTGCGCGCAAAAGAGGCGTATGTCGAGTTTTGGAAGGACGTGCCGGCGCTTTTTGGGGGGAATAAGTTTGTGGTGAGTGTGTGTGAGGGGGCTTTTGGATGCGTTCTGTAGATATATATCATAGTGGCAGTCGGTGGATGGCCCGGCCAGTCGGCGGGTGGTTCATGTATGTTCGTTGACATCTTGTGTCTGAACTTATAGTTCACAATCCACGAAGTCATAGAGTCAGGGCACAAGCTGGCCATACATGTGCGTCTGCTCGTACCGTTTCAGGTTCCTAATAACACTTTACTCGCACTCCCGCTTTACTCATATGATAATGATACTTGGCGTGCAGTGTTCATCGAAGAGCGTCTCCGCGCGTGGCACGCCATACACGAACGAATATTCGCTCTTCATCCACTACGTGCCGCTTCCCGCAGGCGTTGATCCGTACTCGCCCCTCGCAGAGGGCGAAGAGCTGCCGAAGATGGCGCTGGTGAAGGAGTTCGTGGATAGCGGGTATACTTCCGCGTTCTTTGCGGGGGAGGGGGAGGGAGCTACGGCGGTCGTATTGAACAAGGGTACTTGAGCTGATAGAGAGAATGCCAGCATCATAGGAATTTCGTACACGGCTGATGCATCGAAGTGGCTTTGTACAAGCATATGAACAGGAAAGGCAGCAAAGTAGAGATGCAAGCGTGATCAACCGTCCGGCAGATGACAGGTACAAGGATCGAGGTCAGCGAGGTATCTCTGCTCGCACTCAACCCGATGGCGACAAGACAGGCGTTTATAAGTCAGTGGTCGACCGAGATTCATATCCGGGCTAAAATGATGGCGCCAATGTTGAAGCCCTGCGGATGAGCAGAGTCGACACGAAGAGACCAAAGAGCGACCGTACTCTCTAGGCCCAATAACGCCAAATGATCAAATCGAGTCTTAAATAGGTTCAGATGTTGAGTGGCATTGTTTGCTACTGTTCTTGCTTGGCTGCTCGCGGCAGCCACTCGAATTTGGTGGATGAAAGAAATAGATAGAGGCTGGAGTGCGCTCTGAACAGCTTTTGGCAGTTTTAGAGTGCGTACTTTGGGTTGAAACCGACGAAAAATCCGTTTAATATAAATGTGTGCCACCATCGCGCGTTGTCATAGTCGGAGGACTCCATTTTGATAACTCCTTGCTAGGGCATGAAAGGGCCTCCCCTAAACGCGCACGTGCCCCTCTGATCGCATCAGTGGTCAATCGAAGATGCTTTTTTATCGATTCAGTTTTCACCGGCTTCTCAGAAGAGTGCAAAGCCTCGCATACTATTTTCTTCCATTCCGTTATTTTGCTGAGGCTCATCACGTCATTCCATTTTATAAGACCCTGAAAGGATGGGCTCGGATAAACCGCCCAACACTAGGAAGTCAGTGTCCACTATCCAATCCAAGGCCCCCTTTGATAAATACTGGAATTTCCAGTTGGTCATATTTAAAGTAAGTGGGATCTTCATCGGAATATCCCACATCTAAGTTTAAGATTTGCGGGTACAGGTTGAAGGCATCCTATTTTCCGTGTTAAAACATGGATTTCTGGTGAAATACACGCCTTTCGAGACGATGTTCTCCATGCCACCAGAGGACCCAAAGAATGTCGAAGGGTCTTCGGCTGACAACCCTATCGTACTGGAAGATACGTCTGCGAAGGACTTTCGTGCTTTCCTGCGAGTGCTGTACCCGCTGTAAGTGCCGGCCGCATCTAGGAGCCTCGGTAGTCATTAGTCACTGCTGACAAGTCTGTTGTAGCGGCGTTGAGCCTGTGACCGACTACGATGACTGGCTTGGGGTGTTGCGTTTGGCGCACAAGTGGGAATTTGTGGAGGTAAGATGCTACACACGGTCACTGTTTCATTCGTCTTTTTTTTATTATTCAAAGTCATTCTTAGATCAGGGAGAAAGCCGTTTCTGCTATCGGTACCAAGATTGGCTTCGAATCGCCTGACGTGAAAATCGACTTGGGCAATAGGTTTTTAGTACAAGATTGGCTGAAACAAGGGCTGGTTAATATCGCCCTGAGGAAGGATCTGGAATTGAAGGAGCTGAGGGAGAAGCCTTATTCCTTTGACCATGAGACCATTTGCAGATTTTTCTATATCCAAAGCAAAGCATGGCAGAAGACAGCAAATAAGGAGCTCGACGGCTACGCCCAAACTAGTTTCCACTCCTATGTCACAAAGCAAGTATCAATTCTCTTTCAGACGGAGATATCTAGGGCGAGATATGTTTCGGAAGTTGAACGACGAACTCCGCGAAAGCCAGCTAGTCCGATGCAGTATGTGTACTGTGAGATCCGCAAAAAAAGCAATAGCTAATTGCCGAGTTCTCTAGAGTCTACTACGACAACGATAGTGATAGTGATTAGGAAGTCGGTGCTAGCATACACAACACTTATGTGGACATCGGTTGTTCATATTGCATGGATTTATAAACAATTTGAATTTTGACGAGCGCAAAATCGTCACTTCCTGTGAGCAAGTCCAGGAGCCGCAAAGGTAGATGCGTTCAAAAGCCATGCCCCTAGCGGGAATGTATCACGTCGCTTGGTTGGCAAATAAGCCTCGAGTGGAAAGTCGGAGCGTGCATGGAATAAACAGAGTATGGAAAGGAGTCAAGGCAAACACGTCGGATAGTTGTCACGAGCCGGCGTTCAGTCTCAAGTATGGTTCAAAGGCAGGGCCAGAGGCATGAAGGAGCACGGCGGAGAGATATTACGGATGAGAGAGCCAAGGGTGTGCAAGTATTGATCAAGTGATTTTAAGAACCATGCCGAAAAGGTGCATGACGCGCACACGAAGCCTACTGTGTAATGTCCCACTGCCAGTGAAGGCGGTCGCGGACACTCGACGATCCGGCGCAAGAAGTTGCCGCGTGCCTGTTAAACGCGGCCGGGAAGCAATAAGGTAAAGAAACTAAGGAGACAGTCAGACGCGGAAGAACGCGTCGCGATGGTCCCAACTCGCTAATGAGACACACGTGACGGCCTCACGCGCCCACGTGCTCTAGCGCGCCTGAAGATAGGGGCGTGGGATGTTGGTGGTTGGTGTTTACTTAAACCCTCCGTCATCCTAATCTTAATCACAAACCATCATCAACGTTTCAACATCACCATCGAGCCCGCCTTTTCTTGGATACTCAGCGAACAACAACTACGACACATTTAAAGTCGACGAGGAGTCGACCGACCTCGAACTACAACCACCAACATCTACTAGAACCACGAAGAGGATAGAGTAGAGAAGAGAAGAAAAGATGCCCAAGACGAAGAACATCCCCCGCACTCAGCGGGACCACGCCACTCACTCGGGCGTGGCCACCACCAGCAACCACAACCACAACCTCACCACCACCACCGCCAACACCCTCACCACCAACACCCTCACCGCCTCGCTCGCCGGTGCCCTCTCGCCACCTACTCGGCCCCGCCCCCACGCCTCGCGCACCACCAGCACCATCTCAATGTCCGCAGCCCCAGCCACCCGCCACCGCCGCTCGAAGGAAAACGCGGAGAACGGCGGCGGCGGCGGCGAGAAGGAGAACACCGGCCGCGTGGCACGCTCGACCCGCACGCACGTCACCCCCGGCGTCGGGGTGCTCGCGACCACCGCCTTCGGATCATCGAATGTTTCCACCAATGTCAACTCCAACTCCATCCTGGGCAGCAAGAAGGCGGCTGTCCTCGCAGACGCCAAACTCAAGAGACCCACTGTCACCAAACGCAAGGTCAAGAAACAGCCACTCCAAGACGTCACCGCGCAGTTCGTCGCCAGCGGCATGGGCGAGGGCGCCAACCGCGCGGGGACGGCGTACGAACTCTTAGACGAGGAGGATATCCTCGCGCTCAGGGCCGAGCCCGGAAACGAGGCCGTGCTCGAGGGGCCTGCGGGCGAGAGGAGAGTGGCTACCGCTACCACCCCAGGCCGCGGCCGCGCGACGTCCCCACTCCCGCCCTCGTCCCCGCCGTCGGACTACCGTCTGCCCTCGTCCCTCAATTTCGCCGCCGTGCCACTCGCCTCGCGGCCGGTTGGGCCTGCGTCCCCCGCCCGGTCGATCCCGTACGAGTATAACCCCTGGGACTCGTTCGACAGCGCGCCGCCCGTGGGCAGCCCGTCGCGGCCTGTGGCCGTTGTTGTGGAATCAAAGCAGCAAGATGAAAACGAGGTGGATAGGGAGGACCCCTTTGGCTTTGCTGCGCTCGAGCGCAAGTTGAAGGCCAACCGCGCGGAGATGGGGCATGAGGACCGCCCTGAACAAGGATACCACCACGAGGCAGAGGAGGAAGATGAAGACATGGACCACGTCCTCGTCGCGGACACCTCGTCCCCGCGGCCCGAGGGCATGCTCCGCCGCCGGCGCAGGAACCTGAAGCGCGCACTCGAGGACGAGCTGGACGCGGAGGACCACGAGGCGGCGCTTGCGGCGTCGTCGCCCGTGCTGCCCCGTCCCATTCGCGCTGTAATCCTGTCCTCCCCCGTGCGCGCGGCGATCGCCGCTGCGGGGCCTGCGTCCACTCCCGCTGAGGACGAGCCCGTCCATGCGCACTTTGCGACCCCGCCGACGCCGCATAAGGAGAACCACAAGCGGCGCCGGATCTCGGCGGTTCCGAACGTCGATGAAGACGTGTTTGGCCCGTGCGTCGCGACGAGCAGCTCCTCGTCCTCGCCGGGGAGGGTGGCCGCGGAGTCGCCGTCGCCGACGAAGGGGTCTGTCCGCCGTCCAGCAGCAACAGTGGCACGTGTGGCTGCTCGCGCTGCTGATACGGGCGATGGAGTGGCTGCCGCGCTGAACGCTGATGCTAGCGACGCGCTCGATGTGTTCAACGCTGTGCTGGATGAGCGGGAGTCTCAAGAGGCTGCCGTCGAGGAAAAGGAGGAGGAGGGCGAGAATGAGGTTGTGGGGCGCTCGCTCCGCCCGCGCGTTTCCCGGACCATTGTGGCGGCTACTGCCGATGACGCCACGGCCACGCGGGAGAAGAAAGCGAGGAGCGCCAGCCGCGGTCGTGGTCGCGGACGCGGACTGGCTAGAGGCGCGAGCAGGAGTCGCGGACGGGGCGCAAGCCGGAGTAAAAGCACCAGGCCCGCCCGCGCCGAGGATGACAAAGATGGCGAGGAGGTGGATCACGATGAGGTACGTGTTTCTTTGTATTATACCGCGGATGAGTGGCATGGGGCTGACCGAGACTTGCAGAAATTCGAACGAGAGCGTGAGGCTCGCGTTGCGTATTTCCGTGGCGTGGATGAGTATGAGGTCGAGACGGAGGATGTGTATCTCGTCTAGACTCCTCTTCCACCCCGCTCAACGGCGTTCGATCGGAACACACGTACATCGCTATGCTATGAAGCTTCCCTCATGTCTATAACTTTTTTCGTCGCTGCTAGGGCGGCGCGCTACGACAACGTGATTATGGCGCGTCTTGGGCCCTCCGGCGACTGTTTCTTGCTCTCGCTCCTCTTGATTCTTGATTCTTTATACACGCAACCAACAAGCTCCCTTTCCGCATCTGTATCCACATCCACGACCTACCCTCAACATCCTACACTTCCTACGACTTTGGCCCACCACCACCACTCTCCACATTCCGCATTCCCAGTCCCAGACGGCCGTTGAACCCGTCCACTCCGCGCAAGTCTCCGAACGCTAATCAAAGCCCCGAAAATGACACGATGTACATTACTCTCCGTGGTGTGCGATACGATTGACGACTGCGACACTCCCGCGACGACCTCGACGATATGCACGATGTGGTTGCGGCTTCCCGCGCGTCCCCATTATAGCGGCGCGGCTGGGTCCACAGCAGCAGCCAGCGTCCGGCCCCGGTCCGCGAGCCGCGTGACGCTAACTTCCGATCCGTCTCGAATCTTGATTTGAAACCATTATGCCCCCCTCTTTTTGAAAATTATTGGAACCCCTGTACTGTATGTGCCGCAGCGCCTCTGTCTTGTGCGTGAGTCTGCAGCTACTCGTATGATAACAACTTTATGCCCCCTTTTTCTTCTTCCTTCATCCTCTCCTTTTCCTCTCAAATTTAAAAGTCGCCCTGCGCACGCCTGCTTTTATTCTTCGTCTATCCAAATTCTTAAATCTGGATTTGACTTTGATTGATGTACCATATACTTTTTTGTTCTTGGATCGTTGGATCAGCTAACTTACATTTTTTTCCTTTTACTATTACGCCCGCGATACGATACGATACGGATTACGATATTACTCGGAAGGAAATCGAACCTCGAAATTTTCGTCATTCGGCTTCATGTTGACATGAACTGTGTGTGATTCGAGAACGAAGACATCAGCCGGTATGAATTCATTGAACGCATGTTGACTTCTGGAAGAGAGGGCGTCCATAGGCTTCCATTCGGTCTTATGGCTTGCAAATTGCTGTAGTCTATAGATTGCGATAATGGACCTGGTGGAGTCGTGCGGAGTGGGGCTCAATTCTATTCGCCGCACGCAGAGTTTTCAACGAGCCTCGAGGCGGGGCCTGGCTTGAAATGATATGCTGTACCTCGTCGCCACCTCTTTCCGATAACTATTGACTCGCTATTACTACCGGTGCGTTCTCCCACTCTGTAGAGCTGCATTTCGTGTCTTGCATCCCGTTCATGTCCGACGGCCACATCCGCGATGGCGAATTTGCTGGGCAATTGGATTAGGACACGGTTCAAGTGGTAAGTTTTGCCCTTCCTCATCACTATTCTCTCGCTTTCTCGACTTTACACGCCATAGTTTCCGATTTGCGAGTCAAGCATCGCGGTCTTTATCATGTATAGACTAGTTTCCACAGTTCAGTCTGTTCACCGCTCCACAACACCAGGCTCGATGCTGCGGGCCTTTTTCCTTTTTCCTTTATCAACCATAAACTCTATTTCAACTCTATTCTGCCCTTGTCACGACATAATCTGTGGGCCTGTGGCAGGCATCTATGTATCGTGGAGCTTCTCAGGCAACAGGAATACCATCGCAGGCAATCTCTTAACCTGGAATCCTGGAGCGGGATGCATCAGTTGTGCGCACATTGGGGGCAACATTTGGGGTACAGACCTCCAATATCTTTGCACCCTGTTTCATCCTCGGGCGACTTCTATGCGCCGCCTGGCGCGAGAAATTAGATGATGGAGGGCCTTTATGTCACCAGTAAAGCCCGCCTGTCTGATATGCTTTCTTTATTCTTGGATACGGGCCCTTGTTTCCCCTCTTCCAAGTGACCTCCTTCCTCTTCTGTTCGGATTCCGGCCACGCCACCTTCGTATCGGATGATGCGTGCCCGACGCACGAGTACGCCTGAATTTGTGGATGAAAACGGCTGGCGGCTTGCTCCTATCGCAGGCGCTGCACCACAGTATTCCAAGAATGCTCTTCACATGGACTGAATTGCGAGTGTTTTCTCAAGTACTTTTTGTGGTCAATTGGTGGCGGTGCATGTTTGACGAATGATTCATTCCACAATCCACTGGCGACGACGTCGGACATGACGATGACATGACTGCGCTCCCTCGCCCAGGTCGCCGCGCAAGGCCATCTCTGTGAGTGGACCGCGTATTCGTGGTCTTCTTCTCGCCTTCTTTCCAGGCCAGGCACAGCGCAAATGACACGAGAAAGGCTATTACTTAAAGGCCTAAGGGAGACTCGGAGATATACTGTGACGGAGTGACGGACAGAGGTGCATGGGAGCTGGATAGATTTTTATTGCATTGGAACCCTCTGGAACTCTCTCAGGCCTCTTCGGAGGAAAGTCTCCACCCCACTTGGCATAAAGATGCTGACAGTCCGCGGTTTATGATGCTTGCTTCTCTCTTTTTTAGCCTACCACAGCATCTGCCGGTTCCGCCTCCGTTTGTCTTATCTATTTCGACTCTCCACGTCGCGCGACTACTTAGACGCCGCCCCTTCCATCCTTGCTGATCTGCACTCTCACAGCCCCTCCCTCGCTTCCTGTGAGACCTAGGCTGCTGTCATTACTTGATATAGATTGAATCCGACGCGCGATGGCCTCTGCACCCTCCTCCTCGTCCCCCATGTCAGCTGTTGAGCGCCAGCATACAAACCTGGACAAAAAATACGCCTTCAACTTCAACTTCCAGGTACCACAAAAGCCTTCCCGATATCTCCTGTCCTTCCTGGCGTTCATAAAGGCGATGGAGCGCTGGCGACGTGATGAAGCTATGGCACTATTCGACGACGCTTTGGTCCATCGGATCCTCCCAGAATCACTGCAACGCCCGGTTCTCACCAAGACTGGTTATGGAAATTATCTGACGGGTGTGATGCCATTCTTTGGGCCTAAGTTCAGGGTGCGTCGCCGAGTTCTGTCCACGGGAGGATGCATTGCTGACGATAGGGCTCATTTCTTTGATTCTTTATATGACATCGCCACATTATTACGGCTTCTTCTGCCACTCTTTCCTGTTATTTTCGCAAAACAGGTAACGGTTCATGAGGTGGTGGAAGCTGGACACAAAATGGCAGTTCACGTATGTCCTTATTTACCTAGCCCCTATCTGTCTCAGGAATGACGACCACTAAACCTTCGCATATTCTTATCCCCTTTTCTGTGCCCTTTCCTTACTTTCCATGCTCCTACGCCCACCTGCGACTACAGTGCAGATCACAGGGCAAAACAGGGACAGGGAAAACATACGAAAACGAATATTGCTTCTTCATCCACTTTGTGCCCCTCGACTATGCCGTCGACCCCTACTCGCCGCTCGCACCTGGAGAAGAGCTCCCCAAGATAGAACTCATGAAGGAGTTTGTCGACAGCACTGCCACTCGAGGCCTATTTGCGAATCAAGCGACATGACAGAACAGCACTTGGTACTGGCCTAGGCCACCTGTGACTTTGAGCCTATAGATCTTTCCCTTTCTCGATTCGTAGACCTACTTGAAAGAAAGAGTAATGCCAATTATGTTGATGTATCTGTTGAAGTAAGACCACTATGTAAATAGCTATTTAGAAGTTTAGTATGCCAACGACAGTCCTAGTCGACGTTGACCTCGCTAGTCACTGTCAGAAGTTCTGACAAAAGAGCATCTGCACGCTTGGTGAGGGGGACTAAACACCCTGCATCATTCTTCCAACGAGCCACGTGTGTAGGTGAATGAACAATGGGAATATTCCGCCTTGAGCACTCAACATTTTTCGGATCTACTGGACACATAGGAAACAGCATTACGAATGGCGTCCCTTTCACCAGAAGCCCATGTCTAGGCACCGAGATGAGAATGCCTTCAAACTGGATTAATTGAGCTATTTAATCAGCAAAATCCATTGTGAATGCCCGGCTATTCTACAGTCAATATTCAAGTCCGTTTTTTTTTTGTTGCGATTTGTGATCAGTTGACAGTCTTCCTAAACCCAGCGTGCCTGGAATTTCCAACTCAATTAGGCTTAGATAGCTTCCATAGGACAAAAATGTGTATACTTTGGGGGAAACTCTCTGGGCACCCCGCAAAAGTACATCGATGACACACAATAACCCCTAATAAATCCGGCTCTTCCTAGGATCGTTGTAGCGCTTATCTTGGGATTAAGGGCATGTCAGCCGCAAAATGCACCTCTTCACTGGATATCCTCAATAAATTTGGCAGTAATCCATAACCGACACACAAGGTGATGGGGAGGTCATCGTAAAGTGTCACGTTCGGTCGTGGGATGCCATCAATAATCCAACCTGATAATCCAGTTTAGGTTTGCCGCCGTGCCGCACGCGTTAACCGGACCGTCAATCAAAAATGATCGATGATCTCGCTTCCGGCTTTGCGGTTATCGGACACCGTACGTACCGCCTTCCTTCGCAAAGAACGAGGCACTGAACTGACTATCCACGAACTCTTTAACCAGCTTCATTTTTGGCAGCTGTTCACCCTCCCCGAGAGGCGAGTACGGATCGATGCCAGCAGGGAGCGGCACATAGTGGATGAAGAGCGAGTATTCATTTGCGTACGGTGTGCCGCGTGCAGAAACGCTCTTGGATGAACACTGCAAAACAAGTAATATATGTGAGTAAAGTGAGAGTGCGAATTTTAACATTTAGGAGGTTGGTGATGGTTAGAGACGCACATGAACGGCCAACTTGTGTCCGGACTCGATGACTTCGTGGATTGTTAGCTACATTTCAGATTTTCAGTCACAGGAACCAGTCAACTCTAACATCCATTCGCTCGACGACATAAGTGGACATGTACTCACGACAAATTTATTCTCCCCGAAGAGCGCCGGTACATCCTTCCAAAAGTCTGCATAGGCCTCTTTCTCGCGCGCTGGACGGCCAAGCGACGCAGGCAAGATGCGGTGCACAAGCGAGTCGTCGAAGCACGCAATGGTTGCATCCACGTTCCAATCCTCCAGCGCCTTTGCGTAGGCAAGGAAGGCGCGCAGGTAGCGCGAGGGTGTAGCGGGGATCTGGAAGTTGTAGTTGATGGCGGTTTCTGTATCCGCAGACATGGCAGTATTTGGATTGAGATATGAGTTGGGGGAATATGGCCAGAGATAAGATCAGAGAGTCGAACCTGTGTGATTGAAAATTGTCGTGCGGGTTATGAAGTGAACTCATGAGAAATCAAGACTAAAATTAGTGGTGCTGTACATGTGGACTTTGTAAACTTGGGAAGGGCCTAAAAATGTACGCTTTTAATGCAGAGCACTCTAAATGCATATATGTACCATGTAATTATAGGTGGGCACATACCAGTTGCATTTGGGACCGGGGCAAGCTAATTTCGGACTCAGACAGACGTACTGGTTCACTTCGCAATAAATAGAGTGGATCTCTGGGGGATAGGCTTGCAAGTCGCTCGTATGATTTTGTGGGTGCATATGTACACAATTTTGTATACATGATACCTAAAGATAGATGTCGAGTAATTAGTAACTACTGATGAATCAATGATGATGGCCTGACGGCTCACACTTGATACTTGAGATGTCATTACTATGAAGGAAAATGCCCTGCATTTGGTCAATTCGTCAGATAAGGCTCAAAAATGAATACACCTGACTACTCCTATTTTCTAAGCGTCCTCGTTTTGATTGTAGGCAGCCCTCGCAAGCTCAGTCGCAAAAAGTTCTTCTACACGTCCCGTAATGTATGTCTTGAGATCAAAGTTGCGGACGTCATAACCGCGATAGCCATGGTTTTTGGCATCTTCTTTCTGCCACGCTTTGCTTTGGATGTAGAAAAACTTGATAATGCTTTCTTGGTCAAAGGCGCAAGGCTCTTGACGCAGATGTTCGACTTCGAGCTTCTTATCGAGGGCAATGTCGACGAGGCCTTCCATCAGCCATTCTGGAACAAGAAACTGATTGCCCATGCTGATTTTCTCCTTGGCTGGCTTTGAGGATATATGGCGGGTGAGAGCTTTCACGGCTTGCTGTCGAATCTGAACCGCATGTTACGGAGATGAAAGAGATGGGGGGCAAATAAGTACCTCGACGAATTCCCATTTGTGCGCTAAACGCAGGACTCCAAGCCAGTGCGAGTATTCAGTTACTGGTGGGACACCGCTGCAGAGTGTCAGTTACAACCCACGCTCGCAGAAGCTGAAGATAACCCATCTGTCATACTTACAGAGGATACAGCACGCGCAGAAATGCCCTGAAATCATCCGCGGACGTGCCTTCCAAAACGATGGGGTTGTCCGCGCTTGACCCCTCGACCTTCTTCTCACCTCCCGTGGGTAAGCCGAACATGGTCTCGAAAGGCGTCCCTTTGACTAGAAATCCCTTCTTCCATACGGAGAACAGAGTGCGCTCAACCTATATTTCGAGTTTCGGGCAAGATCCAAGTAATTTTTAATTTGGTCAGGATATCCTGGACGAGCAGAAGACACTATTGATACAACGCAAAGTAAATGTACCTGAAAAATAACCGATTGGAAATTCCAATAAGAGTCGAACTGCGGCGGGAGGTGTGGCGGCTGATATGTCTGGAAAAATGGGCCAGGTAGGTGTGGGGGGCGCCCCGCTGAAGGCGTACACCAGCTATCCATATTTTTACGTTGGTCAAAAGAGGTAAAATGATGCCTATACCATACTTCTGAGTGTTGAAAACGATGAGGGAGAGAAAGAAGGTCATAATTGATTCCGGGCTTGAGTGAGACATCTTGATCACATGTTGCTTTAGGGGAGGTATTTTTGCGATTGCATCGGCGAAGATATGAATAATCCTGCTACCTCGTACAAGATTCGACCATTCGGTTGATAGCCACTTCCGCCTTATATCGTGCGAGTGTTGGTGGAAGAAGTAACCGGTAACCGGTAACCACCAGTCGCTCTCGTCATCCGTACCCCTCGTGTGCAGAGCTTTTACTGCATCCCAATACTCCGGATACCAACCCCCGAACTCCCAATCAATGATACCAGAAATGAAGATGTCACCTTCAGCACCCCTCTGCACTATGATGTTGAACGGGTTGAGGTCACCGTGAGACATGACGATCTCGTGGTCGTCGCGCAAGTAGTAGGAGCGAAGCCACGTTATGTAGGCTTTGGAAATGCGGGGGAGGGGATCGCGAAGCAGGAAGGAATCGTTGAACGAAGCTTCGTTGTATATTGGGCCTCCAGTACGTGTATAACCTGTCCGAGTGTCTTGGCATATATAGGGTGGCTCAACAGAGCCCAAGGGGTGATTTTGAGAAGTGGGCCGGGGAATCCGACGCATCGTTGTGAGCATGTCGTCGAGTTCGGTACAGATACTGCTTTTCTCCTCGGTTTTAACGAAGGCCAGACAGAGTGTAGAGTTTTCCCCTCAACACGGGACATGAACAAGTATCGCATTTTGCCCAGGGCGACGAAACCGAGTGGCTTGGGGCACTTCACAACAGGACAGTGTGAGGAGATGTATTGCATCAGGTGCAGTTCACCAGGTTCGATCGTGCGTCTGTATTTCACGACGACATCGTTGTTGAGTGCAACAACTTTATTTGACAGAACTTCCCGGAGAACTTCGGCCTGCGACAACGTCGTTGGCAATTGTGAGAGGGCGGCGTCGATGAGGTGCTGGGGGCTTGTTGGATCAAGAGAGAGCGCCTGCAGAGCCTCGGGCTCAAGAGGGAGATAAATATCCAGCATAGAAGGACGATGCTCCGACGTGAGTGGGACAGACTTCGACGAGTTATCCTTCTCAGCCCGCGCTACGTTCAAAGATGTCAGAAGATATCAAGTCATTGAAGATGGTGTTCGCACTCACGTCTCCGTAAGGGCGGTCGCTTCTCCGTAGCTGCTTTGCGCTTCCTCGGATATATCTTGTTCAGAACAGACAGAAGAACTGTCAGATCAGCAGCAGGATTGTTCTCGACGGTGTTCTTCAATTTCTTCATTGTGACGTCGTTCAAAGACATCTGGGCAGCCACGTGGAGTGGCACATCGGAAGGAAGTTCGTCATTGTTCGTGCCGTCTTGCCTCGCGTCCTGGGTCGCCTCTGTGTCTTTTATTACATGATTCACAGTTTCTTTGAAATACATATGGCTTTTTTGGAACATCAATGGGCAAGTTGATAAACTTGTTGATCTCGATTGTAACTTGTAAGCCACAACAGTTTTTAAACTCCGACACGGTACAAACCGAGGATATCACGACAGCAAAATTTTGCAAGGTCATCTTCCCTGATCTTCAATGGACTAGAAAGCAAGCAACTTACAGGGTCAAAAGTATATACATTCCCTAATCCTCCTCTCTTAGCCCAAACTCTTCCCGGATCTTCTTCACAATATCTCTATATGGCGGCATCTCCTGACGATTCAAGATCCACTCGGTGCTATCCCGATGCACCAGCTTCCACCGCAACGTCCACTCCCGTATTTCCGCAACCTTCAACGCCTCTTCGACGCCCAGACGCTGCGCGTCAATCAGCCCCATCGGCGGCTCGGGGCGCACGACAAGCGCATGGATGCCGCTGATGAGCCAGGAGGAGACATCGTACACACGGCCCATGACGGCCATCTTGTGCGGGTCACGCGCAAGCGCTGGTGTGAGCTTCGCAATGGCGAGGGCTTGCAGCCGCGGCATGTCCCAGCGCTCGCTTAGGACGAGCACAGAAGTCCATTGGGCTTCGGATAGGATCTCTTCGTCGGCGTAGGCTCTGCGATGCGATAGGTCAGCCGTGGTCCTCCGAAGCTGAATATACCATTTGGGATAATGGCCGTTGCGTACCGCGCGTACATGACCCTCACCAAGTTTTTGAAATCGTCCTTCTTCACGCCTACCAGTCGGATGGGGTTCGCATCCGTTGCGCCCTCCACATCATGTTCGACTCCATTCGGGTCCTCTCGTTCTGCACTTGTGCTATTCGGTGAGCTGGGTTGTGGGACCTCGAACAACGTCTTGAACACTTCGCTCTCCTGAACGAAGTTCGCGATGGGGAGCTGGAATAGTACATCCTCGACCTCAAAGATGGCGCTGCGCAGATAGAATTGGTCGTCCCGCGGCTTTGTCCTATGTGTCGTTTGCGTCCAAGGTTCAGAGACCCCTTTGCCGCTTATGCCATCGCTGATTATGCCCTCGTCGTCGACTCCATGTTTCGGTGTACCTTTGTCTGCCACCGACCCAGAATCGTCCTTCTGCTTCTGTCCGACGGTGTGTACAATCTCCATACTGGAACTGGGAACAAGTAGTGGCGCTCCAGATACCGATGACATCCAAGGTCGTCCTCGTGTCGGTGTACAGTGTATGATTGGTGAAATGGATTGGTTGAACCAGGAATTTACCGACGTTCCGGGTCCGCGGCGGAGTATGGAGCCTGGGGACTAGCTTGGATGCAGGGAGACTTCGCGGCCTACAGAACTAAACTGCTAATAAATCCGTCGTATATGATCAGGGGTGCGCTGGTGTTCCTACAGGGGAGTGCTGAATCTTGGACTGGACTGGACTGGACTGGGATAGGTATGACAGAAACAAGTTTCATGTCGATCGCTGGGCTCAGGAGTCTTTAATCATTGATTATGTTCGTTCGGCTCCAGAGTGTGCATCTGAGAGGCAGAAAATGGTTATATCAACGTGGAGACGGTATGCTCTTAGTTGTGCAAATGTGCAAATCGAAACTCAGGATAGGCCGTGCGGCTAAGCGCGAGGACAAGGCAGTCACACTCTGACAGGAGGAAGCGAGTAAAACTGACACTTGCAAGCAGTCCCAATGTGTTTTCCCGGTGAGGGTATCTGGCTTATTTGATGGGATGGGGCTGGACGAGAATCGGTGACCATGGACGTAGATTTCGAGTGGCTCAAGTAATCAAATTTAACATGATTTTTTTTTGCCTCTATATAACATTTGCGGATAATTTCTTTTGATTGTTACCTCTTGCCTTTCTTCTTCTTGGACAGCCCAAGATCTGGAGCTAACATCAGTCGGGGACCTTCATCAATATTTTGAGCAAGAACACATACTGTAACTCAATTCATCCGCAGCGTCACCCGGATGCTTGGCCGCCGCAATCTCATTGCTGAAAATGTCATTGACGTGATCCGTCGCCCGACATCTGAAACCGCCAAAAAGGCGGGAGTTTACGCTCTCGGGTGCGTTCTCATTTGCCATCAAGTCTTGAATATGGAAAATTTTCGCAATTGTTTCCCAGTCCAGGTGATATGGTTCAGAACGAAGCTGATTTATATCCAAGTTCTCATTGAGTACGACTGCTGTCAGGCCAGAGGCGAGCCAGCCGGAAACTTTGAACTCGTTTCCCATGTGAATGTTGAGTGCTGGTCCTTTGTCATTCATCGCCCGTGAGAGCTCTGCGAGTGATTTGCTTCGTATCTGTGACATTACCAATGCGTGAGTCGATGGCTATTTACTGTCGCAGATACTCGGTGGTGCCAAAAGTGATGGCCGGTCGATAATTTCCCACGGGTATAATGGCCTCCTCCCTTGACCTAAAAGACACATAGTTTGTGCAGAATTGGACGGAAATTTGAGACAGCTTGATTACACATAGAGATAGACCACATTTATATGCCTAGGTATTTAAAATTCAAGAAATGTGCTGCCTACTCTCATAACGACAGAAACAAACATGAGCATGAAGGAGGCCTGTCTTATTATACTTTTCGACACAGAGAAATTCATATAGGTTGCGTACTGCTAATTCGAGCTCTGGGAACTATATATCTGTATCTTTTGAGTGTACCATGACTGTGATAGCGTGCCAAGTACGCTCAGCATGGCATAATCCCACCAAATTTTCATGACGGTTGGCCAGTGAACTCATAATGCAAATTCTCGATCCTAAAACCTCCAAGTGTATGGCTCCGTTATGCCTCAAACAGGCAGTATTTCCTTTTATCTTCAATATATGATATATGATATACAATATACCCTCTGAAACGCGCAGTTTCTGGCTGCAGGCAGATAACTTGGCTTTTCCTGAATCAACAGTGTGCAAAGCCGCCCTGATTCTACCATGCTTAGCGTACTTGGCATGCTATCACAGTCATGGCACACTCAAAAAATACAGATATATAGTTCCCAGAGCTCGAATTAGCAGTACGCAACCTATATGAATTTCTCTGTGTCGAAAAGTATAATAAGACAGGCCTCCTTCATGCTCATGTTTGTTTCTGTCGTTATGAGAGTAGGCAGCACATTTCTTGAATTTTAAATACCTAGGCATATAAATGTGGTCTATCTCTATGTGTAATCAAGCTGTCTCAAATTTCCGTCCAATTCTGCACAAACTATGTGTCTTTTAGGTCAAGGGAGGAGGCCATTATACCCGTGGGAAATTATCGACCGGCCATCACTTTTGGCACCACCGAGTATCTCCAATGCTTGCAGACCTTGTCAAAGCTCCACTTCGTTGCTAAACGAAGCGCCCCCGTACTCTCTTCGAAAGTTCTTGGATGTGCAGACCTGACGATGTCAATCTCAGAACACGTCCATCTAGTAGCGCGGGGACCAAGGCGAGAAACTTTACCAAGGGTACAAGGCGTGCAGAAATGCACGAAAGTCTGTCGAACTTTCATTTTCCAGGACAATAGGATTTTCCAAGCTCGCCCCTTCGACGTTTTTGGGGTCAGGTGGAGGCAGCGAAAATATATTGAGGAAGGGATTCTCTGGTTCAGACGAGTTGAGGAAGGCCAGTTTGGGCACGCGGAACAACGTATTTTCCACCTAAGAAAGAATTCGGCAACAGAAATCACCTGCAAGATGGTAGAGCATACCTTGAACACCACCAGCTCAAAGTTGAAGAATGGATCCAAGATTGCGGCTGCGGGATGCTCAACGTCTCTTTTATCAGGTCCCGGTTTAAGGCCAGAACTTTCGACGGTGGGTTCTTTTTCTGTTCCCTCGCCATAGGGCGGTACTTGGTCGTCGAAGCTGCCAGACATATTTCAGTCAAAACGTGGGGCTATGTATGTGGTGGTGGTTTGAAGATTGATGTTGACACGGGCGCTTAAATGCGATTATCGATGGGCACGTGCATTGCCATGAGGCGGCAGGGGCCCCCATGACCAACTCCACCGACCTTGTGAAGCTGACAACCACATTTAAGGTCTAAATATTTAAATCCATGTCTTATTGCTCACATCATATATTGAAACTATTCATATATCCACTTTTCTAATGAAGATGCTGTAACTCCTCTTCGAAGACTGTAACGACGCTATCAAGTGCGCAGGTGCAGGTTCCATCACCAAAAGGGTCAAGGGTACAAGTATTGCTGTGGACAAAAGTTCCATTCTCTTTATGTCGCGAAAGCAGTCGTCGCGCATAGAACACTCGAGCGGTTAACTCCTAGCCTAGATTGAATGGTGGTGTGATGAAATCCTGGTACGAAAGCCGCTGGAACTCTAGCAATGAGCAGAGCGCATTGGTAACCCATTGGCGAATGTGATACTCTCTTCCAACTTGTAACTTCAGCAACGACGCTTTGACAACATTCTTAGGTTCAGCATCACTCCCAGGGGGCAAAGTGAACGTGCTGTGTGCCTCAAGTGCTTCTATCGCCCTTTTTCGTATCTGAAAACACTAACGTAAACGACAGGGTCCTAATAATATTGAGGCTTAGTGTACCTGATCGAACTTCCACAGCGTGGCGAGACGGAGGACGCCCAACCAGTCTTCATATGCTTCCACAGGGCCTTGCCTGACCAGATCAATCAACCCACTTAGCAACAATATACACTAGAATAATGTCAGAACGTACCACATGAAAGGGTACAGAACCCGAAGAAATGCCCTGAAAGACTTCTCGTCTGCGTCCGTCAAGACAATTGGATTGTCCAGACGTTGTCCAGGCGCGGATCCCGCATCCGCTCCGAGCTGATTGGCCTCCAGAAACTTATCCTCGAATGCTGTCCCGGGTGCTGTGAACGCTTGCTTAAGGACACGGAAAAGCGTGTTCTCTACCTGGACTTATGCTATCGGCAACGTATGGCAATGTGGTGATGCAAATGGCACATACCATGAAAACGACAAGTTCGAAGTCATACAATGGATCCAATTTGGGAGCAGAAGGGAATGCTTCCGACATGTGTTGAAAGACTAGGATTCTGGAAAGTGAGGGTAAGGATCTCGGGATAGAGGATTGGCGACGGTCTGGTCTGAGTTGGATCTTGGGCGCCTATTTGATGGCTTATCGATCGAGCGTGATGCTCCTCGTGTTTTGACAGGGGACTAGGACAAAAATATCCTACTACAAATGTGTGATATATTTGGACTTCATGAATATTCAAAGGACGTGGTTTGTTCAATAGGTACTTTATGTAGCAGAGTACTGCTTGGAATTATGTCTGGATGGATACACTATCTGAAGAAAAATATGAACATAGATAGGACAGACAGAAAAATCACCATCTTGTAGGACAGACTGGGCAGCTTCCGAACTGGCATTCTGGTCTTACAAGTGGTCAGTTCCAACTGGAGATAAGACAATGCGCGTATTGGAGTTTGATGTCAAAATACGTACCTCTTCCCAGATCTTGGCGCGCTCAATTGTGTTGTTTCGGTAACGCGAATCGATCTCCTCATAAAATTCTTTGTCGACGAGGACACGAGTATGATAAAGAAAACGCGCGTTCCCACTCAATGAAAGTGTAAGACCCGTCCGCACACCGCTTGCATCTGTTGCTCCACGCCTGCGCAGCTCTGAGGGCAGCCTGACTCCTGAGGGAGAGAATCTTGCCAGCCTCTTCATAGTCGAAGTAGTACGGGTGCTTGACGAGCCGATCGAATTCGAGATCCTGCGCCAGTACGATCGCGACAAGACCGCTGAGAGTCCAATCTACGACGTGGAATTGCTTCCCCAGCTCCACCTTACGGATTCCTGACAAGCCCGATACGAAGTCTGCCAGCCTGTCGATAGCAAGCGCTCGGATCTGAGAACAAAGAATTCAGATGAGTCAGGGAGCCACTCAGTGAAAGGACTCAAAGGCGCGGTGCTCACATCTTCGAAACCCCATCTATGCGCGAGACATAAGACGCGCATCCATTCATTGCACCCGTTCACTAAGAAAAGCGCCGTTGACGATTAAAGATCTTGACGACGTGATAAATCATTTCACCCCGAATCCGACATACGACGATCTACTGTTCCTGGCAATGTTGCTTACCGGTTTCTGTGCACTACTACGCCTAGGCGAGATGATTACACCAGACAACGCTCGCTGTTTCTCTTGGCGAAAGATCACAAAACGAGCGTCGGCGTCCATTTCCGAGGATGACTATTCTTTCTTACTACCTGCACATAAAGCAGACCCATACTTCGAGGGAAATCATATCATCATCCCGGCTTCCCTTTCCTGAGACCAATATTAGAAGACGGCGACGGAGGTGACCATATTTCGTACCTATATAGAACGCGACAAAGCGCGTCCATTTCAATTGCTCGCACATCCTCCAAGACGATCGGCTTGACCGCCTTTTTACACTTGTGTGACAATGTATCATTGGCCGTACCAGCGCTCGACCTCAGAATGCTTCTGAAGTATGGGCTTTCCAGAAGCTCTTCCTTGCTAATGTCGAATGGTTGGCCTTCAACCTGCGGTTCAGTGTTGAGTACATAGTTATCAAAGGAACGCGCACGTCATGAAAGAATCTTACCACTAGCCTTACACAGCTCAGGTTCTAGATATTGTTTCTCTCTGTCGTTATGATAGCAGCGGACGTGGTCCCCGCAGTTAATTTCTTTGGCGTTGGGAGGGGTTCCGGCATAACTAGAAAAAGGATTGATAACGGCGAGATGGTAAAGTTGCGATGGAAGACGATGGTCGTTTTCGAAACCAAGTGATCCGCCGCTTATACCAAAGCTTGTGAAGGATAAAGAAACGTGCCTTTCTTTGTTTCCTGGTGGTGTCCCGACGCGAAATTTCACCGATAGTGGCACACAGGGGTTCGAACGCGGTCATGTGACATATCCCAATGTATGAGGGAATGTTTTGCGAACGCGTTTGCAACACGCTCAGCTCGTACTGTTTAGATCGCGCCCCAAATGTGGCCTTAATTCTGTCAGAAATAACGAGGAATGGTTATTATTAAGGTCTAGAAGAATATTATGAAACTTGGTAAGTTAAGAGGGTCTAAAGTCGCATATGCACTTGACCATGTTTCAGGATAACTACTCGAGTATAGGGACGATGTAGCAAACGATTATGAGGCAAGAGATCGCCTTTTGCGACCGCCTTGCGATGTCTCAACCACGTTGTCGCTCCGGAATCGCATCTCTGAAAGTTCGTTAACAGATTTCTCAGATTGGGGCTCCGATACACGCCTGTTAAAAGTTTATCAGTCGCGATGAGCAGATGTAGCGATACTTGTACGACTGACTTTATACCCCTAGGGGCAGCGCCTTCGACAAATTCCGATTCTGGCTTGTCATCAGGGTGACGTGCTTTCTTGAGCTCGTCCGCGAACACGCTATCAACCAATTTTCTCGCAGCCTTCAGGTACAGCGCGTCCCATTCGGGATAGACGTAGGAGTCGTCTGCGCAGGAGCGACAGGTTGCGTTTCGGATATGTGCCACCTCGAAGCTTGCCTTACTTTGAACATAGAATATCTTGGGCACGATGTACTGGTCGAAGTTGTAAGGGTCTTTCATGAGGTTATCCGTCTCGAGCTCCTGATTTTGGACGAGGTCAACAAGTCCTGCGCGAACCCAGTCCTGCACGAGGAATTGGAGCCCAAGATTGATTTTCTTATCGGGCGTCCATTCAGATATCTCAGGTTGCAGTTTCGCAATGGCTTTGTCTCGTATCTGTGGCACATGTAAATAAGCAGCGCAACGAGTCGATGGATTCACGCGACTTCCACCTTTCCGAACTGCCATTTGTGAGCCAGCCGCAACGCACCGAGCCATTCTTCCTGCGACATCTTGGAGCAACTTTCCCTGCAATCAAGTTGAGAGAAACATAACTACAGGAGAAATACATAGCTCACTGCGGATACATAGCTCACTGTGGATACATGACTCCGAGAAGTGCGCGAAATTCAAGCGCAGACGTGTTCTCCAAAAGGATAGGTTCTCCGGCGGTGGACTGGGCAAAAATCGCTTCAAATGGCGAGCCGGGAACCAAAAATCCCTGTTTCAAGACTGAGAACAAAGTATCCTGGGTCTTTTGGTGTGTTTAGAGTGTTTATGAACGATCGAGGTGAATAGCAGATACCATTTGTATTGATTGTGGGCGCTCTATATTTCCACGGCGCCTTCAAAATTTCACCTCGTCCAGTGCGTCCCAAAGACTTTGTAGTTTTTCGGCTTGGGATCCTAGTGTCACTAGTAGTATATCAATGTTAATTCTCTCCGACACAGAACCGATGGAATTTTTTCATGCAGGTTGCACTATGCCCTCTAAGCCGTCAATCTGACTTCGATAGATGGACTAAAGACGATTGACGTCAGACTGAGAGCGATCCTCACCTGCGCCTGTCCACTTCAGCTTACCCCAGCGCGTAAGTGCATCAATGATACATTGCTATTTTAGGACTAGGACTGCACTGCCGCCGGAAGAGCGCCATCGGA
Source organism: Psilocybe cf. subviscida (assembly GCA_013368295.1). Taxonomy (NCBI): domain Eukaryota; kingdom Fungi; phylum Basidiomycota; class Agaricomycetes; order Agaricales; family Agrocybaceae; genus Psilocybe; species Psilocybe cf. subviscida. The sequence continues at coordinate 6,887,832 of JAACJJ010000028.1, read as the reverse complement.
AGTGCTTCCGGCGCGTGCATAGCTCGCGGTAAGCGACTTGGCAATCTTGCCGCATTATTACCCCGCACTGCGGCACGTAAGAGCGTTGGAACCTGGAGAATAACTACCGTCGAAATTGAAAGTGATTCAACTTATCAGAAAGATAGGTCGGGCGACGACCAAACGTGCTGCCTTGCAAGCTGCAAAGCAGAGCCTGACGGAATTGACATCCTCAATCGGTTACTCTCTCAGAGGAGGCGGTGAACTTAACGCCACGGTGTCCGAGTGACAGCATGGGATGATGAGCACATGTCCCTCAGATACGTGTACACTTGGAACTCTGAAGAGTCACAAATGGGCGAGTAGCGTCATCTAGCTGCAGGATAGCTGTAGGCTGCAGCCATCCTGCGGCGACTGTGTAAATAGTCTGAGAAGAAATTGTGCAGGATGGTGCGACGCATTCGACGCTGGAGTGGTGCTGGGCTTCTCCTTGATGAAAGTCAATCAAGCTTCCGTTGAGCTTCGTATTCGGATGATAAGGCAAAACAGGATGGAGGAACAAGTCGTATCATGATGGTCAGAGATAGCGTCCTGGAGGAAGTAAGTGAGATAGTTCCAGATATGGATGACGGTATGTTGCGCAGTCGTGGAGTGACGTGCGCTGACGAGTGACTCGAGCACGCGTACGCGGGCGACCAAATATGGCCCAACAAGAGCGCCTTATAGACGCTCGCACGGACCGCGTAAGACCCTCCTCTCTCTCCCCACCAACACCTCATCATGACCCGTCTCACCCAGTGGGCTCTCGCCGCCCTCTCCCTCACCGGCGCTGCCCTCAGCACGCCCCTCTCTACCAGCACCAATGCAGGCTCATCGTCTTCGTCCGGGCCCCTGACCATCGCGCCCCTGGTTGACACCAACCATGTTCACGGTAGTATCAACAACTCCTATATTGTCATGCTCAAGGCCGACCTCCCCGCCGCGCTGCTCGCCACCCACATGAACTTCCTCGAGAACGCGCACGCCGCAAACCCTCTGATGGGCGAGGACGTCTCCGGCGTTCAGCAAGTGTATGACGGGCATATGACTGGATACGCCGGCCTCTTCGCACCTGGCGTCGTGGAGCAAATCCGCCGGATGCCAGAGGTCGCGTACGTGGAGAAGGACCAGATTGTGAAGACCCAGGAGATTCAGACGCAGAAGTCCGCGCCATGGGTCAGTTGACTTTCCTCCATTCTCAATCACCCCAATGTGAACGTCCGTTTAACATTGGGGTGCTGTAACGGCGCCTAGCTTCCATATTACTTGTATTGACTTTTGCTTCTCATCCCGTTCTTGTAGGGTCTCGCACGGATAAGCCATCGCAACAAGCTCAGCTTGGGAACCTTTACCAAGTACCTCTATGAGCCCCAAGGCGGCGAGGGTGTTGACGTATATGTCGTCGATACCGGTATCAACATTGACCACGTCGAATTCGAGGGTCGTGCAACGTGGGGCAAGACCATCCCCCAGAACGACGTCGATGAGGACGGCAACGGCCATGGCACTCACTGCGCGGGTACCATCGCATCGCGCAAGTACGGTGTTGCTAAGGCTGCGAACGTCATCGCCGTCAAGGTCCTTGGTAGCAATGGCTCCGGAAGCATGAGCGATGTTGTCGGCGGTGTTGTATGGGCTGCCAAACAGGCGAAGATCAAGGCTGCTGCTGCTGCCAAGGAGCTTGCTACGACTGGCAGGACCGCACACAAGGGCTCTGTCGCCAACATGAGTCTCGGTGGTGGCAAGAGCAGGGCTCTCGACGACGCTGTTAACGGGGCTGTCGACTCCGGCCTCCACTTCGCCGTCGCTGCTGGTAAGCACTGTCCTAACTTGTTGTGTGTGTCCCGGCTGACCCATCTTGAATAGGCAATGACAACCGTGATGCGTGCAACTACTCTCCCGCGGCTGCCGAGAAGGCCGTCACCGTCGGCGCGTCCACTCTCGCTGACGAGCGTGCGTACTTCTCCAACCACGGCAAGTGCGTTGACGTTTTCGCTCCTGGACTCAACATCCTCTCCACCTGGCGCGGCAGCTCCACTGCCACTAACACTATCTCCGGTACCTCCATGGCCTCCCCCCACACCGCTGGCCTCCTCGCCTACCTCCTCTCTATCTACCCCTCCAAGAACTTCAACCCCACTTTCACCGACGCCGGCGAGCTCCTCTCCATCGCTCCCCAGCACGTGCTGTCTTCTCCTGCTGCTTCTACCACCCGCAGCCTCTATGCTATGGCCCACCGCATCACGCCCACGTTCATCCGCCAGTACCTGCCCTCGCCTGAGTTCCTCGAGGTTGTTCTTGGTGAGGAGAGCGAGGTTGCTCCTATCCCTGGCAAGATTACCCCCGCCCAGCTGAAGAAGGCTCTCCTTGCTCTTTCGACTGAGGATGTCCTCGCGTCGCTTCCCGCCCAGACCGTTAACAAGTTGATCTTCAACAACGCAACTTCTTACTAAGCGGGCGTAGTCGCATGTGGGATGGGGGAGTATTGGGACGAGAGGGAGATGACAGATACCATTGAGCGCAGGCTGCTTATCAGTTACTCGCTGAATCCTGTTCCGTTTCGTCTGTCAGTGGGCAGTCGACCTGGTCATTCGTTCATATAATACCGTTACCCCGTGATCGTGCTCTCGTTGCTATCTCTCTCATCGCACTGATGCGTGGCCTCTGTCCGGACGATGGGGGTCACTTGTATTTGTAGTTATCATTGACAGGCTTTCTAGTGTTTCGGTACATGGCATAACATATCTTATATATATCACACATTTCGCCTTGATTTGTCAAGGTACACCTTTCGCCGCACGAGCTGGAAGTTACTTAGTTAAGTCGCATTGGCGCTCATTTGGTCTGTCGAGAATGAAGTTGAGACCAGTCATGAGTCTATATGGAGTAACATTGAACTTGAGTGTTGCAATCCAATCACTATGTCCACTTTTGCGCCAAAACTGGTAGTAGCAATGACCGAACATGGACAAACACCTTGATGAGCTTAAACTGAGTGAGATAAACTCAGTTGGACTCATCCAAGTTCTGTCGGAATTCCAAATGTGGGGGCACGTGTCATCGATAATCCATTTAGGCGCCCATATCCCCACATCATTTCCCGTTCGTCTTGCCTTTCCAACAGCTTCACCATGATGGACGAAACGGTTCATCCCAGTATTGTACACCCAGTATCAGGAAGCTTACTTCCTGTGGATGCCACTACTGCAGTGGCTATACCCGACCCCTCATTGCTCCTAAGAGCACAGGACACAGGACCGCTGCCAGTCGTGGATGATGAGTTCCAATTTGAGCTGGTATACTTTCTGGTGAGTCTCAGGTGATTTTTTTATAGCTGTAATGATCTTTGAATTACCGCCTTTTCAGGTCGAGAACACCCTGTTTACGGCTATCAAGCAGTGGTTCATGGTTGAGGGATCTCCCTTCCCCGACATGTTCTCTCTCGCTGGTCTTGGAAACGGAAGTGTGGACGAGAGTGGCAGCTCAGAAGCTAACTCCGGAGTTGAAGGAAAGAGCCCCCGCAATCCCATTGTTCTAGAGCAGACCAAGGCGGCGCACTTCAGGGCATTTCTGCGCGCACTGTATCCGCTGTGAGAAGCCGCTTTCGATTTTAATTTGAGGAACCAGGATGCTTATGATCAAACAACATAGGGGTCGTAAAGTGACGACGTATGATGACTGGATTGGTGTACTCCACCTTTCAACTCGCTGGAACTTCAGCCACGTATAATTTATCCAAATTTCATGATGAATGATTCACTGACACATTCTCACCCCGCCAGGTCAGGACAACGGCCATAAATGCACTTGACGTCCTTATTCTGTCTGGTTCGCCGAAACGTATTCACCTTGGAGAGGAGTATATGGTTCCAGACTGGCTCCGCGGTGGTCTTATTGGCGCTGTCAGCTTAGCAATGGAGGAGAATCTGGACCTCGACACGCTGAGCAAGCCGCCTATGAGCCTCGACCTTCAGACTATCGCCAAAATCTTCTACATATGCTACCAGGCAAAAGGGTCCCAGAATACCGCCTTCTGTCAGTGCCGAAAGAAGAAACCCGTGAATAGGGCCGCTTATAAAATCTGTCCTTCGTGTGGTCTGCCCTGGGATCCCCCGGGCACTGTTGAAACATTGGTGGACCAGGTCTTCGCATCGAGACTAGAAATGTGCCGCTATATACCAAATGATACATCTACTTACCCACTATCTTGATTCAGTATACCAACAGCATTCATGCAACGATCGCGTTATTGCCAATGCGACTGAAATTCCAACTTGATCCCTAGCTGCTCTGCAAGAGCTGATATCGGTAACAGTACTACGTCATTGTGAAGGCAAATTTCGGGGTCATACATGGAGAAGCAGTTCCTACGTAATGTGCCGAAATGTGGGGTATAATACGGCGTAATTGCCAAGATGCCTACCTCAAACCGGAAGCACTTCTGTCGACGAAGGGTAGTATCTGGTGGCAGTGCACTGCTTCAGTGTCCGAAAATAGCAGTGCATGCCACTCGTGCTGCCACGGTCTTGTGTCGATTGGTATAACTCGGATGTAAATAGAAGCCTGATCGCTTCTTCGGGATCATCCGAGTTAGTGTCCCGCTCCAAGAAGCCCAGTGCGTAAGTTGGTTACTGTTGGTCCTGTATGTCACAGACACCCTTTTTGCGGTCAATAAATCGCCTTTAAAATGTAGGAAATTATACTGACAACTTGACTGGATCACGGCATGGTGCGTACTTTTCCTAAGCGCCCCAGCTACAGTCCTTTATTTCAACAGGAGTCATACCCAAATGAGGTGCTGGTGTAGTATCAATATTGAATCATATAAGCGACATTGTAGGCAGATTGGCACATTAATCTGAGAGGACTGCAATGGGACTTACTATCCATCTGTTTTTCAAATGTGCAACACGCGAAATCAACGCAGTCAGCAGCCGGTATGGGCGAACATTCTGGCAGCGCTCATTTTCTGCTTTTATTATCCCTTCGCTCCGTCACTTCTTCGTATATCCAACTCTCAGCGATAATATTTTGTCTGCAGGGCCTTTTTTTGGGCGTATATGGCTTGGAATCGTCGTCGCTGGTCATCCCGGCGCAATGCCACACCAAGTTCCCATGGTACATGAATGGGCGTCTACTCAACATATTTCTAGTCTTATGAACATCGATTCGACTCCAACATATTGCACTGCTCGCGTTTTACAGATAGCGCAGACTTTTGAATTCATTCTGTATTTGCGAAGGTCGTAGAAGTGTAAGCGCATCATCAGTGCTAAATGTTGAGCTCCCTGTATTGAGAAAGCCTCTGGTAGTAGAATTCTTTGAGCATGACCGCAGATGGAGTGGTATTTTTCATGTACACGACATTGAGTCATTTATTCCATTTATTTACTGCCAGTAATCCCCCCATATCTTCGCTGGAACGGTGCGATACTCTTATAATTTTCATTTTGCCACTAAATCCAGCTGCTTCAGACCAGTATCGCACAGCAAGACCTTCAGCGGACACGCAGAGCAACGAAGTCACCAGATATGCAATCATCAATTCACAGATGCCGGCCGTAAGCCGACCGAGGCCGTTTTCGGGAACATGGCATGTTGCCATGATATAGGCTACATAAGGCGACATATACCAGCGGGTGGTAGCCATGTAGTAGTAACATTATTACTGAATACATCCATCCCAGCTACCTAAATGAGGTATACCAAGGGCTCCGTGACCTCGCAGCCAGCAAGAGTCACGGTGCTTCTCCTAACGGGACACTAACTCCGACCTGTCGGCTTTCGCATTGCGGCTATCATTTACTTCCGAGTTATACCAATCGACTACAGACTCGTGCTGCCATGCACGCGTGGAGTCGCCTTCGAATTGTTATAGAAGACAAAACTCATATTGTATGCACACATAATAATGACGTCGGATATGCACGCAGACCGCAGCGCGCGTTGATGGTGACCGCATTCTGACTACGTCCGGCATATAGCATCGTATTTCCTCGAAGGATTCGAAGAGTGCCAGGTGCTTGAGTCACTAAAAATCGCCTGATTTGTGCATCCCAAGAGGCAATCAAATGCTCTCGGGCGGTCTGAAGAGTCATTTTATAGAGGAAGGACGACTACTCGCGTGCGCTATCAACCTGTCAGGTACAAATTTATCGTCAAAGAAGCGTAAACGTGTTGTACACGTGTTGTAGCAATCAGTCTATAATGATAAGATGCCCGTCAAACTAGTAGAACTTCAGTTGTCCCAGCCTTTCCTGTAACACATCCCAGCCACAACGCTCGTCATTTAATGTCTACCTCAGATGTCGCTGAAGAGGATGATGTCTTCAATTTTGAATTGGTGTACTTTCGCGTATGTACACTCTGCCGGTTTGGTTGCCAAAAAATCTAACTGCAGTCAATTTTATAAGGTAGAGAACAAGGTCTTCACTGCAATTAAGAAGTGTCTCTTGGTCGCAGAGTCCCCCTTTCTCGACATGTTTTCCTTGCCTGTGGAGGATGGTGATATCCCCGAGGGCGTCACCAAAGAGAAACCGGTAGTCCTCGAAGAAACCGACGCAGAAGCCTTCAAGACATTTTTGATTTTGCTGCACGGAGACCGGTATGTGTGATCACTCTTCAGGATGTATATCTACAGAGCCATTCAGTGCTAAAATGTTATCTGTTAGCTGTGTCAAGGGACACGTCATAAATACTGTGGAACAATATGTAGGCGCCATGAAGCTAGCCAATAGGTGGAGATTCCTCGATGTTTGTTGTCCTATCAATTGTTCAGACAAAGATCTAGGCGCTCAACTGTCTAACTAGGTGCGCGACGCTGCCAAAGCCATGTTGGGCAGGTACCTTTCCGGGGAATGGTCGCCAATTCTGGACGCAGAAGACCGGATCAGACTCGCCCGCGAGTGTCGTGTAAAGAGGTGGCTCCGCCAAGGGTTGGTCCATTTCATCGAGAAGTTACTGGACCAAAGCCCGACTCCAGCCACATTAGCGGAGGCAGCTGATTTAGTAGATGCACCAACACTTGCATCCATGCTCTTCATCTGCTATCTGATCGCCAGGCTCGATGGGGACTTCAACAGTGAGCAGACGCACATATGTGCTTGTAGCAGAACCGTGTTCTCCATACGGGGAGACCCCAGTGCTTGCAATACCTGTCAGGATAGCTGGCATGTCGTATCCCGACGTCTCAAGATCCAGGAGCTGGTAGATACTGTCTTTGAGGCAGAGCTAGCTGTTTGCATGTACGAAGGCGATCCAGAGTATTACAGGGGTCCGACGAAGGTCCCCGATTTGTTACTCTTTCGTAATCAACAACTATGATGCAGGCCATTTGTTATATCATTGCAGTAAGGATACACACTGGGAGCCATAGTGACTTGAATTGGGACATTTAAATCGTACGCAAAATCATGTGGGTGTGGGTGTTACTGACCTTAGCACTGGGCTCTCGAAGAGAACTTATAACTGAATAACCCTCAGATCTATTCAATTCAATGCAAGCGCGCATTTGACAAAGCCATGGATTTCAGGGTGATACAACTTGATCTCTAGTTGCTCTGCAAGCGCTCTGGTATCGGTAATAGTACTACTTCATTATGAAGGCAAAGTTCGGGGGTCATACATGGACAAGCAATTCCTACGTAAGATGCCGAAATGTGGGGTATACTGCGGCGTGATTGCCAAGCTGCCTACCTCAAACTGGAAACGCCTCTGTCGACAAAGGGTAGTATCTGGTGGCAGTGCACTGCTTCAGCGTCCTAAAATAGCAGTGCATGCCACTCGTGCTGCCATGCACGCGAAGAGTCGCCTTCGAATCGTTATAGTAGGCAAACCTGAAGCTAACAGATTCGAAGAGTGCCAGGTGCTTGAGTCACTAGACATTGCCCGATTTCGGCATCCCAAGAGATTCAAATGCTCTTGGGGGCTCTGAGGAGGGGTTTTATAGAGGAAAGAACTACCACTCGCGTGCGCTATCAGCTTCTCAGGTACAAATTTGTCATCGAAGAAGCGTCAACGTGTTGCAGCTATCAGGCTATGATGATAAGATCGTCAAATTCGTAGAACTTTTATTGTTCAAGTCTTTCCTATACCACATCCCAGCTACAAGGCTTGGCATTTAATGTCTACCTCAGATTTCGGTGAAGAGGATGATATCTTCAATTTCGAAATGGTGTACTTTCGCGTATGTACACTCTGCCGGTTTGGTTGCAAAAAAATCTGACTGCAGTCAATGTTATAAGGTAGAGAACAGGGTCTTCACTGCAATTGAGCAGTCACTAGAAGGTATGCCAGCTCAAATTGGAACTCGTCATCCACGACTGGCAGCGGTCCTGTATTCAGTGCTCCTAGAAGCAATGAGGGCTCGGGCATAGCCTCTGCGGTAGTGACATCCACAGGAAGTAAGCTTTCTGACACTGGGTGCACGATACTGAGATGAACCGAGGTGTCCACCATGATGAAGCTGTTGGAAAGGCAAGACGAACGGAAAAGGATGTGGGGATATGGGCGCCTAAATGGATTATCAATGACACGTGCCCCTACATTTGGAATTCCGACAGGGGAGTCCAACTCAGTTCATTTCACTCAGTTTAAGCTCATCAAGGTGTTTGTCCATGTTCGGCCGTTGCTACCACCAGTTTTGGCGCAAGTTTTCACAAACCAATGCGAAATGTGATATATACAAGATGCGTTGTGGTGATCCCTAACTCGTATGAGTAGGTGCCACGGACCGAGTTTCCCTGCGCGTGAGTCAGGAGAGGGACGTAGGAATCCAGCGCGGCAGAGAAACGGGGACGAGAGCGACGGGAAAACAATGACGAGGGCAGCGCGGAACAATGGGAAGCGGAACGAAACGAGGACGAAGGGACGTACAGCTGAAATTATAATGTAGATATGAGTTCGAATGCGAGAGTTGCAGTGGAAAACGTGGGGGTGTAAATTGTAATTCGCTGGCCCTACCTAATACATGAGCTAGGGTTTTATGCTAGTACGAGCAGACCACTTGGCCGAATATCTTAATGTGCGTATACGAAGCAATAACAAGACATAAATGAGAAATAGAAAGGCGCGTCGTCGTCTGACCGAGCTAGGGGTCTCCCTGTGGTGAATAGTGGCGGTGAAATGGACACACACCTGCCCTTTATGGGTGACAACGAGCCGATGTGCCGTGTCCACCAGCGACTGTTGAGCCGGTCAGAATTGTATTCTTAGCGCGCGCTGCATATCTTTGGGCTGCAACGTCCGCTCGTGCCTTGTCCTGAGATGCGCGTGCATAGTCTTCCTGTTGTCGCCTGGCGAATGAGATACCATCAGACAGGGGTCCGGCGCGTTTTGGCTGGTAACTGGGTGATATCAATAAGTAGCGCATCCGCACGTAAGGGGTATGGGCACCCTACAATGTTATGCCATGTATTATATACACCGAAACAGTAGAATGCTTGTCAATGATACTACAAATACAAATGACCCCCATCGTCCGGACGGAGGCCACGAATCAGCACGACGAGAGAGATAGTAACGAGAGCACGATCATGTGGTAACGATGTTATATGAATGTTCAGGTCGGTTGCCCACTGACAAACGAAATGGAACAGGATTCGGCGAGTAGCTCATAGGCAGATGCACTCAATTGTATCTGGCATTTCTCCCTCATCCCGATCCTCTTCCCCTCCCACATGAAACAACGTCCGCAATTAAGAAGTCGCATTGTTGAAGATCAACTTGTTAACAGTGTTGGCGGGCAGGTCCACGAGGGCATCCACAGTCGAGAGGGCAAGGAGGGCCTTCTTCAGCTGATCGGGGGTGATCGTGCTGGTTGAAACAGGGGCAACATCGTTCTCCTCACCAAGAACAACCTCGAGGAACTCAGGCGAGGGCAAATACTGGCGGATGAACGCGGGCGTGACGCGGTGGGCCATGGCATAGAGGCTGCGGGTGGTACCAGCAACGGGGGGAGAAAGTACATGCTGGGGAGCGATAGAAAGGAGCTCGCCGGCGTCGGTGAAAGTGGGGTTGAAGTTCTTGGAAGGGTAGATGGAGAGGAAGTAGGCGAGCAGGCCGGCCGTATGGGGGGAGGCCATGGAGGTACCGGAGATGGTGTTGATGGCGGTGTCGCTGCCGGTCCAGGTGGAGAGAATGTTGAGACCAGGGGCGAAGACATCAACGCACTCGCCGTGGTTGGAGAAGTAGGCGCGCTCATCACTGAGAGTGGATGCGCCGACAGTGACGGCGCCCTCGGCAGCCGCGGGAGAGTAGTCGCACGCGTCGCTGTTGTCGTTGCCTGTTCGAAACCAGTTAGCCAGGGTACTGACAAACAATAAAGACCATGCTTACCGGCAGCGACGGCGAAGTGGAGGCCGGAGTCGACAGCCCCGTTAACAGCGTCATCCAGAGCCCTGCTCCTGCCACCACCCAGACTCATGTTGGCGACGGAGCCCTTGTGTGCGGTCCTGCCAGTGGTAGCAAGCTCCTTAGCAGCGGCAGCAGCGTTCTTCTTGGCCTCAGCGGCAGCCCAAACGACGCCGGCGACAACATCGCTCATGCTCCCGGAGCCATCGCTACCGAGGACCTTGACGGCGATGACGCTCGCAGCCTTCGCGACACCATACTTGCGCGATGCGATGGTACCCGCGCAGTGAGTACCATGGCCATTGCCGTCCTCATCGACGTCCTGGGGGATGGTCTTGCCCCACCGTGCACGGCCCTCGAATTCGACGTGTCCAATGTAGATACCGGTATCGATAACGTATACGTCAACACCTTCGCCACCTTGGGGCTCATGGAGATACTTGTTGAAGGTTGACAAGCTGAGCTTATTGCGGTGGCTTATCCGTCCGAGACCCTAGAAGAACAGGAAGAAACGCAAAGTCAGTACACGTGATATGGAAGCTAGGCGCCGTTACGGCACCCCCCAATTCCAATTCCAACCCCAATGTTAAGTGGACGTTCACATGGGTGGTTGAGAATGGAGGAAAGTCAACTGACCCATGGTGCGGACTTCTGCGTCGCAATCTCCTGGATCTTCACAATCTGGTCCTTCTCCACGTAGGCGACCTCTGGCATCCGGCGGATCTGCTCCACGACGCCAGGTGCGAAGCGCCCGGCGTATCCAGTGATGTGCCCGTCATATACCTGCTGTACGCCGGAGAAGTCCTCACCCATCAGGGGGTTTGCGCCGTGCGCGTTCTCCAGGAAGTTCATGTGGGTGGCGAACAGCGCGGCGGGGAGGTCGTTCTTGAGCATGACAATATAGGAGTTGTTGATGCTACCATGGATATGGTCGGTGTCAACGAGGGGTGCGAGGGTCAAGGGCCCTGATGAGGATGATGAGCCTGCATTGGAGCTGGTAGAGAGGGGAGTGCTGAGAGCGACGCCGGTGAGGGAGAGGGCAGCGAGAGCCCACTGGGTGAGACGGGTCATGATGAGGTGTTGGTGGGGATTCTTACGCGGTGCATGCCAGCGTCTATAAGGCGCTGTTGACGATATCTCTGACCATCATGATACGACTTGTTCCTGCATCCTATTTCGCCTCATCATCCGAATATGAAGCTCGACGGAAGCTTGATTGACTTTCATCAAGGAGAAGCCCTCTCCAGCGTCGAATGCATCGCACCATCCCGCACCATTTCTTCTCAGACTATCTTGCACATTCGCCACATGATATCTGCAGTCGGCAGCCATCCTACAACTAGATGACACTACCTGCCCCTATGTGTCTTTTCAGACTACTGAGTGTGCACTCATCTGAGGGACATGTGCTCAACATCCCATGCTGTTACTCGGATACCGTGGCGTTAAGTTCATCGCCTCCTCTGAGAGAGCAACCGATTGAGGATGTCAACCCCGTCACTCTACTTTGCAGCTTGCAAGGCTGCACGTTTGGTCGCTCGGCCCATCTTCCAAATCCCTTTCAATTTCGACGGTAGTTTTCCTCCACGTGCCGAAGTGCGCGGTAATAATGCGGCGACATTGCCAAGTCGCTTACCGCGAGTCACGCAGGCGCCGGAAGCATTTCTGGTGCAGGTCCCTAGCCCTAAAATAGAAATGTATCCTCGATATACGCGCTGGGGTCAGCTGAAGTTGGCACGTGCAGGTAAGAATATCTGAGAACTTCCATTCAACCCATCTTCGCCTGAGAATCCCAAATTCACGTAGTCATCGGTTCCAGTATGCAATTGCGATTTATCGCTTTCGGTCTGACGTCAGTCATCTTTAGATCATCCATCGAGGTCAAATTGACGGCTTAGAGCTCATAGCGCAACCTGCGTGACATCTTTCAATCGCTTTCGTGTCGGAGAGAATCTACATTAATACACTACTGTTAACATGCCTTTGGGACGCACTGCACAAGATGAAATTTGAAGGCGTCGTGGAAATATAGAGCGACTACAATCAACACACATAGTATCTCCTATGTATGGGCGAGCTTCGATTCGGAGCTCGAATCAATGCTCCCTTTGTGATTAGCGACGAAGAAGAAACCTTTCGGTCTGAGATCTTGCTATTCGAGAGAAATGCTTGTCGGCAGCTCTGGGATCCCTCAAAACTAAGTTAGGAAGGTCAGAATGATTTCATGACACCTGCCGAGATGGCAATGAGCCAGTACGAGCGTCGACAATTGCTACAGGAGCGAGCGCGCAAACAAGCATGAATTCCCGACGTGGTGGCCATTGGGTGTGTATGTGATAAGACTGATGGGAAAGCATCGGACGAGACAACGAAGATGTATAATCATGCAAGAATCAGTCTTACCTTTTATCCAAGAGAAAAGAGTGCCGGAAATGATCTCATTGGATGGATTAGGGCAGTTAGATTACTCATCACTTGGGGCTGGAAATATTTCGTAGGCCTGAGGTGAGGCCTGAGGTGATGTGTATCTCTTACCAAAAATTTCAAAATTTGAGGTCCCGTTTAAAGCGGGGCATATTTGATCAACACGAAGTTGGCGAGACTAAATGGTGCATCGACACTAACTATGGCAGTCCCTTCGGCACACACTCCTTGCACAATTCAGAAGATGATGTAGTGAACTGTAGGGAGAGTCGAGAGAGACAGTCGTTTAAAAGACAAGGCGAGGACATGAGGGCCAGAGGAGAGCATCTGGTATCGATTGGTGGAGTAATATCAAATGACGCTTGCTGGTTGAAATTGTATCCAGCCTCAGGTTGTATAGCCGAGAGAATTAGACCAAACCCAAAGCTTCACGATTAGAGAGGAGAGCGTGAAGGAAACCAGAGCGTTTGGCTGGCCAGATGGTTGCCGACTGAGGCCGAAGCCAATCCGGCTATACCAAACACTGAAGGGAGTAGACAGTTGGGTCAAAATGAATGAGGGCGAAAGGGAGCCTTGCGAGTGGGGGATGCAAGCAAGGCGAGGCTCTCTTTGCCATCGTCTAATTGATATATTCGAATGATAATTTAATCTATACAGGTTTGTACATAGTGGGCGACCATATGGTCGAGGATGAGAAGTGCGAGGGGACGAGCAGGACTTGAGCAGGACTCTTGCCATTCCTGACACACTCCTATCTTATCCTTTGATGATCGCTCGCTTCGCTTGGGCTCATTTCCCAATTTGATAATTCTTTGCCTCACGTTGCACATTTCCGCTTCGTGTGCTGATACCTCGTTTCCAGAGAGTAGAAGGAAGTAGCTCTGCAAAACTGTGAGCGAAGCCTTGACATCTCATCCAACTCGACCTGTGGCGGACTTGTAACTAATCAACTGAGCAACAACCTTCTGTTTTTTCAAATCTTCGGACGTGTCAAATGGGCTGGATAACTAATATCATTGAAGGGGTAATGGGTTGGCGTTCTTGCTCTTGCGACGCGTTGGTACTTCAAAGAAGTTGGTATCCACCATGCCGATTTTCGCTCAATGTGTCAGCTGTGACTGACATATGAGTTTGTAGGTCCGTGGCAAGGCGATTGCTGGTATCGAACCGCTCTTCGACGACTCTTCAACAGGCCCGGCAGCACGCATACACCTCGCACGCCTCTATCATGTTCGCGGGTGGCTCAATCGTGGTCTAGCCGACCTTGTTGAGGAATTGATGAGCAAGGGACTATCACCGAAGGAACTGAGCGGGAATACGATGCTTCCGGATGAATCTACTGCCTCAAAGACATTTTTTATCTGATATCAGGTGCACAAGCAACATCACACTAGCCGGCTCTGTCAGTGCGGGTCCTTCCAGCTTCCGGGGCCGCAAAATGTTTGTCCCAGATGCAAAGATAAATGGGACGGACATCCTAGTCGTCTTTTGGTGGAAAGTCTTGTTGACTCTGTTTTCGGTGATGAATTGGCAGACCCGCGGTATGATGATGTCGACGAGTAATCAACAGAGGTGTATATATCCTTGTTGACAAGTGCAATATGCTTCCCCCTTATAGCAATCTTAATGCAGTACTTGTTTTCTATACAAAATGAAGGTTGTTGTATCTGGTACAGGAAAGTCTACAGCGCTTCAATAGGGGGAACCGGGCCGAGTGGCACAATTTGTGTCGGATTAACCTGTGAAACATTCGACTGTGAGCGTTGCAATATTGCATAAATATCTGACTGACTATGACTTGTGAGTAGTAATAAAGGGTCTTGATATGATCAAAGTCGGTCGAATCTTTGAATGCGGAGTTGGTCCAGTACAACTGTTTCATCCACCTTTTTTGAAGGTCAAGTCAATCATGGTGTTCGTATCTCGTCTCGACATTGTTGGAGAGATAACTCACTTATTTATGGCTGGGTAGTCTGCACGAATGGTACGCAAATTGCATTTATAGTGGCCAACGTAGACGGGGTCGAACCGTATCTGTACAACCACGTATCTTAAGTGAGATCATGCACATTTGGTACCAAAGGACTTACGACTGTGACAAAAAGCCTGATATCTGCCTCTGTAAGCCTACCTCCGACAAGGAAGTCCTTTCCTTGAAGTATCCCTTCCACTCGATCCAAGGCGCTGAATACCTCACGAACAGCCGTCTCATACGCAGGTTGTGATGTAGCAAAACCGGCCCTGTAGACGCCATCTGCGTGGTGTAAGCCAAGTTAGAAACACAAATACATAACTTTAAGAGCCTACTATTTAATCCAGGATAAACCCATTCATTGAGCGCATCAATCTCTCCTTGAAGCTCAGCAGGGTAAAAGTTTGTTTGGTAGGAAGCAGGGAGTAGCTCATCGAATGAACTGTTAAGAATGCGGATAATTTCAGCACTTTCGTTATTCACGATTGTGTGGTGCTTCTTGTCCCATAGAACAGGAACTGTGAACCTAGGACTAATGTGTTAACTTGATGAAAAACATGAGTCTATATAACACTGTACCTTCCGGAATAGTCCGGGTCTGCTTTGAAGTAAAGTTCGCGTACGTGTTGTGCGCCGTAGACTGGGTCTGTCTCCGTTCCGGGAAAGTCGTCGGCTGGTGCGAATGCCCAGCCTTCTTTGCTCATACGAGGAGAAACGGAGGTCATTCCTATGAAAGTGTCGTATCACGTATGAGATACATGGAAAGATTGCGACCGATCGCGACTTACCAATGATATTTTCGAGCCCCTTAAGCTTGCGCATGATTATGGCTCTCGTTGCCCACGCTGCACAGAAGTAACCCATCGGCATCTTCTCGAGGCCAATGTAGGGATTGTCAAAACTCACGGCAGGAATACGCCACGTAAAGGTGATACCTGTCTGTCTCGAGCATTATTTACCAAGCTCCAGTAATAATGTGCAGCAGTGCGTACCTTTCTCAGGCTCGAAATCGCCGCCTTTCTCGATAGTGCTCCTGAAGGCCGAATCTGGGCGCTTGAACGACCCGTCTGCTTCCCGCTTCAGCTGTCTCACATCTGATTGAGAGCTTGTGTCTTTCGTAGTTGTGGTGCTCATCTTAGGGGGTATAGATAACAAGGTCGAGGGTTTCTCTCAGCTGAACGTTGCAGGAACAGATACTTATAGTCTGAAATCTATTCTCACGCTTTACTATCAAAGTTTTGCAATTCTATTACTCGGCGATGGTGCAATCGAGCATGGGGCCTGCTCAGTCAGCGAAGGCTTTGACGCAATAGATTTACCCTGAGTTCAGCTTCCTGGCTGATAAGAGGCTCCGTGCTCACCGGGAATTTACAGAAGTAGAATTAGGCACCTGTTACACGACTGGATTAGACTTGAGATTTCTACGCATTGACGCACAGTTGGAATAGCATCTCATTCGGTAGGAGGACAAGAAACACCGCGCTAGGTTGCATGTTCGACCACAAGATTGAACCACAAAGCGGCGGCTAGGCTCAACTAGGGCAGTCTCGACGATACTGTTCCCAAGCCCTGCTTCAAATATGTACTCTGGGTCCACAAGAACCAATGCTTCCTGCTAATTTTCACCTGTCTTTATCCTATGCCAAACGTCTGATAGGCCGTGTGTGCATAAAGCCTCCTAGAGAGTCTATAAATAACAACTGCCGGCTCGATATTTTGATCCATCACGAAGCGGGGTACTAAGATCAGGAGCAACTGTACCAAATAAGCGCCCATACTGACCGCGGACTGTTGCACACAAAATGTAGTGAAGCGGCATGACTGAGCGCACGAGCAATGGATAATGCGATTTTGGCGAGTGGCTTGGTTAGTGACCCGTTTTTGAGAACGTGATCGTGTTGTATGCAGCGTTCGCCTATTATCATGCATTTTGGCCTGCCGATGCGAGACCAGGGTATTTTACGGCTTTCAAGCCCCACTGAGTGTCCACGTTCGGTCGCATGCATTTTGATTGTATCCCTAACAGTATAGCATTATTGCACGTGTTGAATGTAGCAGACAGTTATACCTGCGCTTTCGCATGTCGCTCTTGAATTCGAAGCCACCAGTTCATAGGCATCATTCCAGATGTTGCTCAAAAAGTAAATGAATGTTCTACTCAGATCGTCACTCTGAATTCCTTGAAGGCAGAAGTCCATATTTTCTGAGAGGTGAGATCTATGCTTGTCCGGGTGGGTAAGTATTCCACACACATTAATTTTATGTCTCAATTACAATCTTTTACGTTAGCAAAGGAGTGTTGTAGACCCAGAAATAGTCCCCATCAAAATGTCAGGGTAAAGGCGAAGACTTTCCCAAGTTCAATGAGATCGGAACGAGAGTGCGGCGGGGTTTTAACACGGCAGAGGCCTCCATCCTGTGGGAATAGATTACCATTTTGATGCATTTGCATCAACACCCATCTCCTGCCACTCATTGTCGTCATCTTGGTCGACGTCCTCCCCGCACCCACACCTCCCGCACCTCAACTCAATTGCAAACCGCACCGTCGAGTCATTCACACGCTCCCGAACACCTGCGGACACCTCCCGGCCACCTCGGCCCACCATCGATTGTGTCGCGACTATTGCCGATCCCTCCACTGCCATTGTTGATACTGTCGAGGGGGGAGGGCCCCTGAATGACGCTCCAGCGTCCCGCACATTGTTGTAAGAGGTTGGTTCACTGGTAAGCTTCTTCATTCGGGTCTAATAACTATTGGACAGCCACTAATGAGCACGTACTAGTACTAGTAGTGACCCGCTGCCCCCACATCATCCACCGTCGAGCACGTCCAGACGCCAGACGCCAGAATTAACAACCGACCCCCAGACCGTGCCCCACCACCCTTCGCCCCTGCCCTTGCGTGCCAGTACACCCTCCACCGGTTGATGCTAGCCCGCTGCGCCCCTGTGGCGCCACTTTGATCGCAAACGATCGATTCCGTTGCGCACCTCGCTCCCGCCGTCGCACTCCACACCGAGCGCTTGGAAATACCCAAGGATGTGAACATACACCCATGAGCAGTGTCTTACCCCCCTCTACCCATTGTCGTTAACACGTGCCGCCGTCGATGCGTAGTTTTATCAAAACCGATTGACTTTGTTGCACCCCGCCCTGCCGCTGCTGTCCTCTACGTCGAGCGCCTGGAGTCGCCCGCAAGCACAAATACGCAACTGCGAGCAGTGCCCCCACACCCCCTCACCCATCACTGTTTGCGCACCACGCTGCCAACGCCGCTTTCGTTCGCAATCAAATGTCATCGTAGCCCCGCGCTGTTGCCGCCGCCGTTTTCAATGCCCAGCCCTTGACGACCCGCTCAATTCATCCTCCCTTGGTAGCTTTTGTTTTTCTTTGTTTTTGCATCTTTTATTAAGGCTTGCCATAACATAGGGAAGGTGCACTGTGGTGCAATCAATTGATTCCACCACGACATCTTCCCTTGATAGTGTCTCAAGTCTGTAGTACATTTCTTTAATAATTTATATGCTACTTAGAGTAGATATCTACCAATTCCAGCGGGTTCCACTGGAATTCTTCAAAATATTATCATAAATGGAAGTATACTCTAAATTATGGCAGACTTCCATTGGAATTCTACCCCTCCACTACAAGAACGTAGGGGACAATAAAGTACTGAGTGAGTGGTCACCAAAGTTGCGAATGGACGTAAAAGATCGTTTTTCCATGCGTAGCAATGGCCCACTCAATAAGTCCACATGAATTTTGAGAACCACACATACAGATTTTACGATTTCTATGTGAGCGCAAATCCACGCACATTTGTAACTGCGGCGGACACTTCTGTAGTGATCACGCACGAATTTTGAACGAGCACGCAAACTTGTGACACGGCCGCCAAGGCCTGCCAAGCGTCCCAGCTTACCCAGAGGTACAAAAAAGCGAGGTGATAGTACAACGACGTGTAAACAGGGGAGATAGTATGTGTATTCTTGTCGACAATGGGCAATATTCTAGCCCTTCTGACAGTCTCAACTGGTATGGCTATTCAGTATGTTCTGTTGCACAATGTTGTGATGATTGCATTTGGCATGGTAGAGTCTAAAGATTGTCTAAAGTGCCTCAATAGCGGGAACCGGGCCGAGTGGCACAATTTGTGTCGGATTAACCTGTTGAGATGTTGACATCAGCGTTGAGAAATATTTGACTGTGAGAGTTGCAATATTGCATAAATATCCGACTGACCATGATTTGTGACCAGTAGTAATGAGTCTTGATATGATCAAAGTCGGTCGAATCTTTGAATGCGGAGTTGGTCCAGTACAACTGTTTCATCCACCTTTTTTGAAGGTCAAGTCAATCACGGTATTCATATCTCGTCGCGAAATTATTGGAGAGATAACTCACTTATTTATGGCTGGGTAGTCTGCACGAATGGTACGCAAATTGCATTTATAGTGGCCAACGTAGACGGGGTCGAACCGTATCTGTACAAGCACGCGTATCTTAAGTGAGATCACGGGCATTCGATACCAAAGGACTTACGACTGTGACAAAAAGCCTGATATCTGCCTCTGTAAGCCTACCTCCGACAAGGAAGTCCTTTCCTTGAAGTATCCCTTCCACTCGGTCCAAGGCGCTAAATACCTCACGAACAGCCGTCTCGTACGCAGATTGGGATGTAGCAAAACCGGCCCTGTAGACGCCATCTGCGTGGCGTAAGCCAAGTTAGAAACACAAATACATAACTTTAGAGCCCACTATTTATTCCAGGGTAAACCCATTCATTGAGCGTGTCAATCTCTCCTTGAAGCTCAGCTGGGTAGAAGTTTGTTTGGTAGGAAGCAGGGAGTAGCTCATCGAATGAACTGTTGAAAATGCGGATAATTTCAGCACTTTCGTTATTCACGATAGTGTTGTGCTTCTTGTCCCATAGAACCGGAACTGTGAACCTAGGACAAATGTGTTAACTTAATGAAAACATGAGTCTATGCAAAACTATACCTTCCGGAATAGTTGGGGTCTGCTTTCAAGTAAAGTTCGCTTATGTGCTGTGCGCCGTAGACCGGGTCTGTCTCCGTTCCGGGAAAGTCGTCGGCTGGTGCGAATGCCCAGCCTTCTTTGCTCGTACGAGGAGACACGGCGGTTATTCCTTTGAAAGTGTTGTATTCAAATGTATGAAATACATGGAAATCTTGTGACCGACTCACCAATGATGTTTTCTAGCCCTTTAAGCTTGCGCATGATTATAGTTCTCGTTGCCCACGCTGCACAGAAGTAACTCATCGGCATCTCCTCGAGGCCAATACAAGAGATGTCAAACTCACGGCAGGAATACGCGACGTAAAGGTGATACCTGTCTGTCGAGCATTATTTACCAAGCTCCAGCAATAATATGTAGTAGTAGTGCGTACCTTTCTCAGGCTCGAAATCGCCGCCTTTCTGGATCGTGTTCCTGAAAGCCGAATCTGGACGCTTGAACGACCCATCTGCTTCCCGCTTCAACTGCCTCACGTCCGACTGAGAGCTTGTGTCCCTTGTAGTTGTGGTGGTCATCTTAGGGGGTATAGATAACAAGGATGAAGTTTTCTCTCAGCGGAACGTTGCAGGAGCAGATACTTATAATCTGAAAAGCTATTTTCACGCTTTATTATCAAAGCTTTACAATTCAATTACTCAGCGATGATGCAATCGAGTATAGGGCCTGCTCAGTCAGCGAATGCTTCTATAGATTTATCCTCAGGTCACCTCCCTGGCTGAGTGGAGGCCGTGCTCACCGGGAATATATAGATGAATATGCAGTAGAATCCTGGCACCTGGTACATGGCCTGATAAGACTTAATTTCTACGCATTGACGCACATTTAGGATGGCAGCTCATTCAGTAGGAGGACAAGGAGCACCGACCAAGGTTGCATGTTCCACCAAATAGCATTCTTGCACATGTTGAATATGAAGACGGTTATAGCCATGTCACTCTTGAGTTCGAAGCTGCCCATTTATGGGCATCATTCCAGATGTTGTTGCTCAAAGAGTACATGAAAGTTCAACTCAGATCGCCATTCTGAATTCCTCAGACGCAGAATTGCATATTTTCTGAGAGGCGAGGGCGGCTCCTGGTGCCCAGCTTTAGCGCGATGCAAGTGCCACATACTCTTTCGGCACTGATTTCGGCACTGATGTTTCAGATCGGCACGTTAAGTTCAGTGGCTCGATCATTGGATCATACTTTGAATGGACAGCATCATTGTCCTTCTCCCTGAGCTTTCAGAGTCGTCACAACCTTGCTTCCTCGATTCGCTACTGGTGCGCTGCGGCGCGCGCGACCTGCGCAATATCTAGCCGTAATCCATTGCCTATGGTATAAAACAAGAGCAATCTGAGACTTTCTTAACTGGCTTTTATTCGACTATCTTAGGGCTCTTAAGTTCTCTCTTCTTGTTCTGTGTCGCTCGCTAGACATTACTCTGGAGAATGACCTACTCAACAAGCGGGTTCTGTCTGAGCCACAAAGAATATATCCGAATCTGATATTTTTATTGCCACGCCATCTTGGCTCTCTCTTCCATTTTCTCTCTTTCATTGTCCTCACGATGCTCAAAGTTGCCCAGGGATGCAAGGTCCGACATATAAACACGCATCTCTACAACGCGATGGCAAAAGGTGCGATCCTCACCCCTTGACTCTAGGAATCCAGCTTTGCCACCATTGTCGACAGCTGTGAGTACTTTCCTTGAGGCAGTCATCCTTCAAACTGACCGTGTTTGAGATCATGCCTATGCCTACCCTGCTCCGCAGCAAGACCGACTCTGGACTCGGCGGGAGAGCCAGAAAGCTCAAGAAGCAGCATCATCACAAGAAATCTGCGTCACTGCCCAGTGCACAGGGCGCTTCGGCTTATATACGGGGCGAAACCCTGTCCGCAATTCCAGCATTTACTTCCATGAAGAACTACTCTCAGAGCAGCAAGGAGCGCGCAATGCTGCAGCCAGTAGAGGACGCCTACGTTTTGTCTGTGTCGCCTACTATGGACACGTCCCCAGAGAACCTCGATATCGCTTCAGCCCCGCAGCCGCCCGAATACGCACCCATGCTGTTGCAGGCATCTGAGAACCCCAACGCGCCTCTTGTTCCACCAAAGTCGTAGTCCAGGGTGGGTCTCTCTACCGCTTCTAACCTCTTATTCCGGGCTCAGAGATACCACAGCCGAGGCGACAAGTACGACTGACAGTCTCTCAGTCGCGCTAGTGGACAGCCGACTCCGCGAGCTCCCTGTGGTCCCATACCGCCGGCACCGACACTCCGCACCACCTGTCGCTCCCTCCACCTCAAACACCACCAAAACACCAACGTACCGCTATACTCGCCCAAAAGGCATCCCCGCAGGCGCACGCGCGCCTCCCAACAGCCCTACCGGCACCCTCAGACTGTCGCGCGCCATGGCCATGGGCAGACCGTCTGCCGCACGCGCGGCATGGGGCCCGGATGCCGGCCGCTTCACCTCGCTCGTGGGCGTGAGCAAGGCAATTATGGAGGATAACCCATGCGTGTGGCGCCTGGTGAGGGAGGTAGGGGCTGCGTCTTGTGATTAGCCGCTTGGGCTCGCCTGTGGACTCCGTGTTTGGGACTTTTTTTGTTTGACTTGGCACATTTATGGACAGTTGTGGGTCCTCGGCTGTGTGGATAGATAGATATCTGTAGTTGCCGTTCCTAGGAATCCTAATACACTTCGGACTGATCTGGGCTTAAAAGGCGGGAGCTGTTGGTCCTTGTAGGAGCAGTCTATTTTTAGACGACGCCTAAAGTTTAGGGGCTTTCCTGTTCGCCCGTTGAGGAACAACATACATCATCCTTCGGGTTCAGATAGCATATATAGCATTGCAAAGCGAAGTCATACGTCGTAAGCATACGTAGGTATAATGTGATGTGATGATATGAGAGGATGGTAGGAAAGAGAAAACAGGAAAGTTACATAGGACATAGTGATAGGTGGATGCTGAATAGAGGTACATAATGGAACACAAAAGTCAAAAGGGAATAGATAGACGCGAACTCAACGCGTGATAGATGGGACAACAATGAAACAGGGAGTTACAGAAGCGTGATGATGGGGAAGAGGGAATGCAGAGTACGAAGTGAAGGGAATTCAAGGTCTTGAAGATATCGGTCGTGTTTGAATTTGGACGGATAGCTAGATACGTGTGGATCGTACGGTGTAGGATGCGTTGCCGACGGGCGTAGAGAGGAGGGATATTAGGACGCCGTGCGGTCGTTTTGTAGTAGTCGTAGTCGTGGTGATCGGGCGGGGGGCTTAATTTTGAGATCGATGAGGGAGGTTGTGTTGGAAGTGGAAATTCATGTGCAGGAGAGGTGGCGGGGCGGAAAGGGTATCTCCCAGAGTACCCTACTCCATCCCGGAGGTATAGTCAAAGTCGGGGAACTTTTCGCCGTAGGGGTCTGGGCCGACCACGCCATATAGTGCGGCCGCGTTGTCTTCAGGGTAGCTATCAAAGCTGGAAGATTACCGTTAGTTCTAGTACGAATGACGGTTCGTTGACAGGACTTACGCGCTAGCATCTCCCTCACCACTAATGCGTGGCAGATACGGGGCAGTGATATCTCGCGCAGCCAGCTTCTCCCAGTTGACCTCATTGAACCACGGGTGCGCAAAGACATCTCCGGCACCATGCCGCAGGTTCCCGTACCGCTTCGACGGGTCGAGCTCCATCAGCCGCAGAATCAGATCCGTCGCGTTCGCGTTGAACGCGGCCGGGAACTTGATGTACGCCGGCCCCCGCATGATCTTCTCGTACAGCTGGATGTGGCTGTTGGTGTTCGGGTCGCTCGAGTGGTACGGCGGCAGCCCCGAGAGCATCTCGAAGATGAGCACGCCGAGCGCGTACCAGTCCACGCTCTTGTTGTACCGCTGGTGGTGGATGATCTCGGGCGCGAGGTAGTCCGGCGTGCCGCAGAGCGTCCATGTGACGGTCTCGACCTGCTTCGCGAAGCCAAAATCGGCGATCTTGATGTGCCCGTCCGAGTTGAGCAGGATGTTTTCGGGCTTGAGGTCGCGGTACATGATGTCCTGGGTGTGCAGGTGGTTCAGCGCCAGCGCGACCTCTGCGGCGTAGAATTTCGCAACGGGGTCTGGGAAGCGCTGTGGGTCGAGTCGAGTCGTGTCAGATAATTAAACCGAAAAAGGAGCGGAAAGCACACACGTTGGACCGCCGCAGGAGGGTGAAGAGCTCGCCGCCGGGGACAAAGTCCATGACCATGTAGAGGTTTCCAGAGTCCTGGAAGACGCCCCAGAGGTTGATGATGAATGGGTGCTGCACAGACGCGAGCATCTGCTGCTCGTTGTTTGTGTGCTCTATTTGCTTCATCCGCGCGATGCGCTCCTTATTCAGGACCTTGATCGCATAAAACCGCAGGTTGTGTTTACTCCGCACTGTTGAGAAGGTAAGCAGGGAATAGAGGCCGGAGTCGCTGCACGTACCTAGATGGACACGACCAAAGGATCCAGTGCCTAGTGTTCGTTGGATGATGAAATCTGACAGGCGGTATGTCCCCTTTGGCCTCACAGGGAGGCGCACCTGTTTCTGCGGCGGCTCTGGCATAACATCGTCCATCTCTTGCAGCATATCGCTCTGCTCCTGGCTCCCCGATGTCCTATCTGTCGATATCGAGCCGCGGTGGTCGTACAGAGGCATGTGGGAATGGGGCTCCTCGCCCATTGTTTGCTGTTTGGTGCCCAGACCAACGTGTGCCGTGAATTTCGAAGTCATTCGCTTTATCATGAAGCAAAGGTGGCGCCAAAGGAGCAGTTGTTTGGGACGGGGTATGGCGACGAGGTGTGGGGTATAGATGGCCAATGTCAACCTTTAGCCACCGCTTTTTGTTGAGAACCCGGCCGCTTATCACTTTGAGGTCATGTGACCGAAATACAAAGACACCCCTTTCCGAGCATAAGGGCCCGCCCAAAAAAGCCTCGAGAAGCGACGAATGCGTACTAGGTTCCTTGGGCTCATGGCAATATGATGGGATGGCTTCTCTTGTTCTGCAATACCCTATCAGATTTGCGACACGGGTGAGTTTCAGCGATCAGCGTACAGTCGAGCTACAGAGACTATAAATGAACGTGGTTCGGCGGAGCTATTCTCAAAAACAAGGTAGACCTTTGGGTGTCGCGCTCTCAAGAAATCTTAAACAATAAGCGCAAGCATAACTTTCAGCCTCGATGATTTGCAGGCGTGTCGTCTGGCTTAGAATTTTATTTCTGCATCATAATTAATGGAAAGACATCAGTTGACTGAGAGAGCAATAAGAATCAAATCGACCGATAAAAGACTAGCCGCGCTCAAAGCGACCAGACTTGATCTGAGGAGGCGATGGCGGAAGTTCGTATCAAGTGAGAATAAACTGACCAGACGCCCAATAGTGCTCAACAGCATCCCTCAAGCTGAACATTAAAATATTAAGCCCCTATATCAGTACGTACCTTCACTGCTCGTGCGCTTTCAGGTAGACTGGGACGAACCGAGACCCAGAGAAACGAGAACATACAGGTAAGGAGTCCGAATACACTGCCGGTAGGTCCATACGGGTCGAGAATTTTTGCCTTCAAAAACATCCATGATCTAAATACAGACAGTTGGCCGTACTTGGTAGGTCCAGATGCCAGATTCGGTACTCGCAGGCGTGATGTGAGTACCCCAGTGGCTAAATTTGCCAGGACCAATGATAAAAGATATCCAGGAGGTATTTCAGAAGCAGAGTGACTTGAAAAGGCTCTTTTTTGCGTGAACCTGATGGTACAGGAACTAGCAAGCGACGAGTCAAGAACAAGGATAACTCCGCTTGGACTTGAATGTTTTTTTTTGAAGTGCTGATAGCCGAGTGGTCACGTGCGCATCGATAAGCGAAGCATTTAAGCGCCCGTGCCAGATGTTCGCTCACTTCCATTCTACAACCACCTTTGAGCCTTATTGACTCCCAGATACCAGTCTCTGCCTTATGTATGGTGATACATCTTCACCCCAGGTCGATGGGACGGACTTGGAGGAACCACCGGCGTCCCGCGCCGACTCACCTTCCCCAGTCAAGCCGCATTCGTTCTGGAATGTGGAGCCCATCTACATTCAAGTAAGCGAGCTGCGTATGCGCTTTCTTTGCCGCTAAAGTCTGTCATAGGTCGATAAGACCCTGTTTGTGGTCCCGCGTGACGCATTTCAAGGGGCCAACAGTGGTAGTCTTTTTGAAGTGGCCCGCCGTGCTTCGCCCTCAGCGACTGTCGACGATGTTGAAGGCCTTAGTAGGGCTCGACCAATCCTTTTGGAGAACGTAACGGAACACGAGTTTGACTTGTTCCTACATGCAATTTACCCAGCGTAAGTACAGTCGATTTCATGGCATCCTAACACCCGTTATTTATTCTGTGTGGTGGCGATAGTGGCCAGCCCCAAAAACCCAAGTTGGACGGCTTTGAGGACTGGAGCAAAGTACTGAGGTTATCCACCATGTGGGACTATGAAGTGGTGCGCGCTACTATTCTCTTTGGTGTACATGTCATAGTTATTAAACCTTGCTGGATACTGTAATAGGCTAGAAAGCAAGCAATCGATTCCTTGACAAAGATAATCAAGACCTCAAACGATGCTGCGGCAATACTTCGTCTTGGAAAGGAACATTGTGTTGCGGAGTGGACGCGCGATGCATACATCGCCTTGATTCGGGACACTAGCATCGGAATGAAGGAGTTGACCACAAAACCGTTCGACTTCGATTGGGAAACGATAGCTAAAATCACTCAAGCCAAGTATGAAGCGGTGCCCAAGTTTCCATATTCCAAGAAGCCATCTCGGTATTGTTCATATTGCGGTCAGTCTCATTTCAGCCCCTCAGGAACTCTTCAGATATGCCTTTGCCGTGCAACCGCTATGTTTGAAGAGTATTTCACTGGTTTGAATGATGTAAAAAGCACTCAAACCCCTTCTCCTTCTCTTTCCGCATTCGCCTCCGTGGGAGACGCATGATTTCCAAGGACAATGTCATGATATTCCACTACTTACATTGCGCCAAAGTTTTTATTAATCTTGCGTGGATGTAAAAGCAGCAAACGAAGCTGTTATGTAATAGCACGGTCACAAGTCAATCGGTAACGAAAGGATTTAGGCGCCGAAGTTGTCCAAGCGATCCTCATCAACTCTCCTCCCATTGATCGTCATCCTACACATATGCCAATGCCTACTGAGTCTGCTGTAGTCGAATCTGATGGCTTGGACATTCCAGAGCCAGAGCCAATCCCTACGCGTGCGTCTACACCGATACTCAGCATGCACCCGGTGTGGAATACCGACCCCGTATATATTCAGGTATCGAGGCGGCGAGCTAGTATGTTCGTCTAGCAAGTAGACTTATATCGCATACAAGGCAGGCGAAACTGTGTTCTCTGTACCCAAGGATGCATTTTGTGACTTTCCGTCCTCAAGTCCGTTTGGAGCCGTTGCTCGCGCGACGGCAGGGCATATGGAAGCTATTGAAGGAGGGACTAGAGAAGGCCGTACTATTCTCTCTGGTGTATCAGCGGACCAATTCGACAATTTCATGAGGGTTGTATATCCCCTATGCGTGCTTTCATGATCCAATTGCTGGTGACGCTGACTTTCAACGCTAGCCCCCCGAGTTGGACAACCAAGCACCTTGGATGAGTGGATCAGCATATTAGTTCTGGTAAACATGTGGGGCCACAGTAATGTATATCCTTTTATGTTGACCGCAGTGCTCTCACGCACTCACATCGCTTCAGGTGCGACGATCCGGCAGCTGAACTGCGGCTTGGACAACAGCACAATGTCAAAAACTGGACGCGTAGTGGATACATTAATCTAATCAGCAACGGAGAGCTAGGGCGCAAGGAGTTATCCCGGGATCCGTACTGGTTGGGTTGGGAAACGATAGCAGAAATCATGGAAGCCAAATATCGCGCGGTAGCTTCGTCCACTTGCTCAACCTCCTGCAAGGCGAAGCCTTGTGGATCTGGGAGTATCACCGGGATATACCGCTGTTGCGCAGTCAAGGCCTTCGATCGATATTTCCCTGGTCCTAACAGCGAGGACTGCAGCATTGCGAGGGCGAGGACTGTAGCCTGTGCACTGGAAGATGCCACTTTTGGTCTCTTTGATTAGTGGGGCAGTATTCTGTTCGGATGGTTCCATAGCAATAATAGCAGCATACGACAACTTGTCCCAATGCGCCAATTCTATCGATTGAATATGGTTTTAAAAAGGATACAATGCGGCCAGCAATGCTCCTCAATATCCCTCGAGCCGAGTAGGCCAGTCATTCACTTCCTATGTCTGCGACATTTTCCCGGTGAAATATTTGTGTTTGTAGCCAATGCTAACGCATTCTCGACGGAATTGTGCATGCGCGGTACTTTTTTTGGATTTAATCTTGGACTCAGGAGGCGATCGCATTGTTCTCAGATGAAAATTCTTAGAATATCTTTTTTTCGCGTCACTTCCACGCATACAAAACACAAATCCCAGCGTTTAGAATTCAGACTAAAGTAGCTCACCGCATACCTCCGCTACATCATGGTCATACGATGAATACATTTCGAAGGGATAGATGCAACAAGTATATACTGGCTAATGCACATAGTATCTAATGTGCCGTAAAAATAGCACAGGCAGCGCCGAAGCTGTCTGAGCAACCCCTATCTGCTTCTCCTCATCCATCGTCATCCCCAAGCTCTCTGAATGTCTACTGAGTTATTCCTAGCTACATCTGATGGCTCGGATTTGCAGGGCACCCCGCATAGTTCCAGCTTTGGACTGGCACTCCGGCTTGGCAGGAGGCATTCTGCGTGGCACACAGAACTTGTTTATATTTAGGTATGATTTGTCGGCAATAACCGAGCTTATATCATCTTCAAAAGATCAACGAAACTATTTTCTCTTTACTCAAGGATGCCTTTTGTGATTTCCCGCCAGGGAGCCCATTTCCAGGTGCCGCTAGCATCTCAGTGGCAGGGTACATGTATACTATCGAAGGAGGAACCGAAGAACGGCCTATTGTTCTCTTTCATGTAACAGAGAATCAATTCGACAATTTTATGCGAGTTGCATATCCCTGTGCATGGTTTCGTACTCCAAGATGTTATTGAGTTGGTGTTTTGATAATCATGCGCCTCCAGTCCTCGTATTACACAACCGAGCACCTTTGATGAGTGGAAAGTTGGTATACACAGTTTGGCGAACATGTGGGACTACACCCCTGTATGTCTCTCGTAGCAACGAGTCACGCGCTTTACTGACTTCAATTGCATCAGGTTCGAAAACAGTCAATTGCCAAACGATCAAGAACGATCCTGCAGCCAAACTACGACTTGGAAAGAGCACAATGTCAATGACTGGATACGCAGTAGATACATCGATTTTATCAGCAACATAGAGATAGGAATTCAAGAGTCATCCCAGGATCCTTGCCATATGGACTGGGAAACCACAGCGACAATCTTGGAAGCCAGACGTCAATCTGTAGTTGGAAATTTTCAGTCGACGAAGAAATCCATGCTTTGCAGCGACTGCGTCTGCAATCCTGCCGCAAAAGCTTGCGTCGGTTTAGGTCCATGTCGCTCGACCAAAATTGCAACCGGAATTCCGTCCGCACTACAGCATCGACTGTGGCTTGTGAAGAAGATGGCGCCGAGCCCGGGTTGACGGACTAGTAGCCTGGCAGTACTTTACCGATCTACAAATCGCTCCTCTAAAGATGTGGGGAAGCGATGATTTGGCGATAAAATTCCATACACTACTTTCATAGTCCACGGAATGAACTTCCGGATATTGCTGAGTTCAGTGACTTCCATCCAGCCTCACAGCATTCCAGTATCGACCGTTCTGCCATTACAATCGTTATCGCTGTATGAGTATGAATATGGTCTTCGGGTAAATTCTGATAATACACAGGTTAGCTCAAAGTGTACATTTCCATTGGTCATGCGTTGAAGTAAATACCTCCATAACATCAGAAAGGTCCATCTTCCAAGCTTCTGGTATTCCTATGCGCCGTTTACGTGCACCGCAGAGGTCGACAACCCATCCTGACATCTGCAGCAAGATGCTCTGCGCTAGGGGATCGAGTAGGGACTCGGGAACAAGATTCCTTGACGTCCCTTGACTCGTCGTTTGGGATTCCTTCTCGTCCTTATCTGTGACCATGTTTTCTTCATTGTCATCATCAGAATCGTCATAGTCCTCCGCCCAGATCTGCAGTCTCCATACCGAGGAGGCGACAGTAGTGGGAGTCTGCGCTCCAGAGAGGGACACTGTCTTGCGATGGTGTCGGAAAGATAGAATAAACAGCAGAGTCCAGAGTTCTCGCGACAGACTGCCCTCATCGTTGAGACAATAAAGCAAGTCGCCTATGGTACATTGTTCATTATCGAAAAAGGCTAATTGCGAAGGAAAGTGCGCAGAGACGTCGCTTAGTGTACTGCAGACAGCGTGTACGTCTGCTTTGAGCTTTGCCGAGGTGTCGTTGGCTGCAGTGTTGGAGTCACTGCCTATGCCCACATGCACGTCTAGAAGCCCAATAGTATCGATTATTTGCTGTAGGGTCCATTTTAGACGATCATTATGATTTACGTCAAGGATGAACCCGTATTGGTTCAGTAGTTGGGCGTTACCCAAATGCTCCCCGTAGGTGTTGAAGATTTCAGTACCAGGAGGGATAGCGAGATTAGATACCATTTCAAGATGCTGATCACGATAGTGACTCAAGATTTCAACCTCATCGCCGCAGAGGCTTGCCTTTTCGGAGGGCATCGTGTCCAGGTCATGCGAGCACTCGTCGAGGGACCCGCACTCCGGACAAACATCGTAGTCACTCTAGACATGACATATAATGAGTCAGTGCGCGCTCACTTCTTTGTTTGACAAGAAATGTAACTGACTTCCAGGTGGATGCTGTTTTCGATGACGTGATTGAAGCTGCGGTTCAGTTTTTTTTTGGTCAATTGTGCAGCAACAACCAAGTACACAGCGATATGACTCACGCGTCGGCAACGGGAACCATAGCCAGGCCATGGAAAGCATCTACGAGGAAAGCCCTGGAGGAAACCAGCGAAAATGCTCGATAAAATCCCAGAAGGTCCGGTCTGGCCGTAGGCGGCAAGGCAGCCTCGTGCTCGGCTGTTAAATTTCCAATCGCAGGCAATGCTTCTGCATGATAGAAGAAGGTTACCTCATCCTTGGAAAAATAAAAGAAAGTAGAAACGAGTCAATGAAACGGAGCATAATCTTTGCATGAGTCACCTACGAGCAATGTCATACCGTTCTCGGTTTTGTGCGAAAGTAAATCGCCAGAATCAGTGCTGCTCAGCCACCTCAGCGCTGCCGGGCCATCTCCATAGTCAGGAGTATTCGTAGATGTGCGCTCGCAGTTTTTGTTCACAGACCAGAACACAGGAAGGTCTACAATCCCGCTGGGCAAGGACTGCAGATAACCGTAGAATCGAGATCGCGTCTCTTTTAGACTACACGAGGCAGAAAACTGCTATCAGCCATCAAGCAATATGTCAACGAATAATTTGGCAACATACATTTCGATATAGAGGGCGAGCGAGAGAGAAAGCTGCGCGGCCACGCCAACATGATGCTGTGGTAGCGGATGTACCATTGAACTAGTTTTCACGGAGAGAATCGCACTCTTGGGTATTTTGACCACTTGAATTCGGCGTAAGCTGGGCATCTACACATATCCAGGTATTAACAGGTATGCGTACATGTGGTTTTTTCGGGGATGAATTCATCTTTAGCAAACACGCCTTGCTGCATGGTTTCAACGCCATGGTACCTGATTTGAATGCGATCGTCGATGAGAATGGAGTTTTCTGCACACCATTCGAGCAGTGTTGACAGTCTAGCATCGTTGAACATTGAATATGCTGGGATATATCAGCGTATATGGGCAACGGATTGGGCAATTGAACGCGTTTTCAAAGGATGAAGACTGAACCCAGGGCAAAGGGATCGTCTGTGCGGAATGATCCGTTGATCCGTCAAGGGCCTCCGATGAAAGCAGGAGCATACAGTTACATAAGCCAGATGTTGCCTTGGCTTGTTCACTTTCGACGTGAGCAACCATCGACTCTCCTCTCTTCCTTGCTCAACGCGATGCCACGACTAGCATTAGCGGACATACTTCATCGGGCTGTTGTGTACACCCTCGCTGGTGCAACCGTCTATGGAGGGGTGATGATGGTGTTAGTGCATCGCGACACGATGCAGAGAGGCAGAGGTGTGTAATTAAATCGAAGTGTGCTCTGGTTACTTGCTCATACTCCAACTTACAGACGTGCGTTATCCACATACAACTACCCTTCAATATGAGGCTTGACATGATGTCCCGTGCTGATAGGTTATTGCGGAACGCGAAGCTATGGGCCTTCCCATAACGAAGGAAGTGGCTAAGGTATGTCGTCTGTACACCGCCATCCTGCTATTTTTCGGTCTAACATCCGTTTATCATGGAAGGAAAACGCGGAAGAAGTTGAAAAAACACTTGCAGAGCAGGCCCAAGCCATCTTCCACCGTCATTCATGACCCATAGTCGACTTATCTATTCGGAACGTCGCCACTTGGTCTCATTCGTCTGATTTGCTCTGCAGCAACGCTTCTTCTTGCCTCGATATTTTCCAAAGTCATAAGCAGTGCTTGATCCCGAATGAATAGCACTTCATGTCCGACTTCTACAACCCTACCACTGCGCGTGGTGTACATTGGACGCGTAACAGGCAGCATGAATGTCGAACCGCTATTAATAAACCCATTCAATTGCAGCCTGTCGCAACAAATCATTTTATCTATAATGATCCTCAAGGAGGCTTCGGTTTGAGCGGCGTCAGGACATGGGTTTCGAAAGGTATGGTATTATATCAGTTGGGGTACATGACGCATCTAAATAAATAAGCGGCAGGGGATAGTGCTATTGGGATCTGTCTACATCTGTAATTGATAATAAAGAAGCATCATCGGGACATCCTTGGAGGTAACACAACAATGCAAAAACGACGACACAGCATAAATAACGAGAAAAGATCGCGGAAGACATGGTGAGGGGCAATACCGAACTGGTAACTGGGAGTTGTCTCTACCAGTGGCCTAGGTCGACGTGGTCTCTGTTGAAGCCATATTCGACCCAGCGGTCGACACCGTCAACTGGAGGAGCATTCGGCTCAAGTCCAACAAAGCCCACCCGGCGGTAGACGTTGGCGGCCATGTTCGTGACACCGACGTACAGCGCCACATTCTGTTTTCCTCCCTGGTTGAGGAGACTGTTATGATGGCGAAGATCAGCGACATATCAGATGTGTACTTAGCAGCAATCACATACTATCTGACAACCTCCCTAACTAGGGTCTCTGCGTATCTGTTTCCTCGGTGTTGCACTGGCGTAAAGACCTTCGTAATCGTTGCCGCGTTTCTTGAGTTTCTGGTGAAGGCGACGATGGTCGCAACCTCCGGCAGGTTATTCCTCGTGACAGTGAGGACCCACACCAGCTTATGAGCGAACAAGTAGTTTGCCTCTTGGAGAGCCTGAATCTGGGTCAGGACAAATGGCGGCTATAGAGGCAATAGTGTCAGTACGCTTGGTTCCTCATGAGGATACAAACTGTCAAAGAACTCACACTCTCTCCGGCGAACTGACCGCATAGCTGTGCAATCTGGGGGATATCCTGTGATGTCGCAGGCCTCACAGCGATTCGTCCTTGGGAGATACGCTGGTCGCTCGCATCTCGGAAAGTTCTAAGGTTGACAAAGGAAATCTTCGAGTCGTAGTACGGCTGGGCGATTCGCCCAATGTGCGTCATCCCCGTCCAGATGCGACAGAATACCTCTGCAAGCACGGTGGGTCCGAAGACGGAATAGACTCGTCGGGATCCGACTACAGTCCACAGAGCCTGGGCGATGGATCGTAGTGGTGCAGTAACAGTGATGTGGTCGTGTCGGAGGCTTGGTGGGGGAGTCGTGGTGTACAGGAACACTGGATATTTTCCTTGATAGCCGTCGGTGCAAGACGCGACGTAAAGGACACGAGAGCGAGGCGCGGGGCTATACACTACGACCCACAGGTGACCCTGAGTGGGCCTGCCGCTCTGCTCTCGGGAGAGGCACTTGTAGAGCGTTGGTAGAATGACGTTGGCGTTCACCTGGTCACCCTCCAATGTTGCCCAAACGTCGGGAGAAAGCTGGCTCGCCTGAGTCGCAGTAGTGACCGGGAAAGTGGCCTGCGCTTGAGGGACTTGCGGGAACATCGTGGATGATAGACTGTAGGTTGAAATGTGTCGAGGAAGGGCTTGTAAATTGTGGGATTGAGTATCTTTGGTGAGGATTTGATCGCCATTTCCTGGCCCCTCTTATACAATTCGGCAGGCTTGCACAGGAGATTGGCGGATGTGCAATCAATACATAGTAGTTCTGTATGTGCCAGTCATGTGTGTAATGCAAATACAATTGGTGTAGGGCCGACTGCGATTTGGATTCCAATCTGGCCTTCCTAGAGTAGCGTTGCACCGCTTTCCCTAAGGGTTACACCCATTTCTTCTCTAATGGGTTCAAGATCCCTAACAATATCCCCGATGAATCTGGACTCTATTCGTATATGGGCGCCTATCAGGATAGTTAGCCGCCGAGACCAGATGATTAAGCGAAATACTTCCCGTATACTAATTAATACATCACCCAAGTATCCACACTATCGTATTACACTGCATTTTATGATTCGGGCGATCCTCACCTCAGCGCAACGGTACATGGGTAATCTATCATGATACCCTGGCGCAGAGGGAATATGTTCTGGAATAATGTGGAAGCCCGTGTTGATAGCAGTAATATTTATGCACCTAGTCCTGGATGGCCGAATTATCGCACCTTTTAGCTTCAACCCCACCCTCGGCAATGGCCGCCCCATGACTCTAGTTACCAAATTAGGCGATCTACTAAGAATAAACCAAAACTGGGTTCTGGGGGTAGTTCTACAATGCTCTTCCGTGTATCAAGCGTCGTGCTAGATTTCACGCACTTTACAAGTAATGAAGTGAGTATTAATACTCGAATACAACCTCATTACTATCGAATGTACTTATGTTGATTGTACAGGTCTGACCGACATACCCTATCCAGACGTGGTCGGATCACCTGGGAATGCGTGTATTGATGGTCCCATTTGGTGAAAACAACCGCAGCTACAGGCTTCACGGGCCCTTATATGGTAAGAGGATCCATCATGCGTGCGGAAGGAAAAGACTGGAGTCATGATAATTGATATCGTGACGCCCCGAAACAATGCAAAGTTAAAAAGTTTTTATTTCGCACAACACGGAGTATGGGTAGTTTGCACACATTATCTTTCATCTGATAGGATTTCGAAGTCGGGTCCACCGTCTCAAGGTTTCTCCTACGAGTCGGGTTCGCGCTCGACTTATGACTCATTTGTTGGACTTGTGCTTTCTCAAACCCCTCGAGAGTCCTTTGATCTATCGCTTACTCGCTTATCGCGCATAACATCCCGTCACTGATCAACGTTTGCTCTCATGGCTCAAATCACCAAGATTTCAATCACAAAAACGCTATAATTCGTCTTCGATACCCCCGACTAGCATGGAGCCGAGGGCTCTACTTTGTATCTCAGCGGGCCCGTAGTTCATCGGTAACATAGTCGTAAAGTATCTCAGGGTGGTCCAGGCGTTCTCAGTCACTCAAAGACCATCCTAAAGTATTATCGTGATGCAATATATTCAAAACCGTGCAACACTCCATACGTGCTTGCTATCTACTTGAGACCCGAAGAGGATTGATACATTTATTCTCCTACTTATGGAATCCAATAAAATCAAGTTTCAACGACCAAACAGGACATTTGCTATTCCGCTCATATGTGTTTGAAGACATATTCACACTATTGAGCACATATGATGTACATGGCGCATCGGGGACTAGAGGGTTTACAGCCAGGCTGTAGTAACCTTCTTGGATTGTTTCTGAGACACCTGCCCGTTTGCAGAGCAACCGAACCTGTGTCATCAATTGTACTCTCCAATTCTGATGTTCAAAGTGCGTACTCCTCTTGATTTACCGAGGGAGTTTCAGTTGACGTTCCGCCTGCCACGAAGTCTTTTCATACCCACTCACACACGGTTTTTCATTACAATGTCTCCTGCTGGAGTTTGTGCTAGCTTCTAATATGATGAGAACCACTATTCTCGGAGGTCTCACTGGTCTTGGAAGATCTCGAACCTCTTTAGCGCCCTATGAATTAATAGCGAGTGCGCGAGTGCAGCACCACTTTAGCATATCAAATTGATCCGGGATTTCATTTCCGAATCGACACTCCGAGTCTTGACCTGATTGACTGTTGGAAAACACTTGACAAGCGTGCGCAACAGCACAGCATAGATTTACAGCTCGGCTTTTCAATCCCTCAGAACCGTCAAGCATCTACAGCCGAGTGCGTTGACCAATGAGCTCTGGCGGCCTTGGAAGGCAGTGTGGGTCGGGGCCAAACTGCGCCTCGACGAAAATATCCCCTCCGGCTATTTTAAGACTATTTATCCATGTATTATGACTTATTGACTTTTCCCTCGGTCCTCACGCAAGCTGCTGAGAAATATATGGTTCTGGTATTGGCATTCCCTCAACCAACATGAACGTGAGTATCGAAACTGATTAACGAGCTTCTTCGGGTGCCTCACCATGGTCCAGAATGCAGGCAATCGTCCTCAGCTCATGCGGCCTGGGGCTGATCATTACAAATATGGTAGCACTCTTCATTTACGGATGGTGCAGGGATCTATGCATATCATGATATCACGAAGCACCCCCTCAGACATTCAATGCTATCATCACGCTTTTATAAGACGCAAAGTCCGATCGACTCTTAGGACTATTTAAAGTTCACTCATTGGAGGTTCAATATTATACTCTGTGGAAGTTTACTTTTAAAGCTGAAAGCTGTGCAAAAAGGTAACAATTGCGAAACGCTCGGCGTACAAATCCATGCCAGTATCTTAGTGAGGGCGTCAAATTTCATTTACACTTGGTCTCCATCTATCAATACTCTCTGTCACTGCCAGGGGGGCCAGGCCAATGGTGGTGCTTCTAGCCCGCATATACCGCGGGTTCGTAGAAGTGAAGATATGGGATATGCTGCAGACAAGAGAGTGCTGTATTCAACTCCATTAATCTGCCATTATGCACTGATTGTTCGATGGCGATGGAGGGATTTCTTGTTCCTGATCGTGTTTCTATGCCTCGCATTAACATCCCGACCCCAGAGATAGGCTCACAGAGATGATAGCTGTCTACTTACTTCATTTGAACACTCAAGTCAGGGTATGTTTATACTTGTTCAATGGGGTACTCTGAGAAGTACTGATTCTCCTTCGAGCTCTCTCAAGCTGATTTGACATTTTGAAGAAAAAAATTCAGGCACTGAGCGAGTGGTATTTTTTTGGGCTTGTATACTTTTGATCGGTCCTCCAACTATGAATCCAGGCATATCAATCACGGGTGTAACCCTGCTGGCTAATCGTTGTGGCATACTTCTGTCAACCGCATGACATCGGGGCTGATACCATACGCACTCAAGCCCAAATTGAGATGCAAGAATACAGTGCACAAAACCAGGTAACAAAGACTAAAAGTATCCAGTACTATGACTTCGGAAATTAGCGCCAAAAACCTTAAGATTCGGAGACGATCGGCGATATCTTGATGACAACTGTTATCTCGATGCTCCAGGGAGGGTATCTATTCTTTGGGCTACAATGTAGCTGAAAAGCGTTCGTCCATCCGTTCATGCTGCAGATAAATCGTCAAGGCCTTCAAAGAAGCCGGCTTGTGTCGCCTTTGCTTCGGAGTTGATTAGGGATAATGTGTATATATTGCACTGCCCATACTGATATCAGGACTATATTGATGATCCTCCGAGACGTGGACTATCACCGGAATTGTATCTTACAAGAGGTTGTGACTATTAAATGGAGAGGCACGACTATTTCTATTACGATAAGCAGATCCGGACTGGAATCCGCAATGGCCCCGAGGTTGCTGTATACCTCAACATCACATTTGAGGGAGTGCCACAGATACCATCGGAACATCGGACACTGGGTTGGAAGTGCGAAGTTTATGGGTGGGTGGCTACAAATCTCGTTACTTCGCACACTTTTTGACGTAGATTAACTACTTATACTTGACGAGATACCTACAACGTTAGCGATACTTTGCCTAGAGTGGACCTAACTTATTGTAGATAGGTTCATGAGACTAACAATATGACGGTCGATTTTATAGCTCCCTGTGTCTGCGCTGTCAGTAAACGGCGAAGCTACACAGAATTAGAAGAATACTAGGAAATGTTGAGTGGCTCGTCGGCATTTGCCGGCGGCGTGAGGGTATTGCCGAATGACGACTCTTAGTGGGTAGAATCGTTTCTTGCCTTCATACGTGTCTTCATGGCGTCTCATTCACTACCACTATCTGAAATAAACTTCCTGGGGGACTCTCACGCAATTATTTATGAACTACCTACCCTCTAAACAGTCTAAGTCTGCGCCGATCAAGTAGTCAAATACACAACAATATTGAATAGCGTGTGAGCGACATAACTTGCGAGAAGGAGCCGCGAGTAATATATATGCGCAATATTCGATCTCAGACGCGTTCTTCGCTCTCATCAATGATACAGTTCTCCTCGAAACGGTGTTACGTGGTGTACCTACGGCTAAGTCACGGCTATGAATATATGTTTTGAGATATATGAGCTTCACCGGCACCACGAGTACTACATCATATGCTTGTCCA
The DNA here is from genome assembly GCA_013368295.1 of Psilocybe cf. subviscida. Classification (NCBI taxonomy): domain Eukaryota; kingdom Fungi; phylum Basidiomycota; class Agaricomycetes; order Agaricales; family Agrocybaceae; genus Psilocybe; species Psilocybe cf. subviscida. Next base: position 6,849,199 of record JAACJJ010000028.1, on the reverse strand, counting down.
TGTGGGGAAATATTCCTCCCCGGACATTCTTTTTTGCTTACTACATTATGCACATATTGAAACGGTATATACCCAGTTATTTTATGTGTTGACACACTTTAGCTGCAATATATACCGTATTTAATGTGTCCCCGCACATACTTGTGTGCCCGCGAACACCTGTACAGTGGCCGCGCAGAGTTTTATTGTGTCCCCGCGGAGATTTGTTGATGCCGCGCACACGTTTTTAGTGCCCACGAACACTTTTACAGTGTCCTCGCACTCATTTTGCTTCCCCATGGACACTTTAAGAATTATTCAGTTTCCCCGCAGACTTTTATGATGCGGCGGCATGAGCTGGCCGAGCGTCGGAGTCTGAAACTGCGCTCTGTAAGAGCGACACTGGCGAAAGTGCACTCCCACCAGCCCCAAATTACCAGATTTCGTCGAGAAAGCCAGCAAAGGCCGCATGTACTACGAAATGGCAAAAATGGGCCATTCCCTGAGTCTCTGATCTGTGTAAGGTGTAGCATTGAAGGAGCGGGTAGTAGCCATCCACTGGCTCAAATTTCCCACGTTCGATAGTGACAATCCGAAATAGGCGCCCATGCATTGATTTGGTAGTGAATTGGTGTATTGTTTCACATCTCCGGGTTGCAGTATCTACCACTAGGATACGAAAACCAAATAGACTTATATAAGGGTACGGTTTCAACCTCCCTCTGCGCAGGTACTGACACACCTATCTGCCATATAAGGCACATAGCCGATCCCATGTGACATTGGCTGAGCACAGGATGGTCCTATGCGACTTCTCCGAGTGATAGATCTTACCGGATATTCAAATTTCTCAGGGTGTGGTGACATATAGATTGAATTTCGGCAACGGGTTCAGTGGGTGAGCATCCCTCTTGGTCAAATCTGAGTGGCTTACTAACCGTGGGAAACTGAGCCACAGGCACTCCCATCCCTCCCCATCGACAAATACCATTTTAACCTGCAACAGGGGGAATGAGACGGGATTTTCTGAGGGAGGTAGTGATATGTAATGCTACACTTAGTGGTCTGGAAGCTTGAATACTGTACCTGAGCCCTCAAGCTGTTGTCTAACGCACTTCAAGCTCCGACGCTCGGCCAGCTCATGCCGCCGCATCATAAAAGTCTGCGGGGAAACTGAACAATTCTTAAAGTGTCCATGGGGAAGCAAAATGAGTGCGAGGACACTGTAAAAGTGTTCGTGGGCACTAAAAACGTGTGCGCGGCATCAACAAATCTCCGCGGGGACACAATAAAACTCTGCGCGGCCACTGTACAGGTGTTCGCGGGCACACAAGTATGTGCGGGGACACGTTAAATACGGTATATATTGCAACTAAAGAGTGTCAACACATAAAATAACTGGGTATATACCGTTTCAATATGTGCATAATGTAGTAAGCAAAAAAGAATGTCCGGGGGGAATATTTCCCCACATGGACAAGCATAACATCATGATACATGCTCCCAGGCATATTATTATAAAGCTGTGGAGAAGGCCAAGGCAAATATAACTGTTGCCAGAAATCTAAACTCATTAAAACGGAATGAAACCTGCAAGGAGAGACCCACAGCACTCACGAGTATCGTCCATATACGGATGATCCACAGGGTCTTCTCCATCCAATCATTAACACAAAGTACTGTGTGAAGCTTAATCAAAATGCATACAACGTTATCTGCGGCCGCGCCTCATGGACACATGTGACGCTGCAAGGACTGATATGCAACTTGATGCAAGTGGTTACAAATGTTACCTCTCTATTGAGTATGATTTATTTAGGTTTCCAGATCTTAGTAAAGAATTTAGTTCTCCGGTCGAGGACATCCTTACGTTAATTATACATGCATCACGGCCCAGATTGCGCATCAAGGACGGGCGAATTCGCAGCAAGGCCGTATTAACCTTTCTTTGCCATCCACAAAGTAATTGAATCTGTAATCTACAAATGAAATGTTCCAAGGCGCCTGCTTCTTTTTAGTTTCAAACATTTCCATCAAAACCGCCGTTCCGTCTGTCACAGTATGCCCAATTCTTTTCATATCGACGCGTACAACCTATCAATGCGTTAGCGTCTCAGTAGATAACTTCACCACCATATTTGGCGGTCCAAACGCTTTCGAACTCCTTGAACGCTTTGTGTCCTATGGAGCAGTCACAAGGCGCGAGTACTCGACACCACGTCGGCTCAATTCTAATATAAAGAATTCATCCGGGGCTTTCGTTTACGAAGCAGACTCCGAGAGTCTGGACCCATGAAGACTTCTACAAAACGTGAAAAACATGTCCGCGAGCACAGCATAGATCAAGGTCGGCGAGTAATCAGCTAATGAGTGGCGGCCTTTGTAGAGGCAGTGCAAGGTAAAATAGACGCATTGACGGAAAATAGATTGACGTTTGATCCGAGCTGGCTATATCGGGGCTATATGTCCATATGTCACTTGATGATTCTTCCCTCGGTCCTCACTTAACATGCCGGCATCAACAAGCTCTATCATACCGTCAGTCTATCTTGGCATGATGGTGAGGACTGATCGACGAGCTTCTTTGACTGCCCCGGAAATAATCTGCCAGTCTACGAGATAGCCTGTAAGGATGGTGTGTACTAATCCAAAGGTGGTTTTAGAATTTGTGTATCTCATGATATCATGGGACACGCCGTGATCCGCTTCAACATTGCCTCCACGTTCTTGACAGATACAAGCTTTGAACTACTCCTACCTATTGCGGTAATGCTTATGTTTATAATTAATGGGCGCTTGTACGTAACTTTATACATAGAATAATGCTGTGCCCAGGGGTAGTAAATACAAACATGTCACATGCAATGTCAGTCTATCACTCTTTAGTGTCACTCTGTGGATTCTCATCATTTGTCATGCAGAGGTGGGGCCAGGCCAATGGCAATGATGGTGCTTCTATGGCCCGCCAATATCGCGCGTTTGCCCGTATGCAGATTCGGGAGGTACCGTAAGGTGCAGCATTCACCTCCATTAGTGAACTTTACTCGTTCGCATGTTCGATGGCGACGGAGGGACTGGTTGTTCGTATTTCTTTGTTCAGGACTTACGTGAGCGTTCCGGTCTCAAAGGAGTGGTCCCCGTGATGATAGCTATTAGCTGTCCATCGGTTTTATCTTCTGTCAAGTCTGTACAGATACTCACTCCACTTGGACAAAGCCAGGGCATGCTTATCTTCGGCCAATTAGGGTACTCTGAGAAGGATTGAATCTCCTTCGAGGCTCCTGAAGCTGGTTCCTCAATTGGAAGAACAACTCGTCCGGGCATTTCATTATAAGTGGGATCTTTGGATCTGTATGTTGATTTATTTTCTAACTCTACAACCTGCCGTCTCATTGACCCGTCCTTGGTACATGCGTCTAATAACGGCTTGCCATGAGAGGTTGATCCGTACGCACTGGAAGCCAGCTCATGATGCAATAATGCTGCGCACACGACCAAATTTCAAAGCTTTAACCCAATGGGTTATCACAGGTTGAAAGTGTATATTATTATGCCTTCGGACCTTAGCGCCGGAAGTCATCTGAAGTCGGAGATGGGCTGCAATATTCCGATGTCAACTATTCTCTCATTACTTTAATCGAGCTCCATGCCTAAGCCAATTGTATTGTATGAGCGGCTAGATTATGCCTCCGCCTACGAGCTATATAGCATCTAAGAGGCACTTGAACATGATCCTTCTTGCTGCGCGATGCGCTAGGAAGTATTTGCTCTCTATGGGAGAAATGATGCCCAGATTTGAATAAAGCATCCGGCTCCTCCACTGTCGGATGCAATTATGGAGGATATCTATACATTAGACTGCCCACAATACCGATGTCGCAAGTATTTTGAGTCTCTCCTGGGAGGTTTTCATTATCTGTGCATCATTTGACAGGGTCTGTCTATTAGCAGACTAGGGGAGCTCTATTTTCATTACAACAAAGCAGAACTGGACGGAACGGCGTTGTTACCGCAGCATCGGAAGATCTCACACCAGAGGCAGGGAATACAACAACCGAAGCTTTGATGGTTATGAAGGTGTTGACCGAGACCAGATACTCTTCAAATAAATTGACGCAAGTTGACTGCTTATATTATACTTTCGAAGATCCTTCAGATTTCTGTGTCATCGACCGTACTGCCATCGGTGTCAAAAACCTATCTACCAATCAAATGAGCTATACTCTAGGCCGAAGCGTTTTTATTGGTGGTACCTCTTGTACCATTGTTGAGTGGCTCCTCGGTGTCTGCCGGGTGTTCGGATATCGCCGAACAAATTAGCCGGGGTCGGGTTAAGATTTGTTCAACCTTGACTTGCTTTGTTCCATCACATTGACCGCAGTTTACATCTCAAGCTCTACTCAGGGATTTATGAATCCCCCTTGCTTCAAAAATAGCAGCAAACCAATGCATTATTATCTCAAACATCATGTCTTATCACCATGAGAGGCGAAACCGCTTTTTATTACATGTAGATCTTCCGCAGCCTTGTTGTTATCTATGTTCTGTATTTCCAATTATAATGAAAAAATGTTCAGCAGGCTACCCTTGCAACTTACGAGGTTGTGGCTTCGGTTTAATTTGAGACATTGCTAGATAATTGATAAAGGCCGAACACTGTATTTCAAACGCAGTGATGGGTGCAGTAGGTGTCATCTATATGAATGAATTCACACCCATTGCCCGCAGATCACATACTTGGCCTCATTCTACTTAGTTGTCATTCAGACTCTTCAAGAGTGAGCTGGAAAGGAGTTTTATCGCTGCTGTCACATTACTATTCACGAAGCTCAGGCGTACATGCACTACCATTCTTTGATGATGAAAGAGAGCCCGTCGAGTTAGGCGAGAATTCGGAGTCCCACTGATATTCCCCCACCGTTCTCTCTTGGACGGCTGATTTCTGCTCAGCCACTGCAGTGCCGTCTACAACTGGCAATGCATAGGCACTTCGACTATCTTGGGAGCCAATCTCGTGGTCGAACTCACGTAGCCACTGTGGCATCACCGAGCTGCGAATACCGAGGTCATCCTCCGTTGCTGCGTTTTCATGGCGCGATGCTTCGATGCGGAGTGCGAGTAACACAAATGTGATCCCTAAAATAGATAATTAAGCCAAGTCAGTGTATCACTTGAGCGTTAGCCCAGCAATGCGTTATTCGGACAAGCTACAATCTATGGTGCGCACCGATGCTTGGAATAATGGCGGGCTGAATCACAAACTGGAAATTGTCACGCCGAAAATAAAGGATGTTCAAAACAAGGATCTGAATAGTGTAAATCGCTGCACTTTCGATGACAATGCGCAGGATCCGTATCAGACTGAGCTTTGAGCCCACATTGACGACACCGGCTTTCTTCGATGCTCGGTGTTGCAGGGAAATCTTGAGAATGATGAGGGCCGTCGTCATAAAGTTCTGCACAAAGGCGAGAGGGTAAATAGAATTGAGGATGCCAATAGCTTGCTCCGGGGCGAGACTGGCTGGGTGGCGGAACATGTATAAGACCAAAAGGTTGAGCCCTGCATGGCAGAACATGGTATCAGATTTAGTATAAAGAGAAGACCCGACGTAGAAAGCAACTATTCACCAATTGTACCGAGCAGCAGACATGAAGGAACGGAGATAAGCCAGAGGTTGTTGTCCCATACGAAGTAACACCGGTATATCTAATATATGTTTTCCCATTGCATGGGATTGCACCGGTGAAACTGAGATTGGTAGTTGGTGTGGATCTGATATCACTCACCACGAGAACATCGCCTAGCCATGTTTGGATGCAAACAAGAACATTCATCCCTAGGAACTCCCATTTATCGAAGTTAAGGAGGTATGCCATAGTACCCGCTGGGTCGAGATAGGTACTATTGTAGAAGCGGACCCCCGAGAATACTGAAGGAAGTGGTGAGATGGACGCGGCTATGAGAATCGAAAATGCATGACTACTGACTCAAATGGAGGGTCGCCACTATGTACATCAGAATGGAGAAGATCAGGAATACCTGTGAGATTGGCAAAGCTCGTGGTTAGCGCCCACCGGCAGGCGTGGTTGCGGTTCAGTAGGTGTCACTACCTACCCATGCCGATTTAGCACTTCGTGCGTCTTTCAGTCGCCTTGCGCTGGTTAGTGTGGGTAGAGCGGCAATGAACAGACACGTATAGATGCCTTGTAGGAAGCGAACCGCCAAGATGATTTTTAGTATATAAAAAGCGAGTGAGTGCGACCCCGTATGCACGCACAGAAGAAGCCTGTCTACACGACATCGTCAATTTATAGCGAACTGATTGATGATGAGTTCATGCTTACCTCTACCACAAACCCCGTCCCGCACGCTATATCCACACGTAGTCCTGAGGTCCAATAGGCCATGATATTGTAAACGACTGGGGTGAGATCAAGGTTCAGCGTCGAGCGAAAGGTGGAAGGGGCCGCCGCAGTATAGATGCGGGCAAGGAACCCAAGTAAGGACAGACAGTGTCGACTAAGAGCGCAGGGTGGGTTGCGTGATTCAGAGGGAAGGGTTGGGGAAGGAAGAGGAAATAGCGGCGGGAGGGCATTGCTTGGTGCTATGTATACACTTCCCTGGATTGTATTATTGACACACTTACTTTATACATACGGGTTAATTTCAGCATCTGGCTGCCCAGGGGTTTCGCGGAGACCCAGACTGTTACGACGGCTGGCGACTCGTGGGCGTTCGGCGTCGAATGGCAGCGAGAAAATTACAGTGCGGGCGCCGCGATCAGATCAGAGCCTCGCTAGCCATAAAGTCGTTTGCAAAATGAATTGCAGGATGGACTTCACAAATTATGTTTGGCCTTGCTAGGCTCCAATCAATTCACACCCTGTCATGTCGTGCGACTCGTGCCAAACGAGAGCCGGCGAGTGCGCATTGGCGTCGTTCGCGCTGAAATTTCCACACACGCACGTATCCTCCAAAGAATGCGCTTCAGGAGCCGGCGAGGAATCATTGCAATTGAAAGCCGTATCCAGTGGGTGCTGATTGGGTTTTGGGACAAGGTGAACACCGCCGCAACCAACTGGAGATGGCTCGGCAGCGCGACGTCAAAGCAACATAAAAGGCAGTCTGCGCTTGGTCTGCACACCGCCTAGCTGCTGTATCAGATTTTGGGCCCTGAAGCAATGCCCAAATCTATAATATATTCATGACCAAAAATCACCTTATTCAGAGAGAATCTGAGAGATCACATATACATTCTGTGTTTTTTGAAAAGTCACCTCACAACACAGCCAGATGCAGTCCAAGTTTTGAGGCACGGACAAGTTGAAGGTATGCTGTTGCATTGATGTTGATTATCAAAATTATCTGCCATAAGTGAAGGCTGTATGAATGATTCAGATAGGAAACCTCCCGAATGGGGCGCGCTTACGGGGAGCGGAAGCTAGCGCTTCTCACGCGAGCTTAATTATTCTCATTGCCTTACGGTGTCTTGCATTTGACTAGTGCAGTCTCCTAAGTTTCGCAAAAACCGTTTGTTTTTGCTGGGTATTGCCACATTTGGACTGACTTAGCAACGCTATTTGATTTCCTCTGCCTCAAGAATACAGTTTCGTTTTTCAACAGAGAGAAAGGCTTAAAAGCTGCTTGATGCCCAGGACTTTAAACAGAAGAGTGGTTTCAATGCTTTCCGTGAACACAAGATTTGGCGGCTCGGACTAGCCGAGCCGTTATCACGCGAGAAGCAGGTCGCTGGGTTCGAATGCTTTCGTTTTCATGGAAATTGTTCCCACAACTCTCTTGTAAACTATCTTATGACTGTAATTTGACTGTAATACTAATTTGCTCAAACGATCCAACTGATGTTAGTGAGGTGAACAACCCGTGTGTGACTAGCGCGACCGACTCAAGTCGTGGCAACACTCTTGCTACCACTGGGTCAGATCAATTCACACCGTGTGCCGAACCTTGGAAGTTGGCCTGTCGACACGTGCACCGAACGCGTTTGGCCGCTTCAAGCTTGGCGCAGAATCGTCACAGCGTCATCTTCGCACTCAATGCGCCGTCTTTCATCAACGTACATATACCCAATCCATTACTTTTCGCACTTGACTTGTTTGTAAAGCATTGATGTTGCACCTTGGGGAAGCCCCAGCTGTCTCTGGAGAGCTCAGCCGGCAGTCAGTCGACTCCAATTTCAAAGCAACGACACATAGTAGTTTTGGCGAAACTTGGACTACGAGACACTGTAGGCTCATGGAGGCCATACGCTAGGCTGAGTCCAGGAGATGTACGTTAAGGTTTACTATTCGTTTTATATATATACTGTAGCTTTTGGGTGCGTTGAGAGACTAGAAAAATAACGCCTCTAAGTTCTACAGACCGCAGGCGGTAGAATTTAACTCGAACAGAAATGCCAACCCCGGTTTGTACGTTGGTTTGGTTGTTCATCCAAAGTGAGTTTATAAGTAGTGACATCGATTTATACGACGCCCTTTACATTACTGTGTCACCTGCAGGAGCACGAAGAATTAGTTGCTTGACAACTCATAATGTGAAGGACGCAATCGACTGTGGGCGCTTGATGCGCCCACCGAGATTGTACCATTGAATTGAAGCCTCAACTATTCATGAATATCGCTATTTGAATTCCATTCTTGAAGCAAAGTTTTCTCAGGTGACACACGAACAGGAGATACAATTGTGTTGGTTGATGCATTCTGCGGAAGGTGATTAGGTATTGATCAGGTAGTGACTCCTATACACACTGTTTTGACACTGTTGGAAGACCGTTCGATTAGTGAGCAGGCAAAACTTGCATAACCCTTTGTAGTCTGATTTTCAGATCCGCTTAGTGGATGTAAACAATCCTCATAGGGGGTCTGATTATCACACTAGGCAGGATTGCGCACATATTATTTACAAAGAGTTTGTCCTCCTTTATCCAATCAACAAGTCTTTATTGATCTGCACTTTCTAGACCATCAAGGTCTACATTGCTGTTCTCCAACATTATACTCACTGGGCAGAAATATACCAGAAAAATATGAAAACTCTATAATAAGTAATCGACTCTGCGGGCAGGCTCCTGACTCATAATCACTCATTTGGATTCAATTGAGCAGAATGTAAACGTATTCTCATATTCAATGCAAAGGAAATTTACCATGTTTCTGCCATCACGCTCATCTCTCATCAAACATGCATTTACTGACTGCTTTTCCGAGCCATTTCACTCCAGAGCGTCATTTCTCGCTTCTGGAATTTGTAGCGTAAGCGTGAGAGCGCTAAACCTACCAACTTTGGGATCGCAGCCAAACAAGTCAAAAATAATGACCATGAAACTCGAAAGCACGGCCACTTCCTACCCATTACAGACCCTTTCCGCACGAACAGGCCATTGCGACCCACCGCGCTGACATTCACCGCGCCAGAGGTCTCAAGTAGTCCAAGAATCTCGCCGAACCATCGAAAAACTCGGGAGATCAGCCATTGCCTCGGATTTGGCCCCCTCGCACGGACACAAGGGATGCGTGGATGCTGCACAAGGCGCTAGCTAAGGCCACGATTCTTTTGGTACCAGCACCGTGATGCCTGGGAGGAATGGTACCGTTGGGGGTGGCTCCCGAGGCTCTGCGAAGTTGAACGGGCGAGATAGTGCGAGTGTGGGTGCGGGGCGAGCGGGAGCAGGAGAGGGAGAGGAACAACACGATGGGTTGTCGGATAAGCAGAAGGAATTGGAGGGAATTGTGGACAGACACGATGACCTGGTGCGTGGTACAACACGCCACTCACTTTCTGCCATTTACGCGTCTATTTCTCAGGTCAGAGAGATGTTCCAAATGGAAAAGTTCCTAAACATGCTGTTGTACGACCCTAAGGTACGTTGATATAGCTTGTATTGGGGTGCATCTAACAAAAGTCCCCTAGACTGCGAAAGAGGACAAGACTGCTGTATTTCAAGAGGTGTGTACGTCATACTATCGATGGTTCTTGAGTTCAATTTGCTCTAGTATAAAGCGAAATACGACTTGGTTGACGATACTGCTCCTATCGCTGGACCGTCGCGGCGGCAAACGCGCGGCAGGATTCATGAGCGCCGACAAATTATCTCCACGCCCATCATCCCGAGTAAACGTAAGGCAGAAGTCAAGAACATTGACGACTTGAAAGAAATTATCGCCACTGCAAAAGGAAAGGGAAAGGCGAAGGCGGAGACTTCAGCATTGGTCATTTCACAGGTCCAAAAAGGGAAAGAGAAAGCTCTTGATGTCCTCATCGGCGACACTGTTACCGTGATCAGAAAGGCGACTTTACAGAGCACAACATCCAAAGAATCCGCCAGTACGACAGCAGGAAAGGGAAAAGCAAAAGCGCGAGAAGTCGACTCTCAACCAGACGCACCTCCCAGGAATGCTCGAAAAGGGAAGCCAAAACATGTTGATCCCAGTCACGAAAACATCGTCAGCGAACCTGTCAGGTTGATCAGCAAACCAACAGTGGCAAACGATGCTCTGGATATGACTGCACCCAAGAGGAAGGGGAAGGCGAAACCCAAAATCGTTGCTCAGCCGAATGAGACTCCAATAACGGAGGAGGACAAGTCGACGAACGCTGTGTCTGAGGCGACGAATTCTGCCACCCGCCCACATACTGCACGTATCATCCGGCCTAGCAAGCTTGATGATCCAACTTCTACTCCCATACGAAAACAAGTCGTTCCCGTCAAAAGAGCGGCAGCGGATCCGCTTGAGATGCTAGAGCACGTTGAAAAGGGAGTTGTTACTTGTCCGCCCCAGCCACCTCCCGAATCCATATCCACTGCCCCAAGGCGCATAGGTGGGCGGACGAGAGAACCTCTGTCTGCATTTATCCCTCCCGATACCTCTATGAAGCCAACCGTTGCTCTCAAGGTCAGTCGCCGTGTTGCTGCGGGATAAGCATTCGGCTGATTCTGTTTACAGTTTGGGCCATCTAAAGCAGCTGTCCCCGTGGCTAAAGATATACCACCTCCACCGCCACCCCTTCTAAAAATCAAGCGGATCAAACTCATTGTACGACGTCCTCCACCCCCTCTCACGAATCCAAAACAACGCGCGCCGCCACCAAAGCACAATGAATCCCTGACACAATACCTCACGTCCTATATATCACTTGACGAAGAACAAGACGCCGACCTCAATAACCTTCAGCAACAAATTCGTGACGAAGCCAACATCCGCGAACGGGTGGTCCAGTTCCGCGATCAGGGGCGGTTCATCCCGGGCACGGATGTTCTGTTCGGCTCACAGCCACACGAAAACGTATATACCGGTCCAGCGCCGCGCACGACACGGGATATCTGGGACGACATCGTGCAGGCGGTCGTCGCTCGCGGCCGGGCGCAGAAGGCCAAGCAGCCGCTCGGCAGACGCGTCGCCGCACAGGTCGCTGCGCGCGTTCAGGCGCACTTTGGCGGGCAGGAGGCGCGGAAACAGAAGGCGGTGGAGAACGAGGAAAAGCGGCTGCGGGTGCTGGCGAAGACGACGCTCAAGGCCATCACGGCGGAGTGGAAGAAGGCGGTGTATCACATACGGGAGAAGCAGAGGCTAGCGGAGGAGGCGGAGGAGAGGCGCCTGGGGCATATTCACCTCGATGCGATTTTGAACCAGTCTGGCGCTATTTTGGAGACGCAGCATGGTGATTTGGCAAGGGTCAATGAGTCGAGAAGTCGGTCTGGAAGTATTGCTGACTTCTATGGGAGCGAAGGAGGAGATGAAGACGCTGATGAGAGCGACCAGGAGGGAGGAGGCAACGATGACGGGGATGAGGATGAGGATGGCGAGATCGGTGATGATGTTGATGACAGGACGTCCGTTAGCGTGCGCTCTAACTATGCCAAAGATGAAGACATGGAGCACGCAGCGGAACGTAATGATGCAGACAATAACCCTGGAGCAGATGAAGGCGAAGACGAGGAAGAAGACGACAGTGACGGCGCTGAGGCAGATGCAGGGACGACATCTCTACTGATAAGCGAATCTGCTTCTCCATCGTCGTCGCCGTCGTTGCAAGATTCAAGGGCGACACCCTCCGCAACGTCGGAGACGGGCCTACTCGCCCGAGAAAATGAAGCTGGCGAAAGAACTCCAAGAAGCCCTCCTCCACATCCTCTGAAGAATGCTCTAAGTGCGCTTCAGATGTACGACGACTCCGATTCGGATACAGATTTGGCGAATATCTTTACCCTCAACGCGGAAGATTCTCCTCAGAAATCACGGGAGCCAGAAGTTCGTCCCCAGTACACCAGTCTGGCTGAGCCTCAGTCTGAGCCTCCTGTCGAAGATGCTATTGCTGGCACTCATGTCGTGGAAGACATACCCATGGATGAACAGGATACCGTTGACGATGCTCAAATGCCCGCCAATAATGACCTTGAAGTGAACATTATTCAGGATGGTGACACCACAGAAAAAATTATAGGCTTACTTGGAGACGGAGACGAAGATATGGACGCAGATATCCAGATAGCAGATGAGGCCAAAGAGGCAGCTGAAGAAAGTGGCGCCGAAGATCAAAATGACGCTGAAGATGAAGGGCAGGGGGAAGAAGAGGAGGACGAAAACGAGGACGTCGAAGCCCAAATTCCCGAGTACCTTCAACCCTACGCCGTTACGTCTGTTGAATGGAACCCAGAGACCAAGGTCACACCTCCGCTACTTCTGCGGGGCGTTTTGCGCCCATATCAGCAGTCTGGGCTGGAATGGCTTGCGAGTTTACACACCAATAAGCTGAACGGTATTCTGGCCGACGAAATGGGACTTGGGTATGCCTAGTTACTGCCCACTTCGTCAATGCTTGCTCACGATCCTTTCAGTAAAACGATACAGACTATCTCTTTGCTAGCTCATCTTGCTTGCGATCGTGGCATTTGGGGACCGCATCTCATCGTACGTCTGTCTCATCACCGTTCGCCAGACCTGAGAACTAATCGATAATACAGGTTGTTCCTACAAGCGTTCTGCTCAACTGGGAGATGGAGTTCAAAAAATTTCTTCCTGGTTTCAAAGTTCTTAGCTACCACGGCTCACAAAAGCGACGCAAAGAACTTCGACAAGGTTGGAACGACAAATACCAGTTTAACGTCTGCATCACCTCATATACCCTCGCGAGCAAAGACGCCCACATCTTCAAACGCAAGGCGTGGTATTACATGATTCTTGATGAAGCACATATGATCAAAAACTTCAAGTCACAGCGATGGAATATCCTTCTCATGTTCCGGTCCTATCGTCGACTCCTCCTCACTGGTACTCCATTGCAGAACAACCTTACAGAGCTGTGGGCACTTTTGCAATTCTTGATGTCTGGCGCCAACTTCGCCAACCTCAAGGAATTTGGTGAATGGTTCTCAAGTGAGTTATCCTATCCTCAGTATGTGGGTTCGTGCTAATGAAATTCGATAGATCCGTTGGAGAAAGCCATTGAAATGGGCAACGCATTTGATGATGAAACAATGCAGCGAGTTTCAAAATTGCATACCGTGCTCCGACCCTACCTGCTGCGGCGACTGAAACGCGATGTGGAGAAGGAGTTACCGAGCAAGTTCGAGCACCTGACCCTCTGTCCGTTGTCAAAGCGACAACGTTTTCTTTACGACGAGTTCATGTCGAGGGCACAAACACGGGACGCGCTTGAGTCTGGAATATACCAGAAGATAGCCAACATTCTAATGCAATTGCGCAAAGTTTGCAATCACCCAGATTTGTTCGAAGTGCGACCCATCGTGACGTCTTTTGCAATGCCCCAGTCTGCTGTCGCCTCCTTCGAGATCAAGGAGCTCCTCATTCGCCGCAGGTTTTTTGACGAACAGGACGATACCGTTAACTTGGACGTCATTGGCTTGCGTTTCATCAACCATCAGAACGTATCCCTGCTTTCTGCTGTGGACTCAAGGCGCCTGGACTCGACGAAGAAGTTATCTTACTTCACAGACACCGCAGGAGAACCATCTCCCAACGACACTCGCACTATGGCTGGATTCCGGAAATACGCTGCATATCTGCGCCGTGCTAACGCTGTGGCCCGCTGGGCGCACGCAGGGTACCTCAATAGGCTTCGCTGCTCCCATATACCTGTATTCAGCTCCGAGTGTATTTCGGTGGTCGAGCGAATGACTACTCATATCAAACCATTCTCCAACATAGAGTCGCGGCGTACCTATTCTGACACACCTAACTTTGTCAACAAGTCGGTGAAGTCATACGTCGCACGCGCGCTGGAAATGGCGCCTTTCGTAGACCACTTCGCTTTCATCACCCCAGCAGTTGTTGCTCCCGACCTCCCACGTTTCGCTCTTGCCGGGCACACCGATGTCGTTGAGCAACTACCCACCGAATTCGATACAATTCTTCATCGTGCTGCTGTTAAAAAGCAAATTGCTTTCCCAGATCCATCCCTTCTACAGTACGACTGCGGCAAGCTGCAGAGGCTGGCATCCCTTCTGCGCGAAAAGAAGGCTGGCGGTCATCGCGTCCTCATCTTCACTCAAATGACTCGTATCTTGGATATTCTCGAAATCTTCTTGAACTTCAACGGATACCTGTATCTTCGTCTGGACGGCGCTACCAAGATTGAAGACCGTCAGTACATCACCGAGCGTTTCAACGCCGATTCCAGGATTTTTTGCTTTATTGCTTCGTCAAGGTCTGGCGGAGTGGGTATCAAGTGAGTTACCAGTCTGTTTACGCCTTCGAGGATCAGCAGCTGAGTAGTTTGTCAGCTTGACAGGTGCAGATACTGTCATATTTTATGACAGTGACTTCAATCCGCAAATGGATCGACAGTGCGAGGATCGGTAAGCGCCCATATGCTTCTCTCTTATCTAAAAGTGGACTTGATGCTGATTATTACGCGAACCATAGCGCCCATCGTATTGGCCAGATTCGAGATGTCCACATCTACCGGTTCGTGTCACAATACACAGTGGAGGAGGCCATGCTTTTGAAAGCGAATCAAAAGCGTTCCCTGGACGATATTGTGATCCAAAAGGGCGAATTTGACTGGAGATCGCTTTTCAACGATGAGAGTGCGCTCACCAAGGCATTGGGTGACTTTGAAGACGCAGAAGATCGTCACGCGGCGGCTGTTGCTGCCCGCGAGGAATTTTCTCTGGTCGGTGCAGATGAAGCCGACTTTTCCGAAATGGAAATCATGTCCGCTGGGCAGGCAGTGCTAACGCCTATAGCATCGGTCGATGTGGACGACCAGGATCAGCTCGAGGGTTCTGATGCAGAAGTTGCTGAGGATGATGAAGATGACGACGAGCAAGGCGGCTCAATTGCGGACTATATGTTGGCATTCGTTGAGAGAGAGTACGGTGACTTCTTTGAAAATTGGCGTCTGTAGTGACTATTGAGTCTTGACTTTGTATGTATGCTGGACTGATTCATCGTTTCTGCGATCTGTTACAACTGATAATGTATATGAATTCATGCTATCCCTACTGCCTCGTGCTGATATATCCCCTACTCTACAAATACCTCTTATCTATTCTAATTCATACTGTATTCTGTCTTTAGAGAGCGGACGCTGCGTGCTATATACTGATTATGCTGGTGGGGTATGGTGCTAGAATGTCTACGGCTGGGTTGCTGGATTATAAACACTGATTATAATGTAAGGTTTGCGAGCTGGAGCCTGGAGTCTGGAGCACTGCTACAAATGTCATTTGTTTAAAAAAGGGAGCAGGAAAAACCGTGCTCAGCTCAGCTCTCGTGCGCTTCCCGAGTGTTGAGCATCTCGCCGATCATCATGCATGTCGAGTCAAACCGTGCAAACGCAGCTTCAAACTCTGCCATGTTTGTGGGGCATGCTACCGCTGGTGTCATTGGCACCGTGTTGTCCCTGACAGAAGCAAGGCCTTGCAGGATTGCTTGAAGAATCCCAGAGTCTGTTCCTTTTAAAATTGGCGCTGAAGGTGTTACCCGCTCTATGGCTGATAAAGGGACAACAACAGAAGCGGATGATGGAGATGCGGAGGTATCCATGTCATCATCCTCGTCCTGCTCGAGCTGGGCAGCAAGAGCGGGGGGTGGAAGCGGCGGGGGCGCCGACTTCGGCGCCGGTGGGTTTCCGTTCGCGACGGGATCCATCATCTGCATGAGCGTCTGCGGTGTCGAGACTGGAGAGCGAGATTGAGATCGTGACTGTGGGGAAGGGGACAGCAGTGGCTCATTTGTTTGTGTCGAAGTCTGATTCGGATGCTCGCTTGACGTGCGCCTTCCCGCGGCCACGGGTGTGTAGCGGTCGACGTCCATATCATCCATAAGAGGGCGGGACACGCCTAGCGGCTTGATTGGGGTCCTGGGTTGTATACATGGCGAGGCAGATCCAGCCACAGACCCAGATGCAGATATGGAAGTAGGCGCGCTGCCGCCACGTGTGGGCGACTGCGAGTGGCGTGTCTTGATGCTGAACGGGTCCGGGGTCGTGCACATCGACCGCGAAGGAATAATGGTCGGCGACGCGGTGTTTCCTGGAGTCGGGAGGCCACTGTCAACATTGCCTCTAGCGTTGGGCCCGGAGTTGTGGCAGTCATTTACAAAACGATTGACGTCCTCGAGCGTCACTCCTGGTGTTTCATGGCGGAGAAATTTAGCCCAGAGCGAAATGGTATCCAGCGATGGGTTTGCCGTGTCTTTGCAGAGCGTGGATAATGATGTAATTGCGTTTGTGCTGAGGGAATGATATCCTATCAATCATATAACATCAGTATGATAATAATAATTTCAGTGGCATCGCAGATGTCCACTGACTTGTATTGGAAGTTTGGCCTTCTGAAGTCGATACGGAGGCGGAAGTGGCTCTCGCGTCTTGGGAGTTCTCTCTTTCATGCTCAAGAGGCTGACGGTATCTGAACCAATTGGAGAGGTTCATCATCTTATAGAATTCCGTTCCAGGCAATTTCTAAAACAAAATACGGTGTGTCGGTGTCAGGGAAAATGCCGAAACCTGTATATTCAAAGCACATGGGTATGTGTGTACCTTGATGTCGGCAAGTAGTTGTTCTCTTGCAGCCTTAGGGGGCATCCCTGTTGGATTGTTTTCCCGAAATTCTGGCATCTGGATATAGTCTAGGAAGTTGGAGAGTCTTTGAGACTCGCGAAATCGAGTAAATAGCGACTAGTCTATACACTCACCTTCCAAGATTTGTGATGCCGCTGGAGGCAACCTGTGCCTGCGCGCTTTGCCTGCGAAAGATGTAGACACATTGCTACTGCCAGATTCCTGGGGCACCTGTGAGCGGGAATAGGGGAAGGACATCTATGTTCTGATGCTTCACAAGAAGCGCGAGGGTGAAAACTTTATATGAATTGACAACGCCTAAAGCCAATGGTAGCAATACGGAGTCCTTGTTCAGAATACGTTCAAGTATTGGTTTCCCCTTGACCTTTGAAAGGCTTTAATCTCCCCTTGAACGGTTTTGATGGAAGACCTTGATCACCAAGACGAATAGCCGAAGAATAACGTAATTTGGGACCTGCAAGAGAAGATATAGTTGATTCTTTGCAAAGCCGTGGCAGGACTGGAAAGTCCCCTGGGGCAAAAAAAAAGTAGGGAAGAAGAAACTGAGACTCTTTGAAAGGAGACCAACTATTTATGCAAATTCAATCGTGGCCAAAGCGGGCCAAAGAGATCCCCAAAAGTGTAAATGCGATCGGTGGCCCCCTAAGCATTGGCAACCCTGCATCGGAAGAAATTTTCCATGCATGGCCCCCGTGATATAATACAGCCGATGATCGCGACAAAGATGATACATTTATGAGGTCAACACAAGGTAAGCCAGGGACCTGGAGAAGCTGAAATTTACAATTTGTCCCCTTGGCTTCAGCAATTTATACCATATTATATTGTCACATACGGGTCACAGTCACTAATACCACCCGATCAGTATTCGATGACACACACTAGAAACTCGTGTATAACTGCGTTATGGGATCTGAACGAAGAAATTAGTGGAATGTAGAGACAAAGGATTTAACCGCACGCCTTTTATAGAAGTGAGTTGTTAATGAATGCTCCAAAGAGGGCAGTAACTATGATGTGATATGCTGTAGGTCCAGTATCGGTTCGATGGCGTAGTTGGTTATCGCATCTGTCTAACACACAGAAGGTCCTCAGTTCGAGCCTGGGTCGAATCACTTTTTGCTTCTTTCTCTCACTTAAAATAGATCACATTCATTATCATTGATAGCATTATATAACATTCGATCACCTGTCAGCTAACTAAGTTCGTAGAACTTCCACTTCTATACAATGATTGGCGCCCAGTCTTACCGTTTTAATAGATGTTCATTGGCTGCAAAAAACACAATTGCACTTGAGCCTTTGAAGGGTTTCGAATTGCAGCTGGTCGAGATTCGATCGCATGGAACCCAAATGGAACCACGACCAAATCGTTTGCTCAATCGTAACATCTAAGTGGTTGGATGAACTCACTTGCTTAATTTCAATGACGAGGAATATGGACTGCTGCTTCATTTGGAATGCAGCAGAAGCCTATCTTCACTACTCTTCCTGAACTATGACCGCGTTAACGAGTGTCGGCTGAGTTCCACAACGGGAGACATGCGTGAGAAGTTTCTCCGGACCCGGTGTTATGTTAACCGACTGTCCCAAGCCGAGCCTTTGTACAAGTAAAGTAAATATCCATCCATGGTCGCGCCCACATTTCCCTTCCATTTTTGAAGTCTCAATGGCTCAAATTCAGGCTCAAACATATAGCGCGCAGATAGAAGGGAGATATAGGGGAGATATGCGGGTCAAGTCTAATGAGTTCACTGGCAGCATCAGACATTTTTTTGGTATCACCAGCCCATACCTTGCCCGATTACTGTATCTTCGATGCATGAGTACAATTCGGGAGCGGACCTCCGCTCTGGAATTTCAGCACAGATCACCTTTATAATGTTCCCCACTCTTCCTACATCCAATCTTTCCCTATTCCCCGCAGGACACAGCCTGCTCTCCTAGACATTCATAGACTTGGCGCACAGCAGACGACTTGACCTCCGCCGACTCTATACCCAAGCACAATAATGTCGCGCAACGGAAATAAGAAGCCAGTTGGCTTTGCTACCCACATTATTGCAGGAGGCATTGCAGGAGGATGTGAAGCGGTAAGCATATCAGTGAGGTGAATTCGTAGAGATCGCTAATTAGCCCCTGTTGTAGCTAACGTGCCAGCCGCTCGACACAATCAAAGTCCGTATGCAGCTGTCAAAGTCGGGAGCAAAACCAGGAGTGAGTACGATTAAACAACTTGGCCATGGATGCGTGCTAATGTTATTGCAGACAAAAGCAAGGGGTTTCATTGCTACTGGTGCCAATATCGTGAAGCGGGAGACGCCATTGGCACTGTATAAGGGCCTCGGAGCTGTTCTATCTGGTATCGTGCCCAAAATGGCCATTCGATTCGCCAGTTTCGAGGCGTACAAGGGCTGGCTTGCCGACAAGTCGACTGGGAAGACGAGCACCGGAGGCGTCTTCATCGGTGCGCATACTCTCTGCACGCCTGTGATTCCGCACTGACGGGAGATTGACAGCTGGTCTGGGAGCCGGTATAACCGAGGCAGTGGCAGTGGTGACGCCAATGGAGGTGGTCAAGATTCGGCTGCAGGCGCAATCACATTCACTCGCCGATCCGCTCGAAACCCCGCGATACCGTAACGCAGGACATGCAGTGTATACCATCGTGCGCGAAGAGGGTGCATCTGCACTGTATCGCGGTGTGTCGTTGACCGCGCTGCGGCAGGCGACGAACCAGGGCGCCAACTTCACCGCGTACCAGGAAATCAAGAAGTTTGCTCACAAGATGCAGCCGGACCTCGTCGAACTGCCGTCGTACCAGCATATGATTATCGGCCTTATTTCAGGCGCCATGGGGCCCTTCTCCAACGCACCTATTGACACTATCAAGACACGTACGTGCCCTCTTGCCTCATCCACGCGCACCCACAGAAAGGCTAATGACGATTCTTATCCTTCTCACCTTCCTTGGTTCATTGCTTCTGGACTTCTCTTCTTCACTATGATTTGCGGTTTCGTCACCATGACGTGCATCATTCATCCGTATTTACCTCACACAGGCCTGCAAAAAGCGACTGCGATCCCCGGCCAGTCGGCGTTCCAGCGTATTTTCGCTATCGCCGCCGACATGTGGAAGACGGAGGGCGTGAAGTCGTTCTACAAGGGTATCACCCCACGTGTGCTTCGAGTCGCGCCAGGTCAGGCTATCGTCTTCGCTGTGTACGAGCGGGTAAGCAAGGTCATGGAGAAGTTGTCGCCGAAGGTCATTGAGGATGATGGATATGCTGAGTAGAGAACAAGGGGATTGCGAGGCTGCGGGAACGCGAGAAGAGTGAACATGACCTCTGGTACCGATACAGAAATCGACATCAGGAGACTCCCCCCGTAGCATCAGGCAGACGACTTCAAAGAAGATACCCATATGTGATGGCGCTATCGAAGGGGGGAAGTATCCAGAACACTTTTTCGAGGTCATGGAGCGCCGGAGCTATGTACAACTAGAACATTTTATCAAATGCCTAATCATCTTATCATAGTAATGCGTAATGTAATCATTTTGCATGGGCGCTTATTACCATCCTCCCGAAATGCGCCGGGGCACATTTTTGCATCATGGAAGTAAATTCGAGTGTATCAAACATCTCCTCCTCCATACCGGGGATCTGCAAAAAAGTGATTCGACCCAGGCTCGAACTGAGGACCTTCTGTGTGTTAGACAGATGCGATAACCAACTACGCCATCGAACCGATATTAGCTCTGATGCATGCACAGCTACAGTTTGGCATAGGAGTGGCACCGTCGCGCTTCGCAAGGACGGTCTAAGAGACTGTATTGCTGCGTATATACTGCGACAGTATAGTCCGTTATATTCTATATACACCAAGGTATACCTCTACGGTTATCTGAGATGAGTGTTTGCAGGAGAATTTGACGTCTTCGCATGAACATCAGCCTCTTTTCAATCTTCCACGCAGCCGACGCGTCCTACTATAATGCGGTCCCCGATCGAGGATTTTGCCATTTCCAAATTTATCTCCCTATCTTTCACAATGGGACACTTATCCTCGACGGTTTGCATAGCATTGACAGCTCTAACACGAAAGTAGCAGGATGTGGTCTTTAATGCCGGAGGTAGTTGCACATTTGCTGGATCACTGCTCGTGACGACCTTCAATTCTACTATCGAGTACGCCAGAGCCTTCTTGAAATTGACATCAATAAGCCCATTGCTTATTTGTTCCCGCACGGCAAATAATCCAGGTGTGCATGTAGAAGAGGATACGCGAATCCCAGCCCCGATACGGCTTTTGTCAGATGTAACATAGTCAGAAGCATAGATTGCGAAGACTAGTGTCTATTACTCACCCATTCGACGACCTGGCACTTAGATTTACATCGCTATAGTCGCTGTACGGCGTAACCTCGATATTGACAGGACCATTGGAGTCGGAGGTTGTACGTGTCCCGTCGATTCAAACTGCCCCGAATTGAGCTGTTGGTCGTCTTGATCACGCCTCCGTCCACACGAGGAAACTGGGAGGTACGATATCAGACTGAAGTTTCTAGATAGTAATAGGAAATTGTTGAATGTATGAGTTATCCCTGGGGCGTCGCTATGAAATTTCAGTACTTTGAATGGCTGATCTTCTGTTCCCTCCCAGTGATATGATCGTAATCTCGAACTGTATTGCACGGCTAGCGCTTAAGTCACTGCTTATAGCATATGAGCTTGGGGTCTGAAGGAGAGTGATGTTTTCAAAAGACCCGTTTGAGTAACGCTGACGAGTTACCGACACCCTTACATAGTATATTTTTCTCTGCGTAATAAGAGCACTCTGGCACGGTTTCGCACTTTCTCGGGTTTTTATCTCGCAGTAACCCTGACTTTTGTCACGTCAGAATCTTATTTTTGTGAAAGAGTGTCAAGGGAAGCGGAATATGAGGAGTGGCGTATAAACTGCGGGCTGTATGCGCGCCTGGTCATGTTGTATGCATCCAAATCATACTGGGGTGGCCCAACTCCCGTCACTGCTGTGATGGCATCAGGTGCGTGACAAGCCGTCACACCGCCGGTTTTCATGAGACATGGCGATTGCATGCGTATCCACCAATCTACAAAGTATTTTACACATGGAGTATATAGAATGATAGTGTAGCTACATGTATATAACATTTTAGAAATAAAAAAAAGTGCCACTGCCTTCAAAATACTTGATTACACACTTTTGCCTGCCAAATTTAGTGCCTGAGAGCAAAATGAATAGAACTCTACGAAATCTCCATGGAATGCTACGATTTTGCTGGCAATGTTGCTTAGAATCAAAGAATAAACAATCTGTTTTGAACAGAATTTTAATCCGAAGTCCTTAATAGTGAAATCAGGCTAAATTTTTGCGATATTTCACCCTTCTGGTCATTAAATTCAAATTATGCTCAATACAGATTGTAGATAAAACATATATAATCATTTTATCCCACTACAGCATTGTCAGAAACTCGGTGGTTGAGATTCTCTATTCATTACACTGTATGGTGGCCCAAATTGGCGCGGAAAAGCTGTGCACAGCCACATTGATGGCATCCAAAACGGGTAATGGCATGCAACTTCGGCCTCATGCATGCCTCATTGCAGGTGCATGGACTACATAAGGCTGTCCTTGAGTGCTTTCAATCGATAGGAAGGTTCTATTGCCCTCTAACCTCGCTCTAATCACTGTTATTCACTCAAAAATCCCCATTTGCCTCTCATTTTCGCTTTTTTGGCCTAATTTTCAGTGTCTGAACACCATTTCAAGGTAATTATTGTTGTTTTAAGTATGATTATGCCTATATAAATTAATTTGAGAGATAGATACTTGCTATTCTGCCATATCCCAGCTGTCCACCATCAAAAATCCTTTGAAATTGTTGTTTGAAGTATGAGAAATCAAACATCCTATATTTAGCACATACTTACATGATTCTAGCTCAACTCTACCATATTCCAATGCCCCCTAGGAAAGTATCTGGTCGTTCTGATAATATTTCCAAGGCTCGGCAGATCCGTGCTGCAGATCAGGTTACACAGAGCTTTGAGGATCAGATTGCATCTTTGTCTTCACGTCTTGCTGTTGCTGTCAATGAGATCAAGCATCTTGAGGACACAGTTGCTAAGAGAGATGCTGAAAATCTGTCTCTTCATGCCAGGCTTACTCATTCTGAGCAGAAGTGTGCTAGTCTCCAAGCAACTGCTTGCTCTTGGGAGGAAAAGTATAAAAACGCACATCATGATCTTTGTATGTGGCAACAAGCTGACAAATGTGGGCTGACAAAACAATTGGCTCTTCAAAATCAGCTTGATATCCTCCAGTATACCTGTGATCAGACCTCTAGAGACACTGAACAGGCTGTCAAAGCTCTTCTAGACAGAAATCAGAGCTTGCAGAGTGAGCTATCAAAGTCTATGAGACAAATGGCAATCCATGTTCGTGGCTGGAACCACTGGAAGTCAGAGCTTGAAGTTTCCAATTTGAAGCTTCAAAGCACTAGGAAAGAATTGAGAAGCATGAAGCAGTCTTATCAACGGGCTGTAAAGGCAAAACAGAATTCTGCAGCTATAGTCAAGGCCAAGGAGGCATCTGTCTTTCACCTTAAAAAGAAAGGTGTTTTCTCTGAAGAGACTCGGAATCTGGTTCAGCTCTTGGTCAAGGCTGGATGCTCTGCCCGATACATCAATGAGGTCATTCATAGTGTTATGAAAGCTGCTGGTTGTTCTGCTATTGGTACTATTGCTCGTGGCTCAATTGCCCGCATTATGCGTGAGGGATATTTTGCTGCCCAGATTCAGCTTGGATATGAGATGAAAAATGCACAGAGTATGACCTTCAGTGCTGATGGAACTAGTCATCGAAGCATCAACTACAATTCCAGACATGTTCATCTGCTAGCAGAAGATTATGGATCTGAATCTAATGCAACTACTGATGACAAGAAATATGCCACTTGGTTTCTAGGAATTCATTCATCTCGTGATGGCTCTAGCAAAGAGTCTATTGCAGACTGGCAGAGAACACTGGGTGACATTGTGGACATTTATAATTGGAGTCCATTTGGAAAGCGCTCTGGCAGTCTGTTAAAACTTGTTGAGTTGTTGATCAAATTGACTGGCCTGAATAGTGATCACTGTGCCAAAGAAAGGAAAGATGCTGAGATGCTAGAAGAGTTGAAGGAAAATGCAGTCAATCAACATCTGGGGGAAGAAGCAATGCTTGAAAAATCATTTCTTGAAATTCAGAAGATTTACACTGAAGGCGAGGCTGATATGATCAAAGCTGTTGGAGGAAAGACCAAATGGGCTAAATTGACATCTGCAGCTCAGGCTGAAAGACGTGCTCAGATGGTGCAAAAGACTGTAGCTACAGCTGGAAAAGAGGCCTTTGATATGCTATCTGATCATGAAAGACAAGTTTTCAGTTTATTCATTTGGGCAGGATGTGGATGCCACAAGGATCTCAATACAGTCAGGGGAGGATATCTGGCAATGTCAGACTGGTGGAGTGCTAATGACCATGAGGGACCTGTTCTTCTGGCAAATCATGACAATAGTCCTGTGCTTCAGGAACCGGATAGGGCTGTCAACAATGGTGATACAACTACTCCTGCTCAAGACTGAGCTTTTGATCAAACAACTCGAGGGGCAATTAAAACAGCCGAGATTGCAGGTGCTATCTTCAATCATAAAGATGACAAGAAAGGGCACCATGATCTTTTCCGCTGGTGGTGGTTTGAGCATGTTGGAATTCCTTTTACATTTCCTGACACTTCCAACAACCGCTTCCAATCCTACTGTGATGCTTCAGCAGCATTGATTCTATATGGTCCTCAGTTTATAGAATTTTTTGAAAATCTCAAGGATAACAAGAAATCAACAGATTTCAATCATATGGAGTCCAATCTCTGGAAAGCACTGCATTGTCTGGCAACCAAGACAGAACTTGCAGTTATGGCTATTTATGGTGAAGCTGTCTCCTATCCATATATGAAAGCAATTTGTCAGTGCCAGGATAAGCAGCAAAATGTTCTAGATTTGGGACCTCTTCATGCACGTGTCCAGCAACATATCCAGAAACTCATTGAAGACCCCAATATTCTTATTGGTGCTTCTGCATCATACAAAACTGCATCTCTTGATGGAGATAAATGGCAAAACTCTGCAGTTGTTGAACATATTTTGCAATTAATTCCAACTTTGCCTCAGTTCCAGGATGCTTTGCTTTCATTTCTCCAAGGTGCTTTAGACATGTGGGTCCGTTTTACATCAGAGTTTGCTCCAGGAGGTTTGATTGATGAAGCAACTGTGGAAGAAAAGGCTCTTGCATGGATGCCAGCAACAAATGATGAGAATGAGGGTGCTTTAGGACAATTCCGACTCCTTATGCGGTCCCAGCCTCAGTTATCCCTTCTTTCTCACAATGCTAGGGCAATGTTCTTCAGAAACAATACTCAAGCATTCATGGCTGCCAAGTTTACAGAGCAGGAAGACTTCCAATACCTGCACATGCTTGGAAGAGAGTCACAGAAGGCTGAAAAAATGCGCAAGCAGGAGATTGTGAAGTTTCGTGACCAACACCAAGCTGCCAGAAAAGCTGCCAAAGAGTTACGACAGCAACAGACAGAGAGGAATGCAGCCAGAATTGCTCAAACCACAATTTCTTTTGAAAAGAGCACTGTAATTGCACTCAAAGGCGAGAAATTGAAAGATATGTTGGAGGTTTACCTTGCTGCTGGTGCTCCAATCTTGACAGATGTGAAGAAATCCAGCCGGGTTGGCAAGATCCGTCAAGCTCTTTCAGATGCAATTGACCTGTATGAGGAGGGAAAATGGGATCCTAATAGTGAAGGGGAATGGACAGAAGTAGAAGACTCAGATGAAGAAGATGATTTGGACTTTGGAAATGCAGAGGATGAGATAGAGGAAGATTGAAGATATTTTTGCTAATGAATGTAGTTTCAGGCAATGTATTCATGATTTTGATGTAATTATTACTACAAAATAGCTTTGTATTGACAACAATAGTCATATTCCACACAAAAAATGGAGGGAAACGGTCAAGAACTTGCAGAGATAGCATGTCTCAAGATTTGTGACAGATCTGGCTCGCTCGTGTCACGTGACTGTTTCACGGCAATCACGGGAATTGGGCCACCCCAATCATACTGATCTTACTGTACATGCACTCAGTCGTTGCACATGGACAGGGCCTCAGAGATAAACACCCCATGATCATCGGTATGCCAAATTTGGTGATTTAGGTTATCCTTCAAGACTTCCATCAACCATATTGTGCTACAATGGACTAGTTAACCCAGGTATTATTGACCTGCACGTTGTGTAAGAGTGTTGGCAGTGACCGCCTGTGACGCTGAGGTACCGTGAGAATATAGTCGTTGATTGTTCCGAGGTCCACATACTAGGCATTTACGGACAAATAGCTTGCCATTTGAGATCAAGCTAGGCTATTGTATTGAACTCGAACAACTGCCTTTTGAAACCTAATGGCCACTTATGGACCACATTTGGGGGGAGGCTAGATGAGGGGCCGCTGCTGTGTTAAGATCAGAATGTACATTATCAGCTGTAGTGTTGCTTTAGCTAGTGGGAACTATATATGGGCATGTCAAGCAGCTCACTAGTACTTATCTATCATGTAGACAAGTCATCAGTAGTTTAGCTAATAGCTTTTTTCTACTTGAGCAAGTCAAAAAAAGCGTTAAAAATGTAACAAGCTGACAAGTCGGCAACCCAGGTCTTAAAATTTGAAAAGTTACAATATAGCTTGAATATAGCAATAGGAAACGGTGCCAGGCGGGTGATTTTTTATGGAAATATGGATGAAATTTGCTACTGTCAGCCTACTCAACTCACCCCGTGATATATTTTTGGGAATTCTCATTAAAGTGAGCTGAGTAGGACAGACATTGAAAGCGATGTCATTTCGCTTTTTGGTACCTTCTCAGCTTTTTGGCTTGCGGAAAGTCAAAATGCCAAGAAAAGCTGGCAATCAAATGGGCATCTTGCTGATGAATGAGGCAGTCATGCTTTGTCCCTGGGGGAGGTCGACAGATAATGACAGCCGATTTGTTACCTTCATCAGTAAAACGTGATTTCAGCTATAGTTGCCATAGCATCTCTGCAAAATGTCTATAGCAAGTCATAGCATCTATAGATATGCGTGTTTTTATATAGCACTATATAGCTCTACATAGAATTCATACTACTTATCTAGTTCTAGATAGAACATGTGCTCTTCTATGCAGATGTCTCCAGATCTCCTGAATTCTGACAGCTGTTGTGAGTCATGACCTCAAACAAATCAATAAAACACATAGCAGAGATACAGTATATTCATCACTTATACAATACGACACTTTGTATGGCTACTTATTGCTCTAATCCAGAGGTATTACTCAGTGCAAGAAAGAGTTCCTTGTTAAAGTATTTATTCAGCCAAAATTCAGATGAAAATTCAAGGGAATTTAACTGTGTGTAGCGTCGATCTGCCTGTTTTCCAAAGTGAGGAATGAGTTCAACCAGTTCTCTAATTTGCCTAACAGGGACAATATCGCCAATACGATCACCAGATGCGCGATGAGCTCTTCTGAGAAGATAAAGAGATGAATCTGGCTCAGGATAGAGCCCTTTGCGAGTTGCTGAACCAGAGACAGATCTGTTTATCTGAGGAACTACATCAAATCGTTGAACATAGGCAAGAAAACAGTCATCCTTGAACGGCTGGTTACCGGCCGGTGGGGGGACAATCCGAAAAATTATTTTGAGTTCGACAACTTGATGACCTTGACATCACATTAGCAATTCCAGTCGTAAGGTCACATGTAAATGATGCTTACCAGCCAGTCCACTATATGGCCATCGGGAATCTGGATTAATGTTAAGAATAACAACATCATGCCGCCCATGTTCCCAACAATTTTTGGTAATGAAGTCGTCATCACCTGAAGTGTCGTCTGGGTCCTCCGTTGGGGGTGGTGCACAGTTGATGGATTTTGAAGGGAGGACATGATATGGTGCATAGAACGACTGGGTTTGCAACCGAAATTGGGTCCAAACCTCCAACTGATGGAAAGGCAAGCTGCAAGTAGCAGTGGAACGGCGACGGCCGCCAATGGAGGAAACAAAAAGTTGGCTAGGGCCACGACCATGCTGCGATAGCAGAACGTAGTCGCCAAGTGCAGCATGGAAATCTGGAATGTGGAACAGTGCGGCTGCCTCGTCAATGGACATCCTTTTGAAGGAAGGATCGCGCTTGAAGTGATAAGCTGTCCTGGTTCCTGCAAAAGTTCGAAGAGGTTGCTTTGCAGCAGGGTCGAAAGGGTCAAGCTGAGCGGCTAGATGGAAGTAGTTTTTTGACGAACGGGAGGTGCTGTCGTTATAGGATGATATGGGGTTCAACTGACTGAGCAAGGCTGAAGTTGACCCAACGATGTGACTGGTAGCTGGTTCAAGAATGTCTGAAAGATTTGGTTGAGGAGTGACCACCAGGTCGACATCAGCTTCCAGCATAGAAGTAGCAAGGATAAACTGGTTGCATTTCTCTCTGCGGTCAAGAAAGCGACAAATGTGGGACTCGTGGTTTCGATTGTTGCTGTGCTCAACTGGGATCTTCACAACAACAATGTGAGCCCGCTCTGTGATATCTGCGGACCACTGCTGAGGGACACCGTTTTCACGAATATTTGGCGCTACGCTCTGCATGAATTCCAGTTTGGGAATCTTAAAATGGGAGATGGGCCGGTTTCCTTTGCCGCGGTGTGCTCCAGCGTCTAGAAGAGCTTTCTTATGCAGATGAAAGAGATCCAGAGCATCTTGAAGAGCCTGGACAGTGTCTTTGTCCATTTGAAGAGACTGGCCAATGTAGCGGAAGTCCATGAGAGCACGCAAAGCGACAAGACAATTACTGGGGACGCCGTCGGCAATAACACCAATTATATGACACTGAATATCCCGGTGCTCTCGGCCAGTAACCTGCTTGACATTGGAAACTCCTTCACTGAAATGACGGAAGGTGGTATGAGGATGGAGAACAGAGAAACGGAAATCAAGTTCATGAGGGCCAAGAACATTGATGCACCAACGCAGGTCATGGTCGCCAAAGGCTTTATGCCAGTGATGGAGAGGTTCTGGCGTAAGAAAGACTGCTGGGTCAGACTGGGGCCAATTTCTCCAGAACAGGAGATCGACTCCATTCAAGCGATGGTTGGTAAATGCTACCTTCAGGTAGGGTTCAAAATCACGGGGGTCCATGCATAAATGGATACGATGAAGGGCTGTGAGAGTGTGGAAGGCTGTGCGGGAGGGATGCCTGAAGCTGTCGCCAAAGTTATCAGCTGTAGCTGTAGTCACGGAAGATGTTTTGCCTCCTACGCCGGCTATAAGTGCTGATTCTGGGGTGTCGACAATGTATGCGGCAATGGGGGTATAACACAGTTGTCTCCAGCCCAATGGATCTTGCATCATTATTCCAAGCTGTGTGGCCTTTTTGAGAGGCGTGGTGATAAAGTCCAGGCATGCATGAAACAGGCGGTCTGAAAGTAGCGTACATATGCGCTTGGTTGGGTGGATAAACTGAGCAATTGGGAGGAGCGCCAGAAGAAGAAATGCGTTATTCAAGACTTTGTTTCGGAACTCCATATTTAGATTGGCAAGGCTAATAAGCAGAGGGTGTGCAGAACAGTTCCCAGTCATGCGGGAAATTTGGGTTTTATCTGATGAGAGAATAACACCAAGAAGCATTGCACCAGAAGGTAGCTCATCCTATGCAGAATTAATATGTCAGTTACAATGGTGGTCAAAGCAAAAACTTCTGCTATAACTTACTTGCATGTGCCAGGCAGCGTCTCCAGATAACCATTCCGTATATACTCGCATTGCACCAGCCGCCGATTGAAAGAGCTGGAAAGGCTTGAATTGGATGTGATCTTTGACAAGAGGGCTATGCAGTAATGACTGGAGACACCCCAAAGGATCTCGATAATAGAGCACCACCAGCGATTTTGTAGGGACAGCGGTGGGCCAAGGCTTAGTCCTCCAAGAAGGTGTTTGGGGAAGACTTTCAGCAAGGCCGTGTAACTGACTGCAATTATTGAACGAAAGGTTGAGAGATTGGACCTATTAATGAAGGAAAAGGTTCAGAAAATACTAGAAGTAAAAAGAATAGCAGCGCACCATGTCAAGTTTCAAAAACCTGTCAATCTCGGCCATGCTCATGGGTGACCGAATAAGAAATACGCCCAGTTCAGACTCCCTCTTCAAAGCGAAAGGATAGTAGATGTTGGTTTTGCAGCACTCTGAGAATTGATCTTGATTGAAAGCACCCAGAAATGTTGTTCCTTGCCCGTATGTTGCTGCAGCAGAGGGATGGTAGGTGATTTCCAGAGAGCGTGAAGCGGGCTGCAGTTGAAAATGGGGCTCAACAGGGGACAACACCTGTGGGCCAATATGATCGTGTGGGGGACCAGGTGGTGGAGTGGAAGGGGGACCAATCTCCAGCAGAGGAGGTTCGAGAAAGGAAGACTGTGTTGGAAGTTGTCTACTTTTCAGCTGGGAGTTGGCTTCTTGAAGAGCGTCCTGGTGAACATTGCAATGAGACAAGGGCTGTGCCATGTGGCTAGCCACGCGGGCAGCATTCTGAAAGGTCTTTCCACAGCGGGGGCAGGTTGAACTGGACGGATAAAACTTGATAGGGGGCATATGTGTCAGGACAAGAATTAAGATACATTCGTTCGTTGAATGTTAATCCATGTGTCACATGATCACAGGGCGTAAGCGCCCATAGGGCTCAATCACACACAACCATGTTCAATCTCTTTGTAGTCTATCCGTTCCAGACACAAAAGTAGGATTAACCAAAACATAGAATATATTCAAACAATCTATAAATTCCTAATCAGCCTCTCCCTCTAAATCCTTATCAGCCTTGGGTTCAGCGTCAGAAGTGGCCAATCGAGCGCTCTTCCGCACAACAGCTTCAGTTGTATCGGATTCTGTGCTGGAACGGGTTGCCGGGCTGGTGGGGGGTGACAGAGGCGCATGGCAATTCTTCTTCCTTTTAATGCGAACCACAGGATAAGCAGAGACATCGCGGTCAGACGTGTTCGTATTTGTATTTCTCGATGCGTTCATCGTTCTAAAGAGTGTGAATAAGAGACCTGAAGCAGCAGTAAGAAGGGACGATGCACTCACAGCTGAGCGGTTGGAAGAAGCACAACAAGTACAAAAGGTGCAGTGGCCATTTTATCGTCACTCGCGGCAGTAACTTGACCTGTTGAAAAGCTTCCTTCTTTGCGCGGGTGCGTCACGGGCACAGTGATGCGTTGCAGCATGACAAGCATAGGGGGTACACGGCCTTGATGACTATCAAGCGCATAGTTAGCATTCTCTCCAAATAAGAATAAGAAAAAGAGATGAGAGCAAGGAGCAAAGATTATAAGAAACGCACCGCACAGATACCCAACGTGACCCTGGCCCACCACAAGCACACTTGCGCCCCCTCCGCCCGCGCAACCCCTTGATCAGTCTTCCTGCCGCGTTGACATCAAAGACAGAGTTGCTGGAGGAAGCAAGAAGGCGACACGGTAGACATAGTCCAGTCTGGGCGGATATGCGTCTCCAGCAACACGGAGTCGTCCTTCACCTTTCCCTTCCCATTCAACGGGTATGTAGCCAAAGCCGCAGAGGAACCGGACCCAGGAAAGGATATGCAGCAGAGAGCGATGCCCAGGGCGACGTGGGTGCTCTTGTTGCTGTTATCATGCCTGTCGGACATTGGAAGAACCTTGATGATGCGCGCTGTGAGGTCAGCAGGCGGGAGCGGTGCGGGTCGGGAATTCGATGTGGAGGTTGAGGTAGTCGCTGCGAGGGATTTGTGCCAGAGCATAAGCGAGGTATGTATGCTCGATCAGTGTTCCATGGCGCGTGCTGCGAGGCCTGCGCTAAATTGTATACCATATATCGGTGATCGTATAATGGAGAAAGGATGGCAAGGTGGTGATGATATCCATAGTTGGTATAACATTTACAAGACTTGAGTTCGCTCGCGAGAAGAATGTAGTCGCATCTTTGAAGATCTGAATAAAGTTTGAGTAAAGTACTGTATTTCGAATATATATCCCAAATGACTCACCTTTAATATATCTCGAAGTTCCCCTGCAATCTTCCACTCGGCTTCATCCGGTTCGTACTTACGCAGCTTCATATCACGCTCATCGGTAATGGCATCAATGGCCTCACGGTATTCGACAGCAAACTTTAGCATGTCATAAGTCGAATTCCACCAGGTTAAGACATCGCGCGGCATTTTACGTTCGGGGAGTGCAAGCTCAATAAGAATCTCATACCATCGAGGGAGTATGATCGTGGACGAGCGTTTCATCGTAAACGCAATTTTACGGAGCTTGAAAATGGCCATCAGCGTCAGAAAACAGTTGGTTACATGAAATATGCCTTCACCAAGATGAGCCTCATGGGCATCACACTCCGCTCCAGCTCCTCCCATTCGACTGTTGTCATCTGTGCGCAGTAATCCTTCCAGCCATCCTCATCATCCCAGTCTGCATCATCAACCCCCTGTGCCATCTCCTCCTCGGCTTCAATGTCACCAGCAGGCAGGCGAAGTTCCTGCGCAGCGTCGTCAAGTGCACTGTCTGCATCCTTTTTGGGTATGTCAAACTGCCGAAGGAGTGCCTTAGCTGTCAGGTTGATGATGTGTGCAAAGCAGCGTGTGCGGCTAGTTGCACCACGGATGGACGGTACAAGCTTAGGTAGCTCCTCCACATAGGTATCCATGTTACTTGCATTGTCACAGCAGACACTGAGCATCTGAGGCTCATTAATTAGTACAGCACTATTTAACTTTGTGGTTCGGAGACTCACCTTATCCTCGATACCAAACTCATGTAAAATATTGGAGAACACCTTGGCCAAGTTCTCACCGGAGTGCGACTGGGCGACCTCAACAATGTCGAGGAGCATTGAGACTCGCTCTCCTTTGAGTTCAAAATGGACGGACAAGGCGATGAGGGCCTTGTCATTTGGCGAAGTCCAAGCATCTGTCGCAAAGTTGAGTTCGCCATCGTATTCGCGAAGTATCTTCGCAATGCGCTCTCGACAGCGAATGAAGACACGCTTCACGTCACGAGAGACTGTTGCCAGGGATGGGATATAGTGGGTAGGGCGTCCAGTCTTCATGGGCATCAGGAACCGTTCGTCGGAAACGATGTTGAATGGTCTATGGTTCTCAGTTACCCAGCAAACAATAGCAGCCCTGTGTAAACATTAGTAAAATGTCTCATTATTCTGTCTAGACTCACTTGACTTCAGTCTTTGTATGTCACTTTCCCCTTTCCATTACTCATGCGCTCGAACATGATGGTCAATGGAGCTTGCTGCGAGATAGCAGCGTTGACTACCTCCCGAGAATGCGCCATGTTACCCGTCTTGTCAGCGGCTTCCAGTGCTGATTCACCAAAGCAGATCCGGGCATGCTTTCGGAGGTTGCTGGTGGATGTGATGTCGCCAGTATCGAGATAGCGATTCACGAAACGAGGGTCGGTACCCTTCGCAAGGCAGTACTTCGCGAGACACTCAAAGGTGCGCACACGACGACCCTGATAGCGCGAATCATGGGCATGGGCTTGAAAAACCCGTAGACAGGAGAGCGCCAGTTTTTCATCATACGCTCTGTAGACTCTATTAGATAGTGCTCGAGTAATAATAAAAATGAGAAATTTGACTTACTGAGCTCCGCCTCTGCGTCTTCCTCCGGGGCTTCAATCTCCTGGACATCCTCGTCTGTATCCTCATCAGCCATAGTGGGTTGCGTCTTCTTGGTGCCCTTGCATGTGGAATCTGTGACTTCGACAACGTCCTCCTCATCGTCTTCATCATCCAAGGACAGCAGAATGTGTCGGGAGCCTCGAGGGAGCCGCGCTCCGACTACCTGCACCTCATCGTCATTGATCTCCTCCACAGATGGCTGGCGCAATACTTGCTTTGCAGCAGAACTTGCACTCCCCTTCTTTGGCGCGGGAGCACGAGCAGACGAGCTGCCTGCAGTCTTCTTTGCTGGAGCCGCTTTCTTCTTTACTGGAGCATGTACTTCGGTCTTCGTTGTAGATGCGGTGGTATCTTTTTCGGGGTTCGCAGCAGCAGCCTTAGCTGCAAGACTGACTATGGCATCTGGAGGCAGCGGCGCACAACGTTGGCGAGGATGTTCGGGCTCGGGAACAAGTTCAACGGAGGCCTTTCGCTTGCGCGTAGGCTTATCAACGGATGTCGACGCGGCGGTATCGTTGGGCAAGGGGATTGGCGGGGGCGGCAGTGGCGATGGAGTGTCAAACGTTGTGGTATCTAGTAAACCAGACGAGAAATGAGGCGACGTGTCTGTGGTTGTGTTTGGACAAGCCAGGGCGTCCTAGGGCGACAATGCTTGTGTTCGGGCATGTTCGGGCGGATCCCAGTATCTTGCACGATGGTGCAATGGCTTGCTTGTCAATTGGGACAGGGAAAGCGGCGGCTAGGTAAGATAGGTGAGGACAGAGAATGACAACTAAGTCCCGCCAATACTTGCCCTAAATCAGATCACGGTCACGTTTATCACATGACTTCTCACGCCCCGACACGCGTCTGTGAAAGGTGATCAACAAGCCATCCTCCTCTTAAGCTGACCGCCTACACTGCAAAACGCTACCGTTTTCAGTCGCCGGCAGCTGCTCTGCGAGTGCAGATTGGACGGCCACCATACCCTCGTTACCCTGCGCCTCTCCCAGGGATCACCCCCTCATACTCTCACTCTTTTCTCCCTGCTAAAAATATGGCAGACGGCTCCTTTTCGGCACTTCACATTGGCTTGTTCGACCTCAAGCACTCGCTTGAGTTCTTCCTCGATCTTTCAGCTGCTGCTGGATGCGTGCTTCTCGACAAAGAGGACAACATAACTGCATTCGACAGCAAGCACTTGATTCAGAAATCGCTCGACCCGAATGCCTTGAACGACACCAAGGCGTTATCAACGAAGGCCGCTGCAAACAGCACTGCTGGAACGTCGCAGGGAACTGGGTGTTTAGAGGGGATGGGCGAGGTGCGAGCTGCGAAGAAACGTCGCACTCACGCTGTGCTAGGCGTCATTCCGGACGGTGACGGATGGGTGTAAGTTGCATGTCTTTCCTTCGCTCTGTGCTGACTTTGTTCTTTTGTTTCTCTCAGCCAAATTTTCGAGGCTGATGCTCCATCAACACAACTTGTGGACACAACTACACGGCCTCCTCCCCGCGGACGACTAGGACGAAAGCCTCAGAAAGTGCACGTCCCCCTTCCACCAGGAGCTCACAAGCATTGCTGTGGGCGCGGTGGCATCGACCGTAGTAAGGGCAAGTGGTACCAGCTTGCCAGGGGCGATCCTTATCTCGCAAGACTACAAAGGCTCCTGTACCGCAGCCTTACCCGGAGCGACGTCTTCCAAAATTTGGTCTTCAATATGATCTCTGACGCATCGCCTGCATCCACCGGCTGGCAGGGCTTCCCAATGGCTGACAGGAAGATGGACCTGCTGCGTTCGTTCTACAACAAGGATGAAGTGAGCAGTATGGTCCGATTTTTCCTACCAGTCTACTACGTCGGGTGAGGCTGCACAGCAACTGCTCTTACCGCTATGCGACTAACTTACACATCTCCCAACCCAGCAAGTCAACCATGCTTTTGGACAGGGAGGGTCGCTGCTTCGCGTTCAGGACAGCGCAGATACCTTTTTTGCAGAGTGGACAAGAGCTCTTTCACACCGCCGTGCTGCTTCTCCTGGCGGCGGATTTAGCGTCGTGGAAAACTGTTGAGAAGTACGCGCTGGGCCTTTGCGGCGACCATTTTCCCTGTATAATTGGGCACCACTGCCAGTATACAAAGGCTAGTCCACCGTTTGCAGTCTAACCCGCATACTAACTGC
Source organism: Psilocybe cf. subviscida (assembly GCA_013368295.1). NCBI lineage: Eukaryota > Fungi > Basidiomycota > Agaricomycetes > Agaricales > Agrocybaceae > Psilocybe > Psilocybe cf. subviscida. The sequence goes on along the minus strand of JAACJJ010000028.1, from coordinate 6,813,159 downwards.
CTCACTAAATAGAGATCAGAGCTTACCGCTTGGCATCGGAGCAACATGGATAGGGTTGATGCCTTTATGAAGACGGACATCATTAAGCACGCTACGTCAGTCATATTCAAGCCAATGACTTTGCGCATAGCCTGTTGCTCACACAAAATTTTAGGGCATACGTATCTCGCACAGTCAAGATCATATTCCCCGGCGTTGCAGAGAGGATGGCCCGGTCGGCAAAGTGGCAGGGCAACCGCTGGGGCATCAAGCCCATGTTCGGCGTTTTTTATAACTTATGTATTAATGGCATCTTTCCGCACCAGAAGAGAATTCACTGCGAGCCTCACTTGGATTTCAAAAACATCGTTGGCGTATGCGCTCTTCTGGTCTACCAGGATCCAAGTAAGCTGCCTTGCTAAACCTTCAGCCTTCAGCTCTAACTTTAGTGGCAGGGACTCCTTTCAACCACCGCCTTCGCTCTTGGGTGGTGCTGTGGGAGGCTGGGGTGGCGATTGAGCTGCCTCCCTGGGTTGTCCTAATCTACCCATCTTCACTCCTCCATCACTATAACGTCGACGTGTTGGGTAAGCAATTTATTTTCTATAGCTACAATTTCCAATCCCTGCTTATGCCTCTTGCAGACTTTAAATTTGTAACCGTCGATGGAACTGAGTGGCCAACCCCTGAGAATTCAACACCCATTGTTGATACTGACGGACGTGGGCGCGGAACATTTGTTTATTTCAACCAGAGCTCAATGTACCAATCTGCTGAAACTGACAGCGATACTTTGGCTGATGCCACGCGCGCTCAAAAGGAGACCACTGTCAGCTACTCAGAATCTGTCAAGGCAGCGCTAGAAGACTACAGCTACGTATACCACACCACCGGTTCACCCCCTCCTTCCCCTCCTTAGGTAGCTTGTGCAATATATTTCATTCATCCATCCAATGCCCTTTGCCAGCCCAATCAGAATCAGAGCCTCATCAAAACAAGCAGGACAAACTTTGAAGAAGCCACTTGAATGTCACATGACCACACAAAGGTTAGAAAATTATTTGCTTGAGTATTACTCTTTCTCTCAAAACGACACCACTTCGCTGCATTGAATGGATTTATAGCAGTGCACAGAAGAAATTCCGTGATGTCCCAGGCCTGGTTTGCACTCGTACGCCCAGGTCGGCAAACCCGAAAATGCTGGCGATCTTGAGGTTGTTGATGCCGCCAACCTTGTCAAGGCGTCTGGTCCCCGTGCTGGCTGCGAGCAGACCACTGCTCAGCTCAAGGCATGCTTTCAACGTACTGATCTTCTTGCAAGGATGTGCTAATAGTTGTTGCAGAGCAATGTCAAGGCCGCCGCTCCCGACACCATGTCCAGCACCGTCCAAGGCCCTCTGAAGTACTACAGTGTCATCTCTCAGCAGGGCGCCTTCTTTAGGACGCTCAGGAACTTCAACGTCACTGTCGACAACCCTGAGCAGCCTAAAAACGGCGGCCTTCCCACTCGCCCGGCCCCTTCCGCTCGTATTGACGACGAAGCCAGCATGTTCGAGTGGGAGGCCATCCCCAACTACCAGGATGCCGAGGAAGGCGACTTGACATGGACCCTCAAAGCCTGCGACCAGGCCGGCCTCGACAAGGCTGAGAGTTTGATCAAGCAGGCCATCAAGCACACTGCCCACTGCTCACTTGAGCCATGTCGGTTTCCTCACTCTTCCTGACCACTCCGCCTTCCCTCACATCGTTGGAAGCAAGGGCACCAATGTCTCTCACCTCCGCAATGAAACTGGTGCTGATATTACCGTCAGTCGCGAAAACAGCACCGTTATCATCATTGGTACGAGTTTATGCCTGATGAGCAACGTGATGGCCAACAGTTCAGCCAAAACATCATCAACGCCATCGTCTCCGTTCGACGTCTCTCCGACTTCCTCGCAGCCGCCGAACTCCAGCCTGACGCGTGCAGGCTAATCGAAAAGCCAGACCCGCAAATTGGTGACGAGGTACGTGCCATCACTGAATATATCGTACATATTTCAGTAGAACAGAATACTGACATGCAATTAATTATTTCTCCCAACAGGTATTGTCTATCAAGGACGGCAACTTTTCTTGGGCCAAGACCACGGTCGAGCCAACTCTGGAAGGCGTCAACCTATCAGTCAAGAAGGGGTTGGTTGGCATTCTGGATCACGTTGGCACGGGAAAGGTATGTATCGCTGGTCGGCTCTTACGCAGTGGTGCATGACTGACTGAGGAAAACATACATGCAGACAAGTTCGCTTTCGGCCATTATTGGCGAGATAGGCAAGATGGATCGCAAGGTCACTGTAACTGGCACTGTGGCGTATGCCCCACAGAACCCCCGGTTTGTCGTCCTTGAAAGAGTGAATTTTGATCAAAGGAGTGAAATGAATTCCTTTCTTTTTATTATCATTGCAGCATCCTATCCGAGATCATCAGGGATGATGTTTTGTTCTCTCATGAATACGACGAGACACTCTACAGCCTCGTTATCGAAGGTGCGTATATTTCCTTATCGTGCCAAAACACTCAGACCTGATCATTTCTTCCTATAGGATGTGCTCTGGGTTTGGATCTCGTGCTTTGGCTAAAGGCGACATGACTGAAGTCGGTGAGAAGGGCAGCGCCCTCTCCGGGGGTCAACGAGATCGAGGCGCTCTTGCGCGTGCAATATATGCCCCTGCTGATCTGTATGACACCTCTTTGATCTGACTCCACGGATGATACTGACCTATTCCTGCATAGGATTCTTCTGGATGCCTGTCTGGCTGCGGTTGACAGCCACGTCGCTCGTCACATGTTCAGTATGATTGTTAAACAGCAGCTATCTTTGGTCTTGCTTTCAGTGAGTGTACCATGGAGTATTTCGAATATCGTTTTTATTGGCTAATGCATATGTGTAGATATTAGACTCCCTTATTGATCCGAATCTGTCGCTTGATGAGGTTGGTGTCCCAAAGACAATCGCCATGAACTTGACATTCCCCGAGCGAGGTATGATTAATACTTGTTGTGACACAATTTGGGTTCTAATGTCTACCTTTAGTGACGCCATACAACATCTCTTATCTCGAAGAGTTGGTTCACAATGGACCCACAGCTCATCCTGGAGAGTGTATCGATCTGCAGTACGACAAGCGCGCTGATGCTTTCCTCCAGTATGGGTGGATTGTTGAGAGGCACCTCAATGATGGAGAGTGAGTGACTTGTATGCTTTGTTGATGAGCCTCGGCTCAATGAACAATGGTCTTCTTAGTTACATTCTTTTCAATCGTCAACCTTCGCTGCACAAAATGAGTCTGATGAGTCACCGAGTCAAACTTATGCCCTATTCCCTATTCGAGTGAGTTCAGCTTGATTTTTTCTTTCGAGCGACATCTTGCTTAACGTTTTTGTCACAGCCTTCCACCTGAATTTCTCAGTGTAAGTTAGCTGCGCATTGACATGCCCAGCATGTTAATCATATTGCTTAGAACACCTCCATACAATGCCGATTTTCGATGATAATGAGATGAATATGCAGTAAGTTTTATCATGGTCTTTTTTTATGTTGTCTAGTTCTCACAAACTTTTAGCATTCCTCAGAGCGAAGAAACAAGAGCAGAGCTGGCACAGATTGCATGGGTGCCTTGTCAGGTATGATTCAAAGAGGTTCATGATGGTGCATGATCTTAACGGATATCATAGATCATCTCGCCGCAAGCAAACAAGCCCGTCATGGGTATTGTGCAGGACACGCTCTGCGGTATACGCAGGTTCACTTTGCGAGACACATTCCTTGATTGGAATGCCATGTGGAGTATCCTTCTGTGGGTGCTGGATTGGGATGGCATTGTGCCAATTCTCGCTATCCTCAAGCCCAAGCCGCTCTGGACTGGAAAGCAGATACTGAGCCTAGTCATCCCCTGTGGTGTCAACATCCATCGTTCTCCTGATCCAAAGTCATCAACTCCTGTCTTCGATGACGGTATTCTCATCGAGAATGGAGACCTGATTTTCGGTATTGTCGAGAAGAAGACCATTGGTGCTTTGCAAGGCAGTCTCATCCATGTCGTGTTCCGTGAAAAGGGCCCAGAGGCAACGAAGCAGCTGTTCACTGGCCTGCAGATGGTTGTCAATTACTGGCTGTTCCATAACGGCTTCAGTATTGGTATTGGTGACACGATTGCTGATTCGAAGACCATGGCCTACATCACCCAAACCATCTCGGATCGCAAGGCGCAAGTCGCTCAAATTATTGACAATGCAACACAAGATTGCCTCAAGGCTGCCCCCAGTATGACAATCCGTGAATCATTCGAGAGTTTGGTCGAGCGTCAGCTCAACTTGGCTCGTGATACTTCCGGTCAATACGCCCAGAAGCGCTTGAAGGAGGACAACAATGTCAAGCAGATGGTGGTTGCCGGATTGAAGGGTTCGTTCATCAACACCTTGCAGATGTCCGTCTGTGTGGGTCAGCAATCCGTTGAAGGTCGCCGTATTCCATTCGGCTTCCGCCAATGGACCGCCATCGCACACTGCCTCATTTCACGAAAGATGACTTCAGCCCAGAATCGCGCGGTTTTGTCGAGAACTCGTATCTTCATGGATTGACTCCTCAAGAATTCTTCTTCCACACCATGGCTGGTCGTGAGGGTCTCATCAATACTGCCGTCAAGACTGCTGAGACTGGATGCATCCAGCATTGTCTTGTCAGGGCTTTGGAGGATGTCATGGTCTGCTACGACGGAACTGTCAGGAACTCCCTCGGTGATTTGATCCAGTTCGTGTATGGCGAGGACAGTATGGATGGCGCGTTCACCGAGAAGCAGACTATCGAGACCTTCGGTTTGAACGACCGCGAGTTTGAGCACAATTACCGTGTGGACGTCACGGATCTGGTGGATTCATGCAAGGAATTCTACAGGTTGGTATTGATGACAGCTTGCTTGAGCTTCAATCATTACTTGACAAAGAGTACGCTCATTTGGCCAAGGACCGACGACTCCTCCGCGACTTTATCTTCCCCTGCGTGCCGACAACGCAGCCTCACTATCTCCCTCTCAATCTTCAGTGCATCGTGCAAAATGCTATCCAGATCTTCCACATCGATCGTCGCAAGCCCAGTGATCTGGAGCCTCCATATATCATCAACTCTATTCATGAGCTCGGCAAGCACTTGATAGTTGTTTGCAGTGGTGGTGATCTCAGTGTGGAAGCACAGGAAAATGCTACACTGACGTTCAGGATGCATCTGCGGGCGACCTTCGCAGCGCGTCACGTATTGGAGAAATTCCATCTTACAAGGGAAGTGTTTGACTGGGTTGTGGGTGAAGTAGAGACCAAGTTTAATCGGTCTGTCCTACGCCCAGGCGAGATGTGCGGAACTCTGGGGGCTCAGTCTATCGGAGAACCGGCTACCCAAATCACCTTGAACACCTTCCATTATGCTGGTGTATCCAGTAAAAACATCACTCCTGGTGTTCCTCATCTAAAGGAGACCATCAATGTTGCTACCAACATCAAAACCCATTCCCTCAGTGTATATCTCAACCCCGAGATTTCTGCATCATCCAAGCTTGCAAAAGACGTTCAGCAAGAACTCGCATATCTGGCTGCGACCATCATCCCAGACGATTCAATCTTCGTTCATGCATTCTTTGAAATTCCTGACGAAGAGGTTGAGGCAATCTGCAGTCACCATGGCTGCTTCGTCTGGAACTCAACCTTGCAAAGATGATTGATCATAAGCTGAGTATGCAACACATCGCTGGCAGGATTTCCAAGAGCTTCAAGACCAACCTATTCATCATCTGGAGTGAAGAAAACTCGGAGAAGCCTATCATTCATTGCAGAGTGATTGGTGCTGATAAAGGTAATGGAGATGACGGTGCTGTGGAAGATATTTTTCTTCGACAACTGGAAGGTGCCATGCTCAACTCTGTCAGTCTTTGTGGTGTGAAGGGCATCAATTGTGTCTTCTTGACGGAGCAGGACAAGATCACTGTGTCGACGGAGGGCGGCATTCAGATTGGAAAGGAGAAGGAGTGGGTACTGGAAACCGATGGGATCAACTTGAAGATGGTCATGTGCATTGACAGCGTCGACTTCAGGCGTACATACTCGAACAGTTGCGTCGAGATCTTCAATGTACTGGGCATCGAAGCTGCAAGAGCTACTATCCTCAAGGAATTTCGCGGAATTATCAAATTCGACGGTTCCTACATCAACTACCGCCATTTGGCTCTGCTTTGTGACCTAATGACGCATCGTGGTAGTCTCATGGCCATTACCCACCACAGTATCAATCGTGCCAATACTGGCACTCTAATGAGATGTTCTTTCGAAGAGACAGTGGAAATCCTGATGGAGGCTGCAGCAGTTGGAGAGAAGGACGATTGTCACGGCATTGTGGAGAATGTCATGTTCGGTCAGATGGCACCTATGGGAACGGGTGCCTTCAAAGTTGCGCTCGACATTGATATGCTCAAGGACGCTATTGTGGATCATCGTCTACCGATGCTGGCCTCTCAGTTGGACGGCGGCATGACGCCCGGACAAGTTGTGATGACCCCATACAACTTGAACTCGCCTATGTGGCAAGATGGCATGTTCAAGGGAGATGCTGCGTCAGCTGCCTTCTCTCCACTCACATGATGGTGATGATGCTCAAACGTTCTAGCCATTCCTGGGCTATAGTGTCAGTCCCCTGGGCGCTGGAGGGATGTCACCTGGCGGTCAGGTTACAGTCCCAGCTCACCGAATGCATATACCCCAACGTCCCCAAGCTTTGTTTCTCAGTCACCGTTCGCTGGCGCTGCCTTGCCCTTTGGTGCATCTCCTTATGCCACTTCACCCTTTTATGACCGCAGCAGAGTGGGCGGTATGTCTCCGACATACTCTCCGACATCGCCTGCCCTCAATCTTACCTCGCCTGGTTACTCACCCACCAGTCCATGGTACTCTCCAACATTGCTGTCTTTCTCACCCACATTGCCATGGTACAGTCCTCAATCTCCATCCTTCAGCCCAACATTGCCTCGCTATTCGCCCATCAGTCCCTCGTTTAACCCTGCATCCCCTTGATCATCCCCTCGATGTAAGTTGTACACAATCTTTCTTGCCTTACTCAACAGTGCTTGTTGCTATCCCTTGCGTGTACCAGCTTGTACATGCCTTTCTCATTCTGTTTTTTTGATCACCATTGAACATTCATGCCTGTAGCGCCTGCACACGTCTCCATCATCTCCTAAATATTCACCCACCTCACCGATGGCGTCCCCATCATCACCCAAATGTTGTATGTCACTGCATTGTCATTATCTAGCAAAAGCCTGCTGACGTGTCGTTCTGGTAGCCCCCACCTTGCCTCTTGAGCTTCAGTCATTACTTGGCAAAGAGCATACACTTGTTTGACCAAAGTTTCCTACTATGCTCGTATGTCTCTGGACGTGGGAATTTTCTGTTTAGCCATGACGCTTTTGTTCAGGAACCAAACATCGTGCCTTTCTTCAAGCCATCACAATCTCCTTAGGGCTACCGGCTTGCCTTGCCTCACACTACTTTGATTTTCTCAGTCGGCGCCATGTTTCCTATCCCTGAAGTCCCCCCTGATGCCGATCACATTGCTGAGACTGCACATGCAGAGGAGGTATGGTCAGTCCCCTTCTGTCAGTCATGATTGTGTATTGACATTTTTGTCAGACAATTCACAAAATGATCAACCTCCTTGAATCGTCATGGGGGGGATCTGCTCCAGATCCATCTCTTCAAGTTCATGACGTCTTGCATTCTAAAGTATGTAACTGGTTTCCTTGTATGGCTTGTGATCTCAGCCAGTCCCTCCTGCAGTTTCCAGACAAGGTCCAGTCTCATGATGACGCGGTCGTGCTTGTTCGTGAGGCATCAGAGCTATGCAATCTCTCTAAAGCCCTCCTTCAAAATGTCAAATTTCAATTGATCAAAGCCCAGCAAGAGGTCAATGTTATGACAACAAAATGCAATGCCACTGAGGATTACTTCCGTGAAGTTATCTCGCTGGTGGCGGAATCTGGGTATGGTGTATCCATATCTGCTGGAAAAGAGCCTAAAGTGACTGTAAAAAAAGTCTCTGGAAACACAGGTGAGTCGTCAATCATTACTATTAGCCCAAGCTCACTGGGGCCTCCACAGTCACTGTGGTTTCAATCCCGTCTCGAGGACCTGCCACCTCTGTTGACGTAGTTCTTGACTGAGGATTGCACTATGAACTTCTGTCCTCTGCCCTATCTATCTTTTGTGCAGCTGTATCTTTCTTGTACATACTGGCCAAGTCTCTTCCCAAATACATTCATCCCTGTTATGATTGTGTGCTTATAAAGCAGGAAATGGTCTCCATTTCTGATCAACCGACGTCGTCGTGCTAACGTTGAGGCTCTAACGGTGGAGAGTTTCAGAATTAAGCAATTAAGTTCCGGATAAACAACAACAATGTTGAATTTGCTGTTCCTTCCGGTTCGTCGTTCTGTACTTTATTCCTCTCTTCCACTTCATACCTCAGGCTCTTACTTTCTACCTGCACATCCAGAACTTCCCCTCATGGCCGCAAAATCCACTGTAGCCAAGCGAAAGGCTGACCATCTCAACCGACAATCCTCTGTGGCCCCACATGGTTCAACTGTCAATCCTGACGACCTGTCTCGCTGTCCCGTTCGGTCCAACCGTGGCCAAGGTGGCCACGTCGAAAAGCTCACCACATTTGCTCAGAAACTTACTGACAAAAAACAAATGGGCTCAAAGACACCTGCTGGTAAGGAGCTTCCAGCGAATGCTCCCATTAATACTCTCGCCCCACCACAAAAAAAACGGCGAGTCGCAAAAGAAAACATGGTTTGATTCTATTCTTTTAGCTTGTATTTGGTGCTGACACTATTTGAAGCCCGCAGACGCCCATCCTCCTGTGATTGGGCCCAAGGCCATCATGACTGCACCAAAGCCAGTTGCTTTCGCATCGACCAACGGCAGTCGTTTTGGCTTCACCCAGCCCACTAAAGAGTCCAACGCCGTTGATAAACCTCAACTTGCCGCCTCCGGATCAAGAACCCTTCCTCGTAAAGTTGTTAGTCCCTCAGAGAATGCACTGCCAATTTTCTACCAGCTTTCTGCCCAAGTCATGAAAGGTATTCACACTTTGTCTATTTGTGTTTTTGCTAACTCCCTATTGCTGTCGCTGTAGGAAATCCTTCTGCCTACCTCAATGCCTTCATCAAGAACAATGACGGCTCCCTATCTCCTAATCCAGCCGTTCACTTTATGGCTGCATCGAATTTCATGGGTCATATGGATTCAGGCCGCCTTGAGTTTAATCCTATTGTCGAAAATGAACGCAGGCCTTTCCCCCCTGACCAAGAGGCGCATTTCTCTGACATTATCAAACTCATCATTGGTGCAGACAAAATTGCCGAGGATCCCAAGTTGTTACAGTCAGTGACCCGTGGTAACGTTTCTAAAGGCACTGAGTTGTCCAGCAGTTTGTTTACTTTTACTTCCTCCATTTGCCTCACAAGGCTAACTGACGCTCCTTGGTCTCTAGGTAGTGGAGACAGCAACGCTTCAGTCCAGGAGTGTCAGGCTGCAGCTACCGAAACTTCAAACCAACAGCCGGCTGCTGAGAACTATCATGGTCAGGCTCTTTTTCTTTATCATTTAGCTATGCTTTATCGTGCTTTACAGACAAACAAGAGCTTGCGCCTGGTGCAGGATATGAAGAGGATAGCGAGTCTGGCGAGTCTGGCTCCGAGGATGAAGACGATGACGCCAATGAGAATCACAAAGCCATCAAAGCTGATGTCCTGGATATCCTAGTGGTGGGGGACTGGAAGATACTGCAGTTAGCCAATTAGGTTCATTCTTCTGCCTTATTTTGTTGACTGCTCTCCCCTTCGTAGGAAATGGAAGATAGTCAAATGCTGTTTCCTGCTGAACAGCCCCTCGATGATCTATTTGCAGATGATGGTTTCGATGTTTTGAAGACCCACCAGATGAAGAATAAACCCAGGCACCCACCAAAGGTTGAGGATCTTGCACACATCAGAGCACTACAAGCGCAGCAGGGTAAGCCTTGTCTCATAGTCCTTGTGACCATCCCACTAATGATAACGGTGAAGAAGATGGTGGTGAAGAAGATGGCAGTGAAGAAGACAGCAGTCGTAGCCCTTCTCCTACTCCAGTTCGGGGCTCGTCGTCAACGAAACACTGTCATGCCAAAAGGATCCTCATCTCCTCATAATATGTCGTTCTATGGGCTGACCTTCAAGGACCCTCTTGCTGCAGCAAAAAATGACTTCCGCCTATACATGGCGACTGAGAACCCTTTTCCCTCACGAAGGCACCACTTTGTTAAGGCAACAGAATTTTTGAGCCGACGTCTTCAGGAGACAAGGAGGCAGGGTGTTGAGTTTGACGGTGAGCTCACTACCTCTTGGTTCTTGGAGCTCAGGTACTTAGCTGGACGTCCTTTTAGACTATGTTCAGGACTATCATATGGATGGCGTGGTATGTTGTTTGACATACATCGATATTTTCATTGACTTTTTTGCCCAGGTTTTCAATGAGACTTCGACATTTCGAGGGATGATCAAGAGGCTAGCCAGGACAGCCATCGGTATTCACTACCAGAGCGCCCTTAATCCAACCCTCCCTAAGAACAGGATCGCTGACAATCAAGCCGAAGTCTATAAAGAAGTTGCTGAACGGATTGCGGCCCTCATTGATAGTTGCGGCTTTCATATTGGGGCGCACGACGAAAATGTAAGTCTCTCAACTCTCAACTTCCCGCAAGTCTATGAACCACTTGATTTATCTTGTTCTTAGAACAGGACACAGAATTTTGCGCATCCTGCTATTGAGGCCCTAGTTCTATCTGCCTTCTATCAAGGCACCAACAGCCTTGCTGCTCTCTATCCAGAATCCTTCAAACACAAAGTCCCAATAGTTGCCGTGCTCCTGGCTGCAACAGCGGTAGAAATCTATCCTTTTTAGGCATTTCTCCTGACTAACTCAGCTTTTAGATCCATTGCGCTCTCGACGAGTACTCACTTGGGCAGTTCGATGAGGTCGCTTTTCAAGCTAGTGAGTATGAAAAAGTCTATAATTCGCTCATGGCAGCATATGAGAGTGGGATTGTCACAGATGAGTACCACCTTAATGCAATGAATGGTCGCCTTCATCGCTTGGCACGCTTGGGCATGTATGTGTTTCCAGTTACTTATGTTTGTGACGCCCTTCTAAACTCTTGTTAGGTCAAAGGCCGAGAAGCCAACCCGAACTGATCTGGTGAAAGTAGTCATCGGTGACTAGGCCTGGTATTGGAAGCCCTGATCCTCTCTCACTTGCAGTTCCTCAAGTAATGTATATATAAACTCTCGACCACATTTTCCGTACTACTGTGCATCCATATATATATATTTAATGCAATAATTTCGATCATCAGACATATTTTGTATGGTACTATGACAAACTATGCAAGCTATGCAAGCTACAGAAAACGCAATGCTCATGTCCGACGCACTCCATAGACAATTTAGCAAGCATTATAGAGTACTATGTAGCAGGTCGTCAATCTATATAGTGCTATGTAGTGGTATATAGTCAATGTATGTTGCTATACAGATTGGCTTGATTCTATGCAGTGCTATATAAGGGGTACCCTGAGCTATGGATGCTATGGAGCTATGCAGATCTATCTAGGTCTATCTAGCCGGCCCATGATTTACTGATGTTGCTGCAAGGTCCTTTGACTCCTTTGCAACTTGAATGCAATATCGATGTTACACATGTCACATAATAGGCGCTGTGCTGCCGTTGTCTTAGTAGTGCCTATTGCTGAATTTCCCGTGACCATCAATGTCAATAAATAAATAAAATTTCAAATCCTGTTTTTGTTAGATGCGTAGCTGTGCACCCCTCTAGAGTAGTACACCCAGTAGAGTAAGATTCATGAGGACCCTGCTTTATAGAGGCGGAGGTCAGATTGAATGTCACCCGCTGACATCGCCTTTTCACGGCGAAGGTTGGATAGCAGACACCCGGCCAAGTCCCTATTAAGGGAACCTAGTTGGGGAGCGCCGACACCCAGCCAATACCTAATATGGAAGGCCAAGTCAGTGGGCCGCAGAGGGTCAGGTATGTTCACCCGCTCCTCATGCTACTCATCAGCCTTAAAGAGGTCGGATAGAGATGTTCACTCGCTAATGCCCATATTTGAGCGACAAGGTAGCTTGTCACCCGGGAGTTACCTAATTAGGCAGGTGATGTTCACCCGCCGGACGGGCGGACGGGCAGGTTTGGCTACACCGACCCCCCAGCCGATAAAGCGGGGTCCTGATTCATGTCGGCTGAAGAATCCACCGGCGACCTAGGTGCCGCATTAACTCATAATCACGGTGATGATAATCGAGAGCTGGGAGGAGTCAACCATATATATCATATGCATCTGCATTCCATGAGCTTTGATATTCCCGAACATAAAGTGCACTGACAATTAATGCAATAGACGACTCGCACTCCATTTCGACAGATATGTGACGCGTCACTCTACACTTCTATTCTACCCCATATATACCTCATAGATTTGTAGTCACAAATTACTTTGCTTTTCACATGACTACGCCATCTCTACACTATGAAGCTCGGGCGCTTATTTTGGGAACAGACATGCCAAGGCGATACCGACAAGCTGAATCTTATTTAAATGTGGAAGACTGTCTGGGGTACCACAGGGACTTTGTTAGGTGGTATCTAGACAAATACAATCGTTGAACTTGCAAAAGGTGGCGGTTATTTAACCGTGACATTCCTTGGACATTTCGCATCACTGCCATCAGCCCTCAATATAACTGAACCAGGTTGACAAAATTGTTTTTGCATCATTGGATTCAGGATTCCTGAGATTTCAGGTGTGCTATATCTAATCACTTTTCAATGCTCGTTATCTAGCTTCTGTAGACGATCATTGAATGACATAGCAAGATGTGATTGACGATGTCAGAGGTTGATATCGATGAAAACAAAGGTAAACAAAGATTATTGGGCTAGAAGTCAACGAATTTCGACTCTTTTCCTTTGATCTCACTCGAAATGTCGTCTTGGTCGCCTCAGCCTGCAGGTTTGCAGGAAATCCTCCAAACTATCCATGAATCAACAGCGACGAACGCAACTGTGCAGAGGAACATCACCGAGGTACGTATGACTGCGCCTGACGAATCATCGAGGCTGACAGGCTGCACCACAGAAACTCAACCAATTCACGCGCGCCCCAGAATATGTCGCATATCTGGCCTATATCCTCAGCGCTATGCCACAGGAGGAAGACCGTATACGCACCATCGCTGGCTATCTCCTCAAGAACAATGCACGCCTCATCCTGTCCGCCCCGCCAGAGGTCGTAGAGTTTGTCAAAACGGCCGTGCTCTCCGCGTTCAATGACTCGAGTATCATGATTCGCAACGCCGCCAGTCAGGATATTGTCGCTTTCCTTGGAGTGTTAGAGCCCAGGAACTGGCCAGAGTGCCTCCAGCATCTTGTGCTCACGTTGGATTCCCCGGATTTGGACAGGCAAGAGGTGAGTTTCCGTTCTTTCATTCGCGTTTTCTTCTTTTTCTTGAAGAAGTACGCGGCATCCGGGTGATTGTGCTGCTTGATGGATGCTATGCATCCAAGCAAGCGATGGTGCACCACGTTGCTTGGCCATCAGGGCTTCACTGGTAGACCATGCTATTGCACAACGGAGAGTACTATGTGCAAATGCATCCTGCAGAAACGCCAAAGATTTCCACTCTCTGGTGTAGAGGGTGCTTCCCAGATGTGGCAAATAACCTTTCATATCTTCGAAAGCACTGGGGGCACCGCATCGATTTGTGACCTTCGCCCTTTCAGTATCCCTATCTTATATCAATCGAGGCATTGTATAACTCGGGTGGTCATGGTCGAATCTGGTGTAGACAATGTTTTTCTATATTTTCATACCAGATACGAGTGTAGAGTCTCCCTCGTCTGGAACCCTAAAGTGCCCGCACTCATCCCGTCCGTTTACCTGTCTTCTTTGACTGTCGCGTCTTTTCAAACGAATTAACACCCATTGCCTTTGTCAACGTCATCTGCATCTTTACGAGTCATCAGCATCACACAAAACACTATACTTACGCTTCCACCGACAGGCTGCCTTTAATGCACTCGAAAAAGCATGCGAGGACTATCCCCGCAAGATGGACGTCGAGATCAGCGGAACGAGGCCTCTTGACTTCATGATTCCCAAGTTCCTTGGTCTGTCGGAACACCCCTCGGCCAAGATGCGCTCCCATGCCGTCGCTTGCCTGTCCTACTTCATCCCCATCAACTGCCAGTCGCTTTTTGCTCATATTGACGCTCTCATCGCCTGTCTGTTCAAGCGCGCGTCAGATGACGACCCGTCGGTGCGCCGCCACGTTTGCCAGGCCCTCGTGCTCCTCCTCGCAGCCCGCCCGGAGAAGCTCATGCCGGAAATGTCCAATGTCGCACAGTACATGCTGTACTCGACGAAGGACAAGAACGAGAATGTCGCGCTCGAGGCGTGTGAGTTCTGGCTTACCTTTGCAGAGGACCAGGAGCTAGCGCCCTACCTCCACCCACTCCTCGATCAAGTCGGCCCCGTGCTTCTCGACTGCATGGTATATGGCGAGGACGACCTGTTGTGGCTTGGTGCAGACACAGAAGAGGATAATGCTGCCGTGCCAGACAAAGAAAGCGACATTAAGCCAAGGCACTATGGCGGTGGCAAGGGGCACGGCTTCGAGCGCGAGGGCGAGGAGGGTGCCGACAAGCAAACACGCGTCGGCGCGTATGGTCAGGAGCTGCTCGACTCGGATGACGAGGACGATTATGATCTCGACGACGACGACTTCGCGGACGAGATGACGACGGAGTGGAATCTCCGCAAATGTGCTGCGGCGGCCCTGGATGTGCTCGCAGTCCGCTTCTCGGGTGATCTGCTGCGCGTTCTCTTGGACCCACTTAAAGAAAAACTTTGGAGCACCGATTGGATGCAAAGGGAGAGCGGAATTTTGGCGCTGGGTGCTATGGCGGAAGGATGCATCGAGGCTATTGAGCCCCATCTTCCTACGCTGATTCCTTACCTGATCAGCACTTTGAGTGACCCTAAGGTAAGTTTCGTTCCTCACTTGATTTCATCTCCAATTATTAATGACTGTGGTATTGGTGTTAGCCTCTTGTTCGTTCCATCACTTGCTGGACTCTCGGCCGCTACGCGAGTTGGTGCACGCAACCCAAGTCGGAAGAGCACAAGAACTTGTACTTCATCCCCACCATGGAAGGGGTACGTATTTTTCTTGCGTCAATGTGACTTCGGATACTTATATGCTGCACAGCTTCTTCGCATGGTCTTGGACAACAACAAACGTGTTCAAGAAGCCGGCTGCAGCGCATTCGCCACTTTGGAAGAAGACGCTGGAATGGAGCTCGCCCCTTTCCTCGAACCCGTGCTGAGGAACCTTGTGCTGGCATTTGACAAGTATCAGCACAAAAATATGCTTATCCTGTACGACGCCGTTGGCACGCTCGCGGACGCTGTAGGCAGGGCTCTCCAGAACCCGCTATATGTTGACATCTTGATGCCCCCTTTGACCAACCGATGGGCGAAGCTGAAGGATGATGACGAGGATCTTATTCCTTTACTTGAGGTGCGCTCACAGTTATTGATAGCTGACTGTTTCCACACTAAGACTTCACTAGTGTCTGGCATCCGTGACAATCGCCATGGGCCCCGCCTTCCTCCCTTACGCTGGCCCTATCTTCGACCGTTGCAACCACATTATCCACGAGGCTCTGCTCCAGTACCAAGCCTTCCAGCAGAATCCCGAGCTCGATGAGCCTGATAAGTCCTTCCTTGTCGTCGCGCTGGACCTCCTTTCCGGCCTCATCCAGGGTCTCGGCATGGGCCTTGAGCCATTTATCAACGCGAGCCAGCCCAACTTGCTTTCCTTGCTCACAGTGTGCCTCAAACACCCGCAGGCACCTGTGCGCCAGTCCGCGTATGCGCTGGTCGGCGACCTCGCGATGGGTTGCTTCGATCTCCTCCGTCCGGCTATGCCCGGAGTCATGCAGGAACTCGTCCTCCAGCTGGACCCTGAGCCTAAGTTTGAGTTTGTGAGTGCAAGCAATAATGCTGCGTGGAGCGTTGGTGAGGTTGCGTTGCGCTATGGACGAGGTATGTTGCATTTTCGAGTCAAAGCATACATCGCGAATTTTATTCACTGACTGGTTATCTAGATGACCCTGATTTCCAGCAATGGGTCAACCCGCTCATCTCCCGCCTTATCCCCATTCTGCTCCACCCCAAGGCGCCTAGGAGCCTTCATGAGAACGCAGCTGTGTCAATAGGCCGTATTGGCCTGATGCATCCCAACCTCGTCGCGCCGCACTTGTCCGAGTTCGCACAGGCCTGGTGCCAGGCGCTCTACGAAATCCGTGACAACGAGGAGAAGGACTCGGCGTTCCGGGGCCTGTGTACACTCGTGCAGACAAATCCTGCTGGCATGGCAAAGGTGCGTTTCCCTCCGTCGTGTCTATGTGTCCATGCACCGTGCTAAATCGTGAATACCTGCAGAGCTTGTTGTGGTTCTGCAACTCAATCATCCGCTGGAATCAGCCCTCCGCCGAACTGAACAACATGTTCCAGACCCTGTTACAAGGCTTCAAGCAGCACGATGAAGCAGGATGGGTTGCGCAGGTTTCTTCTTTCCCGCCTGTCATTCAAGAACGGTTGGCGGCGCGATACGGTGTCTAAACCCATCACATGCGTTCATGATATGGAGCGCGTGATTTTCTTGCCGCGACGCGGTTGCCCAACTTTTTGTCTCTCTTTTAGCTGCATCTCCAAGTTCAAAGTCCAAGCTATTCAATCCCTGTCTGCTTCCCGAAATGTGCTTTATAACCCCCGCCCCTCGCCTCGCTCGTCTCTTGCATCTGGATCTTTTGTAGTGTAGTCTTTTTTCTGAATACGTACATGTTTTCTCTTTTTGTGGCGTGCATTCGTCGCTATTCCATTGACATTCTCGGATGGACTAGACTTGGCGCCTTCCATTTTGTCTACCCCTTTTGTCTCGAATCTTTATGTCCATCGTTTCGTCCTACATACATACCTGCACGCTCCAAACCAGTCAATCCACCAACCAACCACCCACGCACACATACCTGCCAATTTCTACACCCACGACATCTCATGCATGGTCTCTCCACGCCCAATGACAAACAAAATCAAGTCAATTCAAAACCAACCCAAGAAGCATCCCCCAGCCAGCACATCTCATCAATTTTAGTAGCATTAGTATTCAGTAGTTACATATTTGTAGTGTAGTTTTCTCAACCATATCATCCTGCAAGTAGATAGTCTCAGTACAATTTCGGCCTTGTCTTCCATTTTTCCTGACGCCCTTGTCACCCTCGCCATCCCCAACGCTTTGTTTGCTACCTGTAAGTTCTAATCTTGCTGTACTTCACAAGTAACTTGCACTCGCATACCCATACCCATGCTATCCCAATCCGTGGATGGTTGCAAAATCATCTTACTGCCAGAATGATGAAACAGGAATCCCATGCATAGCCCCGTCACTTAAATACAACGATTACAGCTCCAGAACGTACAGCCCAGTATCTACTTAGTACCTCTTGTTGCTGTAATCCCCAAACCCTGCGCTCGTAGGCCCCGCGCTACGCATGTTCGGGTATGAAGGCATGCCCATTCCGGGGCCACCGCCAAAGCCCCTGTAGCGCTGGCGCCGCTGGTACTCCTTCCAACCGTAGAACCCGCCGGCGCAGACACCCGCGAACAGGAAGAGCTTGAAGAAGAACCCGAGCCAGGTGCCCGGTTGGGCATCTGCGTGGCTGGCAAAGATGCTGCCCTTCTTGCTGTGCTTGTTCCGTGCCTGTGATTCAGGAGAGACGATGACGGAGTAGGACGTGACGGAGATGATGCTGGGTGGGTAAGTAGTAGCATTGTAAGTTGAAGGATGATAGATGGGTGCTTCGGGTGCTTACTCGTGTGCGTCGGAAACGTCTCCAGTCATTGCTGAGAACCCGAGGAAGGGGTGGTGGGGTAACTTGACGTTCTCGACGCGGAAGCAGTCTGTCCAGTCGTCCCAGGCCTTGTATTGTACTTTGACCTGAGCAAGTTATCAGCGACATCTTGAAAGCTTGACAAGCACAGTCAACGCACATCTAGGAACTTGTCGGCGACGTAGGTGACCTTGAGCTTAGTCGCAACGTTCGTCCTTCGGAAGTTGGCCTAATGGGCAATGTAAATGTGTATACCACTGATTTGAGGGTGATCACCCACGGAACATGCCCCAATGGCTTGTGCATCTCCGTCATTACCAAAGTCATATTTTGTCTTTCCATCTCCGAGAACGCCAACTACCCTCGGGAAAGAGTATGAATGTCTTTCATTCGCATACCTGCACGAGAAACCATCAACAACGTCGCTGCTACCATACGCACAGCCCGGTGCTTACGTGTCCATGAAAATGCCCAAGCCCGTGAACTCGTCTTTGCTGCCAAACACGGGGCCTTCCACCGCCCTGTCTTTTGTCAACCACAAGGCGAGCCCGTCGCCGTATAGATGGGAGGAGTCGCCGGAGATCTTGAACTCGACTTCGATGATGAAGTTGGAAGGTGTGACCGCGAGACGGGACCATAGCCACCCCTGGATATGTGAGTCTAAGAAAGCGTTGGAAATACAGGGGCAACGGACGCCGTACCATTTGTGAGGGCTTGTTCCTCGTCAGGCGAATGTATTTATTCGTGTTCTAAGCATCAGGGCGAACGTTAGCGCGAGGTTAGGATACTGTGAATCTCTTTGCACGCACCACATACGCGTCGGCGCCAAAATCCCACCACCTATGTCGTCGAGTAAATGCCTGTCACTTCACTATCTGTGCTTCACCCACCTGTTCTGCAGGTCCTGGTCGATATATGGCGCATACAGCGAGTGTGTCCGTAGTTGCATCGTCTTCAAAAATCAAAACCGCCAAGTTAGCTATCAACGTCCCGAGCCGTCAACGATTTCCACCAGCACGTAGCCGAATTACTGTCGTCCGACACTACCACCCCGTCCAACACAAAAGACATGTACTCACCCGGTCAATTGTGTCATTCCCTAGTTTCGTCCTATCATCAGTCGCTGCCTGCGCCACTCCTACGAACAGTCCGACAACCGAGAGCAATGAGACGAGCGAGAGCATGCTTGTACACCGTGAAAACATGATTGGTATGTTGGTCCGTTATGGCCCGTTTTCAGGACCAAATCGTTGCGGCAGTGAATTTACCGGTGTGTCGACCGTCTAGCGGATCCAAAGAAAGTACCGAGGACGTAGAAGGTGGAATTAAACTTGAATAGACGCAAGTGTGTTGGAAGCCTTCGCTGCCACGAATGTGATCATTCCTGTGATTATGTAAGTACGTACTGGCAGTCGTGGTGGTCTGCCATCTTGGTTTGGGTGTCATCCACATGCATCATGCATCATGCCTCTTTCCTTCCATAGAGTCTGCTCTCAGTCTACTTCCAATTTTCTTTCTCAATGCAAGCAATTACGAAGGACTCTGGAGGCAGAGTGCTCTATCAATACCGGGAATCCTGAAGACGAACATGCCTTTGCAGCCCCCACAATTTAAAGTCAAGTCAAATTGAGAGCTGAGTTACTCCTGTTGGCCCGTCATCCTTTCACATTCGTTGTTATTGGGCAAGCATGTTCAGGAACTTGGCCGGACCTCGAAATGAGGATGACGATGGCGAAGTTGCTCGGTGGATTGATCCCGGATGCACCCCCGAAGTCCCATGATTAGGGACAATCACTGTCTATCGGGGGAAATTGCTCATGATGATGCCTTGTCTTTCTCGTCTTGTGGAAGCACGCCAAACTCGTTGCTGTCAACCCTTGTGCCCTGGGGCTCATGCCGAATGCTGTGCTCTTGAAGCGTCGCATGTGCCCGCAAATAAAAGGTATATAAGCAGCAGTGGCAGAAATGCCGCCTCTCCATTTATTGTCAAGTTTTGCCCACAGTTACTCCGTTGTTTCTGCCTTATCCGCTGAGAGCATAGGAGGAAGTTTTGTACGACCTCCAACTAGACAATATGTCGGGAATCACTGTCCAAACAATGGTGATTCTAAAGTCACCGTCGCGTTCTGTGTACGTCGGTCTCGATGATCTGCCGCTTTGGCTTACTTTCTCTTCATAGATCTTTTGCTGTGCCACATAACGAACCCAATAGCATAAAGAGAACATTCAGCGAGCGTGGCCGAATCTCAGTGCACAGTTCGTCCCTCCAAACTGCAGATGCCCTCCTTCCTCATCATCCCTTCATGACAGTTGACAGTCTGGACCTCAAAAGGTTCCAACCCGCCTCAGATGCATCTATATCTATAGCCGTACTCTACTCTGGAAAGGAAGGTGGCTCCAATAACGACAAGTTCCAAACACCTTTCCTGGACCTCAATAAAGCTCTACATAACACGCTAACCTGGAGCGAGAATTTTACTCTGTAAGCATCACAACATTCCCAGTCCGCAATGGTCCTGACCTCACTTCAATTAATTTACGCTGATGAAAATTCTCAGCCCTGATCCAATCAACTTTGCAAAACCGCGACTACGCTTCGAAATAGTCATGTCGACCAAAAATCGGTTCCTTGTTTCTAAGAAGACTGTGATTGGGAGGTCAGAACCGCAATCTCTGTACTCCCTGCTTAGATATCCGGGCGAAGGTGAGAGGCACCATTGGTATATCTAAGCTCGTCCTGATCTTGTACAATTCAGCTGAGATATCGTTTACAATGTTGTCGGAAGGATCACCTCTGGGCCCTATCCTCCGAATTAAGACTAGGAGGCTTGCGCCAGTGCCGGTAAATATCAAGAAGGTTGGGCAATAGTCCCTGCATAGATCTATCTATATATTATCAGTCGATGAAGCAGTTTAGAGCAGGATACATTTTCCCTCCCGACTGTCGGCTATGTAGCATATGCAACACATGTATCCATGAGTACTTATATAATGTATATCTTCAAACCTCCTCAAAGGTACCCACAATTAGTCCTTATCACTGCGACTACTTAATTAGAGTCGTCTCGATCTCCTGTGGCGTCCGGAGCTGACTTTAGGCATGTGCTTCGAGGGCGCTTATTTGTGATTTACTGATTAGATGAAGGTGTGAATTCACATTGATCGGCTAATAGATTTCCTACCCGTCTTCTTACTCCGCCCCGTCACCCCATTGCTTCTTTCTCTTCCACTCTCATACCCATAGAAGCCTATCCTATACCTGCGCTACACGCTCGCAAGACTTCTCTTCATACACGGCGCACGACCTAGATACCAGACCCCGACTTTGGAATAGACTTCAACGGGCCCATCAAGGATGATTGGATACATACCCCCCGCAAAGAAGGTGCTCGTCCTGCACGGGTACTCGCAGAACGCCAGCATGTTCAGCAATCGCCTCGGTGCGCTACGCAAAGAGAGCAAGTCGCTCGACTACGTCTTCGTCAACGCGCCGCACACCCTGCTCCCTGCGGACCTCATGTTCGACACGAACCTCCCGCCGAGCGAGTTTACCGTGCTCGAGCAGACGCAGGCGAACCCGGAGCTCGCGCTGCGCGGCTGGTGGCGCGGCAAGAAGGGCAGCAGGGACCGCACTGAAGCGGCGGGCCTGCACGATGCGATCATGACTATCAAGGATATGCTCGTCAAGCAGCGATTCGACGGGATCTTTGGGTTCAGCCAGGGAGGCGCGTTTGCTTCGCTTATCTCGGCGATGCTGGAGCAGCCGGAGCTTTACCCTGAATTCTTGGTTGATGGAAAGCCACCGCATCCTCCGTTGTACGTCTTTGATTTCATGGTCCGACTACCACGCTGAACTCTTGCTTAGCAAGTTCTGTGTATCGATATCTGGGTTCCGTCTGAATGACCCCTTCTGCGACAAGTTCTTCCCTTACAAAACACCAACGCTCCATGTACTTGGTCGGACGGATGTTATCGTCGTTGAAGAACGCTCGCAGCAGCTGCTAGAAATTTCGCTTGTCAAGCGGGTGGAGGAGCACGAAGGCGGTGTGTACTATACTCCTCTTGCAAGAGTCGTTTATTCATGTTGCTTGCAGGACATTTTGTGCCTACGAAGGGTCAATGGCGAAAGTTCATGGTTAGCTGGATGAACAACCCAGCTGGCAACCACCCGTCGCCGACACCCCTACTCGCCGCCGACTCGGAGCTCGGTGGTCCGAAGAGTCTTGCAAATGCTGCCACCCCTGCTAAAGCATGACGGACATAGATTCCAGCTTCGGATGCAACAGCATTTCAGCTGGTGCCATATTATGTTGAGTGGATAGTATAGAGTTCGGATTCTCGCGACGCTTCGTGTGGCAGCTGATATGCCGTAGCCCATAAGTATGTATACCAGAAAACCGACTTTCAGGAATTGGATAGTCACTCATCAACTCATTTATCATTACGTTGATACCTGTATGGCAGTCTGTGGCACTGGGTTAGTGGAGTGTATCCCAAACTCATCCAATCTGAAAACCTATTCCCTGACCGAGTATTTGGTAATCTCGTCCCAGTGACTCAGGTGCTCTTCAGCACATATATATTGAGAATCTGCAACAATTTGGCATCTGGATGTGTCATTCCTAAAATTCTATCGTCCTTCCCGGCTGCAGAACCTTACTTCCGTATGTCCTTGATTACTCATTCCCTGCCTACTACATGGCTCAGAGAGAAGCCGACTCTAACACATTTTGTCAATCTTTGAAAGAGTGTCCCGCTAAATTGGGGCGGTAAAAAACAAGTGGCTAACACACCTGCATATAAATGGTTGGTTGTACTTTCGGACATGCTTTGTACTCACGCCCTAGGACTTTTAAATTTGAAAATGTCTGAACACAGAGTGGCACAGTGGCTGTGCATGAGCACTTATCAATTCTCGGTTCGATGGCGTGCATCTCACAGAAGGTCCTCAGGTCGAGCTTGGGTCGAATCATTTTTCCGCGGCCACAATACTTCGCAGTCATTCACCACGGTGTGCCCATATTTCCTCATTTGTTTTGGACCATGACGAGGATCTCAACTAAAGCCCAGATGACAACCGTCCGGAGCACCTAGACAGTCCAAAAACCTCCTGTGCTGAGGCCATTGGGGCATGATGGAATGAGAATGTGCCATCTTATTTGCCAAAAAGTGATTCGACCCAGGCTCGAACTGAGGACCTTCTGTGTGTTAGACAGATGCGATAACCAACTACGCCATCGAACCTATGATAGAGGTGCAGCGGTGACCGTCCCGGGCGCGCCACGTTCTTGCTAGGCCTACAATGAATGTTACACTATTTCCATCTTGAGGTGATATTAATCCTGTTTTGAAACGCACCGAGAAGTATTATATTATACACATCATACAATTGTCGCAGGAGACACAAAGTGCACAAGATTCTTGGAGTCAACATATATGTACAGGGTATGCTAGAACTTGGTACAGGCCACAATGGTCTTTGGACCATGACACATCATAAGAGAATTACGTTTTATTATCGAAGGTTTCCTAGTGGCGCCCTTGGTCTTTCAAAGCGACAAGATTGCTTCGCCGTTACTTGTAGCAAGCTTGACAACCCCATCCTTCGTCTTCTCTGACTTGTCGCCCCAGAAGACTTCTCCGGAATGGGATCCCCTGCGGCTTAAGCCAACACGAGACCTTTTTCTCTGTTGACCGCTCGGGTCTTTGACCTTGTCGTCGACAATGACCTCTATCTTCGACGACCTGCTAGTGGTGACGACAAATTTCCCCTCATAGGTGGGGTGGAGGGATACGTCGGCGTGGGCGTTGCTGGTGGTGGAAGTGAGAAGGAGCTTCGAGTCGACTGGTGCGTCAGGAATGGAGACCGAGCTTCGCCCGTTGGAGGTTTTTGTTGTGACCTCAAAGTTGCCACCCTCGTGTTTGGATGAGAGGAGACTCACACCGGCGCGCATTTTGCTGCAAATTATGTTTGAGTGAGAGGAAAGCTGGAGTAAAAAAAGTTCAAAGACATACGCGTTGCTCGTAACGGCGTTAAGTTTGATGGTGGAGTCAGTCTTGTTCGCGCTCAATGCGACATCGATATCAATTCCGCCGTTGGAAGTTTTAAGCGATAGGTTCGAATCCGTGTCGAATTTGCCTGAAATATGGCCATTAGAGGTTATGAGGGTTCCCTCGTGAGCACGGAGGGCCTAAAAGGAAGATCATTTACTATAATTCAACGGGAAATTCATGTTTGCTCACAGCAACTTTGATGGCTGAGTTGCTCCCCTTTATGGTGATGGAGTCGAACAGCAGAGACGACAAGTCTTGCAACTCCTGTGAAGTATTGGGTATGTCTGTGACGAAGCTTTTGATCAACCTAGGCGACGCCTTGCTGGCACCCTCAGGGAGGGTAACGACAATGTCGAAATTAACTTTATCTTCGCGTCTCCAGTGGTAATACCAACGGGACCATCTCGGAGTCTGTCGAAAACATTCACAACGTTAGTTACAATGTTCATGAGGAAACGGAGATGAATAACGCACAAAAATCCCAACACCATTCTCTTTATTCCAATTACTGCGTTGAACGGAGCAGGCTTTCACAAGACCGAACAAGTCGCGACGATGATACCACCCAGTGATCTGGACTTTTGCGGTACCAGACGGTTGGCCGGAGGAAGTCGTGTAGGTTGCTCTGCCTCCAGACAACTGCCCTCGCTCAAGGAGATAGAGACCATCGGCGAGCGGTACATCGAAGCTGGTCGTTGAGGAATAGGGGAACCCACTGAAGGTGCCCTTGTTCCAGGGCTTCCACTTGTCGCCTGAGATACAACCATCGTAGTTTACTTCGGTTGGGATATCATAGGACCACTGGCTAGGCTCAATGGGTAGAGGACCCTGCGAACAATGTGTTAGGCTGGTTAGAGGCGAACTTCGAATTGAAGCCTCACTATATCGATACTACCACGAACAAGGTAGGATATAGACTTGAGCACTATAAAAAAGGCCAAGAAGACCATAAATGCGCGTAGGAGCCATCCACAGAAGCTCCTCCTTCGCTGTGGTACCGGGGGAATATAGACGACGGTATGGGGTGTGGTGGTGTAGGTAGGGTACGCCTGATAGAGGGGCTGCGTTGGCACCGTCGAGGCGCTGGGGGTGCCAGGTTTGCTCGAAGCACTGTTGCCGCTGACCGTATTCATAAGCGGGGAGATTAGATTGTACAAGCCCCTTTGAGCCGTGATATCTTATATACAACGACCCCAGTGCGCAGCACAAAATAGTCCGTCCTGAGCGCGGAGAAAGGGAGATCATTATCATCAAAGCATGTGGTCGACGTATGGCTTGTCAAAGGACCTTAGCTGCGGCGGGCCTCAGTCCGCAGCTTGACTCCCAAAGATGGCGCTTCAGCGTTGAGAACTGTATGCATACGTCGTTGATAGAGTCTAAGCTTACAACTTAATACAAGCTGTGGACTGCAATCTGAGTGTCGTGGGAGCGTGTGTCACACCCATCGAAGCCACCCGGGATTTTTTCCACACTGTGCATGTTCAGGAATAGGCATGCTATGATGTACTTCAATCTTCGCATTCCGAATCTGTTCATCATTCATGGGTGGATATCGGGGTGGAGTGACTCTCTCCTCAACATAAAAGATTGAATTCAGTTTTCTTTGGATTGGCGGATTTCGACTTCCCGCTCCGTCACATATTGAGAGTAGCCATGTCACCCGTTGTCGAAAGCATAGCATATCCCATACTACTCTTCTCGGAATCAAACCCCCAGAAGGTTTTTCCAGACTTGACATGTCCCCTGGAGTCTTCGAGGTTAGGGTATGAAACCAAGTTCCTCATCCGCCAACCGCCGCTGGGGTCTCTGGCATACTTGTCGGCATTGATTCGAATTTTGGACCATGCGGTGTTTGCGGCTACGAATTGGCCCTCATACGTTGAGGGAAGGGTTAGTTCAGCTGGGGCATTGCGAGTGTGCGACTGAATTCGAAGAGTCGAGCCCAGAGGTGCCGTCCCGATGCGAACTGAGCTTTCTGCTTCGCTAGTCATTGTGTTGATTTCGAAGTGACCGCCAGTATAGATTGAGGAAGCCAAGTTGATATCAGCGCGAATTTTCCTTCAGGCAATAGCCGTATAAGTGACATCGTTTTACAAGCACGAGTCGCTACAGGAGCTCACCCATTTGTCGTCTGCACATCAAGTTGACCCATTGCGTACGTTCCATCATGGTAAAGGCCTACATCTACATCTACCTTTTCATTCGTGGTCCGAATATCGACACTGGAGCCAGCGTCGAATTTGCCGCTGACAGCACCATTGGTCGTAGAAACGTGTGCTCCTTGGGTGGATCGTAAATACTGCACCGGCATGTCAATCGCTGCCGTCTGAAGCTTGCCTGGAGCTCACCTCGACTTCAATAGCGCCATTCGTACTGAGCAAGCGTACATCACTGAAAGATACATCAGCTAGGTCGTGCATCTTCACTGATGTATTGGGAAGGTCTGAAAACAAGCCGTCGATCTTCGTTGGGAGAGTTTTACTCCCTCGAGGAAGAACAACCGTTGTTGTGAATTTCATTCTATCCTCCAGTCGAATGGGTCCGGGCCAGCGCCAATTTGGGGTCTGCAACGTTCAACTGAGTATAAAGAGTCCAAGAGGCATGGAGATGTCCTAGACTCACAAATAGCCCAACGCCGCTTCCACCTGACTGGTTGCGGGTAATGGCACAAGCTTTGACGAGGCCCATCAATTCGTGTCGCTGGAACCATGCCTGAAGATTAATGGAGACAGTACCCGCCGTCTGGAGAGGAGAGGTAGTATAGACAATTTCCCCAGTGGACAGCTGGCCGCGGGATATCAAGGCCAACGCGCCAGCCAGTGTAACGTTTATAGTCGCCATCCGAGAGTAAGGCAGCCCGTTGACGATAAGGCCAGTAGTGGGCTTCCATTCGTCCCCAGGGAAACAAGCATGTGTGTCGACACCAGCCGGAATGTCATAAGACCATTTCCTTGCGTCTGTCGAAAGAAGGGGCTAGCAAGTGGTTAGCTTGCCATCCGTGACTGCGGCGGGTGGACTCCTTACACCAAATCTCTGTGCAATGAGGCCGGTTGCGCAGAACAACAATATCCCAAAAATGCACCAAAAGAGGGCTCGGTACCTTCGCAGCAGCTGCGGCGCACGAGAAACCACCACCCCAGGGACAGTATAGATTGGGTATGATCTATAGAAAGGAAGCGTAGGCGCTGTCGGAAAGGGTAAGGATGAGTATGAAGCTGGTGTACTCTTCACCCTTGTCATGAGACTATCATATCGGTTGCGAATGCTGTCGAGCATTGTCCTGGGGTGGGGTGGACTGACAAACCCTGACTAAAATAGGCCAGAGGTTCCCGTTCTTGAAAAAGATCATCGGTTCGCGACCCGAACCAAGTATGAGGTCAATCAAAGCATGCAACCCCATCCAAAGGAAACTTAGCAAGGAAAAAAGCACGAACGAGAAGGTCATCATCCCTGAACATTGCATGGAAAACGAATGGATTAATAGTGAATCCGCAGTGAAAGAAGTACGCGATAACAAAGAAAACACGGCACTGCACCAAAGCATCAGCTGCGGGCAGCGTAAATCTAGTCTTCACCATCCACCTTCTTGTGTTTCCGCTTCCGTTTCTTCTTCCCTGAACCGTCGCCCTCATCCTCGACGACCTGCGCAGCAGGAGCAGCCAACTCGACGTCATTCTGATCCTGTTCGTGCTTGCGCTTTTTCGGTTTCGAAGGCACCACTTCCGAGTCGCCGTTGGTGTCGGCGGGAACGCCCCCGGCACCCTGCTCGGCGGCAGCCTTCAGCCTCAAGCGCTCCTTCTTGCCCATACGCTTCTTCTTCTCGCCTTGGCCGTCCTCTCCACCCGCAGCCGCGGCACGCGAGCCGCCGGCGTGGTTGCTGAACCTCCCTCCAGAACGCTCATTGACCTTGGACTTGATCTCGCGCAGCTTCTCCTGGGACTTCGGGTTCCACCTGTGCCTGTCGTTCTTATCTTCCCGGTATGGTGCATACTTCTTTACGCTCATGTACTCATTCAGCTCTTGGTCGGTGGCCATTAGAATCTCGGCCGGCGTGAGGGCGTAGTTCTGCGATTGGACGGGGACGTATTTGAAGCGTGTGGGCATGTCGCCAACCTACAGTAAAAAAAATTGATTGTGAGCAGAATACGTGAACGTGCAAGTTTGAAGGGGACATACCATATCGTTGAAGTCAAGGCCATAGATTTCATCCATGTACTTGTTGAATATACGCTTGCGCATCTCTTCAGTACCATCCCACTCCTCTTCGTCCTCAAATGTCGGTGCAACATCAGCATCCATCGCGTCAACGTCAACACCCGCGTCGTCCTCTCCGCCTTTCTTCTTTTTCTTCTTCTTCTTCTTGTCCTTTTTGCTCGGTTCCGGCGCGCCATAGATTATATGCGCATCGTCGTCAGAAATTGGGATGTCTCCAATGTCAACGTCGTCCTCCCAGATGGGTTTGCCGTCCTCGTCGTATTTGGCACCGTCATCGGCGAACGCTTCATCCTCCTCCCCATCCGCTTCAGCCTCATCCTCAAATGCATCCGCGCCGCGATCGAACAGACCCGCCATCTGCCTATCGTGCTTTTCCGGGTCCCACTCGCCCTCCAGATCCAGCTCGCGCAGCGCCTCATCCACAAAGTCGTCTTCCCCGTCCTCTCCCTCGCCGCCGCTCCTCAGCTTCAGTCCGCCCTGTTTGCCGATCTGCTCCAGCTTGCGCTTCACCTCGCGCATCTTGAGTGCCTTCATCCGCCGCACCTCCTCGCGCTTCTTCTCGAGCTCGGCGGCCTTGCGCTCCTTCTTCCGCGCGCGGGCGTCTTTGCGCGTTGTGTCCTCGCGGCGCACGAGCGACGGCAGGTTGCGCGGGAAGGAGGGGATGGTCGCCGCGCCGGTTTCTTCGAAGCGGTGGTTGTAAGACGCCTCGAAGTGGGACGCGAGGGACTCGAAGGACGTGTCGGAGAGCATTCCAGTGTCCATTTCGTCGTCATCGTCGTTGTCCTGCTTGACTTCGTCCTCGGCCTTGGCCTTTTGTTTCTTTTTCCGTCGTTCCGGTGCGGGTTCTGTTACTTCGTGGTATGTTGGTACATGGCCTTCCGATCTGTCAATCCAACCACGGTTGAGGATGTAGCTAGAAAATTAATGAGTATTGATAAATTCGTATAGAGAGAATCACAACGCACTTGAGCAAAAACTCCTGGTCCTCCTCAGCTTTCGACTTTTTCGGCGTCTCCTCAGCAGCCTTTTTCGATTTCTTCTTCTTCTTTTTCTTCTTCTCGGTCGTCTCTTCCTCTTCTTCGTGTATTGACTCTGCGTCTTCCTCTGCCCTCACCTCAACACTAACGAGGTCCTTCAAATCGCCAACTTCCCGCTCCAGGAACGCACGGTATTCCTCCTCCTCGCGCTCCTGCTCGTCTTTGGTCTTTTCACGCGGGATAAGAAAGTCATCCTCGTCGCCAACAGTTTCTGCGGCATGGTGGAACGCGGCAATCGTTTCCTTGCGCAGAACCTCCTGCTCCTGCGTGTACGTGAGAGTTGGATCCTCCGCGTCGGGGGACGGTGACCGTGAAGACGGGTTCAGCATAGCTTCTAGGTTGACTTGTTTTATAGTCACAGGTTTTGACTAGCATAAACATTAGCTTCTCTCCCAATACCTACAGAGAAATATAACGCACCTTCGATTTTGACTTTGCCGCTCCTGCCTCTGGCACAACCCTGGCCGTGCCGACCTTTTCCTTCTCCTCACCAAAGATGTCCGTCTGCGAGTTGTAGATTTCTGGATCCTTCTTCTTGATCCTCGCCAGGGTGCGCAGAATGGCTGCGTCAACGGCAGGCGTCAGTTCCTCTCCGTGCTCGTCCTCTGATTCGGCGCTTTCTGAGTCCGTCTCGTCGTCTGACTCGTCTGGGTCGTAGTCTGAGCCATATTTTGCTTTTACTATGGCAAACTATCAGAGTCGATGCAGTACATTAGAGATGCAGGACATACGTCGGTCGAACTCTTCCCGCTCCTTCCTATACGCAAATGCCTTGGCATAATGCTCATTAATGGTGAGTTGGGTCGGGGCAACGTCCCCTTCGTCGTCGGACCAGAGCTGGTTCATGGTAGATGAAGCGGAACAGCGAACGTGAGTCGGACGAGCGCTTCCTGATTTGTCGGTGTAGCTTTGAACTACAGACCCTCGGTTTAAATCGTAGTCTGTTAAGTGATGAGTTGTCCACAGATGGTGTAGGTATAGATAGTGGCTTCAACACGTTCGGCATACAATGTGGTTGCCCGCGAAGAAGATGCACAGATTCAAAAAATATTGTCAACAGATGTGCTCTGCACGGGCCGGCCCTGCCGTCGTTCATTGGATAGTCCAGGCTTCTGCCCTCGTTCTTGCTCTTTCACCTCAATCGTCTCCGACCTACAACCAGTCTGGCCGATGCTCATGTTCGGATCAACACCGTCCTTTATCTCTTCCTTGAACATGAAGTTTCTGCAAAGAACGTCGAGCTTCCGTTTTACTGAAAATCTCAAGAAAATCTTTAAGTAGTCTAAGCCACGCTTTGGATGATTCGAGATGACAGGCTTCGGTCGCAAAGCGCGAAGGGATAAGGCACTGCAGAGTAACATTTGTGTCTCTAAAGGGCCGCGGTATGTTGGCCGAACCACTTTGAACCCGCCATTCCCTCGAGGCTCGAGCAGTGCTGAGTTGCGTCATCTCGAAGCGATTGTCCTTGATATCTTCAGGGATCGTTCTATGTTTAATTCTGTCAAGATCGTTACTACATTCAGTTCTCACGTGGATACACGGCCTTGTGGAACCTGTGTAGCGCTCTACAGAGCGCTGCGGACGGTTTGCCGGTGAAGGCGGACCCCGCGCAGTAAGATTGAGAGACAAGTCACAAGGTGCATGTCGGCTTTCTGATAAACAACGCGGATTTGTTCCCGACCTCCATATCGTCCTGTTCGTTTGCGAGACAGGCAAACGACTGCGCCCTCTATCCCTTACTCTTCGTTCCATCAAGCCGACATGGTCATCCTCGATGAAGAGGCCGCAAACGAGCGCTCGCCATTGAAGAGTCCACACACGCAGCTTGCGCCTCCGCCTCAGGGCGCGGCGCCTCCTCCGTATGCAGCGTCGACGTCTTTGCCGCCAGCAGGATACGTGCACGGCCATCACGCAGCCCACGTCCACCCTCAAGCAGCCCACACCCACCAAGAATCGCCTGCTTTGCTTATCCGCCGCGACACCCCAGGACAGCGTTTCCTGAAAGCCTTCCTCTGTGCCCTATTCGTGTTGTTCCTGTGGAGTGTATTCCTAGACACCCTTTCGTTGCTTTCAACACCTCATAATCATAGGGAAGGGAGTTATTATGTACGCCGCTCTTTCTGCTTGCTACGGACCCCAACCACAAACCGCTGACTCCTCATGAACCAAATGTTGATAGAAGGATTATCCTTGGAGGGAGCGCTTGCTAGGAAATGTGACAACCCCAGCACCGTGCCCTTGTGCGACACCCGATCCAATACGTATTCTACCGATTCAATACCCACCTTCTGGTCTCGCCAGTGTTCGAAGTGCGCCCACGAACACTGTACCATGTGCCACCGCGATTCCTTAATGGTTGATGTCGCATTTCGCGTTACATTGTACCTGCATCCTTTTCTTCCGAGGTTTTTATTGTGCTATCAGGTACGAACCACACTCAGCTCGCCTTCTCTATTTATCAGTTGACGGATTTTCTTCCAGATTATTGTGTAATTGCTGTTCCGATCCGCTCTACCACGAACCCAGTTCCTTTGTACAAGCTCTATATCATAACAATGCAAGCGTCTTTCTGGTATCAACAGCGATGGATTTCATGTTGATGAGACTAAGAGTGCCAAAAGTGTGTTAGCTTCATTCTATGTCATCTCATAAACTCTATCCTAGATCGCCACGACGTACCTCGTTTGCCTCGCCACAGTTATTGTGTTCGAAGGTTTGAGTCTGACCTCATGGTCATGGAAACATTTGCCGGGATCAAACTCAATTTGAGTGTGTGCGTTCTGTACCTCCATGATCAGACCATTCCTCGCCCCCCAATTAGTGCCAGGTTGCAGCCTTTACCTGGACCGTCATCATCATGGCTGAAGTGAAGCAAACCGCGACCGCCATCCGAGACCAGGACTACTTTCTCGAGTCCATCTTTTTCAAGGTGTGTGCGCTGTCAATGTCCGGATGAGTGATCGGCCTTCCTGATGTGTGCATTTCTAGGTCGAAGATCGTCTCTTTCAGGTTCCCCGCCTGCACTTCGAGCGCAACGAGGTCTTCGCGACCTTGTTCACACTTCCAACTGCCGACGGCTCCGCTGTCGAAGGCTCGTCCGAGAAATCGCCTCTGGTGCTCGAGGCAATCACCAAGAATGATTTCAGGGCGCTTCTACGAGTCCTATACCCCACGTGCGCCACGGAATCACTCCCCCTCCCACTATTCACCTACTGATCCGGAGCGTTGATACAGCACAGTCCCAGACGACTACGCCGACATCCCTCTCGCCGACTGGACGAGCGTGCTCCTTCTCTCCACCATGTGGGAGTTCGACGACCTCCGCTCACTGGCCATCGAAAGAATGAGCGCGCGCGGGGTGCTCACGTCCGCGACAAAGATCATCCTGGGCCGCAGGTACGCGGTGAACGAGTGGTTCATCCACGGCTGCACGGAGCTCGTGACGCGGATGCACGGCCCAACGGCTGCGGAGATGAACGACGTCGGAACTGACATGGCGGAGAGGATCTACAAGCTCAGGGAGGCGCGCGTCGTGGCGGTGACGCGGTCGATAATGTATAACGCGCGCGAGCGGGTTGAAAGCGAGTTCAGGGACGTTTTGCGAGATGGGACGCCTTAGCGCGGGGCGCATATTTCATGCCGTTATGTTTAGGTACACCGCTCGAATCTGAAGTTCTGTGCTGTTTCTGAAGATGTCAGGTCGCTACTCTGATGCGCTAGTTCAAGTCAAATGCAAGTTCCTTTGACGTGTATGATAATAAGGTGCAATAGACGACAAGATGGCCGAAACATGGGAAAGCTTATTCTTCATCTTTAAACCACACGATAGCGTTCTAAGTGGCGTCCATTCCTTTGCCGCTCATCATGCCCTTGTGTACCCCGTACGAGGGCACAAAGACAAAACTCGTCCTCGCCTTTGACGTTGGCACCACCTATAGTGGCATATCTTACTGGTGCGTTGACATTGTCAAGATTATCGCTCCAAAGCTCACGCATCAGCCACAGTATTCTTGAGCCGAGCCAGGTCCCGCAGGTTAAAGGCATTACAAAGTGTGAACTCCCTCAAGTTTACGGACGAAAACTAATTTTTCTCGACCAGATTTCCGGCGCAGGACCTCGTCCATGGCCCATCCAAAATCCCAAGCGTTATCTATTATGACAAAGATGGCGCTGTCCGTGCTATTGGCGCAGAGGCTTTGTGCGACGGCATGTATGAGAAAGCTCAGGAGGAGGCATGGATTAAAGTCGAATGGTCCGTGTTGCCATCGCCCTCCGCATCGCCTAAGTATTAACATGCTGTATATTTAGGTTCAAACTTCAGTTTTGTTCGTCTAATGTCGCGTCACCCAACATCAGTGTCAACACCTTTATCAGTCCCTTGCCGCCTGAGAAAAGCGCCGTCGAGGTCCTGGCTGATTATTACAAATATCTACTCTCATGCGCTCGCGAATTTATCCAGGAGTCCGTACCAGATGGGGAGTCTCTTTGGAAGTCTGTGAAGGCCAACGGCATCCACTTTGTTCTCCCTCATCCAAACGGTTGGGGTGAGCTACAGCAATGTCAGATGCGGAAGGCGGCTATCAAGGCCAAATTGGTAAAGGACAGACCATCTAGATATTCTCGGATTTCGTTCGTGACCGAAGGCGAAGCCAGCCTGCATTTTGCTCTTTCGAATGGTCTTCCTTTGGGCTCTGTTTCTGTGAGTCTGAACAATTCTATGCGGCGCAGAAGCTGACGTTCGATACCACTCGAAAGAAAAATTGTGGCGTCATAATTGTTGACGCTGGTGGCGGAACAGTCGCATAAGCGCTTACAAGCAGAAAACCAATCTCTTGGATGTAAAGTACAAAGAAATCTCGGTCCGACGTTGTGAGTGTTGTACTCTGTCAGATGCTTTGAGTGTCTTTGCAGTTACTGAACAACTTCTAGGTCACCTTGAGGGATCTATGTTCGTCAGCCGTCGGCTCGAAAACCTTCTTCACGGTACGCCATCTACTTGAGTGGCATCTCTCATTTGTTAACTTGCCAAAATTATAACAAGACCGCCTCCGAGGTTCAAAGTTTGCTGAAGATGTTGCTCACATGGCGGCCTGCTTTGATAAGCATACGAAGCTGCGCTTCAAGCAGAAGGAGGAGCCACAATATATCAAATTCGGGGCAGCCAGGGACAACGACGAAATACATGAGATACGATTCGGACAGCTCAAGGTTACTGGGTGTGTGCCGAGAGTCCCTTCCAATATTGCTTGTTTATGCTAGCCTCATAGCGATGATATTGCTTCCTGCTTCGAGCCTGCAGTTAATCGCATTGTCAACGATATTGAAGAAATAATCAAAGACGCTCCTGCTCATACTGTGATCAAGGTATGGGTGTGTGTACCATCTTCGCGGCTTTCCTTTCTTTCCCTACCACTAGGCCCTGACATTGCGCCGTAGAGAGTTATCCTGGTGGACGGATTGGCAACAAATGACTGGCTATATCACTGTGTGAGCAAAGCTTTACTCTTGTATGGCGTCTATGTAACTAGGCCAATTTTTCATGTGTATGTTATGTCTAATGCAGTACCACTCGCCGGCGTCCACGGATCTGACAAAAATTTCTACACGCAGTAGCAAGGCCGTTGCGGATGGCGCCATTTCTTTTCATCTCACTCATGCAGTACAGGCACGAGTGGTAGCAACGACATATGGCGCCAGAGTCGCGATTTCTTTCAATCGCTTCTCTACGTATCACGAACGAAAGCGACACCTGGTGAAATTTTGGCCGAACGGAACTCCTCATCTGAATGCGTTCTCCAAAATACTGTCAAAGGTGATCACTGTCATCTGACTTGTTCAGCAGATCTGCCGATACGCCTTGAATTTAGGGCACTTTGCTAGGTGCCACAGAACGTCGGCATGAGTCCAAACAATTAGTTGCACGCTTAGAGGACCTCACCGAATGTACAATGGAGCTATTTCGTTACGACGGAGAGCTTTTAGAGGACGAACTCTATGAGCCCCCTGCCCAGTATGCGTGGATGGATGAAGAAGAAAACGAAGGCATGTATACCCATTCATTGAGGCTCTTCCTGCACAGGCTCAAGTTTATCTAGCTTTATTCTCCAAAGTGTGTACTATCAAGGCGGATGTCCGACATATTCGAGGTACCACTTCTGTAAAGAAGAATTTTGGAAGTCTGGGATGGTATTACCGATTGGACTACACCTTCGTGTTGGTCTTTTCCGATGCGGAAATAAAGGCACAATTTGCATGGATAGAAGATGTGAGTGGGTAGCCAGTAATACATATCACCTTCTCTGATTGAGTATGTGCATCAGGGCGTTGAAAAACGGTAGCACCATACTTATACCATCTGAACCTTGCTGACCAACTCTCCTACAGGAGAGACGCTGTTGTTGTCTATGAGGAGGGCAAGAATTAAGAGAGTTCATATGACGTTGAGTCGAATGCTATCACTGTTACATGGTGCTTAGTTAGGCGCCAATAATGCAGTAGGATACTAATATATGTACGTCAGGCTCTAACATGTATATTGTGAAGAACAAACTTTTATCACATATGGACATAATAGGCATGCGGGTTTCCTGATTAGGCAACACCGAGGTGGTTTCGAATGATATTAATGCAGCGGATACAAGCAGCATTGTCATTTTCTTTGCTGTCACTGCAATGCTGTTGATCTGGAGGCTGATGTAGGCGGCCGTCATGAGCTTGTCGGTGATCACGTTGGGCGTATGGAGCATCGGCGCTGAAGTCGAATGGCTGGAGTGTCCGATCATTCATCAAAGAAAACATTACTAATAGCGATGTAGGAGTTATGCAGCAATTGTATATCAAGACGGGGCGCAACCAATTTGAAGTTTCCGACATAACTCTTTGACCATATTGATTTTTCGTGTACGTTTGGGGTTCCATTTGAAGTAAATCACAACCAGGTGCCCAAAATGAGTGGAGGTGCCCAACGAGCAAACAACGAGTGGAACCACGCAAGAAGGAAGATCAGCAATTATATCAAGTTCAAGTTCAGGTTCTTAACCTGGCACGCTGCGGGCTAATGTGATTGATCTCGGTCTCATCCAAATTTGTTATGGCCCTGCTAGGTGGTACGGCCTAAGGATTAGGAAACTCGCAAAACCATTCATACAAATGTGTACATCTACTCAAAAGAATCTACCACTACCGTATGTGCCAAAGTCCCCAAATAATGACGATGTCTCTACGGATGGGTCTGTGGTAGAAGTGGTGGTCTCAACAGGTGTGGCAGTGGCAGCAACCGTAGGCGTATCATCCCAGATGCCGAAAGGGTCGTTCGTGGCAGGGGGAACAGTTCCGGACGTCGATTCGCTTGCTGCCACGGGAACGAGAGATTCGACTTGTGCCACGGCCGGAGTGTCAGGCTTGCTCTCCTCATCTGCGGCCGCCCTTTGCTCGCTTTGTTTTTGGTGTGTCTTGGCCTTCGTCGGCGGCGCTGGCTGTGCCGGTTTCGATTTTTGGGATGTCGGCGGTGCCTGTTCCGTTGCCTTCTGGGCTACCTTTTTTGTCGTCAGAGGGTGGGTCTGCTTCTGTGACTTTTGGGCTGGCTTCTGTGTGGCCGTTGCCGGCTTTTGTGTTATCGCTCGTGGTTGCTCCGTTGGTGGCTGCTCCGTTGGTTGCTGTTCCGTTGGTGGCTTCAATAAATATGGTGGCAAAGAAGTCAGCGTCTAACGAACAATAACGGAAGAGATGTCTCTACCAATGCACCTGTACTGTTGTGGTTGTCGGGAACAATGGGTTCCGCCTCCATCACCGCCTCGCTTGGTGCAATCTTGAATACATCACGAATGACTTCGTAGAGATCGGCGCCGTGTATTGTTGGCGTTGATGGGCTTCGCGCGCCATTTGGTTGACGCGCGGACCGTGCTTCCTCACGTCCCCTGTAGATCATGAACGCGGTTTCCATGCCCAAATCGTAACCTTCCTCCAGCGTCAGGGGCTCTTCCCGCTCAATGAGCGCAGCGTACCGGGGAAGGAGGATGTTGCGGTCGACCTTGGTTTCGTGGTACAATTTGATACGCTTGACGTCTGGCATGATCTTCTTCTCGAGCTCGCGGATTGAGAGTGATTTGACCTCAGGGAAGGACCATGTTGAAGAGAGAGTCAAGATGGTCGCCCATTTCTCGATGGGCGCTTCGTAAATTGAGTATTTACTGTGCATACGCGATATTAATTCACGAATTTGAGAGCGTGGTGCTATGGACTTACGGGTTGTAAAATACCCAGAGGAAGCAGGCAAATTGTTCGGGTGTGACTTGCTCTAGGATTATGGCGTTGGGGTCGTCGAGCCCCGGTAGAGCAGAGCCAGGAGTGACCGGGGTGGCAAGTTTGCTTGCGAAAAACTTGGATTCTCTCTCAAAGAAGTATCGATGGACTTTGAACTGGATATGATCCACCTAAGAACATACAGCATGATCAGCTTCTCGTCGCCGGGTCGACCAACAATTGAGGACCTACAAGGATGGAAAGATCGGCACTGGGGATATAGTAGGTATCGTGCTTGCTTAGAGTCATGAAGTTGCCAGAGGGCACCTCTTCAGTTCCGTTGGCAGTGTTCGACATCGTTGTATCGAGGAAGGTCGTGAAGGAGGATTAATTCGAGGACGGGGCGGAGTTAATTCAGTTGTGCAATTATGGGGCGCAGCACGGGAAGGACGGTGGTTTATGAAGAGCAGGAACACGTGTACATGTTCTCGCACGTCCCCTATTCTTCTGTTCCGACATCTACACGAGGCGTTCGTTAACCGCGGCAGTAATAATGGCAGCCGTATCCCATTGTTCTCGATAGTCACTCTTCCTCGGCGTACATTGTTTGTACACCGTCGTACCGAGAATGCCTGACCTAAGACTGACCCTATTCACGTTCTTCTCAAGTTCTTCTGGCAACTTTCTTTCGGAGTCAACGGCTTGTGATTGGCCACTCATTAATTGTTATTTATGTAAAATCACCGATGCATCCACGACGCGCCGCGCTCACGCAATCATCCCGCTCGTTATCTTGCTTTCAATCATGCATCTTAGTCAGTTGACTCTAACAATCGACAGACAGGGAATGTTACCTGAATTCTCATGAGCATTGAGCTTGATCATGGGATCACACACAAAACTTGACAGGCACACTGGAAGCACACAAACCAAGATAGTTAGAGCATAAGTAGGTATGTAGACAAATTTATGATAGCAAGATTGACTGCGGGGAGATACAAGTAGTGTCCAAGAAATACAAGAGATAGCAGACAGTTCTGATTAGGTGCAAGATAGCGATGGATAAGGAGTAACGTTACAGAAATGGGTGAATTGCGAGCTCTACTTTCTGCCGTTTTTCAACTTGCTGGACGAGCTGCTCAACTTAGGGGGGCCTGGACGGTTGAGCTTAGTTGGCGTGGAAGGACCAGCTATGAATGATTCAGACATCGTGTACTGTAGAAGAAGATAATAGGCTTACTCCGTGTAGACTCTTCATACCTATGAGGGTGCTCCTCAAAGTACTTGCTGGTTGAGCCTTCCTCGATTCCCATGGACGCCTCGATTGTCCGGAAGACGTCCTCATCCTCAAGGCCTTCCGGGAGCGGGCTCCTGCCCTCATCGGATGGCTTTGAGCGTAGGCGCTCTCGGGCGGTATTGACAAGAATGGTGGACTCCAAACCGAGAATCGTTGCCTCGTCCAGAGTCAGCGGGTAGTCGCGCTGACAAAGCGCGGCATACAAGGGCACCAGATGGCGCTTGTTGACCTTATATCTCTCATATAGGGCCATGCGCTCGACGATGGAGAGTTCTTTCTTTTTATGAAGCTCGCGAACGGCAAGCTCCTTCACCTCCTCGAAATTCCACTTGTTCGCAAGACTGAGGATACAGTTCCAGTCTTCAATGCCCGCATCGTAGAGCGAATACGTGCTACAAAACCACGCGATGTCAGGAGTCACCGTTCCGAGAGCATAATAGTAGCACTTACGGGTTGTAAAACACCCACAGAAGCTTTTCGAAGTCCTCCGCAGCTACGTCCTCCAGTACGACTGGATCTTTATCATCCGCACCCTCGCGAATGTCGCCAGGGGAGGCAGGATTTATCTTCCTGTTGAATATTGGCGACTCCCGAGAAAAGAAGTAACTGTGTACGCGAAACATGATTCGACGCGTCTTGTTGCCATCTTGAGGGCGCGTGCGGGCAAGAATGTGCAGGTCGGCCTGCTCGATATAATATTGATTGTGATGGATGACGCGAGAGATGCTCTGCTCAAGTGACTCTGAAGGTGCCATTACGGTAGTGACGTGGTCGTGAAACTTGAGAGCTCGACTAAGTGGTAGGTAGAGGTTGCGCGTCGATGATGATGAAGGAAGGAAGGGGGAGAAGGTACGGGCGGCATGTGTGCGATGGAAAGTATATTAGTGATCCCTAGACGGTCACATCCGAGGGCAAGCCGTACACGTGTTGAGAACGAGGACAAGGAACGGGCGCTTGTCAAAGTTTGCTCTTGTTGTCGTCTTCTGAACAAGGTTTCGATACGTTGTATAAGATTTCGGTAGCCAAACAAGTGGGCTCAATGTGGGCTGGACGTCCACCTTTCATTGTCAAGACGGAGCAAGCGCCTCGAGGTGTCGTTTATGTGTCATCTGAATGCCTTGACGACCTAAATCTTACTCTTCCGGGCTGCTCCCGCGTCTCAGAAATTGCGTGCAGATGGTTAAGAGTACTTTCTTTCATTCAAAGGCAGTTCCGCAGTTTCTCAACTACAGTTGGCAATACAACGAACGGATAGTCGATATATCCTTTTTCTGTGCCTTCTTTCATAGCGGGAACATAGAAAGCATTCCTATCGGATATTGTGTTGACGGCGTGCCAAAAAGATCGGTAATTCGAATAGAACGGCGGGACTTGCCGTCTCCCATCACTCTGGCACGTGTGACGGTCGCGCAGACGCGCCTGGCCCCTATCGACCCCAGGCGGCGTACGCGCATTTTATGGCTGTAATTTGCATCACCCACATTTGTCGTGCTGCTCTCTTCCTCGATAGACAATCGTGTCTGAAAATATCCTAGCAGCTTGCTTGAGTGCTTTAACACGATCCATGCCGTGGCAGTTGACAAATTTCTCGACTTGCTCGCAACTTGATTGTCCCTCCTGCTCAACTCCTGCTAGCTCCAAGGTGTTCCCCTCAAATCCACCCACGCCGTTCGTCTCTTTTGCCCTATCTGTACCCCTGATATACCTCACATATTGAGAGAGTACACATGCACACTAGGCACCATTTAGGGTGCGTTCGGCGTTGAGAAACTGGCCCGGCTTCTCAGAGAAACAAAAGCTGGCTGATGGCCAGGTGCGGAAATGCAGGTGGTTTTCATGGCCGGAGCTGGTCAATTGCCTGGTTTCTACCCAATCGAGAGCACCTCAACCTTGCATGTACAGTGCTCGAAAATACCATTTCACACATCAAAACCGTCAAGAAACAGCCCTGTTTGCATACTTCTCCAGCTAGTACTTTAAATAGAATCCTCAAAAATACCAACAATCACATTGCTAAGAGCAGCGCTAGATTTGAGTATGCTACAGCTTGTTTTAATAAGTTTGACTGAATTCTCACCGTCTCACACTATCTCTGATGTTTTGGATGGTTCTGTTTTCAGGGGACAATTTCCGCTCACCACAGGAACTCAGAAAGCATCAGCTTTATAACTCATTTCAGTGTTCGATATTCAAAGAGCATTAATACAAGTACCATAGATTTTCCTTGCGATCAAAGCGTTATTATCATGTGTGCCACACCTCCGTCAATTCACGATAAAATTTGGAATGTAGACTCCAAGCATAGAATACTACGTCATTGGTAAAATAAATAAAAAAAGAATGGGGACCTAGGCTGCATTGCGTGTACAATAATACGATGGCCATGTATCAGGTATGACCATCTGGGGGACACGAAACACGGCTGTCCAGAATATCAAACTTAAGGAATCTATTTGAAGCATTGTAGAGAGCAAATGCCGTCCTACACGACTGTCTCAGCAGGCTATGTGACCCCCTATGAACATCGTGTTGGGATAGGCACGATAACAAACAGTACTGGGAAGCAAAAAGTACTTGAGGTATGCGCTGAATACCTCAATTTTGCGCAGTCTGATAGCAGTTTGGGCGAGATTTGGAGAAGGTGAGGGATAATACTGTTGCTAGCCGATGATGCGAAGCGTGACAGGTTTGATAGCCGAATGGCTGGTATGTTACGGCCATCATACTCTAAGTTGGTGCTCACATGTACACAATCAACACACAATCAACACACAATCAGTACAGAGTTGTCCGGCCTGTCATCAAGCTCTGGCTTCAAGAGAACCCAAAGCACAATTCTGATTATGTACTTAACTCTCATGTACTCCAAGATCATGGGCCTACATCATCGGGCTCAGACTCAGGCTAAGTGACAGGCCGCTTAGAAGTACACATAACATTGATGTTTGGACCCATGATAGCAACATCAATGGCAAAGATATAAGTACAAATTTGGTACAGATCCCAAGGAATACAAGAGATAAGAAGAGCAGAACTGGCCACAATTGAGTAAATACAAGACAGGGACGCCAGGTGATTAAGAAGGGTCAGCTCTACTTTCTGTTACTCTTTAACTTGGGCTGGGCTGGGCGATTGAGCTTTGTGGGCGTCGAAGGACCGGCTATGAATAGTTCAGACATCATTCGTCCCAGGAGAATTAATAGACTTACCCCGAGCAGACTCTTCATACTGATGAGAATGTTCTTGGAAGTATTGGGCGGTCGTGCCCTCCTCGATTCCCATAGATGCCTCAATTGTTCGGAAGACGTCTGCTTCCTCAAGCCCTTCAGGGAGCGGGCTCCTGCCCTCGTCCGATGGCTTCGAGCGCAGGCGCTCGCGTGCGGTATTGACAAGGACGGTCGACTCAAATCCAAGGATCTTCGTCTCCTCCAGTGTCAGCGGGTAGTCGCGCTGGCACAGCGCGGCGTAAAGGGGCACGAGATGGCGCTTGTTGACTTTGTACTTCTCGTACAGTGCCATGCGCTGGACAATGGAAAGTTCTTTTTTCTTGTGGAGTTCGCGCACGGCAAGCTCCTTCACTTCGTCAAAATCCCACTTGTCTGCGAGCTCGAGGATGCAGTTCCAATCTCCCACACTTGCGTCATAGAGGGAATATGTGCTAGAATTCCATGCCGCGTTAGATAACCGCTCCAGCAGAGTAATAAGTACTTACGGATTGTAGAAAACCCAGAGGAATTTCTCGAAATCCTCCGCAGCTACGTCCTCCAGCACCACAGGGTCCTTGTCGTTTGAACCCTCTCGAATGTTGCCAGGAGAGGCTGGATTGATTCTCCGGTTGAATACCGGTGACTCGCGCGAGAAGAAGTACGAATGCACGCGAAACATAGTTTGTTGCGTCTTTTTGCCATCTTGCGGGCGCATTCGAACCAGGATGTGGAGGTCGGCCTGGTCGATATAATACTTATCATGTCGGATGACACGAGAGATACTTTGCTCAAATGCTGAGTGTTCTGAGAAAGACATTATGAGGTAGCTTAGTGGTTGCTGTACTGATAACCGAACAGATTCAAACTGCGCGAAGGTGATGAAGGGAGGGAAAAGAGGGGGATATGCGCAGAAAGTGTGTGATAGGAGGTTTTATTAGTGATCTGTGGATCGCCACATCTGAGAATAAGCCGTACACGTGTCCTGAACGAGGACAAGGTATGGGCGCTTATCAAAGTTTGCTCCTGTTTTTCCTCTGAATAAGGTTTCGATACGTCGCATAAGATTTCGGTAGCCAAACAAGTGGGCTCAATGTGGGCTCAATGTGGGCTGGACGTCCCCGGACCCCTCTCATTGTCAAGACGGCGTAGACGCCGCGATGTATGGTGTACGTGTCATCCGAATACCTTGACGACCTACCGAACCCTTTCTTGACGCTTCCGGTCTCTGGAGTCCGCACCTCAGAGACTGTATGTAAATAGAAAGTGCTTTCATCACATGGAAGTACTAAGGCAGATTCATAGCTTCTCAACTACAGTTGGCTGTGCAGCGAACGGATAATCGATATATCCTTTTTTTGTTCCCTCTTTCACGCCGGGAACATAGAAGGTGCTCCTATCATACTTGCTGAGTGGAATGTTGTATTTAAGTCGCACAGGGAGATCAGGCTGAGAGACTGTCAGAGAAGCCGAGTAGGACGATGCGAAGGTTAGGACGTACATTCGAAATGAAATGCCGTCCAAAGGCAATGAGTACATTCTCGTCTTCCGCCTTATGGATGGCAGATTCTCTCGTGAATCCGCCGGCGAGAATGAGTGGCCTGGGCCCCCATATGTGTCGAAACACCTCGTTGGAATCGACCAGATGTTCTTCACGATGCTCGGCGTCATCTGACCCGCTGATCCGTGGCTCAACCAAGTGGAGATATGCGAGGTTAGGATACCTATCTTTGAGGTCTTGAATCAACTTGGAGAATTGCGGTACAGGGTCGGCCATCCTCATCTCTGTGAGACCGAATCAGCATAATATAAAATTGCTACGCGCGACGCATTTACCTTGGAACGTGCTCCATGGGCTGAGCCTCACACCCGCCCTTTCCTGGCCAATTTTATGGACCACAGCCTCGATAATTTCCAGAGCAAGCCGATTGCGATTGTCAATGCTCCCACCGTACTCATCCGTCCGCTGGTTGGTGACGTTCTGGATGAACTGGTCGACTAGATATCCATTGGCAAAGTGCAACTCTATCCCATCACAACCGACGCGCGAGACGGCGTTC
Source organism: Psilocybe cf. subviscida (assembly GCA_013368295.1). Classification (NCBI taxonomy): domain Eukaryota; kingdom Fungi; phylum Basidiomycota; class Agaricomycetes; order Agaricales; family Agrocybaceae; genus Psilocybe; species Psilocybe cf. subviscida. The sequence continues at coordinate 6,768,980 of JAACJJ010000028.1, read as the reverse complement.
TCTGCGGCGTCAGCGAAGTCCCGGATGTACGCGTGAATCTCGGCAGTTGTGAGCTCCCGGGGTACAGGCTTGCCTCGAAGAGGGATAGGGGAGGGCCCGACGAGGTCAAATCCAGCAGCAGCGAGGGCGGCAGGGTCGCCCGATCGGCCCATGGCACGGATTTGCATGAAGAAAAATGACTGCTGCACGTGCACGTCTGCTACGATCTAGTTGCAATCAGCTCCCCATTTTCGACATGACGATTTTGCTCGCACCTCTTTCCAAGATATAATCTGATCGTCGCTCCAGACGCCTGGGGTGTTCGGACGACCTCCGCCATGGGGAGAGACTAATGTTGCCTCCGCAATAAGGAGAGTGCCTGGTACGGATGCACGCTGGGAGTAGTAAGTCTTCACCAGCGTCGTAATGGGTACATTGTCGGTAGGATTGGCCTTGAATCGCGTCAAAGGGGCTAAGACGACACGATGCTCTAACTTGATGGCTCCGACCTGAATTGGAGAGAAAAGCTTAAGTTTAGAGGGAGACGACATGGTGGCAAGAGGATATCGCGTTCAATGCTCAGGCAAGCTTGTGAACCCCAGGGTATATGTGGCTCGGGGATCAACCATCATCCCGATAAGACGCTCTCTTCGCACATCGTTCGGTCGAATAAAACTGGTTGCAGATGTTCGGTACCAGTTGGCTGGTGGTTGTTAATGACAAGACTGCGGTAGATTCAAATTATAGACGGATTGAGACAACTGCCAGTGAGTTCGTTGTGGATTCTTGAATGAAAAGCCAAGGATACATCGATACATGCGAAGTCCATGGCGAGGTTGTTTGTTGAGGTTGCTGACGTCAGCGACATACTGCATTTTACGAACGTGCTTGTCTGCTTGACTCTTGGGCGCACTTCTTGCGTCAAGGTTCCCGTGCATCAGAAAAAATTCATTCGACGGAAGAAAGGTAGAGTCATAATTTATGGGAGTAATTCAATTGTTGAGCAAATGGATAGTCAATATACCCCTTTTCCGTGCCTTGATTTATTCCCGGGACATAGAAAGTGGCCCTATCGTATTGAGTCAATGGAATATCATGTTTGAGCCGTACAGGGAGGTCGGGCTGAGACCGTCAGGATTAAGTTAGGAAATAAGCACGACAACGAGGACTCACGTTAGATATAAAGTGCCTTCCGAAGGCAATGAGCACGTCTTGCTGTTCCGCCCTTCGTATTGCAGACTCTCTCGTAAACCCGCCAGCGAGAATGAGGGGTCGTGGCGCCCATATGTGCCGGAAGACGTCGTTGGATTCGACTTGATGACCTTCCACGTCATTTAATCGCGGCTCCACGAGGTGCAGATACGCGAGGTCGGGAAATTTATCCCTGAGGTCCTCAATCAACTTCGAGAACTGAGGCACGGGATACGCCATTCCCATATCTGTGTGTAAGGATTAGTAAAAGTAAGTTGCGAGAAGGACCAAAGCCCTACCTAGAGCTGTGCCCCATGGACTCAGCCTAACAGCGGTCCTCTCTTGCCCAATCCTGTTCACTATGGCTTCCACAATTTCCATTGCAAACCGATTACGATTGTCAATGCTCCCGCCGTACTCGTCCGTTCGCTGATTGCTGACATCCTGAATGAACTGGTCGACCATATAGCCGTTGGCAAAGTGCAGCTCGATGCCGTCGCTACCCACACACGCGACAGCATTCTCTGCCGCGTCAGCAAACTCGTGAACGTATGCGTGGATTTCCGGAATAGTGAGCTCCCGCGGCACGGGTTTGCCTTGAATAGGGATAGGGTAAGGTCCGACGAGGTCAAAGCCAGCAGCGGCGAGGTCTGCGGCATCACCTGCTCGACCCATGCCGCGTATCTGCATGAAGAAGAACGACCCTTTTGCGTGAACGTCTGTCACGATCTGGTTTTAATCAATACCTTGCCACGGGAAAATAGGAATTATTCGACGTACTTCTTTCCAGGCGTTAATCTGTTCCTGGCTCCAAATACCAGGAGTGTTAGGGCGACCTCCGGCATGAGGAGACACCAGGTTTGCCTCAGCAATTAAGAGGGTGCCTGGTACGGATGCGCGTTGGGAGTAGTAGCTCTTCACCAACGTCGTAATGGGCACATTGTTGGCAGGATTGGCCTTGAACCGGGGTCAAAGGGGCTAGGACAACGCGATGCTCTAATTTGATAGTTCCGACGTGGATGGGTGAGAAAAGCTTCAGCGTTGAGGGAGACGACATGCTGCAGACTAGCTATTGTGTTCAGGCAGTCCATGAGTTTCGTGACCTCAGGGTTTTTATGGGGTTCGGGGGGCATCCTGATGCGAAGGTTCCCTCTGATTTCATAAAACTCCACAAGGGTCGCCTAGTTCGGTTCACGAGCGAACATACAACGATACGCGACATGTGACGCGACACAAAACAAAATCAAGAAGAGGAGGCACTAACGACACAGTGTGGATGGTGCTGGATGGCGGCAGAGGAGGTTCAAACCACAGGGTCCAATGGCAATTCCGAGAAACTCAACCGAGGTTGCTGACGTAAGCAAAATGCCCTTTAGCCCGTACCTCCCGCATGTCTTGTTCTCCCTCGCTCTGACCTCCGTCTCCATCAACTTGGTGGGCAAGCGGAAGTCAGTGGACGATGAAAAGGCTCGCGTACAAGCCCAAATATCCATTCTGGAGTCGCTAAAGGAGCAACTCCTGTCGAAAAACCCCCCGTCAGTCGCCGAAATCGAACGCTTGAAGAAGCTCGCCCGACCAGCTGTGGAAGACGCCGCAACTAAGCCTTTGTCAAAAGAGGAGGAGACTACGTGGTCTACGATTTTCAGTGGGAAGGGGCCAGCTCTGAAGGATGGGGAGCTGAGCAAGTGGGACCAAGAGGACTTGAGGGCGTGTACGTGCTTGTGCTTCGATATTTCTTTTTTCAAGCTAACGCGACCACGTAGTGCGTAAGGAACTGTCGAAGTAGGAGACGCACCTGTGAATATTTCACTCATAGCCACATAGAGGATGAAATACCAGTGGCTTATCGCTTTCGCTTGCCAACCTCTGAATCAGGTCGCTTCATATTGCATTATCTGGCTCAAGACAAGTATTGTGCAACTGGACACTCCACCAGATCCCATAAGACAAAGCCCAGCACTATTTCTCGATCCAACAATAGTCATTCTCAAATTATCTTCGAACAATTTCATGGTTAAGTCGTCTTAGGAATTACAGCTGCATCTATCGTCGCAACGATTTCTGCATGTTTTGCGCTTCCGGCTTGCCCTTCCTTCAGACCCTGATTTTTCTCCTCTACCGCCTCTTGGTCCGAATCTTGTTGGTCTCCTTGTGGCTTCTCGCTCGCTACTTCCGCAGCTAAATGCCCCTTTTTATTTTCGAGAATTGGGGTACATGTTGCGTCCGTTGAGGTCCTCGAGCTGGGAATGTGTTCTGAGGATTTAGCCAAACGCCTGATACTCTGTGCACCTCCCACATCCTGCTTCAAAGTGGGGACGTATATGCAACGCGTATCCTCGCCTGCGTGCATCGTTCCTCCATCTCTGCCAGCCGCTTCCAGGTCTAACACTAACGTCACTTGAGCAAAGAATGAACCTGAAATTGAGCGTTTTGATTACCTTGGGCTCCCTTTGATTCTTCTGATGCGTAGTGGTCCTTGATTCGTCGGAACAAGACAAGCAGTATCAAGGTCAACCCCTTGGTGTGAAGTGTTAGATTATATGTCGAGTCTTGACGGTGAACGTGTCAGATTCCCTTACTGCAAAAGTCATGATTACTAAAAACGGCAATGTCGAGTACATGTCTGAGGGAACATCGTCATTAGGTCATTGAAATGGATTCAGCAGGAGTCAATTTACCTAGAGTGGTTCCTGGCAAAAGACTGTTAATATATCGCACTTCTAAATGCAGTAGTCCATCTTACCAAAACCGTCTGGTGCCCCGGGCATATTTTGCCTGATGGACGCAAAAGCAAACACCACTCCAACAGGCAAGACAAACATCTCCGAATAAATTCTGTGAGGGCGGTACACGATCGCCGCTGCACACATGATTGTGAATGTCACAGCAGTCAGCCCTTCGAAAGGTTTGCGTCAGGTTCAATTATTGTCTGATTTGTACAGAGCACCTACAGTTGGTGATGGCAACCATTACAACAAACACTTTCGTCGCGATTGACCTCTCCACCCGAAATGTGAGCACCAGTTGACTCTCTGAGTATGTGATTCCAGATTGGCTCAAGGTTGTAGATGCCACCGGCAGTGACACTTCAAAGTTTCTAGTGAACGATTTAAGTCGAGTCGGTCCTTGCGTTTGAAGAATGGAAATGAAGATCCTACACTGCAATGCCGTAAGTCTTCGTGATATTGGGGGAAGTCATTACTCCGGTTTTGGGGTCGATGAGCCATACAATCATAGGAGCAATATAGCTAGAGTCCCGGTGTAGGCGTAAGCAACGGTTGATTGTCGAGGTGAGAAATGACCTCAGACTGACACATCAAACGGATAATCTTGTAGTGAAGACAGGCCTCGAAGAGGAAAGACCACAGACGTCTCCGGTGACGATACCAGAAGTTTTGTCACCGTCCTGAAAGTTGGGAACGGAGAAAGCTGCGATAGAGTCTGGCACATAGTCGTGGAGTTTATTTGGAAGAGCGGTGGGTATGGGCCCATTACTGCCCAGGATGGGCTCGTAGTGTCAAGTATATCGCTGCCAATCACGTAAGAGTCGTTTCAAGGATGTCCAACAATAAGTCCAACGCCACTCACTGGGACATATACAGGTCATATTCAACAGGACTTGAGGCGGCACAGTCCAATGCTGGGATGCTGGGATACCAATCAAGAGTGAGAGTCCTTGCCATTGGATCTGCAGCCAGCACTTCCACGTCGAGAGTAATCTTTTTTTGGAACCAAGTCAATAAAGTCGCTCATAGCGTTTATCGTACATTGACATGCCTGTGCAGTGAATGGCACTCTTGTCGAACTCAGGGAGAGTGGCTTAACAGCGATGGAAGCGACAGGAGCAAGCATAGATAGTAAAGAAATGCCGATAAGAATGAAGCACATGAGCATAAACTTGGCCGTTGGACGACTGTTGATCATGTTTGCGCATGCACTAGGGCGATACTTATATGAAAGTGGGTTCATTTTTCGAAAAGTGTTATTCGGCCAGCTTGTGAATGTCCATATATACTCTTCCATTACCAGGTGGACTTCATTTCGTATTCACCGGAGTGAGAGGGCACAACACTCGAGCATCCACGCCTCAGCGCTCCTGACAATCTAGACATACCAGGGCAGTGCTTGCATTATAAGATACTCACACCCCTCTGACATGTATAGTATGGTCATCGAGTAATTGACGTGGCATTTGGTACGGACTGTCATTCACTGTTATAGGAAAGGCGGTAGTGTGTCCATTCATCAGTTATACCACTGCACCGCATGGAACTCCCATGCACGCCTATTTTAAGTGACAGAAGGAAGGCATGTGTAGTCTGGTATAGTCTGGCATAGTTGTCATGAAGCAGATGGCTTTTATTCAGAAAGCGATGACGAAGAGTACAACCATGACAATCTGGTACGGCACCCAATACACTTGCAAATGCCGGATGGCATTATTCGTTGTACCTAAAAGCTCGGGAATCGCGAATCCGTTAATCTGTCCAACAGCTTGGCTTGCATTAAACATGGGCCCAGCATCAGGCGATGGACCAACGAAAATCAATGTGATGGTGTGATCATTTCTGGAACCATACTCTGTTGGCACAATCGGGAATGGTGGGAATCGAAAAGGGAAGCAGACAGTATTGGTCGCTGCACCGTCATTGTCGCTGTCGGCATACGTATCGATCACAGACGTCGTGTTAAATCCATCAACAACGATCGAGAAAAGGCCACCATTGGGGGACCTAATGATATGGACCTCGACACTAGGGCCTAGATATCGAGTAGATTAGTGTTGCTACAATCGCATGTCCGAGTTTGAACGCGCGTCACCAGAATAGTTAAACGAAACAGTGGAATTTATCAAACTTGTGGTGTATGTCAAGTCGTTTGTCGTGCAGTTTATATCTGTGTTGGAGGCCATCCATACATCGTTCGGCTCAAACATAACATCAGGGCTACTGAATAGGACGGGAACCGCTGGAAGGGTCAAACCCGTGTAAGACGACGGGAAAGCCTTGGAATTCGTTCCTAGAGCGTCTATGCAGGATACGTCCTGTGTGCTTCCGTCGTTGAAGCACACGGTCCCAATTGCTGACCAATATGTGTGAGCACCTCATAACCAATCAAAAAATAGGCCTTACGACAACACGATCCCGGAATGTCGACAATATCGTCGCAGGTATCTAATCCCGATGGTGAATTCGTCGTAAATCAGCTTCCGATGATATATAAGATGCATTTAATATCCAACACTCACTAAGATATGGATCAGTGCAAGGCACATTCTCAAATCCAGTGAGGAAAGCAGTATGAGCAGGGGCACAAATAGGAATCCCTCTTCGAAATGAGCACCCTAATCTAGGGTCGCGGCTTAATTGAATGCACCATGTGATAATTTATAGACCCACCCTGCGGTACAGCATGTAGGCCCACATGGTGTGTCACTCGAGCTGCAATTTCCCTGTACAAAGAACAGTTTCGTTAATCTAGTTGATGCTGGGATGCGGCAGAGAATACTTACCGGTACTATCGCTGCTGTAGCCGGAAAAATCCAGAAAGTACAGCTTAGGGCAGGAAGTAATTGTATCAATAGAGCTAGATATTGCATGTTGTACTTTGGACGAATGCAATAGGCGATGAGGCGATTTGAAGGCACTCAGACTCTATTATAAGGAAATCGCTGTGAGTACACGATCGGCAAGCCAACTTTTTGCAAGCAATATATGCTATTTTTGATACATAGTTCACACTGTCAGTGCAAAGCTGTACTTGTTATTTTCAAAATTTAGACAGGCGGACTGCCCGTAGAAAATACGTAAAGTCAGAGCCACAAAGCATCGTTCCCGATCAATTCCGATCCCCGAGTGTATTCATCCACCCTAGGCAGCACTTGAAGGTTTTCAGCCAACATACGATTGGCATAGATGAAATCGTGCACTCACCCTTCACCACATCTTACATGTTCTGAGCAAAACTTCTGGATCTGTACATAGATGGCGGGCTTGGCATTGCCCCCGGCGAAGTGCAAATATCGCGTATTTGCATTGGTGACGATTTCGAGGTGACCGCAGGAGCGGTGGTCTGCGTCGGCATGGTTATGGCCCCCTTGTCAGAAGTAGTGCACAGGCATTTGTGAATGCATCTTATCGCCGATCTTATCGTTGTGTCGGAACTCGAGCCAGACGGTGCCCATAACGATTGGTAAGATGTTGAAGAATCGTCGTCGTCGGATTCTGGTAAGGTAACCTGTGTCCTATCTCCTGTACCGGGCTTCTCGATGAGGACCTTGTTGTCTGTTGATTTTGGCGCCAGGCAAAGCCCAAAAATGCCCTTCGCGCCTAAACGGGTCATATGACGCTCGAATTCGGAAAAGAACTTCGCACTGGGAACCTTGGGGGAGTCGGCGTCGGTTTTGCTGACTAGCTGGTATTCGAGCCCAGTGTGTTTGGGGTTTGTATCATTGGTGGCCGATCCCCATCGTTCAGCTACCTGCTGTGGATCGTCTCCTAGCGAAGCGTCCTTGTCGGAGGAGACCATACGCTCACCAGCCTTCAGTTTGTAATGCCTGTGCAGGATCCAAAAACCGAAGAGTCCTCCTTGATTCAGGTTTTCTCCCTTGGGACCCTTCTGGAGGAGGTTCTTGAGTTTGTCATCACCTAGGATATCCTTCATTAAATCGACCTGGGTTGCGGATGGGTCATCACTGAGTTTTTTTTGCCTGTCGGCGGTCTTCGCGAAGGCTTTCCAGGCATCGAGTATAGAAGGGAGTTTGTTGTACTCAGAGACATAGTCATTGGATTTGTCGTCCTCAGATTTGGAGGCCATTGGGGGAGAGGGCTGTTGGATATCGGTTTGCGACTCCTCCTAAGTAGCCCCGTTGAAGCGAGGCGTGATACGCGTCCCATCTAGAATTTGCGTCATTTGACTGCATGCAGATTTTGGTTAATGTCCGATTCGTACCAACTGGAAGACGAGAAGCGTATTCAGTGATCACCTTTTTCACCAACGTGCAATTGGGAATACAGCTCATTCTGTATTCTGCATGTTTTGGGCGATCTGGGGAGGGTGTCCACGCATTTTGCACGTGTCTATCGCGCGTATACAAAAATATGCTGTTATCATGGGGTCAACGATAGCGAGCTGCAGAAAGTGAGGCTATTGTACTGACATGTGGATATCGCGTTTGTGCCCAATGTTGGCATGCCCGTTCAGTCCATTGTCGATCTACAGCACGCACACCCTTGCAATTCCGAGAGCTTGCGCGCGCAGCACGCCAGAAACTAGAGCATGCGACGACGCCCATGCCCATGGCAGCCTTATTCCACATACAGAGGGCGTCGGGAGGATCTGACGCGCAGTGGCTGGGACACGGGTTCCATCTGCAGAACGCGGGGTATGAGTCTGTCAAATGTTTTGGACCAGATTTGATTATCAAACGGGCGTATACTAAAGATACCTGCGGACCACGCTATGATTTTTCTGGCAGTATTTGGTATGTCATTAGGGCTACAATCGACAGAACCCGAGAAAAACATACCCTCGATCATAAATCCTCCCCTGCAATGTGGCTCGAACGACGCCGCGAGGCATACCGATTATACGTTGACATTCAAGAAAACAAAAGACATGCGCGCTGAATCATATAAATCGCATTGAATTCTGGTTGGAACGAGGTCAGAGATAGTGATTTTGAAAAGCACATTCGACACGCCTAGGTGACATGCGCACCCGCAGTGTCGTTAATCAATGCTCCAGGATCCGTCGCCTTGAGTCCTTCGCCGACCACGCTGGCTATCGATGGCGATGAGAGGGCGATTGACCAAAAAAAAGCCAGCAACGTTTGAATCGTGCTGCTTCCGAGCACAGCTATACACTGTACAGCAACCCCCACGCGGTCAACGGCTAACGCAATTGCTCCACGACCCAGCATAAGATTACCCACACCACGCTGTTCGAAAAGATAGAGCACTCTGGCCACTTGATCTTTCATCGCCTCATCCGTGCTTCCTGCCTCTGCTTCGTGACAACGACCGAACGACTCCCGCGTTCACATCGTGACTGTTCAACTTTCAACATCAACGGGAGACAATCATATCGCACTGGAGGAGAAGCGCTCGCGGAAATAGACCAGAGCATGACAGGAGTGTCCCTTGTTACGATCGTGTTTATTCGACCGATGAAGGCTCGCGCTCAGTCCTGTTTCCGTCATGAGAGTGGGATAGAAGATAGAGGAACGAGTGATGGATGTTTCCTGAGTGCGATAAGATGGTTGAGATTAGAAACTGACAATCATGACTTGTAGGCACTGTACCTGTGTTTGAGCTGCCATCAACCATTCACCAGGGTGCTTCGAATCAAGCACGCCTATGGCTTGTCACATTCAGACAAACATCCTGGTCCTGCAGTCCATTCTTCACCGTGTGAGTCCCAGCGAGGTCGGAGCATTCAAGAATTTGCATACGGACAGGAGATGAATTTGCGCGCTCACAGCCTTCCCAATCCTCCCTGTGATTTGGCTATGGGCTGTGATCGGCCTTCGCCCCCAGGTGTATCGCATGCAGCTTGGTAGCAAGATTGGAGACTGAGAGTAACTTTTCATGACCAACGGGGTGCCTAGCAGCTTCTGCGATACCGAAGTGAGGGTCACCTAAGTATCAATAAGTGATTCCATCCGCACAGGTCAATACAGTTCAGACCAAGGTCATTTGAAGGCCATGCCCACTGTAAGGCCAATCAACTTCACAACTTCCGGACTCCTCGCGTATGAGGAGGAAGATACATAGGAATTGATATTGAGTCGCCATGAGGTGTGCTAAATGTGAGGAGTCGAGCGCGTTTTAGCCTTTGGAAACTTTCAACTTCAGGCGAGGTCGCTGACGTAATCAAATTATCAATTTGCCCTTCCACCTCAGCGTACCTTTCCACACTCCTCCTCTTCCCCACAACTTCCCCACATGTGCTTTACTACTCCTGTGTTGATTTCCATCTCCGCCAAGTTGGAAGGCAAGCGGGAGTCAGTAGACGATGCCAATTGCCCGCACATGTTTATATAGCCATCCCGGGGTCACTAAGGTCTAGTAGAGTGCAACTCCTATTGATAAACCGTGTGTTGGTGCCCGAAATCACACACTGTGCCCGACCAAAACGATTTGGAAGCGTGTGTGTGCTTGCGCTCCATCATTTTCGTTTTTCAAAGCCGACTTTTCCAATTCACAGAAACATATTTCACGGACGCGGGAGGCATTAGATATGTACTAATGCGCGTACCTATACGTCTAATTGGATGGATCCGGTATCTCGCTAGTTTACCATCTCGAACTTTCGCCCTGTTTCCGAGCCAAGGGCCGGGAAGGCCTGGTCCACCCCACACCAACACCGTCCAGGCTTGGACCACGTCCCCGTGTCTCGCTCGATGCTGCACCCCGCCAACGGTCTTGGACCACGCCATTGCTCCCAACCGCTGGCGCTACTGCGACCATTCCCTTCCTGACGGCGATATGACGTTCAACACCGAGACCACTACATAAATAGTTTGCATTCTAAGTATCATCTGGTTCAAGACAAGGACCCGCACGGCTCCACACGCACCAACTAGATTTTCTATGACAAAGATCAGCTTTCTATTGTAATCTACTGGTATTCGACCTCAAAGAGTACTCTTGAAGTGTTCTTCGGTCAGGCTTCTTCGGTGATTACACCTGCATCATCTATCTTCGTTGCTGTTCCTTGATGTTGTGCGCTCTCCGGCCTCTCTTCCTTCAGCTCCTGGTCTGTTTCTTCTGCTATGTCTCGTGTCGACCCCGGTTGATCTCCTTGAATCTTATCGCTGCCCACTTTCACGTCCAAAAACAGCTTGTTGGCTTTGAGAATTGAGACACTTTCTCCGTCGGTTGGGCTCCTCGACCTGACAATATGCTCTATGGATCCCGCCAAAGGTACGATTCTCTGTGCGTTTTCCGCCTCTTGCTCTGAGATGGCGAGGCATGGGCAGTACCGCTCCCCGCTGGCACGCATCGCTCCTGCATCACTTCCAGTTGCTTCTAGATCTAATTCTAATTCCACTTGAATATTGAATGAATATGAAAACGAGCGTCAGTATTACCTTGAGCCCCCTCTGTTTCTGCTGATGCGAAATGATCCTTGATTCGTCGGAACAAGATAAGCAGTATCAAAGTCAGCCCCTTGGTCCGCAGTGTGAGACGTTATGCCAACAATAATCGCGTAAGTGCTTCTCACTGTAAAGGTCATGATCACTAAAAATGGCAATGTCGAATACATATCTGTGGGCACAACGTCATGTAGGTCACAGATGGATTCTGTGAAAATCAATTTACCTAGTGTGGTTCCTGTAGGAAGCTGTAGTTAAAAATTTGCACTTCCTAATGGAGTTGTCACTCTTACCAAAACCGACCGGTGCCCCAGGCATATTTTGCCTGATTGATGCAAAAGTAAACACCACTCCGATAGGCAAGACAAACATCTCCGAATAAATTCTATGAGGCCGATATACAAATGCCGCTGCACACATAATCGTGAAAGTCATAGCTGTCAGCCCTTCGAAACGTCTGTCAGTTTCAATTATTGCCCGATTTGTACATCTGTGCCTACAATTGGTGATGGCAACCATTACAACAAACACTTTCGTCGCGATTGACCTCTCCACCCGGAATGTGAGCAGCAGTTGGCTGTCCGAGTGATCGAGGCCAAAATGGCTCAGGGTGGTAGATGCCTCCGGAAGCGAGACTTGAAAGTTTCTATTAAACAATATATACGATTGGCTCTGCACTTGTGTCCGAGGAATGGAAAATAATTGTCTCACACTGCAACACCATAAGTCCTTGTGATGTTTGGGGAACTCATCGCCCCGGTATTTGGGTCAATTAGCCAGAGGACCATAGGTGCGATGTAGCTATCATCCCAAATCACTATGAGCAAGGGGTCATCGACGCATAAATCGAGCTCAAACATACACATCAAATGGATAGTCTTGTAACGAAGACTGACCCCGAAAAGACCTTTCTGAAGACGAAACCAGAAGCTTTGTCACAGTCCTAAATGTTGGACATTGGGACAGGTGCGATAACGACCCGCACATAGTTGTAGAATTTATTTGGAAAAGGGGTGGGAATGGGGCTTTTGCTGCCCATGTGGGGCTGGTACTATCAATTATATCGCTGCCAGCCACTCGATTGCTGAGTAAATATCCCAGGCGATAATTCTGTCAACACTCACTGGGACATATACAGGTTATATTCAACAGGACTTGGGGTGGTGCAATCTAAGGATGGCATGTTGGGATACCAATCAAGGATAAGGGTCCTTGCCATTGGATCCGCAGCGAGCACTTCCACATCAAGGGTAATCTGTTTTCAGAAATCAGTCAATAGAGCCCATTGGGATAAGCACTTCACATTGACATACCTGTGCAGTGAATGGCACTCCATCCGAACCCAGTGTGAGTGGCTTAACAGCCATAGAATTGACAGGAGCGAGCGTAGATAGTAAGGAAATGCCAACAAGAACGAAGCACGTGAACAGAAGCTTGGTGGTCCGACGGCTATCGGCCATATTTGTACCTACACCGCGATAATAGTCAAAGAATATTGGGTTCATTTTGAGTGGTCCTAGCCTGCCAGCTCAAGTATGCCCTTATATAAACTCTTCCATTGTCAGGTAGAACTCATTTCGCATTTACCGCCGTGATAGGGCTCAACGCCCCAGCCCCTCCGTCTCGGAGCAATCTCGGAGTTCTTAATGCTCCAGCCTCAAGAAAAGAGAACCATGGGGCAGTACTTTTCCTCAAGGTTAATTCAGATATATAATCCAGATTTTTAAACGTATCTGTCGGCGCCTACTTGACGTAAGATTGGCACTAGGGATTTCTATTATAGAGGTTTTTTTTAATAGTAGAAGACCGACACATCAATTATACTACTGTACCGCTTTTATAGACATCGCACTCTTATGAGATCCGCTGTATTCCGAGCTTCATTGAGCTACAGAAGGGTTGCATAGTCTACACGAGACAGACGAACTTCATATTCAAAAGATAGAAAGCAATAACAAATAGGGCAACCAGGATGATCTGGTACAATATCCAACATACTCTGAGATACTCGATGGCATAATATGTTCTATTTATAGTTCGAAATTTGCGAAAATATCAATCCGTCCAACCACTCGTTAATCGGGAGCCAGTATTAGGACATGGACCAACAGAAACCAGTGTAATAATGCGTCTATTTCTGCACTCCGGGAGTATGCAATCCGCAGTTCCGACGGCATGATCTTGTCAAACGCCTCCTGGAGCACCAACTTGATAGAGCTTGTTTCTGACTTGCATGTTTGAGGCTACTAACAGTGAGCTTGACGCGATTCCAGAAAACGCCTGCTCTGCTACATTGCAGTATAAGCTTACGCATGTCATGGCTTTCGAGTGGATAGAGCGCTTTAACCAGTCGTTCATTCATCGAATTACCCAAATCCATATCGTCCGTGCACTAAGCCTCATCCTGTACTGCTAGACGCTTTCGCGTTCCAGCAAGACAAGTCGACACGCCGACCTCGACGGGAGATAGCCACGCGCCTGTATCTGACTGGAGGACAAGCGCGCAAGGCGGATAAACCATGGCGTGGCTGTAGTATCCTCCTTTGGATCATGTTAGTGTGACTGATTAAAGTTTGTGCTATTCTTACCACGAGACTACGAAATCCAAAATTAATTACTAATTAATTTTGGATTTCGTATAGATAACAGAACATCAGTACTAGATGTTGAGGTCCATTTGAGGTCGCTTCCCAGCCCAAATGCACACCAGTCAAGGTTGACATGAGGGCCGCGTGATACTTGACCAAGGTCCACCTCACCCTTGTGGGCGCTTGTTAGGCGCTTGGCGTCAGCACGTGATCCAAAGTCCAGGACCAGATCTTGTCCACGAACCTGTGTCCCCATGGATCCAACCTTCTGGGAATGCGTGATTGATTTTTCGTGGGTACGATCAGATGAGTAAGATTAGAGACAGCCAATCAAGACTCTTACCTATGCTTGAGGATCTGTCATGGACCTGTCATGGACTTATCCATCGGAGTTCTTCGCCGATGCGAATTTGAGCATGCCGACCCTTTCACATTCAGACAGGCCTGTCTGGTCTGGCAGATCTTTCTCCAGCGTGTGAGCCCCAGCGAGGACGGAGCATTCAAGAATTGGCATTTGGACAGGAAATGAATTTGCATGCTCACAGCCTTCTTCAATGGCTCATCCTCCATGTGATTGGCCATGAACTACGGTCTGTCTTCGAATTTACGTATACTTATCACATGTCTCAGACCGAGACTAAGTAGGAGTTTGAAGAGGGAACACGAAAGGGGCAATTCACAATGAAATGATTAGCTAGTGTTGAATGCGAGATTTGAGCAAGGTACAAAGAGTTGCGCTGCCAACAGGTTTACAAGGCTGCTTCTGTGCTTACATCTAGGTCTGTCTTCGCTGTTTCACCGACATGTTTCGCGTCCCCCAACCTTTCTTTTCCCAGTTCCTGCCCCTGTTCTTCTGACGCTTCTCGCTCCAATCCTGGTCCATCTCCTTGTGCCTTGTCGCTCGTCGGTCTCAAGGGTGAAAGTTCCCCATCAAGCTCGGGAGTTGGGACACGCGTTGCATCATTCGAGTTCATTGAGCTGGGGATGTACTCTGTGGATCTCGCTGACGGTGGACTGCTCTGTGCATTTTCCGCGTCGGGCTTTGAGGTCGAGAAACAGAGGCGACACAGTTTCCCTCCAGCGCGCATCGTTTCTGCATCTTTTCCAGTTGCTTCCACGTCTGATGGTGATGTTATTCGAGTCGATAAGGTATGACTATGAAGAGCCAAACAAACCCTGTTTTCCGAGAGTCCCTTTCTGATCCCCTGGCGTGTAGTGTTCCCTGATACGCCGGAACAAGACGAGTAGAATTAAAGTCAGTCCCTGGGTGCCTGAATTGTGAGGCTACAACACAATTTCAGACTATGATGCCGCGTACCGTGAAGGTCATTATGACCAAGAAAGGCAGTGTCGAGTACATGTCTGTTGGCAATGGATAGTACGCACTTAGATCAATACAGCTGGAATCCTAGTTACCTAAAGTAGTACCTGACGAGTAGCGGTTATTTTGCGACAGGCTGCGAAATCAAGAAGTTACGCTTACCAAAACCATCTGGTGCACCAGGCATGTTTTGCCTTATGGATGCGAAGGCAAATACGGCGCCAACGGGGAGTACGAACATTTCTGAGTAGATTCTGTGATGGGGGTATGCGAATGCTGCAGCACATATTATTGTGAATGTAATAGCAGTTAACCCTACGTAATAGAGTGGATATACCGCCAGTCAGCACATGTTTGGCCTTCGTAAATGCAGAGAGCCTTAGTCAACCCACAATTTGTGATGGCCACCATGACCACAAAGGCTTTAGTCGCAATGGATCGCTCCACTCGAAATGCAAGCATGAGCTGTCCCTCTAGGTGACTAAGCCCATACTGTACCACATAAGGACTGACTCGAGGAAGTGAGACCTCAAAGTTACTGGCATATGACTCAAACTGGTAAGTCGGCTATATCTGGGTACTGAAGAAGGAAATAAAACTGACACGGCTACTCCATATGTTTGCGTAATGTTTGGCGCAATCATTTGCCCGTTCGCTTGGTCAACAACCCAAAGCGTCATCGGGGCGATATACCTAAAATCTTGTTTGAGCATGTGTCACCAAGAATATTTCTGTTTGGAAAGAACTCACACATCGAATGGATAGTCTTGTAGGGAGGACTGTCCTCGACTGTGAAGAACCAACGACCTCTGCGGAGACGAAGCAAGCAGCTTTGTCACAGTTCTGAAAGTTGCTGATACACTGAACTTTGACACATTCTGACACATATCCGTGACATTCATTTGGAACAAAGACGGATATGGTGCGGTTGGAGCCCAATATGGGCTCGAGCCATCAACAATATCGCTGCAGATGATGGATTTGTCAATGAACCTGAACGGGATTATATACGAACGAATCCTCACGGAGATATAAATATATCATAGGTTGTAAATGGTCCAGAAACACAGTCTAACGCAGCGATTCTGGGGTACCAGTCTAAAGAAAGCGTTCGTGCCATAGGATCTGCGGCCAATACATCAACACCAAGAGTGATCTGAATTGAGCGCTTAGCTCATCCGCATACGTGAGGCAAAAGTGGGACTCACTTTTGCGTCAGATTACACTAAACTAGGACCGTCCAAGGCCAGTGGTTTGACAGCCATAGAGGGGACTGGAGCCAGCATAGCCAGAAAAGAAGTTCCGATGAGTACAACCGAGATAAGCAAGAATTTCGACCTTCCATTGCACCAATGGACGAATGTCACAAACATCTCGCTGCGGCAGGGGAATATGCTCATCTATCTCATCAGAGAGCCATCGACGTGGCTGACTTTATAGACCATTATCTCAACTGGGCACTCTCTACTGAATGGCCAAGGTGACAAAACCTTCATTCAAAATGAAAGCCGTGTGGCTCCGCAGAACCATGAAGCACTGCCCTGCGGCGGTACTTGTTAAAATTCGGACCTTTCTTTTCGGTGTCAAGGTATAGGTCGAAGGCTACTACTATCACACGAAGGCAATGGGCATTTCAATACATTACAAAAAGTCAAAGATCATGCTTCTCGTTAACTTACTAGGCCGTTTACTCGACCGGAAATGTGCGCCAGTTATGACCGATTCAAAGACAATTCTCTACGTAATCAATATCTGTACGACATACTGACAGACTTATGTCAACAGATTAGACATCCATATGAACGTTATGATAAGAAGGCACAACCAGAAGGTAGGGGAAGGAAACGCATGGGCACCATTTGCTACTGGCACGAGTTCTGGAATTGCAAACCCATTGAATTGCCCAACGATCTGAGATGTATTTGACAGTGGCGCGTTGGGTGAAGGGCCGATAAGAACCAGGCTTATGGTATGATTATTCCTGGAGGCATATTGAGGCGGGACAATCGGAAATGGCGGGAACATTGCTGGATAACAGAGAGGGAATGTTGTGGAACCTCCGGTGTTGCTGTGACTGCCTGAGTAGGTATCGAGCGATGTGGTGGTATTCAAGCCATCGACAATGACCGAGAAGACGCCTCCGTTGAGAGTAGTGAGCAAGTGGAATTCCACACTCAGCCCTAAAGAGGTCAACATCAACATACAGCGCTATGAGACCAATCGTTCTTGCAAGGCTCTGCCTTAACGCACCAGAATAAGCAAAAGATATCGTTGCGTTAATGACATTGGTCGTGTATACCACATTATCTGATGTGCAATTAGTATCTGTCGTAGATGCTGTCCATGCACCGGGCGGTGAAAATTGGATGTTAGAGTTGTTTGAAGAGGAGACCGGCACTGATGGGACGACAATCCCAGTCTGATGAGCTGATAAAGACGCCGTTTTTCTACCCAGAGCATCTATACATGATATTGCAGGCGTCGTGCCATCAGTGTAACATATTGTTCCAATTGCTACACTATTATTTAGCATTGCCGTGCCCATTCCACTTCAAAGCAAAGAAACGCACGGCAACATGACCCCGGCAAGCCAATAGGGTTATCGCAGGAATCTAATTAGCATACCGGTTTCAGCACTCAATCAAAAGTGAATTGCATTGTACACTCACTGAGGTACGGATCGGAGCAAGGGGAACCACGATCGGTTCCAGCTGTGAAGGTGGCACCGTAAGGCAGACAAATAGGTATACCTCTCCGGTAGGAACACCGTAATCTACGGTGCATAATGGATCAGAATTCACGCGATCGTCGAAGAGTAACAATGATCATACCCAGGACAGCAAATAGGTCCGCAGATATCAGACGCGCTGCAGTTTGCCTTTTATTGATACTGTGAGCCATTCTACTCGATCACGGTGCTGTGCAACATGAAATGTTCACCTGGGCTGGTGTCATGGTATTCAGTGCTGTGATGACGGGGACACCTACTACTGCTAGTAGTCGTAGCCACAGTGAAAAATAGAGCATTGACGTGAGGCTTGGAACCTGACAAACAGTATCAAGGGGAATTGTGCTGTATCTTGAAATCTTATATGGAGACTCGGGCCAGTTTTATAGAATTTTAGAGGGTCGCCAGACATAGTCAAGAATACTTCTAATTAACTAGACAGACGGAACGGTTTGTCTTCTCTCCTGTCATCATTTCCACCATGATGCTCCTTATGTATCAAATAAATTAGACAGAAGCTGGTACACGTGTTGTTTGAGAGTATTACAATTCAATTTGTAAAACATTGAACGAAGTACAAGCATTTTACAGGTACATCTTCGGGAGCGCATAGCCGCCATTAAAGTCTATATATATGACAGGCTTCGGGAATCGGGATTGCCAGAACGTTGAGTCCGCAAATCCAATCTAGATTCTAGATATAAATCCTCGTTTCAAAAATTTGCGGAAAGGAGAGAGGGTTAGATGACCTTACTAATAGGGTTTACATTTACAACCCGTGCACGTGCAGTTACATTCCATGCAGCAGGAGACGCTGCCAGGATTTGTGACCACCCAACTTGATGGGTAGATTATCATTGAGCCTGGCTTGTCGGCAAGCACTTCGTCACGGCGGATGACTTCCACAATTTGCGCCCTTCTTGCCGCGTCTGTCGTCTCATTGTAGACATACCCAGGTTCTAATCTGCGAGTCGCTCGACATAGACCAAGGCCCGACACGCCAAACCTGTCGCGCATGAGATCCCGAAACTTTTCCATAAGACTGGCAGAAGGGGCCGTGTATGATGCTTCATCCGAGCCGGGGTGCATAAATTCAATCTCGTTTCCATTCTGATCCCACCGCTCTGGAATCTGAGTCGGAGTCCATGGCGTCGGCTTGGAGATGCTGTCCACGGCAACCATACATTCGCCACTTTCGAGAGCGAAATGCCTGTGCACAATCCAGACACCAAAGGAGAGGTGAGGATTTTCTTCATCGTGGTGCAAAAGCGCGCAAACGTCGGGGTCGCGCCAGATAGGCTGCATCAGCTCATCGTCAGACATTGCGATAATGTCAATGTCAGACTCTGAGCCAGACGCTGAGAGGTGGGCTCTACGCTCTTGTCGCAAGTTGTTGTGAGCGTCGTGAATTAGTGGGAGCCGATTGTACAGAGCGACGTGGGAATCTGCCTGAGGAGGAGACATGGAAGCTAGCAGATGTAGGGCTTGTCGAACTCGTTCTTCAGGCTTTGTAGAACCGTCGTACAGGTCGTCTCTTAACGGATTCGAGAAGAAACATTCGACGCAGGTTGCAATTGCGTGTGCTTGATGAATGTATTTGCGATAAGACTGCAGCCGCCTTGAGTCAGCGATGGAGCAACTGAGTTTGTATAGAAATCAAGTCCATTCTGCTCCAGTCACCACGCTCATTCACCAGGTGGAGAACGGGGTCAGTAGCGACTGGTAAACGGGGACTGAGATACCTAACTGTGTTGGTACCATGACTGCTGATCAATTTCATCTGGTTCCCCCTACACCCGAAGGCAATCGATGGTAAATGATTGGGCAAAGGTATGGTTGGATATCCGTTGAAGCGCCGAGTGTAGTTCAGGATCGAAGTCGTGCTTGAAACGGCTCTTCTTTAGCTCTCGAGAAACGCCTTCAGAGAAGATCAATTCAATTCATGAACACCCAAGCGCAACGTTGAGTATTTGAGGAAGAGTGCTATATTTACCCTCATCACCTACAGGCTCCGATTCACTTGCATGATCGGTTCTGTCTGGTTCAAGCAGGAATTGCGTGCCGCTTTAAATGGGGCAGTTAGTCCTCTGTTGCGTCGGAAGAACAGGACTGTCCCTTTGGATTGCATTGGTGAGTCCAATATGCGAGCTACTCGTCGAATTCTGTTATCAAATGTACCAAAGTGAGATAGACGATGACAGTAATAAGGAACGGCATGGAAGCATAGCGGTCTGGATATGAATGGCAGAGATGTCAATATTCAACGGGACATGAGGACTTTACCGATCATAAATTTCCCAATAAGCGCACTGCTCTTCGTGTCGACAAAATCTTCCGCTAGCTCCGAGGGGAGGAATCCTGAGCAGGTCATCCGTGGCGGTGTCCCTTCTCGGGCTGTACACCGACATCGCCTGACATCCATAAAGGGGAATCGAAAAAAGAGACCAGTTTGTGAGGAGAAAGATGGTTCCGGTCGAGTATATCCACCCTCTGTCCTCGCCGATTCGAGCGTGGGCCGTCATCGATACCCAAGAAACCCCAGATTGGTCGCACCAAGACCAATCTGGAGTGATCAAAACGTTGCAGAACATGAGTAATGAGTTTGGATGATCGATTATACTTCGAGATTCAGAATATATTGAATGCGATTATCATTCAAACGCGACATGTAATACATGGGAACCTGTGGAGACGAGATCAGAGATAATATCACCAAAAAGAGGACCAACATGCCTGAATGTGTAAATATACGGAGTGGCGTTACCCTCTCCCCCTACAGCCTTCCCGCCCACCTGTTGGGTTGTTGATAGGGATGGGTATCGATCAAACAAAAAACATCTTCGAAAGTTTGCACGGTCTTGCTGCCAAGGATAGCGAACACAACGCGGTCAAACGAGTGCTTGAAGCGACCCTCCAACAGTTCTTTCCATATCCCCGCGACGAGCTCGACACGATTCCTAAACACGCCTGTTCCAAAGCTCCCCAGCACAAGATTACGCACACCGTGCCGTTCGAAAAGATAGAGCACTCTAGCCATTCGCTCCTTCATCGCCTCATCCAAATCGCTTTCATCTGTACTCCCTGCCTCGCGCAGGTACCGTCGAACAACTCCCGCGTTCACAGCGCAACTTGTCAACATGTCCGCCTCAACGGGTGGCAGCCACTCCCCAGCATCGGATCGGATGAGAAGGGTCTGAGGGGAATAGACCATGGCGTGGCTGTAGTATCCCTTCTTCAGATCGCGTTTATGTGACTGATAGAACCTTTGTGCTGTTTCTGTCATAAGACTAGGATAGATAGTGGAGCAACGCGCGATTGATTCTTCCTGGGAGCGATAAGATGGTTGATATTAGAAGCTGTCAATTAAGACTTAGAGAAAGACATACCTGTGCTTGGGCACCTGTCTTGAACCCTCCACCGGGGTTTTTCGCCGAAGCGAAATTAAGCACGCCAACCCTCTTATCAGATTCGGACACGCCCTCCAGGGCTTGCAGCTCATTCTTCAACGTGCGAGCCCCAACGAGGACGGAACATTCGACGATTGACATTTGAACTGAATTCGCGTGCTCCAGGCCCTCACTGGGCTGTGCCTTTTCTTCCCCTTCACCACCTGCCAGCCAGGCAGCGAGATTGGAGTCTGCGGAATAAAATTTGGTGTGTTCGTTGGTGTACTTGACGGCTTCTGTGAGATTAACGTTTGTTCCGTCCACTTCGTACGCTCCCTCCTCGATCGCTTTCAATGTCGACGCGGCCATGTCCATCAACTCCTTTTTGCCAAGGCGGGGGCTGGGAGAAGAAGGGGCGGTGGTCTTCTGCTTATGCTTCATTGTGTGCAGGTGGGGATGTCGGTGAGAGATGGGCGGTCGATGCGACTGTTTCTGCCATCTATGCGAGGTTTAGGCAGAGACTTATAATAAGGACGTTTGAGTCAGTTCAGTCCTCCGCGGAAGAAGAATAAACTCTCCACATTCGGCACCGTGTTGAGGCTGTGCATGTCATGAGTTGCATTAATCAGAATGGGGAGCGGGAGCAACGAAGATTGACTCGAACTGCTGATAGGTCGGCGAGTCGACAACAGCGAACACAACACGGTCGAAAGACGACTGAAACCGAGCACCTTCGCTCATCAACAGCTCCTTCCAGACACCAGCGACAAGCTCGATTCTGTTCTTGAACGCCCCAGTACCAAAACTCCCCAAGACGACGTTTCGCACTCCTTGAAGCTCGAAGAGGTAGAGAACGCGGGCCATGCGTTCTCTCATGGTGGTGTCGATCTCGGTATCTTCGTGAATGTTTTGCTTGCGCAAGTGGTTGCGGTAGGAGCCTGCGTTTACAGCAGGGGCCGTGACGACATCGACTATCAGAGGCGGCAGCCAGTCCCCTGTATCCGCGCGCATGAACAGTACACCAGGGGAGTAAACCATAGCGTGGCTGTAAAGCCCGTGTTTACTGTGAGCTTTGTGCAGAGCGTAAAATGGTTCTGCGGTCGTTGTTTTCAGACTGGGGTAAAGAGTAGAGGAGCGTGCTATGGATTCTTCCTACTGGAGAATGAGCCCTTTACTTATGAGCCGGCAGAAATTTGAGTACATACCTGAGCTCTAGATCCACCAAGAAACCCGCCTCCAGGGGATTTCGCAGATGCAAAATTCAGAACACCAATCCTTTCGTTCGACGACTAGCCAAGCAACACCTTCAATCGACGCGCCCCCTCTAACGTGGAGCATTCCATGACACTGATTCCCGCCCGTTGGTTGAGTTGCACCTGCCCGCCTTCGACCAATGCCCACTGCGACAATTCCGAGTCGGGAGGGTAGTACCGCGTAGAATTGTTGGTTGCGGAGACGGCCCCCTTGATATCGTACACGACGCCGTCTGCTTCATAGTTTCCCTCTTCTATGTGTTGCAGGGAGGACTTTGCAATACTGATACAGACTTTCCTATCTATTAAGTTGACGGTTGGGTCAGATAGCGTCGCGCCAGAAGTATTGGTGGACTTGTCGTGATTTTCAGCGGATACCATCAAAATAGCATCAAGGACGGAAAGAGAGCAATGGGGAGTCTTCTAGTAAGAGAGGGCAAGAAGGATGGTGTATTGGTTGAATGAGTCACAGTCCACACACTGTCGAATGGAGGCAAGGTTGGAGTGAGATGATTGCGTGATGCGTCATATATCATATCTCAGATTCAAAGACCGTTGATGGCAACAACTGTGCCGTGTGGCACACCGTAGAAATCGGATTTCATACTTAGGAACACACGATTTAAATTCAAATCCAATACAAAAAGACGAGAGGAAAAACGGAAGAAGGTAGATATGTTTGCGGATTTTACAAAAGGTATACATTTCTGGGCATATGCCGCATCATCCACAAAACCGCGAGTCACGGTGTCCAAAACAATGCCAATAGAACAAGAAATGTGCGAGGAGGAATTAGAAGTGAGATACAGACGGAGAAACCACCTGAGTGGCAGCTTTCCATGCGAGATGATGACAGAATGAAGCCTCGAAAGCTCACAGAGTAGGAGCACCTCTCCCGAGCTTCAAGGTGTCTAGCAATCTCTTTTTTAACGAGACGGTCCGTCTCGAAGATGGCGCCTATAAACATATCAGACGAGTAGAAAAACAGAGGAAACGGTTATTACATTACCAAGAAAAGTTGGATTACACGGCTGCTGGCAGATGTAATCGCCGTAGACGTAGACATCCCGCCGAGTCGTTCTCTCAGGCGCCGTTGTCGCGAGAGTCTCCGTTGGGGTGTCGTGCCGTCGACGAACCTGTAAGAAATAAACTCAATGACCAAAGAGCGAGAGATGGATGTAATTATCACCGAACCATATCCAGTATGATGCGTCAGTGTTGACGGAATTTTGGTCCTGTCAACCTTCAAAATCTTACAAACTGCGTCCAGAGCATCGACACCTTCCGGGAGCGGGCTACGGTTCTTCTCGGAGGAGCGCACGCGCTCGCGGAGGCGAAAGATCCGGAGTGATGACTCTGGACCAAGCATCTTGATCTCGCCATCGTCCAGACCACGATCACGCGCGCAAATGTCCGCAGAGAGGTGCCAGGTGGACCACTCCCACCTTATACATTTCGTAAATGTGCAGGCGTTCGATGAGGGAGAGATCACATTGTTGGAGCCCTCTGATCGCACAATTCTTCACCTCCACGAAGTCATATTCGCAGGCAATTTTGAGAATTGAGGTCCACTCTGCAGTAGTCGCCGTATAATCCGAATACGTCCTGATGTGAGATTCAAAGAAGTTAGTAGGATTCCCAAATATCAAAGTCAACAAGTGTACTCGTTATAAAAGACCCAAAGAAATTTGGCGAGTTCGAATGGACTCGTCGACTCCGAAATCACAATAGGGTTGCTGTCACTCGATCCGGGGCGAGGGACGTTGGGGGCAATGGGCTCATTGAGCATAAGAGCGAAAACGTGCGAATCTCGCCTTAAGAAGAAAGAGTGAACGCGGAACAAGGTGTCGCCAGCCTATGGAAGACATCATAACATTCAACCAAGCGTAAAATTGAGGGGAAAGGGGGTCGGTCATACGCGGATGTGGACATCGCCATCGTTGATATAGTACGTTGGGTGCCTTTTGTTTTGCGGAAATGGGTCGGGCTTGGTGTTACTGGACATAGGTGAATTCTGGAGTGTCAACTGGAGGGGAGGATGGACTGGAGCAATCCAGCCTTCCCTTTTTATTCATGATGCGCGAGGCGAATGTGCGGAGAACAGCGTAAAGAAACGCCACTTCGATGAAGACTGCGAGCGCTTGTATCTAATTGCCCATGGAAATCTGATTGCTTCATTCACCGCGTGTAGGCGAACGTGATTCCAGAAGGGATTGGATGCGAGTGGCAGCACAATAAAAAGGCGAGTTGCCTGAGGGATAGAAGCTTTCAGGGAAGAGATGAATTATCTCCTACCTTTGTTTCTGCGGGTACTATTCTCATAGTCCAACCGGGAGAGTCGGAGAGAGCTTCTGGGTGAGCCTCATGGCGCAGAATCAGTCGCACGGCGGTTGCACGTGCCAGCTCCTTGAGAGCGCGGCGACAACGGGAAACCACTCAATTCCCGGATCCTCGAACTGCTGTACTTGAATCGAAGAACTTCCCCCCACGAAGCTTAGGGACATTGTGGTCATTCGAAGCAGGAAGGTTGTTAAGCGCCCGTGTCGATTGCCGGAAACACCGATGCTTTCAACAATAATCTTTCACCAGATCCATGAGCTATTCTACCCTGGCGGTGCTGAACGCATATCACAACCCCAAAAAAGAACCTATAAGCCACTCAAGCAAGGCGCTTGAAGTCACGGTACTCCTGGGCTCAATTGACGCTTGGTAGTCGGCAACTCGGCATCCGATCAATCGGATAATTGGAATTTGGGGTGGGGGGCTAAAGATAGGCTTGCTTCTTACCACCACGACAGCCCCGCTGCAGTCTGACTCACTTAGGGCGTCAAATGGACAGCAGCAGCAGCACAAAATATGACGAGGAGCTTGAACTCTCTGACAGCCCAAGGGCAGGCTTGCTAGGTGGCCCAGATAGCACCTCCAAGTTTCATGACGGCGACAATCATGCGTCTTCCCGGTTGACGCCCTTGACTTCCAAACAAAAGGCGGTATCTTTCATGCAGTTCTGCTCTTTGTGCTGGGCACTCTTTCTTCTGGGCTGGATTGACGGGTCTACTGGTCCGCTCCTTCTGCGGATACAAAAGGTTTACGATGTACGGGCTTCCAATTCTTTAGGAGCCAGGGATGCTTCCTTTGGCGCCTGTTGTTCTTTAACCTTATCTGCTCCCTTCTGTGTTCTTACTCCTTCCTCCTCTCTCTTAGGTGGGATTTGCGTCGCTCACGTGGATATTTGTCTTGTCCTGTGGTGTAAGTTTTCATTCTGAAGCCCTGGATAACTGTCATGTTATTCACGCATCCCACAGGGTATCGTCTTCGGCGCACTCGTGAACATGCCCCTGATTGACAAGTATGGGTTTGGAAAGGTAACTTGCTCCCATTGGGCATGCTAAGCCAGCAAAAATTTACTCACTATTGAATAAATTTGTCAAGATGCTTCTCGTCAGTTCTGTCTTGTGGATGGTCTCGTTCTGTATGCAGTCGCTGGCCTTGCCATACCCTCTATTTGTGCTCTCATTTGCGATATCTGGAATGGGCACTGCTCTGGCAGTAAGTCAAAGTTGAAGACTCACGAATGCCATCTGAAGCAATTCTACACAGGACTCACTCGCCAACGGCTTCGTCGCGCTTCTTCAACGAGACGGCGACAAGAAAATGGGGCTCTTGCATGCCGCGTACGGTAAGCGCAATTGAGCTTAACATATGTCAAAGTGTCCGTATCTCATGCGTGCAAATTTTTCAGGCGCGGGTGCTCTTGTGGCACCCCTCTCCGCTACCCACTTCGCGCAGGTGCCCTCTTGGTCACACCACTATCTCATCTCCCTCGCATTGGGGATAGCGAATTGCCTTGCGCTAACGCTCGTATTCCAGCTTAAGGACCAGGACAGTATGTATCATATTCATGTATTCAAATTGCGAAGGATGAGGGGTTCCCGTAATGTTAACGACTTTGAACAATTCCAGCCAATCTGGTTCGTGGCGGCGAAGTCATCCCTGACAAGATTGACACCGCGGAGGGTAATAAATATAGTCAGCTCTTCCGACTAAAGGCTTTGCACCTCCTCACTTTGTTCTTTGTGATTTACATTGGGGTGGAGGTGACCATTGGTGGTAAGTCACGGCAACTAGACTTCATCGCTGATCGTCTTAACGCAGCTTATGTTAGGTTGGATCGTCACATTCATGACTGTAGAAAGGGGTGGGGGACCGTCCTCCGGATACGTTGCTTCTGGTTACTGGGGAGGTACGACGATGCTCTACGCTTATCCGTTTTCTCATTGCGCTGATATAATCTCCCCAGGATTAACAGCGGGTCGTTTGTTGCTCATCTGGGTCACCGAAAGGGTACAGATGATTTTCGTACACATCTCCTCATCATACTAAGAAATTCTGGCTTCAAGCTCGGAAAAAGTCACGCGTTATACGTATACATCTCGATAACTATTGTGTACGTGCACTCCTGGATGTTTTCTTGAGAAAGAGCAACTGACAGGGGATCTCAGGCTACAATTTGTCGTATGGCTCATTCCCTCGTTCATCACCGGTGCCATCGCTGTCTCTCTTATCGGGGTGTTCCTTGGCCCCATGTACCCGGTAGCCATTAGCTACACTCCTCTCATCTTGCCACGCTCTCTGGTCAACGGTGCGATAGGATGGATAACTGCCGTTGGAGCGACGGGAAGCGCGCTCCTTCCCTTTTTGACAGGACAGATAGCGAACAAGTATGGAATTGGAATTATGCAGCCTTTGTACGTGCCTCGGATTACTCTGGATTTTGTGCTCACTGAGTGATTGTTATTCAGCTTGGTGGTGATGATGGTAATCATGCTCGGGTGCTGGGCGCTTGTCCCGAAAGCTGCACCCGCAACAGACGTTGATGAAGATCAATAGAGTCTCCGCGTTCATCTCATTTAGATTTAGCTCCATGTAAATTGTGATATGTAGCAAGACAACATTGTACTAAATTTTTGGCTCGTACTTTTATATGTACACTAAGAACCATCCCGTTCCATCAATCGAACACGACGAGTCCATCATAGCACTTGCGCAATAGCGCTTTTTTCATGACATTATAGGGAGTGAAGGGGTCCTCTGGCTCTGAGTCTTGGACCGTGGTGACGGCGACGCTCTCCCCATCCTCATCCATATTCATCATCTCCCATTCAGTATCTTCACTCTTCCCGCTTTCGTCTTTCTCGTCTTCGCCCATAAAGACCTTGAGCAGAGCCGGGGAGAACCCATTCATCATCGCCACGCCGACCCGACCGCTGTCAACCTCCACCGTCTTCCCAGCCCCTGTGTGAGGGTCCAGATTCCAGTACACGATCTGTGGCACCTCGTACCCCGCCTCCGCATACGCGCGCGCAATGCGGTCGTGCGTAGTTTCCCAAGCCACCGGATGCGCGCTGGCATCTGACATGCTGCCGTACGCGCCCGCCTCGCACTCGTCGAACTGCATATCCGAGAAGATGAACAGCCGCTTGATCATCTGGTCCTGGGGAACGCGGTGCTCACGCGCGAGAGGGAGGAGCAGGTCCAGGAACACGGCCGCGAGGTCCGTGTTCTGGCCCCAGTCCCCGTTTACCATGGTCTGTATCTGGGACTGCAGCGGCGCGTTGAGGTCGAGCGGGACGTACTGCGGGGTCGCCGAAAATGTGATGAAGCCGTTGAACGGCGGAGCGGCAATGGATGCGAGGAGTAGGGAGAGCGAGATAGCGGGAAGGATGGGGGCAACGTAGTCGTCGGCAAGGCTTCCCATGGAGCCCGACACGTCGCATACGGCGAGGCAATGATCCAACTTGCCCTCGGCCTTGAGGTGACTGAGGAGGGATTTCCACTGCGCTTCGATGACGCGAGTTTTCACTTCCCTGAGCTTCCGCATGAGGATGTTCTTCGTGACATTCCCTGTGGCATCGTCGAAGACACGTCTGTTGTGCAATGCGAACATTTGGCTGACAAGCTGGTGGGGAAATAGGGTCGCGCCGCTGATCGATGCCCCGTTCTCCTCGACTGACGTGAGATATGCCTCAAAGCCCGCTGGATCGCGTTTGAAGAATAGTGGGGTGTTGTTTTTCATACAGTATGAGGGAACTCTGCTATACTTGATCTCCTTCCATCGTCTCGA
Organism: Psilocybe cf. subviscida; assembly: GCA_013368295.1. Lineage (NCBI taxonomy): Eukaryota > Fungi > Basidiomycota > Agaricomycetes > Agaricales > Agrocybaceae > Psilocybe > Psilocybe cf. subviscida. The sequence continues at coordinate 6,740,311 of JAACJJ010000028.1, read as the reverse complement.
GCACATGAGAGGCTCGGTAATGTTAGATGCGCGCCGGAGCTCGGTGAGAACCCATCGTTGGTAGAATGAGCGCAGAATCACCGCTCTCTCTTGCGAGGAAGTCGCAGAACGAAGGGAAGGTGACGGAAATACATGGGACTGATGAATGAGCTCCGAAATTGCTGTGGCGATGTTTGTGATTCGGTCGTGCGAGCGGCCAGGAGTGGGCGCCCACTTCGCCGCAAGACTGACTCGGCTCTTGATGCTGGTAGCACTTGATTGGCCGGTTTCGGACAAAACGGCGAGGTCCTTGAGAAGCTGAGTGGAAAAAAGGCGGGCAACAGTAATGTAGAGGGCACGAAATTTTGGTTCGTCAAGTTTTTGGACAAGACGCTCGTGGTTTCTTGCGGCCGTGTTCCTTCTTGCTTCAGCGGCTTCTCTCTTGCGGCTTCTGTCCACGGCTCTCGATTCTTCAATCCGCGAGGCCACTGAGCCAACCTTCAACCATCTCTTCTTCCCTGTGATGAATGGGTCACGAGGGTGATGGAGAAAAGTGGCAGGTTGAGAGATGTCGTTGAGTTCGTCGACAGTCGCAAGAGCAAGAATATTGAGGAGATCTTTCCAATACCCGTGGGGGAGATATTTCTGCTTCTTGGCTGAATACGAAACTGGGCTCACAAGCAGGTGGAGATTGGAAATGGCGGTACGGGGGTGATTCTTGTAGAGCCAGCCGAATGCACGGTAAAAGGCCTCCCGTTCTCCTTGGCCATCAGGGACACTACGCAAATTCCAGATAAGGCGGAGCGTCAAAGCGGGGTCTGCTGCCCACGACCTCTCCAGATGATAATCGAAGACCGATCCAAACGAAGACGAAGAGAGTGTGTTGAAAGCGTCCAAGACAGATGATTGGGTGGAGCGATAGGCCGGGGCGCCATTAGCTGTTCGAGTGCGATGTGTGGTCGAGGTCAATACGTCCATCATTTGGTTCGTTGAAGGCCTTGTTGTCTCCATCGTCGGGATGATATCAACGATACCGTCGGATGGCGGAATGAGTTTGTCAAGGAGGTCATCATCAAACAATTCCGGAAGATTGGGAAGAGTCACAAAGCGCGAGGTCATCAACGGAGAGGCCATGTAGAAGCGAGCCGGAGGAGGGCCACAGAGTAAGATATGAAGAGGATCTAGCCGGTTGATTCGATGTTTTATAATATGAGGTTGTTGAGAATTTTGGAGTCATTATCGGTTCTGACGGTTCCGGCCATCCAGTATGACTCGTATCAAATCCGTGTTGCGAAGAGGCTGGTGGTATTAACAACGGAGTCAGATCAGCGGTGCGTAGCAAGTACACGTACTCGAGTACATGCCACAAGCATCTGGTTCCGTGACCAGCTGCGAATGAATCAAGCCTACACATAATCATAGGAGCTGAGCGGAATATTGACGCGGAAGAGCTTTAAAGGAGCGCGGTAATGTGAGCTCAGACAGTGGACCCCCAGGTCAACCGGAGTGGCTGATTTCTTGTAAGGCAGCGTGTCAAGTGGAATGAGTTGGACGTTGATGGCGAGGAAACCCGGTCAAACAAGACATGAAAATGACTCTGATTCGGCATGGCTGTGTTCAAGGTCCGCGCTGTCCGAGTTTCACACGATCTAAATCAGCCTCTGTGGTAGTGAGCAAGAAAAACACACAGATGCCAAAAACTCGGAGGTGTGAGATGGCTTCGGAGAAACTGATTGCATCCTGGCGCTTTTGTCTAGATCTTCTGATGGAGTGCCCGTGTGGACTCTGTATGTGCTGTAAGTGGGCAGATGGAAGCGCGAATATTAGCTGTGAAGTCCAGATTTCTGTTTGATCATCAGCGCCAGTATCCTCACATATATAGGGACTGCCAGTTGGAGGGTTATAACATCGAACTACCCATAGCACTTTCCAAACAGCAACATGGCCATCACATCCCCTTCAGTGATCAAAGGCAAAGCCATCTTCAACTACCCTGCCGCTGGCAAAGAGCTCGAGACATGGTACAAGGTCACGGGCGACCTCACTGCAGGAATTGTTCCTCTTGTTATTCTTCACGGCGGTCCAGGGGTCGGATGTGAAGCTTACAACCCACTTGCTGATTTGACCGTGAAGTATTCAATTCCTATCATCCAGTATGACCAAGTGGGCTGCGGGCGCTCCACTCATCTGCGCGAGAAGAGTGACGCAGGAATCGAATTCTGGAACGACGCCCTTTTTGTCAGCGAGCTTGAATCGCTCATTGCCCACCTTGGACTGACGGCTTACGACGTGCTTGGACATTGTGAGCTTAAGCCTTCAGTATCTATTTTTATGTGCTTCTAACGGAGTCCTCAGCATGGGGCGCGATGTTTGGGTCCCGCTTTGCCGCCAAGCAGCCAAAGGGCCTTCGTCGCTATATCATCATGTCATCGGCGCCTAGTATTACCTTATGGATCGACGCTCAGAACAGTCTGCGAAAGACCTTACCGCAAGACATTCAAGACACGATGGCCAAATGTGAGAAAGATGGAAAGACCTCTTCTGAGGAATACCAAGCTGCCATGGGCTACTATTACTCTCAGTTTCTGTGCCGTCTCGACCCCATGCCAGACGAGATTATGCAGAGCTTTGCCCTTCTCGAAGATGATCCAACTGTGTATGGGAAAATGTGAGTGACTGTTTTTTTTAATCTTAATTTTGTTCACTAATTTGTTGTGAAGGTGGGGACCATCGGAGTTCTTTGTCTCTGGAACTCTCAAGGATTGGACCATTATTGACGAGGTCCACAAGATTACGGTTCCAACTCTCGTGATCAATGGGCGCTTTGACGAGGCACAAGACAGCGCTATGACAGAGTTCTTCACGCGCTTGCCGATTGTCAAATGGGTCCAGTTCTCTGAATCCTCTCATATGTCGCAGTTCGAGGAGCGCGAAAGGTTCATGATGATTGTCGGAACATGGCTACGATCAGATTTGTAAATAGAATTCTGTGTTGTACACATGATGGTTGGTTTAACTTGCAGGCTGGCATGATTCTTAATCTCAGCTCCTCTTGTCCTTGCTCACTTGTTCGTATGTTACGCTATTTTATGTGTATAAAATACCAGTATAGAGAAAAATAAGGGTGGTAGGAGGTTCACACGATATATCCCAGACTTATATGCAGAAATTCAACGCGATTTACTTTGAGGGTAATGGAAAATACAACGGAAGTTGTCGCATGGGCCCATACGCAAAAATCGCCCTCTTCCTCGCGCAATGCATAGTAGCGTCACGGTCCCTAGAGACAAGGATGGGTATACTCAGCAACTCAATCAGTAGATTTTCTATAGATTTTCGGGCAATATGTGGCAAATACTGGTATACAGCCCACTGAAATATCACCGAGATTGAGGGCAAGTGGTTCTACAACATGTTTATACAAATGCCCTCCTTTCCTTCCTGTGACGTAATTTTCCATCCAAATTGCATCCAATCGTCAGCAAATTGCGATCTGTGCTCTTGCGCCTCAGTGCAAAATGGCGTGTGACAGAGATTGGCGGCTTGCAGCTGGCTGCTGATGAAGATGAACCCCCCCCCCTCCATTTTGGTGGCAGGGATATCGCCAAACAATGACAGCTGAGTTGTATACATAGATACTTGCCTCAAACTTGCCTCATATACGGCGAGGAAGCTGTAGATTTCCACGCTGACAGATAATGTTGGATACCTTGAAGTCCTGGGATCATCATTGACTCATGACCCTGTGTCACGGTCAGTACAACGCTCGCTTTTGATCGATTGATCGATGATTACCGATGAATGTGTGTGTGTATGTGTGCGTATGTGCGTATATGTGTACATGTAGGCTAATGATGCTTAAGAATCGGGTCTGATGGCTCGACTATACTCAGACTCATTACAAAAGCTGCCTGTGAGCACTCAGTTTACATGGCTTGAGTACCAGAATACATAGAATACGCGTCTTCACTCTCGTTACAACAGTCATATTGTCGGTCACCTTCCACACTAACAACTGCTCGTCATTATGCTCCTTGTTGGTTGATTCATGATCCCGCGAATTCCAATGGACATTAACAGAGAATGGAGGCCAATAGCGTCAAGAAAGCTTGTGCAGTGCACAACCCTCGACCAGCGGTCGTTGGTTCCTCGACATTTCGCTGCATACAGTCTCCTTTCTTCCCTTCCCTTCCATAAAACCATAGGGACTTTATTTAAATAAAGAGTATGAAGTTAGTCAAATGATTTAAATCCAATCATATTTAAATATATCATGACCTCCTTCTATCCCCCATCCTCCATCCTCAGCCTAGTACCTCTATTTTAATATCATCGCTTTCCACTATTTCAGTTGTCATAGCAGTTTATTATTTAAATGTCATAGGTCTCTGGTATTCAAATACAGGCAGCTGTACCTTTTGAAGAAAAGGTGGCGCACTGTTTAAATTACGAGTGAGATACTTTAAATCATGCTCACATGGGATATTTAAACGAGCATTCAACCAATCTTCAATTACCTCGGTTTGAAATGGACATGAAGCAGCAATCCATCTCGGCCTCTGCGTGGAGTCACTAATCCCCCTATGCAAGTCGACACGTTATAAGCGGAGAGAGCAAGAGAATACAAAAAAATGTGGTAGACATGTCCATGCGTGCGCAACAATGACAAACCTAGATCCCGCCGTTGATATGCAATATTAAAGCAGAGAGTGAAACCAAACTTACCTTATGTTACATTATTCTGCGGCTTTTTGTCTTGGGGGCTATTTACTGGCCAGAATGTCTCAATCTGGTCGATTTCTGGTGTCACAAGTGAAGCTTGACATAGACTATGGCAGGTGGAATGAGTTCAAACTCACCGACTCTTTAGCCTTTTCATGTGTGGCTACATTTGGCTCCAGATATTTGGGGTGCATTGTCTAAGAGCATCATTAAGTCGGCGAGTTACTTGTACGGCGTTGTGGCCCCGTGTGTGTTGATAATGTTAAGCGCTGGCCCGCTTATTAGTCAGCAGTCTCACGCTTGTGGGCCTTAGTTGTCGTTATAAAGCCGATTCCAATCTGCACAGTGGCTCACCCACCTTCTTTTCTTAATCCATACCGTCATCACCAAATCCACTAAACGCGCAAAATACATCTGGGGAGTGGCACACAGCTAAACCCAATACCTGCTTGTTTATTCATAAGATACGGCCATCAATTCTGTGTGTAGGACTGAAAATGGGGCGTGGATACCACCATGTGAGTGTACTATATCTTACCTTATTGTACGTATTATTTTGACAATGTTTGAACAGGAAACACTGTGACTGTGGCTGCTGCCAGTGAGCTGGCAATAGCTTTGTCCTCCCTAATCCTCTTTGAACAGAAATATGTGTAGAACGCGTACATATCTTCAAATATGTATATAGCATTTCTACGTAGATCAGATTGCCGCCTGTTTGAACAATTCTGGGTTGGCTTTTAAATACACCTATTGTCTATCTTTGAATATATCCACTCTTGTTCTTTGAATATGTTTAGTCTGCATTTTTAATGAAAATTATCTGTGCATTTAAATATGATTGAAGGTCTCCTTTAAATTAGCAATCCATCCTCTTTGAAGAAGGTTCATACTGCTTTGAATATTGTGCAAATTGTGAGTGAACACGTTTTAAATAATAGAGAGTTTGCGAAGTGTCACACGGTGTGATATCACGTTGCGAATGTCACACTGTGTGATATCCTCGTTGCGGAGATCAATTCAATATGTGGCCACTGGGCGTCGACGCTGAGCCTGTAGAACAAGGCAATTAAGTAGTAAAGGCCAATAATGCATGCCTACATCTGTTTTTGCCCGCTCAGTGCCATGGAGACACAGATTTTGCTCATGCAGATTAATTGTCTTCTTTGGGAATGGGCTATTCTTGCAGTCCCACTCTGGTGAGTGTTGAGAGGGATTGTAATTTTCACTCTCCCGGCTTATTGACGAGTAGAGACCATGAAACAATAGATCAAGTAGATAGTAGTGGAGAAAGGACAATTGGTAGACGTTAATAGGGCTGCCTACATTTCACACAGAATTCCATTCGCAATGACCCGTGTGACATTCGCAACGTGATATCACACTGTGTGACACTTCGCAATCTCTCTAATGGATGATTTAAATGACTTTTCTAAGTTCATACTCACACAGCGGACAAAGTTTCGGGAGTAGCTGCTATAGACAAAGAATAGACGTAGAATAGTTTTAATATACTATACTTTGTCTATAGAGGCTATAGACGCAGAATAGATCTTGAAATTGTGGCCTATTGTATTGATATTGCAAGGACCAGCAGGTCTTTTCACGATCTATTCTACGTCTATGGCTGCTATCGACAAAGGATAGATATGAAGTTTATTCTATGTCTATTCTGGGTCAATAGAGGCTACTCCCGAAACTTTGCCCGCTGTGTCATTATTTAATTAAAGTTCCTACGGTTACGGCCCTTCCTCGGACGTATGTTACCCCCCACGCCCCGCACCCCGCGTACCAACGCAGCTTTCAAGCAGAAAACTGGAAGCAAGCAAGATAACAGACGGCACATGTAACAAGATCCCGCTGTGCCAGCTGACAGCAGCCCACCATGCGCGATGGGGATGGGAGGGGCCGGATGGGGTGGAATGAGAAGGAACGTGAGGCTCGCCTCTGCCTTAGTGTCTATGTGCTGTGTCAGCTGTGGTAGCGCCAATGATAGGGCCCTCACCATACGTACGGCTCTGTTCATATAAGCGTAAGCGCAGAGTGCCACCCTCGCATCGAAACAGTGAGCAGCGACCCGTTACTTGTCTTGCTTGTTTAAATTTCACCTCAGCCTCGTCGTGGCTTGTGGGAGGTAGTCATTAGTACGCATCTCGCTTTTTGCTATCAGACCGAGACCAAGGCCGCGCGACTCTGCCAGTGTTGTACATGTTTCAAGTATCGTGGTATGGTTCTCCATCCAACATGATAGGAACGGATGGGGGCATCGCCGGGCTGAAACAGTACTGGACACGGTTGACTTGGTTCGTGGAACAGTAGACTATGAGCAATAAATTGGAACGTGGCCACTAGGAAATTGGAGCCTGTGGGAACAAAAATTCGATGAAAGACAGACGCGGACTTGCGGTAATCTTTATTCGGACCCTGCCGGGCCTCCCCAACGCTGACAACAGTGCTGATATATAATTAACGTCCCTCTCACACTGACATTTCGGGTTGCCCTATCCTCTGACGTCTTCTTTGACGAAGACCCGGGTATCAACGGAGATATGAACACAGCGGCGCTAACCATCAATTATAGTGGGGAATCTAGGAGGTATACCTCACTGCATGGTGTGATCCGTGTGTATTTGTCACATCCGAGGAGACAATTTAAGCGCCCAGCACTGATACCCTTCGCACCTTTGAATCTGTATGGTCTACTACACTCAGCAATTGTCAATGCAAGATCATTTCATGCACCATATGATCTTGAGGAAGGTACAGAACGCGCTACAACTCCTATGTATATGATCCAGACCAACAGGGACCGCGCTACCTCAACGTTTCCATTTTGTATGGTTACATTGCCGATACCTTCACGGCTATCGAATTAACTTTCAATGTAAAAGCGGGTATCCCTCGCTGAAACTTACGCCCCATCGAATTTTGGAGAACTTCAGTTCAGCGGGACTGACATCATAATTAACAGCGAGGTATAAAATCCACACCGGCGTTGCGCAAGTTTAGCACCCCTCACCCGTCTTTCTCCCGCTTTCACCTTGACTGGTTACCAAAAAAACTCCGCCGCAATTTCTATAGCCAACTTGAAGCTCACATCATGTCTGAGGATACTATTGGAGTCGGACTCGCCAGTCCCGACGTCAGCTCCGGTCGACGCAAAATGTTGGACCTGGTAAACAGGCTCAGCAGTACTGGGTACGCCGTATTCCTCAGTCAATAGCCGTCCGTGACTTACAGCCGTTCTTTAGGGTGCAGGTTGACCTGGATCTTCCACAGATCGCGGTTATTGGTGCTCAGAGTGCCGGAAAATCTTCACTCATTGAATCCATATCTGGTGTTACCTTACCTCGTGCCTCTGGAACTTGCACCAGGTTCGTAATTTGTCAGTCTAATTGTCGAGATGAACTGATGTACTTAATCCCTCCTAGATGCCCCACGGAGTGCCGTTTGTCAAAATCTGAGGGGGAGTGGCGATGCGTTGTATCATTGAGGATCATAACAGACTCGTCCGGTCAACCTCTAGGTCAAGCCCACAGCGAACAATTTGGCGACCCCATCATGGACCGCTCGGAGGTCGAAGACCGCATTCGACGCGCCCAGCGCGCAATTTTGAACCCCCAGAAGCCCGCGCATACTTTTTTGGAGCACAACGATCGCATGCCTCCAGCTGACTCGCTCAGCTTTTCACACAATTCCGTAGTACTCCAGATCAGCGGTTCAGATGTCGCCGATTTATCGTTTTGTGATCTCCCTGGTGCGTGGTCTGTCTATTCCAACGAGGAACCCATAAACTCACCCTGGACATAGGTTTAATTGCCAGCGTTAGCAGCGACCGCGGCTCAGATGATGACATAACCCTTGTCAAGAATCTAGTCACCGCTTATATAAAGAAACCAAGCTGTATTATCTTGCTGACCGTCGCGTGTGAAAGTGAGTTGTTCCCAATCAAGATAACTGCCATGCTGAGTGGCTGATTCATCCATGATCTTTGATAGCCGACTTCGAGAATCAGGGCGCCCACAACCTGGCAAAGCAATATGATCCCGATGGCAAGCGCACCATTGGTAAGTGTTGCGCCTGTATACATCGAGTCTATCAACGACGCTGATTGATAACACCCTATGTATATATCATAGGTGTCCTTACCAAGCCCGACCGTATTCAAGCTGGAGAGGCGGGGAGTTGGTCGTCTTTTGTCAAGAACGAGCGTGAGGCACTTGAACACAATTGGTTTTGCGTGAAGCAACCGTCTCCAGAGCAGCTCAAATTAGGAATTACCTGGGTGGAGGCGCGTAACAGCGAAAACGTCTGGTTTAGCACAACAGCTCCTTGGTGTGAGCTCGAAGGACGCTATCAAAAGTACCTCCGCACTTCGAACTTGGTTGCTAAACTTAGTATTGTTCTATCCGATCTCATTGCCAAAAGGTCTGTCAGTACCAGCTTCGCTGCGAATTGGTGCTTCACTGAAGTGAGTTTTCTTACAGACTGCCTCAAATCTACGACGAGCTGGAGAGATCAATCATTGAGTGTCGCACAATGCTGGCACAGCTGCCACCTCCGTCATCTGACCCACGTGGCGAGATAGCAGCGCTGCTGCACAACTTTACCAACGACATCTCGCGCCATGCGGCAGGACTTGCAGATGATCCAGATGGCACTGGATTTGGCGTCGGTGGTATTGGTCTGATCCAGGCAGTAGCGCCAGTTCAGGAGAAGTTCAGACTGGCGATCAGAGCTACTGCCCCTGAATTTCGGCCTTATGAAAGAAGCGACGACGGCTTCCGGGGCTGGAGTAGCCCTGGGTTTCTTGAGAGGGAAGAAGGTGAGTCCTTTCGGCAACGGGGAGACACATTCACTTATTGAATTTGTTAGGTCGAGTCCCCGGAAGCACTACCGTTATTTACATTGACGAAGTACTGGCAAGGGCTAACAGGTTTGTCTTTTCTTTCCGTAAGCATCAATACATATCTGAATTAATCAATGAAAATTCTAGAGCGCGCACACGGGAGCTTCCCGGAAATTATCCTTTTGTTGTCCAGAGGACGTTCATAGAGCGCACTGTTGCTGAGTGGCGTACCCCAGCAAGAGTTTTATGCAAGGCGGTCTATGGAATTGTACTTGACCATACTCGACGCATTGTTACAGAGCACTTCCGTCATTTTGGGATGGGGCATTTGGAACAACGTGTCGCGTAAGTGCTAAACCGCATATGCCTAAATATTGAGCTGATTGAAGCAACTGCTGTGTGTAGAGCTATAATCCACCATCACCTGAAGCAATGCTTGGACCGCGCTGAGGAGCGAATTGACTGGCTTCTCGCGCTGGAGGATATTCCATTCTCTTTGAACACTCACTACCTTGCCGACTACAAGGACAAATTCATTTCGCATTATAGAGCGGGCCGTGAGAAGGATGGCAACTCCCAGCTGGCAAGCCATATAGATGAGTACAAGAGGGACCCATCCTCCAGCACTACCGTTGTACGCTCTGTTGTACAACATACTGGAATCGCCAAGATCCTATCCGGTCTTGCTGAAGTCGGTGTAAATGGCATCAAAGCTGATGACCTCTCAAGGCTGCTCTCGCCAGATCGCATGGAACCTGCTCTTGTCATCATGGCTGACGTTCGCGCCTACTTCCAGGGTATGTTGACTCTGCTTACATTCATCCGATAATCAACAAACTGAGATAATCATTTTGCTGGCAGTGGCTTATAAGCGCTTTGTTGACGTTGTCTCCCTTGCAATAGACCACGAGCTTGTCCGGGGAGTTGAGCGCAATTTACTCACCATTCTATACACTAGCCTTGCTGTCAACGGCCCCGATGGCGCCAAAATTTGCCAAGCATTTGCGGAGGAGCACCCTCACATTGCCGACAAGCGCGCTGACTTAAAGCGGAAGCTAGAGCGCTTGGATAATGCTGGTGAAGAATTACGCGCCGTGGCCATCTAGTACCTGCAACAGTTCTATTCTCGTAAACCCATCCAATTTCATACAGTTGATATTCAGAGTCTGAGATAGTATGCCAAGTAATGACAATTCAAATGTCGCGGTTTCTTTTCATTGATTACTGGGTGCGTTAGTGGTTCCACTATTGGTTGTCTGTAGGGACTCCTTGTCTTCTGGAATCGGATTTATAACGTGAGCCTCACGAAGGAAGCGCACGCCCTTCAATCCAGTCAATGGAAAGTGGACGGTGGCTGTCTCGTCCAAGAGGTGAGGCTGATATCTAGCCAAGGTATTGTCATCTGGTGTGCCGCCAATTACAGATCCTACAGTTGAAACTATTGGAACGGGGTCTAGAGCCGGCTGCAGCAGCATTTCACTAGTAGTAGAACCGTGACGTGATAATGGACTGAAATCATGTTTAAATAGAGATCCTGGTGGCTGAAGCAGCTCCGAATCATGCACACTCGGGGTTGATTGCGCCTGGGTTGATGATGAATCCGCCAATAGTCCAGAAATATCTGGCTGTATGTCGAGAGCATGTTCAGCCGGGGCCTGTGTCACTGGCCTCGTCTCACTGCGCATGATAAAACCTGTATTGGATTGCAAGGACGAGTCGTTCTCAAAAGTTTCACTGGAAAGCGATGTCGTTGAAGTGGTGGAACCCGAAGCGAAGTATGGAAACTCCAATGTTGTACCATCTTTTGGGCTTCCGAGTGAGTGCGATATAGAGCGACCCTCGAGATTCAATTGGTGCGCTTGCCTATCCTCATGCACTGGCTGTGCATGTAAAGAACGCAGTGGTGGAATTAAGTCCGATGGAGGCGAGTAATACGATAATGTGTTGACCCAGCCAGAAGAGTCAGACCGATGCGAATCTTGAATACGGCGTGATTTGAGAGTACCATTGGATCTGCACTGCTGTTGGGAATCGTCCGCCATATATATGACATTATACAAGCGATGTAAACGACGATTGACCTGCAAATCCTTTGTTGGTTTTGCAAGCGACATGTTATTTCAATTTTTATACTCACCAGGTAAGGAAGGTAGCTGGTAAGGAGAGGAGGACAAAAACGTTCCACCAGGTCGAGGTTGTTGATTCCTGCGCCGCCTAAAAGATAGAACAACAGGGTTTTGTCAACGTTGGAAATATCTCTTGAATCGCGAACATTTCCTACCAAAGCCCATTCAGCAGCTTTGTGAGTTTTGCGCATGGTTCCGAACCGAATGATATATATCTAATCTAAAATATAATGAGACGGTGAAGGTGGGAGAATGATTATATAAGTAATGTTACGTAAGGAGTTTCCTTATGCAGAGGAATCGCGCGCGCAGCGCGCTCCCACACGCCGAAGCCGCAGGCTTCGGCCAAGCGAAGCTTGTACACCCAAACAGCAAGCTGAAAAGCGAGCACATAAAGGACACTAGCGCAGTGTATCTCGTTACATAGTTGGTAGAGGCGTCCTCGATTTGGAGGATTGTCAAAATAGCACTAAGGATCAATCCAAATAAGTGTGAAGCAGAGCCTGACGGGAAGGAGTTAAATACCCCAAAAGAAGGGCCGAAATAATGTTCAGCGTCTGCCATTCGCGCAAAAGCGAGTCTATTAGTTGGTTCCACGTATTATCTAGCTTTGTCCACTGGGGACGGAAGGCCTCATGTTCCTTCGGTATGTTGTCCCCTTTAAAGTAATTCTGCCACTGATGGCTAGTCCGAATGGCCATTGGCTCGATCATTGGAACGGCAAGGTCAGCCTCCACAAACAGTCTCGAGACGCGTAGAAAATAGAAGGAAGGCAGGAATAGGAATAGGGAAAGGTACAAGGCGGTAAGCCACCTTTGGGCAATCACCGCTGGCAGGTCAAGATAGCTTTCCATTAAATTATCGTCGTCCGATACGATTGTTTCTTCGGAAGATTCAGATCCTATCTCCCGAGATTGGGATGCGACAAAGCGGAAAGCAAGATCATTATTCGCTCGATGACTAGCTATCATCCAGAAGAATCTAGCGGTTCGACGGCGCCATTGATTCAAATCTTTGGGATCATTTCCAGAGTCGTGTCCAGGTAGTTGATTCTCAATGTCAGGCTGTGAATAGGGAAAGCGAGTTTCTACTATCTCTGAATTTTGAGCAGAGGGTGATTCGTGAATCGATGCCTGTGGGGACGTTGCATTGATCGACCCATGCGGCTCTGCAAGGGGAGAGCTGTGCATCGCTGACTTGAAGGGGTTGCTCAAGACGTGACGAAGACTTAGAGTGGACCTCTTGTGGGGCAACTGCTCATTACTGGTAGTGGAGAATGTAAAAGAGTATTCTCTCCCCGACCCTTTGCGTATTTTTCCGCGATGGAAAGGATCTTGCGGTATATAGCTGGGTCGGTACTCCATTCCTCTTGCCTGACTTTGAAAAGGGCTAAATCGAGGCACGCTGGCGGGCGGGGCGTCGGACATGGTGCTTTGGCGACGTGATTTAGATGCCGAGGCGGACCGCTTCGGAAACTGTGTTGGCCTGACTTCAGACAAGCCCGGTGTTGGCTCTCTGGATTGATATGGAAAACCCGTAGACGCATGCGGCAAATCAGCCATCCTTGCATGCGGACCTCCTGTAATTGGTGAAGGAATGGCATTGGCAGCTGGAGTGTGTTGCGTTGGAGCATGTGCTGGTCTAGCGCTTGGGAAGCCTGGCGCTGGGACTCTTTGTAAATAGTGATGCGGAGGGAAATCAGGTGATGCGCTCGTCCCCGTAGCTGCATTGATCCACGGTGAAGTATACGGTAGTGGCATGGGGCGGAAGTTTGGTGGTACTAGAATACTGTCTGGGTAGAATGACGCCCTTTCCTGGTGAACATGTGCTAGATTTTTCGGGGTCGAATCACTGACAGGATAGCGAGACTGAGATATATCCGGAGTTATGTTTGCAGGCAACGGTACATTGCACTGAAGAGGGGTAGACGCTGGTCCATACGCACCCTCAGGAGGTAGCTGAGCATGCTTAGAGCCCGAACTTGCCGGGAAAGAGCTTGGGGAAGCATACAATGGAGAACCAGGAGACGACAGTTATGGTCTTTGAGAAAAGACGTTAGGGGCCGGAACAGAGGATCTGTCATACGAAGGCTGAAAGAATGGGGTATCATAGCTTGTGTGAGGCGCCTGTGAGGAGGACATCTGCAACATCTGTTGAGCGCCCGTAATATGCCGGTCAGAGTTGTACAGGTAGGGTGTCCAGAGGTTTGGGGTTGATGATTCAAAGCTGTAGGAGAGAGGATGTGGAGGATGTGGGGATGGAAAGGCCGGAGGACCAGGAACAGGTATATATTGCGATCGAGCATCTGTTATCGTGGCCTGACTGTCGGAGGATGTTATCGGAATGGGATGGAAATGCACGGTTTCCCTGAGGCGTCGAAAGGCGCTTTCGACATCGGAGGGAAGTGCGCCACCTTGAGGAACTGAGAATTCGTCGTCGTCTACTTGCTCCTGTGATTCCAAGTCGACCATCCGTTGGTCATCGAAATGCGACATATCCCCGCTCCGCCCCCGATGGCAACACCTTGGACTACCCTTGCATTCTCCACATGAAAAGCATCATTTCTTGCCGGGGCAGGCGAAGAGTTTTCCTCTTCATGAAGTCTGTTATCGGACATGGCAATTCAGATAGTCGGGGAGCTTCGACGAGAGCGCCGTGCTTCAAAAACAACTGATAACTGGGTCACCATCCTCGAGAAGGGCGGTACCGTCACCCGTGGCAAGCAATCCCAGAAATGAATTGGATCCCGTGAACAGAGACAATATCACGAGGTCCGCGGTCGAAGTTCGAGCGTCTAGCAGGCTGTACATTGTACTGACAGGATACACACATTCGAAATGTCACCAGAATTTTTAGAAGGCTAAGAAAAGACTGACATAGATCGTCGATTCATATAGTTATATGAAGAAATTCCTTTGAGACGACGTTGACTGTAGATAATGGCTTCTAGATCACGTCCGCAAGCAGTAGATAGTGGTTGAGACAGAATTGAAAAGGAAGGTGCAGGGAAGGTGGCTTGTCAAACTCTCATATCACGGGCCGCGTGGCCGGGACAATATTCATCGTGATTTCACCTTTGTTCGCTTTCTGGTCTTTACCACCACTAGCTCTTATGGCCACCAACGAATCACCCCAGTCGCCAACGCCGTCAAACAGTAGCCTTGCTACTTGCAGCTCCTTTGATGGAACGACAGCAGTGGACCCCGTTGGTCTGTCGCATCCAGATCTCAACCATGGAATTCGACAAAAGTTGGACGCGATGAACAAGCTGCATAGCACTGGGTAAGGTTGTTCATATTATATTTGACATATATATGTTGACCTTTGTAAAGTGTCCAGGTCGACATTGACTTGCCGCAAATTGCTGTCATCGGGAACCAGAGTGCAGGAAAGTCGTCGCTCATCGAGTCAATCTCGGGCATAACGCTACCGCGCGCTGCTGGAACTTGCACCAGGTGAGTGGCAGCTGCAATGTTTAGTAGAGCTCTCTTTGACGCGTCTTCAGGTGTCCCACTGAATGCCGCCTTGCGCGGAGCGACGGGAAATGGCAATGTGTCGTGTCTCTGCGGTACACGGTTGACTCGAAAGGAGAGCCACTCGGGCAAGCCAGGACGGAACGATTCGGTGACACCATCTTTGTGAAGGGCAACGTTGAAGAGCGCATTCGTCGCGCCCAGTTTGCCATCCTCAACACCGACGACTTCAAGAAGCTGGACCATTTTTTGACCGCGCCGGAAGAGGCTCTCCAGGTGCCAGGCAGCCAGCAATCATTCTCGCCGAACTGTATCACCCTTCAGATCAGTGGGCCTGATGTGGCTGACTTGTCCTTCTGTGATTTACCTGGTATGTTAATGGTTGCTTAGTGGTAACTCCTTTGAGTGTTCTATTGATATTTTGTTTGCAGGTCTTATCGCCAGTGCGAGCAGCAGTCGCGGCGGGGACAATTCTATCGACCTTGTGCGCGACCTGGTGGTCTCCTACATCAAGAAAGCAAGCTGCATCATCTTATTGACTGTGGCATGCGAAAGTACGTTCCTTTCATACATATCAGAAGAATTGTAATTAACATCACTCCACAGCTGACTTTGAGAACCAAGGCGCTCACCGCCTGGCCAAGTTGTACGATCCAGCTGGCCGACGCACTATAGGTGTCCTGACAAAGCCCGATCGTATTCCACAAGGGGAGGAAGAAAACTGGCTCCCTTATATCCGAAACGACAAGGAACCTCTTGAAAACAACTGGTTTTGCGTTCGCCAGCCCTCGTCCAGCGAGTTGAAGAAGAATAGAACATGGGACGAATACAGAGACATCGAGCGCGAGTTTTTCTCCACCGAATCCCCGTGGTGCGACCTGGACGACATGTACAGCAAGTTCCTGGGCACGAACAATATTGTGCATCAGCTGAGCACGGTTCTGTCCGACCTGATTGGACTCAGGTGAGCATGGTTTTCTCTAGGAATATTTCCTCTAGTCTCTGACGTCGGGTTAGGATGCCTCAGATCCAAGAGGAGCTCGAATCCTCGATCTTCAAGACCAAGCAACTTCTATCCACACTCCCACCTCCACCTTCCAAGGATGCCCGCAGCGAAATCCTCACACTCTTGCACTCGTTTTCCACCGACTTGGGGCAGCAGGTGCGCGGTGTGCCTGACGCATTCCGCGCGGACGCCAATCGCGGCTTGATTCAATCCATTCGCCCGCTGCAAGACAAGTTCCGCTACGCGGTGCACGCGACGATGCCGCATTTCGAACCCTTTGAAAAGAAGGAAGCGGCTGGGAAGACATTGCCTAAGATGCAGTTCCTGGCTGATGAAGAGGGCGATGAGTGGGACGTGGAGATTACCAGACCAGGCAAGGGCACGAAGCGCCGCAAGATCTTTATTGACGAGGTTCTCGATCGGGCCCAAAGGTTTGTCTCACTGTTTATTTTCAAAGATGAAAGCCATCTTACTCGCTTCTGTAGGGCCCGTACTCGTGAGCTACCAGGACATTACCCCTTCGTCGTTCAGCAATCCTTCATCGAGGGCATCGTCCAGGAATGGTTTGCTCCGTCAGCTGCTCTCTGCAAAGAGGTGCATGCGATCCTTTCCGACTTTGTGAAGAAGCTCGTCCATAAGCACTTCGGAACGTATGGGCAAGGGTACTTGGAACAACGCGTCCGGTATGTCTACAGTGCGACCATCTTGGCATTAATTTTGTTTTAATTTATTACTCGCAGTGCCATTCTCCAGAAGCACATTAACGACTGTCTCGATCGAGCAGAAAGTCGTTTGAGATGGCTCCAGGAGCTCGAGGATATTCCTTACACATCCAACAACCACTACCTAGCTCAGTACAGGACAAAGTTCCTTGCTCATTTCAAGGGGGCTCGAGACGAACATGCCCAACAGACTCTTGCACAGACTCTCAAATCACTAGCACCTTCCTTGGCCGCTGGTACCACCGCTGCTGTCCAAGCACCTGCGCCCGCCGCCGCCGCGCCATCCCATACGTTTGGTCGCTCTACTTTTGACTCCAGATCCCCTTCTCCTTCCAGGGACTCTAGCCCATCCCCAACCCCAATTGCTCCGACAAGCACGGCAGCGGTGACCAACCCACTTCCTTTCCCTTTCAAAAATAACTCGTCTCCCTTTGTGAAGTTAGCAACAGCTGGAGTTGTCAACCCCCCTGCCGATACGCCCAAGTTTGGGACCCCCTCAAACGTGTTCTCGGCGGCATTCGCTGCGCCGAAACTAAAGGAACCAGTCGCAGCATCTACTTCAAAGCCTACTGTTGCGGCAGCAGCAGCTGTTGCCTCCATCAAGCACCCCGTCTTGTTCCCTTGGTCATCTCAAGGCTCGTCTGCTCAAACTGAAGCGCTGACCAAGGTTCTTGGAGGATTGGCTGAGCTCGGTATGCCTGGTGTGAAGCCAGAAGATCTTCCGCGACTCCTACCGCCGGATGCAATGGAACCTGCGCTCGTCATCATGGCTGATGTCCGCGCCTACTTCCAAGGTTTGTTTTATTTTGCAACCACGCGGTAATTAACTAACGTATACTCTCCTTTGACACAGTCGCCTTCAAACGCTTTGTTGACAACGTGCCGATGACCATTGATCTTGAACTGGTGCGGGGGGTCGAGAAGGATATCCTAACTGTTCTGTACTCGAACCTCGGGATCAATGGGCCCAAAGGCGACGCCATTTGCAAAGACCTCGCACAGGAGAGCAGGAAGATTGCCGAGAAGAGAGCAGATTTGCAGAAGAAGTTGGAGAGGCTGGAGAGCGCGAGGTTCGAGTTGTTTACTGCAGACTTCTAATGCAAAGTTGGGAAACGTTTGAGAGTAAAGAAGAGTAGCAACTTTACAATAATATATACTAACTCTACAATAATTATTTCAATATGACCCATAATATCAATGTTCATGTCGACGCCTCAAGCGTGATTTGATTCTGTTTCAGGTGGGAGTGTGGGTATCACTGGGGTATCATTCTAAGCTGATGAGCGGCAGGAGGTTGAACCAGTCACATCAAGTGGTTGAAAAATAGGCCAGGAGAATTATGATGTATGTCCAAGAGGTTTATCGCTCATTTTTGGGGTAGGGGTCGACACCTGGCTGAGCTGCGCCGCCGTTCACTGGATGCCCATTTGCGCCTGTACAGTATTACCAGGTCAATATACTCAGTATGGGACGCGAGAGGAACTCACCACTTGGAGGGTAGGTCATGGGAGGTTGCTCAGCACTTTCCGTCCCAGGATTTGGCATCTGCATATCACTCGCCATAGGTTGTCTCTGTCCATATGCTTGATTACCCCCAGGCGCGGCATCGTCATCGGGCACTAGTTCTTCATTTCCGAAACGCGCAGCATATTCCGCATCTATTGCAGCATCTTTGGCGGCTCTATCCGAACAACAGAAAGCTGAGGAATTTCGTCAGTTTGATTTCCGGTAGGTTCTGGATGTCTTACGGCTCTTGTCGCCGAAGCATGCTTTGAATGGTGGATGTCAAAAGGGCTTTTTGCACTGCTAGCATTGCATAGACGCACCAAAGCACATTGCGCATAAGCAGCAGATTCCACAGCACTCGTCGGCCATTGCAGCAGTTTGATCCACAAGCCTAGATAACGCGGAATGTGATGATTTGACGCGTTGCTTTCACAAAAGCTTGGAGAAGGTCACTGTTGCGGTATTGGTGAACAGGCGTCCTTGAAGCAAGGTGTGAAGAGAGAAATCAAGAAGTGGGACATGGTGCAAAGAATTGTGGTCGCTTATGAGGAGTTGCTGGGAGCACAGCCTTGAGGCAGCGGTTGAAAGCGCGCGTCAAGGTTGATGAAGGCAAGTGTGTCGGGAATGTTGAAATAGAAGATCAAAGTCATCCACGACTACGATCATAATCAAGGGCTCCCACCAGAAGATCCCGAGAAAATGACTTCCCCATCCTCATCCTCATCCCCATCACGGCGTCATTGGGCGACGACGCGACATTCTCAAACGGCCACTGACTGCCATAATAAAGCGGGTGAGTTTAAAACGGGACATAGCATCACTATTGCAACACCATTTGTTGGGAAGTCATTCTTCCAAGTTATATAGCATAGTTTTATCAAACAAGAAGACCATTTGAAATAGTCATGAGACATGAACGATACCCCGGTTGATTTCTGTACGGCAAACAGATGTGAGAGATGGTGGTGAGAAACAAATAAAGTTGTTGAAGATGATGACAAGAGGAATTTGCATCAAGTGTGATCATGAACAAACAACAGGACAATGCATAGTCCGAGTAACCCTGACGACTTCACCAGTTCGATCCATCTCGTCAGAGGGGCCCAATCATTTCATCATTTTCATGCAAGGAACTTTTTATGACATAAATATGGTAGGTACATGCGGACAAGAGAGACAGAAGATGAAACAGAGGTGAATGAGTGTGTGGCCGCCAGATTAAACGGGGCAATGAAAGAAATGGGAAACCGACGCGCTCAATGTGCTATATAGTACAAGTCCGTCTCGACAATCAATCAGACCAGCCTGACCTTCTGGTCCTGAATCTGGACGTAGGCGTTCTGCAAGATGGAACGTGAGCATGTCATCTCTTGCCAGCGTTTAAATAATCCAGAGAGGGTGCTCTGGGTAATATTCCTGGCCTACGAACAGGTCGCCGTGGGGATCCCTGCTCGGGACGAAGAACTCCTCTTTCGTCGGCTTCGGCTTCGGCGCAATGCGCACGATAGCCCCGTAGTAGGTGTACGAATATTCAACAACTTGACTCACCTCTTCACCCTGCAGCTTGGGGCGCATCTTGTCGGCGCGGCGCTTACGGACGGTGCGGACAAAGCCGAACACGATGGCGCCGAGGGCGAGGAAAGCGGTAGCGTAGAAGAAGATGTCGAAAGGGGTCTGCTCAACGCCGAAGGCCTCGATGACGGAAGAAGACGACTTGGCGCCGCAGGTGTCCATCCACTGCTTGTTGCTGGTGATGGCGGCGTTCTATTTAATCGTTTAGCCTCAAGTCAAACAATGATAGTGCAATAACCAACCTCAGCGCGGTAGATGAACTCAGTCAAAGGGATGTCAGCGCGGTGGCCGAAGAC
This sequence comes from Psilocybe cf. subviscida, assembly GCA_013368295.1. NCBI lineage: Eukaryota > Fungi > Basidiomycota > Agaricomycetes > Agaricales > Agrocybaceae > Psilocybe > Psilocybe cf. subviscida. The sequence goes on along the minus strand of JAACJJ010000028.1, from coordinate 6,720,060 downwards.
GTGGACATCGGTGAACTCGCTGGTTCCGTTCTTGAACCTGATGCGGAGGAAGTCACGGACGTCAGGGGGAGAGCCGCGGCGGAGCTCAATAGCAATAGCAGATGCAAAGTCGGCTTCAGACAATATGGCTTAGGTATAATATTTTATGTCAAGAATAAGACTTACGAATGCCAAAGAGCTCAGGGTGCTCATCGAGGATACCAGTCTGGCGGAACAGAGAAACAAAGGCCTGGTAGGTGGTCTCGACCATCAAGAACTGAAGAGGGTCGCCGTTGAAAGCGATGCGCTCGAGCGAGGTGATGATCGTGTGGAGGATGGTACGGCCGGCAATGTTTCCAATTCCATTGATGTCGCTGTCAGAGAAGACGCCGTATTCGTGGTAGTTGGCCCAGTGGCGAGCTTGCTCCAGGAAAGTGGGTGGGAGGCGGTAGGCATAGGTCTTGTTGTGGGTCAGTTCCGAGTTAATGTAGTCGTAGATCTAAATAGAAATGGTCAAAAAAAGGTAGTTCACAATCAAGAGTATAGTATCTTACGTTCCACTAAAAAAAACCACAATCATCAGTGACTGGTACTTGCGACGAAGGGAAAATGCACGTACAGCGTTCTCGAGGGAGGCGGGGCGACCGAAAACAAAGTCCTTGACACCATTGAAAAAGGGAGCAGCCTCCTTGGCCTTGGCCTTGAAGTCATCAGAAGAGTAGAAGGACTTGATGTGCTTCTCGAAAGCCTAAGTAAACGCTAATCAGAAAGATGTTATCGTGGTCTCTTTAAAAGTGACGCACAGGGCAGTTGGTCCAGCTCTCAAGAGAGCGGTCGTTACCGGGCTCAACCGTCTCAACTATTGGAAATGTATTTGTTAATCAAGAGGGAAAAGCAAATAAGCCCATGTTCATACCAGGGACGTATTGGTATCCGCCGAGGGGAGCAACCACAGTGGTTTCGTTGGCAAGGACGATCTTGTTGTTGGGGTTGGGAGGGAAGAGGCCCTGGAGGAGGGCGATGGCAGAGTCGAAGACGACGGTGCCTTCGACACCGGCCTTGACGCGAACCTTGACCTCGGAGTTGTCGACGAGGTCAGAGCGGATGCCCTCAACGTAAGAGGGGGACTTGCTGTCGAAGTAAGTCGAGCGGATCATAGACCCGAGGCTGTGGGATTGGACCTATGCGGACATGCACACAAGAACCGTTTTAGAACTATGTTTTTGGAGAAGAATATGGAAAACAAACCTCGCCAAGAGCAGTGGTCTCGGTGTTAGAACCAGAATAGGTGAAAGGGTCCTGGTAGTAGTTGTCCCTGTCGCCGTTTCTGGCGATGACGATGACGCCGAGAACTTTCGAAAGCAACATAGTATACGATCGAGCAGATGGGCGTTAAAATTGATAGTTCGTTACCCTGGTTGGGGTGCTTGAAAGAGCAAGAGAAGGAAGATAGCGAAACAGTCCCACTTTGCACACCTCTTATATAAAGGTGTGCCGAGTGACACAAACGCCCATTGAGCAAATCAAGTGTGTCGAACATACTTGCAGCAAACGCATGGTGAACGCAGTCCTAGGTGCGACTGATAGTATTACCGAAGGGCGCGTGCACTGAATTGAGGCTGTAGCATTCCACACGTGTCGGTTAGATAATCGAAACACCGTCCTGTGTGCGCAGACGCACCTGAGATACATGGGGCAGAACGCGACCGAAATGAAAACGCCCAGACAGTTGCACCAAAGGGAACCGGGGCATGCACAGTTCCTGTGATGAAACCTGTCATCGACGTTGTTCGTAAATGCGCTTCTGGAACATAAGGGGAGCACGACGAGGGGACGATCATTCTCCAGCGAGCTTGCGCTTTCATTTCCTGGTTTGAAAGAAAGGCCCCGTGGTCAATACTAGGTCGCATCAGAACGATTCTACTATACCTCATTAATATGTGCCTCGAAACTAAAAGGCCGTCATTGCCACAAAACCAACTTGAAAAAAGCATAAGTCCATGCAGCAGGCTACCGACGTAAGAACGTGAACCGAAGAAGAGTGAACGTTGAGTAGCACGAGGCAATCCGCTGCTTAATCCCTGAAATGGGGATACATGAGGCCAAACAAAATGACATGTTCCATTCTTAGAGGAGCGGACATGGCACTAGGCCAACTTGTATGTTTCCACATAGCGGCATTGTTTGCTTATCGTTTTCAGGAATCAATACATGAGTTTGAATAAATGCCTACAACTCACTGGGGGCTTATGTGTGTGCTTAAATCAGCACACTTCCTCGAGTACTTACACTGCTGTGGTCCAGCTGACATTATGTAAAGATGCATACAGCTCAACATGAGGCCTTTGATTTCGCTATATTGAAGCATGTTCTGATAACTCGAAACAAAGAATCTAACGGCACACTGAATCAGCAATCTAATGACTCTGAGAGAACATGGGAAAGGAAGCAGCGCACGAACCTTGTACACATACAGCGTTTATTTCTTCTTCTTACCCTTGCCACCACTGCTCTTTGCGGGGGTACCTGCGGAAGAGGGCGTCTCAAGTACAGAACTTCCCTGCGTCGCACCGCCACCCCCTGCGCCTTTCCTTCTCCTGCCTTGACCAAAGGTTGATCGTTCGCTCTTTTTTAGCCATCGCTCTGGGTCCGGAGGTGGGGTGACGCCCGGAACAACGCCTTCAGGGACCCTCCTCATGCGAACTTTCTTCGGTGCGGCTCTCGTTTGCTCCGCGGCAGAAGATACGATAACCGGGATGTTGGAGATTTGCTGCGCAGGTGGAGGATTGGACTCCAGTGTGGATGTAATGGAAGAAGGCAGTTTATCAAGAGCCTGCAGGTATCCCCGCTCAATGAAGTCAAGGTGTTTCTGCGCGGCTTGCAGATTAGTGAGGATATCCGAGTGCTCTTCCGAGTTCTGAACAATTCAAGGTTAGATCCATGGTCGGGGCCATGGAATACACAACGTACAGGCTCTGCTGTGTCCAAAAGTTGATTATATAACTCAAATGCTTCCCTATATGCCCCTTCACGATAATTCTACGACGAACATGAGTACTTGGAGGCAGTTCAAGACGTGCCTCTCTCACCAATTGTGCTTCCAAATGCAATATCCCTCGATCATCTTCACCTTTCGACTTCTTGACATCTTCGAGCAGATCTTTTGCTTCAGTCTCCTTCTGAAGGCGGTACAGAGAGTATGTGCGTTCATATGCGAGTCGACTAGGATCTGCATCGCTCTCGATGAGTGCTAGGGCCGGGTCATATTGCTCGGTCTGTAATAGGAGGAACAGCTTCGTCTGCAAGGCATCCGCATCCTTGGGCTCCAGCCGTAGAACTAATCCACCTATCAGTATTCTCGTCGCCTCCAGATCAAGGGAAACATGAACATACTCTTATCGCATGTCTTCACCGCGTTGGCGAAATGACCCCCGTCGATCTGCGCACACAATGAAGTGAAAAGGCGTTTCAGGATCTCCTGGGTCGGCAATGGCTGCTTAGGCTTTGCTTTGTTGGTTGGCCATTTGGTTGTTTTCACAGGGGGTTTCGAGGCGGATTTGGGAGGCATATTCCTGTGTACGCTGTTGAGCCCCGCGTTGGCTGGTCGATTATTGCCCAACATCTGGGTTCCCACGGCACCTGACACACCTCTTCCTTCGTCACCGTTGTCTGTATCACCAAATTATGTCTTCGGACGAGTATGTCGTCTCTTCCACTTCCAAAACTCACTGGTTAATTGTTGGAAACAGAGCCACCAAAAATGAGCCACAGATCGACTCGGGGGATGGTCTAAAATCGCCAACGGAGCACATTCAACCTGCGGGTGAACGGAAGCGACCACGCTTGGATTTGTCCGCAGCTCTGGGAGGCAGAGAGCGCAAACGCGGAAAAAGCATGTTCGGACTGCTTGTTGGTACCCTAAACAAGGCGAAGATTGAAGACAAGGAGCGGAATGCTAGTGAAGCTGTACGTTTTGGCCCATTGTTGACCGGGTTTGAAAATGCTAATCATCTTCCTCCCTTGCAGGCTAAGAAACGACAACTAATAGAACAAAGACTACAGGCTAAGCTGCGAAAAGAAACTGATTCTGTAAGGCGAGCTGAAGACGCGAAAAAAGACAAAACTTCGGCCAACAGGAAAGAGGAAGATCTGCAACTCAAGGACTCCATCGTGTGTCTTCATCTGTGGGCTCCAACCACCAATTACTTACGAATTTGATACAGTATAAGCTTCGTCGAAAGCGTCTGCCAATTCTTGCTAACTTTTTGCTCACCTCCGACAACATTCCGTCCGATGACCTATCACCACCCCCGCCGTCCTCGAACCCTCTTGCGCCGGTGCCACGAACACATCCTCCTCCTCTATACTACCTCCCTGCCATTCTGACGCCGGCTCAAGAAGCCTTCATCAGCCGCAGAAAAGTTGAGGTATGATTCTTTTGTCGCCTTACACCATTAGCATTCTCACAATGCATCGCGCATAGGTTTCAGAAGCAGCCGAAAAAGAATGGGGCCTCTTCCGCGAGGAGAGGACTGCAGGCATTCGGGAAATCGACGAACTTCGCCAACGCGTCGCTGATGAAGAAACGCGTCGCAAAAACGACAAGGAGGTCGACAAAGAGGATATGGAAGTTGAGACGCCCATCCAAGAGGAGGCACTGGCAAAGTCTCCCGATCACAAAGAAACAAACGGAGTCAAAGACGTAGAGATGGAAGTGGATGACCATGGTGAAGAGAGTAAGAGCCCACCGGAGCCAGAGAAAAAAGCGGAGACCACGTCGGCAGCGGCCATGCAGGCTGATGACGACGACGCTGTCGAATATTAGATATACTCTCGCCGTGCGTCCCTCTCAGTCTCTCCACTCATTTATCGATATGTGCTTACTACTGTGATGCGTGCGTGTGGGCTTGGTCTTCGTCATCATAGTACATAATGGATCTTTGTACGTTTTTCTTTTCGCCTTTCTTCATTCTCACATTCTTGTTCTCCGCGACTGTATGCTTTATTTCATCTACTGTGTATACTTCGCGCTGCCTCGTTCATTACTGCTATGATAAATAGCTCTGAAATCAATCTGCCCTTCTCTCTTTCTTTTCTCATTTATATGTTCAGTTTTCTCGACAAGTAAAAAGGTCTGCGGAAAGGCGCTCTCAAATAACAAACTTCCGCGTCGCGTCCGGCTTGGTCAGTTCCAATTAATATTCTCAGACACTAATGAAGGCCATTAGACCTCTTGAATCTTGAGTAACTCACCTGAGGCTCTTTTTCCACTTTCGAATCCTGCTGGTGCAGCTGCCACATTTCTTGACGAGCAACCGGATGTAACCCATCGAACGTGCTGGATTCGCCTCGTTTCATATTGATTTCCGGAAGAGCTCTCAAGTGTACACCTCTTCTTTGAAAGACTGTGCCCACTTTCTGCTACCAACGGCGCGCGGCTCCTCTACAGAGAGCGAGACATCGTGATCAGTGTTCGCTTCTAACTTCGAATAAAATGAATGGACGCAATGCGATGTTGACTTTACCCTTGTCAGTAATTTGAAAGTTTTCGGCGAGTACATTATTTCAATATAGGAATGGGCGAAACTGACTCTTCGATGTGCAGAAATGGCAAGCGTGGAATGTGCCAACCCCAATGCGGTATGTTCTCCGTCTTTATTTCGAACTACTGTTTGACTCTTTGTCGTACTTTGAACCCACACCAAGCTGCTCCCGGGGAGCCCTTTGTTCTGAATACTATACTTCACTTTATTGATGCCTCAGGCTTCTAGCCTCTTCGACTATCGCTCATTGCATTTGAACAATATTGGCCATTGGCTCACATATGCTTATGACCGAGGGATTTTCGAGTGACAAGGACAAGCATTTTGCAATATCAACTTGTTCAATCTATCAGATTCTACCCCAGACCTTCCATCGTGAATGTTCAATGTTTCATTTTCTGTTAAGACAGGGGACGCATGGACGTCCGTGCCTCGTTAGTGCCTCGTCCAAAATTCGGAGCGTCTGGATTGTGGCTTAATTAATTCTTCTGGCGCTGTCCCGGACGCTGATCCAAAAGCAGGGCTTGATTCATACAATGCCCTTGTAGTTCAAAGTTGTTATCGATATGTTCTCATGTCTCTCGATAGGTGCTTGGGCTTTTTTGGAAATTAGTCATGATCAGCAGGTCACAATCGCTTCTCACGTGATGTACAGGTATTCCCATGCCATCTTATGACTTGAAAACCGTCTACGCTATGAAATATGACAAATTACCACAGGAAAGTGCATCCAGAGCAATTTATGACTTCAATATACCCTTCCAGCTTTTTTTTCAGATCTTTGATTGCGCGTCTGTCTGTGTTCAGAGGCTGCGGTCTGTTGTAGATGTCATTTTGAGCCCCTACAAGCGCCTACAACGCATTGTTGTGCAACGCCGCCGCCACCGTCATGCCGAAATAGGATATCCTCCTCTGTCTTCTAACGCCACCCCATGACGTGGGACGGTACTGTGTGCGATTAATTGCCTCTTGCTCAACAGACAGAAGTTTTACAGTCATAGTCATGTTTCAAAATGTTCTCTTCGGTGAGATTGAGCGTCCAGAATATCATAGGGTATATAGATCGAAGGTTACACAGTTGAATATGCTGAAAGATTGATAGAAAGTATGACATGCCACATCAGACTCCTTCTGTAGAGAATAATGCGGAGCGCCTGTTCGCTGGCCAGCAATTTGTGGCTGCAGGGCGGGAAGGAAAAGAAGTCGTCTCAGTGATTCTTAATCCCAAGGCCGTCATATTTTTTTGTTCAAACATCAGGGAGCGAGGCGAAAAACAGTTGCATACGTTCACAACCATCAACGTATTGACACACATCGTTGACTAAGCCGAAGGACTGGAGAATAAGCGCCCGGTTTCGCTTCCCGGGCCGAATTATAAGTCCATACTGCCATCTCTTTTTTCATCGTCATTCAATTGAAAAATATATCTCGGATGACTTTGCGAACAGGGGGCGATCAAGAAAGGTTCTTGATAATTAAAAGAGAACGTATACTTGGAGCGACGTATGAACTGGGAGTTCTCCGCGAACAATTATTCATCGGTCCGGCTTACTATTTATAGGAATTCTTGTCCCTAATTCATGATCCGTGGGAATTATGATGATAACACTTTGGCACCGCCACCCGGTGATTTGAATTTTTGCACCTCAACTTTCGACGCCCATCGCCCATTGCCCACCACTGCGCCCTTCTGTCGGGTGATGTGACACTCTCCACCCTTTATGAGAACTCTTTTTGCTCACTACTCGACTCCGTGATAGTTATCATTAGAGCAACTGACAACTTGAGACATATATGCATGGTGTTTGACGATCTTCAACAACGAAACGAACACTAGGCTCAAGGTATGGCCCCCGTTACTCCACCACCCTGAAATGTCCAATCGTTTGTCAAGCCCAGGAGTTTCTGATGTAGAGTTCCTCAACACCAGTGGGAACTTCTATTCTCTGGAGGCTATGGAACTTGCCTGGATTGATGTCCTCGATTCTCGTTGTTTTTGGCGTGGCCTCCCCTTCTCCGAAGACAGGTCGTTTAGTCCATGGGTCCATGACTACTGTAATGAAAGGACAATCCCCGAAAGTGTGCCTATCTCTGAAACCAAGTAATTGTCACGATAATTTGCAGTGTCAATCATCTAGATCTTATCCAACTTCAGTCGACTATGTGGACGCTCTCATGACATGGGTATACCGCAGCGAAATCCATGCCTGTGGCTCGCCTTCCAGGGGCAATCCGGCTGTCCGCCCTCGATCTCTTCGCCCCTGAGAGCGCACATGCACTTTCCAGGACGAGTTACCTGCTTCTAGAGGAAAATCTGACGTTCTCCTCAGCTCTTTGAAAACTATTGAATTGACCCATGACCCTGCCTGGGTGCGTCAAAATGCTGACATGAACCACTATGGAACTCGAGGATACATGGATCTATGGCTCCAAAGTATCCTGTCTTTCTTCACCGAGCTCGGCCAGCTAGGAACTCTTCCCATCTGGAGGTGGCAGACGTCTTCGACGGTGCACACTTGAAGTCCACCATTTGGTATGGCGCTGGACGCTCAGTCTGACACTTGAATTTCCACCAATGATGCCAAAAAATTCCAGTTGCTCTGAGCCCTGAACTTGCTACTCCATCGAGCAGAGCGACTTGGCGGCTTCAAGACGTCTATCCCTTATTATCTTCTGGCTGTCTTGCGAGCTTGGAAAGCTTGATCGTGGAGCAAGCCTCCGTCGCCAGGCGCCTTAGGGAAAATCTGGGCTTTTTGTGCCGCCTTTATGCGAGAATACTTTTCGTTGCAAAGCTCCTTTGAATCATCGTTCTCCCTCCGAGATTAGATAGTGGAATTTCTTCTCAGTGCGCGCGCTCAGATGCTAGCATATTTATGCTCGCTGAATAGAAGCCCCGGAATTTCCGTACGTGATGATAAAGGTACTGAAACTCACTGCAGCATGAAACTGAACTGTTGCTCCTCAAACTGTGCATCTCGGGTACTTACACCATTCCCAATAGATTTTCAACGCTCCAACTGTGATGATGTTTATTGAAAGAGGCGTTTCCCGAGTACTTGTTCTCCTTTTCTCAGTGCCTTGCAGCAAAGACACAAGTAGTAGGATAAAGGAAGGTGGATCATGGGGCAGCTGGAAATGCAGCCGTGAAAGAGTGACCTCTCACAGCTGAGACACGCAGCGAACAAGCACCGCTTGGTTGCTTGAGCACGCGGCGCCAAGTGGCAGGCGCGTAATGAGCGCATACGGACAGACCTATGGCACCATGATTTCGAGCAGTAATGGAATTGCTTGAAGAAAGTGAGTTCCTATACTCTCATCGGCCCAATTGCAGAATCGCCAGACATTACTCCAAAGCTGTTGGACTTTGCTTTGAGATGTGACCAGGTCGTGATTATCAGGCTGCCATCAATTGACACTGACAGTCATCGTGTGTTCACATCAGCCAAACACAAGGCGAGCTTTGACCGTCCGGCTTGTTATGGCTTCGACCGGAGCCTCAAACAGAAATGCCGGGCAAATGGCTCTCACTACTTCTATTTATTCGCATCCTTCCTCTTTGACCACCACCGACTCAGTGGGGAGGAGAAACTAGCTATGGCCGACCTCCCTCCTACAGCTCCGACAGGAGAGACGACACCTGCTCCGAGTCACTATGCTGCTGTACCCCTAGACGAGGATCACGCCATGGATCTGCCTCGTGCGCCATACCTCTCTGAGGCCCAACCAGAGAGCTCGGAATCTCCTCGAGAATCATACATCCAGCGTGATTCATATCTGCAAACTCCAGGAGCTTCGCAGACGCTTCTCCCTGCGAAGGTTGAAAGCGAAGGAGATGCACAATTTGCGCAAGAAGATCCTGCGCATGGTGGGTTGGCTCCCCAAGCTAAACGCCGCCGCCTCCTCCCACTTGCGATTGGACTTCTTGCGCTTGTTATCATCGTACTCGTCGTGATTCTGCCAGTATACTTTACAGTGATCAAGCCACGTAACAACAAGGGATCATCCGCTGCTGTGTCACCTCACAGTACTGGTCAGGTGGATCCGAACTCCTCGGGTGCAACCCCTACTGGCTCTGGCGCCGCACCGACTTCAACGCCTGTGGTCGCGGAAGCAATATCCGGGGGGGATGGATCGACTGTGAAGGCGACCGACGGGACAACGTTCATTTACAACAACACGTTTGGTGGTATCTGTGAGTTTTTCTTTTCAACCTCGACTCCCTCGAAGGAACTGCGTCCCACTATGCTGCGCACGGGATCACGGCAACGCTATTCGAATGAATTGTTGTATTTATAGTTGTTCGGCTGAACCAAGTTGATCGACATGTGCTGGCACTAACTTTGGTTGTATTAGGGTATTCCGATCCCAATGACCCCTACAACACTGCCGCATTCCCCAACTCATGGTCACCTCCTCTTAACCAAAGCTGGGACTATACCAATGACAGGATTTACGGGTGCGTGCATCATAAACCCAGCTCTACCGCTATCCCAGCATTGAGCCTTACTTTCTTAGTGTGAATCTTGGCGGTTGGTTCGTTCTGGAGCCCTTCATCGCTCCTGAACTCTTCCAGAGATATCCTGGCACAGTTGACGAATGGACTTTGAGCGAAGCCATGAGGGCTGATACAGCAAATGGAGGCATCAATCAGATCGAAGATCATTACAAGACCTTCATTGTGAGTCAACTTTATCCTTGTTGGCCCGGTTTTTGACCCACATTACGATTTCTACAGACGGAACAGGACTTCGCACAAATCGCTGCTGCAGGGCTGAACTGGATTAGGCTTCCTATCCCATACTGGGCTATTGATGTTTGGGACGATGAGCCTTTCCTTGCGCAGGTTAGCTGGCCGTAAGTTACTTCTCTTCCTTCTAGTGTGGCGACATGCATTGAATCGTTGTTGCCCGCAGATATATTGTTCAGGCATTCCAATGGGCAAGGAAGTATGGTCTGCGCATTAAGTTGGATCTCCACACGATTCCAGGATCGCAGAATGGTACGCCACGCGCGTAATCTCCTTCATCTGTCATCGATAGCTAAATTTGTGACCTTCAGGGTATAACCACTCCGGCAAGTTGGGATTGATCAACTTTTTGCTAGGAACGATGGGCATGGCCAACGCCCAGCGCGCTCTCAACTACATTCGCATCATCACCGAATTCATTTCCCAGCCTGAGTACAGGGATGTCGTGCCAATGTTTGGTATTATGAACGAGCCTATCATGGGCGACATTGGCACAAGCGAACTCCGGGGATTGTACGCACACATGTCCCATCGATTTTGGCACATGTCTGATCATCATTTACAGCTACGTCGAAGCTTATAAGGTGATACGCGGCATCACTGGCATTGGTGAAGGCAAGGGCCCTGCCGTAGCTTTCCACGATGGCTTCGGCGGCATCTCAAACTGGGCCGGCTTCATGACTGGGGCCGATCGTATTGTCCTCGACACGCATCCTTACTTTGCCTTTGGTGGTGGACCAGCTACGGATCCTATCGATACTGGAACTGGCTCTGGGGCCGGGGGAACTTGGCCTGGCGCTGCGTGCGACAGATGGACCCCTACGTTCAACACAAGGTAAGTTCTGTCGCCAAGAGATTATCACCTGTTGATGGATTTTTGTTCCAAGTCGTAATACTTTCGGCCCTACTGTTGCTGGTGAATGGAGCAATGGGTTCAACGATTGTGGTCTGTTCTTGACCGGAGTTGGTGGCTCGCAAAGCTTCGGCGGTAACTGTGCAGACTGGCAAGATGCTTCAAAATGGACTGCTGGTACCAAGGCAGGTCTCAAGGCCTTCGGAGCTGCGAGCATGGATGCCCTTATTGACTGGTTCTTCTGGACCTGGCGGGTGCGTCGGCAGATCTACTGTTGCCAGTGATCATCTAATTGACATTCTCTTTAGGTTGGTGAATCTCAACGCGGCATTGTCGAGTCACCTCTTTGGTCCTACAAGGCTGGTCTTGCAGGTGGCTGGATCCTCACCGACCCTCGGCAAGCAAGTGGTGCCTGTGGTCCTCCCAGTGGTGACGTCTTCACCGGTTACCAGCCATGGATGACTGGAGGCGCCGGAGCTGGCGACATAGCCGCCGCACAGACGAGGCAGTATCCTTACCCTCCCACCGACTTGCAAGGAACTCCCGTAGCTCCTTTGCCTGTGTACACCTCCACTGGCAGTATCATCACCCTTCCCGCCCCCACCTTCACCGGAACTAACGGTGCCGCAATTGGCACGGCTAATGGCTGGTTCAACACAAACGACGCGGCCCTTGCACCCACCAAAATTCCTGGCTGCGCATATCCTAGCGCCTGGGACGCGCAGAACGCCGACATACCTACGGGATGCACGGGGGGCGCAAACGCAGCTCTCCCTGCCGCCATCACACCTCCCCCGCGCCGTCGTTAGATGCACCTCACTCCTTTGCTTCTCATGACCCTTCTGTCCATCTGATACCACACTTCTCGCTGAATGATACTCATTCGGATACGATATCACATCTGTACACGCAGACTTTTCTGGATATTGATACATTTGTATCGTCCTGTCGTTACTGTCTACCGGACATTCACTTGTACCATATATCGCGCTGCACAGAGCGCACAGACCTTGCTTTGATTTCTTGATCTATAATATTATTCCTTGTTGACAGTATATAGTAGCAACTGCGTTTGAATCACGCTGACGGCTGCTGATGGGCCAAAGTGACCTAAATTTACCCGTGACTAAACGTAGGCACCTCAGTTAATACCGCCGTGTCGCGACCTATCCTACAGCTGATTCCCGACTGAATCAACCAAAGAATCGCGTTCCTGAATGACGTTTCACCCCTGGCTGAGGGCGGGGTTCACCCCAATGTATGGACGTTGCCATGCTTTGTACTCAGTGAAGAGACATCTTACAAGACCGATATCACAGGGCAGCTAGGGGACCCTATTACCATGGATTACTCAAGGGATACTAGAGCCTGCCCAGAACATTATAATAGACCGATGGCATCCTTTCCGGTCTTTGAGATTCAACTTCATTGACAATGTATTCGGTACTCATGATAGATAAGAAGAACCGAACAGGCACTCACCACCTGCTCTTCACTCCCGAAGAGATACAGGGCTTCAGTGAAATTCGTCAACCGCTTAGTGGTTTATCGAAGTGTCACTTGACAATATTTCATAGACCCTCTGCAGCACACCACATTCGTAGTGGGTTTTCAGAGCCTCTTGTTAACGCATTCGCTCCAAATATTACTCTTAGTCTATAGAGAAACGTATATGAAGCGGTGAAAATCTGCTAGAACTCGAAGCACAATGTAGCTGGATGGGCTTGTTCCGGCTGGTCAAGTAAGGGAAAAGTCATCCAACGCAATTTCATCTTGGTGACTTATCACAATGAGTCCGAATCAAACGCGCGAGACTATCGTAGGGGCTTGGAAAAGAAACATATTCACTCGACGACGGTCCCGTCGAAGTGAAGACATTATGAATAAATGCCGAGACGATTCTCCTCGCATCCCCCATTTACTAGTCATGCAAGTTCATTAGTGCAAACAGACCCCTCGCATGTATTACAGAACAAGATACAAAGCAATCTCTACACACCCAAGCAAGCATCTCTCGTATGCTCCCCGTGTTACATGAAAGAATTGTCAGGCCATGCTGTGGTATGATGGGCCTCCACCATGAGTTGAAAGCAGTTTAGTGACTTTGATCACCACATTTCCAGGGACATTGGCTGTGTGAATCGAACGAAATTCAGGGTCACGTCAGCCCAAGAGAGTGGAAGGTTGCTCCCGTCGCCTAAAAAGGCAGTTTTTTATCACCGAATGATTGAGTTTGAACTCGTTTAGTAAGCATGGCCCGATCTTCCCACATGCTAGTGCTATACAAACCGAAACAACGCGCCTGAGGCGATGACCGACGCGAGGCCGACGCGCGACACGGGATGGCTGTGCACGCTGTGTGTTCCGTCCCCCTCCATCCCGACGCCGGAAATAGCTCGGGTACGTACGCCACAGGTGGTGGACTCCTCATTGGAGGCTAACGGCGCGCGTTGTGGACCGACGCGTCGATGATAAAGATGACGTATTCTAGGATGCCTGCATTGCCATGAAGAGAAACTCTCCAAATTAGCGCGATTTCAGCTCCATCCGGCATGATGAAGCCTGGGCCACCGTGTGCAGTTCGATTCAAACTCTCGTTGAGAGAATAACAGATCTACCCTATGATTATTTCAACCCTGTTTACAGTCGCACAATCGACCACTGATTGACAGTTTTGCATCTGTCTAATATACGAACAATCACACCCGTATGGCAATTTCGACACGGGTATTTTAGTGCAGATCACTATGCTGGTTTCGTCCTTGAGGTAGGTTTTCTCACCCGGGCAAGGATATGAAAACACGTCGACCTGTCTCTTGATCTAACGGTTTATCCGCGGTCACAATTCTGTTCGGTCATGAGTCATTCATAGACTCGTTCCTTTTTATGTCAAGTCAGCGTCACACAAAGATCAAGGCTCGATAGTTCGTGGTCTGATCTCAGGGTCGTTTTTAAGTATTCATCCCAAGACGCATGTGAGATGTGGGTTGAGTGGCATGGGATAACTTGAAGTCGGGTGCGCATTTCTTGTTTTCACTATCCGCCTAGAGTCCTCCCTGCTCTGGACTGCAGCCAAAGACCCCTTGTGGTTCGGTTGTAGTTATATGGGCTGGAGAGTTGAAGACGAGCTCGGTAGCTACACGATTATGATTTACATAGGTGAGAAGTGTCCACGATTAGACTGGTCATTCAAGGTATGGCCCAAGGGCACAGTATGTAACAATATACTCCCAGAACCGCGGACTATCTGCATGGTGCTAGGCCCGTATTTCTCTGTGCTCATAGCGAGTTATACGTACCTGTGAGATTGCCGCATAGCTGAAAGTTATTCAGCGCAGAGCCCCCACATCATGTCGCTTGATGCGTGCGTGCACAATTCATATCCCAGAATGTGACTTTCACTTCCCTGTAGATCGTTGCAAAATATGGCCAGTGCCAACGGCGCCAATATCAAGGCTATGTCTTGACATACAGGCGCTAGAGGAAAGCCGAATCAACGCACGGCGATTGTGATGTACCTCGCTCCGACCAACACAATGCACAGCCACATCAACGGCTTCACTGTTCAATTGTCTTTACGACCAATGTACAGCACAAAATGAATCAATGCGTAGACATAGTGTAGACAGTAGGCTTGGTATGATCCATTGTATGCTAGCTACCCAGGTTTTTTAAGTATATGTTGCAGGCGGAGCACAGAAAAGCGCCAGTGCTATGGCTGGTGACAGTGATGCAGAATCAGATACATCAAGTTATGTCGAAACAATAGTCTATCCCCTCTTCATCTTGACATAAGGTCCTCAAAATTATCTCATTGGGGTTATTTGCTTTCTCGTCTGCTTTAGATCCCAAAGTCAAAAGTAAAATGCCACTCTTTGATTTGACTCCTCAAGGGTTTCAATGGCTTCCTGGGAAGTATAGACTACCACCCGCTTGGACAGTGGACTCCTGCATAGATTTTGGAGTCGCAAAGCAGCAATTCTGCCCTTTTTGGTTTCTTCTTAACCAACCCCGAGCTTGTAGCTCGTTCGGATTCCGTTTCCGTGCCGATCTTGTTCGATGTATTCGTGATCCAACATATATCATTTTTTGTGTCGTCACAGGGCTCCTTCCATACTATATCACAAAACCTTCTAAGTTGAGACTATCATTTCTATAGCCACGCGCCTGAACAACCTGGTTGGAGATCCTTCGCCGAGATTCCCATTCCGTTTTCTCCTTTCTCACCTCTTTCCGCAAGCCTACAGTCCCGTCCTTTACTCGACGAGCAATGGTATGTGAAAGCTGAGGCAAAAGAGGGTATGCTGAAGGGTAGGTGGTACTTACTCCACCTCCCTGTGGGCCAATACCGCGTACTACCCCCAGGTTATTCTTTTCCCAATTGTGCCATACATTTGTACATGTCATTGCCGTATCTGCCACCTTGGAACATGGCATCGTGTTCATGCATCAAGTCATTTCCGTCTTTACTTACACCAAGATGCTCTCCAGTTCTCTACTCCCTCCAATTGTAATTTAGTCCTACCATCGCCTCCTCTCCACGATCTGCACATTGTCGTGCATATTCTCAACCCGATGCGGATGGCGTGATAAGCGCCTGTGAGGGTTATTACGCGGCCGAGGCTGTGCCGGCAAGTCTCACGGCCCGACGCCGAGCTCGGAGGGGGACTCATCACACACGCGCTCATGCGGTCTAGAAGCATAGGGTGAAAGAGCTATGTACTTTCGTAGGTTCCAGTTTCTCAGGCCGAAAATACACATCAAGGCCTGTCTGAAACAGGGAGGTGATGCCGAGACGATATTTCCAAGCACTGAATGACTGACACCTCTTGATATGGGATAATCTAAGAGAAGCATAGTGTGGCATCAGGTTGCGTCGGTGTTAGATACTCAATGTCAATATAACGCACAGGTTTACTTTCTCTTTCTCTAAATATGTATAACATCGACCCAACATAGACCTCTATTCGAGGACATCGGAATCATCACTGTTGAGTGCGTACAATGTCTGATCGACGCGCGCTAATCTCTCAATCGTGAGCCGAACAATGTTTGAATGATCGACGGCGATGCTGTGCGTGTTCAAACCTCATACACTGATGTAATGTTTCTGTTACACTTTCAAGCTCGACAGAATCCAGTGTAAGCTCTATCTACAGACTACGTCAGACTATCCTTATGTGTCCACGATCTGACGTTTCAGGTTGTTTGTGTAAGGATACATGTGGATGTACACCTAACCAGGCGAATCAGTCGCCGGGGAGGGTCCATATTACTAATCTTGAATTTGGGAGGACGCACGGACCATTATGCAGTGCACACGGATTGGAATCGCTGGTAAGCAGTGATGACCCAACCTCCTCATGTATGCATATCATTCTATATCGCCCTTGTTCCTCTCATCTTTGCGCCGTCCCACTAGGGCTGATGCACAAGCATTTCGCTTTGGACTTGCTCTAGTCTGCTAATAAATCCCCATATTTTGGTACAAGTTCCATTCGTCTAGCCCTTGGTCATCTACAAACTGCTCAGAAAGTGGAGACTTCCATGGGGCTAGCCCGCATTTGCTTCTATTCAGTTATTCTCAACGACAGACGTTCTTGCTACTCTTGTCATCTATTTGGTCTGGTCTGTAGACAGCTCTTGATCACCATTGGCAGCTTTTACTACCTCATGGGAGCGCAGACTAAGCAGAGTGCAAGCGCTCATCGTGAAACATAATTCTCGCTGCAGGAAGGCCATCCCGAAGGCGTTTTGGAGCCCAAATTTTTGGTAATCCAATCTCAAAACTCTCTGTTCTGGAGCCGGAAGTCTAGATGGTCTCGTTATGCCGCCCGACGGGAAACACGTTCCACGACACGCGACTCCGCGTTCAATATGCCATTAACTATCCCGACCCATTCTTCAGGGTCTACCGCAGCACTTGCTGCGCCAGGCTCCAATGCAAGGTGCCTGTGTTGCCTATAGCTGCTTGCACGGAACACAGTCAGATGAGTACGCGTTCCATGGTGGGCGCACTCTTTGGGCATCGGCCGACGTCTCAAATTCGCATGTAACGGTGCGGACGCCATGGATATCCTTTGCATTACAGAGGAGAGCCACTTAGTGCGAGACGTCTGACTTTGATGTTCGTGCGCAAGGTCCCGGGACGAGACGCGACACGGTCCACCAATATTGCTGCTTAATGGATTTAATTAACGCGACGCGACGCGTCACACCACAATTGGCAATATCAGATATGCGATATTAGTTGAACATGCACCGTACACAAATCTAATCTTCACTTCAAAAATTTGGAGTTCTCTGACTTTTCTGATACGAAACCAACGAGCATTAAAGACGTACGTCTATGGTGCAATTTAATTGCATTCATGAGGCATATGACCGGATCACACTGATACACCTAGTCGGATATGTGCGCATTCGCGTGGAACTCAGCGCGGGGCTTCGCGCTTATACGACTCGGCAAGGACGGAACGCCTGATTTAACAGTGCAAGAAGCTATGATCATCGTTTAATGTTTACCATTAAACATTACTTGTCAATACTTTTTCTGACTTGTCAAGACGACTAACATATTTTCCTCGAGTCTCGCTGTCGGGAGCTTCCAGAAACACAAGCCGTCTTCCGGTTTCCCCTGTGTTCTCTTCAATGTATCTGTGTCTTTGTATTATATTTACGGCGCAATTAGCATCATATCATGATCATGACATGCATTTGGCCGACTGTGGCTTATTGCGTACACAAGGCTACATATTTCTGAATTGAAAGAGACGTAAGAAAGTCACGGACCGGTCTAGAAGCCACTCAGCGGGTACTGAAGAGAACAACGCCAGAAGACATGCCTTATTGGGAAGTGTGAGCCTCATTCCCATCCCCAAGCTAGACGTGACATGTCCCGTTCCGGATGCCGCGCAGCAAGCTCTTGAAAGTTGTACCCCTTAATTCTGTGTGTAACCATTTCACTCCAAAATTCCAACTGGTTTCCATATTATGTGTTGAGACCTTGATAAAATGTGGTTGGCAGGTATGCATATCGATGCAAAAATCCCTTTAAAACTCACAGAAACAATACTTATTGACCGGATTGGGATATGCGAGCCTCGTTTTTCTCTGCTCAGGCTGTCATCACAGCTCCCACTATGTCCGGATGTCCGTTATGAGGTAGTTTCTCACAGTCCATTGTACAGAGGAGCAATATACATGGCCGATATTGGTCTCTTCCGTGCCCCCTTTCCGACCCTCGAGACGAAACCCGTCTTCAAGGTGAAGATCTGACAGGAGTTATGGCCCAGGTAGAGTGTATAGAGGTGCATAGATACCGGCGGGACCGTGACCTGCCTTGCTGATGCGAGGAGAATGACGCACTGACGCAGGCAATGATTCACGACGTAAATGCGAGATAATATCCTTGCTCAATCTTCTAAACACAATTCGACCCACCGCCGATGCTGCATCGCGCTACCGCTCGATATTGAAGTCGCAACTCAGATATCCCGAAGCGCGTCGGCCTTCTGGCGTCTGTGCGCATTGGAGAGCAAATGCTAACAGCGCCCCACGCGAAGCCCGGCTCGGTATCTCTCGAGCTTCGTGGTTGTTCGTGATCGAGAGAACCTGCCAAATGATTGTGGGAATTGATCGCATCGAAGAAACTTTCCATATAAGGCAGCCGGAATTCGATCGCACCGGTGGCAGTGCGCCTTAGATAATTGAGCGTTGGCAATAGATCGAGATTTAATAAAGGCATAATGGGTATGTTTTGGGAGATCTGCTTTGACTATAGTAAGAGAGGTCCAAGATCTTTTTGGTCACTCATTGGGTTATATTCGGGACTATGCTGATAATGACTCTTGATTTCGCCAGCGAGCTTACTGTACTTACTCTCAATGAGGTTTATATGGTTTTATTCTGGGAGTACATTCTCAATAGGTGTTTACTGTGACTCTTCTCATGCTCGTCAAGTGTTTCTGCCAAAAGGTAAACGCCACACGGAACCCTCGAGGGCATGGATTTGCGGTCCCCGGTGCAATGTGCGTTTGAAGCGTCTAGTGATTTCGGAAGTGGTGGTGAATAAAAGAAAGAGAACAAGAACATGCGGTACGGGTCGATGGGACTGAGGCGCTGTGGGGGAGCAGGCACGCCTTTCGAAACGCGTGCATTAAGGGCGGTGAGGGTGGCCAGACACGGATTCCAATCACTTCCGTCGCATAGCCGAGAAGGCACGTCGGGTGTCTCCAGATCGAGATCGAGATCTGAGATTGATCGCTGTCCCGAATAGCTCGCTATAGCTCACCTTGATTAAATAAATCCTTCGAAGGAGTCCAAGATCTCCGCTGGATATCGACCTTTACATATAAACACCTCATTTCCACTCCAGATCCTCGTCCTACTCGCCACCTCTTCCGCCCTCCGCCAGCGACACCGACTTAACAATGTCATCCATGTCCACTCGCAGCAGGGGGGTCATCTCCTCCCCCGCTTCCACCCTCAGCTCCCCTTCCCTTTCTTCCTCCTCCGCCTCTTCAATGTCTTCAATGTCCTCTATGTCCTCCGTTTCTCCTACTGCCTCCCCGCGTCGCATCCCCTCCGGGTCCAACAATTCCAACGTGTACAATTATTCCCCTCCCGCAGCCGAGCCACAACTCAACCCCGCGACGCGCGCCTACAAGAGCAGCACGCCCAGTCTCGCCAACCCACGCACGCAGGATGTTTTCGCAAGCATTGTTAAGGGGCGCAAAAGTTGGAAGACATTACGCGGCGGAGAGGTTGTTTGGCCGCCTGAGCTTGAGGCTGCGCTGATTGAGGGTGCGTCCCCGGAACCTCCTCCATTTCATCCTTTTATTGTTTTCTTACTGAGCTCGATTAATAGGTCTTGAGAACTACCAGCCAGACGACTCGAGAGAGACGCGTCTTCTGGGGCGGTTCCCCATGCGCAACCGCTTCATCAGCGATTGGATTTTCGAGCGTACTGGCCGCCGTCGTAGTGCCAAACAGGTCGGCAGCAGGCTCCAGCAGCTGCGCGACACCTGTGGGGGAAAGAAACGTATGTGTTCATTTTAGACATAATCCAACTACATCCACTTGCCAAACCCTCTTCCAATACATTGTTCTTTTCTTACGTCTTTTTGCAAATTGTTCTGATCGTTTCATAATAACAGTTATGAAATTGCTCTCGCCCATCCCCGTCCCTTCCGCTGCCCGGCGCCATTCACACCCCTATCTGAACAGCCTAGAGTCCCCTCACCAGTCCCGTTCTCACCCAAGCTCACCGTCGTACTCGAGCGTGCCCTTCCCGCCTTCGCCTTTATCGGTATCTTTCCCGGGGCCGTCGGCATACGGCCCACCGGCGTCGCCACTGGCGCAAGCATACGCCCACAACCGTAACTTGCCGCAGCAATCTTACACCTTCCCGCCTGTCTCTGCCCGTTCCCATACTCGTGGACATGACTCTGAGAGCGGCAGCGACAGTAGCACCCCAACAACCCCAACGGACACCGCTGCGACGCTGCAGAACCTTTTGTACCGCGGTATTGAGCCCCGTGGGGCGGCCGGGGGTGCATCTACATCAAACAGCGGGTTCGGCTACGACGCGATGGACGATGTGATGGTGCATGAGGGTGTGCGCACCGTCGTGCTCATCGACCTTCTCCCCGAGGGCGATGAAGTCTTCGTGCAAGGATCCTCCTCGGGCCAAAGGGACAAAGACACAGAGGAGGCGCGGTACCAAGCGCAGGGTTACGCCGTGGCGCGCGCTTCACCACACGCGCGCAGGTTGGCCGACATTGACCCCACAACGACTCTCATTTCCCGTGTGCACTCATCACCGGCTGAGTGCTACAGCTACTTCACGGTGTATGACAACGCGCAGCGCATCTTTGATGAGTATACAACCATGCAGCCTGTCCCTCACACTGGATCGGAGAGTGGTGAAACTGAATCGAATTCCGTGCTATACCAGACATCGTTGGCCCCTGGATACTGGGACACCATTGTGCGAAGTGGCAACGCGTCACGATACGCGATTGTGCAGAAGGTGGTCCGTCGCGATGACTCTGCTGATGGTGAAGACGAGGGAGGAGAGAGCGAGGTGCTGTTCCTGGCGACGTACCGTTTCGTCTATTCTGCCTCATCGTCACTGTCAACGTCTACATCCTCTTTGTCGCCTCTGTCCTCTTCATCGCATCTCTCGGCATCGGGATACGAAGATGTTACACCAACGCAGCTGCATCTGCAGCCCTCATTCACTAAAACCGACGTCGATTCCGACGCTGGCTCCTACGACAACCTTTCATTCGACGAGACCATTCTCAGTACTCTCACCGCCGATACTTACCAGCACCATCACCAAATGGACGATATGAGTGGCATGAGCGGGATAGACTCGATGATGGGCTACAAGTCGATCAACAACATGAACCACAACAACCTCTCATTGAACATCAACAACAACGTCAACACCACCACAGGCTGGATGGTCGACACGATGTCCATGAGCAGCCTCAATAGCAGCATGCCCTCCGTCAGTACCAGCAACGACTGGAGCAGCAACGGTTCTGGGTCCATGTACGCTAGCCCGGTCGATAACACGCCGACACAGGACATGTTCGGGTACACCGGCATGTGAGGTTTTGCCTCCGGTCAGCTTATGTCATCTCCGATCATTAGGCGCCCGTCAGTCATTGATCGATCGATCGAGTGGCTTGTGATGGATCGTCAATGTTGTCGCTCGCGTGGTATGCTGTCAAGGTCATTTCGATCATTCGCAGCAGCTTTCATATCCTTATGTTTATCTTTCACCTTTCTCTTTTTACATTTCCATCATTGCATTGGTTTATCTCATGTACATCTATCAGCATTCATCCATAAGGCCTTCATTGTTGTCATCATTCTATCAAATTTTCTCTTCGTTCATCTTCATCGTCTTCAACATAATTCGATACCACAGTCATATCCTGCCTCACAAAAAAGCATTTTCTTCGTCATTTCGTACCCAGTCAGATCCTTCAGGCTTCAAGCCATTCTCATTGGCCATAGATTGTTCAACCATTCAAACCTTCTCCACTGCTATCTTATGCTCTTCATGCCTTATGGCCTATACCCGATACCCATTCTGTTTGGCCTAACTCTTAGTTCGCCTGCTCGTCTCGATTTTTGCCTTGCTTTCTTTCCTATCCTGTTTGCGTTCTCCTCCATCGTCATCATACACATTGTTCTGTTCCTTACTCTCCCACTCCCTGTTGTTCGCTACGCTCCGCTATTCCAATCTCCGAGTTCTGCCTTCTACCTACAACTCCATTGGCGCCAACCAGCTCCGAAGCAGAATTTCGGACCCTGAAAATTTGTATACCTTTCTGTACTATTCAAGTATGTACACGATACCACAGTGCCAATATGACCTTGCTTCTAAACTATTTTGACCTTGCATGAATGAATTAAATAAGCGCTCTTCCGTTGATTAAAATGCGGTTATGCCAATGGAGGGTCTAGCCTCAAGGTCTATAAGTAGTCTCTTCATTATCTTGAGGTACTTCGTGAATCAGCCTTACGCGACAGAAGTGCGGCATCTTCCTAATAGCAATTCAACGGGAGCCCGACAACATACACTCGAAGCATGAGCGTAGCGCCTCTGCTAGTAGGCCATTGGGAGTAATCTATGCTCAACGCATCGATGTCGACATGACATCCACAAACGATACGATCGGTACGCGGTTTCAGCGTGCTCTCGAGGAAATCTTCCTCAGCCAGAAGCTCAACGTTGACGCCACCGTCAAGCTGTTGTACAGGCTGGGAGAACCAGTACGAGAAAAAGAAGTCAGAAGAAGCTGAGTGCTAAGTATATATAGGCGATCTGAGGCTAAAATTAAGATGGACTGAGATGGTACTTGGGAGGTCTGCTGAGCTTCTGTGCTATAACGATGACGACACAACTAGAGTAGAAAGCACATTGGGTTATGTATGATGACATAGTGTCAATGAAATCGCGCTCAGCGCTCTTATGGACTGCGGGCTCCGGGTTTACTCAACGGCGCGAAGATGCGATGAGAGAAAGAGAAGGCGATTTGATTGCGCGTATTGTAAATCTGTGATGTGTGATGATATAGGCCATCGTCTAGGTAAGTGTCAGAAAGCTGTAGGTAGAAGTGCTATAAGACTGAGGGTGATATCAAAAGCAAGCAGAAACTGGCGCATCATTGAATGAAGGGAAAAATAAGCAAGTTGTATAACAGAACGCCGATCCAAACGGTAAACGCGGTTCGTCAATTATGGACTAGAAGTTGTGAAGACGAAAGTAAACCACCATGAATAGGATCCAGCTCTCCACCGCCAGAGGAAGGGTCATAGCACCACTCGAATCGTCTAGAAGACTGGATCGTCTACTCTCTGGAAATATATTCAATTCGGGGTACACGATCACCAGAGTCCCAACATCGTGGTACCGCGGGGGGAGGAGAGGATCGTGATTCATCTTCGACCACCGGCCTGAGGTGAGGGAACTTCGCGAAACGTTCACATAAACTTGGAACTCCACAGAGCATCTGCTTGCCTCACTTCGTCGGTTCCGGCGCCATAGATTCTCGAACTGACTGTGGGACGCAACGAGGAGGAAAAAGAACAATATCGTCAGCGGTGATCATGAATAACGACAGGGCAACAAAAGAGGGTGAAAAAGGTGAGGCTTTCGGGAGAACGTGGCAGTGGAAACGAGTCAGATGGCCCTCCCAGGCTTGAGAGGGGCTTGGAGGGTGTAAGGCGGTAGAGATGAAAGATGGGATAAACGTAAATCAAACACGAAAGATAGGATCCGAATAGGCTGTTTTAAATGATTTGTACACATAGTCTTGCGGTAAAACAAAACATGTGGGCTCTGTGATAAAACCATTACGCAGAAGAGATAAAGTAGAATAAAAAGAAGAGGGGACGACATCGCTCCACCACGCTCAAAGCCAGCCGAGGCCGACATCGACAGACATCGACAAAGCATATTGGCGATAAGCAAACGAGTTTTTTTGGCTAACAAAGCATCCGAGCCGAGTATCGGAAATACACGAGAGACTACCATCGACAAAATCAGCAACTCACCAGTTTTCAGCGTCGAGATAATCCCAATTCTCGTGGTGAAGTCTTTGGTCAAGAGCGCTGTGTCTGTGATTTGTGTGAGGCCGCGCACAACGCCTTTCGCCGCCGCTTTGCCTCGGGCCTCCGGTCCGGCCGCTTGTGCACGCTTGCACGCCTCAACGAGCGCATCAGTCCACGTACGCGCGGCCATGCCTGCAGTGAGACCCTGGCCCTCGAATGAGCTGAGCAACAGGATAAGGCTGGTGACGCCTCCGACGACGGCTGCGATCTCTCCCTCAGCCTGGGCGCTGTATGCCTCCCGCGTGAGGCTGCGCTGCATATCTGGGAGGTGTTTGCAGATCGTCTCGAGCATGGGAGAGAACGACGAGCCGTCGCCCGCCTGCGCACTCCTGCCACCGGGCTGGCCGGCAATCCAGGGCTTGCAAAGGTCAATTAGGTTGTAGATGTCTGGCCGGAGCGAAGGTGAGAGCTCCTTTTTCTCTGCATCGCCTCCGGTAGCCGCTTGAGTGAGTGAATTGGCAAGGCTGCGAAACATGGTAATGTGGGGTGATGAAACAACAGCGCTCGAAGTTAGTGACTGAGTCTGGAAATGTGGATGAAGAGAAACAGAGGAAGCTAAGATCCGCAGCGTCCAGCTCAAGTCCTTGAGGCCTCACGATTATTCACAGCCTCATCATGTACAGTCACCTCCAGTCATCGGCAACCTGAAGGAGTCATTCGGACATGGGCACATGTAAATATTGCCTCGAGGCACTTTGACATTGTGATATATATACATGGGTACATGTTTTCCAATAATACAAAGAAATGTAGCTAGTAAGCGCTAGTACTACGCCACCAGAACGCGACAGTAAATTGCAAAATCATCAAGCCACCGTGAAGGAAGATGAGGTCCCTACGAATGCGGAGATTGAGCCTATGAGGGGCTTAGAATCGCCGAAGTAGTGAATGCGATAAGTCCCGGCTATAGAAAATGAGTATTACGGGCTCAGCCCTTGACCAAATAACAAATCCTCATGACACTCGGACTTACCAGGTGTTCCGCTTTCGATCGTCCTGCAAGATGGTGGGTAAATGCGATGAGAAATCGACACAGCTCAAGTTGGGCGCCGAGATATCTTACCAGGAGATGTTGACATTGCTTGTCCCCAAAATCTACGCGAAAATGAGACAGGTGAGCAGCCGTGTGAGTTCGCGTGCAGCAGGGCTAGGGTACGTACAGTGCTAACTCTTGCCCACTCATAAATAGTTGAGGGGTGCGAGTCAGTACGAACAACCTTCCACTGTCCGCCAACCATCTGTTCGACAGTTAGGAAAGTTCCCTCCAGGCGTAGATTGTTCTAAAAGCGCGTGTACATAAGTTTCATATCTAGTGACCTAAAGATCTGCACAGAAGGTCTCGAAATCAGACGTACCCTCGGGTTGGCACCCACGAACTGCACTTGCACGGTGTCGCCTGCGTGATATGCCGAAGTGGTCTGAACATCAGAAAGGACTTGTCCGAATTTCTTCCCCAGGGGCGCGGCATCAAATACAACTGCCGTCTTGACAAGCGGAGCACGAATTCAACGCCACAAATCCGCATCAGCCCAAAGAGGGAGCTCACCTGCAACGAAATGGCCTTCGAAACCTGCTCTGGCGGTGGGGGGTCAGAGGCTGGGGTGCCTGTGGCGCTATCGGCTAAGAACGGTACAAGGCTCGAATACTTGTCAATGTAAGCTTCGAGGGTGACTGGTGGTTATGTTAGCAGGCGCGAAACCACAGACACTGTAAAAGTAGAACAAAGGGATGGGTATCACGGATTATCATAAATTTATAGATGCTGTCCGCTTCCTGAATTAGGCTGCACCTTGATCGCAAGTCCGAGATTGGTCGAAAGTCAAGGTGCATCCGACCTACCTGATCCCGGTCGCGGCGAACATCGAGGACAGGTTCGAAGAGAAGATGAAAGTGGGGAGAAGCTGCAGGCAGACTCACATGGGCCAAATATAGTACTAGCACCCTCGTATCGCTGGATGCCGTACTCTTCGCGCGTGGTAATATAGTGCGAGTATATGTTTGCAGGTCCCGCTACGACGACGTATGCGTCCTGTCCCAGGACTCCAGTGGAGATTAGCTTGGCCCGCACGGCCTCTCTGTCGGATGGAGCAGGGGGGGATAGACCGTCGGAGCATAGTTTGGTCGGGGCGGGGATCATGCGTCACGGATCATGGATATATCATGAGGAACAATTGGGAAGCAACCACCATTTTAGAAGAATATACAAGGAAGTTGATGTATGGGATAAGGGGTTGTCAATTTTGAGATGGCTGGGAGGTGCTGAGAAGCCACGAACCGGATACGGCGGCCAGACATAGTGGTGAGCTCTCCTGAGGAATCAATGAAAGGCGATATTAATAACCCGGGGACACTGGGAGCGATTTGCGATTTGGTTATCCCAACGTACCTGGTACAATGAGCATCACTAGAAAATGAATGACGAAGTGTCAGCAAAGTGAGCATGAGCTTAATTGATTAAGAGGCAAGCGCCAGTGGAGCGCCTTCTTGATAATGAAAAGCGAGGCAATACACTCGTCGTGGCCGAGTTATTTCCAAAGGGGGCAAACGCGCAAGATTAGACGCACCGAAATTACCGACCCGAAGCATCTGAATATCGACGCTGTTTGCCGCCCATTCATATGGTGTATGGGCTTCACCCTGCAATTATACAGACTTCTTCAGCCAAAAGCATCTGGCATCGATAATCGTGATGCGACTTGCCGTATTAAGCAAAATGGGTTTGGGATTTTGGCAAGCCTGCTGGGCTGCGGAGGGAAATGGGGTGATAGCGCCTGAGAGTATGTGTTAGTGGATGGAAAGAAGCACGGAGATCGGAATGAGGGTACAGGAGAGAATAGTCTTTGGCGCTAAACCTCTTGTCTCTTGACTTACCTTTAACGATCTGCCAAAAAGGATTCCTTAGATGTACCGTCATTCAGAGCGCCTTCGTTATATAAAAACCTTGGACTTACTGAGGTTGAGAAGTATTGGATCCCTGGACAAAATCAAATGCGCCTGGGCCATCAGTTGTTCCACCAGCGAATGCGAAGCCTACGTCAGGGCGTTAACAGGTCTCTGAGGCCAACATGACTGACGAACTCACCCATCGCCGCAGGGCACGTTGTTACAGCGGTACCATTTGTGAGGGTGAACGAGTGGTTGGCCCTACGACAAAATGTAATCGAACAGGTCATATGTCGTCAGCAAGCCAATCCCCGGTTCCCGCAATGAATGGTAATTACATCGCAACATAGGTGTGAACGCTCTTCACAGTACCATGAACGGGAGTCATGGGCCCAGACATTACAGTCTTCGCTCCTTGGAACTGCAAGTTGCCGATAATTCTGTTCGACTCGAAGTCTGAGATACGGAAACCAGGACCGCTGAACCGAAAGAATTAAAATGCGCTCATATAAATATACTGGCAGAACACACCGGCCATGGCAGTCTTCTACAGTACCCCCACAAGTGGAATGGTCGGCGTCGCAGGGTTGTCCATCCCATGGTTGTCCTGGGCTCTCGCAGAATGCTCCCTCACTGCAGATACAGATAATCAGACAAGAGAAAGCATGCGGGAAACATTGACAGACGTGTTTGGACTGGTGTCCCCGACGTTCGCT
Source organism: Psilocybe cf. subviscida (assembly GCA_013368295.1). Classification (NCBI taxonomy): domain Eukaryota; kingdom Fungi; phylum Basidiomycota; class Agaricomycetes; order Agaricales; family Agrocybaceae; genus Psilocybe; species Psilocybe cf. subviscida. The sequence goes on along the minus strand of JAACJJ010000028.1, from coordinate 6,692,202 downwards.
ATTGGAAATACTCTATGAGCATGGAACATGGCTTGACAGAGAGAGATGTGTTACATTGGGAGAATCCAGCGATGAAAGTCGTGTTACCGGGCATGCTGTTGGGCTCCACAGAAGCTGCAGGCATCTCAGTGAATGATCTAGGGAGATTCGAAATTCAACCGCTCACATTCGTACAGGTAGGCAGCCATGCCTTTGTTGTCTGAGCTAACAAGGGTATTGTTCTACCACATATTAGTTAAACTCAAGGCAAATATCAAAGCGCCAGATTGCTCGCCATACCTCGTACAAGCTGGTTCCGTGCACAGCGAAGAAGCTAAGCAATCCCCTAGCATTTCCATTTGGATCATCAAAACGAAGCACCGTCATGTCCTTGTCCTGGTCGAACTGGTATCGGGCCCTCTCATCGGCCGGATTCGCCAGATATGCGGTCGGTGACCGGTTGATGTTCGCATTGAGAATAGTTGTATTTCCGAGACTGAGTTTTCCGGGAGCAAGGGTTGCGTGTGCCCGCTGCACTGCAAGGACGGTCCCACTGATGATGGCGTCAGCGGTTTGCTTGACGTAGCCTAATGAGGTGACCTGTGGCAGGAGCTGTTCGAGATAGCCGCCAACACCTGAGTGCTGGTGAGTCCCGACGAAGGCGATGTTGTCATTAGTATAGACGCCCGGGAACGCGGTAGAGAGCTGAGAGACGATCGATCGGCGGGTGCCAGAATCACCCATAGCAATATCTAATGTAAAGAAAGGCGGTGATTGCTTGGTGAGCGCTTGGGCTCTGTGGCAGAGGTGTCATGACGTAGATTGCGTACCGGAGTTGATGAAAACAATTCTGTTGCTGGGTATGGATGCGTCGGCCACAATGAAAGCGCGACTACGTTCACGCATGTGTAGACCGGTGTCTGTTTGCGCGAGCGACGCGTACCCCTAAAGATTTTGGTGAGTTCTACGCGCGTTCAGCATTGGCCAAGTAGCTACCATCATGTTTGTCTCCACGACAGGCCTGATTCCGGGTTAGTGAGAGGCTAAACGCAAATGGTAGTATCACTGTACCCAGTAATATCAGCAATCCCTACGAGGACAGTGTAAGTCTTTGATTTTTTATATAGATGTGAATACAAACGACAAGCACTCACCCAGTCCTAGGAGATACTGCGCCGACACTGCCTTCATTCCATCTGGAAACACTGAGCTAGAGGCCATGAAGGCCGTTAGATACCACAACATGTTCGTCATCTTGTCGGACAGTGACACGAGGAGATCCCAGAAGTCAAAGGGGAGGGCACTGTGACGGGCGAGCAAACGCATATTGCTTTATATGTATAATGATTCGGTGGCGAAGGATAGCTCATAGGTTGACCCTGGATTTGGGTTAGTTAGGTGTGGACGGAAGCAAGGAGTGCACATGGTCCACGTCCGATTCCTCGATCACAAGGACGTCGCCGACTCGCCTAAGAAGTCCCTCTTTCAGGCCATTGCCGAGCTCCCCGTGCAAACTGACGAGGCACTCTTGCTTCATACCTACTATATCATTACATAAAATCCTGAATCCAAAGCAAGACATCGACAAGAAATTCCTACATGAATTTTGCCAGGCGTACTTGTTTGACTCGCGAAATGGTAATGCCCCAAGGCAGGTTCCCGGATAAAGTAGATATCGTCATAGCTGCCAAACAAACTGATGTGGCTGTCAAATGATGTTTCCACAACTCGCACGAATGACCGTGAACTGCTAGGGAAAGACCCACATCTACCAAAGAAAAGCGTTCTTTTTGCGATCAAAGAATGAACACCTCGCTGTTGAAATCTCAAAATAATCAGTCACTTGGGTATGTTCTTGCGGCGTACAAGTCTACAGGGTCCGTATAAGTAGCGGACAGATGACACGTACTTTTTATATATGACCATCATTTCACCGTTCACGGGTGCCTTCGACAACCATGTGGTCTATATGCCTCACAGGACAGCTCAACTGAATGTGATTTTCTCAGCTTTCTCAAACGTAAAATCGTTTGTCGAAACAATTGAATCTATTTATATGCCAAGATGAGTACTATTTTCGAATCTGAGGTGTCGTAGCGAGTGTCACAAATATATCAGAGGCGCTGCAGAAGGCTGTCACTGCAGACCATCTGCGCTCCCAGAATGTCGAGGCATGCACACGGTTCTCAAAATGACCAACATCACGCGACTTCACCTTCCCTGTAATGGCTACATTTTTCATATCATCGCTCTAATACTTCCCGAAAATGGGAATCGAAATCAGGAGAGCCTCAAGCATTTGGTTTACAGATTTTCTTGAGCTATTGACACTTTGTATACGTCAGACGGCAGAGCAAAATAATGGCAAGAGCGAATCGGAAAGGTCCCGCATTAACGGATATCGGTACGGATACGCTGAGCGCTGTTATGGCTGTGCAATCAAAGGAATCATATTGTAACATGTGTTATTAATCCTCCTGAGCAAGAATGCTGTATGCTCAAGAATGTGAAAGTCAGTCGGCCTCTGATTTCCACTCGTCGGAAATAATCATCTGCCTGGCTTGCAAGATATTGTGTATCTACCAAAATTTGAATTGCCCCGGGCCTAGCCTCCACAGCTTAGGCTTTAAATTCAGTTTGGTTTTGTCAAAATATCTATGTTGAAGGTCACCAGTACGGTCATGAATCGTTGGCGAGTCGTATTGGGGGTGGGCGCCTTGATTTTCAAATTCGGCTACCAGCGGTCTTGCGCCAGCCGATTGATCAACTTCGTTCTGCATCCCACCAACACAAGGTACCAGTTTGGATAATCTGGTTGCCTAGTAGAATACATATTGGTACACAGAGTTTCAGGAAACACTAAATTGAATTCTGAAGGACAAGATATGGGGAGTCCACACAATCTGACAACCAAACTGCCACCCCAGTGGTCATGTCTTTCAAACAATTGAAATATCTATCTAATAATGTCATAGAAACGAGCTGATACTAACCACCAATTGAATCCAGCTCATTATGCGCTGTCTCGAGCCTTTCTAGCCTCTTATTCAGGTCTACTCTCTTGTCAGCAACCTGCACGCTTTCCTGCGCCAGCTCCTTGCAAACCTCATGGCCATGTTTGCCATTAATTTCGAGCCGCTCGTAAAGCACCTTCAAGACATCTCTTCCGACGCCACGCACCAGTTCATGGTCAATTGCCAGGGGCAGGTTGTCAGCAAACCGCTTATAAGCAACTGTACACAGCCAAACGTGTCATGTAAGATATATGTTAGAACAGACCTTGAACATTTGTGCTCACCTTGGAAGTACGCTCGGACGTCTGCCATGATTGCCAAAGCTGGCTCCATCTGGTCGGACCGGTGGAGCTTCCACAGGTCCTCCTGTTTGATTCCTGTAAGTCCCAGCTTAGCGAGGGCGGCCAGAGCCTCGTTGACACTCTCTGGGTTGGGCTGCGAAGACGACGACGCGCCCGATTGGCTGTAACGCTGGCGCTCATTTTTATAGAAAGCAAGGAACTTCTCTCTATAGTCAGCCAGATAGTGAGTATTGAGCGAGAAGGGGCGTTCTTCGACGCTGAGAAGCCATGTGATCATCCGCTGTGTGGCGGACATGCAGTCCTGGACGTGACGGCTCATGATATGCCTGCGAGAAAAAATCAAGTAAATGAGAAAACGTGGTTTTTGTTAGGATGATTGGAATGAAGAAAGCCTTGACACCGACTTTACGCGTTGTTCCAGCAAACCTTGACCAAAACCTTTGAAGTGTTTGGAGACAAGCTTGGAAACATGGCTTGTAATCTCTTTGTGGATGGTTTTTGACAGAATGCTGGCGGGTTCTTTCCACTCCTTGATTATGCTCTCTATAAAAGTTTGTTGAACAACAAAGGGATAGTGACCAGGCAACTCGCGAGTGCGTGCACTTAGAGAAGGTTATCTGATATAGCACAAACAGAGGCTTGACAGCACAAAAACCCACCGATTCGCACGTGCGGCCACTTCGTCGATGAAAATTTTGTTACTGCCATCAGCAGACCGCTTCCGTTTCAAGCTCTTTGTCGGTCGAGCAATGGGTTGAGGCTCCACAACTTCACTTGAAGCTTCTTCATCGTCGTCATCGTCGTCCTCATCATCGTCACTGTCGTCATCATCGTCGTCTTCACTGTCATCCGAGTCCATGGATACACCCTCTCGGCGTGGTGCACCAGTTGCAGTTCCTGCGCCCTCTACCCCCTTCTTGTCGTCGGTCAACTCATCCTCGCTGTCCTCACCTTCCCATGCTTGGCCCTCCTCTTGGACGAGGAAAGCTGCCCTGTGAAGGTGTTGTTCTCCGTCGTGGACTCTTTCGAAGGGGCGGAAATTAGGCGCCGTCTGCCGAATACTGCGCCTGAATCGTTCCTGTGCAGGTCGGATGGCTTGAAGTAGACCGTCCTCGTCCGGTACACCCTCGAGATGACGTTCAAGGTCCTTGACAAAATCATGGAGCATGGAAGAAATCTCTGCCTGTGGGTTGACAGACGGAGCGCGAGGGAGCATGTGTAGTGCCTTTCTGGTGGAGTCGATGGTGCGCTCTAGCTCTTCGTATATCTGCGGTAGTCTTACAAAAAAGAAAAACGGAAACGAACCTATTTAACAGCGGTCCCGTAAGACGAAAACGGAAAATAGGTTTCGTACCTCTTTGAAATCAAGTCAGATAGGACAAGGCTGAGCCTTTCGACCAAATTTGAGGTCCTCAGGTACTTCGAGAACCTTGGTTCTATGTCATTCCATGGCGCTGTCATAGAAAAGTATTCGTCTTCCGCTTTTCTGGCTTGGGCCCAGGTCATCTTGGACTTGAGATCGCTCGAGCTCGGCTGTTTGACGCAGAACCAGTTATTCTCCAAGGGTTCCTTCTCATTGAACAGGAACGGTAGCCAGTTCCCTTCTTCTCCATCGGGAATGCGATCCGGTTTGGTCAGGACGCCTTTCACGACCCAGCCCGTGTTAGTGTGATCTAAGAATTCAAACATTACGCTTCACATACCAATCGTTCTCTTGCCCTCGGGGTCATGCTTCTTTGCGAGGTGGTGGGCACCTTGATTTTCAAAATCGGCTAGCAAATAAAATAGTGAGAAACGTGTCATCAACGATGCCTGTTGGAACTCACTCTCGCAAGCGACCGTCAGAAGAACAATGCAGCTCGGCTTTTTAATGTAGGAGGTCACAAGGGACTCAACGAGCGCAATGTCATTGCCTCCTCCCTGTGTCCCTGAGCTGACGCTGGCTATTAGGCCTTCGAGAAATAGTCATAACGAGTATCATGCACAAAATCAGAGGTCACGAACCAGGCAAATCACAGAAAGAAAGGTCAGCCACGTCAGGGCCACTGATCTGAAGACTGACGCAATTGCTAGAGAAGCTCAACTGCGACTCCGTCCCTTCGACTTCATCTGCGCTGTCCTCGAGGAATCGCTTGGGTTTGACCTTCGGATTTAGGATGGCCCTTTGCGCACGTCTGATGCGCTCCTCGACGAGGTCCTTATCGTAGATGACTTTGCCGAACTGCTGATTTCGGGCTTGCCCAAGCATTTCCCCTCGTGCGTCGGTGGTGAATCTAAGGGAAACAGTACAGTTCCATGGCTCATTGCTGCTTGCCAAGCGACACTCTATCGGACACCTGAAGACGGCAAGATAGGATAAGCGTGAATTCTTATGGGAATACGGCGAAGATGGACGACCGCAACAGACCTGGTGCAAGTACCAGCAGCGCGAGGGAGCGTGATTCCGGAAATGCTCTCGATGAGAGACGACTTTCCAGCACTCTGAGACCCAATGACTGCAATTTGGGGCAAGTCAATGTCGACTTGGACACTAGTGTGGGATGAGACTCCAGATTCATCAATATCTCTGGACTGGTGCGTACCCTGTGCTATGAAGCTTGTTGACCAAGTCCAGCATACGTCTACGTCCTTGAGACAATCTTGCGCTGGAAAGGCCCACTTCTTCGACAGCACTCCCATTGCATTGAGTGTCAGCGACCCTTGAGTTGTCCGATAGAGTGCTTGTAGACCTGGCTGTATTCGTTGCAGGCGATAATTTAGGGGTGGCCTTTGTCGCCATCAAAGAACTTTTGAAGGAGGTGGAAGGGATCAGAATATCAAATTTGCCGTATGGTAGGTCGACTGTATACTCGTCAACCAAAGTTACTTGCACGCGTCGAAAGTGTGCCGAATTCAGAGGACAAGTGTTCGCCTCTTGAGCGCTATACAACCACCGTGCGGAACCTTGTAGCGGCCTGGATTTTACTTTAAGAAGCAGTATATGTGTTGAAAGAGTGCCCAACGAGATGGTGATGCCAGCAAGACGAATTTGGTTTGAAATAAATTAAATAAATGAGCGCGTCACTCTCAAAATAAGTAATTTTTAGACCACGTGATCGCGTCTGACTGTGTGGCTTTCGGCACCAACTTGAACTCGGCGCTTCCGAATACCAATACTATTTCTAAAACTACAAGCTTCATATCTACCTGGATGCAGCCTGGATTACCAGTGAATTACGGACTTGTGTAAATGGTGGAGAGACTGAGAGTCAGAACTGAAGAAACGTTCCAGTACAGTGATCAGATTACAAGCCCATGCTGTGCGCCTTTCGCCCACAAAGGGCGGGCGCTTCTGAGAATATATTCGGAGCGATAAAAATACAGTAAGTAGCCAGTTATTACACCCAGTGTCCAGTACAAAGCTGTGCTGCGTGAAGTTCATGGCAAGAGTCACTGCGTCCGTACAACATCAGCAACTTGACCAAAAAGTTCCCACAGGTTTCGCTTGTTATGCCGGTTATGCCGGTTACGGGAACCTGGCACCTGGCGACCCAGTAACTAAAATTCTTGTCCTTGCTCGAGGGTCAGGCTGGGTCAGGGCAGTGGCTTTGGTACTTAAAAGTTGGTATCTCAACTGGGGTTGAATGCTTATACACAGCGCAAGCCCTAGGCGAGATATCTGAGGACATTTGGTGCAAAAGGGTGTTGTCGGCGAAGCAAGTAATACCAATTACAGCCAATTACAGCAGGTTACAGCAAGGTTCCGGTCAAGTTTTCACGTTACGCGGCATTTCCCGGTGCTCGATACTAATTTGCCTGTGATGTTCCCTGAAAAGGGGACTTAGGTTACCGAGGTTCCCAGATTTCCATGGTTTCGACCGGTTCTTGCCCTGTTATGGGGGTTATTGGGGTTGTGCAACCCCCGGTAACTTTTTTGTCCACTTTCTGATGAAGAAATTGAGGAAGAGGGGATAGTAGGGCATGGAGTCTGCCTAGAAAACGTGGTCGAATATGCCCCATAGATTAGCATCTTCTGCTTATGACTCCCTGACTGCGGGTATGAAGTGCATAGTCTATCATATGGCAAGAGTGGGATGATATCACGTCAGAATGACTCCATGGTGAACACAAGTGACTCACAAGGGGTTCAACAGCCTGATTATAAAGCTGAGCGAAGGAGTTAGGATCTCCGCCGGCGTAAATCTGTCTATTTCCGGTGAAGAGATACGTCGTAGGTAGTGCTGGTGTACCATCCAGAATTGTCACGTCAAAAATGCGCATTAATAGATGACGAGCAAGCCAGAGATACATTTACGTACATCCATCTGGATTCGTCCATTGCACGGTAACGACATTGCTATTGATATCGAAAGTCCACTGGAAATTTATTTCACGAGTACAAGAACAGAAATCTATGTGGGTATGATAACATGCCACGTTAGTCGCAGCGGTGCGCTCGACTGCGGTATAGTACGTCAACGTGTTGTTGGCGTTGGCAGGATGTGTTCCAGCGGGCACTAAGGGCCAAGGTGAGCAGTGATTCATCACAACCATGGTATTAATACGAGGAGAGAAAAATTAAATGGTGAGCATACTTTCTGGCCCCGCGACGCCGCCAAAGGTCAAAAAACTGCGAGGAATCAGCCAAAGCAGTAAACGCGGAAGGAGTTCAAAATCACTCACTTTGGCAGCCCCACACCAATCTCGGATGAATCGTTGGCGTTGTAGAAACCCTGAATTAGTCCCAGGAGCGGGAAGTCCGATGCAAGTGTCCAATCCTGTCATCCAATTTGTAAAATTCGAAAAGAATGTAAGATAAGACGAGTATGAGCACATACAGAGCTACATTATCACCCTGGGCACTACTGAAGCACACCTCGAGGGATGATGCAAAGGTAACGCTTGAGGTGAGCTGTCCATTGCTGTCCAAAGAAGTACGGTCTGCATAGCCGACGTAAGTCGTCGAATTCATGAAGGCTAGCGTTCCGCAGTGCGTGATGGTCGAAGGAGGGGTAATTGGGGGAACTGGAGGTGATGGGACAGGGGAGGGCGTCTGTCGGGGAGCCATACCGGCGACTTACATGCCTCAGCACTCGCATCAAGATGAACCCTAAAGACAGACATACCTGTAGGTCTGGTGCGTCGCATCGGCGGCTTCAGGAAGACGCCGTTCTTCAGTCGTTGCGCATTCGTCTTGTATTCATACTCGATCGTGTCAGGAATGCGCGCGTAACGGGGAGAAAAGTCCGCAAAGTTGGCAGGGCAAAACGTGAGCATGCATTGCCGACCTGGGATTGGTACGGAGCACGCTTTATGTGGCAGGGAGGCGAATATCAGTGCAGTAGCGATTGAGAGGATACTGCGAAACATCGTGCCGAGTGGGAGTGCAGAAGTACAGTCGAGAGGGTGTATCAATGAGTTTGAAGAGGCGTTGCAGATGTCGTCCCTTGATGCTGGAGTTTTAAAGGCAGATTGTGGCGCGCAAGAGAGTTGCATTCTCCGTGGAGCGGAGGGAGAACAAACGAAGGGGAGTTGGCACCGTGCGCTAAATGGTGAAAACAAGCATTAAAAATTGTGAAAGATATCTCAAGGCAGCGTTGGAATCGTTGAATGTAATGATTTGCCTTTCCGTTGAACAGATTGGCAAATACCGTAGAAAGCATAAACCTAGCCGCTTGCAAAACCGCGTCGACAGCTGTTACTTGGCCCACAAAAGTGGGTGAAGTGGACATCTTACATGACTTCGTACACCAGGAGCTCATGCACAACCGGATCGAACGGGCTTTGCGTCATAGCTGCATACCCTGGCAAATGAACACACACGCGCCACGGTTCTTGTTACTTGTTAGCCGATCAATGATTGATGATACCATGTCCCGAAATGGAAAGATCAGCGCGGCTACACAACGTGTCGTCTTGATCAACAACACGGCGCGTTTCCAGAGCTGGTTCTGAGATACTGCGGTGTGCTGGTGCAGCAATATTGTGGTTTCTTTCATTCATCATTCAATTTTGACGTCCCCATGACGCATTGGCGTGTGAGTGCACCATACGCAAGTACGTATCTACTGAATCAGTCCAGCAATCACTGAGTGCATCTCGAAGGAAGGACTTATTTGAATCTCAAGGGGATGAAGACGTATCCAGCAATAAACATGAAGGGCGATAAATTTATGCGACCGCTTAGCGATGACTCTCGGATGAACAAACAACTTAGCAGCACAACCTGAAAACCAGGCTCCAGATGCACGGATCAATACTAGCAGAACTACACCTTGCCCAAAGCCAACACTTTTTGAAAGTCGTCCATTGTAATGTTGTACTCCCCGAATTTCTTTTTTTCTCTTTCTGAAATCGTCGCTAGCGTTATACTGACCAGTGTTATCCCGACGACGCTGTCGAGTATTGTCAACGTAGAATGAAAGTATGAAAGCAGTTACAGATCTGCGATACCATGGACAGGCATAGACCGGGAGCAAGCAGGCGATCTGCGATGGGGTATATCCCAACAAGTTACGGAGCGTTCATGCGACTGGAAATTGCAATTTGTGCTAGTGCCCGTAAGTAGAGGCAGAGAACAAAACCGTACATGAGAGCAGCATATTTCTAACAAACGAAGTCGGTATTCAATGACAAGCTCAATGATGTACAGGCGGCACACGTATCATGGACAAGAGCCTCGCCTGCGAAGAATCTGGGGCATACCAAGCCCTAGACATCTTGTTTCTTGAGTTCTTTGATGCTGGGCTCCTTACCACTACCTTCTCCGACGTTGCCCTCTCTCGCCCTATCTTCTTTGACAGTAGTGCCTTCCTCAGAACTGCCTCTGAGGTCCCTCTCCAGCGATGGATCACGTCTGCCCGCATCGGACTCATTGTCCCTATCGTCCCCCGCATGCGCTTCCCGCTGGCTGGCCGCCTTCCAGACCTGAACACCGGTACTATGTCCCACGGTACTGTTATGCACTTCAGTATTGAGTGTGGACGTAAAGGACCCGCGCGAATTGAGGGTCGCCACGAGGGTGTTTGAGTACAATTTACCGATGAGCATGCCGCTACAAGGATTGCTGTTAACATACTGGAAGATACTCCTTGCATATCAGAGACAGAGGTCGATACTTACAAGAGGAAGTACCAGCTCGCAGTAGCACGTTGAAGGAATGTGATCAGCTCAGCGATGACAACGAGAGTGGTAATCAAGTTCGTCTCAATTAACAGACGGATGGCCCTCTGGAGCCTGGGATTGTATGTCCCGAAGCCCAGACCGATGCGCTTGCGAAGCTGTACAGAGGAAGGCATTCGGTTTTCAACGCAATCGCTTGACACAGTTGCGTCTCGAAGGCTTACTTGGCTGCCCAGCATGATCGTGATGGCAATGTCGCATGCGGTGCTGAGGGCGAGCCATACCTAAACATGCCAGTTTAATCAATTATCTGAGCGAGTTAAGGGGCTTTGGCCTACGGTGACTGGGGGCTCAAGGTTTTGTCTTGTCGCTACGTCGAGGTTGATATCGCTCTGCAGGATGATCAGAGTTATTTAGCTTCCATCGAGGGAGATGAACTCAGTGCACACGTACAATGATGCCCGAGTACATCGCTGCGGTACATTGACCCACTGCGGTCTGGAAAGGGCGTCATGTTCACTCACAGATTGAGTTATAAAAATGCGCTCACAATCAAAATAAACGCAATGATAGGATAGAGTAACCATTTGGCACCTCCGAGGACATGAATGCGCCAAGCGAAGAAGAATTGGACGATCATAGCAACTATCCGACTTCTAGTTAGCAAACATTGACCTACATACGAGATAAGAGTGCTCACTGAGTCCCGTTAGGACGGGAACGAGGCCGAGTGTCCATGGAGTGAAGCGAAGCGTCCAGGGGTTGCCCCAGCCGGACGCAAGTACCCACCACGCGTAACGCGACCCAAACGCCGTCTGGAGCAGATCCAGTACATATATACCATAGACTGTGATCAAAGGATCTTCTTAGCAAGGTTCCTCGACGGAGAGAAGCCATCATAGTGGGCTCACCCATCAATTTCATAAACAAGCGGTCGTCCTTCGCGAAAGCGACATGATAGTTGTAGACCTGGATCGTGAGGGCGCCGAGTAGCGCTAAGTAGATACATATTGAGGCGAAACACGAACAAGGTAGCAGGCGAATTCGCTTACCCCAGTTGAACACATGTCCAAGGAGCTAGATAGTCGCAGTTCTAGTCAACACCCGTTGACAAGCTCATAAGAAGCAAAATAAATACCATTGGCCCGGTACTGTGGGACGGGGAACCATCAACATCCTCAGAGGATGACAAAAATATGAGAGCTCACACATCGGCAATACCAGGGACAGGTGTCGAGACGGCGGGCAAAAGGTCGGCGACCTGAGGTGCAAAATTGAGAGAAGGTAGTCCTAGAGAAGGCATGATGTTGGTCTAGGAAGATGATTGCGGAGCTGTCGTGTTCGCTGGTCTTGTGGTTCTTGAAGGGCGTCGTTGGCGTAGACAAGTCGGACAACGCCGGGAATGTGTCTGAAACAGAGGCAGAGAACAAGAATGCGTCGGCATGAGCAGACAAGAGCGCCATTTACTTTCACCCCAAGAAGTCTCTGATCTGCAGCAGAGCGCGCAGCATGAAGAATATCAATGAGAACAAAGCAATCTTTGAAGGTAAATATTAATGTACATGTAAGGAACGTGGCGCTAATCATTATGAGAAAAAGGGCACAAATTTCCAAGAAAAGTTAGATGGGTTCATAAGCCGAGAGCGTCTATATCGTAGCATAGATGAGTTGTAGTTGGTGTCTTCCGAATCGTCTAAGTGTTGTATACTTATCCTGAGTTTCGTTGTTGTCATAGGGTTCAGATAGAGTGTGCCAAAATCAGGTGTTCGCCGTGAAGTCATTAGTTTGTCGTTGGAGTTGTTCAATGCGTACTAGACGCAAAACTGGGTTCAGGTTCGACTACCCGCGTGCTCTCGACAATTTGCATGGCTTCAGCCACATTGTCGCGGAATGCATCAGCGCCAAGGAGGTCGAAGATCCCAGCTTTCTTGAAGGTCTTTTCGACACGGTATCGCAGATGGGTAATGAACAAGCCGACGTTTCGACTTTTGTATTCTTCCAGCAGCTCGTAAAAAATTTGCGCCGCCCTGGCGAGCCAGTCAATGTCGTAGAAAATAGAAGAAAACACGTAAGCACATACGAAGCATCGCATGAATCCACGTCGGCCATATGGAAAACCAGGACGCTAGCTTGTTCGCGCCTGGGTTCCTCGGAAGGATGCGATTTGTCAATACCATACAGTTCTAGTCTGCGGAGACGATCTGCAAACTTGTAAGTAGACGAACAACCGTGGTACTAAGAAAGTACTAACCTTTGAGCTGCGCGGTATTCGCTTAAAGGTTGAGAGAGTCAGTAGCGATTATTATTTAGAGCCAACCCGCATACCAAAATCCAGACTTTCGCGAATTCTGATTATCAACGCGCCAGGTACGGTTTCCTCCGCCTCGGGGTTTTCTTTCAATGGCTTCCAACGATCTGTGCCAGGGATGCGGCCCTAAATGGGCACCGAACGGACATGTTTAGTACGAGAAGACAAGAAAATAAAATAGGCAATAACGCACGAGAATGGTCATGCGAGTTTTGGAGGAGCGATGGACAACTAGTAGCAGAGAAATGACTAAGCTCACGACCACGCCAATCTCGATGTTGTAGATGATAGAAAGGAAGAAAGTGAGAGACATGATGGTGATGTCAACCCATGCGCTCATGCTATGGATGACCATGATGAGATTGCAGAAGTAAAACACACAATGTGAACTCACTGCCAATAGAAGAGGACGTCGTGAGGCGTCTCCGCGAGCAAAGAAAACACGACGAGACCGATGCTGGGGAGAGTATGTCAGAATGCTTATTGACTCATCTTGGGGAAAGACATACATGGCAGCAAGAACGCATTTCGGGAGATAGTACAACCAAGGAAGCAAGAAAAAAATGGCGAGTAATATGATCCCCGAACAGACAATTGAAGCCATTTGGGTGCGTCCACCAACATCGCCATTAATCCTTGACCTTGAAATGACAGATCAGAAGCTGTCAAACTAGATTGCATCATATTTTTACCTTGTGATTGAGCCAAAAGCTGGCAGAGTGCCCGGAATGAACGAGCCAGCGAGATTGGCAGCACCAAGCGCAACCAACTCACGGTTTGGACTGATAGAATAACCAAACCGCGCTGCATTCTGCTTGGCTGAGACAATGCTGTCTAAGAACCCAACGACAGCGATGATCCTTCGAAATATGCTCGTTAGGGGTCATAAAGAAAATAAAGAGCGACACACTCACATTGATGTAGACGTTGTCCGCTGGAGGAATTTCAAGTTTGAATGACGAAGCGGAAATTCGAAGAAGGAATTCCCAGTTCGCACATCAACTGCGCCTAAGATGTCAACTCCACCCTTATCCCACTCGAATTGAGCACTCATGACTATGCACATTGTGTGTAAGTTCGAAGAGGGGGGAGAGTCGGATGTTCCAAGACTTACTGGTCGATGCAATTACCACAACCAGTACTTCAGGAACACGATATATCCACCAAATATGCTTAAATTTGTTTTTGAACACCCTCAAAGCGACAAGCGCGAACAGGGCAGAGAAGCTGATCGTGGCCGTGAGCGGATTTGAATACTGGAGGGCATTCTTAACAAGAAACATGAATTTTTGCACAGTCGTCTCGGGGTCTAGCTGATGTAGCAACTTCGTGAGGCCTAGCATTGGAATGAATTGCTCACTGCAATACGCGTCAGAAACTGTTCAAACATACAACTTGAATCTTACATCATGATGACCACAGCCACCGCACTTATGAACCCACGCAGCAGCGCGCGACTGAGGACGACGTCGATGAAGCCCAAGCGGAAAAATCCAAGCAGGAAAGAAATAAGTCCTACTTGGAGGGTAATCGCAGTGGCGACCCCGAGGCCTACGAAATCTGGTTCACCTTTACGAATATCTGGGTAATCATGTCGGATGTCGGCCACTGCCTGGCCAAGTAGCAGACTAAGCGCTGCTTCTGGAGCGACATTGAGTTGCCTTGAAGTCCCTAGCAAGGCATACATCATTCCGGGTATCGATGCTGAGAACTGTGTCACGAGAGATGAGGGGGTCGTTACAACAGAATCGACTGTGATTCCTTACCAGGCCTGTTACAGGGCTTAGTTTGGCGAGTGAGGTTGCATAACTAACAGATTGCGGAATGAGCATAGACGCGACGGTCATGCCAGCCAAAAGGTCTCCTCCAAGGCTACGAACAACACGATGAGTCACTACGCAGGTGCTCCATGAGATGTGACATACAATGAACGCGAATAGTTGGGAATCCATGCTATTGAGGGTATATAGTACTTTAATTTCTTGAGAAATGTTGACTGTGGAGGTAAATTCTTGTGCGCTGAAAAAAAAGCCTCGTCAGCGCTTGAAATGTTCATAGTTTCTTTACAAGTGAAAGACTTTCTATTGGATCCTCGGTGTCAATAACTCACCAGATGTCGGCGTCATCGAACCATAAAACTCATTCCCCCCTTCAGGATCCAACAATCCTGTCCTTTCTTCTGGTACATCTTCAGCTGGAGCAACGGTATCTATTGCCATGAGCGAGCTCGTAGATGCTGTAGACGACCTTGGTGGAGGCCTGAGAGATGTCGTCCTGTCAGGGGTATACATGATGAAAGTGGGGAAGGAACCTGGAGCTTGAAGGAAGTAGAGGCGGCTCGGATCCGATCCTTCGGCAAGAGAACCACACCATGTGACTATAATTGATGCGCCGCCTCTAGCTTGCTTTCGCCTATCAGCCGTAGACAGTAGGCTCGAATCAGGGAAAGAAAATAGCAAGAATATTCGAAGTTCAAACAGAGGAGTAGTACTTCTGTAGCTATCACCGCCTCGAGGCATTTTTGAGGAATGTCAATCATGTCTTTTTCTTGACTAGACCCCGTAAGCCTGTAGTTGCGATGTATTGGAATATCAAACCGGATGCGCTTCCGTTGATTACATCTGGAATGGGAGTATTATAATGAGATAGTAGGCGTCCTGATTTATCCTCCATTGACAGATAGCAAGGTGCACAAGGCGACGCTCAATCAAGGCGTTAGACAAAGTCGCTGAGGCACCGTGACCTTTATGATGGGCCGACACCTAAAGCATACAAATATGAGATAAAGACCTACGGGGTACTACAAGAGGGCTTCTCCTGTTTTACAAGGATCTAAATATTATCGCGTAAAGAATCCGCAATGGCGGAAGTGCCGATACCCGTGCGTGCTCCTCTAGATAGATATTTCTTCCGTATGCTTTACTCTCTATCATATGGTACGCCACACTGGAGAATAAACAAGGTTCAAAAAAAAAAAAAAAAAAAAACCCGTGCGTGCAATGAGTTAATAAATTTAGCTACGACAGCATTGCGGGCAAACAATTCTTACTCAAGGTGATTGTTGCTATTTGTAGTGTGTGCATTTTCTTATCTCTTAGATCTGATGTGTTGCATATTTACAGGTTGCAGATGTAAGCACCATATTAGGTGCCCAAGTGAACGGCGACTCCAAATCCTCTCAAGCATACTGCATGTGTTCGCCTCAGCTCCAAGAATGTTTTCGACATCAAAATCGGCGGGTCGAAGCATGGTGCGGGAGAGAAACAAAGAGAACCTAGCGAGTATTAGAATGTACACCGATTTGTGGCTGGTTGAGTGGCAGTCTTGAGCCATCTGGCAACGTGGCAAGCAAATCCCAACATTGGTTGTGCTTTTATTTGCAAACCAGCCCCATGAAGACCTGTCCAGGAAGAGTGGCACGGGCGCTTAATGTGTGAATGATGAATGTTATTTCTCTCTTACATTCGCTAGGTTGAAAAATCATGCATAAGAGGTGAAGGCGGTTCGTATGAGCCTTGGCAGCCTCATTGCTGTCCGACCCCTGGCCCCGCTGCATTGAGTGGCGTCTAGCAAACGAACGTTGGTGCTGAGATTCAAGATCCACTCGTGTACCATATTTCTCTTGCCGGGTAAATCCCATCTCTCATTCAAAAGCAAGTGCATTTGGTCGGCGACACGAGCTCAACATTTCATGTCCCAATCTTCCACGCTCATGTCGGAGTAACAATCATCCTCTACGCCACGCTATGCCTACGAGGTCCGCCAGAGTATCAAATCTTAATATAACTCATTCAGAAGTCGTATATATTGTAGCCAGTCTCAATGATTCATTGGTATCATCTGAATCCTTTCACAAGATGCGTGGCACGGCATGCAAGAATAATTCAAAATGGAATGCACATGCCCCCGACGGCAACTATAATGTTGTTATTTGAACGAATGGTGAGCATATATGCGAGATATACGGGTACACGTCCAAGAACGCAGATTCATCAGTATAGTGTCTGGATAATTCGCCGTTCTATTTCTCCTAGCAGCTTGCGCAGCACTTCTAGCGTATAATGCAATTGAGCATCGTGTTTAGAAATCCCTGATGCATACAAAAAATGAACCAGCCCTGCGCCCAGACCTCACTCGAAGTGCGTATTTCATTCCTCCTTACACACATGCTGGTGTCATGTTACACCTTCGCCTGAAATATCCAGTAGCGAGTGCGTGTCACCTGCTATGCATAACACGATGGCCCGCAAGAGAATCTAGAGCGTGTAAAAGCAACAGTTAAATCCGGTAGTTTCAGTTGTGAGGCCGGCGGCATAATCATGAACCAACCACGACCGAAAACTCTGGTCCTCTCGTCAAGTGTTCTTACCATCTTGCCCTACACTGGATTTAAAACATTGCGTCTCGATGCGACGAGAGTTACTGAAGAGCTGAAGCAGAGTCGAGCATTGGACTCCTTAGATTGTCCCACATTCAGTGGACTTGATAAGAACGGAAGGATTTATCTGCATGTTGAGGTTGAAGGAACGGATTAATTAATTGAGTCGCAGCAAATGAAACCGGCAACATCAGGGGCACCGTGCAATCATGAACGTCATATCAGATATGTATTCCTGGATGGGCGCCGTTGAAATCGAAGGCGACATCGGCAATGCTCCATCACCCATCTTGCCCTTCTCAACGTTTCTTCGAAGTCTGATCACATCTCTGCATTTTTCTTATCGCGTCAGGAGGCATCCATCCGTCCACGAAAACATATGAGAATCTTCCGGAGGAGGAAACTCCGTATAAACTCACCATAAGCTTTTGGCGGACACGGTCAGTCAGCCTGCATACCGTTGGAGCTGGAAGTATGAATCAGTGGCTAAATCTCGTTACCACCTATTACCACGCGCGAATCGCATGGAGGGCGGCGTCCAAGGCAACGAAACCTCGATCACACAAAGCCGTTCAACCCCACGTCGCTCGGCATTTGCAAATTTTGACGAGAAAACGACGGGAGCCGCGGGAAATACGAAGACAACAAAACTTCACTTCCGAATAGATAGACTCGGCCTGCTACTGATGAGGTTGATTTCCTTGGACTTTTAAAAGGCGGATACTGTGTCACTCTACACGTCCCCATTCCTTGTCTATGAGCCTCAAGAGTCGCCATGAGGTTGCAGGATGTCCAAGGTGAATGAACGTCAATCCGCCCGGTTCGAGTTGGGTGTCTTCGTGAGTCCTAGATGAAGCATTCTACCCCTTCGGGACTCTCATTTAGTTGTTATCGACAGTTGCATCCGAGTCGAAGAACAATAACCATATTCGTCTCTGGGTGGGGCCCACCGAAGATCTCCCAAGTCTGGAAAGTATTGGATTGGTTTTGGAGCCTTCCTGTGGCATGCAGGTGACGATCGTTTGCCATGATAGTAATTTGGTGAGCACAGACCCACACTGAGTCTTTCGAAACCCCGAATCAAACAGGCGAAATATGCTCACTGTACTCACCTTTCTGGGGTCTAGGTCTCGTCAGTCGCCAACCCTGCCTGCCCTTCGGATAACCATGGTCGTCGCCATGGACAACATATCCCGTCTTTCTATCCTGTCTACCTCTGCCCCGCTCTTATGATCACCAACACACTGGCATCATAGATGCAGGGCAGCACCACAACCAAATGACTGGCATCTTCTGTCTCCAGATGTCTTGCTTTTCTGGAGCGCCTCTCATTGATAATGAGCACGTCCTTAAAGCATATTACTCTTGGGAATGGAGGATGCCAGCACGATTTGGAGGTAGAACATCGTCTGTCAGCACGAAATCAAGTGATTTCCCGACAGTCTGCCTGATTCGGCAAAGTCCCCCGCCTTTCCTTTTTTGGCAAGACATAGGCGCAAGCGCAGATCTTTCGTCGTGTAAGCCGTGATGGGGAAGCGTCCTGGGAGCCCAACTGTAGCTCTATCCAGCAAGTAAGGCATACAAGAGCTGATTCGCACAGATTTACAAGCCGTCCCAAGAGCTAGTGGATACCATGGATCATCAGAGTAGCAGGGCACAGCGACGCTCTTGGGGGCTTGAGTCCCTCTGGATGTCATCGATCGTTGGCAAGATAACAACAACATTTTTGCGGTGTTGAACTCGTCGGCGGTCTGTTTGTCAATATGGGCGCCCTTGTCCACCGTCATCGATGTTGCTAGCTCCGCATTCGCGAGGGAAGGGCAGCAAGCTCAGCGAGAGTCAGAGGACATGCGTATGGTGGAGCAACCACTTCGCTGAGCTGACTCCTGAGTGCCACATCTGGTTCTCGGTCCCAGCATCGGTGACTATACGGAGGCAGGTTACTGTATATCGTGAGGAGGGAGACGTCGATGCAAGGCAGAATGGACAAAGGAGACCAAGTAATGATGGGGGTAGAAGGAGAGTTTGTTGAGACAGTTATTCATTGCTGAGTTTCGATTCCTTTCCTTCCTTCATTCCGCTAGTCGACTAAGGGCCTAGATCTTGGCCCTTTGCGGAGTCAATTCCAATACCCACTGGTGGGGCGTACCTATGTAGATGCCTTGTCATGATGCTTGGTTCTTCTTGACAACCTGGAATTTACGCCGTTGTCCACAACAGTACAAACATGATCTGCACTATGGCTGTGCAGGCTTTGCTCTGACCCTCCTATCGATTCGAACGCTGCTTATACCCTCCCAGCGTACTATGGTCAATCTGTGGCTCGGCGAGACTCTCCGGGAATATGGACGATATGCTGCAGGCTGTGCGGACTGTAGCATGAAAGGCGAATGGCAACACCTCCCATCTAAATCAAAGGAGAATCTCTTCGCAGTAGGCCAAGTCCCAGCCGATTCTCGATTTGATGCGAATGTTGCTTCACTCACATCGTAGTCTATCAGTCTGTCATGTGTATCCAATTAATTATTTAGTGAAGCTGCTAATATTGGTGTAAGCGCTATTCATAGACTCCTCTTCCAGGTGGGTATCGTTTGAGAGAAGCCTGTCTTGGCACGCACCCGCTTTCGAATCACTCACATGCAAAATCTAGCCATGTGCAAGAAATTCAAGTCTAAATCTCACGTTATATCTTCCTTTCTGTCCATCTGACTATGTAGGCAGCCAATCAACTCTGATTTATCTCAAAATACGATGCATGGGTAACATGGGATACAAAGGCGTTTCAACCCCAGGGTATATAAGGCAGCGTTCTCAAGCCCTGAATAACGTATCCTTCATCTTTCATTTCTGATTACTATGCGTGCCGTTGTATACGACAAACCTTTCAGTGTTACTGTGCGCGATGTACCAAAGCCTACGATATTACATCCAGATGATATAATTGTCAGAGGTGAGCGCCCCCCTGTGACCCTACCAATTCGCACCCGCCAACCATCAATTGTCTCAGTGACAACTACGTGTATTTGTGGAAGGTATGGCAGTGTCATCCCGCAATCGATACCATCCAGGCTCTCGGTTGTCTAACCGTGAACTAGCGACTTGCATATGTACGAAGGGAGAACGGCAGCAGAAGCAGGCATTGTCTTTGGGCACGAGAAGTACGAGCACAATTTGACCTTCCGTTGAATTACTCTGATGCAAACCCATCAAAAGCATGGGTATAGTCGATGTAAGAGATCCTGCAAAACTTCTTCACCAATAGGCATAATTTATGAGTGTATTAGGAAGTTGGAAGCGGGGTGACAGTAAGCACAGGATAGTTATCAAAATTGGTGTCTCATGAATTCACCAAAAAAAATATTTCTAGCTGTTGAAGAAAGGCGACAGAGTGGTTATGCCTTTCAACGTAGGCTGCGGTCGCTGCGCCAACTGCGAAGAAGGGCGATCGGCTTTTTGCACCCTTGTCAACCCAGGATTTGTATGTCCATTGCTTCAAATAATACAGATTTGGACTGAATTTAGCCCATCCTAAAGGCTGGCGGGTATGCTCTCATATATTATGTTGCTCAATTCTAGAAGTTGAGAATAACCTGTGTCAATGATATAGTGCCTATGGGTAAGCGTTGAACTCAATGACTGTAGCTAGTCATGAGGATTGCGGGCTAATAGCGTCGCAGATATGTCGCCATGGGTCCTTACCCAGGTGGCCAAGCTGAATATTTGCGAGTTCCGTTCGCCGACTTCAACGCGTTGATATTACCACCGGGGACAGAGCATGAGGAAGATTTCGCATTACTAGCAGATATCTTCCCGACTGTGGGTCCACTGATTGAATGTCCAAATATGCACTGACAAACCATCAATCCATCAAGGGCTGGCACGGCATACAACTCTCTGCAAGTCCAGTCTTACTAGCGAAAACCTACCACTCTAATTTGACACTATTTTGGTGTAATACAGGGCTTCAAGCCGGGAGAATCAGTGGCCGTCTTTGGCGCCGGTCCTGTTGGGCTCATGGCTGCTTACTCGGCAGTCTTACGCGGCGCCGCTGACGTCTACGTTGTCGATAGGGTTCCTGAGCGTCTCAATAAGGCAAAGGAAATCGGATGCATACCTGTCGACTTCAGCAAGGGTGATGCAGCGAAGCAAATCTTGGAATTGCGCGGAGGGTTAGCGATTTTCAACATGCTTTGAAGAGTCTAGATCTAAACTGTCTTGATTTTGCAGCAAAGAAGTTGACCGTGGCGTTGATGGTATGATTTTTACAATTAACAGCCATAGCATATACCATAAATTGATTATTCAAAGCCGTTGGATATCAGGCGACAACTGGGGACGGTAAAACTGAGCAACCAAACGCAGTGCTCGAAGCCCTGATCAGCGTGGTGAGACCAACTGGCGGCCTAGGAATCCCAGGTCTCTACGTCCCGAGCGATCCAGGAGCGCCGGACTCTGCGGCTGCAAAGTAGGTTGCTTCTGCTGAATTTCCCCGAGAATACAAACTGATTAGCGTCTCAGAGGATACATTTCCTTCCCGTTTGGTAGTTTGCTCCAACTCTATAAAATAGGCGCGTTTCTGACATGTCCGCTCAGGGAAATTATTCGAGAAGGGTCTCACCGTTGGCACTGGACAGTGCAACGTGAAGGTAAGTGGGATGCACATAGCACAATGTCGACGAAGGCCTGATTAAAATTGCTTGAAAGGCGTACAACCGCTACCTGCGTGATTTGATCATTGCAGGACGCGCGAAGCCATCTTTTGTAGTGTCACACAACTTGTCCCTCGATGACGCGGCCGATGCGTACGATAAATTCGACCGTCGTGTTGATGGGTACACCAAGGTGCTGCTCCATCCTTGAATATAAACAAGTCGGTACATACGGGATCTAGTTTCCTGTTCATAGGTTTTTCTTTGCGGAATAGCTTGACTTTATTCATAGTGTCTGTAGTATGTATGTGTGTCCTATGTAACAATGTAACTACAGCAAGAAGTCCGGAGATGTACTAGCCTACAAAAAAAGTCGCAAGTCATCGCAGTCATAACGTTCGTAAGGGTGCTAGGCATTGAGCACATACAACAGGAACAGATATCCAACAATAAGAGCAAGAAAGACGACAGAAGAGGAAAAAAAACAAACAGAAAAGCCAGCAAACTAAGCATGCTGTGAGGCATAGGACAGCCCGGAATTCGCAGATGTCGGTCTAGGCGGCCCAGAGGTAAAGTAACTGTCTCCATCGGGCGGCGGCCGCCTCACACTGGTGGGTCGTGGGCCAGGACCGGGGCCGTCAGGGCCCCAATAAGCTGGATCATCATAGTCCGTCGGGTCGTACTTCTTATACGAGGTCATGGAGGCATTCGACGCTTGTCGACGGATAGGCGTGACAAGTGTGAGGCGAGATCCACTCGCATTCGGCGGCTGGCCGCGCACACCACCGTCTGGTGTGAGTGAGTTCAAGCTGACCTGGCTCGTCGAGGGGTGGTGTTGTGCAATGAATGGGGGATTGGGTCGTTTGGACATGCCAGACAGGACACTCGCAGGTCGTGCGTGGGGTGTTTGTTGCGTTTGAGACAGAGAAGAAGGATGATGTTGGGACTGGCGATGTGAAGCCCGACTACCAGAGCGGGCGTCATCATAGCCAGACTTGTTAGCATAGTTGTACGGGTGTTGTAGAGTAGATGAGTTGCGAGGCGGTTCTGCATATGTGGGAGCAAGACTTTGCTTGGACTGCTTGCGCGATGCTGCGACAGATGGAGCAGGACCCGCTGCTGACGCTGGGCGGGAAAAGCCAGGTACAGAATGTTTGTATTGGATGTATGGACTGAGATGATTCTGACCCGTGTGTGGAGGTGAGTTTACGACTGGAGGGGCAATCCCCGACTGATTGATTCCAATGATTAGTATGAGTATATATACTATAAAAAAAGACATACAGGGGGAACGACATCAATCTTGATAGATTGCGTCGTGTCAGGCGTTTTGTGAGATATCCTCGAAGGTCGATGCGAGAGGCCGTTATCCGGGTACCTAGAGTCTGGATTGTGACCTAATGCGCGATCATATGCAACGCCAAAGGCCTCCAATTCCTGTTCAGGATCAGGCACTGCAATACTTGGCGGCGCACGACGAGACGTGCGCTGGTTCTAAAAGGCATTTTCGAAAAGACTGAATAAAACACGAAGCAGTAAAGTAACGCAGACACACTAACCGAAGTTTGGAAGGTGCTTGTTGAAGGTTGTTGATGAACTAGTCTCTGCCCAAAGTCCGGTTGAGGAATCGGCCTCTCCGAGTACTGCTGCACCGCAGCAGAGCCACGATGAGGAGTATTATCCCTACTGGCTGGATCTTCCCTAATGACGCTCAGGACGCTGTCCTTCTCCTTGACTTTCTTCGCGTTCAACGGCCCCTCCTTGCCGCTGCGCATGCTGAACGCAGTGTGCGGTGCAGCGGGAGTCGCGAGGAGGTCGAATTGCGATACGCGCGTGGAGACAGACATGGCGTCCGTCTCGGGGCGCCGCCTGGAGACGCCGCTGCGGACAGAAGGTGGTACGCCGCCGCCGGGGCGAACTGGGGGCGGCTTGTCCTGATACCACGACTCCGACGAGCGGCCGACGGGAGCACCGTATGATTCCTGCGATTCCGCGGTGACTGGTGGCTCAGTCGCGCTGGGTGGCTCGCTGTCGAAGTTGGTATATGTCCCTGTTGTCGGCCCAGGGCTAGCTGGTTCTTCGGGTATAGGATCAATAACGCGCTTGTTTTTGCGACGAAAGCTGAAGGATCTGTACCACGACGCCGCCTGCTCCTTAGTTTTGGTGAGAGATGGTCTAGACAGCTTCGGGAATTTGACACCGGTTTTTGGCGGAGTGGGTACAGGTGGAGGCGCGTTGGCTCTGGGTGGGGGAGGAGAGTTGGCGCTGGAGGGCGCGAACCTCGTATTTCTTGGTATGTCACAGCATCGACCCAAGTGTCTCGGGGTTGTGGAGTAATGTGTTCGTTATCCATTGAATTACTGTACTGCCTGTTTAATTCTGAGGCTGAGGGGATGTCAATCTCGTAGACTTGAACAGCGGGAGTTTTAGTCCGCATATTTGGCTGGGCTTGCTGCTGGGGCTGGAGTCGAGGCGCTCGCTGGGACATTGCCCTCGGGTATTCGCCAGGTTCGGGGTCTTGTTCTGGAGGGGGCACAAAGTTGTTGAGAGGGGTTGAATGAGTAGGCTGGGTCATAGAGAAATGCTCGGGTTGATAGTCTAGCGGAAGCTGTTTCAACGGAAGCTCTGAAGGTGACATTTCTTCTGTGGGTGGACTGACAATTATGTCGTCGGCGGTCTTTACTCTCGGTGGAGGCATAACGGACGTGCGCGTATGCGTACGAAGGGGGATAGAACGATCATCTGCAAAGATGTCCTCTCTTCTGGTTTCCGCTGGCGCCTTGCCTTTCCCTTTGTCAATCCTGCTACTCGGCCTCGTCTCTGTCCGGGAACGAGCAGGCTGGGACGGCGCTCGAGACGCCTTTTTCTTCTTCTTCTCGGCAATGATCTTTCGTTCCGCTTGCGCATACTCGAATCCAGCCTGGAAGCCCATTCTCCTCCCATCCTCACGGGCCTGCGCCGCAACCATGTCTTCATGAAGCCTGCGTGCCTTAGCTCTCGCGCGTGCAGCAGATGCCTCCGCCTCATCCCTTTGTTGCTCGACTTCCCTTACTGCCTGTCTGCTCCTCTCGATTTCCCGTTGCGCGTTCTCTAGCTGAAGTTGCACCAACCGAACCTCCTGCTGTGCTTGGATTGCCTTTTGCTCTGCAGCAAGCCTGTTCGCAGCCAGCTGCTCGACACGTTTTTGCGCCTCGCTCTTCGTCCTCTCCAGATCCGCGGCCCGCTCCGTCTCCTCCAAGGACTGTTGTTCGATGGTCTTCAGAAGCTCGCGCAGGCGCATGACTTCGTCCTTTGGATCCTTGCGCGAGATGTCGGTCTCGAGGAGCTGAGCAAGAATAGAGCCTTTTTGAGCCGGATCCTCACTGCGCTGTCGACGACTGCTGGATCCATATCGTTGCCTAGAATCTGGCCTTGCAGACTCCGATAGTATGGCCGATCGTGGAGACATCGCCGCGAGTCTTTCTTGAATTCGCGGTTGTTCGGCAAGTCCTCGAAATGCATCGCTGGAGCTGATTTCAGCTGTTTCCATGAGGTACAAGTAAGAAAACCACACACCTATCTGTGGGGCTAATATCATCAGAAACAGGGGATGCCATTGCCCATTGATCCTCCGCAAACCGAAATGGCACTAGTTACAAGTCCCTGTCAATCCCGTACCAATTGTTCAGCACCCTCGTTGTGACGATACAGATAACCAAAACAAACCAAAAAAAAACTCACCAGCCAACCTCTTGCGGCAAGCACGGTTATGCAAAGGGCCAAATCGACTGAGAACAAGGGGCATTGACAAGCTGGAATTCAACATGGGAAGCGGCTCGTGCGGGCCGGCTTGCCCCTAATGCTGGTGGTGCCCAGCGCGACTTGCAAGCGAGTCGGCCCAACACTGTGATTGCTGCATGCGACCTGCACGGCATGATGACAATCAGACGGCGACAACGGAATGGGACAATCGTCGACGTGAGTGAACTTGACGGTTCAGGCTTTTGAGGAAGACTTGATTTGTTTCTTGTGCTTTAGGTGCTGCGCGTAGTACGTCGTTTCTCAATAACACCTAATTTACGGTCTGACTGTCCTCCAGCACGCAAATACGTCCTTCAACTTGAATTATGACCGGAACAGAGGCAGACCGCGCAGCGGAAACGCGACAGGATGCCCAACCAGTGAAAGACCTTGCACAAGTGGACACCGGTGCTGTCGCCCCCCAGCCGACGACAGACGAAGCAGTCAATGCAAATTTGACTACATCGCCGTCAGATGCTACCAAAAACCACTGGGAGGAGCTTGGTGGAAGACGCGACTCGGATTACGAGTCGCCCGGGGCATCTGTCTCTGCCTCGCGTCCACCGTCAGAAACTATGATGAATACTCAAATAAATGCTGGAGCTCCCACTGAAGTACATCAAGGTGTACAGCATGAGCATCAGGTTGAACGAGATGCCGCGATTTCGGGGATGGCAGCGTCGCAGTCGCCACAGCACTTCGTACCATGGCTTCCAAGTCCCGCACCGCAATTATACGCTTCGCCATTTCAAATGAATGCAGGTCCACTGCCACCAGGATTTCAGGCATACGCTCATGTACCGCAGCCACTTCCGAGCTCGCGGCATGCACAGTCTCGACCGACTGCAAGCCCACATCCACCAGGATTTCAGGCATTCATTCCGTCGGCTCCGGCGGTCCACCCATTTTCAAGCCCGTCATACATTCAACCCCATTTTGCACCGCATTCAGTGCCTCACGGACGCTGGGGCTACGAGCAGGATCTACAATCGCCATACTATACGGCCAGGGGCCCTACAGGCAGACGCAAGGAAGTCTACGTGTCCCAGGATCCATTTCATAAGTGGAACCAACCTAAACGAAAGCCCGCCCGTGTTCCTTACGACCCATACGCTCCGGCGGGCAGCATCAATACCGGTATAGGTCCTGTTCCAATCATACCAGACAGGAGAAACACGGATGTCTCCTTTGCACTACCTTCAGGTTCCGGTTGGTATCGACCGCCGCCATCAGATCCCAAACTTCCTTACA
Source organism: Psilocybe cf. subviscida (assembly GCA_013368295.1). Taxonomy (NCBI): domain Eukaryota; kingdom Fungi; phylum Basidiomycota; class Agaricomycetes; order Agaricales; family Agrocybaceae; genus Psilocybe; species Psilocybe cf. subviscida. Next base: position 6,665,440 of record JAACJJ010000028.1, on the reverse strand, counting down.
GGCAGGCAACTTATGATTCACGGACAAGCTCTGGACCTTATCTGCCAATGCCGTACCCCTCAGGACGGCCGCAACAGCCACCTATGACAGCTGCCCCGGCTCAAAGCCAGAGAACTAATCCGGCTTATCTGAGCTCGCGACAAAGCGACGAGTTACTTTACGACCGACCTATCCCAAGCGACCCAGTGCAAGAAACTCATTGGGATGTGCTACCATCTCAGCCTGAACGGGCCGCAGAGCAAGTTACTGAGGCCGTTGACTCTTCGGACCATCAGGGACATTCTCCGCCCCGACCTCCTCATTCTTCGTCCAGCACTGGGTCGCCTTCATACTCGCCAGTCTCACCCGTATACTCCGCAATTTCAGAGAGATATTCGCCAAACTCACATATAGCACCCGGTGTTCCTCCATCTCTTCCGGCTAGTTCGGCCAGCTCAAGCGTCTTTTCACTTCCGTTAGCCAGACATGCGCTGCCCTTTGCGACTAACGCGGCGTCGCCGATGACTCTATCACATACGCCCGGCTATGGGGATCGCGCGTCGTCGGGCAGTAAAAACTCCTCCAAGCTGGGTGACCCTTCCACCGTTCCGGTCAGTGACGGCCCAATAATTCCTAACACCCCTAATGCCCCGTTATCGATGTCATTTCCCCCGGACCCAAGTGAGGTTGAGAAACAAGATGGCCTACACCATTCTTCGCGACCAGGTACCCGGCGCGTGTTTCCTGGGTACCTGCGGTCATGGACCCGACGCGCTTCACGCTGGGCCATGCCGCCACAGCGGGACCGCCGTACATCGTCCCAATCTGCGCTCTATGCACAGGATGAAAAGTACGAGACTACATCGGTGTCAGACGAGTCAGGCGACATCCTGTCTGCCGTCATCAAATTCACCACTCAAATGGCCCCCACGAATCTCTATCTTGTTTTCCTTCTGTTCCTACCGTCGTTCTACTTCTCCCGTGTTTCGCGGCTGTTCGACGAGGCTGAACTTGCGATGCCGGAGATTGAGCAAATGGCCATCCGGACGAGTCTTCAAGCGCAGAACTTTTTGGATGAACAGGTACCTGACGGACAGGATGTCTTCCCACTACAGTGGGTTAGGCTGAAGTCAACCTGGGAGCATTTCATTGACTCCCTGTTGCGCGAGTGGAAAACCTTGAATGTTATTTCTGCGCTGCTCCTGAGGTGGGTTGCACTCTCCTCTGCCTCCTTGCTTCTCCTTTATGCTGATATTTTGCTTAGCGCCATCCTTACGATTCTTCAGATTGACGACGCTGCTAATGACTATCTCACACGATATACTGCTTTGCTTTCATTCATATGCTCGCTTGTGAGCCTTCTATTTGGTTGTATATATATCATTCGGTTCGCAACAATGCGCAAAACCTACAAAGCTGCCGAGTGGGCCATGGCAAGTATCTCTTCTGCATTGTACGTTTTATATTCCTAATAGCCCAATTACAGGAAGCTCAAGAGTCTGGGACATCCACCTGGTGGAACGTATTCATTTTATTGGCCCTACCTTCCATCTGGCTAACCTGGTATATTGCATTTTCTGTATTGCCTTGCATGGCCGCTTGCTGATGCCGTTTATAGGTCGATTTTGCTCTACATCGTCTGCATCATGTCGTACATTTGGAGAACTGCAGCCAACACACAGGAGTCGCCCCCGCCACTGTCCGACCTGACAGTCCTCAAGATACGCATTGGCATATCGATATTGCTCGGCCTCGCTTTGGTATACGCCTGCTTCATCATAGCGACGTTCAGGAGATACGGAAGTGCAATGGACATGAAGTGGGCTGCCCGCATTGACAATTGGCGCTGCGGCACTATGTATACGCCAGGAGGCCCACCAGACAGGGCAACATGGGGTTCACCTCATCCTTATGGATACCATGGCGGTTCAGTGCGCAGCTCTGTCCCTAGGGATATATATCGAGAGAGAGGCGACGTTGACAAACCACCAGTCCGCTTCCGTGATAACGAATCTTACATACCAAGATTCTCAGTCCCCTCTGATACTCCACCAAACTTCCCTCTTTCGTGGAGCGAACATTATCGTAACGCGCCCGGAAACAGCAGAGAGCGTGGTACTGGCTCTTTTGACATCTACCAATCCGATTTTCCGACTCAGCGACCGTATATGGAAGCACCCCCAGCGCCACCCTCTACACGGACTCGTACCCTCACACCCGTAGGCCCCAGGCGCGTTGACTCAGAAGGACTGTCACTAAAATCGTCCACTTCGCTCCCCAGTAGTTTGCCATTGCACCGCTCACCGGAAAGCCTCAGGCCCACCAGTTTACGCAGCATCACACCCACACCAATGGTACAAAACGTGGTCGTCCCGCCTGACAATTACATCGCGACTCTTGACGCAGACTCCAGAATCCAGCTGCCTCCCCCTCACGAGTTCAGGCAGCCGGTTTCGCGCTCATCCTCACCCATCCCCGCTAGGCCGAGCTCAGAACCGTCACCCACTTTTGCTCCTCGTTCCCAAGATCCCCAATCTTCGTCGCAGAATAAATCACATCACAGGCCGACCTCATCTGCAAATTCAACTTCCGATTCATCTACTCACGACAAGGAGCCATTTGTCACCTCGGCTTCCCAGTCACCGCTGCAATACTTTAGATCCCAAATGTCACACCTACCCAGTGAAGAGCCACCGTCACGTCGTACTGCATCTATGGTCGAGGATCAGCATAACTCACCTGCCCATATACATGCAGAATTATCAAGTTCCTACAGCACCACCTCACAATCATTGTTGTCCGAAGCCCCTGATGGACGTGCAGCTAAGCCTGCATATACTCCCAAGCAAGATACAGTTCGAACAACGTCAAGCATTTACAGCCTGTCGCATCCAGCAGACAAAATAGATGGTCTTGACAATCATCGCAGTAGCGAAGCCAAAGACTCGGACCTAGCGAGCGATGGATTAAATTTGCGATTTCTTCCCCAATCGTCTTCAACAATGTCTGGCGATGCTGTGAAGATCTCGAGGCGAGTTCGGGATCCTGATGAGGCCTCAGGGGATAGTACTGACATACTATATAAATAGCCACATTCACTTTAGTAAGACGCCATAGTGTCATGCTGGACTCTGGACGTGCTACATACTGGAAGACATGGCATATTTTTGATTATGACCTGCGTACGAATTGTCTCTCCGTGCGTCACGGTGCATCGTGGTGTGAAATATCTATTTCTACTCTTTGATTTTGACTGGTGAGCAGTCCAGGTGATGGAGCTATCATTCAAACTGGTAGAAGAGCGGCGCATCAACATACCTTAGACTTGACTTTCGCTTACACCCATTCATTCTCTCCCCCTTTGAACTCTTGAAGGCGACTGTGACTGTAGTTGGACTGTGGAGCAGACAATTTTGACGCTTAGCGACTCTAACAATGGCCGATTCCGAGAGGGACACCGTCATCCATGTGCAATCCGAGGAAGCACCAGATATTACTATTCCAAACGTACGACACTCCGATTCTACAAACCCCGGTTCTGCGAGCCCACAAGCCACGACGAGGGTTGTTACCCCGGAAATACAAAGTTTCCAACCAGTGCCCGGCGAATATGATATGCGAGCCGACCGTTTTGGTCCTTTGGGAGAAGGAGTACGATTCGAAGATCATAACAGCAGTCAACTATCCCCCTCGAAATTTTTTCTCCCGTCAGAAACTGAAAAGCCTATTCGAATAAATGTAGAGAGCAATAATCGAGCCAACTACACCCCGCGAAATAACCACAGGACCGAAAGCTATGTTGTATATGAGTTTCCGAGCGAAGTTCATCCAGGATATGCATCCGCACCAGGTCCACCAAATTCAACCATGCCTTGGACGAATGCTACCCCGATAGGGTATCAGTTGCTTCCGCCAACTTTCTATCCTCCGGGGTTGCAGCCATCTTTCCCGGCGAGTGGCGATGCAGCTCAGAATCCATTTCATACGTTGCATAGACCCAAAGCGCATCGCTTGTCGCAGAGCGGATTACCGCTTTCTCGTCAGGATGAAATCAGTGGCGAAGGGCCACATGGGCGCCACTCTTCCCGCCCTTCAGTCTCGCGGACAGGAACGCACGAATCCGATCACAATCACAACCCGCGGATGAAATCAGCTTCACGACGAGGAACCTACGAGTCAAGGCAAAGCAACAGCAGTGGCATTGGTGGCATGGGGCTCCCCTTAAATGGAATGTCAGCAATTTGGCCCCACGAGCCTCGACAACACCAACAGTACCAACAGTATGGTCAGTACCAACAACCTGTCCTGATCACGATGCCTTCATGGGAAAGAACCCATTATGGCTCGTATCAGCAAATGCACCCCAACACTGGCAGGTACTGGCCCGGTATTGGTCCGAATTTCAGTGCTACGGCGACCCTATCGCCTCCAATGGCAAGGAACTACAGTCTTGTTGAGTCGCCATCGGGGGTCAGTTATGACTTGCTTCAGAGACAAAGGACATGCGGCTCGCAGGGAACTAGAGAAGAGGCAATCAGCTTCAACCAGCCCTCTCGCCGCTGGCACGAACGAGCTCACCCAGGACAGCTGAGCCATGATCGGGAAAGAGTCCCATCGACATCGCATGAAATCACGGCTTCCCCAACCATACACACACCTCCTGGGAGTGTGCCTTCTACTTCGTCTTTGCCGACGAATGCAGCAAACTCAAGGACAGAAAATATGGGCTCGGCTTCCATTGATGCACGGCCGGTGGATGCGCCTACAATTAACTCACTCACAACCCCTGTGGACCCAGTGAATATCCTACTTAATTCCTCTGTACCCAGAATGGAAGGAGCACCTGGGCCGCTGGGGTCCGCTGAAAGTTCCGCTGCGTCTGATGTTCCGGCATCTGTGGCGCAAACTGCACCGGCGGCTCAAAATGACGTTGAAAGACAAGATGTTTCCAGTTTTGGAGATGGGACTTTGCGCCAGCCTACTTTAATTCAACGTCTACGACGTGCCTTGCTTCGCAAACAGCCTTTCTGGCGCCGCCAAAAATCGACTTCGACCTTGGCAACTATGTCCTCAGACGAAAACACGAGCCGTATGTGGACCGTCTGCGTCTACTTTGTCGAGTTCATTAGGACGATCGCAATGAAATTCTATCTCATGCTTTTTCTATTTCTACCAGTCGTCTATTTCACACGTGTTGGACGACTTTTTGAAGAAGCCCGCCTTGCTATGTCTGAGATAGAGCAGATGGCCTTTCATACTGGTTTGCAGGCACTGGGATATTCGGACGAACAAGATCCTGTTGGAACAGAGGCGTCCCCAATGCAATGGACCAGATTGCAGTCAGCCTGGGAGCACTTCATAGGTTCTCTGCTACGCGAGTGGAAGACTCTCAATGTTATATCTGCGCTCTTACTCAGGCATGTTTGAATCATCAATTTCTTATCACTGGATACTAAGTGGATTCAACACAGTGCTATTCTCACAATTCTTCAGATTGATTCCGCTGCCAATGACTATCTTACACGCTACACTGCTCTATTGTCTCTTATATGTTCCCTAGTGAGCCTACTCTTTGGATGTATATTCATTATTCGCTTTGGATCGATGCGCACCTCGAGCAAAACGTACATAGCTGCCGAATGGGCCATGGTAAGAGCTATCGATCATATTTTCAAGCTGTCTTGTAATCATTGCCATCTAGGAAGCATCGGAAGCATCGACATCCGCATGGTGGAATCCTTTCGTTTTATTGGCGTTGCCAGCTGTGTGGCTTACTTGGTGATCCATTCGCATTTTACGAGTCCATGGGGCTTACTAACATTAGTCAGGTCTTTACTTCTTTACATTGTTTGCATTATGTCTTTCATATGGAGGACAGCGCCAAATAGTCAAAACGAACCTCCAGCGCTTTCTGACTCCACCATCGTGAAGATACGCATTGGAATATCTATCTTGCTGGGCCTAGCGGTAGTATATACTTGCCTTATTGCGACATCTTTCCGGAAATATGGAAACGCTATGGACTCAAAGTGGACCGACCGTATTGAAGCATTGCAGCACAAGGCACATGGCCCTAACACTGCTTATGCCTTCCACCGAATTCATGATTCTCCGAACGGATCTATTGGTTCACCGACGGCAGTAATGACACCTCTCCGCGGTGACAGTTCAATGCATTCTTCACCAGGACAAGCACAAGTCCATTTCCGGGATGAGGTATCTCTCATCTCCAGTGAGACTGGCAGCCCTCCAGCTCACTCGCCACTGTCGTTGGGTACACAAACCAGGGAAGTGGCGAATACAACGTCAAATCACGGAGACGCCCACGACTTTGATCTTGGACATGATGGTCACCAAGCTATGCTTGCTAGAACTCATCAAGAAGGCTCACCCTTGCCACATGACATACCTCGGCGACCCTATGATACTTCACCCTCTCATACTCCCGAAGCAAGACCATCAGAAGTGTTGCTGCAAATTCCGATTCATACCCGCATTCTCCCAGTACCACCTTCACAAGCTCAACCTGCACAAAGCTCCAAGTCACATTCAAGTGAGAGGGAGTCCCTGACGGTGTCAAGTCCAGCGCGTTTGGTGAGGTTTCAACCTTCACAAGGAGATTTATCTGAGGTCGCACTCGTTACCGCATCGTCTCCAATGTCCTTGATGGGGATGCACAGCTCGATGGTTCATGCGCAAGAGGGGGGGTCTAGTAAATCTCATTCTGAAGAACAAGATACACCCACCAGTCTGCTCCGCCAGTAACAAAACGCGTCCGGGACTTAGCTTCGACAATATAATGATCTTGTGCGATAGAAGTAACCTGGAAAGGAGGCCAATCTGGTGCCTATCACGAGGCACACAGATTGAGCGCAAAGACAGACTGCTGCGTCTGAACACATACGGTTAGACTCATTCAACCCTACGTGTCTTTCCACAGACCATTGTAGCTGGTATTATAGAATTGATATTTGTACACGGCCTTGCCCTTGGTGGATACGCTCCAAGTCGGCCTAGCCAGTAGAGAGTATTAGCCTAGGCAAAAAGTGTCCCCTGAGAGACTCGAACTCTCGACCTCAGGATTTCTGTAGCACTGTTGCTACTCATAGCGAGTATGAGACCTGCGCTCTAACCAACTGAGCCAAGGAGACGCTGGAGATACGGTATGTATTTAGCCAGTTCAGGCACAGCACAAATGGACAGCCAACCAACCCGGCCCGGCAGACGGGTTTGGAGTCTTGGAGGAACCTCGCTTCTTGCCTCCTCGTACACCGTGCACCTCAACGGTAATTTCTATGGATCCTTTTGAAGTAAGGATACAATTCATCGATATTCTCAATAACCGACTAAGCGCGTCAGTAACCAATTGTTTCATCATTTACAGTCTCTGAAGTCAAGTGCAGTTCGCAGCAATCTATCCAAAAGGCCGTCAACTATGCGCTAAAATACTATCCCAACTGTGGAGAGGACATCTGGGACTGTGTTATAGACGCTACCCTTTCCAAGGTGTGCCGATCCTTGCCTTTGTGCTAGCCCAGGTCTAACATTGCGCCACAGAACTCGTCCAATATCAACTCTCAAATCAACTTGCTCTACTTTCTCGATTCGCTCTGCGAGGCGTCTTTGCTGGTCAAATCACACTCAAAATCGGACAAGCAGCGAGCATTGAACGCAAACGGCTTATATGTCCAGTTTATTTCGAGAGACCTGGGCAGGATTATTCAGAGCATAGTACCAGAGGGACGACAGGGCTTGCCCAATCTCGTGAGCGCAAAACAGGTGTGTTGTGGTTACCTCCGTTCAACCAGACACTAACCAGCGTAGGTTCTCGAAACATGGAGGATCAAACGCTACATCGATCCTCAAAAGATTGACGAGGTGCTCGCCATGCTGGACGCCCGGCCAAAGATTGCAGCGTCGAGTGAGGATCTTGCTCCACGATCGGCGTCGCAGCAGGCTCTTTCACGCTTAGAGATCAACAGGCGCATCGAGCAGGACAGAGAGAGGCACAAACGGCTGCGGGAACGGAGATGGGTCCAGCCGACATCGCACAACCCAATTCAAGCATCGCAATTAGCCTCTTTTTACCCACTAGCTGAGGCAGACGGGCAGGAGGAGATACCTCTCGATATTGAGTTTGAGAACGAATGGGAAACCACGAGTGACTGGAATGAAGATGACGACGAGGCAATTGCGGAAGAGGCTGCACTTGCGTTTCCCGAACAAAATCGTGTGCATGATTAGAATTAGTGCCCAGTGTAGAAAATTATGTACAAGTGTAATATGTAGGAGATCATAGTAGGTCGTAAGTGCGTCATCAAATATCAAATCACTCTTCTCTTCGTCGTTTGAACTTCCCTTTTCCTTCCCTGAAATGTGTCGTCAGCCGCAGGAAAAAATGGCCATTGGTAGGCTGGTGGTGCTCACAGGAACCCTCTTTCCTTCCGTTTCCTGCTGTCCTTCTTGATTACGTTCCGCTGCATCTTCCTCTTCGCAGAGGCTTCTGGGTTAGTTGTGGCCTGGAGGACCCGGGCAGTTTTGCGTTCTCTCCGAACGCCGAGTACGCTTTGTCGGATTTGATTGTACACAGTTGCAAACTTGGTCGTTCCGACCTTTGCCTGGACGAGGTCTTGCAGCTCAATAGCGGTTGTCTTGAGCTCCTCTATCGCAATGAAAAGGGTTAGAAGACGCGCCGAGATGCTATTAGTTATTTCCGCGTACCCATGTGTGAGTCTCGAATAGTATCATCCTCAGCGATACGGTACACAGGAGTCAAGATGTGGACAAGAAATTGCTCTAATCTTGACCCTTCCATATGAGATGCCATCGCCGCAAACCATCGAAGACCAGCAAGAGGTTGTTGCGACCAGTTTGGCTATAAGAGATATGAGCGTTGAAGTCAAATCTATAAACGAGGTAAACATACTTTGCTCGCTGCCCTGCTCCTTCTCGCGATATGCCCAGACTTGATTTGATACGAGATTTTCGAGAAGAGCCAAGGAAGAGGGCTTGCCAACTCCTTGAGGTTGTCCGCCTGGGTAGTGGGCTCGACGACGGTGGATGTGGCTTCATTGTCGAGCAGATCGTCCGCGTCTTCGTTCACAGCGGTGGTATCCAGGATAGGGATGAGGTAGAAGCACTTTCCGAGATAGAAAAGGTTCTTAACGATCTGCAAGCTCAATGCCTGGTCCAGGTGTTCACTCTTGAGCTGCTGTGTGAGCTTGCGGGCCGTGTCTTGCATACCAACTCGAGACAGAGGGTGTTCGGGCGGCAAGTCGCTTTGCGGTGTGGCGACAGGCACAGCGGTGAACAGCAATCCCAGGAGGCGACAGGCAGCGGTGCGCACCCAAGCATGCGGAAAGAGGAGATGCTGCACGACCAATGTCCAGCTAATTTTGGCCTCGTCAGTTGCAAACTGCGGGAACACACGAAGGACTTTGGCCAGAACGGTGAGGGAATGATAAGCAAGTTGCCAGTCGAGCTCGACGTCCATTGCGAATGTTTCCTCTTCCTCGACAGCTTGTATAGTAGCTGCGCTCCGCTTCAAAGAAACATCGAGATCGTCCAAAATGGGCTGAATGTACGACTCAGAATCTTTCTGGGCAATGTCAATAATAAAACCGTAGACCTGCACCGATACCCACGTCAGTAAAGGTTGAGCAGTCTGGGATGCCCAAGAATGTAAGTGCGAGAGTAGAGTGTTGCGCGATGATTCCTCGAGCCTTGTCCACAGATTCTTGATGAGATGCCCAGCCATTTCACGACATTTTGGGGAGTCATCATTGGCCAACACCATCACAAGCGCGACAAACAGTAAATCTGAGTATTCTTGGATCAGGTTGGCCTGGAACTTCACAATGACGGCACTGAGGAGCTCCATGATGCTAGTGCGACCACTTTCATGAATATACGATAGATTCTTGGCGAAGAAGGCCATCTGGTTGCGCAAACGACCCTTGCCCTGCGGATAGTCGAGCAAGAACTGAAGGAGGACACCGCGGCACAATTCTTGCACTTGGGTTGACTGACTTGTGACGGCGACTTCCGACACCTTCTCCATGAGGTCATAAATCTCGGGGACGACAAACTTACGAGCAACAATGGCTCGCAGAAGGGTGAAGACAGAGGCCTGCCGCTCAGGGTCTTCCAAATCAGGCGTTAGAAGTTCGATTAAGTAGACCAAATCTTTCTCCTTGACCTGCACGGGAGGCCCATCTCGAAGAATAGCACCAAGGCATTTGAACGCAACTTGAACGAGTTCCGACTCGGTGTTGCCCGTCTGTTTGATGATGTCCAAGATCTGGCGAACAGTCACAGGAAGGGATTTGGCAACCGCTTTCAATGGGCACTTCGCGAGGCCAGCAGCACAACGCATCGCGATTATAAGGATGGTTGCGTTGGTCGAATAGAGGGTGTTGCCCACGACGACGACCATAGCCTCCAGGCGCGAAACTATAGCAGTATCACGGAAGTCGAATCGATTTCGCTTCAGAGCAGTATTCAAGAGCTCGAGTCCGAATGCCACAAACCTGAGGGAAGTAAACATATTTAAACATGCAGGACAACTAAACAAACAATTGAACATACCGAAAGGAATTGTTGGTGTAGTGATCTACGTCGTTTGTAGTTTGCCGCTTGATCTGCACGATAGCGTCGCCTTTCACATTTTTCTTCCGCTGCGCTATTGTTTGTTGAAGAAACTTGGCATTCTGCGAGACCAAAGTGTTGCACAGAACGATGAGTTCGGTAGGCACCAGATGTCCGTTACTGTTAAGACCGGAGGAGATTCGCTTGAGTACTTCGTCAACAAGAACTAGGACCTTGACTGATTCCGTCTCGTGCATGATCTTCTTGATCGGTATCAGGAGGCTGCTGATTTTCGGAGGGGTAATGAATTTGGCCATGATTGCAAAAGAGTCAAGCCCTCGGGATGATGACGCTCTAACTTCACGCATCTTGGTCTTGAAGTCTTCTGCTTGGACATCCTTTCCGGATTCGCCGAAGATAACCTCTGCAGAAACATAAGCAACATCATTGACACAAGCATCGAGATTCGTAAAGCTGGATGCGTGGTCCCCAGTTGTGACATGAAGAATCAGAGAGTGGGTCGCAAAGGCGAGGACATGGAGTTGAGGTCCTCGAAGCAGGGCTGCGCGCATTTCACGAATAATAAGTGAAAGGTATGACGGTCCCAAATTTACGGCTATCCGATTTAATGAATCCCGGACTAGGTCCCTCGTCTCTTGGGATCGACTTCGAAGAATTTGACTCAAAATCGTGAGGAGCCTCGTGATTTGGCTCTCCCGCAATGCAATGGGGAGGTGCGTGGCGACCTTGACAATACCGATAGAGATGGGAATACGAGTATTGTCATCGGTGTTGGCGTCATGTTTCTCCAGGTGAGCGAGAAGACTGGGCAAAAGGCGCAAGTTCACTGCATCGGCGATATGAGCAATCTTTTTGGCGTCCTGAGCAAGCACCTTTTCAGTGTCCACGACAGTGTTATCAACGTCCCCGGCTTCATCGTCGTCAACAGCAACCTTGTCCTCTTCAGCATCTGCTTCGGCGACCACCTCGTCCATTGGGAAATGGAAGTTGTCGAGGAGGGCGACCAGGGTTCGGATGTACACCTTCTCGGATTCATCTTTCGCGCGTGACAGCTTTAAATATTTCTGGACGAGGCCATAGTACGCGCCCCATTGCAACTGCTTGGCCATCCGGCCCGTAGCTTGTATAGCGTCGTTGACAAGATGATGGTCCACCGTCGACGTTGACATGATATAGTTGGCTACGAGGGGAACAAAAATGTCCGCAAGCGTAGCGCTACGCAGGTGTCCCTCATCACAATGGTCACCAAGTCTGCGAAGAGCTCGGGAACGACGGTGTACTTGAACGTGAAGGATGTTGTTGAAAAAGTTTGCTTCTTCGTCACCCCCTTCAAGCAGTATACGCATCTCTTGCAAAGAGTCGATGTGTACGCACTTCTCCACGGCAAAGGCAATAACGCCCAAAACTTCCGTCCTCACCATCTCGTTTTTGGACCTCAATCCATTCCTCAGCCCGGGGTATAGAACTTTCAAGAAGACGTCTTCGTGAGCCTGTGACATTTGCGCGGCTACCAAGTCGATGAAATGACGCATCGCATAAGATGCACTGTTCCTAACTGCAAGCTCCACAGGATCTTGGATGAAGTTGAGCATGTTATAAAGGACCGGGAGCCACTGCGAGCACGTCAAGGACTTGAACTGCGTTTCATTCAGAGAAGCAAAGGCATCAAGGCGACGATCGAAGTCCGGTTCGTCTATGCGTTTGACTGAATAAGCATTCATGCCGTCCAACAGCCCAGCTAGCTCCTTCAAATCCTCGTCAAGAGTAGCGAGGCGATGGAAGGTCGAAACAAGAGCCATGCGAGAGGGGCGAGACCTAAGAGACTGGAATAATTGGGAGAGTAACCCATACGTCTTCTGATAGGTTGCGCTTTCGATGTCGTTCATCTCCGGTATCAAATGTATAAGCTCGCCGATGATTTTTACCAAACCTTGCTTGACCTTCTCTGGAACAACTTTGGCCGGTCTGCGGAGGAGCGGATTGAACAAGGCAAGGAGCGTCGTTGCTTGCTCCGAGTTGGTTGAATACTGTGCAATCTCCGACAAGATTGTAATCTGTCGCTGCCCCAGAGGCGAGGAGATCGTATTCTGACCCTTGGTCCTTTCCACTAGGATTGCGAGGTTTGTGAGCAGGCGCGAGACATACGGCTTCAGGACATGATCACGAGCAAAATCATCCTCCAAAGAACAGCTCAACAGATTTTCGACAATGTCGAATATGCGAGAGATGACCGAAGGCTTGACGTTGGTTGCAATAAGACAGTCGTAAATTTTGGGCAGGGTATCCGCGTTCAGCTCGACGAGCAAAGGTATATGTATCCCGTCTATTGTCCAAGCGTAGAATAGCTCCATCAAAGCCGATGGTGCTTGGGTATTCTCCTTGTCAAGGACTGGAAGTCGTGGGTTTATACATGAAGTAAATGCAGCGCTCATGTAGGGGGAGAAGTCGAACATGACAGGGATCCGGAAGAAGTTAGCGAATCTCTTGAGGCCGAGCTGCCGAATGGACCGGACAATTTTTGATGACGAAAGATTGGTGCTCTCTTCAACCTCTCTCAAAATTTCAGTCTCGTCTTCGCCTTCCTTGTCCTCGAGAGCCTCCTCCATAGTGTGATCGATGCGTGATTGAGCGGTCCCGGTGATATTGATCGTCGTGCCCAGCAACGATGGCCAATAGCTTACGAGGCGTGAGCCGAGATTCTTCAAGACATCGCCCAGGAGCGTCAGGAAGCCAAGGACTTGCTTGTCCGATGTTTTGTTGTTGATGGTCTCAAATTTGAATCCGTTGGAAGCGCCATAAGAAGGGGAATTCCGATTCCAACCGAATGGACGGAGCATGAGGTCAACTACCAGACCAAGCTCGTGATCTGTGCATCCCGTGAAGGTGCTGAGAACAGCCGCCCGTCGATCTCCACCGCCCCTCCCTCGGCCCTTTTTTTCGAGCATGATTCCAAAAAGCAAACGGATAAAAACATCCATGAATGCAGCTCTGGAGGTCGCTGGCACGTTTTTCAAGTCAAGGAGCGACAGTTCATCTCTCCACCTGGTATCGTCCAGAAGAGCTTTGAGCTGTTCTTCATGGGCAATCAACTGCGGGGACTTGTATGTGAAGAGGCAGGAAAGAGCGGCGCTTTGTAGAGGCCGGTCGGGGTGGGAAAGGAGGGTGGTGTAGAGGGCTCGCAAAGAGTCCGTCGAAAAGAGTGCCTTCGGATTAGAAAACTTTGCGAACAGATTCAGCCAGGCGAGAAGTTTTGTCTTTGGCAGCGCGCTCGAAGAGGCCGAGGCGGCGTTGTTACCGTTCAAGGCGAGAAAATGAGGTATCAGGTCACGATTGTGCTTCTCGGCGATATCATGGCATTCGCCCAAGGTAGCCAAAAGCTGTTGTTCGTATGACGTGACATCGAACCGTTCATCCGCAGCCTTTTCCTGGAAGAAAAAAAGTTAGTACCCTGACATCTTATGTACGATGTATGATTACCTTTGCCAAACGTTTTCTCTCGCCTTCGGGATCATCCCAGACAAGGACGGCACTTCTGATTTTGTGTGCACTTGGATCGCGCCACGTTCGCTCTTCCTCAGATGGGTCTGCGTCACCATTATCTTCTTGATCCTTTTCAACCCTTGCTTCCTGTGTCTCATCTATCATCATTCCAGAGGACTGCGAACTTTCAACATCCTCACTCAGCGAGTCCCGCAATGTGACTTTCTTCAACTCCTCGAACAACAATCGCCAGACCAAATCTCCGAACCTCTTACTTAACGAAGCTAGTGCGGATGCTGACGGCGACCAAAGAGGGCGTAAGTTGACCTTGAGCTGGGCAATAAGCCAGCGGGCGCATAGGTCTGCGCCCTTCTCGTCCCCGACGACCTGGCCCACGCGGCCTATCCGAAGGACCCGTTCACGTACGCCCTGGATATCGAGCGGAACCTCTTCGCCCTGGAGACAGCGTTTGAGCACTTCGATTTGGTCATGTGTGGGGTCGACAAGCTTGGAGTCCAGTAGGCGTAGTGCGGCAAGACGAAGTGGTCTGGCGTGCGAAAGGAACGCGTCGTAGAGGGAAGGGTAAATATCGACAAGAGGAAGAGTTTGTGTCGTTGGACTGAAAGCACGCGTTTGTCAGGGTGCACGAGAGTCGATGTGTGAGAGTACTCACCTAGTCTGTGCTACTGCGACGACTCCAGAGATGAACTCATGGGACCAGGACCAATGTTGAAGTCCTATCCTCGCCCATTGGGATACATTGACGCGATTAGCCCATTCAGCCGTGGGCCGCTTCGAAATAGCCTGCATACACAAGCCAATGATACGGGCGGCATCCTTTGCCTCCACAGAGATATTGGCAGTAGTCATGTATGATTCCACAATTCCAACGAGTGGTTCAGCCATAGGGTGTGTGCACAACGGCAAGAGTACCAGCATATCGTCCAGCTCGGCAATCTATTGTAAAATGAGATTGTATTCGGATAAGTTTTTTTTTTGCCTACATACCGCTTCGTCTGTCGACCCATCTTTCCATGCTCCGCTCGTCAGTCGCGTGATAACAACGGTTTCCACTTTCTTCTTCCAAGAGAGATCCAGTTCAGCGGGCGTACCTAACTTGCCGCCCCGCATAAGAGCTGCTAAAAAGTCAATCAGCCGCCTCTGTTCGCGGTCCAATAGGCCAAGGTCAGGCTTCGCAGTTGACTTGACGAGAACGGGTAGAGCGATAAGTTTCCAGCCGCCCCAGTTGACATCGGCTAAACACAGATGGAGCTTGAGAGCGAACGACAATGGTGTTTGGGAGAATGCTTCGTCGGCAGCAGAAGCAGGTAGCGTCCATGACCGCTGCAGATATTTGAGACCTGGCCCAAGCCAAAGCGACATCTCGCCAGCAAAAAATAGCGAGGTGACATAGCGCAGCAAGCTGGTGTGAAGAGGGGCGACCACTGGAAGAGCTGGCAGGTCCGTGTACAGCGTCATTTTTTGTTCGTCTACAACCATTGTTTAGATCAGGGAGATACAGAAAGTCTGACAGAAACATACCAGTCAATCTGCTGCCTTGACGAACACTCGTTGTAACGGCAAGTACTTCGAGCATTCTCCGCAAGCGCTCAAGGTCTTCTTCTTGCCTTACAGTTGCTAACCGTTGAACCAGGATCTCACCCACCAAGGAAAATTGTTCTGCATTCTTCACATGATGAATAAGCGCAGTAAGCGTTCGGCGAAGAAGCGTATGTGTCGGCCTCGAATCCACTGCTTCCGTGAGGTGGAAGGTGAGCAACGGCTCGAATATTGAAGGCGCACAGGTATGCAGGGTTTGTGAGACGGACTAGTGGAAATCAGAACCGACAAGGGAATCTTGATTGCAAGAACGTACCTTGCATGCATATACAAGCACCCATGCACTAGCATCTTCCACGCCAACTGCACCCGTTGCAATTAACCGTATAGCTTTCTCGCGCGGTCCGGACTTCATCCTGCGCAGTACACCGCCCCAGACCTCTGCTACAGCTCGTTGTATCTCTCCCAGGCATTTGGGGAGTATTTTGCATATTCTCACCCATGTGTCCTCCAGCAACTTGTGGTCGACAGCAGGTATGAGCAGGTATCGGAACAGTGACGACAGTGTTTCGAGGAGGGACGTCAAGGCCTGCGCTGATATAGCCTTGGGAAGGAGGCCCAGGAGATGATCCAATATTGAGCCATAGATAGGCGTAAGCGTCGTCCGTAGGTCGTGAGCCATCTTTTGCAGTAAACTGGAGAAAAATAAGAAAACATGAGGCAGACAAGATGCCAGTTACGCACTCTAACAAAGCCCTCAACCCTTCATCATCCGCCACCTTCAACGCTTCCTCCCATAATGTGTAGATTTCACGCCAGTTATGAAGAAGCAGAGGCAGGGACGCGGACAGTCCATCTGCATTATTTGCGAATTGGATAAAGCTTGGTGCAAGGTTTAACTGCCTCCAATAATCCAATGCTTCATGGAAATGAGATTCATTGTCCTAATTAAATGGATGAGGTTTTTGAATAGGAGAAAAAAAGGCACCACACACCCCAACTTCATGTTCCAGATGTGACTGCTTGAAAGTCGAAGGCAAATGCACATCTTTGAGGGATTGGTTATAGGATTGGTGCTACGAATTGTCAGACGTTTAATCTTGTCATATTCCACAGACTTGCACACCTTGAATCTTTTGATTTGAGGCACGAATTCCACAGAGTCATCGATCTCCATTGTCGTTGGTTGGTGTTGAATAGGTGTCTGGCGATGTTGTATTCTTCACGACCGAGTTAGGTGGTGATCGCACAAAGCTGTGTGCTGTTCCAGCGGCTAGTATTGCGCCGTTCAGGGCCCAAACACTTCCAGAGCAACGAGAGCCGTAAGAAAATCGAAAACGAGGGCTGCGCAAGGCGTTTAGTCGACAAATTAGACGTTTCCAATCAACTTGGCCCAGGCTGAAAATTCAGGTGCCGTCGCCAATTAACGGCAAACAACAATGAGAGCATCTCCCTCGTCGCTGTTGACAACGACGAGCTTTCCAATGTCATCTATCTCAATCCTCTATCCCTATCCTTGCTATCAGCATTGCAGCAACTTGGTGCTTCCTCCAACTCAATTCTACGCAGATCAACATTCAAATATTGGACCGAGTTAAGCTGGGAACATCAAGAAAGGCGCAGCGTGTTCCTGGCTTCACCTGCGGTGATTGGGGCACCCATTGCATGGTACAGGACTCACGGCTAGCCTAACGACCTGCTGGGAAAGACGAGCGCTCGCAAGCGACTTCATGCGTCGTACTTTCGACGCGTTTCATCAGTTTCACTGTCATTGTGACAGATTGCCGAGATGAGGCCCACAGCCAATGCATGCTCCACCCCATCCGAGGACCGACTCCTGCTCAAAAACCTCGCCGGAAACATTCCATTAGCCTGTGCTATTCTTGTGCTACCGAGTGCCTGCGCCAGCTGATGCCCTTGTCCTCCTACCTCCAACCCCTGTGCTATGGGATTTTCGTCCTTCGGTCATGAAGGACTAAACACGCAGGTGCTCGCCCTCGTTCTTTCAGCCATCGCCTATGGGTTCGTGGTCGCCCTTGCGTTCAGCTGCGTGCTTCTGCTGTACCGAACGACGCATATCTACTCGCGCAAGATGCTCGTGTTCATGTATCTCTATGTGGTATTCATGTTCGGGCTCAGCACCACTGCCATTGGACAGGAAACGCGCTTTACCATGCAGGCCGTGTCTGGAAAGTCGCTGCCAGGGCTAGGATGGACGGGGACGCTCACTGCGCTCGGGACACCGATCGTTCTTCCGTTTTCAATATGGGGAGCGGATGGGTTCATGGCAAGTTCTTATTAATCATTTCGATGCCTCCATGTTAACATTCCAATAGGTTTGGAGGTGCTGGGTCCTGTATCAAGGTGTTCCGTCGAAGATGAGGACTGCGCTCATCTGCCTGTTGGTGTCGTTATGTATAGCATCTCTCGGTGCGTATTCGGGCAAGCTCCACGAAATCACTACCTAACTTTACCCAAAGCCAGCGGCATTCTCCTCTTGATATTTGTGCACAAGCATGCAGACATCGAGCTGTCGATAGGCAGGCTGACAGGGACGCTCGACCCTCGAATACACGACACCTCGATGGCCCTCGTAGCGTCCACGGCGATTGTCAACGCGATCCTGGCGCTGCTGATTGTACTGCGCCTCCTTTTCCACCAACGCTACATGATCAAGCAACTTGGCGACGAACATATGTCTCCATACCCCAAAATCATGAACATATGCGTTGAATCCTGCGCACTTATCTTTATGACCAGCATAGCCGGGATCGCCTCCTTGAGCACCCCAGGGAGCAACAAATACCTCATACCGATGCTCCTTCTCCCCCATGTTTGCGTACGTGATCGTCATGCTTCTCACAGGCTATCTAAATTAACGCTGCTAAAAAAAGGTTCTTTCACCTCTTCTCATCGTTTATCGCGTTGCGCAGGGTCGCACCGCTATTTCCCCGCAGCCTTCAGACTTAGACCTTCCTCACACTGCTGACAATAACAACATCCCGCAGATACGCTTGGAACCGATCCGGTTCGGACCACCTGTATCCATTTTCGAATCTATCCCTGGCCTAGAGGATCCGTCGATATCACAGCAACACACCCCTCAACCCAAATTCTACCTGCCGCCAATAGTCGCGGGCTCTGAGTTCTTCAGAGTCTCGCAGCAAGCACTACCTCCGGCATCGACCCGCTCTGCATCAGTTTAACGCGGATTTCTTGTTTATTTTTTACTTACTCTATCCGCACTGTACTATAGACTTTCACGGTCATCATTTGTAGCGTGTCCTCCACAATATTACAGGTTTTACCGACTAATGGATGAACAACACGGACATTTACGTTTGCCGCCCGTTGCTTGTAAGAGATATTAGGCCTATTTGATCTATCAGCAGAGATAGAACAGTGTATTTAGACTATGTAACCTGTAGGCAAGGACGCTAGAATAGATACTCGGTACGCTTTTGAAGCCGTGCCGCGCAGGTATGTCTATGAGTCGAAAGAAAAATGGGCGACATGTCTGATTTGAACAGGGTGGCTAGGGGCGGCTCCAGGGCACTTGTACTTTGGAGGTCAGAAATCGGTCGGTCCCTTCGTGCTTCGACTTGATATCCTCAATATTCACGCAGAAGGCTTCCGCGAGGACTTGGTTTTGGGAGGTTTCGGGGGCATTTCAGTCCATCTTGGAGCTGTGAAGCTTAGGGCCACAAAGTGGTTCAACTCAAAGTCTGTCAGGCCTGTTCTGATTGGATCAAGCGAGCGCGTCGCGTCGATCAACTTGAACTTTTTCCAGTAACAACGAACCTCCCCTGACTTCACGACTTGCTGCAGGCACCTAGACCTGCGAGGGATCTCCCTTCATCCCAGTAGCTCACAAACATAGGCTAGGCAACAACCTTCCAGGACGTTGGCCACAACTCATGTCGCTCACACCATCAAAACCACAAGATGCAGACCTAACAGCGAAGACGACCCCATCTGCAGCAGGCATGCCACCGTCCTACCGTCTTCTATACAGAGGCGCGCTGTCGCTCCCCGACTCGCTGATGGTTCTCGATGGCTTGACATTCGCAGCCAGACTTGACTCGCCATCCAAACACAGCACATTCCACCTGCTCGAAAACCCCCTCGCGCTGGCCCTGGAGAGCATGCGCGGGCGGCCCTCTCTGCGCCACATGGGCACGGTGAACCTAAAGGATGTGTACATGGACGAGAGCGGCAGTGTCGAAATGTGAGTGCCAGTTGTGCCTGCTGAAGTAGGGATGACCAAACGTTCTGTCAGGGACGTCCACCCTCTGGCGATGCTATCCCAGATATATTTCGAGAACCTCTTCTGTCTGCTCCCGTTCCCAACCGCATCGACGTCGACGAGCACGCATGCAGAACGCTCAGAGACAGGCATCAGAGTCGCGCTGGGCGACAGCAGTGCGTCTGTCTCAGTTACCCAAAGACCGACATTCGCTAAATATACAGCTTTAGATGGGCCTGAAACGACGCACATCGTGATCTTCGCGCAGCGCAGACACGATAGCACGAAGACGATCCGTCTGTTAGTGGGACGCATCACCCCGCGGCCGGTGCAGCCGCAGTCGGTGGCGCGTGCGCCGCGCCCGGACGACCCTATTCCGCGCAAGCCACCCGCGTTCCCCATCCGTGACTTGAAGCGCGCGGGGAGTCTCAGTGTTATAGGCGCCGGCCGCGAGCTGAAGCGCGTTGCGAGCAGCGGAAGCGCGCTCAGTGCGCCGCTCAAGAGGCAGAAAACGGCAGATGCAGGCGACGCGGTGTTCAAGGTGCCTGAGCTGCCCATGCTCGGAAAGGGGAAGCAGCAAGAGAAAGATGTCTTTGGGGAGGTACCGGAGGACGACATGCTTCCCCAGTCTACCTCGAAAGGCAAGCAGAAGGTTGACGATGTTGATGAGGTGGCCATGGACAAGGCCAACAAGACTGTATATTGTTCTTTTTAACTGGAGATGACTGAAGAACTGACGATCCATCGCACCAGGCCATCAAAAAGGCGACGATAGAGTACCTAGGCAGGACCAAGGACCCCACAGACCCGAGCCGGTTCTTCGACAAGACACATCCTGAATTCAAGGAGCTGTACAACTTCATTCAGCGCGGGGTTGGATTCGCATTGGTGAGTCACTATCCGTCTTTCTGTCTCTATCTAACGCGCGTGGTGTGCAGCGAGGGGCGGCAAGGACGTCTTTGGTCGAGGCGATTGTGATGAATCGACTCATTGATATGCATGCGTTGATGTATATTGGCGGCCAGGGAGGGTTTGCTGCGCCGCCGAGATAGGTGTATTTTACCAAGTTGTGCATGGACGATGTAATACCCAGATTCATGACAGCGGAAGACCTTGAAATATTCTGAAGACCTTCGAAGCTCGTGAGCACTTCAATCCTGCTGTACAAAAAGGTATCGTTTGTGTGTCTATGTGTGGGTCAAACCGAAAAATCAATCAAGATGCGGAAAGCGAGAATGTACGCGCGCGATGCAAGTCCGGGCCCCGGCGCAGTTGCTGAAATCAAGTCTCTAGTTTTACCCGAAACTTATGATAGTAGTATGTATTGCCCCTCCCCTGATTCTCCTTACCTAGTTATGATGATCTCCGTAGGACAGATGTCCTTCAGAGGTTGCCTCGAGGAGAAGATGTGAACAATGGATCAAATTCCCATGACAGGGGCGCCCATCAATCATGCCATATAAAGCAGAATTCCTCTTTTCTCGGGTGCCCCCATACTTAATCCCCCTCTCCTGCCGACCAGAGCCCACTCTCCTCTCCACCTCATATTTACTCATCCCAGCGCAGCTGTACTGCACGCATGCCGCCCATGGGCAGCCCTAATAAAGAGCCAGCGGCACCAGGTGCTCTGCTGGCCCATATCCCTACTATCCACAGCCTCACCAACTCGCCCACATCCAGCGCGGGCTCAGGATCCATGCTCGACTGGACGACGAGCGCGGGCAGCAGCGACATGTTCGACCTCACGTCGTCGCCGCCGCACCACACCTTCACCCCTGTCCTCGACGCGCTGCCCACGCCGCCGTCGACGGCAACGAGCCCACGCAACGGTGCCGCAGCGCCACCACCACCGCCGCATATTCAAATGGCGCCCGCGCCAGCCTCCCACGGGGGCGGCGGCGCACACAAACACAGCAGCAGCGCGCCACTTGGAGCAGCGCAGACAGGCGGGCTGGCGATCAACTGGGACGAGCTGACGTTCCCCACGGACTGGATCTCGCCCTCGCCCTCGGTGTCGGGGGAAGCGAGGATATCCCGGCCCAGCAGCACCCCGCCCTCTGCCCGTGACGGCGCGCTTCCGCGGGAGCTCGTGCACAAGGCGTTCGCTGTTCTTCAACGGCTCTCTATGGAGGACATACCTCGCGACTACTCGCATGCAGGGAGCGGGGAGGGGCCCGCGCCTGCCCCCGCCCACACTCGGAAAGACGTCGCTACTTCTTCACCTGCCAACGCACGCCGGGAAGTGACAAGCGTGGGCACCCCGAGCCGGCGCCCGTCGCCGGTGCCCACTGTCCTCAACGAAGACGAAGAAGCCATGCCGGGCTTGCGGCCCTGCGGATCTTCTTCAGAGTTCGACGTCTTTGTGGAGCACGATACTGTCGACGATGGGGATGCGCGTTCGGACTATCGTTACCAACAGCTCAGACCGAGCGATTCGGTCCTCATGGCGTCTCCAGGCCAGCCGACCGTGAACGACTCGAGGCGCTCCCCCAGTGCGAACTCTGCGCTGAGCTACTTCTCGCCGCCGGTGTCGCCGCGCCTGCGGCAGTTCGTCGACGTGTTTAGGCGCTTGGAAGTGGCACAGCAGGCGTTCGATAGGGAGTTGGACGCGGCTGAGCGCCGCCCTTCGACCCGTTCGTCCTCGCCGCCGTCCCCACACGTGTCGACTGCCGCCTCGTCCAACGCCATTTCTGTGGGCAACCAGAATGAGCTGTTCTCCCCGACGCGGAGTATACCGGTGGGCAGCATTCTCTCGGCGACGGCGAGCGCCGACTCTGAGACCCGCGTGCCGAAGCCGCGACTCAGCTCCGCGAGCCTGGCCGCGCTTCTACAATTTCAAAGCTCAACGTACACACCGACTAGTTTGGAGCCAGAGCCGGCGCGCGGGCGTCAGAGATTCAGGAGAGACTTCCCTCCGTCGACGGAGTCTCCCGTCGTTCGGCTATCTGGTCTGCCCTCCTACGCGCAAACGGAGTCAACGGCCGCGCCTTCGGTCAATCTTGCTCCAGAGTCTGCTCCAGCACTACTCACATCGTCTTCCTCCTCTACGTGGGTCTCCCCTCAGCCTTGGACGGGCATGAGCGTCACGCAACCGCTGGCGACTTCGGAGCCTCTGACCAAGTACGGCCGCAAAGCACACCCGCTGCCGCCGACGCCACCGATTCCCAGCCAAACGGGCAACATGTTCACGTCGCACCCGCTCTTCTGGACCGAGCCTGTCGAGCCTGCCACCGGCGGACCCACCGCCACTGAGCAACCTGCCCCATCCCAAAGGACGCAAAGGCAGCGTCCGCCGCTGCCGCCTGTCCCAGTGGATTTCTCTGCACAGCCGCCGCCGCCTTTCATGCCGCCTATGTCTCCTTTCACGCGGGCTGTCAAGGCTGGCGACCGAACATTCCCCGCATATACGGACGCATTGCCATCGGCGGCGAATGCGATGCCTTACATGCCCGCGAATACGATCCCCAGCGGCTTCCAGCCTTGGGCAAATAGCGGCTATTTCTCGCGTGCCAACGTACCGTGGTCGCCTCTTGCGCCTGCCATTCGCGGGATGAACAATACCCTCGCAAATAGCACGAGTCCCGAGCACAACGACCCCTCTAACCCTCTGTATTCTACGAACAGGGGCATCTGGTCGCCGCCCACATATGCGTACCCATTAGCGCCCATCGCGCCCCAGCCAATTTCGGCACCTCCTGCGTTCATGTCGTCTTCTGAGAATTACGGGATGGCCATGACGGCAGCGATGATGACCTCGCCCAATGTTTCTGCGACGTCTCCGTTCATCCCGTCGCTCAACGACCTCGACGACGACACCGGCGCGTACCCGTCCTGGACCGGCCACCCCGCGCCCACGGGCGTGCGGTTCATCTCGCCGCTGCCCTCGCCTGCTAGCACCGCGCCCTCGACCCCTCGACTCGCTGCGGCTACAACCGAATCTGGGAGACACCCGTGGGCTCAGACCGCGTATTACACAGGAGAGCACGAGGACCGCGACCGGAGGTCGGTTTATGACTCTGCGGGGGTGCGGTTCGCCCCTCCGCCGCCACCGCCGCCGCCGCCATCGTCGTATGCGACAGAGGATGGCTATAGCTACTATGCGCCTGTTATCCCTGTCATCCCGCCGCACCTGCCCCCGGTGCCGCCTGCACCGTCGATGTTGAGCGACTCGCAGTGGATCACGGCCAGCAGAAAGTACGCGTTTAATGACGCGTCTGTTGCCTTTAAAGTAAGTTAAACAATGCATTTCCTGTTATTTATTGAACTTATATGTGTTGATTTTGTGTAGGTTGAACAAACCTTGTTCAAAGTCCACCGCTCGTTCTTTGAGCGCCACTCCAACTACTTCCGCAGAATCCTCGCCGGGTACTCGTATGCGAGCTCCAACCCGGTTTCTCTTCCAGATGTCAAGAAGCTCGATTTTGAGCGCC
Source organism: Psilocybe cf. subviscida (assembly GCA_013368295.1). Classification (NCBI taxonomy): domain Eukaryota; kingdom Fungi; phylum Basidiomycota; class Agaricomycetes; order Agaricales; family Agrocybaceae; genus Psilocybe; species Psilocybe cf. subviscida. Next base: position 6,641,137 of record JAACJJ010000028.1, on the reverse strand, counting down.
TGTTGTCGATCTTTTATCCAAGGTCAGTGATACTCTACTCCGTTGTGTTGGCTCTTGGCTAATTATTGTGACAGTGATCTGTCAAAACCCGACATCACCACTCTGAAGGGCTGGCTCGCCGTTCTGGCCCTCTCGCAGAAATGGGAGATGGACCAGATCAAGCGACTCTGCGTGCGCCACATCGGACACCTCGCCTGGCCGATGGAGAAGGTCATCATCGCGCACAAATACGACCTGCACAACGCGGGCCCATCCTGGCTCTTCGCCGCGTACAAAGAGGTCTGCACACGCTCGGTGCCGCTCCCACTGCGCGACGCGGAGCAGCTCAGCATGGAGATCGTCGTGAGCATCTGGGAGGTGCAGCATGAAGTGAGCACAATGCGCCTGCGCGGGGAGAGCATCGAGACGACGGAGAAGCGCGTCGAGGAGCTCGTCAAGGAGAAGTTTGGACATTTTGAGGCGGACACTCCGCCGACGACGCCGACGGGGCGCATGCCGAGCTTCTCGTCTTGGCAATAGATAAATAATCTTGACCAACGGGGCCGACCAAATTCTTTAGAGCGCATTGATCGCCACTTCGCCTCACTCCACACCCTCTTCGCCTACTTTTGCCAGCCCCATTCCTTTGCATTGTACTATAATCTCAATATCCGGCCGTCCGCCCCCTATGCTCGCATTTCAAGACCATCACTGGTGTGTACAATATAGTATAACTTACGTTACTCGATGCTTTTTTATTTGTTGCTAGCTTTTTCTTTCTTGACCAGTGTACTCTTTGTTATGCCCCACTTTCATTATTCGACCTTCATTATGTGCCATAGTCAAATACCAAAGTGTACAATATATATACCATAGATGTCTGTGAATGACCAGTTTGGTCTTCACGCTTACTTACACTGAGCCACTGCGCAATATTTGCAAATTCTAAGTCTTTGAGAGTTTGTAGGTCCAGGGTTTGAGTGGGATATACTCAGCTGACCAGGGGGTATATATTGACTGTTCATTCAGTAAGCTCCAGTAAGTCCCCAGCTCTATACGGTTACTTAGCCGGTATGATCCCCGCACGAGTGCATGGCTGATGTATCATGTTCTCGGTTGCGCATCAGAGGTGGTGTATGCGTACCTCAATCGTAAAATTGGCGCCCATGAGATATAAATAGCTCTGATTGTATGGCTCTACTCCCCCTCCCGGCTTCGTATATGAATATTAGACATATCAAGGTCTTGCTTGAGTTATATTCTAACCGATTGTGGAGCTCTAAACATCATATGCGGGGTCTATCGCGTCTCCAACGGCTGCAGCATCAAGAATCGGTATCTTATGACAATACTGCTGGGAGTGCCAGTCAATAAATAGGCCTCGAAGATGATTACCACCTGGATAGTCTTCACTCCTGAGAGATGGCATCTAGGTCTACGTACGCGCAAGCTCAGGCCCGCAGGCCGCCAGTGGGAGCCACGAATCGGCACCCATTTTGCACCCATTGGCCGGGCATTTACTGTCTGTCAAATTGAACTCTACAACACTTAAATCGTCAATGCACACGCCTTCTCAATTCTGCGCTTCCTGCGGCGATTGAGTCGAGCAAATAGAAGCTGCGGCTGTATTTTTGTTCTTTCGAATCCACTTGATTGTTCTCCGTCGTTCGATCTATTCTCCTCGCTCATACCATTAGCATCATATGTTCGTATGACGATTTGTTCATGCAACTCTTGGACAACTTATCAAATTTTGGAGAGAAAGGTGATGCTTCCAAAGCATGACTGCGAATGCGCAGCTTCCGAGGTAATACGTAGGTGACAACATTCGCGAGCCATACCAATCCTTTTCAACTGCGCAAGCTGCGCAGCCCTCGGAAGTCGAGTTCTGGTGCCTCGCGAACGCGTGGTCACGGAGGAGGAACTTGAACAATGCCGACCTTGTATCAATTGGCGCTGGCGCGCCAGTTAATCTGCTCAATCTGCTCAATGAATTGCCTTCAGATTCCTGTTGATAATGACGCAAACACTCTGCTGCACACTGAATTCATCCAAGGCTGATAGCACATGGGCGCTTGATATGCATCACTCGGCTATAATTAGATTTTGTAATCAGCGTCCGCAATAGTCGGCAGGACCACTTGCTCCAGGCTCCCAACAAGTCCCACCACCTGACGGCTGCGCACCCTGGACAATATAAGAGGTTCTCCGCAAACAATGAACATACCATCACACCCCCAACATGCCCTCTGGAGCCATTCGCCTTCCGACCAACGACTCCGCCATGCCTGAGATGGCGTACGCGGACGACAGCAAGGCACCCTTGTTGCCCGTGCCCGCTTCCATGGAGCACGCAGAGCAAGGTTGCAACTGCACCAAGAAATGCGTCAAAAAGAAGAGCCGTGCTCGTCGTGCTTTCCGTCACGTCGTCTTCATAGGACTCACTTTCTTCTTGGTCAAAGCTGCCTTTGCCCATTTCAACTTCAAGCCGTGGAGCTGCGGAACCAGCACAACAGTGAGCTCGCCCTCTCGAATGCCATATATGATGCTGATTGGATGCTGCTTTAGTTTGGCAGTATGGATTTTGCGGATCTTCGTCCTCCTCTTCGTCTTCCCCACCCCCCAACACCTCCCACCCCTCCTACGCCTCCTACGCCTCCTCATCCCCCTCACCACGACCCCCATTCACCTCACGATTGGCACTACGACATTCCTTCTGGTATTGAGCTCGGAGACTGCGTTACTGGTGAAAACTTCGAAGAGGAAGAGTCAGAAGGTCGTCTGCGAGCTGCGTCTACTCAGTTCGAAGTTTCCAAAGCCGATACACTGTTCTTCCTTTCTCGTGGTCAGCTATCTGCGGGGAGTGTCCGCATTCTGAGCTCCCCTGATCAGGCGTCCGACTCGGCTACCGTGAAGGTCACTGCGAGGTACATCCTCGACGAGGTTCGCGACCTTGCCAAAGCCTGTCCATCCACTCGCGGCAAAGATGCGCGAGGCATTGGCCTCTTTGTGAGTCATTCAAATGTCTGCTGCTATAGTAACATCGACTGAAGAACGAGCAGACGCCCACTTGGCATTCCTCTCCCCGTCGTCCTCGTGACAGGGATCATATCATGTACTTTGAAACGACCGTCACCCTCCCCGAGGGCTCTGAGGACTCTCCTTTGTCCATCAACAACTTTGAGACGGACGTTCCCAATACTACCCACGCCGTCGATGATCTTTCCAAGATCTCCTTCTCAGCGATCAAGTTGGAGGCTACAAATGGTCCAGTTCGCGCTCAGGCAAGTCTATTGCTCCATCCTTCCGTGTTTGGTCCTCACCTGGATTTTTCAGTTCATCCGAGCATCCTCTCTTACCGTCGGAACGACCAACAGCCCTATTAGCGGTCGCTACAATACGACAGACTCTATTGAATTAATCACAACAAACGGCCCAATCAAGGCCATTGTTGGGCTGCACAACAAGGATGACAAGACTTTGTCCCTCGTCGCGAAAACCAGCAACAGGTCAGTCTATTGCCACCGGGTATAATTTCATCAAAATTGACTTTTCCTCTAGTCCACTTGGTTTGATCGTCGCCGCCTCGTCGTCTACCGACCAACCCGGTGCATTCGACGTGAACGCGCGCACGACCAACAGCCCCATATCTGTCAGCTTCATGGATGCCCCTATCGACTCTAAACTCACCGTCGACGCATCGACTACCAATGGCGCTGCCGAGATTGACCTCCACCCTACTTACGAAGGCAAATTCGAGATCAGCACATCCAGGTGGTTCCCCGCCAAGGTGAACGTCAAGCCCAAGTACGAGGACCCAGCTGGGAAGGACAGGAAGAAGCTTACGTTCTCTTCGGGAGGCCGCGGCCTGGTCAAGGGAGAGGTGCGCTGGGAATTGAACAAGGCCGGCTCTGGTAATGTTGTCCTCAGGACCACGAATTCGCCCGTCACTTTGAACGTCTAGTAGCCGCGTTCAATTTTTTGTTTTGTTTTGTGAATCTCCGTTGCTCAATGTCTGCTGTATTCCGACAAGCTGGTCGTCCGTATTCTCTGTATACATAGAATTTGTAAATTGTTCAGGAATCTTTTTTTTACAACCTTGAATGTCGCAGAGTGACAAATTGGAGCCGCGAGACATGCTCGAGGCAGATCAATGATGAGTATCTTCGTCTTTGGGCAACGCGCAGAGGTGTTGGACGAGCCTGGTCAGGTATTCCTCTAAGCGAAGCAAGTTAGTGGACTCAGTTTGTGTGCGCCTCAAGATGTCGGTCCACCTGAGCAGCCCTCTATAAACAGCGACACATCCCTGGAATAATTACTGTGGGCTCCATGATATCACCCTCCACCTAAGATTCTGACAGTATTTCGTGGGCTCTACATACCTACGCATTGTTCGCCGTGTTGTTTGTCTGTCCATAAGTACTTACTCGGGATAAGTATATCTTGCTTCTGTATGATCATGATCTTTTATTTCAGGTAGATAATTCACTGTGACCTTTTTTATACCTTCCATCAAACCCCCACGTCAAAGGCCATGATGTCCAAGTCCACGAGCGCTTATTTCAATTTGTGACATGTGTGGGTCGGTGATCACGATGTCCCGTCAAACAACAACGGCAAGTTCCACAAAGGGAGAAATTTCCTGTGTACAGTACTTCCAGGTATAATCCATCTTGGTGCTCGAATCAGTGGTACTTATAAAGATCCAGAATTTGGCTACAAATACATGTCTTGCTTTCTTCTGACGTTGAATCTCTGGACCAAGTTGTGCTGTTCCGAAGGCAGTGACGTTTGACCACGCGTCAATACTGTCTATATTCAGAAACTCGGTCACACGGTAGTAAAAATTGAATTGTACAGCACAAACGGTGCGGATTTCTGTAAGATATGCTCAGATCGATAAAATATTGTCTCAAACGCCTTTCTACCAAGTTGCAGAATTTTAGAGAGCGTATTGCGTCCAGGGTAAATATTCTACGAACGCTCCTTGGTCACTAAATTGCTGACCTAGTACTCGGCCATCGCCGGAACTGGCCGGCTATCACGCTTGGCGCTCCGCTCCCCAGTTGTGATAGACGCTTGTTGGTTTCCACAGCATTTCTTTCACCCTTTTTGCAAAGGGTTATGGCCAATAAATTGGCGCTGGCGCGCCAGATACCCTGTTTAATCAGCTCAATGAATTTCCTCTAGATTCATGTTGATAATGAAGCAAACACTCTGCTGTACACTGAATTCATCCAAGGCTGATGGCACATGGGCGCTTGATATGCATCCCTCGGCTATAATTAGACCTCGTAATCACCGCAATAGTCGGCAAGATGTCACTGACGACTTACTCGAGGCTCCCAACAAGTCCCACCACCTGACGGCTGCGCACCCTGGACAATATAAGGTCTCTGCAGACAATGAACGTACCATCACACCTCCAACATGCCCTCTGGAGCCATTGGCCTTCCGATCAACGACTTCGCCATGCCTGAGATGGCGTACGCGGACGACAGCAAGGCACCCTTGTTGCCCGTGCCCGCTTCCATGGAGCACGCAGAGCAAGGTTGCAACTGCACCACGAAATGCGCCAAAAAGAAGAGCCGTGCTCGTCGTGCTTTCCGTCACGTCGTCTTCATGGGACTCACCTTCCTCCTAGTCAAAGCTGCCTTTGCCCATTTCGACTTCAAGCCGTGGAGCTGCGGAACCAGCACAACAGTAAGCTCGCCCTATCGAATGCCATATGTGATGCTGATCGGATGCTGCTTTAGTTTGGCAATATGGGTTTTGCGGTGGATCTTAATCCTCTTGAACTTCCTCTCCCTCACCTCTCAACACCTCACAACCCTCCTACACACCCAGACCCTCCTACCCCTCCTCATTCTCCTCACCGTGACCCCCATTCACCTCACGATCGGCCCCAGGGTGACTGGTTCTACGACATTCCCTCTGGTCTTGAGCTCGGGGACTGCGTTACCGGTGAAAACTTCGAAGAGGAAGAGTCAGACGGTCACCTGCGTGCGGCGTCTGCCCAATTCGAAATTTCCAAAGCCGACACACTGTTCTTCCTTTCTCGTGGTCAGCTATCTGCGGGGAGTGTCCGCATTCTGAGCTCCCCTGATCAGGCGTCCGACTCGGCTACCGTGAAGGTCACTGCGAGGTACATCCTCGACGAGGTTCGCGACCTTGCCAAAGCCTGTCCATCCACTCGCGGCAAAGATGCGCGAGGCATTGGCTTATTTGTGAGTCATTCAAATATCTGCTGCTGTAGTAACATCGACTGAAGAACGAGCAGACGCCCAATTGGCATCACAATCATCCTCGTGACAGAGATCATATCATTTATTTTGAAATGACTATTACCCTCCCCGAGGGTTCAGAAGACTCTCCTTTGTCCATCAACAACTTTGAGACGGATGTTCCCAATACCACCCACGCCGTCGATGATCTTTCCAAGATCTCCTTCTCAGCGATCAAGTTGGCGGCTACAAATGGTCCAGTCCGCGCTCAGGCAAGTCTTTTGCTCCATCCTCTCATGTTTGGTCCTCACCTGGATTTTGCAGTTCATCCAAGCATCCTCTCTTACCGTCGGGACGACCAACAGCCCTATTAGCGGTCGCTTCAATACGACAGACTCCGTTGAATTGATCACAACAAACGGCCCAATCAAGGCCACTGTTGGGCTGCACAACAAGGATGACAAGACTTTGTCCCTCGTCGCGGAAACCAGCAACGGGTCAGTTTATTGCTACCACGTATAATTTCCTCATAATTGACGTTTCCTCTAGTCCACTTGATTTGATTGTCGCCGCCTCGTCGTCTACCGACCAACCCGGTGCATTCGATGTGAACGCGCACACGGCCAACGGCCCGCTCTCTGTCAACTTGCTAGGTGCCCCTGTCAACTTTAAATGGGGACGCACACGGCCGGTTCTGAAAGTGAACACTGTGACTTAGTCATCCATCACAGCCACCGATTTCGTGGCTAATCCATCGGTATTCACTCGACTTCATCATGGAAATTCACTATCGAAACGTATCTATCCACAGAACTGCTCAGTCTTCAATGCATAGTCTTCTATAGGATAGTATAGAATGCATGTATGTAAAAATTTACATCCAATCATCATAATAATCTGATTCATATGCATAATCATTCATCATACCTCGTTTTGACCTCGTTGACAAGCTGCGCTTGACACGGCTTCGGCGTGTGGAAGTTCCGCTGACCATTTTACTACTTATGGGAATCTTACATACAGTCATCCACTGTCATGTGATACATCGAATTCATATTGCTCATAGGAACTGCCTCACTGCATCTCTTTGTATAAAATATATATCAGGCGACGCAGGTTTCTTCCAGCTCTTCAACGGGTCTGTTTTTGTAAATTTTGAGCAAGAAATGGAGATGCCATTTGGGATATACGGGGGAAGTGAATTTTGATGCGGTTTACTATCGAATGATGCACCCCAGAATAAAACCATACAGCAGTCATTGATAAGAAATTCTTTTATATTTGTCTACTGTTGCACTCATTTGAATTTTTCAAACCGTTTTTCAGGGCCGGGAATGAGTGTAAATGCTCGAGAACTAGGTGTATCATTTGGTGGTGGTGTATCACATGACGGTGGATGCCTGTAACCATCAAAACACAGTCCTCGGATTACTTATATTATGGATACCTTAGTCTAACTCCCCTGTGGCAATGCGGTCTTGCAGACTTGAGGTTTCTCTTTCAGAAACACGTCAGTGTTTGTTGTGTTCGTTCTACGCTACACTTCACGAGCTCCCGAGCAGCTTGGCCTCCTGCTTTGGTTTATCCAGCCGTGTAGCCTGGGTGTCAAGGGCAGTCTTCGTCCGTTTGTTCTTTCGTGCTTCATTGTACCGTGCCCGCCGCTCATGCAGTGTGTTCTGTGTTTGAAGTTCAAGTGCCGCTTCTAGTTCCTTGATTTTTTGAGGACATGGACTGCCTTGGAGCCGCGAGACATACTTGAGGCAGATCAATGAGTATCTTCGTGTTGGGCAACGCGCAGAGGTGTTGGACGAGCCTGGTTACTTATGCATCCCTCTAAGCAAAGCAAGTGGACTCAGTTTGTGTGCGCCTCAAGATGTCGGTCCACCTGAGCAGCTTTCTATATACAGCTACACATCCCTGGAATAATTACTGTAGGCTCCATATCATCACCCTCTACTTGAAAAATTGACAGTATATCGTGGGCTCTACATACCTGCACATGGTTCGCCGTGTTGTTTGTCCTTAAGTATTTACTCGTGATATAACTTGCTTCTGCATGATCATGAACTTTTATTTCAGGTAGATAATCTTTTTCATACTTTCTATCAAGCTAACCCCCACGTCAAAGGCCATGATGTTTAACTCCACGAGCGCTTATCTGTGACATGTGTGGGTCGGTGATCACAATGCACCATCAAATAACTAGACTGCAAGTTCCACAAGGGAGAAATTTCCTGTGTACCGTAATTTCAGGTATAATCCAGAGAATTTGCCCTTGGTCCTCGAATCAGTGGAACTTATAAAAACCCAGACCTGGGCCACGAATACATGCTTCTGACGTTGAATCTCTGGACCTCTGTGCTGTTCCCAAGGCAGTACAATAAGTGGCTACCCTTGAATACTTTGCTTGATCTACCTTGTAGTATGGTTCGATGGCGTAGTTGGTTATCGCATCTGTCTAACACACAGAAGGTCCTCAGTTCGAGCCTGGGTCGAATCACTTTTTTCTGCCCTCAAAGTTCAAGATGAATTTTGCACCTTTGATAACATAGAATATCCACTCGCGTTTGCACTGAGAATAAGCGGCTCACTTGAGTTTTTGCGCCTCATGGCAGGTCACAAGGCGCCCATGGCGAGGCGACGTGATTTTCGGGGCAGGCCCTTCTAACCTGTCCGCATTTAGTAAATTGGTTTCTCTCCCTTTCAAACTCTAAAGAGTCCACGCATTGCTTGTCCCCGTCACGTCCTCTTCTTCTCTTCAACCATCATATACCATGGCAGCCCCGAGTCCCTACAATGGCACCACAAGAAAACTCGTTTTAGCCTTCGACGTCGGGACAACATACAGCGGCATTTCATACAGGTATTTCCTTCTGTGGTGTTCTGGCTCGGCTGCGGCTGAGCTACTGGCAAACATGTAGTATTCTGAACCCAGGACAAGTCCCTGAAGCAAAGGGTGTCACAAAGTCAGTTTCAGTCTTGTCATGCGACCGAGTACTTTACTTATCGATCATCTAAGGTTTCCATCTCAAGAACACGTCCACGGCTCGTCCAAGATACCCAGTATCATTTACTATGACCAGAGCGGCGAGGTATGCGCAATTGGCGCTGAGACCCTAAGTGAAGGCGTTTATGAGCGTGCTGAGGAGGAGGGCTGGGTCAAGGTTGAATGGTAAGCACGCCACCTGTCCAGCATTGAAAAGTGTTGGTCCTCATTAGCCCAACTCTTCGTTGTCCCTAGGTTTAAGATGCACCTACGACCACGGGCTATCAGAGACAAGGACAACCAGTTGAAATCATTGCCCCCTCTACCAGTTGACAAGACCGCTGTACAGGTCTTGGCTGACTACCTTAAGTATCTCTTACGGTGTTCCAAGGCGTACATTGAGGAGACACAGCCAAACGGAACTGACTTTTGGGCATTGGTGCAATCGAGCATTGACTACGTGCTTTCTCACCCGAACGGATGGGAAGGGCTACAACAAACCCAAATGTGGAAAGCTGCCGTTCTTGCAGGCCTTGTGCCCGATACGCCTGTGGGACACGCGAGGATATCGTTTGTCACAGAGGGTGAAGCTAGTTTGCACTTCGCCATCAAACATGGCTTGCCAGACGGTGTGTCGAAAGTGGGTAATCGTCTGTTTCGAACTCTGCGAAGAAGTGTTCATTGTTTTATACTCGCGCAATTATTGACAGGGAAACGACGGTGTCGTGATTGTCGACGCCAGTGGAGGGACTATCGATATCAGCGCATATGTTCGCAAACCTCATCCGTTTAAACAAGACTTCGAGGAAATCTCCATGCCGCAATGTAAGGCGCTTTCTCTCTCAAAATTCTGAGAAGGGTTAATGATACACCTTAGGCTTCTTACATGGATCCATCTGCGTAAGCGACAAGCTACGGGACCATCTCAAAGGTTGCCAAACACGATAATCCTTGATAATGTAAGGCTAGAAGCATTGACTCAATGTACATTCTGTGCAGATCTTTTGCGCGAATCCGACTATTTTGACGACCTCGATCACATCGTCGATAGCTTTGATCGCGGTGCAAAGCTCAGGTTCAGAGACGACAAAGAACCTCAGTTCATCAAATTCGGTTCTGCCAGAGATAACGACGCAGCAGTCGATATTCGCTTTGGACAACTGAAACTGCCAGGGTACGATCGTCTTTTTTGTTTATTGGGAATCCAACCTGACTCAATGGCTTACATCGCCGCTGCAGAACTGAAGTAGCCTCCTTCTTTCAGCCCTCAATAGATTGTATCATCGATGCTGTTATCAATCAGAGCACAAATCCAACGGCGCAAGTCAAGGTACGTCCTTGAATATCCTCCAGTAGCGTCCTGTGTGTTCACCACTTACGCGCTGTGGATCCATATTACAGCACATTGTACTTGTGGGCGGCTTTGCGGCGAGCGATTGGCTTTACCAGTGCACGCATAATGTGTTGTCGAAGCTTGGGTACATTGTTCTTCGCCCGGATTATTACGTGTGAGCATTTGCCGTTTTCGATGATATATCTTTATCTAATGTTATCCAAGTAATAAAGCCGTTGCAGACGGCGCAATTGCATTCTACCTTGGCCATAGTGTGCACGCGCGAGTGTCCAAGGCAGCTCTTGGGGCAGAGATTGGTATACCCTACGAGCCTCGCTCTCCATCCCATGTTGCAAGATCACAAAAACTCTACGTGGACGCAGGCGGTGTCAATAGGTTAATAACATTTTGGACACTCTTACGCAAGGTTGTATCCCTACAATGTTTTGACAGATCAACTCTCTGATACCGCATACTAGAATCAAAAGATTACAGAGACTAGCGAAATCCATCATTCTTTCCAGTGGCCTGGACAGACTATGAATTCGTTTTATGGCCTCCAAAATGTCAAAATTTTAGCTTATCGAGGCCCTCCGAGTCAAAGTGTTACATTTTTTATGGACGGTGATGATGCCGGTGAGCTTATATTTTCCAGTGTTCAAATGATTTCTTGTTCTAATCCGCTCGTATGCATGGGCTGGGATACTAGACATGTTCTCGACCTTGTGCAACATTGAAGTCGACATATCACATCTTGTCAACACTCCCAGCCTGCAGACCCTCTGGGGTGTGAACGGTTATTATTATTCCATGAGCTTTGACGTGGTGTTGCTTGTGGGAGGAGTAGAACTCAAAGTTTTGCTCGCGTGGAAAGAAAATGTGCGTCCTTTTGATAACGGCCCTTGACTATCTGAGGATCTCCATGCTGACGAGCCAATTTTCTTCCCGGAATACCAGGGAGTTGAAATGAGGTGACAACAAGAATTATCGTGTTCTTCCCCGCAACTCACCACTATTTTTCTTTTTAGATCCCCAACAAAGGTGCTATATGTTGAGTAGAGTGCTCAGCTCTGCCTCTGCTACTAATTGCATCCATTTTACCCCTACCGCTTTCCCTCATCACTCGAATCCGCGTGTACCTCTTGCACAATTTACGCTAGTACACTCGCATAATCAAATTTTGGCTACATTTATGGTGCACCTTATTTGCCCATGATGTCGATACATGTAAAATATGTTCAACTGCAACCAATCCGTGTCTAGCTTTACAGAGTGTGCAATATTAACACCAGCCCTGTTGCAAGGTTTTGACAACGGAACACTTGTTCGACAGGCACACCCGGTTTGTTGGTTCTCAATCGGTTCTCCTGTACTGGTGATTGATTTCATAAATGAGGCCTTGGGGGTACGCTGGACGCGCCTTAATTAATGTAATAGGGGCTTGCAGAACCCGGTCACGGGGTCGTTCCACTTCATTCGGCATCTGTAGAACCGTAAAGCCCAAGCATCCTTTATTTTACAACAATCCACAACAATCATTCCAACAACAATCCATGGACCATCTCTCAAGTCTCTGCGCAATCTTGGCCCCTACATTTATCGTCGCAGAACACTATTACAAGCTGTCTCTACTCCTGACGCCATGCCAGAACGGAGCCCTTTGTTCTGCCTTCAGTATGGCTCTGGACCTTCACATTGGATGCGTTGATACTGGCTCTGCTCGCGTTTTGTACTGAGAATGAGTGGCTCACTTGGAGTTTTTGCACCCTCATGTCACGTCAAGACACGCATGTCGCAACCATTGACGCGACGTGATGTCCGGGCAGATGTTAGCTCTTTTAATCTGGTTTATCTTCCTTTCAAGTTGCTCTCTCACGTCAGGACCTCTTCTTCTTGTCAACCACCATATGCCATGGCAGCCCCGAGTCCCTACAATGGCACCACAAGAAAACTCGTTCTAGCCTTCAACGTCGGGACAACATACAGCGGCATTTCATACAGGTATTCTCCTCTGCGGTATTCTGGCTAGGCTGCGGCTGAGCCACTGGCAAACACGCAGTATTTTGAACCCAGGACAAGTTCCTGAAGCAAAGGGGGTCACGAAGTCAGTTTCAGACTCGTCGTGCGACTGAGTACTTTACTTATCGATCATCAAAGGTTTCCATCTCAAGAGCACGTCCACGGCTCGTCTAAGATACCCAGTATCATTTACTATGACCAGAGCGGCGAGATATGCGCCATTGGCGCTGAGACCCTGAGCGAAGGTATGTATGAGCGTGCTAAGGATGAGGGCTGGGTCAAGGTTGAATGGTAAGTATACCTCCAGTATGGCTTTGAAGCACATCGATCGTCCCAACTCACCCAAATCTCCTTGCCTCTAGGTTCAAGATGCATCTGCGACCACGCTCCATCAGAGATAATGATAACCAGCTGAAATCTTTGCCGCCTATGCCTGTCGACAAGACGGCCGTGCAGGTTTTGGCTGACTACCTTAAGTACCTCTTCCGGTGTTCCAAGGCGTACATTGAAGAGACGCAGCCAAACGGAGCTGACTTTTGGGCATCCGTTCAGTCAAACATTGACTACGTGCTTTCTCACCCGAATGGATGGGAAGGGCTACAACAAACCCAAATGCGGAAAGCCGTCGTCCTCGCAGGCCTTGTGCCCGATACGCCTGCGGGACACGCGAGGATTTCCTTCGTTACGGAAGGCGAGGCTAGTTTACACTTTGCTATTCAACATGGTTTGCCGGATGGTGTGACCAAGGTGAGCAATATTACACACTGAATAGTTTGAAACAACAGTTCATATCAATCTTTGGACAGGGAAACGATGGCGTCGTGATTGTTGATGCAGGGGGAGGTACTATTGATATTAGCGCGTATATTCGCAAATCCCACCCGTTCAAACAAATTTTCGAGGAAACCTCCCCGCCGCAATGTAAGTTTCTCCCTCAGATTCCAAAAAAGATTAACAATCTTGCAAAGGTTTCTTACATGGATCCGTCTGCGTCAGCGACAAGCTCCGTGAACACCTGAAAGGTACTTAGACGAATTTCTTCATGCGTAATGTTATTAACATGTATTTTGGGTAGATCTCCTTCGAGAATCAGGTTTTATCGACGACCTTGATCATATCGTCGACAGCTTTGACCGTGGTGCAAAACTCAGATTCAGAGACGACAAAGAACCCCAGTTCGTCAGGTTTGGTGCCGCGAGAGATAATGATACGGCGGTCGGTATCCGCTATGGGCAGCTGAAACTGCCAGGGTGCGGTCTCTTTGTTTGTAATGGCCACCCGCTTTGAAGACTTACAATTTGGCTTCCTCGATAGAACCGAAGTCGCTTCCTTCTTCCAACCTTCAGTCGATCGCATCATTGACGCTGTTATCAGTCACAGTATAAATCCAACGGTGCAAATCAAGGTATGTCGCATGTTGACAGGCGTCTTCTCATTATTACCCTGGGCATTGACGCACTCTATTCTTCCATCCTACAGCACATTGTCCTTGTGGGCGGCTTTGCGGCGAGCGACTGGCTCTATCAGTGCACGCATAATGTGCTATCAAAGCTTGGGTATATCGTTTTGCAACCAGATTATTATGTGTGAGCGAATTTTCAACCCCTGTCGCCTCCATTTATGTCTGACTCTCCTCGCAGAAACAAAGCGGTCTCGGATGGCGCTATCCACTTCTATCTTGGTCACAATGTTCACGCGCGCAGGTCAAAGATAGCGCTTGGCGCGGATGTTGATATTTTATATGAACCCCGAAATTCTTCCCATATTGCACGATTGCAGAATTCTTGTTTGAACGCAGCGGGTGAGCGGGTACTCGCAAGCTTTTGGACCCTATTGCAAAAAGTATGTGGTTTGCCATCTTGTCAATGAGACCTGATATGTGACAAATTTCTAGAACACAAGAATCACAGAAGAGAGTGAGATACGCCATCATTTTATGTGGATACGAACATCCCGGGAGGAATTGAATCATTCGCAAAACGTCCACATATATGCCTACCGAGGCCCTTCAAACAATGCTGAAACCATGTTCATGGACGGCAATGATGCAGGTGAATATCTGGGACATACTGTTACTGAACATTTTATCCTTATTTGCCCCTCTCCGTCATGCTAGATATGTTTACTACTCTGTGCACCATTGAGATTAATGTTTCCCATCTCGTACACACATCAAGTGTGAAAAAATGTAGAGGCTCAAACGGAGACTTTTACTACTGCATGGATTTTGATGCTGTTCTGCTGGTGGGAGGCGTAGAGCTGAAAATATTGCTGGCATGGCTTGAAGATGTGCGTTCTTAATGCCCTGGTCTATCCGTGGACCTTTATACTGACTGCCGAAATTTGGCCTGAAATTTCTAGGGTGTGGAAATGAGGTGAGGCCAGAGTCGTTCTTGTTTTTTTTTCTGCCAACTCAACCATTTCCCCTATAGATCACCTGCCAAGGTGTTGTATATTGAATAGGGCCTCAGCTTTGCTTCTGCCACTGATCGCGTCCTTTCAGCCTTGAACGGCTGATTTTTGTTGTAACTCTAAGTTTCATTCACATGTCGCATGCTGTGAGCTGCTCATCTCATATAATCACTTTTTGGATATCTTGTGGTACACCTCTATTTACGATACATGTAACGTTGAAACAACCTCATCATAGTCTTTCAGAACGGTGTGCAACAATGCCAGCGATTTTGAAAAAATTTCACAGCGGAACGCTTGTCCGAGAGGTAAACTCGGGCAATCCTTCGTCACCTTAAACCCACATCAGGCCCAGGACACGGTCTGTTGATGCCCAATCGGTTTGCACTCAGGACTATGTGCAGGTGATTGGGTGCTGTCCCATTTCGAAATGTCAGAAAAAAATGGGTGTGACCGGTCCTCTGTGAAGCGTCTGCATGGGCAATTAGTTTTAGAATTGAATTTTTGTTTTGTTTTGATTCACTGGTATACATATCCCGAACAACGGAAACATGCTATCATGTATGAGCGCAGAAAGTTCTTTGATAGAGAATGTACATTAGAATTACAAGCAATCAAAAATAACGGGAAAAAGGGACACGGATTGTCCATTTAGGCCATCATCGTTCATTTGCTGGTAAGCCTGGCCCTCTTATCAAGAGAGCGAGTAGCGGCGGCGGGTGCGTCGTGTTCAAAGCCACGTTAGAGCCGGCAAAAAGAGTCTTCGTGAAATCGCCGTTGGGTGCAATGGGCATCTGTTTCCAGTTGCCTTTGTTGGTCTCCAAGAATTCCCTCAATCGAGTGGCGAAGTATCCATGGATAGCGGAGTAGGATTCGTGGACCGTGAGCTGCCCAAAAATTTCCCTCACCAGGTACTCCTCGTGCATATAGCTTCGGAGCTGCTCCATAAGTACAGAAAACGCGGCTTCTTCGAGTGTGTCATGAAGGTGATCGCCGGCGTAGTTGATGAAATTCTTTTCAAAAACGTCCTGTCGGTCAGTGGGTGCTGTCAGGGACCGGTGAAAAATCAGCTTTGCGTAGTCTTGAGAGTCCGAGTGGTTGACCAAGGCAGTGATGAAGTAAAACATAGTCCACCAGATGGATTTTGAGATCATGTTGGAAGTTGTATCGAATGACGGTTTTTTTGCCCGGGATGTTTGTAGTGGCGGTGGATGGAACAGATTTGCGAGTGCCGAACTGCGAAAAAGCCTTGTAAAGATCGTATTCTGGGGATCCCTTGTGAAGACCGAGCTGGTTTCACTAGATTTAGCCAATTTAGTGCAGTAGATATGGACACCTACCATAAACCGTATTGCACGAAAACCCTGTAACTACCGTACGGGCCTTATACAGAAGGGATTTGATCAGATCACCGCTTGATCAACGCTGTAACCAAATAATCGTGCAATAATTAGGTGATAATTAGTGCACAATATTTGCGTGCCATGTTTGGCTATGTTGGACCACTGTCAGGCTTTAGGGCTTTAAGGGTTAATGTTTAGGGTCACCCCGAAGGGGCGTTTAGAGTTAGGGGTTAGGATTAGGGGTTAAGCCTTCGGGTTTAGGATTTAGGGTCTAGGGCTTAGGTATATCTATGTATGTGAGGAGGGTGGGGGGAGCGCGAAGCACTCCTTTAGGGTATGGCGCAAAGGAAAATGT
Organism: Psilocybe cf. subviscida; assembly: GCA_013368295.1. NCBI lineage: Eukaryota > Fungi > Basidiomycota > Agaricomycetes > Agaricales > Agrocybaceae > Psilocybe > Psilocybe cf. subviscida. The sequence continues at coordinate 6,624,486 of JAACJJ010000028.1, read as the reverse complement.
AATGAATGTCAAAGCATGATAAAATGCTTGCCTTATCTCTTACTAGGTGCTCTGGTGTAGCGGTATGTTGGTGCGATAGCTTTGATGGGGCGAAGAATTCTGCGTTCAATTCACAGCCGGTCCATTTTTTTTTTCTGCGCGCCTTCAGACATTGAAGCACACTACTGCACTAATCCCCCAATATTGCACGAAATATTGGACCTCTTGCACAACCCATCGAGGGGGTATCCGTAAACATTATTACTACAGAAGTTCCCTGGTAGCTATCGAAAGTATTGCACTACATACTCCCGGTAAGCTACAGATTTTTCGTGCACTAAAATGGCTCATAGGGCTGCTGGTTTGCCATGCTCAACTCTGGGTTCGCCTGTCCTCTTTTATCGTTGAGAAGGTGGAACCGTTTCATGATCTCAAACGGCATAAAGAAGGGGGTCCCCTGGGTGTAATTTTATCAGTATTGTGAAGTGGTACCTGGAGGAGCACCTACAGTTCGAAGATCAGTCCCTTTGGAATTGTAGCCCAGTTCCTGAGCGAACTCGAGATCGGCCAACTTGATTTTCCACTTTCCATTGTCCCTAAAGGCGAGAAGGTTACTACTCGAGATATCCTGATGAACCCATCCAGCGCAAAAGAGAATTCGAAGAGCTAAACGGTAGAGGTTAGTAAGCAATGACTGGACATGCAACGACATCTCACCATCGAGAGCTTGGCTAATGAGATCCATGAGGTTCCCCAAGGTTCCGACCTTGTCCAAATCGAAGCACACCTCTTTGTAGATGAAACGAGATTGCCGTTTAGGGGCGAATTGACGGCGAGCCTTACGAACTGCATCGGCCTTTCGATCCTGGACGTGGAGGGTGTTGTTTGGATCCACAGAGTTACCAGCATAGGACGAGCCGACAAGCGAGCCAATAAGCGAGCCTTGCGCTGTACGGCAGTCGCGGCCTGCCTTCTCTGTGGCACTCTCCTCGGGGAAGATGTCGACGCCAGCAGCGCTGTTCAAGGCGCCATGGCAAAGTTTCTTTGACGTCGCGCCATCCCATGCATGAAGTTTCGTGAGGAAGAGTGATTTGTAGTTCCCGTCAGTCAGGGAATGCTGGAGCCGAGCCTTGGTGGGATCGTCGAAAGATGCAAAGCGTTGGTCCTCTTCGACCAGACGCTCCTTCCAGTTGTCGCCCCAAGCCGACTGGGAGTTTTCGATAAGCTCGTCAATGGCCTTGAAGATGGCGTCCATGTTCTCTGCTTCGGTTGACCTGTGTATATCCAACCACACGTCTTTGAGAATAAGTTGTTCGCCTGTGACGGTCTCGTTCGTGTCGGGTCCCTTGACTTCGACGACTTGCCAGATCCGCGTATTCCGGCCAGAAATATTGTAGGGTCGCATGTCGTTTATAGAGCGGACGGTCTTGAAGTATTTGAACTTGGGTCCGGTCAATCGCGCACTGCGCCTGATAGTGTCTTTCGCGTCTTGAGGTTCTTCTGCACCTACTTCAACCGGGCACTGATAGATATAGTGCTGGGCTGCAGCTTCCGTCCCGGGCTTGGCCTGGGGATCGATAGGGGCCAGGTGAACAGTGGGGTCGATACCAAGCTCCTCAGGACTTGCGTAAGCGAATGCAAGGAAGACATGGATGAAGGTGTCAACGTCCTGTGATGTGAATCAGAATATGCGGCTTCATGGTACAAGTTCTCGTGCGACTGACCTTCTCCACCCAGTCGAATGAAAGCGCCTTGATGGAATGGGAGCGCGAAAAGTACCATACGCCCATGCGCGTATCTTCAATGGTCACCTGTAGTAAACAGTGGTGAATACCAATTTCTGCGTAGCTGGAGATACGATACCTACAGCGAAAATAAACATACGACGAGGATCCTCGCAAAGGATATGTTGACAGTCGCCAACCACCTGTGCACGAACCTTGAACACAGATGGTGAGTCCAATTATAGAATGTGGTTCGACATGTTCTTACCATTCTTTGATCCTCTGTGTTTCTTTGCTTTTTATACTCGTGAGGTGACTTGATGAAGCGCACGGGTATCTTGCCAGTCTTGAATTCTCCATCGACCAGGCACCCATCCATCTTGTGGTTTGTCCCAGGAATATCGGCCTCGAGGTATTTATGTTCAACCACTTGAAATTTGTAGTTGTTACGCCTTCCTTTGGCGAATTCGAAGATTTTGTCGACGATGGGCTTGAGGTCCTGAAATACTCTGTCTTCCTTGTCCTCATATTGAGAGGGGTTAGCAGCGAAGTCGGTCCACCGGCCCGTTTCCTCGTCAAAGAGATTCGACGTGATCAGAAACTTCTTGCATTTTTTCACGTCAGCGGCCTTCACTGTAGTAGGACCATAGTGTTCGAGAAAGTTATCGATGGGGCAGAGTAAGGTTTCGTTGTTCATTTGCCTGGCAATCTGGAAGCGAATTTGGTCTAAAGCCTGGAGGCCAGCAGTCTCCTTGATACCGTGCGGAGTACCTTCGGCACTGTGCAAAGTCATGTACAGATCAGCACCTCTCCGAGCCCAGCAGTACATGAATACTCACCCCAATTGTTTAGTCGTGAATTGTTGTCCTTGAGGAGTCTCTGGGAACTCCGGTTTGGGTAGATTTACGGTGAGCTCATTGGAGCTAGCCATGATTGCAGTGTGAACGGATGAAAGTTGGTCGATGGTGGTGGTTGCGAGTTGAGATGCTTTAAATAGACCGTCGCTTAAGTCAGGGCCACAACTATTCAGAGTCATATGACCGTGTTCTGAGTGCCACCCAAGGGCCCTGGGCCATGGAGGGCCATGCTCACTGGCCCTCACTGATCAAGATCAACGGACCAACGAACATACCCCTACAACAATTTTGCGATGAGGCTTAAGCTTAAGCGCTTTAGCTCCAGAAAGCAGCAGCCATACTATTATACTAACTACTCTGAGACATGTACATGGTCACAATGCCGAATGTTGGTGCAGTTGGTAGATAGCGAATAATAATGGGGAGTACATTCACTGGAGTCAGTGATTTTGTCTATTCGATGAACACGTCACCGCAAGAGCCACTATGTGCATTAAGCGCTGAGTGCGTCGCTGGTATGAGTAGACTTTTTCCATGAGCAGATCAACATGGATGGGGGGTTCGCGCGACGCGTCTTCATTGCTGTAATAGGGGCTTGAAGAAGAGGGTCACGGGGTCGTTCCACTTCTTCGAGCATCGGCAGAACAAAGCGCCCAAGACTCAAGTTTCTGATATCCACAACCACCCATCTCCGCGCGCAACCTCAACTTCTACAAAAGCTATCTCCAGTCCTCACGATATGCCAGAATTGAGCCCTTATGAGGGTACAACAAGGAAGTTGGTTCTTGCTTTTGATGTAGGTACAACGTTCTCCGGAATCTCGTACTGGTAAGAATTATTGTTTTTGTACGTCTTCCACTGTCCTATTGAACCGCTGTATCCAGTATCCTCGATCCCGGCCAGATTCCTGAGCCGAAAGGAGTCACCAAGTGAGTCCAGTGACTTCGCTATCAAATTGAAAGTATTCAATGTGTTGCGCTACAGATTTCCCTCCCAGGACCATGTAAACGGATCGTGCAAAATTCCCAGCGTTATTTACTACGGTGAAGACGGCAAAGTGCGTGCTATTGGGGCGGAAACTTTGGCAGAAGGAGTTTACGAGCGAGCAGAAGAAGAGGGGTGGACTAAAACAGAATGGTGCGTGTCTTTTTACTGGAGAACGAATGTGTTCATGGACGCTTGGAGGTTCATTTATTCAGGTTCAAAATGCACCTACGGCCACGGGCTATCAGGGACAAAGACAACCCTCTTAACTCTCTGCCGCCTTTGCCCGTCGATAAGACGGCTATCCAAGTCCTTGGCGACTACCTAAAGTACCTCCTTGCGTGCTCAAAGTCCTATATTGAAGAGACGCAGCCAGATGGGGAAGACTTTTGGAAGTCAGTTAAGCAGAAGATTCAGTTTGTTCTATCTCATCCCAATGGCTGGGAAGGTCTCCAGCAATCCCAGATGAGAAAGGCGGCTGTCCTCGGGGGGCTCATACCAAACAGCCACGCAGGGCAGAGGCGGATATCGTTCGTAACGGAAGGAGAGGCCAGTCTTCACTTTGCCATTCACCATGGACTGCCGAAAGGTGTTTCCGAGGTGTGTTGATATCCAACTTGCCAATCCATTGAATCTATTTTTCGACGAACTAAACAGCGATTAAATAGGGAGAAGACGGTGTGATCATCGTTGACGCTGGAGGTGGTACGATTGATATCACGGCATACGTCCGAAAGCCGCACACGACCAAGCCTGTTTATGAAGAAATTGCACCTGAAAAATGTGAATTGCTTGCATTGAATCTGCTTATATTTGCATATTGATCCAGCGCTCGACAGGTTACCTCCACGGGTCAATTTGTGTCAGTGAGAACTTACACACGTTCCTAAAAGGTACGTTTGTTTCGACTTGCTTGTTCCGAAATGACAGTGATTGAGGTTCACGTCAGGCTTTCTGGCGCGCTCGGACTTCCTGGCGGACATCGACCACATTGTTCAATGTTTTGACAAAGGAACAAAACTACGATTTCGAAGTGGAGATGAAGCACAATTCATCAAATTTGGCGGAACACGAGATAACGATGCAAACTGCAATATCCGTTTTGGCCAATTAAAACTACAAGGGTAGGTGTTGCTGTCTGGGTACATGTTATGACCGACCAATAGTGAACCCTATCTTCCAGAACGGATGTCGCGACATTTTTTGATCCTTCTATTAAATGCACTGTCGAAGCTATCAAGGAAATTCAGGATACTTCTTCTACGCCAGTAAAGGTTAGTGCATAGTGACTTCCTGTAAGAACCTTACTTATGAACGAGTATGTTGTAAACCAAACAGCATGTCGTGCTTGTCGGTGGGTTTGCCGCTAGCGACTGGCTTCACCAAAGCATCCGCAAGGCAGTATCCCCTCATGGGCTTACGGTTCTGCGACCCGACTACCACGTGTAAGTATTTGCCAACTTGGGAATATATTCATACCTGATTTGTTGTTTGTAGCAATAAGGCTGTATCTGATGGTGCCATATCGTTCTTCTTGTGCCGTAATGTACAAGCGCGAGTATCAAAAATGACACTTGGAGTCCGAGCAATCACCCTCTATGAAGAGGACAAACCATCGCATGCCAAAAGAAGCACCGAGAAATTGGAGAATAAGAACGGTGAAATGACGCTGGACTATTTCTTTGACCCGATATTACAAAAGGTGGTGCATACTATAATGATACAATGATTAACACTGTTGACTTATCGGAAGGTACTAGGGTGAAAAAATTACGCAAACGAGGGAAGTTAGGCAATCGTACTGTCGTTCATATGACACCAAAGACGAACTCGCGCAACCTATAACAATTAAGCTCCATGGGTATCAAGGACCTTCAACTGACCATTCCGATTTGTGGATGGACGGCAACAATGTTGGTGAGTTTCGAGTGGCACCTCGGATTTCTTTTCATCCAGAACCAACATCTTGATATCAATCTGTAGGTGATGAATTTCCACTAGTAGGCTCGATTGAAGTTGATTTATCGCACCTGAAAAATACCCCGACACTGCAAACTAAGGAAGGCCCAAAAGGGACCTACTATCAGATTGCCTGCTCAGTGGTATTGTTGCTTGGAGACGTTGAGCTAAAGGTGCAGGCGGCATGGGAAGAGGATGTAAGTTGCAAGTACTTCCCTCTTCCAATTTTGCTACATTGGGACCACTGGCTGATGTCAATCTGTATTCAGGGCGAAGAAAAGAGGTATGTGATTACTTCGCACATCTACATTCCGTGAGTCCTGATGGCCCCTTCCAGGAGCGATGCGCAGATCCTATATATTGGCTAGCTGTCGTCAGTGGTTATCAATTTTTTTTTTGAAATGCAGGTACTAAGGCTTCACTGACATTCGTCTCCGTAAATTTGCCTTCGTCTCTATGTTCAGCCTTGTTTTTTGATCAAAAGGTGCCAAAAAAATTATTGCACTTCCTATGGACGGCGTGCCTCATGCTATGAGGAGAACGCCTTCATGGCCAATTCATAGCCTTCTCGGCACTGTTACCACTATCTACCATATATATCCCCAGATTTACTGCTTACGTTTCCTGTTGGTTCATTTATGTCTTTATGTTACTCGAGTGTACCTATTTAGTATGATCATGCTGTTTATGTGCCCCATTGATCAGCTGACTCCTATTTGGCCAATAATCACATCCTTATGAATCTAACAAAACAATCTGGGGACATTACATTGGTTCGATGGCGTAGTTGGTTATCGCATCTGTCTAACACACAGAAGGTCCTCAGTTCGAGCCTGGGTCGAATCATTTTTACTCCATCATTGCCCTCCTCCGCTAAACCGAAGCAACGCACAATTTGTGGGTCCACCTACATCACAAAACGGGCGCCAATCTGTCAACGCGTGACGTCATGACACTTAATTGGGCTACCTCGCTCTCACTGTCGGTCCACAGTCGCATACACAGGAGACTGTAGCAAAATATTTCAGGAGAAGAACAGGTTTATGCAGACGACCGCCTGACGACTGGAAGTGATTATCAGGGCTGGGAGCATTACCCATCGCTAGGGGGAAAGGTATTCGTATATGACCGAGTTACACAGGAATCTAACTGTCTATAGGATTGGTGATACACTCTATACTGAATAGGGGGTCATAACAAAAGTATCGTAGACAGAAGTCAAGAGAGGAGGCCGCGGCCGGAAAGGCGTATAAATCATAGATGCAGAAAACAAAAATAGAAGAGGGATAGGGAATCAGACTCTACGACTTATCCGCCTCCAAGACTGGGTGGCCGTTGGATTCGACCACTGATGTGTCCTCGGTAGGAGGCTCAGCGGCAACGGCAGCGTAGGTGGGTGTTCCGTTCTCTCCAGCATGCGCGGCGGGACCCTCAAGCTCAACAGGCGTGGGCTTCTCATTGGTAGCATCCTCCTTGACTTCCTCCTGGTGCACATCCGCTTTAGCCAACACGTCCGAAACGCCCTTCCTCACAGTTTCCAGCAGCGGGTTAACGCGTTCCTGGACCTCCTTGCCAATCTTTGACACTTTCTCCTGGATGGGCAGGTCCTTGGTGGTGAGGATCGCGGAGAGCTCGTTGACGGTGGCGGCGATCGCGGCGTGGAGGTCGGCGTAGGATTGCTGAATCTGCGGGATCTGGGACTGCAGCTGCGAGCGCGAGGTCTGCAGACTTTGCTGGAGGGAGGTGCTGAGCGAGGAGGAGGAGGTCTGGAGGCGTTGGAGTTCGGACAGCATAGACTCAGAAAGTGTATGGATGCGGGCCTGGGCGGTGCTGAGGGAGGAGGTGGCGATGGCGGAAATGTTGTTGGCGGTCTCGGTGGCGCGTTGACTGGAGAAGGAAATTGGATTAGTGACGGCTCGCTTAGATATCTAAAAACGCGCAGGTGCCGGTGACATGGAGCTCCATGCATGTTATTGTTCAAGAAAGGCCTGCAACGGGCATCTCCTCGCCGCGCGATAACAAAGATAAGAAGCCGACACTCACGCAATAACGGATTGAGCCTGGAGGTGCTTCAGCTGCTCATTAGAGTAAACATAGAGATTGTCGCCCAAAGTCTTCGACAGGGCGAGAGCGCGCTGGTACTGGTACTGGACGTCCGGGGGAGTAGAAGGGCCAGCCTCTGAGTTGTTAAGGCGGCCGACCGCGACTTCGATGTAGTCGACAATGGGAGTGAAACGCTATTGAGAGTCAGTCATCGTGTGAATGGAAGAAACACACCGCGACATACCTGATCGATTCCGTGGGCCACGCTAAGAGCGGGGCTGCGCACCCTCTCGTCGATGGTCTTGTTGACGGTGTTGACCTGCCCGTTGACATACTCGTTCACATAGTTGGTGGTGCTCTCCTTGCGCTCGCGCACGTAGGTCGCGACCTCCTCCGGCTGCGCCTTGAAGGGGTAGGGGTACCGCGACTCGACGACGTCCACAGCCTTGTTGGCGTAGGTATCTGCCTTGACGATAAGGGGCGCCAGCTTCACCTGGAGAGGCTCAGTGAACTTGTAGGCGCTGGTAGACAGCCCTTTGGCATGGTTATAGGGTGAGCGGGTATAGGTATTGTTGGACAGTGCGTCATTGATGGTGACAAGCGACGACGAGATGAGTGGAATGGATGCGACACGGGTGAGCACAGTGAGCTCAGGGCCCTGTGCCTGGACGGGGGCCTCGGTGGTAGTGGCCATTGAAGAGGTTGGCGTTATCGGATGGGATTTGAGACGTGCAAGAGGAGGCAAACAGTTAAATAGCAAATCAAGAGGCGCTCCTCATCGCGTCTGGACAGTCTGGCATGTGATTCTCAGGATGGGCGTGACCTCATTCAAGCCTCGACCAGTCTCCGGACGCCCACATCCCGACTTCATATCATGCTATGCGCTCATATAAAGGAAGCAAAAAACTTTCTCGTGTTTCCAGATCCTTCGATAAGAGCCACGCAATGGTGTCCAGTCGTGCTAGGCCTTCGTAGTTGGGAATGAGTGGACGAATTCCTTCCGTCGTTCGTAGATCATCGCTCTTGATGCTCTCTGCACTGCTCTGAATGACATTTATCCATGCAAAATATGGGTACAGCGTCTCTCTCAGAGTTTCCTTGGCGCGAACGATCAATGCGATTGATAATGACGCCCTAGCTCGTGAATATTCAAAATTTGACTCGCATTCTCAATTTTCATTCTCGCAGCCGCAGCGTCCAGAGCTGCGTATAAATTCAACGGGCCGTAGCTGCGGTCTTACATTGAGGCTGCGTGTGATAAGCAGGAGTAGCTGAAAAGAGCTGACACGCAGTCAGTAAATACAGAATGTGCTAGCCATAGTCTGGATTTGTCCGGACTTCATTGTAACTTTCAAGCGGCACGACTCGGAACCTCCGATGCGGAACGATAGAAATTCACGCGGTATAGGTGGCGGATAGCACAGTATCACAGAGTATCACCGCTATGCTCTCGAAGACTTCTGGCTCCTCCTGACTCCTGCTTTTCTTGGTATGTGTACCGAGCCCTTCGAGAAGAATGAACATGATTGTTCGAGTGGGTGATCGTGGTGGGAAAAAAAAAACGAAGAGATTTCCTGAAGTATGACGGCAATCAAAAGATAATTGAATACATGTGCTTCCGCTCCGAGTGGCTTCGAGTGGCTTGTGTGCACAGCAATGAACGGCGCGCTACACTTTTCACAGCAGCCTGAAGATAATATTAGGAAACTGCCGTTCTTTAAAGTACCGGATGAGAATGGGATTGGGATGGGACTATGAATATCTCCGAGCGCGCTGGTAGGACTGCCGTGACATTGTCCTGTAGCTAAATCATCCGAGTGCGCAAACCTAGAGAGATTCTTGTAAAGAAGAGATTGAGAAGATAATCACAGTAAGTCGTCTTATCATTTCTTATCAATTCCGTGTCCTTAACAGTCTCCTATGTAGCACAACCCACTTGCCTCCTCTACGTCTCTGGCCTCATCAAGCGACGCCTATCATTAGCAATATCGAGAGGCCAAACGAATGAAGATCAGGCACGGGCGCTTACTACTGGTGATGCGTGCATCAGACAGATCATTTGCATTAAGTGCGGTCCGGTTAATCACCTCCTTCCCATTCTCAGGCATCTTGCTTGATATTCTGGTATTCACAGTAACCCCTGCTCTTAAGACCGCAGTAGGATTGCATTTAATATACACCACCCCATCTGGGGTCGAAGGGATAAATCGTGACCCAAGTATTCCTGGTTGGTGCCAACGGAAGGAACACCTTTCTTTTTGCTTCATTTCTAATTGTTCCTAGCTCGTATTGAGCTTTGGTAACGGCCAGTTGTGCTTTGGTTCCTCTTATATCTGGTTCATGTTGAGTACTTGGTGGAATATATGTGATATACCAGGAAGATATGGATGACTTGTATATATTTACACCGCGGATGGGGAATGGGGTGGTATATGCGAAAATGTAGATCGTGGTGAGTTACGTAGATTCGGCGCTTATTTAGTACACCTGGGTGCACGAATGAGATAGTGAGGGGTCACTACTTCATAGAAGGCCGGATTTTACTCAATGACCTGAATACCGAGTTTGTCAGTGTTCCCGACGGAGATAAATGTTAGACATACGGTAACTTCTTCCAAAATGCCACCTTGGACGCTGTTTTCTCTCCACTGCGGCTCCTTTGAATATCATCCCAGATTTTGTTCGCTTCTGGAGTATCATCATTGAAAAGGTCTCTTCTAGGTATCTCCAAGTCAGAGAACCATGCGAGCCATTTGCGCAAAATGGTCTGATAGAAGGAGTAATCATATGGGTAGTACTGTGGATGGATGACCCGGATTATTAGTATTCTGTGGGCATAGTTCATATTCACATACATACCAGGCCACGAAGAGCGACAATGCACTGATGGCCAATTGTTCGCATCCTCCATTGGTCTTTTTCGCAATTGTGAAGGGTTTCTGGCTTCCAGGGTTTCCAGGATATCAATGCATCTCTCAAGAGAGGAGTGTCCGTTTTCACCAGAGCGAATATAGAGCAAAATATTTCCACGTTATCTGCATTCTTGACGTATCAGTCTTACACAAGTTCAGTGGTCGTTTTGTGCTCATTTGACTTACAGAAATTTGTCATAGCCGGAATATGCGCTCTTGCGAGTTTTTCCGCAAATAAGACGAGGTCGATGTACAGTGCTTTGGACCTGGATTCATCACAAAGGAAGTCTCGCAATGAGGCATGATAAAATACCACATTTTCGGTTTCCCTGCTGTACTGCACAACAGCGACCAGATCGGAGAGGTTCGACTCAATGTCAGACTGCGTAAGGCCTAGAGGAGCGAGGAGTAAGTCGATAGTGCATCGAAGTCCCATCATAGCATCTGATGCTTTTACTGTGGGGAGTATAAGTTGACCGGCCAGGATGTTCTTCGCCGAGCCCCAATCCTCGACTTGAGAGAGGATGTGGGTGTAGATGGCATCGAGCTCGGCAAATGGGGAGTTTTTCACAATTGGACGGATGCCGCGCACTCTATCCAGGCTATGAGCTGGGCTGGCGGAGGAGCTGGATATGAATCGCATAACAGTGGCCGCATATATAAACTGACCGGATGATTTCTCGACAATCTCGTCAACGTCTGCGTCGGAAGGCCAATCACCGTCTAGAGTTCGACCAAGATGATGGGTTCTCTTGACTTTGTCAAACTCTGCGGCGACGAATAGACGAATATCGCGAGAAGGGTGATAGTTTTCGTCAAGAAATATGGAATCGTTGGATGAGCCAATTTCATTGAATGTCATCACCAAATGAGGCTCTGCACGACTCGCGACCAAGATAATAAATGGGGAGTTCTGTTGTGAGGCCAGGTGATGGAGGGCATGTAGGAGGTCTCCTTGAACGTGCTTAGTCTCAGAACTACACTCGTCCACACCGTCAATAAGGAGGAGCAGTCGTTGTGTTGGTGCAGAGGCGCCATCAACAACCGTGCGTACTGGGGTATCAATGAGATACTTGAATTGGTCTCGAATGGACTGGTCAAAAACCAAAGGTTTTGTGTCAAGTAGAGTGGCGATATTCGCCTTCAGTCCCGGATGGAACTCCAGAATTTGGTATAGAAGTGTTGCGACAACCGAACCAGCATGATTGCGCGTCGAGTCCGCACGAAAGAAAAAGTAGTTTGCCATAGGCAAGCCATGCTGTATACACCGCTCAGCGATAGTCTGGATGATTGCAGTTTTGCCAGCCCCCGCCGGACCGCTGAGCCAGAAGATTCTGCGAGATAGATCGCCGTCACCGTCGATCCACTTCTCTATGATCCTCATAACCTCATCTCGGGTTCCGGGATGGCATCTGACTGGATCTGCCCGTCCACCAGCATTCAATATGGCGTTGGATGACACATGCGCGTAAAGTGGCTCCAAAGAGTCTTGAGGGCGAATGTTAATCCATTACAGTATAGAAGTGTCTGCAAAACCAACTTGACGCACTGTTCTGCCCAGAAGTTTCCTGGATCCCCGTGAACGACCCGCCCGTGATGACTACATTTGAGGCTGATTGCAGAAAGTTGACAGAACGCCGTTGAGATCTAGCGCGCTGCGTCATGATATCGTGCAAGGTTGATGAAGCAGCTATGAAAAGAGAAGTGATTGACAAACGTTTGAACACATCTCAGAAATCGTGTTAAAAATGTTGTCCACGATTGTCAAACGATTATTATATGATCAAAAAAAGAATTGGATTCTGGAACGACAAAGGTACTCGAGTACAGGGAAATACTAAACTCGATAACTTGTAGAGGAAACTGAACCTCAAAATGATAATTTGATAATTATAATGGCGCGTTCAATGCCCAGTCCGTTCAGAAACGCATGGCATTGTATGAGTACCAGAGGGTGCGAATGCAAACGAAAGATCCGTGATTAGTAGTGAATAATGATAGCTGCTATGCAAATCAGTATGACCCCAGTATTTCTCCAATCATGTAGGATGCAGGGCTTTAATGCTATGGTCGGCTGGATGGCTGGTCGAGGCAGTTGGAGAATACAATTGTTGATACACATGATCATCCTGTAACTCCACCCCCAGCCTCATGCTCTCGCGTGCGTTGTCCAGGCTATGGACTGGGCTGGCGGAAGAGTTGGATATGGAGCGCAAAATAGACGCCGCATATATAAACTGGCCAGACGATTCCTCGACAATCTCGTCAATGTCTGCTTCGGCAGGCCAATCATTGTTGAGAGTGTGCGCAAGAGGATGGGTTCGTTTAATCTTCTCAAACTCTGCCATAACGAAGAGGCGGATGTCGTCCTGGGATGAATAACTGTCGTCAAGACATATGGAATCGTTGGATAGGCCAATGTCATCAAATGTCATTACCAGGTGAGGTTCTCCACGACTCGCGACCAAGACAATAAATGGAGAGTTCTGTTGTGACCCCAGGTAATGAAGGGCGTGAAGAAGGTCCCCTTGAACATGCTTAGCCCGATGGCCACACTCGTCCAGGCCATCAATAAGGAGGAGTAGTCGTTGCGGATGTGCAGAGGCATCAACAACCGTGCGCACTGGGATATCAATGAGATATTTGAATTGGTCTGGAATGGATTGGTCGAAAATCAACGGCTTCTCTTTCAGTAGAGTGGAAATGTCCGCCTCCAGTGTTGGGAATAACCGCAAGATTTGGAATAGGAGTGTTGCAACAACCAAACCAGCATGACTACGCTTCGGGTCTGCATCACTAATACAGAAGCTCGCCATGTGAGTGCCGCGCAGTGTGCATCGATTGGATATTGTCTGGCTGATTGCAGTTTTACCGGACCCTGCGGGACCGCTGAGCCAGAAGATGCGACGAGATAGGTCGCCATCGCCATCAATCCATTTCTCTATAATCCTTATGGCCTCATCTCGGGTTCCGGGATGGCACCTGGCTCGAGGCCGTTCAGCAGTCAATATGGCGTTGTGTGCTACATGTTCGTAAAGAGACTTCAAAGAATCTTCAATGCAAGCATTAATCCATCACAGCATGGAAGTGTATGTTAGTCAGTTTGACGCACTGTTCTGCCCAGAAGTCTGCTGTCCTTCGACGAATAACCCGTCCATAACCACGATTTTGGAAGATAATTGTAGGTGGCTGACAGAATATCGTTGGGATTCAGCGCATGGGCTCGCAGTACAGTACAAGGTCAATGGAGGCCTGCAAATTGGAGGCAAGTAGGGTAAGCGTAGGGTTGCGGATTAATGAGGTTAGAATTCCATCAGTGACGCATTGATATTGATGGCTAGTGATGGCAATTGTCACATCGTCTCGTTCCTCGAGCGAATCATCATTGCCCAATCATTGCCTCCTTGGTGCATCCTCCAAGACTACATACAACCACATGTTTTGTGTGGTGAATGGACAAGATACGTGAACTTGATGCTATACAATTGCTTCTACATTTTTCTGCACTCGTGAATTTGGCGCGCGGTGGCCCCACGCTTGACGCGCGCTTCCTGAGAACTTCAAGCACGAATATGCACCGCTAACCGCAACATAGTGTTGAGGCAAAATTTAGGAATAGGCGGTTTTCTAGAAATCTGGGGTCTGGCCATCAAACAGGCTTTGTGAAGCCTGAGCGTAATTGTTGCTAGAAGTTGTCGGCTTAATTTTGAGGCGGCGGATAGAAATGATTTTCCTCAAAAGGTTGACTGTCAAAGTAATCTGGGAGATGTTCGCATCACATCGGACAGAAACAGGTCGGAGGTGTAGTGCCTACGCTGATATCTCGTTGTCCAATGACCCAACACCACTATCCATTATTGGTAATATCATTACCCGATTAAGGACGCGTACACACAAAAGCCGATCTTGCACCCAATAACCTGTTGAATTGCTTACGAACGATTTCATTCCCTTATTGTTACGTTTACATTCTTATTTACCACGATCCCCATTTATTCACCTTAGGTACTATACTGAGTCTTGTAGGCACATCACAAGCCCGTATGTATGTAGTACGCTACGCGTTTACCCTCCCCCACAATCGTATCGCGCCCGCGTTTTTTTCCTTGTCGTCGCGGCTTTCCAGGACTCAATTCAACATAACCAGCACCTAATACCAGCAGAGTCTATAGAGCTGAAAAAAGGGGATGTCTTCTCTGCGCCATGGACTTTTCACAAGGGGCCGCGAAGGAGTAGCGGCCCCCCGCAACGACGGCGTCACAGGACGGGGCTGCCCTGCACATCAGGGTGAGTACCTTGTTTTCTGCACCATGTGCATTGTTGTGTTTCCCTATTTTCTTTCAGTGTGAACTGCATCTCGGGCCTCAGGGCTGGTCTCAAGTTATAGCACCGTCGGACTTCGACCTCTAGGTTAGCATGTACTGTGTTTCCCGATTTCAAGGCAGCTGGCATTCAGTCTTGTTGACCTTGCACCCGGTTTGCGCACTGTCAAGCCGTGCATGTCCATGCTTCTAAAGCGTGGCTTGGGCAGAGCACAATGCTGGAGACCTCATGTGCGTGGACTGTATCTGAGGCACAGCCGCTGCAACGATAACGTAGTCTAGTTTGCGGAAGAAGTATCCTCAAGACGTTGAATGTCAATGTATTCTATGCGTACAACTTGCATGCCCTATGAATACTCGACTAGAGTATGGGCAATCTACTTCACATTTAGTTGGGCTCTATTTTCCGCTGTCGAAATTCTAGCTCCGGAGGCCTTTAATTCCAGGTCTGCGTATGGCTCACCTGGATGTCGTCCATATGCGCCTACAAGGGCGAGTTCTCCTCGACGGCATACTACGTCCCTTGCCATCCTCGCCGCTTGTTTCATCCATGTCCACAAGGTTCTTCTTTTCATGTCAGACTTAAGGGCATGGACACTTGATTCTCAGTGTTCTCGGGTTTTTCCGGCCTTTATTCTTGTGAGAAAGGAGCTTGTATGACATCGCAAATGATCCCGACCCCGACGAACAAGTGTTTCGCGCCGCATTCATGACAAAGGGTAGGGACATGTTCCGGTCCGTACATTTGCTCAAAATACGTCTCTGTTTGGTATCTCGCGCTCACCTCGCCTCCCATGGCCCGTTCCTCGTGGCTCGTTGCAATGCTCTATGTATGGACTTCCATACTTGTGACGGAAGGAGACGACACCTCGTGGCTGATCGTGAAAAAAAGTTGGCAACCTGCTTTCCTTCGCAAACATAGGTGGACATAGCTACGGCTCGCATGAAAATCGTCGCGCCGTTCTCTGCATGTATGAATGAGCACGATGCTGGCGCAACCTGGTTTGGAAGTTGGAACTGGCTGAGATGAGAAAGGTGGCGTCGGCCGAGAGAAACACGTGAATTGAATTCGATCAGACGAAGAGAATCCATCAGAGAATGACAATCTAAGAAGCGGGACTATGTAACCCTTCACCTAACCCTTTTTCACTTGCTTTGCTCTTCTTCTTTCTTCATTTCTTCGTTCTTCGTAGCTCTTTGTTCTTCCTCTCTTTATTTCTTTCAATTATGTCTTCCACTCGCCCTCAGAAACGTACCCTCTCAGGCAACCCCTCTCCTGTCGTCCCAACTACGTTCGTCTCATCTCCGAATCTTCCTCTCGTAGTACTGATGTCCCCTTAGGAAGAACATTGAGAACGCTCTCAAAGCTGCTTGTAGTCGGAACATGGAGAAAGAGTACGAGATGAAAGACCTGGAGGTACATCACGCTCGCGTATCGTCTCATTCGCAACGGTGCTAATCTCGAATCCATCCAGTCCAAGCTGTCCGAAGACTTAAACAACTTCCGGACGATTGACGGGCTGCTGAAAGAAGTCCATGCGGGCTTGGAGGTACGCTGATATCTTGCTTTCTAGACAGGGCTCTGTCCCCTGACCTTGTCTTTCATGAAGCGCCATCATCAGCGTGCCGAGCGGTCAATCAAGCGCCAGATTCCAGACATGCAGGGAGAGCTGGAAGACTCCATGGATACGCTCACCGACCTCGCAGAGACGTTGCCAACGACACAAGCTCAGGTCTCTGACATTGAAAAGATTTATGACTCGGGGCGCAGCAAAGTGCGTTTTTCATAACCGTGCCTGGTTGCATTCTAGCTGCTAAATGCTATGCTGTATTTATAGGCAGATAGTCTTATTGCAGACCTGGCGTGGCTGAATACTGAATTCTACGAACGCTGGCGTACTATCATCTTCACGCCGTCAAGCCCGGTATCCTGGAGGTGGAAAGTTTACCTGCGGACGCTGTTCGTTGTATCGTTCATCATCTGCTCTTGGCTTTTCTGGATTGCCGTGAAAGGGGCCTATCGCGCACACCGGCATCGACTTGTTTGGGGAGAGAAGCTCATGTCTTGATCATGGCCTTCTCTATTTCCAATTTCAACAGCATTCATCCCCAAGGAATGCATCTACCTCTACTTAGATCGGCTCTTCGAGTCGCGCACCATTTGCTTTAACACTCCAATGCTTTCGTTGCTTTTACTCAACACCATTCCTTGTTTGTTCTCCCGAAATCAGAGCTCTACACTTGCATGTTCTTGTTTATTATAGAACTGCTCATTCTCTCAGAAACATGTCCCCGTAGCTTGTGTACATTATTTTCTAATGTAATTGTACCCCTCCCGATGAACTGTTGTGGACGTTGATGAACGATCACATTCTCACATCAGCAGAAGTGAAGAACATTGGCAAGTTGACATCTTCGTTCTTGACACCCAACCTCCTTATATCGATCCCTTGCAGTACATTGGTATAACTATGGATGGCTTTGACGACCTTATGAACCCTTCGCGCGCTGCACTTGAAGACAATCCTTTCGCCAGCCCCTTCGGACAACGCTCGAGCTCCCCTGACCCATGGGCCACCCCCTTCGCCGCCTCGGATTCCGCACATGGCTTCGACCCAACTACTAACGTATTCAGCGACACAACATCGCCTTTCGCCTCACTAGAACCGTCGTATACCTCCCATTCACCATTTGCGTCTGAGGAGCCGCGTGCAGAGACAAAGAAGGAGCAGGAGCACCATGTACCGACACCCGCAGCAGCAACACCTGCTACTGTTGATCCACTGGATACTGCAGCAGCCCTTGCAGCAGATGAAGACGACGACGACGATAAGCCTCTTGCGAACCTGCGCTCGCCAGGCTTCCGGGAGAGCGTCGCTCCTCCTCCACCTTCTGCTCCCGTAGAGAACGCGCAGCCGTTCTCGGAGACCGCGACCATCCGCCCCGTCGGCGGCGAAGACCTGGAGTACAGACACCCCATACCTTCCGGAGTGCTGGACCACCCGCAACCGTCTTCTTCTTCCATGTCGTCCGCTGCGCCGTCGCCCTCGATAACGCAGTCCAGCCCAGCTATCATTCAGGCTGCTCAACCGCCATCTGCGACCGCATCAAGCTTCCGGTCCCCGCTGAGCGAGGCCCGCTTGGAGCATTCATTTGGAAATCTTTCGCTTGGGGGAGAGGGCATGGGATGGCAGGCGGAGGCTCATGATGAGATGCCATGGCAGACGGAAACTGCGCCTGTCACCCCTCAGAGAAGTATGCACGCTGGTGCTGATGAGGATAGCGACGATGACAGGCCTATTGGGCAGACTATGCACAGGCAGGAATCTGTGAGTACAACTGTAATTCATCGACGACATCTATTGACGTGCAACAGATCTTGAATACCGCTCGTAATGACAATGGCTTGCAGCCCGTATTCACCATCACCGTCGACGATCCCCAGAAAGTCGGGGACCCCATTCGCTCCTTCACGATGTACACCGTCCATACCAGGGTTCGTCCCATCTTACAATCTCGTTCATGCACCAGCTCTGACCTCGCCCTTAGACCACCTCTCCACTCTTCCAAAAATCCGCCTTCTCCGTCTTACGGCGTTATTCCGACTTCCTCTGGCTCTACGAAACACTATCCAACAACAACGCCGGTGTAGTCGTGCCTCCAGTGCCAGAGAAAAACCCATTTGGCCGTTTCGACGACCAGTTCGTCAGGCAGCGCAGGGTGGGGTTGGAAAAATGTATCCAGAAGATTGCAAACCACCCGATACTCGGCAAAGATCCAGACTTGAGGATGTTCTTGGAGAGTGATAGCTTTGCGCTGGATGTGGGTGGCCCTACCTTCAAGAGTTTGCGCATCGCCGACTGACGAAAATTCTTTGTTGCCTTTAGATCAAGCACCGCAAGGCAGAGATTGCTCACGAGAAGGGAGGGCTCATGGCGAGCATTGGACAGACGTTCACAGGTCCGAGATTCCATGAAACTGACGAAGTAATGAACCTCTGCTTGCTTGAGGAAGTTCGGGTCTGACATAGCGTTGCACACAGTGGTTTGATCGACAGAAGGTATACCTCGACAGTCTAGAATTGCAGCTTCGTGGTCTTGTAAAAGCCATTGAGGCGGTGGCCAAGCAGCGACACGGTACGTCACAGTGTTGTTGCTTCAATTTTTCTGTTGGATTATATCATGAACTATCCTTCAGAACTGTCCGTCGCCACTGGGGAGTTCGCGACTACCGTGACAGACTTGTCTACATCAGACGTGGGCAAGCAGCTGGCACACTCCCTCAGCGGCTTGGCAGAAGTCGAGCGCACAGCGCAAGACTTGCAGAACGTGCAGTCGGAGCAAGATATTGCGACGTTCAATGCTACTGGTAAGTAACTGTATCATCCTACCTTTCTTTAGCTCCTTCTAAATCCAATACAGTTGATGAGTACGCTCGCCTGATCAACTCTGTCCGAGTAAGCACTTTTGTGAGGTGCCCACGTTCCCTTATGATTACTGACGCTCTGTCCCTCCGAAGCTTGCATTCAGCTCTCGCATCCGGACATATCACCAATGGAAGAATCAAGAAAGCGAGCTCCTGCGCACCAAGCAGGTCCATGAGAAGAATCGCGCACAGGGCAAGATACCAACCGATCGCTTGGGGTACTCCCTAACTCAGATCGCTGAGGTATGCATGCCTTCTGATTGATATTGTCACCTTTCGTCTAAATGAAGGACATCACCATTTTAGGCCGAGCGACGAGCGTCTGAAGCGAAACTGGATTATGAGAACGCTTCTAAGCTTGTGAAGTCAGAGGTTGCGCGGTTTGAGCAGGAGCGGATTGACGACTTCAAGGATTCATTGCATGCGTTCCTAGAGGGAATGATTGCTCGACAAAAAGAGGTACGCCCTTCTCGCCGACATCCATTTTAACGAGTTTCGTTACTCAGATTCTACTCCTCCTTCCAGCTCATCGGTGCTTGGGAACAGTATCAGCATATGCTATTGAAAAAAGTCGGTGCTGTTCCGAATACTGCTTGATAGGTCTTCTTTTTGTCCAAGAGCGAAACTGCGTCCATGTAATGACCTGATTCATTGACGTCCTACACAATCCGGCCAAACCCTGATAATGACACTGATGTTATAAAGATACTTGGCCGCCTTCTAGAT
The DNA here is from genome assembly GCA_013368295.1 of Psilocybe cf. subviscida. Classification (NCBI taxonomy): domain Eukaryota; kingdom Fungi; phylum Basidiomycota; class Agaricomycetes; order Agaricales; family Agrocybaceae; genus Psilocybe; species Psilocybe cf. subviscida. Next base: position 6,604,555 of record JAACJJ010000028.1, on the reverse strand, counting down.
CCCCCTCCCTCATCGTTCTCTCGGGATTGATGCAGTGGAGGCTGTCGAAATATCATGGCCTACATATGCTCCCGCTTCAACATACTCATTGTATAGACACAGACAGCTTGGCTCGATGACACAATGGCAAGTAACTTACCTTGGGCTTTGGGTGTCGCGACGAGGCATATCCAACCGCCATGCTTGGGGTGGTGAACGCGCACCATAAGCGGACTATCAATGGTGCCGCCCCACATGTATGCAGCATGAGCAGGTCAGTCTGAGTTCATCACTGCCCAGGTACTCCCGAGTTGGAAGGCTTGATAAGTGGCTGCACGCACCATTCGGCTCATGATCAGGTTTTGAGTTTGATTCTGAGCCGCCGTCACTGCTGGCCCCCTGCTCAGCGATGAGCAGCACTACACCCACAGAGGGTCGCTCTTCCCCGCGGGCCTGGCGTGTGTCTGCAACGTTCAGAGAAAATGATTGGACAATGAGTCAGTACAGGGTATCAATCCGTCTATCAAGCCAAGTTTAGTCCTCATGATTAGCGTTTACGCGTGGTGCACGTTGATCACTGCTGAACGTTGAACGCGCTTGGGGGCGCTTAACGTTAGGTGCTATTTACGACGCCAGTAAATGGGAAGTAAAAGCATGAACCGTCGCAGTGAACTCGCAGAGGCGACAGGAATCAACCTGAATCAACTCCGCAAGCCTATCTAGCGACACTCCGCGCCAGTTCGCAATCTGCTTGTAGCTCGCGACACATCATGATTACTGGAAAAATGAAGTAGAGCGGCTTACCCCAGAATTCAGCCAATAGGCGGTTCAGCACGGTGTGTGGGTCCGCGTCCGACGCGTCCGCATCTTCTGGGCTGAAGCTACCACTATCATCTGTGTCCATCTCTGTCTCGAGACCTATGGCCTTGTTTTGGTCGACGCTGCTTCTGTCACGAGCGTTTGGATTGTCACGAGGGCCATTCTGGATCGCATTGTCAGGTCTGTCGCTGGCATTGACTATATGATCCCCTTCTGTGACCGCGTTGGTAACACTGTCTGGGTCCGCATCCGTATCTCCGGCGCAAGCTGCGCCGTACATGCCACTAGATAGACGGCGCTGCCGGGCTGTCAATAGTGGATTCTCCTCTACCTCCTCGGAGCACCCGCGGTGCCGCCGGTATCGGTGCCTCCTGGCATCTCCGCTATCATCATCACCCGTGTCAAGAGCAGACGCCGGTCGCTTGCGGCGCTGCATTGACCTATCAATTTTTGCAGAATTGCTACTCGCGTCTGGATTGTTGTTGGAAGTGGAGTTGAGCGCATCGCCTATGCGGCGAGCCAGGTCTGCTCGGACGATGTGCTCGCCTGTACCTGGAGAAAGGAGGGATTTGCATCCGTTTAGTAGTTAGTTACTCCGACATGGGACCAAAAGACGTCAATGGGGTGATAAGTATGTATGGGAGAAAGCCAATAGGGTTTATTGATGGACATGACATATGCCAATGGCGTGAAATGAACGTATGGATGGGTTGTGTCATGTACATGCCACACACCGGCCCCGCGTCAGGCACATCATCCAAAAATCAAGGTGCACTGAGGCAGCAAGCATACGGCTGCACACTTTTTAGAGAACGGGAGCATCGTTGGAATCAGAAGGACGGATACATCTCATCTCATCTCGCGTTCTCTGCTATCCGCTCGCGTACTGATAAGTACAGCGTACGTCATAAGCACATTGACAGAACAGATAGAGCAAGCACGCGACGTCGCAGTGCAGCGCAATACACAAGTACATCCGTGCAGTTCCACGAACCGCACATGCTCGAATGGGACAATGTTGCAAACAAGGCGCGAGAAGAAAAAACGGGAGGCGAAACAATAAATAGAGGTGAGGGAGACGAACCTGATACGCTGCATGCCAGGACTCGGTTCGCCCAGCACCCGGCGCCAAACACTGCTGCCTGAATCGACTCGGAGGTTAGCGCTCGTTCGCACTCAAACGACGGCTCGGTTTGCACAGATACGAGCTGGATTGGCTAACAGAGACGCGCGCACCTCGCCAACCCGGCCTGGGTGTTTGAGCAATAATCCTCCGCTAAAGGGATACCATGAACAGCAGGAATTGCTCATTAGCGCTCGGTATGGCCCCAGGAGTGCGACACAAAAAGTATATACCTGGAGACGCCAGCAGCCATAGTCCCGCCGCAGAACGCAGCGGCGCCGACGGTATCCTGCATCAAGGACTCTGCGCCCTCTTCATCTTCGTCGTCTTCCGGATTTTCGACTTTTGGGCCTACCCCACGAAGATGAGCGGGCGTGGGTATAGTGTCATTCGCATCTGACTCGCTCAATGCAAGGCGACGCGTCCATGTCTTCCACTGCGCGGTGGCGCGTGGTGTTATGAGCGCGTCAGGCGGCACTGTTTCGATTCCATGGGCGGTCGCGAATTTATGCGCGCCAGTTGATGCTAGAGTCCTAGTATCAAATTTGTTAATTTTATCTAGAATTACGATGGAAAGACTGATGGAATATCCGAACATACAGAGGGGGAACGCGTCCCAATTTGTCCGGAACGCGTGAGTGGTCTAGGATGCACCTTGCCAGCTTGATAGGGTTCTTGACACCTGCGCATGTGCAGTCAATGTCACCAAGAACCGTAGGCCAAATTGAGAAAGCGCGTTGTAGAGAATGCCACGCACCAGATACAGCGCCTATGCTCCCAAACAAGCCTGAATTCGCGCTTGAAAGCGAATGTGGCTGGAAACGAGAATCGCCAGGTCGATTTATATGTGCGATGATCGACGCGTCGCATTCGACGGTGCCATCGAGCGTCAGACTCGAGCCGTGGCCTAGACAGGTTATCGATACAAATATCGGCAGTGATATCAGATTCTTGCAGAGCCTGTCGAGGGAGACATGTTTCAAGCACCTGCGTTGAGGCACTCGTCGTTCTCCAGCACGCAAATCGCCTCTTCGACCATGCGCAAGCTGGTGATCTCTTCGGTATGAGCGGTATGGTCGTCTCCAGAGGTTAAGCGAGAATTATCAAGCCCATATGACAATGCTGCCGTGCATGCACTTGCGCATTACAAATGAACACCATTGATTCAGAAACGCGTATGGCACAGAAGTATAGCAGACCTTTTCAACGCGGTCTTGACCTCCTTGTCGCGCTTTGCCGAATGAATACCTGCGCCCCCATGAACAGCAATGTACGCGCAAGATGTCATAGTTGAGAGGATGAGATGGTGATGGATTGAGATCAAGAGCTGTCAAGAGGCATCGCATTCCCGCGTCCGCGCTCGCTTGGCGGAAGAGGAAGTAATTACCAAATTGGGAACATGCGAAAGCCCAGGTGTGGCGTCCTTAAATTTGTGTTGAAGGCGTCACAATACAAGGGAGTTGGAAGCGTCTAGATACGTATAAAATACACAAAAAATACATGTTTCTCTCCTCAAATCCTCAAACGATCTCCGAGAGATAAAAAGACGACACGCCCTCCTTTTTCACGGCAACCCCCTTCTCCGTGACGATGGCACTGATCAGCTCTGCCGGGGTTACATCGAAGCTGGGGTTATAGATGCCCTCCAGACCCGTTGGTGTGATCATAACCTGTGCTTGCTTCACCTCCTTGCCCTCGCCTTCGGGTGGGTACAAGATACCCCGCACGAGGCACGCTTCGATGGCTGGCCGGTGTTCGATAGGGATGCTGGATAATTGAAACGCGGTGCGCGCAGGAGGCAGTGGGGTTGGATGATGAAGGAGAAGAAGTTAGCACCCCCACAACAAAAATTAAAATTAGTGATTAGCACGCACTGCGAGCCATCCGCGACATCGAGGTCGACGGTGCTGATGGGGGCCACGACGATGAACGGAATGTTGTGGCGTGCTGCGAGGACAGCTGCGTTGTACGTTCCGATCTATTTTAGATAGAACATGACACAAATGGTTAAGATTACGGTTAATTAAGTGGAATAGATCGTGTCAGCGTCGATGAAACGGTGATCGTTCATTTGCACAGAAGGGGGTTTTACTAACTTTGTTAGCAGTGTCGCCGTTTTTGGCGATTCTGTCGGCACCAACGACTGCGATGGGAGGCCAAATTAATCATGCTGTGCATGTTATAGAGTCTGAGCGGAAGTTATTCTTACCGACGGCATGGATGTTGTGGTGTTGGAAGAGGGAGCCGACCATGGTGTCGCAAATCATGACGGAGGGAATGTGGAGAGTCTGGAGTTCTAACGCAGTCAACCTGTGCATGCGATTGTGAGAGGTGCAAAGAGTCAAAAGGTGAAATGGAACACACCGCGAGCCCTGGTGGTAAGGTGCAGTCTGGGTAAAGTAGGCCTTCTGGAGCTTGTTTGTCTCATGAAGGTAGGTTATCATGCCTAGTGCAGTACCATATCCCTGCATGCAGCGTGCCGATGAACAAGTTAGAAACAACCAGGAGAATGGAATGGAAGATGTGCAGCACAACACATACCGAAGTGGCGAGCGAACCGGTATTGCAGACCGTCAAAACATTGACGCCACCTGTGGCGTCCACGCCTGTTTCTTTGACACGCTGCAGCAACCATTCCCCAGCCCACTTTGCCATCTCTTTGTTCCTTCCGACATCTTCATCGGCCACGGCTTTGCCCTCTGCTATAAGCTGTGTGACAATTTCCCTTGGATCGGTGCCTGCTACAACCGCATCGTCGAGTACCTTCGTCAGACGCCGCGTCGCCGCGCCGAGATTGACTGCCGTCGGACGCGAGGTGAAGAGATATGCGAGGATCTTGTCGACGTGCGATTTGAGCGCCTCGCGCGAGGCAAGGTAGTCCGGAGACGGGGAGGCGTTCAGGCCTCGTGTCAGATGCTGAGAAACAGATAACGCGGCGAGGGACGCGATAGCTGGTGCCCCTCGAATCTTGTGAATATCATGAGCTAAGTGTGATAATGGTGATTAAGATCGGGTGCAGACCAGACCTTCATGGTCTTGATGGCGTCGTGGGCGTCCTCAACGCTGTCGATGGGGATGAATTCGGTGACATGGGGGAGCAGCAGCTGGTTGACAATCTCGAGCCTGTCGCCGTCGGCCTTGATGGAGATTAGAGGGGCCATGGTGGATGAGTGCAGAGAGCGTTCGATGTCGCGCAATCGCGGTCGAAATTTGCGATCGCGCGCTTCCAAAAACGGGGCTGGATCAATATTGGCTTACGTGATCATTTTATCACATGCATTCATCAGCGCCTCTGGGGTGCAGACATCTAAGGAGAGAGGGGCTGTTAATATCTCCATGCCATCTGTCCCTGATAGTGGACTAGATCCGCTGCTCTGTTTTGACCGTATCTTTCTTTCTCTCTTACCACTATGATTGACCATCTAGTCGGTCGCCCTAATCCCTCCTGGAAACGCACTCAAGTGAGTCCCTATGCCTTTCTCGTGGTGCTCATCGCGTTGACGCGTTTCGATAGGTAATTCTTGTAATATTATTCTGGCTATGGCGGATTGTTCGCGGAAATTCAGGACCCCCTAGGATTCTCTGGCTCACCAAGTTTAACAGAGCCATCGCCAGTGCGTCGGCCAGTTCTCCGCGCGCCCTCTGAGCTTTAGGATAACCCATGATTTCACTTAACAGAGCGCTTCACGCCTTGGCAGATAATCGTCAGTACATTAACCACCATATACGCTATTAGGAACTTCGATAAACTTCTTGGATTGAACTGTGAGCGCCTTTGCAAATGTGGAGTCCTCCCCGCATTATCAACCACTGACGTCTTCTGCTAACCAGCCCCGGAACCACTTGCTCGTTTGGTACGCATCATCTCGCTTAAGCGAAAGAACGCCCAGCATCTGACTCTTCCTTGCTTCCTTCTTCATTCACTCCATCTTACAATCCGCTCTCGTTCGAAACACAGTACTCGCCGTCATACTATCGCGCAACATGGATCGTCACTGGCTTCGACGCCGGCTTCGCCACCGCCATGTCGATACGGCCCAAATGGCTCCGCGACATATCATCTATCGTATTCTCGTTCTACTACATCCTATACGCCCAGGAAGCCGATGAGAAGGTTCGTGAAGTCATTCAGTTATCCAACCATGCCACATTCCCTGTTACCGCGCATGTATCGTCATCTATCGGTGGTTATGATCCATGATGCATTTCGTAGACGAAACACGCACTCGGGGTCCGGAGTCGGAATGATTGGTCAATGAGTAATTAGCGACTGACGCAAAGCGATGCAGCTTCGAAGGTTCCGCGCCGTGCCGACCGTCGAAATGCTCCGAACCACCTGGGAGAAAACGACGAATCCTTACGTGAGTGTTATCTTATCTTAATTGGACTGCACTCACACTTCCACATTCTCATCTCTCATCTTATTCTCCCCGAGCAGCTCCGCCTCGTAACCTCCCTCCCGCGCATCCAAATCCGGCGCAAAATCCTCCTGCCGCGACCCAAATCGTCCTCTTACACCCGGCCCATAACCGCGTACCTCTTCTTCGCGCCCCCGGAAAAGGAGCTATGCAAAGCGACGGAGCTGATCCTCGATATCCCGGGGGGAGGTTTCATAGCAATGACGCCTGAGCACCATGAAGAGAGGTTGAGGATGTGGGCGGTGTCGACGGGCCGACCTGTGTTGTCCGTGGATTATGGGAAGGCCCCGGAGTGTGAGCCGTTTTCCTTTTTTTGACCTGATCATAGAATTAACCGTATGCATGCCTTATTTCGACAGACCCGTATCCATTTGCACGAGACGAAGTGTTTGATGTCTACAGACTCATGGTGGAGTCATGTACGTCGTATTCAGTTCTCCCTCTGAACTGAGGTGACTGGCGAGCTAACTACTCTTAGGCGGCAAGATCATTGGCATGTCTGGAAAGAAACTGAGCGTCATTCTCGCCGGAGACTCTGCGTAAGTGCGGCTTCATTAAAGTTCAATACCGCCAACGGCACTCATCTTCATTCTCATCTTCATCATGTTTTCATAAACGCTATACACCATACCCACCATACCTTATACCTTAAACAGCGGAGGCACTCTCGCCGTCAACGTGGTCCTTCGGTGCTTAGAGCTCAGACAGCTGGCCTTAGCCTCGCACCAGCCAATCAACCTGCCCCTGCCTACGGCTGTGGTCCTCAACTACGCCGCACTCGACTTCAATTTCACCTCGTGGATGTCCAGCGACCACCTGCGGGTGCTGCGCTCGGAGCAGTCCTCCGGAAATATACCAGGCTTGAAGGAGCTCGCGGAACAGAAGGACCATTTGAAACATATTGTAGGTGGTGCTTACTTTGAGTGCTGTGTTTGAATGGCCATGGGGCTGGCTTCATGAGGTTATACGAGAATGTGATACTGATTCGCCGTTCGTTTGTTCTTTCTTGTAGAGCCCATTGAGTATGGTTCGTGATAACGCGCATCCGCGCCGGAAACACATTAGGAGACGGTCGAGCTGGAAAGATACCATGCGCGGCGGAGGTGCAGGCGAACCAGACAAACAGAAGACCCCCCGGTCCCAACTAGTTGCATCCGCATCATCGCTTTTTTTGCGAGTACCATCAAAGTCCGCGCCGTCGCGGTCTCCCGTATCTTCACCCTCAAAGCCATCAACGCCCTACGAAGAACTCGGCACGCTTGGGGATGCAGAGAGCGATAGCGACGATGGCGACTATGACTATGCCAAACGCAGCACTAGTCTGAGGGCGGAGGACCGCCCCATTGCTGAAAGAATCTTGTACAAGTACTCCTCAGACGGCTCGGAGACTCTCCTTGGGAATGATAAGGATGTGGATAAAGATAAGAAGGCTTTTGAGACGCAGCAGCATCAGCTGGAGCTGGCGCTTGCTGAGGCAGATCGCAAGGCGGCTGTGATGAACAAGGCAACGGTGGAGGCGAATGGGCGCACGAAGGAACCCATTGGGACCAGACTGACTATGACTAGTCGTGTGGGATATTTCCAGGACCGAATTATCTCTCCCAGCATGGTATGTGTCACGAGTCTCTTTGGGCGCCTATTTTCCGATTTTCGCGTGCTTACATACGCCACCCACACAGATGCGCGCTATGGCGATTCTATACATCGGACCGCACCGCAACCCAGACTTTGCCACTGATTACCACATCTCTCCGATTCTGACGCCAGACCATCTGCTGGCCCAGTTCCCTCCTCTGCTGATGCAGTGCGGGGAGAAGGATCCGTTTGTGGATGATACAGTGATTTTTGCGGGCCGTGTGAGAGAGGCCAAGCGCGCGCGGAAGGTCGAGCTGGAGCTCGCGCTTTCCGGGAAGAGTGCGCGCTTTGGCGACGGTCGGGGAATGTCCACAGCCAGCAAGAACGATGGGCACCTAGATGGCAAGTCCGCCGCCGAAATGAAGAAGGAGCGCGATAAACTCTGCCGCGAAGACGAAAGTGATTGGGTACAGATGGTTCTCTTCTCGGACTGGAGCCACGGGTATCTGCAGATGCCCACTTTGATGAGCGAAGCGAAGGCTGTACGTCTATTAATATTGGGATTGTTGTGGACTCCGAGCTGGTCTGATGAGGTACTGACTTTTGCGTGGTTTTATTCAATTTATCTAGGTGATTGAGGAACTTGCCGAGTGGATTGATCATGCGTTTGGACGGTATCCAACAGCTGCGACGAACGCGGAGCGTGGAGAGAGGTCGACGGAGAGAGGGGCTGGGCAGGTGCATTTAGCGCCCAAAGCGGCAGCAATGGATATGCAGGATGGTCCGAGCCCACTCACGTCAGAGACAGAAACAGAGGATGTGGGTATCACGTTTGTGACCAAACGGCAGGCAGACTCGGGGCGTGTAACTACACCGCCTTCAGGTTTTGCGCGAGTGACGACACCTCCTGGGAAAGGCGACTCTCATTCGTCTGGGTCTGAGGGGACGCTGGTGGTGGAGGATGTGGGGAATGGACGTGCGCAGACGACGCCGTCATCGACCCCACGGCAGACTGGACAGACGATCACTGAGAGCGAGCTAATGCGGAGGCGACGCTTGCTGGATGCCCACATCTTTGAGTAGGATAGTTGTAGCAGATCGCGATGAATATAGACTATTTGCTGTGCAGCACTGCCACCGATGTGAGAGACGACGGAGGATGGGATGATATGTTGGGCCTGAGCTTGAACTTGGACTATGAACGAGCTGAGACCCCCCATCACTCCTTCCACCACAACCACCACCACAACCAACCCACACATGGCCACTGAACCACCCTATCTCTACACCGCAGTCGCCGTCCCTGTCCCGCAAGGCATCCCAACAGAGGGTCCTGCTTCACATCCGGACGGGCCTCCTCCCCGCGACTATACATATGAACCCTCCACCTCACAGCTGCACCAGCCTATCATGGAATCCCTACCCCCTCCCCACCCATCTCTCCCCTTCCCCCAGGCCCATACGCCGCACGCACACCCGCACGCGCACCCACCGTCAGCGCAGTCCACGTCCCAGTCACCCACCTCGCCGCCCTCGCCGGCCCTGCCCAACACAGGCGTCGCAGCCGCGCCTGGCGACCAATCCGTACCTGGTGGGCCCGGCGCGAATCACTACCCATCCTCGACCTCCGTCCCGCGCCTCCCGCCCATCCTCCAGGTCGAGAAGCAGCAGGTGACGACGTCCGCGACGCAGCTCGCGAGCGCCTCCCGGCGGCGCAACGAGGCGCACTTTGTCTGCCCCGTCCCGGGCTGTGGCAGCACCTTTACACGGCGCTTCAACCTCCGAGGTGCGTATCCCCTCGTCCTTGATGGACGTGGCTCGTTCTCATCCGGGGACGCGATCTGACTGCAATTTTTGATTTTGCCAGGGCATCTGCGATCACACACGGAGGAGAGGCCTTATGTCTGCGAGTGGCCGGGGTGCAAGAAGGGTTTCGCCCGTCAGCACGATTGCAAGTGTGTAGCATTGCGACCTGCGGCATTTTCTTTGTCTAACAAGCGAGATGCAATTACAGACGCCACCAAGCGCTGCACGCGGCCAAGTCGCAGACGAACATCTGTCTGGGGTGCAAGAAAACGTTTAGTCGGCTGGATGCATTGAACGTGAGTTCCTGAGTTCATTATTCCTGCTGCCAGCCCAGTGTTCATCATTTATCTTTCTTCATTCCAGCGACACTGTGAGTATTCTAGGACACCATCGCTCCGGCGTTTTGTTACTGACACCTTCCTTTCTCGCCAGTGCGTTCGGATGGGGGTGCAGACTGCAGATCATCTAACCCCAAATTCATGGCGTCTATGGTGCAGGAGATGGACCCGTCACTCAAGCCACCTCCAAACACTGTTCAAGGGCCCAGTCGGTGACTGGTGCATCCGACTTGGGAAGGTCTCTAAGCTTGCTGTACACCTATATTGGTATTCTATTCTGTGTAATTATTATCCATACCACTACCTGCTTCCTCTCAACCTCGGACCAACCGTGCACGCACACTGCAAAGTATTTGTGGCTCGCATGTTATAGTAGCACAGCTTTGAAAGCAGCCTTGCGCCCAATGCGGGTCCTTATGTCAGAGTGAGAAAAGCGAGAAACACGTGAGATCGGCTCACCGGCAATCGACACGCGGGTCAAAGGCCAGAATATTACTCGACTCAACCCCAGACAGCTAACTAACCACTTACAAGTTTCTACCTTGATCCGCCATGGCTCTCCCTATGCTTGTTGGAGGCGGCGCAGAATGCGGCCCCTCAAATCCATTAGCAGGTCTTTCAAAACGATTCGATTCCGACAGGGGAATACAGCAGGTGCGCCTTGTCTGGCTGGTGGCACTCGGGATAGGGTACCAGAGTCTCAACTCAACTCGTGAATAGGATCACTTCGGTGCAGGCCGCGCTGGATCTTCTAGAGAGGTGCATACCATCTCTGAAATCCCTTGACTTTCCATCATGTCGTTGACGATGTGCCGCAGGTCTTCCGCACCCAACAGCAAGGCTCTTCTGGCTCGCAAGACCAAGATGCAGCGCGTTTCTTCGGCGCGCACAGCGCAAACGCCACCCCTCCAGCACTCATGGGCGACAAGCCCTTCGACCTTGCCTCCCTACGGTCTGCACTGCCGATGAATTTTGAGCAGGGCCACGCGACACCCATGCCCATTGCACGCGCTGCAGGACCGTCCGCGTGGGCATCCGATTTCCTACAGCAGCCTGCGCTTCAGGGTCCTCAGTCTCAACAGGTTATGCAGGGGAATTTGAATATGGATATGCAGGCGAATGGGCAGCAGCAGCGGAGTGTAATGCAGAGTGCGTCGTGCTTCCTTCATAATCTATTGCATTCACCCATCGTACAATGATCCTTTCGTTTGAATAGATATCCAATTCCAGCCGGGCCCTGCGTTATCTAACTTCCGCACCAATTCTATGCCTGGGTTTATTTCTCAGATGTCGATGCAGCATCATATGCAACAGCAGGAGACGCCCACACACACTAAACGTACGTCTCCTCTTCCCAAATTCTAATCCATCAAAGACCCATTGAATGACGGAATACTTGCAGAAATATCATGGGATCGCGAATTCCATGCGCAAGAGCAACACCTCGCGTCCAACTCAACCTCATCACTCATCACCCAAGAACCGGAGCAGACACCTCAACTGCATCGCGACGCGCAGCACGATGGCGACGAGCTCGCGCGCACGGCGGGCATGCTTCTGGATCATATCAAGCACGAGCAGAACCCCAAGTTCCAGAAGAGCCAGTTCATGGGCCTGATGAAGCAGCTGCGCGACGGGGAGGTCATCGTCGATGGGAACAAGATGGTGGAGAGCGACGGGCGGACGACGTCGGCGCAAGCGGCAGCGGCGGCGCAGAGGGTGGACGTGAAAGGCAAGGGACGCGCGGACGGGCCGATTCTGGGACAGCGGATGGGCGCGTTCTCCTCAATTAACGAACCAGAAGTCGTGCTGGGGAACTCCGAGATGGAGCAAGAGGAAAACCCCAACGATTCGTATTTCCGGCAGGAGAATGCGGATTACATCAAGTACTGGAACGAACCACAGGCGAACCAGTCGGTGGTGACAGGCACACCGGAGACACAGGCCTGGGATAGGCTGCAGCAGGACTGGGACCAGTTCGAGGCGACCTCGTCTGGGATCAAGCCAATCACGCACTATGCGTTCCAGATTAACAACCCGTATTTGCTTGGCGATTCGTCGAACCAGCAGCACCTTATGCACACGGTGGGAAGGCAGTCGGTTTTAGAGGTGTGTGTGGTTTAACGCCGTGTGCGCCTCCCGCGACTAGTCACTAGCCAGACAGCGCACATCGGTTACTTACTTCGAAGAACATTGTCATACTGACAATCCTTCTTATTGGCTAACACAGAACGTGCTGCAATTGGAGGCGGCTGTACAGCGGAATATGAACGATGCTTCGGCATGGTTCGAACTCGGGGTCAAGCAGCAGGAGAACGAGCGCGAGCAGCACGCGTTGCAGGCCCTACAACGCGCCGTCGAGCTGGACCCGACGCACCTCCCCACCTGGCTTGCGCTAGCTGTGTCCTACACCAACGACAACAACCGTCAGGGCACGTACGACGCCATCAGTGCTTGGGTGGACAGGAATGAGAAGTACCAGGATGCCGTCACTCAGTTCCACAGTCTCCAGCAAGCACAGGGACAGACAATGGACCTTTCACTGGGCGAGAAGTACAATCAGCTTATACAGTGTCTGATCGCGATGGCGAGAAGCGATATGACGGGGAATGTCGATGCGGACATACAGATTGCACTCGCGGTGCTGTTGAACACCAATGAGGTGCGTGGGCGTCTATCACTATATCACGCTTAGATCCCTCTCTGATCCTCTGCAATAGGAGTACGAGAAGGCACAGGACTGCTTCAAGACTGCCCTGGATGTCCGGCCTGATGTACGTCTCTTCTCTCGCGTCTCCTCTAATTTTTCATTGTAGCAGCCTCTGGCTGCCCCGTATGATTCGGACTTCTCACCCTTCCGCAACTTCACATAGGACTGGCTTCTGTACAACCGAGTGGGAGCGACGATGGCCAACAGCGGCCGTGCAGAAGAGGCCCTCAACTATTATTACCGGGCCCTTGAGCTTAATCCTGGGTACATTCGCGCGAGGTCAGTGTCTTCTCTTGGACTCCCTAAAGCCCTTCTTTTCTCACCTTGAGTGTTTCCACAGGTTTAACTTGGGGATCTCGTGCATTAACCTTCGGGTGCGTCCGCCGCAGGCATTTACTACTTCTGTAATTGATCCTCAGGATCAATTGTACTGACTTTGGGTATTTTTATTTTGTGGGTATTTGAACAGCGGTACGAAGAGGCTGCGCAGCACATTGTTGATGCGCTGGTGCTGCAGGACAGCGATGGCGTTCGGGATACCTCGGGAGTGAACGAGAAGCGTGGGGTGGTTTCGAGAGCGCTGTGGGAGACCCTGAAGACGACATGTCTGCATATGCAGCGGCCAGACCTCGCGACATTGTGCGATCTGCAGGATCTCGAAGGTATGTCCAACGCGATGGCCCTTTTGGCGCTTAGCGTTTAGGATTATGCCGTCGGGATCTCTGACGTTTTGTCGTAGAATTGCGGAATCGGTTTCATTGATCCTCAAGGCAATCATCACGATCTTGGGGATGATGCAGTCGGCTTCGTGAATGGTGCAGAAAAGCAAATTTCCCCACGCACTGTGGTGTTTTGCCGACCGTACATTGACGATTTTTCTTGCTCATTCCATTACATCTAGATAGACGTGTATATAGAGTGCGAGGGGTTTTATATATATTACATGCATCCAACCGTCCTGTTTCTCTTGAGGTTGCTTCAACTTTGCATGCACTGATATGCGGTTGGAGTGGAATACGAGGTGTCAGGTCGAACACTTTGAACCAGAGGACCGTGGCTGAGCGTTACTTGACTATGTCGGGGCACCGATGACATAGATGTGCCTTCGCAATCTTGTAAATTCTTTTCATTTCCAGCGCATCTCGCAAGGCGACAGAGCGATGAAGGGTAGCTTCAAACCTCATGCACGAAAGACAGCAGACTACGGTGGTGGCATAGCCTCGGTGCTTTGTTCTCGTTCATAAGTTGACTGCGCGTTGGGTAGGTCTTGTGGGTCCGCAGGCCGTGCATCTCGGATTCTGGGTATAGAATGCAAAACGGGTATTACGAGGCTGTAGGATTGGCGGTTGAAGATGACGACGCGTCTATAAGACGTGAGAGTTAACAGCCTGAGCCACATTTCATGAGGGGAAATATCACGACGAACCTGGCTGGAGTCCAATGCGCTGAGCCTTTGCTTGTGCCTTTGAGGCCTGTACAGCGGAGGCTCTCAGCTGCTCAAACATCTCCCTGTCCTCTTGAGTGTACGTATGTGCTGCGGCGAGTCTCTTCATCTTGAGCATCAGCTGGTGGTGTTGCATTTGCGCCTGTCTTTGTTTATCGACCAGGTCGCGCACGTCCTGGACATCCGAGTCTGTCATGGGAATGAGCGTTGGTGTTCTGCGAATCATGACCAGCTGAAATTGAATGGAAAGAGGAATACAGAATGATGAACGAGATAGTGGACGAGGGACAATGAGCCAAACTCGGCGTGTGCAAAGGATATCGGACGTCGTAGACAAACAAAGACAAGCAGGAGCAAGCCTCCAGCATGGCAGATGTGCTGCGCCGCTGCGGGCTCGCATTGTATTTCTACACAAGTCAACCCCTCGTTGCCCAAGTCCACTCTTTCTGTTCTTTCATCCACCACCACCAGACATACCCACCGCCCATATCCCGCTTATACCTCATTAAACAATCGCAATGGAGGCCATGCTCAAAGTTACCGATACGCTCAGGTCCATCAGGGTGCGTCCCTTCGCCCGGGTACATGTTGCCCTCTTGCGCTGAACTTGTTTCTTCATGCAGGAGACTAAGCTCTCGGGTCTGCGCCCCGTGTCAGAGTTCTTCGACTACCAGCGCCTGTCAAGGCCTGCAGACATGAACCAGGCCACAGCAGTACGTGCTATTTCTTCGGAGTTTGTGCATTCGCGAGATGCGCGCATGTGGACGGACAACTGACTGACCCCACTGTGCAGCGCATATCCTACAACACCCGCTATTTCTCAGGTGATTATTGCTGCAAACAGGCGCTGATTGGGATGGCCGAATGAACGTGCATATCTGACTGGTTTGCGTTCGTGTGCACAGGCAATTATCTGTTGATTGTCGCCCTGCTGGCTGTCTATGCGGTGTACGTGTCTGGGCGTTTATTCGGTGCTGGGCTATCCTGATTCATTTTATCTCTTGTTTCCTACAGCGTCATGAACTACTGGCTCCTCTTCTCCCTCATCTTCCTCGTCGGCGGGTTCACAGTTATCAACAAATGGGGTATGTCAACAATACGCCTTGGCGCTTATATCTCCGCTCATCTGTTTCACCATTCTCTTCTTTCCCCTTCCTTTCCTTCCTCCACACTCACAGCACCCGAAGCAACCCAAGTCGGCGAGCACACCATCACACAGAAGCACCTCTACGCCGGCCTCTTCATCATCGGCATCCCAATGTTCCTGTGGGCGGGCCCCTTCGGAACATTCTTCTCCATCCTCTTCTGCTCCATGCTCTGCATCCTCGTGCACGCATCCCTCCTGGAGCCCGGCGTGGAAAGCGACTACGCCACCGTCCAGGACCAAGTCTAGATTGATTGGAGTTTGTTTGATTGGATGGCGGCTGAAAGGCGTCAGTTCATACGTATACGTGCTCAATATTCAGTATTCAACATGACTATATGACTGGGATTGAGTATAATATAGTTTTAATTCCTATTCCTTACTCTTGACCGCGTTTCCTTCCTGAGTGATGTCTGCTTTCGTTTATTCGTCTGAGGACGCTCCAGCCCTTTTCGCCGTTTATTATGATTTGAATAGTCTTTGTTTATTAGAGGAGTGTCTGTTGAATGATTAGATGGTGGCGTACGTAGCATGACAATGGACATTTGAATGCTGAATATTGGAGGATTGGACTATGATATTGAGAGACTCGTATAAGGCATGAGGCATATGGGTCGATGAAATGTTACTTATGTTATGTGTATGTGTATGGACAGACGTGTGCGGATAGGTGGTACATGTGGTACGTTTCTAGAAAAGCAGGACAGCAAAGGAAAAGGCGGATGAGGAGATGAGAAACCGGCAGCAGAATGCTGGATAGACAATAACGCTGGCGATGAGGGGACGAGTAAAAGAGGGAACGACGCATGGAAGGAAAGGAGGATAGAAACGAACGAGATCATGTAGAGAGGGAAACGGAAAGGGGGGTAAGTACGAAAGGAAGATCATAAGAGACTTGAAAAACGTCAAAACGTAAAGAATAATGCATCAGAATCAGAAGAATAAGGATAAACGGAAAAACGATGAATTATGCAAGCAGAGCGAAGATGAATTCTTGAGTATAGCCATACTCAAGAGAAGAAACTGCGAGTGCTACAGAAGCGGTAGCCATTGTCCTGTTAGATTAAAATAAAAAAGATGGCGAGCACAAGAGCGTGGCGCATGACAAGCAAGACAGTCAGCACAATCTATTCCCGCTACACACTAACCGCCGAAAACCACGCACCGATGACTATACTCGGCAAATCAAACAGATCCCGCCGTATTGAGAAGCAGAACGTCGACGGCACCGGTGCGCCGTTGGGCTTGAGCAGCACGCAATGCGAGTACACCGACTGGGTCGTGTTCTCGAACGCGTGCGACGCAAAGTTTTCCCAGTACTCGACTACGGACTGGTTTTCGAATAGCTGTGGGTGGTGGACGGACATGGGATAGAGTTGATGGGGTGGGGTTGATAGAATGGATGGAATGGGTAGAATAGAACAGAATAAAAAAAGCAAGGTTATAGTTAGAACACGGGTAGAAACGCGTAGGGAGAAAATAAAGGGGTGCGGGGAAAGGAGGGGGATGGGAGTGGCACCGGACTAAATCACGTACTTCATAAATATACTTTTTCCGACCGTTGCCCACGAGATCCTCTAGGGGCCACTCGGTGAGCATGCAGAATTCAGGTGCGACGAGACAGATCTCGCCAGTGCGGCGCCATACGACAGTGGGCGTCCCGCTGTAGGACATGAGCTTGTCCAATTCCTACAACCATCAAAAACCAGGCAAGAAGGAAACGAGTGATGTGATTAGCTCCTGTCTGGTCGTCTCGAGTAGGCACGTATCCAATGACGCACCAGAAGCGACCGCTGGAAACACTTTTCGACGAATATCTCGTCCTCCAGTGACAGCGGCATTTGCAGGGCGATGAGCGACGGCCTGAAGATGGCCAGCGCCCGCACAATACGCAGAATGTCGTTCTTCTCGAAGCTGCACGATGATGGAGAAGGACACATACCGTTAGATCATCGACCGCGCTTGTGGTGGGGTCTGCTTACCGAGTAGGCAAATGCTTCATCAAGAAGTGATACCCTTCGGTGTAGTCAAAGGGAGCATTGACGCGGTCATGGATGCTCTGGAGTTTGCTGCTGCCAGGTAGTTGGCGGGTCATATCTGAGATACCAGCGGGGGCAGATGCGTTTGAACTTGGCGAACTTAACGAGGGATGTGGTGAGAGCAGCCCACGTGATGGTGCATCTTTAGTAGGCGACGAAGATGAATTGTTGTGGAGAAACACGGTAGTCGGGGGAGACCGCGGTCTTGAATCAAGCGGGTAGCGTGGTTGCAGAGGGTGGACAGCCGACGTTGATGATTGTGATGGGTACGAAGATGGGTAGGAGAGATCCGTGAGATCATCAGAGCGTTGGGTGTGTGGGTAAGGATATGTCAAGTAGTGTGCTGCATTTACAGGCGATGTCGACAGGCTGGATTCGGACTGCTGTATTGACATTGGGTTCTCCCCATATGGGGAACCGAAAGTGTTACTTGAGGTATCGAGACGTGGCGAGGCGACGAAGTCGATCGGATCGGAGGGCCAGGCTGAATATCCTGGTGGTACCTGTTGAGGCGGCGGCGGAGGCGTGGATGCGGACTCCGGACTTGGATTCCCCAAGATTGCGGAGAGGATAGAGTACTCGAGGTTTGCAGCTTCTGAGCCAAAGGTATATGTGGTGGGATCGAAAGGTACGCTAAGAAGAGACTCCCCCTGCGGAAAGGAATCCGCTAGAGGGGCTATTAGAGGATAATAGAACCTGGAAACAATTATAACCTACCTATTGGAATTGTCGGCGGCTCTGCGGAGGTATCTAGCTGGGGCTGGGATTCTTCTGATACTGGTGCTGATTTGCCCTGCTTGAGTTGTTCTAATCACGTGATCACATATGAGGAATACTGTTAATATGAGCAGACTATGACGGAGGTGGATGAATGTGCACCTAGTTCTTCCTCGTCCAAAAGGTATTTTGCTTTTTTACGATGGCCCTCTGTGCAGTTATCGGCGAAACCGCGCTTTATACAGCGCTGACATGGACGCGCTGTGAAGTGATGCGGCGTTAAATGAGCATGCCACCATGACGGCGAAGCACAAGCGAGGCTCACAGTCATCGCAGGTGAGGTGCGCCTTCTGGCAGTGATAACAGGCGCGATTTGCTTTCTTTTTCTTTGGGCCATCTCTGGCCTTGCGCGAGGGTTGGGAGGTAGCAGAGTCGTTGGCAGTCTCCTCTGGGGTATCGTTGCGCTTGCGCTTGGTTGCAGCAGGTATAGGAAGTGACGGTTTTTTCTTGAGCGCGGGGATGGCAGCCATGGAGGGTCCAGCCTAGATATCAATGAGCACAGCACAAAGAGAAAGACGCGAAAGAGCACGGACGGCGAGGGAGGAGGGGCGGGGCGCCACAGCGTAGATGGTGGCCATTGGAGGTAGAGAGAGGGTGAGCAAGAGAAAGCGGACCGGGAATATGTTGACTATTACATCCTCCTGATTTTACACTACTTTTTTATTTCCGGCCGACGAATCAAACTACAGCCGCCAAATCAAATCGACTCGCACCAAACCACCAAACCGCCGCGAACCAGCCCCGGCCCGCCAGCCCCCCGCCTCCTCCTCCGCGTTCCGAGTCTGTCCATTGCCTTCGTCCCCGACCACCATGTCCTCCCTCCTCAAAGCCCTCACCGCCGCCCTTGGATCTGTACAGGCCGCCAACGAGCTCCGCTGGATGCGCCAGCTCAATCGCACCCCCGATGCCCTCAAGGAGATGGTGGACAGACGCGTCGCGGGTGAACCTCTGCAGTATATCCTCGGTACATACGTTCGCCTCCTTCTCGCGCGCGCACTCTCACCTTCTCCTCCACCAGGCACTCAGCCCTTTGGCCCGCTTAATCTCCTCGTCCGCCCTCCTGTCCTCATCCCGCGTCCAGAAACTGAGCACTGGGCGATCAAGCTAGCTGAGGTCTTTGCTCCGACCACTGTGCAGAGTCCTCCTCGTTCGCTCCTCGACCTTGGCACCGGCTCGGGATGCATCCCTCTGCTCCTTTGCCATCTTTGGCCACAGGGTACCCTCCGGGCTCACGCTGTAGATATATCTCCCCACGCCCTTCGCTTGGCCCAGGAGAATGCTGCCCTCTGCGGCTTCCCATCCACCACGGATAATGAGAACGCGCCTAAAAATACCTTCGCGACCTCTAATGCCAACTTTCTCGCACCGGACTTTGCACAGCAGGCTCTGAAAATCAGTCCTTCGTACGACATCATCACCTCTAATCCGCCCTACATACCCTTCGGCGAGTATCTCGAACTCCCGCGAGAAGTCAAGGACTTTGAGGACCCAAAAGCTCTCTTCGGCGGCCCCACTGGCTTCGACTTCTACCACGCTATCGCACGTCTTGTCTCGCATAAAGATATACTCAAGCCAAATGCTGTCGTCGCACTCGAGGTCGGCCACGATCAGGCAACAACAGTCCAGCGCTTGATGCACGATACTGGCCGTTTCCGGGAGACCGACATCTGGCTGGATCCATGGGGAAAGCAACGTACTGTTATAGCCCGCATGTGATAGGTGCAAATGCGCGGTCCGTCCGCTTTCTATGCATTTGTTCCGTTTGCACTGGCTGATGAGCGCGATAGGACACCCATAGAGACAGCAGATGTTCCGACGCAGCTGATTGTAGTCAGTGGCGCGCTGCCCTGCCAGCCAATACCCGACCATGGCGGTCCCCGGCCGGTCTGGGTCGTGGCGTGCGTTTGGGTCGCATTTGCATCCGGACCAAGTGTCCGCTTGTGAATTTGTCAGCACGGCGTCGCCGAGGAGCCCCTTTTACGGCACAGACTTTAGCAGCAAAAGTCGTGACCATAATCGATCATGACTGGCGCGCATGGCACGCCTCGCTGGGCAGGAACGCGGTGTTCGTAAGACGTCATTCACGACGCGCGCCGATCGATGTGCAGGGCCATACCTCGTAAGCAATCTCGTGCTGGCGCCAACACTCGCACGGCTACCGTCGCCGTCGACGACAACCTACGCATGTCTATCCCTGACCAACGGACAATGCCGATGACCATTCACATTCACGACAAGCACTGTCTCACCTATGCGAAACGACTCTGGTCCACCCCTATCCCAGACTGGTAGTCTGTCGCATATTAGCCAGCATCCAAGTCCACCATTTAATGAAGGTGGGTTTACGCCTCACTCCCGCCACACTAGCCTGTCGCGAACGAATAGTTCGGACCGCCGCTCAATAACGCCCTGTACGGCATCAGGAAATTTTGGGGTTGTAGCAAGCTTCTAGCCGACAGTGCGTTTGCCTTTTATTACGTCCTGACAACGTTTTTAACGTCAGTCAAGGCGATGCATGCAAAGCTAACGCGCCTCGATGAAGCCTACGAAAATGCAAGATCTGGCTTGTGCTCGCAGCTTATTCCCCAGAGTACACCCCCCGAAATATCGACTCACATCCTACTGCCCATGCGCAATCAGTGTAGGAAAGAGACACATACATCTCCACTGGAACATCTCAGACTTGCTGTCAAGCACCCCATCACAGTGTTGCCAATAGAACTACTGCAGCATATTTTCTTTTGGTGCTTGGAGTCTCCAGTGAAGACAGAGGAATGCCGCTATCATAACATCGATCAATGGCTTACCTCGCGATCTGCACCTCTGCTTCTTTGTCGCGTTAGCCGTGCATGGAGAGCAGCGGCGCTTTCGCATCCTGCGCTATGGGCAAAGCTGGATGTGTATATCTCGTGGGGTAAACCACGGCCGGCAGTGCCATTAGTGGCTCGGTGGCTCGACCGTTCGGGTGCACTTCCCCTCACGCTGGCCCTGTACCAGCAGAACGAATCGAGCGACAACCGAGTCGCCGCAGGAGAAATCCTGGATCTCTACAAGCGGTATATCTACCGCTGGCGCCGCATTCAGTTCGACCTTACAGGTCCGAAATATAGCCGCCTCTTGACTTCGCAACAACGGTCCGCACCCCTGCTCGAGGACTTCCGCATGCAAACATCGTACAGAACTTACGAAGCAGAGGAAAAAGACCTATTTTCTATTTTTGCGTCGGTGCCACGTCTCGCGCACCTTCATGTCTCGCGCATCCCGGATCTGAGCCTCGTCGGGCACAGCAGCGTCCCTGTGCCGTGGCGGCAGCTCGTGTCCCTGTCCCTGGGCTATGTAGGCTCCGTCGGCACGACCCTGCACATCCTCGCGCAGTGCCCACTCCTGCAGGAATGTGCCGTCAAAATCGACACCGAGCACGGTCCCCTCCCGCACGACGTCCTCGTACACCACCTCAAGGTGCTCAAACTCAACATCGGCTTCGAGAACGTCGCGAGCTTCTTCAACGGCATTGCGTGCCCTGGGCTGGTGGAGTTCACTGTGCACGTACGCGGGCCCTTGGACCAGTACGGCTGGCCGCAAGCCCCGTTCGCCGCATTCCTCGCGCGCTCGGCGTGCCGCCCCGTGCATTTTGAGATCTCGGATACAGGGATGCGGTTCGACGAGTTTGCGGGGTGCTTGTGTGCGCCGCAGATGCAGGCGCTGGAAAGGATTGTGGTGAACGATAGGAGGGACTGGACCTGGGAGCCGTTTGTCACTGATTTGGCGCTGGATTTGCTGACGTGCTCTGCGTTTTCGGGGGCGGTGGAGGCGGGAGGGGGTGTTGAGGCCGTGCGAGAGGTTGTTATGGGCTCTTCTTTGGCGGGAGGCGACCTTGACGCGTTGGACGACACGCACGCGATCGCGATGCCATCCACTCCTACCAGCGCAAATGACGACCATGATTCGACCGATGTGACTGGTACAGAACCGCCAGCACCGCGGCGCAATGGTCTGCTCCCGAACCTGGAGGCGCTCACATTCCGAGGGAGCTGCCTGTGGACGGCCGACGGTGCTGTGGCTGACATGGTTGAGTCGCGGTGGCGGTTCCTCGCGAACGGCGTGCGCCGCCTGAAGCGTGTCGAGCTGGAGCTGTTGTCGAGCCATGTCGAGGATCTTAGGAGGTTGCAGGAGTTCAGTATGGAGGGCCTGGAGTTGCAGGTGCTCTTTCGGTAGACTGTTGCTCGCGACTCGGACGGCCTTGGGGGAAGATTTTCTGTCCCCACGAAATTATTCAACCGGCATATCATTGGTAGATGGTTTGGGATCCATATTGCCCCTTCTTTTAATAGATTAGATAAATTAGATACATAGATTGGACGTTTCTCGTGGCCCACTCCTAAGATGACATACTGTGTCATAGAAACCATACATAGAAGCTAGATTTTTACTTCCTTTCAACTGATTTCGTAGAATAGAGATCATAGATTTATAATTTACTACTTCATGAACTTCTTGGTGGTTGAGATTTGAGATGCTCTGTATAGTCGCCGGGAGAAACACCGGTCCAGGACACTTGAGCTGGGCGCTTGAGGGCGCTTGTGTGATGTGAATTGCAAGTTGTCAGATGACAATCAATCTCTCGTTATTGATCCGTTTCGCGTTCCGTCTCCGTCTCTGTGTCCGAAAGTTTTTCTACAAACCGTAAAAGGCCGTGCACGCGGCGAAAGGGTCCTTATCCTCAATAAGAAGCACATGAATGGGATTCAGAAGTCAGGAGACGATTTCAATTAGCTTGATAGCCAGCTTTATAGAACATGCCGTGACCCCATACATAGGATCGCATCGCGTCTGGCCTATCGCCTCTCCGTCTTCTATCTCTTGCGATCGGATGTCCAGCCGTGGTGTTGCATAACGTTGGCAGATATGCACCGTTCTGCACGGCGCACGCATGCACACGCCCCAAAAATGATAGTGGGAACGCGGTCCGGCAAAGATAGCGCCTCCTGTATAAATAGGTCACCAGCATAGAAAACGATATCGCAGACCTTGCCTCTGTATTCAGCATTTCTTCTTGCTAGTCCTCTTTATCGCGCGTACCCCGCCCCTAACTATGTCTAACTATCAGAGCATCCCTATAGAGAAATTTCCCGAGCACTTCGCCGCGTTTACGGGTGAGCATTGCCTCTTGCTAGTGGTCGCACGACTGGGCTCATCATGCAAGGCAACACCCCCGACTTTTCTCTGCAGAGCTCTCCAGCGTCGCCATTGGAGCACGAATAGTCGCAGTATCCGATGAGTTCTTTGCGGAGGCATACCATTTACTAGAAGTCGAGGTGCGTGCCGTTGTCGCGGCTCCTGAGACTCCACGTCGCTTATCTCTCCATACAGCCGGCTCCCTCGATGAAGGGTCAGTTTGGCCCCAACGGTGCCCTGTACAGCGGTTGGGAAACTAGAAGACACAACCCCACGTACGACTGGTGTATAATACAGCTCGGCACCTCAGGTGTTCTTCACGGATTTGATGTGGACACCTCTAACTTCAATGGTGTGTGTAACTCACGCTCTTCGTCGGCCGTGAATCCCATTCGCTAACTCCACGATAAGGAAACGAGGCCCCAGCCGTATCTATCTATGGGCTCCTAGACGCCGACGTCAAGGATCCTTCACACGACGACGAGAGGGTAAGCCATCTTATCTCTTGTATGTCTGTCGCAGCCAGCTTACCAGCGAGCATCGTGACCCTAGTGGACCGAGATTCTTCCTCAAACCAACCTCGGCCCCAACTCCCGTCACTTGTTCAAAGTCCCGGAGACTTCATGCTACAACTTCGTGAAGATAAACATGTACCCAGATGGCGGCATCGTGAGTCATGTTTCTGTACTTTTTTCCAGGGATGTTTTCGTTAAATTATCATATGTAGGCCCGCTTCCGCACTTACGGAAAAGTCATCGCCGTGCATCCTACATCCTCTATTCCCTTTGATCTTGCACATGTCTTTGCAGGTGGTCGCGTCCTCCGCGTCTCCGACCAGCACTTCGGTGTAGGCTCGAACCTTATCCTTCCTGGGCGAGGGAAGAATATGGGCGATGGATGGGAGACAAAGCGAAGCAGGTCGAAAGGCCATAATGACTGGGTTATCCTCCAATTGTACGTCTTTATTCCATGACCGCCACAATCACTGCTTCTTACAGTCTATTCCAGGGGCGCTCCTGGAGAGTTGTCAGAAATAGAAATAGATACACTTCATTTCCTAGGCAATTTCCCCGAGAGCTGTGAGGTTCATGCCCTGAATGGAAGCGAGCACCATGATTGGGAAACTACTGTGCCTCCGGAATCAGAGTGGACTCTTGTCTTGCCCAGAACCAAGCTAGGCCCGCATAAGCAGCACTACTTCGAGCTTGAAAACGTCGAGGGAAAGGTCTACACCCACGTCAAAGTCACCATTCATCCTGACGGCGGTATAAAGCGTGTCCGCGTTGTTGGCAAAAAGGTCGACGCAGCATCTTCACCAACCCCTATAGTTGGCATCCCGAGCGCAGTCCCCTCGTCTTCCGAGATGTCGCCAACAACTCAGCAGTCGCAAAACGTTATCACAATCCCTGTGCTCCCATTAACGGCCGAAGGGTTTGCGCCGTTCGGCCAAGTCATCCAAGCCACGAGCCCGACCTCCACACCACCTTCCGTTAAGGTTACACCAGCGAACGGGGGCACGGCACAGAAGTTCCACAAGCTTACCTCGCTGTGGTCCGGGTACCCTTCAGAGTCAGGCGAGAAGACAGGCATTTCGATTTACAGGTGCCAGCCGCTGGAGGATATTTCCGAGGGGGTGACCGTATTGAAGACCCTAGAGCGCCACCTCTTCACCAGCCAGGCTTTCATTCCGATGGGCAGGGGTGCGGGAGATGGTCTTTCAGACCCAAGCGGTAGCTACCTCGTGGTAGTCGCGCATAATGGAAACGACGACAAGCCGAACATGGAGACCCTCAAAGCATTCGTCGCCACGACCGCCCAAGGAATCTCGTATGATGCTGGGACCTGGCGTACGTCTTCATAACATGGAAATCGTTGAAGTGTTACTCACAGCTTTCATTAGACCAACCGATAACGGTGCTGAACAAGCCCTTGGACCTTGCTTGCGTGGAAACTCATATCGGTGATGGCAGCGCATTGGACTGCGAAATTCTCGACCTTGACCCAAGCTGCACATACATCCTGAAGCTTGATCCTTCCACATAGAGACGGTGCAAAGACTTTCTGATATCTCTAGGATATTTAGTAGACCATGCGCATCTATATTCAATCGATGTTGACTATACCATTCATGAGACTTACACGATTGAAAGACAATGTCCGAGCCTGCACCTCGATTTGCAAACGTCTGCCGCCGGGATGGCATGCGAAACGAGGTACATCTTGTCACCGACAAGTTCCAGACTTTGATAGTCCTATGTTGGCCATTCTCCTGTTAAATAATGAACACCTCGTATGAACCTTAAAACCAAGGGACCTGTTGAACAGCGTCCACCATGGCGGTGGACAACTCTCATGAACAACTCAGTGCATGAAATGAAGTCTATTCATCGGAGTAGATACTAGATGGAGTATAGGCATGTCGTGAGGAGAGTCGCTGAGTCGATTGAAGGAGATGGATGAAGGGCGAAGGGAATGACCGATGGGGCTGCTGACAAGCACTGAAACCCAAATTTGGAAAGCCGCCACCTGACGGAGTTTAGAAACAATTGCTGAGATTCCTGCGCTCACCACCTCTTCAACGACTCTCTTCCATACCTCACCTCCACCTCCATTGTACATTCTCATGGACGTTAGTAGAAAGCGACCACATGCAGACAACGACCTCGCTCCCATTGCAGCCAAGAAGCGGGCCTTGACGGGAGCAAATGGGAGCCCTGTCAATGGAGACACTGAGCCCGACGAGGATCCTTTCGGCGAGAAACTTGAAGTAACTGCTCTCTTCACCATTCGCGAAGCACATCTACTCACTCTATATCTCTCTCAGATGTTTCGGAAAGAAGCAATATATCGT
Source organism: Psilocybe cf. subviscida (assembly GCA_013368295.1). Lineage (NCBI taxonomy): Eukaryota > Fungi > Basidiomycota > Agaricomycetes > Agaricales > Agrocybaceae > Psilocybe > Psilocybe cf. subviscida. Next base: position 6,578,357 of record JAACJJ010000028.1, on the reverse strand, counting down.
AGGATGAAGCATTACTGTAGAGAACATGAGCGGAGCAAAGCTCGCATTCAAGAACTTGAGCGACGGAAGAACACCTGTGAAGCAGGTCTTGCAGCCATGTCAGCATGTTGGGCTCAGGTAGGCTTCATTTTCTTCTCTTTTCCAGCCTCTCTTGTATTCTATGTTGCAGTGAAGACAAGGTTGCTTACGATCATACACTTGCCGCGACACTCAATAGCTCGTAGATACCATAAAGCTTATCGTCAAGCCCAACGATGTTCCTCAAGCGAAGCTGCAAAGTGCAGGTGTGTTCGCTTTCTGAATATTGGAAGATGTATGTAGCTCAACCACACGTTAGCGATTTTCGATTTGACGGCGCATCTGCAAGATACACCCCCGACGCAGTTTACTATGGCATTGGGTGAAACCGTCAATGCAACACAGCTGCTCATGGACAAGTTCTTACAGGTAGAAGAGAACAGACGAGCCACCACATTGCAGAAGGAGAGTTTTGCAGAGTGTCAGAGGGCGCAAAACGAAGTAAGCTGTTTTTAGATCAGATTGGTGTGCGTTCACTAATTGACATCAGTGCGCGCTCCTGCGATCTGAACTCAACATTCTGAAGGCAAAACTGGCAGATTCGGAGTCACAGAAAGAATCATACCACAACGCGCTCATAGTGGCTGAAAACCGAGTTGAACGACTACAAAGTGCCACTGTCCGTGAAACCGAAGCACGCAAAACGCAAGATAAATCCAAGACGCATGACGAGCAGAAAGAGGATGCGGTGCAGTCACCAGTAGTGAGTGGTTTGGTTATATGGTTAATTGGTAGGAGTTTTGACCCTGATTTTATTTTACCCCTCTAATGACGATTTAGCCCGCGCCTCGAGAAGCCTCTTCACCGTTGCAAACGAACGGATCGCATGAAGCCGGAGAAATTGAAGCTCTGGAGCAAAAACTTCGACTGAGAGAGGAAAAGTACAATCAATTAGAGGTTTATGCTGCTCGTCTGCGAGAAGAGAAGAATGCTCTGGAATTAGAGGTGTGTGGCATTTACAACGCCTCCGGAATCACGCACTCATCATCCTCAGACCAAAGCGCCGTCTCTGGAGTTCATTTCTGAGACGATACATTACAAGACTCTGTCACATCATACTGGACATCTCGAAGTCTTGCTAGACAACAAAGCTGCAGAGATCTCAAAGCTACAGGACGAAATTGCCAATCTTAAAGCCACACACAAGGAGGCCGAAGAGACGATCTCGGTACGTATGTCATCCACACATCTCTTGGACACACCACTAATCCGAGCTGCAGAGGGACACAGCACAAGTTATCTCAGATTACAAACTCATCATTGCGAGACGTGATCAAGACAATCTTCGTCTTCGAGAACAGCGCGAGCAAGCCAATGCGGAATTGACCGAGCGGCGTGCGAGAGATTCCTTCAAGTCCTCGTCTCTCCAAGAATATAAGACTTTACTGGATAGTAATGCGGTATGTCTTCTTATGACAGTTCATGTTTCTGTATTGACAAGCTTCTCAGGAACGTATCACTATCTTGCAATCCGAACTGAGGCGAACGAAGGCGCAAATGGCTGCAACTTCGCGTCAGGAGGACCTTATGGCCTTCTTTTTGGCGGGGAATAACGACGAAGCGGAGTACTTCAATGGGCTGAAGGCGAGCAACGCGTGAGTGCAACTAGTCCCCCAAGAAATACGAACGCGCCTAATATACATGTACAGGGAGCTGGAAAGCCGCGTCGCCGCACTGGAACAAACTTTGTCGCGATACGACCATGATAAACCGAATATCAAGGCAGAAGCTGATACATTAGCGCAACTGGCAGGGGTTACGGCCAAACTGAAAGCGTACGAACGCATTGTTGGGCCGAGTCCGGAAATCTCGGAAGACGCACGTGAGCTGATAAACGAGCTGAAGAAGAAAGAGGAGCGGCTTGAGCAGCTCAGGCTTCTTGAGACTGAGTGGAAAGCGGTATGTGTTTTTCGATTGTGTTTTCCTCTTTCCCCTGTTGCCATTATCAGTCTAACTGATTCCATGGTTCGTCGTTGTCATTCCCAGAACGAAGCATCGTTGTTTTCAGAACTGGAGAAGCTGTCGACGTTGTGGGAGTCCCTGGATCGCCAGCTGAAGAGCAAGGTGTTTGACTTGGCCAATTTGGAGGAGCGCCTTGCAAAGAGCAGTCACGATGTGGGTTTTCCTTCTGTTTTGTAGGCTGTAGCACCCCAACTAATCACCATGACCGCTGTGCAGAAAGCGAAATCGGACAACAAATATTTTGCAGCGATGCGGGAAAAGGAGGCCGGCGATGGTACGCGCAAGACGCAGCAGCGGACTATCGAAAAGCAGGGCAAGGTCATTGACCGGCTGACTGACTCCGACACGCATTTGCGGAACCAACTGGTGAGTTGGCATTTAGGCGCTCGTCTAAATTAGGATCTGAGTATTGATGAGACCGGCTGTATGTTTCTAGTCTTCGTTAGATAAGGAAAATGCTGTGATTAAGAAGCAAATTTTCGTTCTCAAGGAGAGGTTGGCTACCCTAGACAAGGAAGGGAACGAGGCGCGCGCATTGTTGGATACGGAGAGGAAGCGGGGACAGGAGGTATGTTTTTCCCTTTTTTTTCTCAAGCCTGAGCCTCATTATCTTCGTCGTCAAACCACAGCTGCACGCCATGCACGCCCAGCACGAGGAGCAAACCAAAGCCACTACCAAAGCCGCCTCGCAGAAGGAAGAACAGATGCTCGCTGCTAAGGTGGCGCTTGAGAAAGAGGTCGCGCAACTCAGGAAGAAGCGCAAGGCGAACGAGCTGGCGACGGATTCGACATCATCGTATAGGGGGAACAGTGATCCGGATAGTGAGAAGCTGGCGAATTTGGAAGCCTTGATAACGTGCTCGACGTGTCGGGAAGTCAATGCGTTCCGGTCGACGATTATCACCAAGTGCATGCATAGTAAGTCGCCTCTTTCATACGCTCTCTCCAACATCATGCTAGATGCTGACTGCTCATTTTCACTCGCTTTCTATAATAACAGCTTTCTGCAAATCATGTATCGACGCCCGGCTCGCAACCAGACAGCGTAAATGCCCCGCATGCAACCTGGCGTTTGGACATGCGGATGTGCACCAATTTTTCTTCCAGTAATATTTCTACAGTAGTATCAGAGTATAGTGTCTAGTTCACTTTTCCTTTTTTCTCCTGTTTTCCTTTTTTTATTGCTTTCAAGTCGTGCATTTGTTAGTGCAGAAATGTAGTTTACCTTTTTTTTTACATATCGTATTACCCCCTCTCTCTACGCAATCTACGAGTATATCGTAATCAGATTCAAATTTCAGATTTAGATCTGTTTTGAATAAAAAGAAATGGAACGACCCCATGATCCGCTCCCCCTATTGCACGAATCAAAACGCGCCGCGCGAACCCTCCATCTACGTTGACCCACTCGTAGAAAAATATTCATTCAGCCGTCCGCCATGATGAGCCTTTTTCCATCTGTAAGTTTTCTGTCCCTCTCCAACCCCCATATAACAGAACGGCGCCAGCATCTTTCAAGTTCTCCCATCACCATCACCGATGAGCGATCCGTTACCCCCTGCTTGAAGAACACAAACACCCTCGGATGCAGTTTGACTGGGTTGCTGGCTTGCTTTGTACGTGCTCACGACACTTCCCGTCCCTTCTCTCTCTTGTTGCCCTGCTGGAACGTTGCTTTTCTTGCAAAGTTGACTTTTGAACGCCATCTGAAAGGCTGCCGTGTGGCAACCCCACTGGAACGGATCACGCAGGAAAACACAGGACAAAGATATGGATTTGATGGATGAACGAGGAGTCAGAAGAGAAAAAAGCGAGTCTTTTATACTAGGATCGGAGTATGTAACACTGCTGACACTGATTGCTGGTGGGAATTGATGGAGACATAGCATCGACAAACATACGGCCGTTGTTCATTTGGATATAATCGTCTTTATACTGTCGTGCTGTATCCCCAGCACAACTTGCTTTAGCTTGTGGAAGATTTATGATTGAGCTACTGGGGGTCAGAACATCTCCAGGTCAAATCCAACTCGGAGGGGGCTTGGGGAAGTTAGATTTCGGCACATGAACGCCAGGTGGACCAACGGACACATCCAGATCGTATACATTGCCATCGGCAAAATCATAAACCCATCCATGGATGAAAACGGGTGTAGGCTCGACCGGCGGCTCGGCGCAAAAGCCCTGGTGCACCTTGCTATTAGTAGGGTCTCTAAGCCTTGCAAAGTGCTAAACATTTAAAAGGTTGTAAGCTTCCACATATAGCATAGAGACCCATTGTGCCAAACAAATACATACATTGACAATGACGCTGCTTGCCGCAATACGTACAACACTGGCTCTAACGTTCTCTTCCACCAGAGGCCGGAAAGCAGCTTGATGAATTATTATGTCAATAGGCACACGTCCAGCTGCATATTCCCCACGGAGGAGTTGAATTTCAGACCTGGGATGGGGTAAGAAACATCCTCGCTTAGAACGACGCCTATTGAACATTTAAAGAATGCGCACCTGTCAGAATTACGGATAAGCTCGCGAATGGGCTCAACCCAGGCTTCGACGACCCCCTGAGCGGCGTCAATAGGCATCGGACACGGCGACTTCATGGCAGCCTCTATGCCTCCGCAACCGTAGTGTCCTAGAACGATGACATGGTTGACATTCATCCCTGCAACGGCGTATGCAAGTGTAGAATATCTACAACCAAAATTAGCTAAGGTTGCTGACGTATTTATAAAAATTTCGAATCACTCACGTGCTAGTATCAGACGAGTGGAACTGATTCGCTATGTTGCGACTCGCAAAGACAGTGCCCGGTAGCATGCTGAAGACCGTGGCTTCGCTGGCACGGCTGTCAGCGCACCCGATGATCAGAAATGGTGGGCCTGTGCCAAAAATTGGTAGTAAATCAACAAGGATATATGAAGGTCATGGAAGCTGGCACCTACGCTGGGGTTGAGCTGCTGTGTTTTCAAATAAACCGGTATGGAGGATGTTTATGTGATCCTTGAAGTGTTTGTTCCCGTCTTCGAGCCACTGAAGCTCCGTTTGAGCATTCATCTGGCTCTCTGGGACAGGGGGTGTGGGGTGTATCTGGCACTGCTCACACTGCTCACACTGCTGTTGCGACATATCTGTGGTGACTGCTCCTAGAAAGCGTGATATAGATTGGGCATTGCATAGGGATACATGGCGTTTATATACACGAGCCCATTCATTCTGGCTGTACTCTTGATATGAAGGGATTATATCCTGCCATAGATAGCGGGCATCATCGATTTTCTGAACACTTTGAATGCCACACAGCCTTTGAGTTGAGTAAACGCGGCCCGCGACCTAGAGAGATACAAATATAGCAATCGATAACCCATTTACAGCAACGCAACCCTAGTGTGAGTCACCCTATTGTGATTTAAGAGAGAGTTCTCTTTTTCGAATCAGATGGCTACTTAAATGAAAGTATCATTGATAGCTATCACGGAGACTGTGCCTTGTGATATTGTCATGTGCATTTTCCCACAGACCTACTGGGGATACCACCACTGCTATATATATTGCGCGATTCACGACGGCGCACAAAACATATGTGGGTCGTTCTATCTATGGAATGTACGTATTTTAGTTTGAGTTCAATAAAATAGTTGCTTCTATTCTCTTTCATTTTGTTGCTTCCGCCTGACAGTGTCACAGGCAATAGGTGCCTATCTTCGACCACAAGCAATAGTAGTAGCGACTGCGCATCCATTGTTGTGTAAACTCAATCTTCTTATCTTGGCAACATTGGAGAATATAGACCTTTATACACGTTCACCAGGGCCCCATTTGCCTTGTGCGTCCAACATCTGACCATGACTAGGCGCCCAATACTGCATCTGAATACAATCTGAATACTGTCACTCATACTTGATTCATATGCTACTTTTGTCTCTATACAGTTACAACCTGCTGACCCTTCGGAAGCCGGCTGGTTACTTCATTGGACGTCAGTAGCAAAAGTTTTTCGGAGGGCCAAACAACGACAAACCGTGCCGTGAGTAGTGTAATTTTGCACCTCATCTGGAGGTATCGCTGGTTGATAATCAACCAGCCCATGAATACAATCCATGATATACCTTGTTCAGGGGCCCGTTTTCAGGGAGAATCTAGCTGGAAATCAATCTACAGCCAATCACGCAGACTGAGACTTACAACAAATACTATTGACTGGTTTACAGACTACACGCCCATCTTAAATGGATGAGTTTTCTCGTTATGTCGAGCGCTCTTCTCTCTGATGCTAACAATTGTTCTCTGCCGGCTTTCTAGATCTCTTGACAGATGGCCTCAATATCATACAATACACTTGAATTAACCGCTGTGTCACCGCCTAATGCACCTGCCCTGCCGAAGTTGAACCATTGCTGTCGAATTCTTGTCGAACTTCCTGTCGAATTGTAGGAATTTAGTTAAAATACCATTTCCCCGCGACACAATCAAGCATTTTACGATCTGGCCGTGTAGTCTGTAAACCAGTCAATAGTATTTGTTGTAAGTCTCAGCCTGCGTGATTGGCTGTAGATTGATTTCCAGCTAGATTCTCCCTGAAAACGGGCCCCTGAACAAGGTATATCATGGATTGTATTCATGGGCTGGTTGATTATCAACCAGCGATACCTCCAGATGAGGTGCAAAATTACACTACTCACGGCACGGTTTGTCGTTGTTTGGCCCTCCGAAAAACTTTTGCTACTGACGTCCAATGAAGTAACCAGCCGGCTTCTGAAGGGTCAGCAAGTAATAACTGTATATAGAGACAAAAGTAGCGTATGGATCAAGTATGAGTGACAGTATTCAGATTGTATTCAGATGCAGTATTGGGCGCCTAGTCATGGTCAGATGTTGAACGCACAAGGCAAATGGGGCCCTGGTGAACGTGTATAAAGGTCTATATTCTCCGATGTTGCCGAGATAAGAAGATTGAGTTTACACAGCAATGGATGCACAGTCATTACTGCTATTTGCTTGTGGTCGAGGATAGGCACCTATTGCCTGTGACACTGTCAGGTGGAAGCAACAAAATGAAAGAGAATAGAAGCAACTATTTTATTGAACTTAAACTAAAATACGTACATTCCATAGATAGAACGACCCACATATATTTTGTGCGCCATCGTGATTCGCGCAATATATACACCCAATGGTGGTATCCCCAGTAGGTCCGTGGGAAAGTGTACTGGCACATCGCGCATTGTGAATAGGAGGTTGCGCAAACCAATAAGAGGGGCCATGTAGATACTGTGCCGAGTATTGGAAGTGAGCTAAGGTTCAGTCAGATATTCTCCGAACATGCACCAATACTATCAAACAAAATTACACGCTGCCACGTCGCATATTTCATCAAGTATTTCATGCATTTATATAAACTTCACTACTTCATCGCGGCCTGTGCATAACATGAACATACTTTCAATAGAAAGAACCAACTTGAAGCTCCATATAGCTTTCTCTCCTCAAAGAACATAGAATCGTCGTACGTCCGTACGCGGCTTTGAATCAGGTGTCAACATTTTCAATGAGTAGCATGCTAAACGGGGCCATGTGAGTGCCAAAGTCCTGACTATGGGTCATGCTACACATAAATCTCAGTTTGAATTCACCAGTGGAGTGATATCGTGGTCAGGGGACGCTTCCAGCATTTTATGAACAGCTACTATTTAAGATTCCAAAGGGTATAGAAGTCTGGTTCTCACGAGAGCAGACTACGAACAATCTCTTATACGTCTTTCCATCAAGTGAGATTCCACACCCCCTACCTGCTTCCCCAACATTGACAATTTCTGTCTATTATCTAACAACTACCATGAGCTGAAACACGCCGCAAACTTGGTCCGATGAGGGGTCCATCACATCCACAGGTTCTGGTAGATTCAGCTTCAGCGCCACTTTCAATGTTGACGGTATCCCCTAATAGTTCGCCTGAAGCCTGTCCACCAGCTTACCCAATTTCTGCAGCAATGATGCCCTGATTAAATTCTGAATCTGGACCACTGATGACTTGACTGGGTCTCAAGGGTTTTCCGGCATTATGGGTCAGGATGCTGACAACACTATCACCTTGACCTTCGATAATGGTGTCACAGTTCTCGATCGACTCAGAGACGTTCCCCCCAAGACCATTACCTTTGCTGATGTGGTCTGTGGCTCGGCTACAGTCTAAACCCGGACGCCTGGACTGCAAAGAGGTGAGCCACCTGCCGCATAGCATCATCCCAAGTCTGTACTCAATTGTTCTTTTGCAAGGATGTCCTTTGTGGTTCAAACATTGACCAAAATTCTGTGACCATAACGTCCGGTCGCGCGTTCGAACATAACTGTTATAAAAAAAGTACACATACTGACGAACCAGTGGTGGTGTGCCTGTTTGTTTACCAATGCTGTTCCCACAATATACTTTCCAAATTGCGTATGATTGCGTTTAAAATTCCCATGCCAAGTGACGACGCCAAAGCACATGGAACAGCCACAGCGGCCAAGTTGAGCAGCGCGTCACCGTCGCCGGTGAATCAAGACGAACAAGTACAAAATTGATGCAACAGTTCTCTAACCTGTAATCCTGAAGCCATAAAAAGAGATCGTCACTGCCGCGCGGCGGCAGTACGATCTTTTGCAGATTTTTGTTTCGACACAACACTGTTTGTACATAAATGTCGTTAGAGTTCTCTCACTACTTATGTGTTGTTAGTACCTGGATATACCACAGTCGGATACATAATTAGCTATATCGAAAGGTCCGCGTGTGGCTTGTCCTAAAACTTTGCCCGCCCATCTTCGCGCTTCCTGATTCTCAACCCGCCCTCGATGCGCCCGAACGCTGTCGCCCACATAGCTGTAGTTTCCACCACAGGGCCAGCCCGGTCTCATTCTTACATAACGTGCCCGCCGAGCCCCATTTTCCCATCCTGTGACGCCCCTATGGGTAGGCCTGGCGCTCATCGTCTTGCCAGCGGTGCCGCCAATGTGCTCAATGCGCCATTTACTTAGCGGGCCCTTGCGTGATTGTTCCCGAAACGCCGTTGCACTCGACCTGCTCAGGTTCTGCTGGTTGCAATGTCCTCATTCTTCATTCTTCGTCCGCCGTCGCTCCGCCGTCGCTCCGCCGTCGCTCCGCCGTACTTGACTCACAGTGCCACCTGTGTATGCAACGCGGTGAAAGCAGCGAGAGCGTTGAGGGAAGTAGTGAGCTGGAGAGGAGCTGAGAGAGATAGGCAAGGACGGAGGGACAGATACTTGAGGGTGGTCAGTGATTCATTGGGCCGTCCGACGCCGTTGCGGACGACACACGGGCTTGGGTCCGGCGCGGTGGATAAGCGCAGCTGCGACGACAAAGAGACTTGAGTAAGGGAGAGCGAGTCCTAGTACGGGGAACAAGGTCCGCGCAAACGAGGCAGTGGGAGGCCGCTGTTGGTTGCGGGGACATTCTGGGGTGCAAAGAAAGATGTTGGAACGTGCAAGAGGGGGACGGGGGCGAGGCTCAAATGCAGCATGACCGCGTGATCTCTAATGTTCGTAAAACACCCAAAACTCTCTCTCTCTCTCGTATTCCAGTAGTTCCTGGTCGAGAATCCAATTAGCAGGACAATTGAGCGCATTCAAAGGTGATCTTCATAGCTTTCATTTGGAAACGCCGTGCGAGGATGCGGAGAGTATGACGGGGTGGTGAGCAACAACAAGTCGCGACGCGCCGATGCAAATTCATCCCAAGACCGCCTACGAGTGTGGTGTTGTCCTAGTCACCCTCTTTGATCCACATTGCGCTATTCCACACCGCAGCCGCTCGCAGCCGTTCTTGTCATTTGGTCTTCTTCTCTTCCTCCTTCCCTCATGCCCGGCGCGAAGTTGGCACTTGCCTGATGAGCAAATTCCAGTAGCTACTTGTTGGCTGCTGGAGGTCAAGTATTGATGTTGTTCTTGTTCTCAACATCATCTATCGAGCAATGTTGGGTTGCAGGGCGACTGGTGGCGCGGCCGTGCAGCACCTAACCAGAGCAATGCGAGCGAACTCATGGAGCCATGGTAGTGACGCGGCAACACGGTTGTATGCGCAATATATGCGGGGAGAATAGAGAGGTGGAGCTTAAGCTTTGAGTGCGTCAATGCGACTGTAAGGCTACCGGGGAACGCAACTCACTGGTCTCCCGTTCCAGGTGCATCGTCCTTATTGCATAGCCGCAACCCGTCGTTGTTTCCACCCACTTTTGCGCCTACGTTAAGTGTCGAGCGCAGCCATGCTCCAGGCTCGTCCCAAGTGCGTAATCATGTTGTAAAATCACATTGGCCCGCGTAGATTGCGAAACAAATACCATATATGCGCTTCTCACCTACCGGCTGGTCGCGAGTTTAGTCAAAGAGGTTGAGACATGACTCTGAGCCCAAATGATGGACGCGACTAAGGTAGGACTCATGAACGCTCGATGAGCCTCCACGTGACTTTTGTGATAGGACTGAAAGACTGAAGATACCTTAGTTAATAGTGGCGGCTGGCCGCATGTACTCACGATAAGATACTGGAGCACAGCGTCACGGCGGTCGAGATAGAGATAAGAGCCACCGGTGAGATGGGCGGCCTGCTGGAGGAAGACGGTCTCAGGGCCGGCTATCTGACAGGCATTTATTGTTATTTTCTGGAAGACAGTGAGTGCGGCGCAGGGACTAAGAGGGAGGGCATGACGAACAAGCTGCTATGCGGAAAAGGTGACGCTCATGATGGGGATGTAGGAGGACGAGAGGTCCAGTTGGCAGTGACGCCGAGAGGATGAGGATCCAAGGATCATGGCTGCTGTTAAGTTGTGCATTTGTTAGTGCAGAACTGTAGTTTACCCTTTTTTTTTATACATATCGTATTACCCCCTCTCTCCATGCAATCTATGAGTATAATCGTATTAAGATCCATCATGGCTACTACACACTCGAGAAAATGAAGCTCCGTCAGTTCTTTTCTGTTCTTTCTACTTATCGCAAGCACCCTCAATGTGAGACCGCTGCCGCGGTCCATTGACTTTATACACAGCTCTGGACTCTGCAACTGCGAGAATGAAGATTGGAAATGCGAGTCAATTGTTCAATATCCACGACTTAAGGCGTCATTATCAATTCCGATTGATCGCTCCGAGAGTATTCGCACCTGTACAGATAAAATTGATCTATCTCTATCGGAGTCTCCCTGATTGCCACATTGAAAAGCATAGACGAACGTGATGCAAGCTTCAAGTCTACATATAAACGATTACCAGCACTAGAACCCGTCAACAAAATAAGGTGTACAATACAATATTAGAATGCTGATAGAACAAGAAAACTGCTTAGCCATCGAGAAGGGGTGAGTGTGATTTTACCACAAAGTCGAATGCATCCGGAGTCCTGCAAATGACATATGCTCGGTGAACCTTTCATAAGCGATACAAGGATGTTCAAACCTGAAGAAGAGGTTCGTGAACTTTAACTCAGGCTCTAAGGCAGAGCCATCAGAGGTGGTGGGCTTTGATATCTCTATCGTAGCAATCATTACCGCCATGACGAGCCAGATTGAAGAATTTACTAGGTCGGCTCCAGGGCAGCGTCTTCAGGTTGACCCAAATGAGTGACTAATAAACCATGTGTGTGTTTGAGGATCTTACCTCCTTCCAAACCCGAAAACATAGCTACGAGGATCCATTTTCTTGGTGTCTACGCCAGATTCGGCAAAGCGGGATGGTTTGAATTTCTCGGGTTCAGGATAGATTCTTTCATCTCGCAGGATATTCCTAATTTGCATTAGCATTTGTTATGTATGTCAGTGAACCGTGATCGAGAGGCATCACGTACCAGATGTTCGCAATAACCTGAGCAGAGGAAATCCAAGGCACATCATATCTCGGCATAGTCGTAATTGGGGATGCCTGCTTACAAGTGAACCTTTTGGAATGTAATAACCAAGGTATTCGTCGTCCTTGTCCAGCATATGTGGGAGGTCTCAACTTCTGTGAGGATGCTAATAGGAAGACCTGTGGGTGTGTTGCACTTACTAAGTGGGACTGGACATCCCCACCTCCACGTCTCATTGAGTATACATTCGACTAACCAGACGTCACAAATGTGTCCCGACATTTGAAGAAGTCGAAGGATCTTACCATACGGAAGCGAGTCTCGATCACCAAACGATGGAAGCCTGTCAGTGCCCACTACTTTCTCTATCTCCTGTCGCGCTTTCTTGAATTCCTCGGGAAAGTACATCATAGCTAGAATCAGATGGGATACTGTAGCAATTGTCTGGATTGAAAAAATGTAAGCATCAAACATGGTCCCCCGAGTCCGAAGTCATACCGTATCTACACTGGCGGCGTACATCGAGTTTGCCGTCCATTTCAGGTCGTCATCCTGCTCCGGGGTAAGCTTACCACCCAGGTCGAGATGAGAGCTACAGAAAGAGGGAAGAATGGTTCCCGTTGCCTATTCGAAAATTCTTTAGCAGCAGAAGTATGGGTGCCACTGACTGCGATGCGTACCATGTTGTCCTTCGCTTCGTCGTAAGGTAGTTGCATGAATTCATGTATCTTACTCTTCCAAACTGCAGCTTTCCTCTTGAAACCTCCTCCCGGAGCCCAGGCCGGTATGTATCGAAGAAATGGGAAGATGTCTACGGGCCAAAGTCCGACTCCACCGACAATTTCATTGGCAATAAGGTCCATAGATTCTTCAGCAAGTAGAAGAAACTTATCATCCGAAGACGTCGCGTTGTAGCCATATACCGCGGATAGTGTGAGACCGCCTGAGTACCGGCGAATATGCCGAATGTAGTCTTTTGGGTCCGCTAGGAGAGATTGTACAAATCTTATCGTTTCGACTTGGAGGCCTTCATGGTAGTTCGAAATGCTCCGTGGGCCAAGTGTCTCGTGCATAAGCCTGCGGCGTCGTTTAAATTTGTCACCGTATGGAGTAAACGGTATCTGCAATATTGCAATTAAAGTTGGGCTCAAGATGGCTACACACAGAGAGTTACCATTTCTGCACATCCACACCTACCGCGATTACGTCAATTCAAGAACACAAGCAAATCACAAAGAACACACATTTCTCCAACCATGACAAGTGGCGGCTTGCTTGAGTATATAGCACCGCGTTTATCAAGTAGGTCGAACGCAATCTCCGCATCGTTTATGAAGACCAGACTTTGTCCGAAGATATTCAAATAGCAAATCCCCCCTGTGTTGCATCGGGTATTCAGTAGTCAATCACAACCGATTGAAGGGTTTCATTGCGTACCAAACTTTCGAGCCCAGCTTGAAGCCCGAACCCACAGCTCATTGGGTGTTAAATCGAGCAAATTGCCGATTACTGGAATGGCCTTTGGTCCCGGAGGGTACATCATTCCTCGCTGAAGAAGCTTAGGCCCGATGTACCAGATAACAAGGGACAATGCAAGTGCAACTAGGCTAAAGTGCATCTCGAGGTGTGAGTCAAGAGTATAGGGCAAGAAACGAAATGCTCAAGGACGGCCGGGAGTAGCGATGAGCGAGAGGACAACTCGGATGACGAGAATTGGAGCTTCTTGGAGCTTTAATAAAGAAGTTGCGTGATCCCGATTGGCAGGTGTCAAGCTTTGGCCCTTGGGGAGGTGCGGGTACCGTGCGCTTGATTTACAAGGGCATACAGCGTTGACAGTACAGCCATTCCGACCAAATAATTGGCCGGTATGCTGCACACTTGGAGGTGCATATGAAGCGCGAGAATTGCCATCAGGACCGTGTAGCCATTAGTATTAGGGTCAGTCCGGCAACAATAATCAGGTATGATTATGATTATGATGGGGACGGACCGGTGCACCTGCTGGTCCCACGGCCAGTCGTCACGCTGTGTCACATAGTGATCTCAGCGGCTGACGCGTCGTCTGTTATCCTGAGCATCATGTATACCTCGTTGAACGGTCATATGCTTCAAAGGTGTTGTATATAAACGTATTTTCTGGTCGATACTACATACATAGGATTTTTAACATACGAATAACAATTTCTTTAAGCTTTACAACCGGGGCTGCACGCTATCCCATTCTCTCTCCCCAAAACCCTCCACTGCCTTCCTTTGCCCCGTACTTTCTCAGCCGCTTGTCGGAACCATAGCAAAAGAAGCCCATTGGATCATCAACGAAGAGCAGGATTTTATGGTGTCACTTGTAGAGCCTAAACCAGATGAAATAATATCCAAACTTTGCGGAAGTGCCTGTGGTATATTCCATTAAATATATAGATAAATCGGAGCATCAAAACATATACTGAGATTGTATTATTTGAAAATTGAAATTACTGAGCAAAACGGCACACTGATACCTCAGTAATGCACATGTACAACCAAAATGGCCCCTGCTTGTCCAAACTCACAAACTGTGAGTTGCTTATCCCACCAATTGTTTGATGTTTCATGTATAAAAGGCCCCAAAAAAACCCGCAGCCTGAGGAAATCATAAGCCTTCATTTAACCATGCGTACCATTGGGGCATGGTAATCGATAGAAAGCCAGAAAACAAATGCTATTGAAGGTGATAAGCATACCAGCATTGTCACGCACGCCAAAAATAGGACTGTGGGACCGGCGGGTGCACCGGTCCGTCCCCATCATAATCATAATCATACCTGATTATTGTTGCCGGACTGACCCTCAACCTCAATGCCTCGCACCGCTCCCACTTCCGTTCGTATTCGCCGAGTTCGTGACACGAATATTATGCGCGGAGAAACCGTTCTCGGGCGGCGGCCGCGGTGCTGTCGCAGAGGATGGGGCTGGCGTCGAGGGTGCCGAGGGCAGCAGTTGAGGACGGGCGGCGTTGAGCCGTTTGAGGGTTTTGATGGGGAATTTCGTGCTAAATGGGTGTGGTGATCAGTATTTCGTATACATATTTTTATGAGATAAAGATAGGTAAGGTGAAGATAGGCGAGGAAGAATAATGTTGGATTAGATTGGGTGAGGATACGTTGGGTTAAATGACGGCGGTTGTAAAGGCAATGAGGAAGGTAAGGGTGAGGGTGGAATGACTTACCGACAAGTGGAGCACACGGGGACGGCTTGGCAGAAGACTGATCGGCGGGACGAGGTTAGGACACCAGGGTAAGACTCGAGACTCGAGAGCGAAACGCACTGGACAAACAGACCGAACATACAAAGCCAATATCGATGATGTTCTTGTGGCAGAAGCAGGCTGCGCGAAAGTCGACTCTGTCGAGGGTGGGAACGGCGAGGATGGTGCGGATGGCCGGGGGAGGGAGGAAGGCCATCTGGGGATAGGATGGTGAGTGAAGAACGGCGGATACAGTAGTGGCCGCATGTGCTCACGATAAGATACTGGAGCAGGGCGTCCCGGCGGTCGAGATAGAGATAAGAGCCACCGGTGAGATGGGCGGCCTGCTGGAGGAAGACGGTCTCAGGGCCGGCTATCTGACAGGCATCTATTGTTATTTTCTGGAAGACAGTGAGTGCGGCGCAGGGACTAAGGGGGGGAGAATGACGGACAAGCTTCTGTGCGGAAAAGATGGCGTTCATGATGGGGATGTAGGAGGACGAGAGGTCCGGTGACGCCGAGAGGATGAGGATCCGAGGATCATGGCGGCTGCCTAGTCTATTGATGTCTGCGGCGGTGTCAGAAGGGGAAGAAGGGATGTGATGGGAAACAAGACAGACAGCAGAGGGCCTTTGTGAGGGCGCCGACGAGGGCCGAGGGCTCGTCGCTGGGTGTGTCGTCGAGGTGTGCGGCGAGGTTGGCTATGACGGCGGCATCGAGGGCCTTGAAGGGCAGATAGGCATTGGGGTCGGGTGTGGGGGGCGTGTTGTCCGAGGGGTAGAGCATGACACTGCATGGTGTGAGCAGGGGCCAGGAGCGTGACAGGAGTGACGAGTACTACCTCTTGCCGGGGAGGGCAGCGAATACAGCGAGTGTGTTTTCATGCTGGAGTGCAATGTGCGAGTTGAGGAAGGCAAGGATCTGGGGGTGCTCGTGGGCAGCGTCCTTGTCGAGAATGAGGGAGAGGTGGGAAGGCATGTGGGTGTGTGTGCCGTGCGGCTGCCAAGCGGCGTGTGACCGTCTTATCGCTTTCGGACTCTCCGTCACGAGCGCCGGTGACGAAGGGGCTTCCGGCGTTGGCCGTCACGATGTCTGTAGCGACGTTGCTGCCGTGTGAAATCTGTCCGTTGGCGATGGATGGCGCCCAGGTCCTTTAGTCCATCACTTCCATTCCGACCACCACCTCCCCCATCATGTCCCACTCCCCGCCCCCCTCCTCCCTCTACCCCAACCACCGCTATGATTCCGACGACGACGACGACCAGGACAACGACATGAACGTCGACTCCGACCCTGACACATCCAAGGCCCACGACCTCGATGCAGACGGCGAGTCCATCGACGAGGACTCCCCCGTTGCCCTCAATGGCCATTCCCATCTCCAGCCCCAACCCGTCCAGCACCCACACCGCCCAGAATCAGTGCGTATCATCTCCTCATCGTCGGCCGCGTCATGCTCACCCCCATTTTTCTCACTGCAGGACGCCGAGGACTCCGTACGCCCAGCCCTTCTTTTCTATTTCATCGCTCCTAAATATATCTCTATTTATTTCTAGGGCTACGACGACCGCGACGACGACGACGATGACGACGAAGCTGATCCAGAGGACGAGGAGGATGACGGCGCGTATGCTGACGAGGAGTATGGCAACAAAAAGAAGCCCTCGTCCAAAAAGAAAAAGCCCCGCATGCCCTCCGCGAGTGTCATTAGGCCGAAAGGTGCGGTCATTGTGTCCATCTCACTGTCCCATTGTGTTGGCCCCCATCCGAACTAACGCCCCACCCCCTTCCCCTGTCTTCTCAGCCCCCGTCCGGCAAGCTTCCTCATCCGACTCAGACTCCGACTACGGCGCCCGTGCCCACAAGAAGAAGAAGAAGCAGCGTGCATCCTCAAGCGAGGTCCGCATCTCCAGCAGGGGCACAAAGGTCCCCAACTATGTCGATGATATCCAGGACTTTGAAAAGTACGAGTCCGCCGACGAGGAGCAGGGCTACTACGTCGACCCAAATACCCAGTACCAGGAGGAAGACGAAATCGAGGCCGTCATCGGGCACAGTCGCGAAGAAGGCAGGGAAGAGGACCCCGAGGATGTCTGGTTCGAGAATATTGCAAGTAGTCATTTCGTTGGCTCCGTGCACCGCCGACTGATGAATTTCTTGTCCGCAGCGATTTACCATTAAATGGAAGAATTTTTCTCATCTGCACAACACCGACGAGACCTACGAGTTCCTCAAGCGGTTCAAGGGCCTCAAACGCGTCGACAACTACATCAAGTCCTACAAGATGTGGAAAGCGCGCCTCGAGTCGCCAGGTCTTTCGCGCGAGGACGCGGAAGCGCTCCATCTTGACAAGGAGCGCGAGAAGGAGGAGCTGGAAACTTTCCGCAACGTCGAGCGCATCGTCGCGCACCGGGACGGCACCACCGACATGGAGTACTTTTGCAAATGGCAAAACCTGAACTACGAGCACTGTACCTGGGAGCTGCAGTCTGACGTCAACCCCATCGCGCGGGAGCAGATTGCCGCGTACAGGCTACGGGAGGCCGAGGCCAAGTTCCCGTACAAGAGCACGAATTATGTGAAGACGGGCCGCCAGAATTTCCAGAAGATCGTCAAGGATCCGGAGTATATCAAGGAGACGGGCGGCCAGCTCAAGGATTTCCAGCTGACGGGGCTTAATTGGCTTGCATATATCTGGTGCAAGGGCGATAATGGGATTCTGGCGGACGAGATGGGTCTTGGAAAGGTAACGTAACTTTGTGTTACAGAGCTCAGCACAGCTAACATCTTTTATCCAGACCGTGCAAACCGTCGCCTTCCTCTCCTGGCTCTTCCACGAAATGAACCAATACGGGCCCTTCCTCGTCATCGTGCCCCTCTCCACCATCACCGCCTGGCAGTCGCAGTTTGCCACCTGGGCGCCCGACATCAACGTCATCACCTACATCGGCACCGCCGCCTCGCGCGAGGTCATCCGCACGTACGAGTTTGGCTCGTCGCCGAAGAAGGTCAAGATGAATGTCCTGCTGACGACGTACGAGTTGGTGCTGCGGGATGCGAAGGAGCTGGGCGAGATCCGGTGGCAGGCGCTGGCGGTGGATGAGGCGCATCGGCTGAAGAATTCGGAGAGCCAGCTGTATGAGGCGCTGCGGGCGTTCCATGCGGCGAGCAAGCTGTTGATCACAGGCACGCCGTTGCAGAATAATGTCAAAGGTGCGTTTCTGCTTGGGTTTTGGGTGTGTAAAATTAACGCGAGAGGCATTTTTGCGCAGAGCTTTTGTCGTTGATGCACTTTTTGATGCCTGAGAAATGTACGTGGTTTATTCTTATCCTTACCCCTCGAAATATCGTTGCTCATTCAGCGTATGCATGTAGTTGCACTGACGAACGAGTTCGACCTGACGGACGCAGACCATGAGGAGAAGATCAAGCAGCTGCATTCGCAGTTGGAGAAGCTCATGCTGCGCCGCCTCAAGAAGGACGTGCTCACGGAGCTGCCGACGAAGAGCGAGCGTATTTTGCGTGTGGAGATGAGTGCGATGCAGACGCATTTTTATAAGAATATCTTGACCAAGGTGCGTATTTTTCTTGAAATTGCAAGGATGCTGATGAACATGCGTATTTGTGTAGAATTTTGCAGCGCTTGTGAAGAGTGCCAATGGGAATGCGAATATCAGCTTGCTGAATATTGGTATGTCTCTTGTAGTCTAGATGCGGTATGAGAGTATTGACCCTTTTTTTTTTGTAGCCATGGAACTCAAGAAAGCCGCCAACCACCCGTACCTCTTCGACGGCGCCGAGCCCAACACCGACACGCGCGAAGAAACGCTCAAAGGGCTCGTCATGAACAGCGGCAAGCTCGTGCTGCTCGACAAGCTCCTCGTGCGCCTCAAAGCGGACGGCCACCGCGTGCTCATCTTTAGTCAGATGGTGCGCATGCTCGATATCCTCTCCGACTACATGCACCTGCGCGGCTATGCGCACCAGCGGCTGGACGGCATGGTTGCGAGCGAGGCAAGGAAGAAGAGCATTGCGCACTTCAATGCACCTGGATCCCCGGATTTTGCGTTCTTGTTGTCCACGAGGGCGGGTGGGCTTGGGATCAACCTTGAGACGGCCGATACGGTCATTATCTTTGATGTACGTTGCCCTTAACGGCTGCGACGATCCATGCCGATGGCGTCTTGTGGCTCATCCTCATCATTCGCTGACATCTTCATTGAATTGCCATCTCCACAGAGTGACTGGAACCCACAGAACGATCTGCAGGCGATGGCCCGCGCGCACCGCATCGGGCAAAAGTCCCACGTGAATGTGTACCGGTTCGTGAGCAAGGACACGATGGAGGAGGACGTCCTGGAGCGCGCGAAGCGCAAGATGGTGCTCGAGTATGCGAGTACGTCGCCTTCCTTCCTTCTCCCCTTCTCTCACTGTTGCGTTGTGGCGGTTATCGCCACACGTGTTGCGTGGATCATCGGCTAACCAACAACGTGCTACGCCCCCCCGGTTTCATAGTTATCAACCAGATGGACACGTCGCAGGCCCACCTGAGCTCCAAGGCCACCGTGAAAGATCCGTCCAAGCCTGATAACCTGAGCAAGGACGAGTTGACGGCCGTGCTGAAGTATGGTGCGCAGAAGATGTCAGTATTCCTTTTATCAAAATTTTTTGGTCGCCTATTTCTATTTCCTCTGAATTTCTATATTTGGCGGCGCCTCCGGCCTGTTCCTTATCGTGACTGGTGACTGACATGTCGCTTTTACGTTTTGTCTTTTTTCCTTTCTCCGTTTAAACAAACAGGTTCGATAAGGATGATTCCCAGCAGAGCAAGAAGCTCGACGAGATGGACCTCGACGACATCCTGAGTCGGGCGGAGGACCACGAGACGGCGACGACGGGCGAGGGCGTCGGCGCGTCGCTGGGCGGCGAGAACTTCCTGGCGCAGTTCGCCGCGGTGAGCGACGTGAAGAACGACATGAACTGGGAGGACATCATCCCGCTCGAGGAGCGCTCCAAGTTCGAGGCCGAGGAGGACGAGCGCCGCGCGGAGGAGGCCACGCTCACGGGCGACTCGCGGAAACGCGCACATGCGCAGGTGTCGTACGAGGGCATGGACGTGGACCAGCCGGCGGCGTCGTCGGCGCCGAAGAAGCCCAAGATCCCCGGCCCGCAGCGCAAGACGGCGAGCCAGAAGGCGATGGAGCTCAAGGAGCGCGATGTGCGGGTGTTGATTCGGAGTTTGCAGCGCTGGGGCGATATCCGCCAGCGGTATGATGTTATCGTATGTCACCCTTGTTTTTTTTTCTTCGGTTGAGCCTCGGTGGCCGTGTGATACTAATCTCTTCTCTTTTGTATTGTAGGTCGCCGAGGCGAAGCTGCAGGACAAGAACAAGGGCATGATGTACGACGTCGCGGACGAGATCATTGAGATTTGCGCGCAGGCGGTGAAGGAGAGCGAGGAGCAGAAGCGCAACCGCATGCAATCAGGTGAAACGCTGACTAACGCGCAAAAGAGCAAGGCGGTTCTGGTGACCTGCCGCGGCGTTGGCAATATCAATGCTGAGACTGTGCTCTCGCGCCACCGCGACCTGCGCATCCTCTATAACATCCTATCTGAGCTCGACGACCCGTACAAGTGGAGCATCCCCATTGACAACATCCGCCCTACGCTGAACTGGTCCGGGCGGTGGGGCCCACACGATGACTCGATGCTGCTCGTCGGTGCGTTCCTGTATGGGTTCGGCAATTGGGAGGCCATGGCGAAGGACGCGAAGCTGGGGCTCGACGGCAAATTTTTCCTGGAAGAAGGCAAGAAGGGCGAAGACGCTGCGAGCCGGCCGATACCAAACGCAATCCACCTCGTCCGGCGGGGCGATTTCCTGCTGAGCATCCTGCGCGAGCATGACGAGAAGCTACGTTCGTATGAGAGTTCGTTGCGCCATAAGGGTCAGCTGAAGGTTTCCGCGTCTCCGCCCCCCACAGCCATGGCGTCCACGTCGTCGCACTCGAGCAGTCTCAAGCGCAGGGCCGAGAGCGAGGCGATGGCGTCCATCGACGATGGGAGCTCCAAGAAGCGCAAGCGCCGCCCGACGCCCACGTTTACGGATTCGGAGTCTTCTGATGAGTGGTATGCTTTTCGCTGGGTAATATTAGTGTGCTGTGCTGATTGATTAGTAGCCCGTCGATGGATGAAGGTGCAACCAAGGAAGAGCTGCGTCCAGTCAAGAAGCAGCTGGTGCGTATCGATACCTGTGTCAATTGCTTACAAAAAGCTGACTACTGTCTCTTAGAAACAACTAAAGCTCTCTGGCGAAGACATGCCTCGCGACGACAAGGTTGCCATTCTGAAAGACTCGCTCGCTGCCATCGGTCGCCGAATCGAGTTTGTTCTCAATGCGAAGGAGTCGCAAGGCGAAGATCGCGACAGGTGGCGGAGACACCTGTGGACGTACGTCGCTCTATTTTCCAATACTTCGACCTTTCTTATATCTTTCCGTACCCTAGGTTCGTCACTCTTTTCTGGCCAAAGAAGGTCAAGGCGAGCAAGCTGGAGGAGATCCACGCCAAGATGGTCATGAAGGAAGCCGCACCGCGCCAGCAATCAGATGCCAGTATTGCCAAAAAGCAGCGGACAGGCTCGAGCGGCAAGACCAATGGCTCGTCATCGTCTGTACCTGCGTCGTCCTCCGCCCGCACCAACGGGAAATCATACCGGTGACATGTTGCTGGAAACAACCTAGAATTTTTTTTTGCTGGCCTCCACACCCACCCACTACCCAATGGACCCCTCTGCCCTGGCTCCGTTTTATATTATTGACACCCCTTTACCCAGTTCGTCTGTCTTTCTTGCTTTTTCGTCTGATCGTCTTGCCATTTTACCCCGTTCATATCCCATCAATCAATGCGTTCCTTTCTTGTATTCCTTTTCCTGGCTAAACTTTCGTTTTAATAGCGACAAATTTGTACTACATTGCACTGTGTCATGATGTTGTATATAATGTTATCAATTTCGTGATTCTATGAGATTCGTGGTAATTAACAGTGTCGGATGTCCTTTGAGTCCGAGCTTGGAGAGAGTTGAGAGAGTAGATGAGTCTGAGACTCGAAGTACAGTAACAGACAGTAAGTAGCAGTGGTAGTAGCAATAGCAATTTCGGTAGCAAGTGACAGAGGGAATGTAAGTGTATATCGAGGTCATATGCCTGGCCTGGCGTTCTACGTGACAAGCGTTATGCCTGCACGATGAATCCACGCCAGGCTGACCTTTTGATCACAGAGCGATGGTCGGCGGAGAGGGGTTGCGGGATGCACGTAAACACCCCTATACTCCAAGAGGACCTATCCATTGGTATCTCTGGTCTTCCCATAGTTTGCGACAAGACCCCCACGAGGCTTTATTGAAGGTGGAGGGACGGGCAGGGGCTGTGGAGAATTCCTACCGTTGACAATATTCCTGGATGGCTTTTGAGGTGTTGGTGTGGAGGGGGATGGTAGTTGTGTTACGGGCTTCACGGGCGCTGCTGGGTCTATTCGACGGGGGGTTCCACTGGTACTGGCATTTTGTCGTGAAGCTAAGCACCGGATCTCGTTCAGCCCCTGGCTCTCATTTACAAAAAGAAAGTAATATCGTACCTTCTTGCGACTTGGTCTCCGCCTCAGCCAAGAAAGTCTGCATCAA
The DNA here is from genome assembly GCA_013368295.1 of Psilocybe cf. subviscida. Taxonomy (NCBI): domain Eukaryota; kingdom Fungi; phylum Basidiomycota; class Agaricomycetes; order Agaricales; family Agrocybaceae; genus Psilocybe; species Psilocybe cf. subviscida. Next base: position 6,555,576 of record JAACJJ010000028.1, on the reverse strand, counting down.
CGCCGTATACCGCTTCACCTCCCACTTCATCTGCTGCGCGCGCGCCTCGTTCCCCTGCGACGCCGCCCACTTCCTTTCCTCCCTGAGGCGGCGGCGCTCCGTGTCGGCGAGCGACGCGCGCGTGCGCAGGATGTGCGCCTCGCGCTCGAGCTCGGTCATGGACGCGTTGGGCCCGAACTTGTCCGAGAGAGAGTCGACGGAGGTGATGTCGGAGAAGAGCCGCGAGGCTGTCGTATTCCCGGTGACGTCTGTCAGCTCCGCTGTAAGTGTCTCCACGCTCCCGCCCTGCACGCTCGGGCGGAACTGGACTGTCCGTTCGTGTTGTCTGCGTTGCTCTGGGCGAGTGGGCGTCGTCCGCGGCGCCGTGGCGGTACTGCGCCGCCTCCTGGTGCTGCTACTGCGATCGGGGAGCGCAGATATGAGCGGTGACTTTTCGAAGTACTGCGAGAGAAAGTCCGTGAAGAGGGCGCCCAGTGCGATCCCGAGGACGGTGGTGACGCATCTGGCGACATCGAACACGAGGTTGAACTCCACAAAGAGCTTCGCGGCGATCGCGATGCCCACCAGGACGCCATATGTGGAGTTTGCGGACGATTTGGTAGCGTAATGCAGGGCGACGCCCTGCCAGGCGCCGACGAGGATGAAGTCCTTGGTCGCGGGGGGCTCGGTGCGGCTGAAGGTGTCGAGGAGGATGCGTGCACCGAGGCCTATGAGGAGGGCAGGCGCTGTTGCGAATGGCATTAATGGGAGGGGCGCGGTTTCATGGAGATGTTATTCTGGGGAGAAGAGCAAGAAAGAGTTGGCGGCAGTGCCATCGCTAGGTCGTTGACTTCCTCATCAACACGTGTTGCGCCTCAAGCCGTTCAAGACGCGACCACTTGGCGATTGCTTCTCACCATTATCTACTACAAATCCACTACAATTACATATCTAAAGCTTTGAAGATGCACCCTGCAAGCGGCGACGTGTCTGCTCTGGTAGACTACCCACAAACTCCCAAATGTCGCCCTTCAGCAAGTCAGGACGCTCGACGGACGGGAAATGGCCGGCCGACGTGTGCTCCTTCCAGAATACAATATTCGACGCCACCGTCGCCTCTGCCCACCACCTGGGCACATAGCCCACATCGTACGGGAAGCAGCTCGCGCCAAACGCAACCTCCTTCCCAATCGACTTCTCCATAACCTGCTCCCTCAACTTCGGAATCGACTCCTTGTAAATGCGCGCGTGCCAGCTGCTCTCCGACAGCAAATAGAGCATCGTCCAGGTAATAACCGTCTCCTTATCCCACACGAAGCCGGGCCCGATCAGCTGCTGCAGCTTATCCCGGAGCCACGCAAGCATGCCCACGGGCGAGTCGAGCAGCGCAATGCTGATGGTCTGCGGCTTGGTGCCCTGGATCTGCGAATACCCAGACTCCTCCTTCATCCACCACATCATGCGCCCCAGGCGTTTCTTCTCGTCGGCCGAGAACCAGCGCAGCGCGAGCCACATGAGCGTGAGGGGGTTCTGCGTCGGCTTGGGCGGGAGCGCCATGAGCATGTTGACGTGCGCAGCAAGACAAGCCTCTGGGTGCGCTTGGGCCATACTGCGCACGATGAAGGAGCCCCAGTCGCCGCCCTGGGCCATGTACTGCCGATAGCCAAGTTTTTGCATGAGCTCATGGTAGACAGCTCCTATACGGGGAACAGTGAATCCTGGGGCCTATGCCAAAGGTCAGAAAGCGGGAAATGCTGTAGAGTACAGGTAACCTCACTTTGGGAGATGAGGAAAACGTGAAGCCAGGGATTGTTGGCGCAATGATATGGAACGCTTGCTCAGTGGGATCAGACGGTGAAGTCAAGCTGAGCAGTTTCTCAACCTAAGCAGACATACATGAGCAAATTCAAGGGCTTGTTATGAACTCTCTACTCACCTCCGTGAAATTCCCCGGCCACCCATGCGCAAAAAGCAGCGGGATCGCATCCTTCCTCTCACTCCTATGGTGCACAAAATGCAGGTTGATAACCTCGTCCCCCTCCGGGATGTCCACTGTGAACATCTTGTACGTGCTGTTGAGCCGCGCCTCGACCCTGCGCCAGTCGTATCCCGTCTTCCAGTACTCGACGAGCTCGTTGATGGTGCTGCTCGGGACGCCGTCGGCCCACTCCTTGCCCTCCTCGTGCACGACGTCCGGGATGACGAACGCGTCATGCACGCGCCGCGTGATCCAGGCGAGCTTTTCCTCGCTGACGGCGATGGTGAATGGCTGCGGTTGGCCAGTGCCCGTGTTGGTGTTAGCCATCGTACTGGTCAGTTGGTAGTTAGGTGGTTAGGAAGTTGCTTGGCGGACAGTAATCTGGATTTATAAAGCCTTCCCGTCATATTGTGTGAGCGCCTGATTACACTGCTAGACTGCGCCGAAGCCGCATCTATTAATGGCACGGAACTGAGATCAACGCCCACACCGGCGCTACGAGACGCGGTCTTGCTAGTATGATGGACCCATTCCTCTTCTCCAGAACGTGTCAATGCGACCAATGAAGCAAATGCATAAGTAACAATAATGATAAGTAATGGGTTAGATCTGGGTTAGATGCACGGCAAAACGAGTATGTGGCCAATTCATATTAGATAGTCATCAGAACTTGGGGAGGAGTCGAAATAGTCTGGGCCATTTGTTATACAGCATGTCGAATGTGGGTTTCTGTGCAATATAATTTGATTGAAGCTTTCTATAGAGTAAATTGTCAGAGATCCTGGAATGCTCACTAGCAAATTGCGTGGAGAACCTACCGAAGATGGACAGCCGCTTTTCTTGGAGTGACCCGAGCAGGATATAGTTTCGCTGGAGGCGGTAGTCCTCTCCCTAGCCTGCGCAACACAAATAAGGATACGAGGAAACATATACAGGAGGGGAATGAAGAATGCGCACGCTGTGCCCAGTTTGACGAAACTGCGCTCCAGGTACGCGGCTTCATAGCTGGCTCCTCCTCCGGGGCCTAACAGGGAGCGAGCAAGATACAGCTTATTCTCGTCCTTCACCTCGTCAAGCGCTTTCCAGCACTCAGGAAGAAGACGTCTGAAATCGTACGTATGACGATCCCCATTATACGGCTCGTTCTCGAAGAGCGCCCCCCCAACGTCGTCAGAGAGCGCATACGTGAGCAGGTTGTCCTCGTAACTAGCCAGCTCAGCGGACACCTCGTACTGGCCGACGGGCGGGTCGAAGCGGGTGTCCACCGCCATGTCGAAAAACGCAGGCCATGTCGGATACCGGATGGCGGCCAGGTCGCTCAATGGCGGGGCGGGGTTGAGGCACGTCCGCGACGTGTCCCGGACGTTAAAGTGGAAAGACGACTGTGGATGCACGAGGATATCCATGGGGTTCTGGCAGTCCCGTCCCGCGATCTCTTCAGGCGAGGTATGGGCAAGCCAGGTAGTAAATGTCTGACCCCAAGCATTTGGTCCTGGGTAGGGGCGGCCCACTTTCGGTGTGACTAGATCGCACCATATCGTGTTGGGACGCGGCTCTGTGATACGATACAAGCCAGTAGTACAGAGAACGCGGGCGGCAATGGATACGAGATTGTCAGGGACAAGCAGCTGCATCTCCTCGTTGAGTGGCACGGGCACGCGGTGTACGATAGCCAATGCATCCTGCGCTATAACCACGAATGGGATGCCAGCGCGTAAAAGTGGCGCCAGAGGGCGCAGTCTGGCTTCTTGTTCATCGGGTGGTGACGGGCTAGTATCATAAAATTGAGTGGCTCTGACCATGACCGCGAATTAGAAATGATTGTGAGTAGTAACACAATGAGCGAGCTGTGGAGTCTTGCACAAATTTACTACTGTAATAGTATTGATCAGACATGGCACGGAACTATTTCCGATCGACGCCCTCCGCCGGCGGTGCGAGAAACGGTCTCAAGCGGCTGGACATACTAAGCATATACGAAACTAATGTGTGTGCGCGCCGCTCTCGTCGTTTATGACTTGCAACAAGTGACAGGAATAGAATAGAATGAAGATAGCTAGAGGTACAATGCTACAATGACCAGAAAAACAGAAGGGAAATCAATCATAGATCCTCGTCGACATAGTTCGCCATAGGATCCTCCGTTATGCGTCTTGACATACGGTAAGCCTCTGCAAAAAGCGAGAAAGGTGCCCGTCAGCAAGCAGTTTCCACAACGATCTGGTAGACAGTCAAAGAGACGTACCAAGTTCCTCTTCAGTCACTTCATGACTCCCGCTCTCGAGCGAGCTCTTCAGCTTCTTACCCGACCGCTCTCCATCGTCCTTCCCGCCCTTCGCTTTCCGCTTCCTCTCATCCGCAATAGCCTGCACCAGCCGCTCCTGATCCAGCTTCACATCCCCCTCGCCCACCCGCTTCTTCGAGTAATTTTGGTCCACCTTCTCAGTTTTGCGTTCGTCCAATGGCTCTCTGTCCCTTTCCTTCTCCCTCTCATGTTGTTGCTGCTGCTGCGGTGGCACGGCACTTGAGCCCGACAACAGCGCCTGGGCGCTCGAAGCCTGCGTCGCTTCAATTCCGGCTTGTCCGGCGCAGTATGAGAGGTGCAATGAGGAGTGGCAGCACGCGTAGCCCCACGAGCCTGTCGCAGTGTCGTACCAAGAGCCCCATACTGCAGTATGATTGTTGACGTAAACTAATCGTGGTGTTAGCACCAAAGCACTATAGTGAGAGTGAATGAAGACAAAACGTACCATCCTCGGGATACTTCGACCGGGCCTTCGCTTTCTCCCGTCCTTTGATAACGGATCCTGTCCGCGAGTACTCGACATAGTTCTCCGTTTGTCCCTGCCGTAGCTCCTTGGGCGCGGAATCGAGGTACTCAGCGCCGCCATATCTCGCGAGAATGCTGCTCTTCGTGGTATCTTTCAGTTCCTCCTTCTTTGCCTTGAACTCATAGTGCAGCAGCTCGCCCTGCGTGGGGTTGGCGTTCAGGTGCACGTCGTTACCGCGTGCGGCAGCTTGCCATGCGAAGAGCTGGAGGTCTTGCACGTCGGGTGCTTCGCCTGAGTAGCGGAAGAAGTTGTCGCCAGCAAATTTGGCCTATGGAATGGTAAATACGATGCTGTTTGTACAAAAAGATGGACTTGGCTTACATCTTCGGGAGCTACGCTTTTGAGAGGAGCGTCACGCATGGACCTCGTCTTGGGGTCATAATATGCGCTCTCAGGGTCCAAATTGATAAGGTACTTCGCCGTATCCTCACGAATACGCAGATTTCGAACTGTTATCCGGGTCTTCGCATCGAGCTTTTGACCAACTGCATCAGCAGCATCCGCATATTTGTCCTCGTCCGCATCCTCATCCTCACTGGAACCAAAGTCCGCATCATTCTTGGTCTCGTTCTTGCTGGCCTTCGCCATTTTGCGCACTGCAGCAAGGTCCGTCGTCGTCTGGTTGTCGATCTCCTCCTCCCTCAGCTTCTGCCGTGCAGACTCGATCGCAGCGTACTCGTCATACACCTTCTTATGCTCCGCCGCATCGTACCCATTCCACCTATCGCGCTTGGCGTCGTAGCCCGTCGCGACCTCCTGGATGACATCGTCCGCCTGGATATCCTTGTTCGTAAACTTGGCGCCCTTCTTGCGTGGGCGCTCAAGGCAGTCGATCTTTTTGTGCGACATGGAGCCGCAGTTCTCGCATGCGCCCTTCCGGTACTTCTTGGCTGCGGGCCCGGCCTTCGCGCCTCTGTCGTACCAGTTGTCGAGTTTGTTGGCGGAGTCGTCGTATTCTGGTCGGCGTTGATGGTTCAGGGATGGTGCGCCGGTGTCGAGATACCATGGTGCTTGGGAGATGTATTCTGGGGAATGATAATTTGTTTAATGGACTGGTATACGTATTAGAGAACAATGTCGACGTACGGGGAATATGGGGATTGATAGGGCGACCCTCCTCGTCGAGTGCAGCTGGTGCAGTACCAGCTTTACGAGCCGCATCGAGATCCTTTTGGCGGCGGAATTCCTCCCTGGATAGCTTTCCAACAGCTGATTTACAGTTCAGCATTCCCATTCATAGTGTTATCAGAAGAAATACGCACCAGAGGATGAAGCCATAGTGTAGAGTCAATGAGTCGACGGAGTCGTCAATAAAGTACGGGGTCAACTCTCGGCAATAATGAAACGATGTTTGGCTTGGATTGGCTGTGTCTTTGTCAGACCGGACCGGCGGCGTATCGGCAGGCGACAGCCCCTTACTGGCCTATCATGATGCGCTCAACGTGCACGAACTTAGCACGAAGTCGACGCGAACGCCGACTTGCTTCACTCTGACTTCCCGCTGCTGGTCTCACCGAGGCCAACCTCACTTGTTCTTTGCTGGCATCTATTCGATATATACATATCTCCAGGTCTTACAAAGCTTGATTTTGCTCCCTAATAATTGTCGAAGACTCACAAACTGTCAGCTTGAACGACTTTGAACAAGGACAACCCCCGGAAGCAACGCGGAAGACGTTACCTTTATTGTCAACAACCTGTCAAATTTAACACGGGTATCATAGTGAGGACAGTACACCAGCCACACCATGCCCAAGCGGACTGCGGAAAGTTCTTCTCCGACGAAAAACAAGCGTACGAAACTCCAGGCTGATCAACGCCAATTAGACGCATTCTTCAGCTCTCCCAAGGCAGTGAAGTCTCTCCCTGCTTCCGTACCCGCTGCTCAGCCAGCGTTCGTGCAAGGAAGCTCGAAGCACCTCTCAACTCCTGGCAAGCCCGCCGTCACCCCTTTGCAGAAAACCGAAATCATAGATGTTGACGAGCTTGAATCTGACGACAATGCGGACACGGCTGGAGCGGCATTCGCACCTGCACCAGTGACTCCAAGCCCTAAGAAGCCACGCGCAGTCAGAGAAGAATCTTCCAAACCGTCGCCCGTTCGTTCTCCGGCAAAACGCAAAGAACCTACTGTGCATATTGATCCAGATCAATTTGCTGCTCTCGATGTCGACCCAAACACATACGACCCAACGAAACAGCCAACAACCTCGTCTGCTGCGCCATACTCGCTCCTCACGCATGCACTCGTTGCTCTATCTCAAACCCGCTCGCGTATCGCCATCATCAACATCTTAACCAACCTTCTCCGAACCATAATCGCTCAGCACCCGTCCTCGCTTCTCCCCGCAGTCTACCTCCTCTCCAACTCTCTCGCACCCCAATTCGTCGCTCTCGAGCTCGGTCTCGGGTCCTCCATTCTCACTCGCTCAATACGCCAAATATCCGGACTCTCCGCACCCGCACTTAAGAAGCTCTACAACACAACCGGCGACCCAGGGGACGTAGCCTTCGCAGCAAAATCGAACATCCGCACTCTTATTCCGCACCCGTCGTTGACCATCCCAGGGGTGTACGACTCCCTACGAAAAATTGCAAAGTGCAGCGGCCAGGGAGCTGCGAAGGAGAAGCAGAAGATTGTGGAGAAGCTGTTGCTCTCGGCGCGGGGCGAGGAGGTGAGGTATCTGACGCGGACCCTGTGTCAAAATCTGAGGGTTGGTGCTGTGAGGACGTCGATTTTGACGGCGCTTGCGAGGGCGGTTGTCCTCACTCCCCCGTCATCTTCTGGGGAACAGACCGATACCTCTACTCAGGCGCTTAGCAAAGAGGATCAGATGGCCGTGTTTAAGAATGCCGAAAGCCTGCTCAAGCAGGTCTATGTAAAGCATCCTGCCTATGACGACATTATCCCGGCGGTACTCGACCAGGGCCTCATCTCCTTGGCTGAACGGGTTCCACTCTCCGTCGGTACGAGCCTTTCCTCCTGAGCTTTGAATATTCGTTTGATTTTATTGGAATTCCTCACATAGGTATTCCTTTGCTGCCCATGCTTGGATCACCGACACGTTCGCTGGATGAGATCTATCATCGACTAGGGGACAGCCCGTTCTCTGCCGAATTCAAGTACGATGGCCAAAGGGCCCAGATACATGCCTTCCGCAACGCGAAACAGGTAGTAGAGGTGTCTCTCTTCTCGCGCCATCTGGAAAACATGACTTCCAAGGTATGTGCAATAAATTCCAACTTCGAATGTATAGGATACTGATGACACAATGATACCAGTATCCCGACGTTGTGAACTTCGTCAAGCTCCAGTTCGAATCTTCGGAAACGCTGCAGTCTTTCATCATCGATGCAGAGGTTGTAGCGGTGGATCCGACCACAGGCGCTCTCAAGTCATTCCAGGATCTTTCAGGTCGCGCCAGAAAAGATGTCAACATCAAGGATGTACAGGTTGCTGTTTGTATATATGCATTCGATCTCATGTACTTGAACTCAGAGGTAAATTTTTATTTCATGCTAAATACTCCTCGAGTGCCTCGTTCTCAATCCCAATCTTACTTTTCTGTATTTTTTATGACAGAGCCTCCTCAATCGCACCTTCCGAGAACGACGGGCTCTTCTAAGGACGACTTTTCAACCTCGAAAGGCACCGCAGGATGACAGAACGATGTCTATGTTTGATTTTGTAGAAGACTGTGAAAGCAGCGACAGATCTGTCATTGAAGAATTCATGCTGAAGGCCGTCGAGAACAGATGTGAAGGGCTCATGATAAAGGTTGGATTGTCCTCACTTTGCCTCAAAAAATTCCCCTGACTAATGTACCTCTACTTCAAAATTTAGCTTCTGGACGACGTGAAAGTGGAAACGGAAGAAACAACGGAAAAGAAGACAAGGCTGAAATCTCTTCCGTCAACATATGAGCCAGATGTGCGCACACAAGGATGGCTGAAGTTGAAGAAGGATTACATTGACAGTATGGGGGATTCTATCGATGTAATCCCGGTCGGAGCGTGGCATGGAAATGGTCGGAAGGCTAAGTGGTGGAGTCCTGTGCTGTTTGCACTATGGAACCCAGACACGGGGCGTCCAGTCGCGCTTTGTAAATGCATGTCAGGTGGGCTATATCATTGTCTATTGATCTCTGAACGTATCATGTACTATGATCATCCGTTTAGGCTTTACCGACGCCTTTTACATAGTAGGTATTTATCTCCCATGCGTCCTGGAAATCCTGACATGGAATTTGGTGGCAGTCTTTGCGCGAAACGTATACTCCGGGATCTGACAACTGCTCCACGAAACCTCTATGGGAATGTGACTTTGGAGGTGAGTTAATAGAAACCCTACCTTGCATCTCACTGTCATTTACTGGCCCACAGGCTTTCGCCCCGACGTCTACTTCAAGCCGAGAGAAGTATGGGAGATGAGGGGTGCAGAGTAAGCTTCCATATCCAGGTCCACACCAGCCCCATCTAACCAATGATTTTCTCCAGCATTACTGAAAGCCCCGTCTCTCCAGCCGCTCTCGGACTCACGAGTTCCAGCCGAGGGCTCAGCATCCGCTTTCCCCGGTTCATCAGAACGCGCGAAGATAAAGGTATAGAGCAAGCTAGTACGCCTGTCTTTCTCGTAGATATCTGGCGAAGTCAACAGGGCAAGCCGAAGGCGAGTAGGGGAGGGAACGATGAAGGTGACCTCATTAATGTTGTGGAAGGTGATAGCGACGGGGAGATTGGCGAAGAAGAGGAGGATTCTTCCGAGGGCATGGACTTTGAGGATGATTGAGCCATGTACTGTACTGTATATGCGTAATTCACTTTATAGCGCGCGGTGATCTTCTTGTACTCGAATTACCGCCCTTGCTGTGATTGGTAATGTCGTGCCTGTGCAAAAATTGACCCTTGTCAAATCAGGTTAAAGCCCCATGAGGCTCGATGCAGAGGCGATATCATTGACGACAATGATGTAACAAGTACAATTGCAAAATATGGGGATTACGACTAGGTGTGGGGTAGAATAATTAAGCTATGTCAGGAATGGGGAAATAAGGTACCCATGTTGGTAGATAAATTAAGGATGGAAAAGTATCTGGAAACAACGGAACGGCGTCAATCTGAGAGTTCATGTTGTATCCGTACGTGTTGGGGTATGAGGCCGCCGGTGAACTGATGGTGTCACCGCGATTTGCCTGTGGTCGTTGCCATCAGTCCCCTTTTTTCTTGCCCAGTGGTGTCAAAAGAAGAGAGCATTCCGTCGACTTTCTCGTCTCCTAGACCTGGTGACCACGAGCGCGAAAACGAAGGATACGTCGGCTGAGGGGAATACTGTTCATGCGTTTCGTGAATTCCATAATTACTGAAAGTGGTGGGTAATTGGGGGGCTATGAAAGGGATAATAGGATTCAGTAGTTTAAAATAGAATGTTATGAATTTGTGAACGAACAAGCGCCCATGGACCCTTGATATGGCCATATTGGGACTACGGCGCGTTTGCAGTCGTTGCACGGGGCTGGTTGTAAGGGTGAAGTACATATCTCTAGGGAACTGTTTGCAATAGTGGCTCGCTGGGTGGTCTTGAACATGAATGGTTGCATAAAAAAACAGACCTGTAGCAGGGCGAGAAGTTGATGGCGGTAAGCAGAGGCAGAATTGTGCGCCCACCCTGTCCCCATTGGTCCTATGGACGGGCATCTACGCGATCTTTCAATAGCAGGGTAGCCTTTTTTGATGTTCATATTAGGGAAAAGGGGATAGTAATAAGAAAAATGGGTGGGGAGAAATGACTTGTTTGCAGCTCAAGACCGAGCCTTATAAATGTATCCCAGATAAACACGAGTCAAAAGAAATTTCACGACTGGAAGCGCCGGTGAGTGTCTAAGGAACGTACAAAAGAACCGGAGAGTGTAACACGCGACATTCCTCAGGTTGACTGGAGGCCGAAGACTTGAAAGGTTGCAAAAGGCGTGTCCTCTAAACCTAATACAAGATGAGCTCCTTTTGGTGCCTAGAAATGAGTGCGAGCAATGCACTATCGCCAAGTAATAGAGTAAGGCGTATTGTCTGGTGAGTACGCAAGGAACTGAACAAAAGCTCAAACCGGATGGGAACTAGATGATTGAGTAATCGGAATATAAGTTACAGTGTCTGTCGAATGGGGGTACATGTCAATAGATTTCAGTCAACCTCGTGGATCTGTAAGTATACATATCATTCTCCTCAAAACGTACGAATTTCCTCGACACCCAAAGCAGTCTGTCTGCTGTATTCAATGCGGCCTAAACGCAGTCGAAAACAATAGCTGTCGACGGAGCTCAGACGCGGATCTCTCCAGTTTCGAACGCCGTCGGAAAGCCTCAACACGACTCGCACAGCTCAAACGGCATCACCGCCAACTATGCGTCTACTTGCTCTCCCCATCTACGGCAAGCATTGAGGATTGAGCGTTTCATACATGCAAAGTTGTTCTTGTTTGGCCCTACAAATAATCGTAAGGGTGAAGAAACCAATGTAATGAGTAGCAGATGCGCCGTTTCACTTAGCGCTTAAAGCCATCGACATCTTCAGTAATCTTAGAGTTCATTGAGTTAGAATGATTGATTATTACTACATATGGAGAGGTTGTGCGGATGATGCACCCTTCTTGTCAGTACTCCGAGTCGTATTAACGAAGTTCGTCCCGCTCCCCACCGCCCACGGAGTCCAGGTTACCATCTGTCACCCAGCGTCTACACAGCGGATTTTACGGGCTATCATCCCCTACGGCCTTGTCTGCGGCGGCGGAATGCTCCCAGTCTGAGTGGGCTTGTGCTCTGGGCGACCGTTGGGCGTCTAAATAGCCGATGACCGTGATGCCGATGATGGCAAGCAACTGCAAATAACGCGTCGCGACGAAATGAATCCCCACCGCGTTTTGTGTTCCTCTAAGCTCCTGTCACTGTAATGGCGTCTCATTTCTCTATTCTTCCATCTGGTAACTCCCTTGCAGATGAAAACCGGTAAATCTTGCATTGATGAGGCCTTCACTCTCTACAAATCAACCAATACAAAGTAGCACCCTTATATACGTAGATACTACTAAATAATCACATGTAAATGATAAGACAAGAGCCAGTGGCATACCGCCAAGTGAGCTCCAGGCCAAAAAATCTAACATGTTCAACAACGTTCAATTGCCCTTTGCTGGGCCCGCATCTTGATGAGGGTGAACCACGGAATAAGGGGCTGCGTCATGATTATCATCTTGCGATAGAGGGATGGGGATGCCGATACGGGATGTAGTGCAACTGTGAAGGTACATTGTGGGGAGTGCGAGCGCGCGGCGAAGAATATCCTTGCTGACCAGGTACCGTGATTGGGGGCGCAAGTCTACCTCCTGGTGGTGCTGGAGAGTCGCGTCCGTAAATGTGCACGAAATTCTGGAATGTACCTCCAAGGATTTTGACCTGTGCGTTTGGAAACATCAGGGCCGATGAAGCACGCTCGCATCCAGGCCGCGCTGGCGGTTTCATGTGTGGGTGACTGCATTGCTGTGATAGCACTGTTCTTGGATGTAGCTTATCATGACACATGAGACAAATAGGGTTTCCCTCTTGAGTGACGACTTTGTCTTGTCGACCCGTGGATGTCGGTTCGGGGGGATAATCCCAGTATGGACGCCCATTGTCAGGATTCTGTGCCCATGACGCAAACAATTGCGCCTGCACAGCGGTCTGGTGGCTCATTGAATCAGGTCTGGTGGCCGAGGACTGATGGGTGGGCGATGCGTGCTCTGCAGTTGTGACCGCTGCTGCAAGTTGGGATGCCTCTTGTGCGGTAGCTGTCGGTCCCCTTTGTACCTGTGCTGGCAAAGTTGGAGACCGTGAAACTGAGAAATCCGGGGGGATGGGGGTCAAAGATGACCGCAGCGAGGGATCCTCCATTAGGATTTGGTAGCATGTACGCTAGGGGCAGGAAGAACGCGAGATGATGTTAGTCAAAGACGACGCGTCGAAAACGGGATGACTGACCATGGTTGGTGCAGAGCCGCCAGCAGGGGGCACACCATCATTCTCCTCCACAAGAACACTATCTCCGAACCCTTTACCTCTCAGAGGGCTCTCAGGGTTCGTGAAAGAGTGTTTCATGCGACGTATGGGTATCCGACGAGACTTTGGGATATACAGCGATGAAGATGATCTTGAGTTTTCTTCCTCTCCAGGGATTCTCGGCCCAACCCGCTGTAACATCTGGTATGATGCCAATGTCAGAGAGGGCGGCTCCGACTGTTCAAGCCACGGATCGTGGCGCGACGGGTCAGACAGCAGCCCAGGGGTACTCTCTGAACTGGTGTACACAAAGTTATCGCAACCTAAGACTGTATCAATGCTCGACTGGGTCATCTGGTCTGGTGACGATACTGGACTTGAAGGCGATGACACGGTAAAGGAATTCTGGAGAATACGAGACAAAGGTTGTTGCAGTGAAGGACGTTCTATCAGCATTTGGCCTCGTTTACTCTAAGGACAGGGAGAACGCAAGATGTTGTTAGCAAAAGGCGACGCTTCGAAAACGGGAGGACTGACCATGGTTGGTGATGGACCATCAGCAAGAGGTGTAGCATCTTGGTCCGCTACATTAACACTAGGCCCGAATCCGGTGCCTCTCAGAGAACTCTCTGCGCTAGCGAATGACTGTTGCAGAAAGCTGGGCAGTGTAGGTAGGCGACGAGGCTCAGGCGTGTTCGGTCGTGACCCATGAGAGCGCGAAGTGTCCTGCATGGGGCCTGTTAGATACACGTCTCCCAGATGGCCCGAAACGCCGTCATATCCCGCCTGCGGGTGTGGTTCGAGCTCCTCGGCCATTGGGTCCACCTGGCCGCCCATCGAGAACGGATGGTGAGCAGACGACGACGCCGTCTGCCTGTTTATCTGCCGCATTGACTGGCGCTTGTTTTGGAACCTGTGGGAAGGTGTCAGCGAAAAAGGGCACGAAGAAAAAATGGAAAGAAGGTTACCAGATCTGCACATTGCGTGCGGACATATCGAGCATCTTGGCTAGAGCAGGACGCTCCTCCGTTGAGGGGAAGGCGGTACGGTTGTACGTCTCGTTGAGGACCTTGAGCTGGGCGGCGTCGGCGCGCTTTCGCTTCTTCTTGATGGTGGGCTCCTCTGGCGACACGGGGGAGACGGAGGGAGGGGAATAGGGGCGCGGAGGGGGGGAGATGTACGACGAGCGGGAGACGTGCGTTGACTGGGAGCTGCGGCCGTATGGCGTGTTCGACCGTGGCTCAAGTCGCGCAAGGTCGTCGAAGATCCCATGGCCATGTTGGTTCATGGGGAGGTGGTCCTGTTGGCCATGGTATTGGTAGTGATTGGCCTGAGAGACCGTGTTGTGTCTGTACGCGTTGGGGTATGAAGCCGCCGGCGAACGGATGGTGTTACCGTGATATGCCTGTGGTTGTTGTTGTGGCATATACGACGGTTGTTGCCACCGGTCCCCTTGAGGGACCGGTGACGTCGACTGACCCGCCTCCTAGATTCGGGGTCCCCGCGCGCGAAAACGAAGGATACGTCGGCTGGGGGGAATACCGTTCATGCGTTCCGTGAATCTCATAATTACTGGTGGGGAATTGGGGAGCTACGAAGGAGATAAGAGAGATGAATAAGTTTAATGGTCTGAAATAGACTGATATGAAATGTGAACGAACAAGCGCCCGTGGACTGTTGGTAGCCGTATAAAGACTGTGGTGTGATTGTAGTCGCGCGGGGTTGGTTGTATGGGTGAGCTACATAATTTTGGGGAACTGTTCACAATAAATGGCTCGTTGAGTGGCTTTGAACATGGATGGTTGTATGAAGAAAACAGACCTGTGGGAAGGCGGGAAGATGATGAGGATTCACGGTTAGCAAGCGGAGGCAGGATTGTGCGCCCACCTTGTCCCATTTGGAAAAACTGGCTATGTTGTGGGCCATACGCACCTATGGGCGGGCTTCTACGCGACCGTGGAGCAGCAGGGTAACCCTTGTTGGTGTTCATATAGGATAAAATGGAGATATTAATAAGAAAAAATGAGACGGGGAAAAGTGATTAGTTTGCGGCTCAAGACCGAGCCTTAAAAATGTATCCCAGAAGAACACGAGTCGACAAATCCCGGCTGAAAGCGCCGGCGCGCGTCTACAGACCGTGCCAAAGATCTGGAGAGTGGGGCATGCAACATACACGAGGTAGAGTGGAGGCCAGTTGCAACGGGTGCCAACAGCGGGGCGAGAGTGACTGTTTAAACTTGATTTAGTCCTGATACAAGTTGGGCTCCTTTTGACTGCTGGGAGGTGGGCGCGAGGAATGCAGTCGTTTGGAAGGAAAATATTACTATTTGGCTGGCGAAGAAAAAAAGAGGCCCTCTGAGTCGAACACTTAACCTCAAATCGAATGAGGAACCAGATAATCGGGTAATTGAGCTAAGACTGTCTGTCAAATGGAGACACATTAATATATGGTCAACCTCGTAGATCTGTATATCCTTCTCCTCGAAGCGGACAAGTCTCCTCGCTATCGCAAGCAGCTTGCCTGCTGTATTCAGTATAGCTCAAGCGCAGTGGGCAAACAGTAGCTGCCGACGGAGTTCAAATGCGGATCCCCCCAGTAGCGAACGCTGTTAGCCACAACACGACTCGCAAGTATGACGACAGGCTCAGTGATTGTGCTGATGGCGATCTTCTTGTCAATTGACACAGACAGCAACTCCAGTATTGGCTCTGACAATGACAAAGTAAGCTTCTCAACCGCACACAGGCCAATAGTATCGTTGTTCCCGACGTCCGTCCCGTTCCTTACATCCCATGGGGCTCTATCTATCGACCAGCGTCTAAACCATGGCTTACCCAGGTCGACAGCCCTATCGGCCTTATCCTAGTTCTCCTCGAGAGCAACCACAGTAAGGATACGAGTCGCCTACGAATGCTGATCTATACGGCCCCTATTTCCAACCGTATTCTCACAAAACGTTCGCGCCGCGTCCTTTCGAGGCCTATGAACAGCAGCAGACTACCTCCGTTCCTGCGAAACCTTCCTGCACAAAGGCTTCTATGACCTCTTATCCATGATTCCGACCCCTTCTCCGTCACGTTTGCTCTGGAAGCTCCTGATACTGCCCTCGCAGGTCCTAGACAAGAAAACATGAACGCTAATACTGGCACGCGTGCCCAAAAAGGGTCGCCACGTTAGCAAGAACATAGACAGTATCCAAGCCCACTGGCTTCGTGTATGTCCTTCATAGAGTCTATCCCAATAGTGCCGTCGGACTGACTCCGATAGCCACCTCGTTCGTGTCTCGCATTCCGATCAACTGGAAGCATTATTGACCCGTTGGGGTCCAGATGGCATTGGAAAATTAGGAGGTTAGACGCGTTCTGCATCAATCCATACAAATATTTTATCGCGAAATGATCTTAGATCCTCACTGGGCGAACCCGATCAAGAATTATATCAAGCAGAGGTACCGGGCAAAGGCTATCAACCAAGTCGTCAATTCACTCAAGCCCTCATGTCCCTTGTGAAAGAGAAGTCTTTTGGAAGATTATACGGCATGAAGCAGGTACGAGTACATTCTTTGCCCCTACCGCGAACTGTGGCTTTCTGGTCTAATCAAACCCTATTTGTATTCTAATCTCACAACACAGCCGCGAAAATTTGATATGTTGAGAAAAGGACAAGAGAGCCATGTCCGAGCTGAACGTGACGTTTTGAAATCTGCTTCCTTGGTCCATTCCCCGGGTGGGGCCGGGTGGATTGTGAGGCTTTACTATTCTTTCCAGGACCGGGACCATCTTTATCTGGTGCGTATGTGAACATGGTTCAACAGTGGCCATCATGGACTCTTTTAATATTGATTTCATTTCCCAATTTGTAATCCAGGTATTGGGATATATGGGTGGGGGCGACCTGCTTAACCTTCTCATCGAAAGAGATGCCTTCGAGGAAGACCCCACTCGATTCTATGTGGCGGAGGTGATTTCTCAACCGTTTCGACGATTTTTTTTGCCTCATATATCATACCGCACCTACAGATGATCTTAGCAATCGAAAGCTGCCACCGGCATGGGTTTATCCACCGTGATATCAACCTGACGCGGGCCGTTGTTTTTAGAAAATTGAACACAAAGCCAGATAAATGCTGATCTTTACCCAATCTTTACTCGCCCGCCCACATAGAATTTTCTCTTTGATCCAGAAGGCCATATCAAGCCCAGCGATTTTGGGCTTGCGTAACTATCCTCTTTGTTCACCCACAGGCCGCTGACGCTGACCGCCTCTTCTAGTTCTGTGGTAGTACGGATCTCCATTAGGCGCGTGATACTATGTGTAACTTGTCGACTTCCCCCCAAAGAAAATCATCGCTGGCTGGTGGCTCACCCCCAGTTTGGACTGCGAGCAACAGAGACCGCATCTATTTTATAAGCATGGAGTCAACCACGAGACATTCCAGCAGAGGTTGTGTCTGCGTATGTCTTTTTTCGTTGTTTTTTTGTCGTTGTTGGAGAGTCCAGCTGGACAAGAAACGCTTGTTCGGCCACTCGCCCCTACAAACGGTGCCCTTGCAGATGTGACGAGGGATTCTCTCCTTGGCCAAAGAGTGCATGGTGCTGAGATTGTGAGGACGGGTGTCGGGCACTTGCATTCGTGGGTTTCACCCATGAAGCCCTCGTGCGATAGGGTATATCAGAACAGACAAGGCCTTCATTAGCCTGATAAGCATCAATATGCCAAGGTTACCGTAAGGGGTCGGTCTCTTGTTATCCATTGGGGTGAATACAACGTGTAAGTCGATTCAGACTTGCTGCCAAAACCATCGCTGAACAGGGGCTCACCCACCGGTCTAGACTACGAGCAACAGAGTTCTCTAACGTCGGTATGTGTTAGGTTCCCTCCCTTTGTTAGCAACTTGGTAAGTCAGCCTTGAGGTAGATGACGAGCTCGAGCGGCCTTATTGACAACGATGCGCAGTGTCATGTAACGCGGCAGGAGATCTTGCACTGGAAGTAGTCATTGAGGTTCCCTGCCAGACCATGTGTATTGCACAAAGGTGTAGGGCTGATGCGGCAGCTTCTCTGTGAGCAGCTAACCAACTTGGCCGACGTTTCACAGATACAGTGGGTTTTCATCTGCGCTATATTGTCTTCTAACGTTCGCTCTCTGACCAGTGTCGCCGGAGGTCATTCGATGGCCATTAGTACTTTTGTAATTGGTGGAGTCTTGTGGTGATCACATTGGAATGTCTATATGGGAGAGAAAGGATCAGATGGCCGATGACTGACGAGCAATACTCAAAGAACAGGCAACGCATGTTTATTAGGAGGCGAATTATGACATACAACAAGAGTGAAAGGTAAAGTGGGATGGATCGCAAGAATTCAGCATCAACGGGGCTTGTTGGTGATCAATAAAACCGAACAGGGTTGGAAGGCCCGTCTTGTAGTTGGGCAACGCGTGCACGCACAAGCTGTAGCCTTGCAAGGGTTGCCTGAGGGTAAGTCATGAGTTGATGCTAGCCAGATACGCATCCCACTCCTCCAGACTGCAGGAAAATGAATGGCGATATCAGGAACAGCACAACGAACTGAACAGATGGGCGATACGCACCTGAAAGCCATAGGGACATCGGAAAAGAGGGACAATAGATCCTCTGTATTGACAAGGCTTTCAGGAGATGCTGATAATGCATTCTCCTGTCTACCACCGCTTTGTATTGGAGACTGCAAAGCAGTCGCAGCCTGCTGCAATAGTGCCGTAGTCATATCCACTTGTTGTGGCAGCGAATTATTGTTCGCAGTCGAGTCTAAGGCCTGCTGCATCTGCGCCGCCGCACCATGTACCTGTTGACCCGCAAGACCTTGGCCCATATTGAGAGGCGCATTAGGCCCGTAATGTGAATACCCCATCTGCATCATCAGAAGATTACCAAGATCCCAGTCTGTAGCAAGGGGATTCGGTGCTGGATTATACGAGTGCATTGACGCTCCCGGTGCTGAGACGGCTGGCCCCGGTGCTAGCGACAAAATAGAAGCAGCGCCAGACATAGAAGCCACTGGAGTGATTGCCATCGAGTGAGCCATGGATATTTGATTCTGACCAGGCCCGCTTCTCGCAGGTTGAGTTGGATTGTAGATTGGATTCGACGATAAGAATGCCTTTGTGTCTGCATCATGCTGCGGCTGCGCAGACGTCGTATGCTGATGCTGTGGTACGGGGGCGCTTGTTGGCGGCTCTTCTCGGCGGCGTTTGGGCAGCGCAGCAGTTGCGTCGTAATCTCCCAACGACGCAGCTTCTTTCAGCATGTCACTGTTTTCCTCAAGTCATCAGCGGTGTGCTCGCTATCAGCATCAGAGAGTTCAAAGCACTGACCATGATCGCCCCGCAACATGCCACCTAGATTTAATTATTACATACGTCAGCGGTAGTTTCAGTACGGTGCCTCTTGAGAACGCTGAAGATTGACGCAAAACGGTGTGCAGGGACAGTTCGAGCCTTGCACTCACCTCTTTTCACATTCTTTGAGCACATTGATACACTTCTGGAGATTGACCGTCTCCTTCGCGGCATCGCCCAGCAGGCCAGAGTGTCGAATGCCCCACAAATTCAGTACGATGACTGTCCCCGCACAGAACGCCGAAACCTGTTCGTCCAAGCCTCCGTGATAGAGAGACGGGGGCATTAATTAAAAGAAGGGGGAAAAACTCAACGATTAATGTCGGCATAACACGCATCCCGCGCGTCAGCGAGACCTCCAAGAGGCGCGCACACGAGCGCGCCGCGTTGGTGCACATCGCGAGCGAGGGCAGAGATAGCGGTGTCTTCTTCATCAGGAAGGGCCGGTGGATCTGCCTCTGGACGTAGTAAAACAAGGCGTATATGGACACGGACTGGTGGAAGAATGCCAAGTCCTCTCTTTCCGGATCCCATTGCACTGCGGATGAATAGATATATCAGCCAGTCGCAGAGTATGACCAAACTTTGCACAACTCACAAAACCCAGGCACGGAATCCCTCCACTTATTCAACGACGAGTCGAGCTCCGCGACAATGCGCTGCTCCCACTCGCCGCCCACCATGCCCGAGAGCGCCTTCGCCTTCTTGGTTGCGTACAGCGTGCGCAGGGACAGCCCGAGGATCTGGGCGAGCTTCAGGGTGCAGACGAACGCGGTGATGTAGGACGGTTTTCCTGGCGGCTGCTTGAATGCGTCGTCGGGGCTGCCGCCGAAGGGTGGGTCCCAGTATTCGTCGTCGCATTCGATAGGGAAGTCGATGTCGTAGCTGCAAAGAAGAAAGACGTTAATTTTCTGCTCTGATTGTGCAGTGAGTATTTTGTTACTTACTCCTCGTCTTGGATCAGACATGGCCTGCCGAGGAAGGACGATATTATGCGGTCGAGGTATAACACACACCTAGGAATCGGACAAGGAGCATAAGTAGGGTCACTTCAGAGTGCAAATATACATGTAATATGAAAGTGCGCGACACGTACCAGAAAACGCGCTTCATGAGCTCGTCCTCGGGGCTGGGTTTCTGCGAGTGCGGCTTGCGCCGATGGCCGCCCATCTCGAGCAGGTAGCGCACGAGGATCCCGACGATGTTCCACGAGTTTTGCGGTACCGACGCGCCGACTAAGTACATCGTTGCGAGCTACAGATGTTCAAAGAGAAGCGGGTGACGTCAGTGCTGCTACTCGTTCATGTCCCTGACGCGGCGAGAGAGAGACAACACAAAAACTCACAACATAATACTGCAAATCAAACAACCCCGCGCGATACAACAAACCCTTCCTATACATCGGCACCTGCCTGAAATACTTCCACCCTGACGACAGCCCCTTCCCCTTGCCATCGCTCTCCTCACCATCTGCGTCCTCCGGGCTAAACACCCTCGGATCATGCGAATACCTCGACGCAAGTGCACACACCATCAGCACGACCATGCCAAAGTCCTGGTCTCGCATGTGCCGGCCGTCTGCGAGCATGCGGGTGAAGGTCGGTTTGTGTAGAAGAGGGAAGAGCGGGTTGAATTTCTCGAAGTAGATGAAGACGAGGGAGCGGAGGAGGTCGTCGGGAGGGTAGTCGTATAGGGGCGGGTGGGAGGGGAGGGCGGTGTAGTCGAGCTCCCACTATGAGAATAGGTGAGATTAGAGGGGGAGGTAGGATGAGTGAATCATTGTCTTTCAATAGACGGTTGATAAGTAAGAAACGTACAGGTTGAACGTCCCAGTACACCGGCCTTCTCAACATAGTGCTGGGCATCCCCGCCAGTTGTCCTCTCAGTGCTGCCGCCTCTTTGAAGAACATAAAGGCACTAGATGGATAGAAGCAAAGGTATCATTAGTATTATTACATCCACGCCTCTAAACCTCAAACTCGAAAAGCGCATGCAAATGATACAATGACATACCTCGACCGCCCATAAAACCGATCCTCCAACACTTCGATGCTCAGTTCTTTCAAATGCTCCGCCAGCTCCAGGTGCGCAAAGTCCTCCTCATCGTCCTCTTCGTCGTCCTCGCTCGACACATCGGACGTTAATTGAGACAAATGGGTCATTTCCTGCGACAGCGAGGACACTTTCGGTAGCTTGACGCTGCTCATGGAGGACGGCGTGGATATGGAGGGGGCTGGCGACGAGCCTGGCCCTAAGCCTGAACGACAGGGGGATTGGGATTGGGTGAATTGGGAGTGGGTGGATGGGGTATACGGCAGCTCGTCGAGGGGTTTCTCGAGGAGGAGTTGGAGGTCCTTTCCGGTGTATACCTCCACAATGGACGATAGACAGCAGAATGATTGAAGGGTTGGTTTATGGTAAGTTGCAGGCCCAAGTCGATTCAGAATGGAGAAACCAAGGGCGTGCCGCGTGTAATAACCGCCGCATCTTCTCGTTTGTCTCCTCCAGCCTGGAGATGTATCTAAAGTACGGTGATGTGTTAACGCAGGAAAGGTATTGGATGCACGTTGAAAGCAGAACACATACGCAATCTGTGCTTCCGATTTCTGGAGTAAAATATTCAGAGACGCTTCATTTTAGACAATTGATTTTTGCTGTAGCGCACCTTGGGGTGCCTCGGCATATAATGGGTACATTCGGTCTTGGACGCGCAACAATTGCTGCATCGGTTTGGTTGTGTCTCGGCGCTGTCGCTTGGAGGAATGGGTCACATAATGAATCCCATTGGGTTCACTGACTTTAGATATCGGACGAACATTTGACTATGCAGAGGTCAATGCAGGGTCAATCTTATCATCAATTGATATGATTGCAGTCAATCAGACGCACTTTTCTTCCTGCGACATGCATCGCAGGCGCCATGGAGGCGGCGTCTCTTGGGCTTGGGTTCGTGCTCGTCGAGGTCCTTGGAATCCTTGAGGTGGCTGGTGTTGGTGTCGGTGTGATTCTCCATGGTAAGAACTTAGCAGTATGGAGCAGGCGGCGTTCTCAATTTACCAGCATGTCAATGGCACATGTACGCGTTGAAGGCAACAGTTTTATGTTATTTTTCAATGAGTGACCGAGTCATGAATCATGCATGATCAGGACCGAGGGATGTCGCGATGTCAACGGCAGCAGAGAACCTTTCACAGTGACCGGGTGAAACGGCGTCGGTGGCTGTGTCGAGACACGATCGAGTCGACGAGGACTGCATCAGTGTGCAGGGACCGGGTTACAGCAGACGCGCCAATGACGCGCCACGAGCGCTGCGCGAAGAGGTGCAAAGGACGACCCATCTATTGTTGAGTTCCGGGATAACATCTAGACGAGTTGACCCAGGAAGGCGTCACTCTGAAGGGCATCTCGTCGATGCTTGGACACCATGCGAGGTGACATTGAGAGCGCACTATGCTGGATATCTGTACGCGTCAGGGTGGATGAGCGGGAGGAAGGGGGAGCCGCGAAATTCGAATCACGTGTATGTGGGAGAACAGAATGCGGGGAAGTTGAGAGCCGGTCCCCAACCTTCCCCAACCTTGTTCAGCCTTGTTCCCCGTCCTCCCCCTCCAACTCAGAGCATATGTTGTCCTCTGCCACCCGCGTCGGTCTCCCAGCTGCTCGTCGCCGCGTTGTCGCGCAAAATCTGCGCGCTCTCGCGACCACCTCCACGACCAGCACCACCTCGCTCAGGTCGCAGCCCGTTCCGGCAAACCGGTCATCGATCCCTTCCTTCCCCGGATTATCTGCATCTGCAGGTTCCTTCCGCACCATGTCGTCCCACCACGGCGAGTCCACCGTCCGCCCCGAGGCCGACAAGGTCCTCCAAGATATCGCCGACTACGTGCACGACTACAAGATCGACTCGGAGCTTGCCTTCGAGACTGCCCGGCTCTGTCTCATCGACACTATTGGCTGTGGACTCGAGGCGCTGCGTTTCCCCGACTGCACCAAGCTGCTTGGGCCCGTGGTCGAGGGCACCGTCGTCCCCAATGGTATGCACGCACGCACGCGATCTGCTTCCCGAGTTCCGGAGAGCGCTAATCTATTGTAGGCACGCGTGTTCCCGGAACTAACTACGAGCTCGACCCCGTCCGTGGCGCTTTCAACATTGGAGCTGCTATCAGATGGCTCGACTTCAACGACTGCTTCCTCGCTGCTGAATGTAAGTCCCACCATAATAAACAACAGCATTATCTGATAACATCGACACAGGGGGCCACCCGTCGGACAACCTCGGCGCCATCCTCGCCGTCGCGGACCACCTCAACAGGCAAGGCACACCCCTCAGCGTGCGCGACCTGCTCGAGGCCATGATCAAGGCGCACGAGATCCAAGGCGGCCTCGCGCTCCTCAACTCCTTCAACCGCGTCGGGCTCGACCACGTCGTCCTCGTCAAGGTCGCGTCCACCGCCGTCGTCTCCAAGCTCCTCGGCCTGAACCGCGAGCAGACCGTCGACGCCGTCTCCCAGGCCTGGGTCGACGGCCAGTCCCTGCGCACGTACCGCCATGCGCCGAACACCGGCCCCAGGAAGGCCTGGGCGGCGGGCGACGCGTGCTCGCGTGCCGTCAACCTGGCCCTGATGGTCAAGAAGGGCGAGAAGGGTCTGCCGTCCGTGCTGACCGCGAAGACGTGGGGCTTCTACGATGTCCTGTTCAAGGTTCGTTTCTCCTTCCCTCCTGCCGACCCCGTTATCTTATCTCATTTTTATCTTTTTCAGGGCAAGCCCTTCGAGTTCCAAATGCCCTACGGCTCCTACATCATGGAGAACGTCCTCTTCAAGATCTCCTTCCCCGCCGAGTTCCACGCGCAGACCGCCGTCGAGGCCTCGCTCATCCTGCACCACAAGCTCAAGGAGCTCGGCAAGTCCGCCGCGGACATCAAGAGCGTGCGCATCCGCACCCAGGAGGCCGCGGTGAGGATTATCGACAAGCAGGGCCCGCTGGATAACTTTGCGGATCGCGAGTGGGTTTTTTCTTTATTTTGTGGACGCGATGCTGATATGAGCATCACAGCCATGCTATCAACTACATGGTCGCCTACCCCCTCATCTTCGGTGAACTCACCTCCGAGTCCTAGTACGTCCATCTCCCCTCCTCCTCCTATCTTCTCTTCAAAAAATCTAACCAACCCCAGCAACGACTCCTCCGCCGCCGACCCGCGCATCGACGAGCTCCGCGCCAAGATCCACTGCGTCGAGGAAAAGCGCTTCAGCGTCGAGTACCACGACCCCGCCAAGCGCTCCATCGGCAACGCGCTGCTCGTGGAGCTCAACGACGGCACCGTCCTCGACGAGGTCGAGATCGAGTACCCCGTCGGCCACAAGCGCCGCCGCGCCGAGGGCACCCCGCTCCTCATCAACAAGTTCAAGCGCCATATCTCGTATCACTATGATGAGGCGCACCAGAAGAAGTGAGTCGTTTTTTTTTTTTTCCTGGGTTCTGTTGGGCGAGAATGCTGACTGGGTTGGTGTTCACAGGATCTTGGACGTCGTGTCTGACGCTGCTTCCTTCCAGAAGCTCCCTGTCAAGGACTTCACCGATCTCTTCGTCAAGGCTTAAATATCGCATGGGACACAGTATGTATACCCGTACCGTCACGGAAGAATACATACTATGTATTTCTTTCATGTCAATTCAAAATGCAATAGAGACGGGCAAAGCCCAAACCCGTTGGAAGTCCAGAAATATATGAGCGACATTGGTAATTATACGTGTATTCAAATTACAATGACTTTACAGGTAACACAAAAATTCATAGCGACAGTTACAGTTATACAGTGATTATAGTACAGGTACATGACACAGCCTAGGCGCTTAAGTCGCCTTCGAGGAGGCAGCCGACGCTCGTTCCGAGCGTTTCTTGTGCCTGTTATTATGATTCTTCTTCGACGATGTTTTGCCAGCCACCGCCGTCGCCGTCGCGCTCTCTGAATTTGCCTTTGCGTTCTCCTTTTCTTCTTGCTTCATCGTATCCTCGCGTGAATGCTTCGCGTGCGCATATTCCCTTGTTACCGCTACGTGGCCCGCCGTGTGCCGATTCGAATTCAGCACGATGCCCCGAGCATCCGTGCGAGGCCCAGACTGAGGAAGCTTCACCACCGCCTTTGGACCGTCCTTGACATTCAACTGCTGTAATTTCCCCCCGCCACCGCCGCCTGTACCCATCATCGACACCATCAACGACGGGTTTTCAGGCCCTACACCTCCAAGACCCAAAACAGGCTGACGTTCGAACTCGCGATCGTCAGCGTACGCATTATTGTTACTCATCTTCGGCCTCGACCTCTGCGCAAACATCGACGACGAATGCACAGCGCGCAAGGTCTCTGGAGATATCGGCAGCCGTCGAACCGGAGCGCCCGAGGGCAGTTGACGCGGGAAACTGGACGACGAGGAAGTGTTGTCGCCGCAGTTGCCGCCAGTAAGGACCTCTTCCTCGACAACGGAAGACAGTCGGCGTTGGATGAGCCGCGCCAGTGGGATAGAGCGCGGGTGCTGCTGTGTCAGACTGCGCCGCCGGTCCATCGTCGTCACCGTTGCGTTACTGCCGCCATGATTGTCATTACTGGTGTCAAAAAGCATAGGAGGCTGCTGTTGGTGAATTTCGATGACTGGTTGCCTTCCACGAAGTTGATTGAGGTCCTGGCTAGAGTGACTATTGCCCAAAGATGCTTGTGGTGAATATTCCTCCTTATTCAAGCCACCGTGGCTTAGACCTTGCAAGTCGTAGCTTTGAAGTTGCGAAATCATATGCATGCCCCCGAGCTGGTTAGACTGATAAGCACCTCGCTCGAGCTCCGGTGAATAGACATCAGGCATATGTTGACCCGCCCTCGATTCAAACGATTTCCCATGAGCATGATGCATATCGGTCGCTTGAGCAAAGATAGGAGTCCAGAGAGGCGAAGCCGTACTCGGAGGACTTTGCGCATTATGATCCTGCAAAGTATGAATCGTTGCCAACGTGTCCGAAGAGCGGTATCCAGGTCTTTGAGTCTGTTCGATCCGCGAGTGTCGTGGCTTGTCCTGAAGTATCGCTCTGTCTAGCAAGCTTTGAGAGACATAGTTTTGAGGCACAAAAGGCGGAGCAGACGTATTGAGACGATTATTAGACGAGCCTTGACCTGTGCCCAAGCTCTTGGAGCCGTTCATCCAAGCCTTCGCCTGAGGATCAGAGTTGAATAGACTTTCCCACTGCAAAGCGAATCCGAGCTGATCGCCAGCAGCAGTCTCAGCGCCATATGTCTTCTTTGGTGCGTCTCGATGATCCTGCTGGCGAACGTGAGGCAGCACAGTCAACTTCGCCATCGCAGAGGCGACAAGGTCGGGCAAGTCTTTGGCAGTCGAGCCCTGTGCTGCAGCGTTAGCTGAGTTCCTGGAGCTTTGGTGGGCATCTTGAATGTGGTCGAAGGTGGACGGCTGAGAGAGGTCGATGACTGTGTCCCGCCGACGTTGATGAGAGGAAGCCTGGTATTGATCCCCGAATGTATGCGCCTTAATCTCAGGAGAATGGTTTGCCAGTGTGGGTTGA
The DNA here is from genome assembly GCA_013368295.1 of Psilocybe cf. subviscida. NCBI lineage: Eukaryota > Fungi > Basidiomycota > Agaricomycetes > Agaricales > Agrocybaceae > Psilocybe > Psilocybe cf. subviscida. The sequence goes on along the minus strand of JAACJJ010000028.1, from coordinate 6,528,809 downwards.
GAAGCGGTGTGAGGTAATGTTCGATGATAGCGAGTGTGAGCGGGAGCGTCGTCAGCACCGAGGCCCCATATCTTGTGCGAGAGATCATCGCCTTCGACAACAGTTCCTTCCGCTCCGCTGGAAAACAAGTCAGACGATTGCATACCTCGTGACATAGGACCTGCTTACGATGGGCAACGCGCGTAAGGTAAAGACAAAGGCCCGTGCAATGCGGGAATGGGGCGAGGGGGAGAGCTCGCCCAAGTCACCCAGCCTGCAAACCAGCAAGCAGGGATGAGTAGCTGCTGCATTTTAGCGACAGGCGACGTACCGTCCTCATCCGTGAACGAGCGCCGCCGACCTTGAAGAAACGAGCCAGACACTTGTTCTCCGTTGCCCATGATCATGACGGAGTCGGGCGAAGAAGGCGGCGAGGGTGTCTGAGGGACGTCAGAAGGATACGAGCGCCCCGTGCTTCCAGCGCCGAAGTTCGCACTGGCACTCGCTCCTGCATTTTTGGAAACAGAAACCAAACTGCTGAGCTTGCCACGTTCGGGCATCGAGACTACGCGTGTTTGCCTCTCCACCAAGGCGAGACGAGCTGGTCCAGACGAAGAGTGTTCGGGAAGAGATACGACGCGCTGCTTTGTTGTTGTCACCAGAGTAGATGGGTAACCTAAGCCGGAGGTCAGAGAGACGACCTTGCGATCCTTCCGGGAGGGCAAAATTTCGATAGAATCCTCCAAGGGCGAATGTTCAGACTGCATATATGCGCCTGATTTCATAGGGGCGTCCTGCGGTGACTCAGTTTCTGAAGGCGATACAGTCTTTAAAGCAGGCAGGAAGCATGTTGAAGTGTCAGAGATGTCGATAGTAAAGCCTGGCACAAAAGGAGACGTTATGGTGAGATCGGTTTGGACAGCGCGGTCGGTGTAGTATTTGGGAACAGCGAGAGGTGTCATATTTTCCAGAGAGAACCAGAGAGTCAAGGGACGAAAAGGGAACAGGACAAGTGCGTTAAGAACAAAGCGGGTTTGAGAAAGTCAAGTAAGAGCCATAGCAGTTTCCAGTTGAGATGAAGGTACAGTACAGAGAAGCGTCGAGCTTAGTCATGACACTGTCATGCCCTTGAGGGTATTGCGGGTATGCATAAATTAAACGATCGAACAGAGATTCCAGATAGATATGACAGTACGCGTACAAATACACAGATCAGAAAACCATGAAAGCGTTAGTTAGCTTTACCGAAGAAACTTGACAACTTAGCCATCCCAGTCGTATTCGCCTTCTTGAGCTTCTCAACACCGACGGAGGGCTTTGCGGATTTCCTCTTCTTGTCTGCGGCCACCTTGGGTTGACCTTTCGTGGGTGCAGCCGCGGCTGCCTTGGCCACTGCTTCCTCTTTGTTCGCGTCAACAAGTTTGTTGAGCCTTTTAAAGCTATACAAGAATTTGTTGAGTGGCTCGCGTTACAAACAATTGTTTTTACGACTCACTCGTATGAGTTGATCAGCGCTTCTCGCAGGTCTGGCGGCAGGTACTGGGAGACCAAGTCACAGCATGCTCTCGTCTTCCCAACTACATTGGCGTTCGAGTGAGATATTGAAGGACGTTTTGAAACTCAACTTACGAGTTAGAAGTTCTTCTTGTCCATCTTCCATCAAGCCTTCCTTTGCCAAATTGCGAGTAGTTGTCCGCGACTCTTCTAAGGCTTTCGACCCAGAAAGATGCGCGACTTTCTTGCGCATATATTCGTTGACTTTGGCCGGTGAATATCGGTACACCACTATCTCGTCGGAAATTTCTTGAAGGCACAATTAGTACATGGAGCACCAGGGGGTCATTGCAAGAAGAACGGACCTTTCACCTCGCAAATATTCTTCAATGACTTTGAAATGCACGAAAGCGAACAAAAATCCAGGATATCCTTTGTTTTCAAGGCAGAAACTTTCTCAGTCTCGTCCGTAGCTGTGAGTCTGCCAGCCGCTTCATCAAAAAGGTCATCCGAGGTTCTGAATTGCGACGTCGTTCCTTTTGCCTGAAGAAGTGAAATGTTGAGAAAGTCGAAGAATGGACAGAATAATAACCACGGACTGCTTGTGTTGCTTGCATGATCGGTAGGAGCAAGAACGAAGGGTCGATAGGGGTCATAACAAGCATTCTTCCATCTGTAGACAGGTAAGGCCACTTCAAATCGGTAAATTCAAGAGTCTCGCACCAGCAATAATGTCCTCCCCCATAATCCATGACCGTTGGTCTACTGGGCTAACGCTCTGAATTTCCAGTACAGAAGGTAGCGTTTTCGAGGTTGAAGGCAAGCCTTCGGTCGGGAGAAATAGCGAAGGAAGACCTAAGGACAGTATGAGTTATCGTCAAGGTGTTGAGACGCGGCAGATATCGACCTGTGCGGGGATGTGGAAGGCGAAGGAGGCGTAATGGCGTCTTATTCTGTTGATCCTGTGAGAGGGACAAGTATTGCATGATTTCTGGATGAAAGACCTTGTTAGAAACTAATTTGACGCTTTCTATCCGTAAAGGGGATTACCAGATGGAAGAATAGAGAAATGTGACGCCATTATGATGAGGGGAGCTCTGAGGAACACAAAATGTGGTGGCGATCCATTTCGTCGCGACGCGTTGTTTGCGGTTGCTTACCACCAACACCATCATAGTTTTCGGCTATTCAGACTTGAGAAGCGCCCATGCTCGCCCACAGCACAAGCACACTCACACTGGGAGCACTTGCGTCGTTGCTGCGGCTAAGGCTGGGAGGCGATTGAAATCAATATGACATTTTTAGGCGCTGGCCAAGAGATGGAGAACAGTACTCCGTGGGCGGTGGGGAACGAGACAAAGTTTGGGAACATTAATACTGACAAGAAGGGATCGTCATCAGCGCAATCTCTAATTATGTCACCATAATCAATCATCCTAGTTCAAGAGTCTCTAAGAGTCCTCAAGACGGCGATGGAAGCTGGTGCTAACTGTGCTACGGATGCGCACCTACTCTTCATTCCACCAGTTTCTTCACCTTTACCAAAGTCTGCGCGATCAGTTGTTGGGCCAAACAGGATTGGCATTTCAGGCGTAAAGCACTCTGTCTTTGTTGGCGGAAGTTTCTAATTCCAAACAGAAGGCACTTGAAGACGCGTAGCTTTCGGAACTACCGTTTGAACTGTGCGAGATGTGGCTGGCTGACAGCGGTCTCTCCTGGAGAGGTTGGTTTTTGAACCCCGTCGGCAGGTACTGTTTAGCCACGGCGCTGAGCCACACTGATTGTAGTAGGCAAATTGCTTTTGATTATTGGCAGACTTACCCGCTTCAAGACGAAGGATATACAGATCCACAAGGTTGATCATATTAACATGTGTCTCCATTTGACAGACAACCATATCTCGATTACCCGATTATCTCGTTCCTCATTCGATTTGAGCTTATTCGACCCAGAGGGCTTCTTCTCTTCTTCGCCGGCCAAACAATAATCTCCTCCTTGCCGACGAATGCATTCCTCGCGCCCACCTTCCAGCAGTCAAAAGGAGCCCAACTTGTATCAGGTTTAAACAGCCACCCTCGCCGCGCCTTTTTGCGCCCTTTACAACTGGCCTCCACCTTACCTCGTGGATGTTGCATGCCCCACTCTCCAGATCTCTTGCACGGTCTGTAGACACGCGCCGGCGCTTTCAGCCGGGATTTGTCGACTCGTGTTCTTCTGGGATACATTTTTAAGGCTCGGTCTTGAGCCGCAAATTAATCACTGCTCCCCGTCTCATTTTTTCTTATTACTATCTCCATTTTCTCCAATATGAACACCAAAAAAGGTTACCCTGCTGCCCCAAGGTCGCGTAGAAGCCCGCCCATAGATGCGTATGGCTCACATAGCCATTTTTCCCAAACGGGACAGGGTGGGCGCACAATCCGCCTCCGCTTGCTAACCGTGAATCCTCATCATCTTCCCGCCCTCCCACAGGTCTGTTTTCTTCATACAACCACCCATGTTCAAAGCCACTCAACGACCCATTTATTGTGAACAGTTCCTCAAAATTATGTAGCTCACCCATACAACCAACCCCGCGTGACGACTACAATCATACTACAGTCTTTATACGGCTACCAACAGTCCACGGGCGCTTGTTCGTTGACATTTCATATCAGTCTATTTCAGACTATTAAATTTATTCATCTCCCTTATCTCCTTCGTAGCTCCCCAATTCCCCACCACTTCCAGTAATTATGAGATTCATGGAACGCATGAACGGTATTCCCCCCAGCCGATGTATCCTTCATTTTCGCGCGCAGGGACCCTAAATCTAGGAGGCGCGACAGTCGACAGGAGTCTCCCTCCTCTGTCGACGTCACCGGTCCCTTTGAGGGACCGGTGGCAACAACCGTCGTATATGCCACAACAACCACAGGCATATCACGGTAACACCATCCGTTCGCCGGCGGCTTCATACCCTGCTGTTGCAAGGTCAGATAGTTCGTCCATAGAATCATATGGCACACATAGTGCCTCTTTCCAAGGGACAGGGTGGGCGCACAATACTGCCAATGCGCCGCAGTCCCGATATGGCTATATCAATGGTCCATGGGCGCTTGTTTGTTCACAAATTCATAATGTTCTATTTAAAACTATTGACCCTACTTATTATCCCTTTCATAGCCCCCCCATTCCCCACCACTTTCAGTAATTATGGGACTCACGGAACGCATGCACGGTATTTCCCCCAGCCGACATATCCTTCGTTTTTGCGCTCGGGGTCACCAGGTCTAGGAGACAAGAAAGTCGACGGAAGGCTCTCTCCTCTTTTGACACCACTGGGCAAGAAAAAAGGGGGCCCGATGGCAACAACCACAGGCATATCACGGTAACAACATCCGTTCGCCCACGGCCTCATACCCCAACGCGTACGGATACAACATGAACCTTCATGTTGACATTTTCACTGTTTTATTCTCTCTTCTTTCTTCCTGTACTTCGGCTCTTTCCTTATTATCTTGCGACCACCCGTGCTTGATTCTCTCTATCATTAATACCCAAACGACACTACTTATTTGATTGGATGAGAGCTTTCACTTTTTTATTCTCTCTTCTTTCTTCCTGTCCTTACCTTACTCGCTTCTTTGTAACTAATCTTAAAATCTGTACCTTATTTACCCATTCCCGACATAGATTAAGTTATCTACCTTACATTCAGTTGTATTCCCCACATTTTGCATTTGTACTTCCTACATCATTTTCAATGGCATCGCCTCTGCATCGAGCCTCATGGAGCATTACCCTGACTTGGCAATGAACAACTTTTACATAGGCACGATGTAACCAATAATAGCAAGGGCGGTGACTTGGGTACAAGAAGATCACCACTATTATGAGAGTGCCCTCCCTCATCCCTTGGATGGTAAAATGTCACATTTCTAAAATAGACCACGATATGCACCTATCCCCAGAGGACGTCATCCAACCTAAAACTTTAATCTTAATTTCGGGTTTGATCACAGCACCATCGGAAATGCACATACCATGCCCACGCCGTGAGCAGACGACCTTTCTTAAGATCACCCGACAGTTTGGCTTGTATGATTTGAGTCGTTGGTAGTGGCCACAGTTGGATCTGGAGATGCGACGGCGGAGCCAGTGACCTTGATTTGACTGCGTTAATAAACCTCAGGCTCAACACGTACCATGCAGACTCTTGACAGATAGTCGCCTACGCGGCAACGCGAAAGGGAGAAGGAAGTAGAAGGAGGAGACTTACGAGCAGCTTGGATACGACTGAGGGGGTGAGGAATGCAAGGCAATGCTAATGAGAATTCAGAGTGAACAGCAGCAAAAACGGAGAATCACCGTCAGCAGGGCTGCACGAGAAGATACTGACATATTACGAGGCGCTAGAACAGCTTGCATCTCGTTTCGCATGAGCTAAAAAGCAATACAACAAAGGCTTCAGTTTTTTCAGAAAGATAAGATGGCCAAAAACAACCCACGTAGGCGCCAGATCGGCTGGGAAAGTAGACGTCCATGAATTATTGTCTACCTGTGCAAGTGTCAGAATCAGTCAGATGTCAGTGATTGACTGACAACTTGGAAGGCGAACATAACGATAGGGTACGTACCTGCGATCAGTTTAGCTGCAGCCCACGCCTTGAATGATGGGTCATATCCGTCAGCATCGAGCTTAAACCATCTTGCTCCATTTGCAGAGAAAGTGGAGCAGTCGCCTTTACACACGCTCATGTAGGTCGAATTAACAATATACAGTGCATGGCTCAATCACCCTCAAAGTCCACGCCCTCCGAAGAAGAAGAATCCTCCTCTCCTTCATCAATCTCCCTGGCGCTATCACCTTCCATAACATCAATGAGGTCACCTTCATCGTTCCCTCCCTTACTTTCCTTCGGCTTGCCCTGTTGACTTGGTGTATTGAGCGGGTGAGAATAGAGGACCCAATGCCTACTATGGCTGAGCAGCGGGTATGGAAGCAGGGAGAGACTTCAGTGCCCTGGGAGAGCTGAACAACGCGCGAAATGGGCGTTAATCAGACTTGTTGTTCGTCGGAGAAGAACTCTCTGCAGTCCACTTGGGCATTGTGTGGCTGGTGCATTGTCCTCCTCAGTAGGATACGCGTGTTAACTTTATCTGGTTGTTGACAATAAAGGCAACGTCTTCCGTGTTGCTTTCGCGGTTTGTCCATGTTCAAAGGCGGCCAAGTTGACAGTTTGTGAGTCTTCGACAATGATTAGGGGGAAAAATCAAGCTTTGCAAGACCTGGAGATTTGTAGATATCAATAGATGCCAGTAAAGAGCAAGTGAGCTTGGGCTCAGTGACACCAGCAGCCGGAAGTCAGAGTGAAGCAGGTCGACGTTTGCGTCGAGTTCGTGCGCGTTGAGCGCGTCATGATAGACCCAAATATTTCAGGTATCGAGATACGAGAGCGCTGGTGGTTTTAGGAGCCTAGTTGGGGACCGGCTCTCAACTTCCCCGCATTTTGTTCTCCCCCACATACACGTGATTCGCGACTCCCTCTTCCTCCCGCCCATTTACCCTGGCGCGTACAGATGTCCAGCATAGCGCGCTCTCAATGTCACCTCGCATGGTGTCCAAGCATCGACGAGATGCCCTTTCAGAGTGACGCATTCCTGGTCAACTCGTCCAGATGCTTATCCCGGAACTCAACAATAGATGAGCCGTCCATAGCACCTCTTCGTGCAGCGCTCGTGGCGCGTCATTGGCGCGTCTGTTGTAACCCGGTCCCTGCACACTCACCGGTGCAGTCCTCGTCAACTCGGACGACCGTGTCTCGACACAGCCACCGACGCCGTTTCAGGCCGTATTGACGAATGATGCCGGCCCCAGTAATAGTGCGCCTCTGTCCCTGTTGGGTCCTCTCCCGCCGTTGACATCGCGACATCGCTCCGTCCTGATCATGACTCGGTCACTCAAATAACATAAAAGTGTCGACTTCAACGCGTACATGTGCCATTGGCATGCTCGTAGATTGAGAACGCCACCCACTCCATACTGCTAAGTTCTTTCCATGGAGGATCACACCGACACCGGCCCAGACCTCAAGGATTCCAAAGACCCCGAGGAGCACAATCCCAAGAGACGCCGCCTTCATGGCGCATGCGATGGATGTCGCAAGAAGAAAAGTGCGTCTAATTGACTGCAATCATATCAATTGATGGCATTGACCCTGCATTGACCTCTGCGTAGTCAAATGTTCGTCCAATATCCAAATCCAATGATCTCAATGGGATTCATTATGTGGCCTATTCCTCCAGGCGATAGCGCTGAGACACAACCAAACCGATGCAGCAATTGTTGCGCGTCTAGGATCGATTGTACCCATGATATGCCGAGGCAGCCCAAGGTGCGCTACAGCAAAAATCAATTGTCTAAAGGAGGCGCCTCTGAATGTTTTACTCCAGAGATCAGAAGCACAGGCTGCGTATGTGTTCCGCTTTCAACGTGCATCTGGTGCTCTTCCTGCGTTAACGAGCTGACATCACCGTACTTTAGATACATCTCCAGGCTGGAGGAGACAGTCGAGAAGATGCGGCGGTTACTACACGTAGTACGCCCTTGGTTTTCCCATTCAGAAACTTGGGCCTACAACTTACCATAAACCAATCATCTAATCACTCTGCTCCCTATCGTTCATCGTGTAGGTATACACCGAAAAGGATCTGCAACTCCTGCTCGAGAAACCCCTCGACGAGCTGCCGTATACCCCATCCACCCAATCCCAATTCACCCAGGCCCGATCCCCCGGTCCTTCAGGCTCAGGGCCAGGCTCGTCGCCGGGCCCCTTCATATCCACGCCACGGTCCTCCATGAGCAGCGTCAAGCTACCGAAAGTATCCTCGCTGTCGCAGGAGATAACCCATTTATCTCAATTAACGTCTGATGTTTCGAGCGAGGACGATGAAGAGGACGACGACGAGGACTTTGCGCACTTGGAACTGGCGGAGCATTTGAAGGAACTGAGCATCGATGTGTTGGATCGGTTTTTTGGGCGGTCGAGGTATGTCATTGTATCATTTGCATGCGCTTTTCGAGTTTAAAGTTTAGTGGCGTGTATTATATATACTGATGATACCTGTATTTCTATCCATCTAGTGGCTTTATGTTCCTCAAAGAAGCGGCAACACTGGGAGGACAACAGGCGGGGATGCCCTCGGCATCCCACAGCATTAGGTTGAGAAGGCCGATGTACTGGGACGTTCGACCTGTACGTCTCTTCCTTGTCAACCGTCTATTGAAGGACAATGATTCACTCATCCTGCCTTCCCCCTCTAATCTCACCTAATCTCATAGTGGGAACTCGACTACGCCGCCCTTCCCTCCCACCCACCGCTATACGACTACCCTCCCGACGACCTCCTCCGCAGCCTCGTCTTCATCTACTTCGAGAAATTCAACCCTCTGTTCCCTCTACTACACAAACCGACCTTCGCCCGGATGCTCGCAGACGGCAGACACATGCGAGATCAGGACTTTGGCATGGTCGTGCTGATGGTGTGCGCGCTTGCCTCTAGGTACTCACATGATCCGAGGGTGTTTAGCCCGGAGGGCGCAGATGGCGTGGAGAGTGATGACACGAGGAAGGGTTTGTCGTCAGGGTGGAAATATTTCAGACAGGTGCCGATGCATAGGAAGAGTTTGTTGTATCGCGCGGGGTTGTTTGATTTGCAGTATTATGTTGTGAGTCTTTGTGTTATCTCTCTCGCTGCCTCAGGGACATGAACGAGTAGTCGCACTAATGCCACCTGCTTCTCTTTGAACATCTTTAGCTCGCAACGATGTACCTAGTCGGCACGTCGATACCGCAAAACTCGTGGAACATCGTCGGGATCCTCGTGCGCTACCTGCTCGAGATGGGCGGCCATCGACGCAAGCCGCACTCGCAGAAACCCAGCGCCGAGGACGAGCTCATGAAGCGCGTGTTCTGGTACGCGTTGCGCACTTCTATATTACATGTATATTTGCACTCTGAAGTGACCCTGCTTATACTTCTTGTCTTATTCCTAGGTGTGTATTATATCTCGACCGCATAATATCGTCCTTCCTCGGCAGGCCATGTCTAATCCAAGACGAGGAGTGAGCAACAAACTACTCACTACAGTCAAAGCAGAAGTTGAACGTCTTCTATGCAGCTACGACATCGACTTCCCTATTGAATGTGACGACGAATACTGGGACCCGCCCTCCGGTAACCCCGACGACGCGTTCAAGCAGCCGCCAGGCAAACCGTCCTACATCACCGCGTTCGTCTGCGCCCTCAAGCTGGCGCAGATCCTCGGGCTGTCCCTGCGCACCTTGTACGCGACCAGGAAGGCGAAGGCCCTCTCGGGCATGGTGGGCGGCGAATGGGAGCAGCGCATTGTTGCGGAGCTCGACTCGTCGTTGAACAAGTGGAGGGATTCCGTGCCTGGGTTTTGTGAGTTGTGCAAAGTTTGGTTATACTCTACCTTTGTATGCAACTGACTGGTATATCTATCCATCCGCAGTGCAATGGGATCCGGAAAGAGAGGACTCGGCATTCTTCCACCAGTCCGTGTCCATATACGCCTTGTTCTACTACGTCCAGATTCAAATCCACCGGCCCTTCCTGATGAAGAAGACGCCGCTATCTCTCCCTTCACTGGCGATGTGCACCAACGCGGCGCGCTCGTGCGCACGCCTCTTGGAGGTCTCGCTGACGCGCGGGATGCGTGTGATGCCGACGTTGATCGTTGAGTTTTCCCCCTTCTTTTAATTAATGGCCCGTCTCTCTGATACGGAGGCTTGGACGAACAGGTTTCAGTGTTCAGTGCGGGGACGGTTATCGTCCTGAATTTGTGGGGCATTCGACACTCTGGCCTGCCGGGCGATGTCGCGAAAGAGACGGTCAATCTCCAGAAGTGTATCAATGTTCTTCAAGAATGTGAAAAGAGGTGAGTGCAAGGCTCGAACTGTCGCTGCACGCCCTTTTGCGTCAATCTTCAGCGTTCTTGGGAAGCACCTTGCTGAACCTGCCGCTGACATCTATAACACATATATCTAGGTGGCACGTTGCAGGACGATCATGGTGAGTGCTTGAAGTTCCCTGTTAGTGGTAACGAGCAAGTCACTAAACTTGAAAAACAGTGACTTGCTGAAAGAAGCTGCGTCGTTGGGGGACTATGATGTAACTGCTGCGCTGCCCAAACGCCGCCGGGAAGAGCCGCCAACAAGCGCCCCTGTACCACAGCACCAGCATACGACGTATGTGCAGCCGCAGCATGATTCAGACGCAAGGGCATTTTTATCGTCGAATCCAATCTACAACCCAACTCAGTTTGCGAGCAGTGGGACTGGTCAGAACCAAATTTCCATGGCCCATTCGATGGCAATCACCCCGGTGGCTTCTATGTTCAGCGCTGCTTCCATTTCGCCGCTAGCACCGGGCCCAGCCATGTCAGCACCGGGAGGGTCATTGACAACGTCTACGCAGCCTATGGCTATGCCGAACCCTCTTGCGACAGATTGGGATCTTGGTAACCTTCTGATGATGCAGATGGGATATTCACATTACGAGCCTAATGCGCCTTTCAATATGGGCCAGGGTCTTGCGGGTCAGCAGGTACATGATGAGGCGGTGCAGATGCAGCAGGCCTTAGACCCGAACACGGACAATAATTCGCTGTTACAACAAATGGATATAACCACGGCACCACTGCAGCAAGCTGCGACTACTATACAGTCCCCAATTCAAAGCAGTGGTAGACAGGAAAACACGTTAATAGCATCTCCTGAGAGCTTTGCCAATACAGAGGACCTATTGTCTCTCTTTTCTGATGTCCCTATGGCTTTCAGGTGTGTTTCGTCTGTTCGCTCAGTTCACTGTACTATTATTGACATACTATTGCAGTCTGGAGGAGTGGGATGCGTACCTGGCTAGTATCGCCTCGTGACATACTCTACAACCTTCGCAAGTGTGCTCGCTACAGCTTGGACGTGCACGCGTTGCCCAACTGCAAGGCGCGCCTTCCGGCCCTGTTCGGTTTTTTGACCACCAACAAGCCCCGTTAGTGCTGAATTCTAGCGATCCATTTTCCTTCACCTTTCGCTCTTGTTGTATGTGAAAACTCGCCTCCCAATAAACATGCGTTGCCCGTTATTTGTCAGTCATCGGCCAGCTGATTCTTTCTCTCTTGTATAGACATTCAAACATAATCATCACAAGACTCCACCAATCACAACAGTACGAATAGCCATGTCCTCGAGTGACCTCCGGCGACTCTGATCAGAGACCGGACGAATGTCGAGAAGACGATATAGCGCAGACGAAAACCACTATGTATTTGTTGAATTGAAACAGAGTTTTCTGCTGACTTATTACTGAAAATGTACGATACATAACTCAATCGTCCTCAAAGTTCATGTCCTCCTCATCGTCATCAATCTCCCCATCGCTATCCTCTTCCATTATATCAATACGGTCGCCTACGTCATTCCCTTCTCACTTGCCCTCGGTTTACCCTACTGCATGCGCCAAATAACCACGAGAAATACAGGCGTGCTTGCTTGTTCTACATACTTATCCTCGCGCGTTCTGACGCACCGGAGAAGCCGATTCAACCTGCGAGAGTTCGTAGAAACTGACCTGTACAGTTGCCGTGCGGGGAATGTTTCAAAAAATTCATTGTTGATACCCTACTGTGGCATGCCATATGGCGGGATACTCTACTCGACTCTGGATCATATATAGTTGTACCTGCTTAAGTTGGGGGTAGCATAATGTAGCTGAGCCGCAGGTTCGGAGTTCTTGTGTTAGCAAGCAACAAGGTAGGACGGGCGTTATGGCCCTACTATATGTAATGGTGAGGTAGTTGTCCCTAGTATGGCAAATTAGTGGGTATAGTGTGTTCTGTCCAGATCTAATGCCGTGCAGGGATGTGAGAGGCGAAAGAGGTGTACTAGTGACGTCTCATTCTGTTGGTCTTATGCGAGGGATAAGTATTGGATTTTTTCAGCAAGAATGGCCACGTTAGAGAAACATTGCCGCTTTGAATATGTAAGGGAATTACAAGATGGGAGAACAGAGGAATGAGACGCCATTTATGATGAGGAGAGCTTGGAGCAAGGTTGGAGGAACTTTACAAGACGCGGTGGCGTCACGCAATATTTGCGGTTGCTTGCCATCGTCTGCATCACAGTCATCGGCTATTCAAACATGAGAAGCGCCCATGCTCACCCACAGCACCCCACTCGGACTACACCGTGGGCGTTGTGCTCTATCTTTGCCCCCAAGACATTCAAAATTTATGCAAAAGGCATTTGAAATTTATGTGGCGTGTATTTTCGACACAACACGCACAGAGCATAAGTAATGCCCGCGGTGTCAGGAGCACTTGCACCGCCGCGAATAACGTTGGAGGGGTTATAGATCCGTATAAATCACCGTGTATATTCTGGCTGACGGATACAGACTAGGAATTTATGAGCGGTGGGATGAGCTCCGGGAACATGAATGCTAACAAGAAGGAACTGAGAAGAGCGTCATCAGGTGCAGTCTCTGAATATGTCGTCATGATCAATCGTTCTCATTCAATAGACTCTCCGAGTACTCAAGAAGACCATGAAACTCAGATAACTGACAATGATGCATCCATTTTTCATTGCATCAGTCTCTTCACCTTTACCGAAGTCTGCGCAGGATCACTTGTAGGCCAAACAGGATCGACTTTGCATGTATGAAACGCACGATACTTATTTGTCGACGTGAGGTATTTGCCGTCAGGGGGGCGTGTAGCTGGCTGCGATGCGGCTTTAGCTGTGCAAGTCGTGCTGAGCCTGGCCGACAGTGTTCGCAACTGAGAAGATCCGCGTTTGAACTCTGTCAACAGCTACTGCCCGCCGACTCCTTTTGGCTGTACTTAATACAGTGGGCAGGCTGCTTTGATGTCGAGCAGATATGCCCGTTTCGAGGGGAGCGATATACTTCCTAATGCACGAGGTTGAGTGACATATATTAACACGTATCTCCATTTGAAAGACGCTCGTATCTCGATTGCCCAATCATCTGGCTCCTCATTCAATTTGAGCTTTTGTTCTCCCCTCATACACACACCAGGCAGTAATCTATACTCTATTACTTGGCAATGAATGCACTGCTTACGCCTATTCCTAGGCGTCAAACGGAGCCCAACTTGTATCAGGCTTAGACAGCCACTCTCGACACGCCATTTGGCGCTCTTTCAAGTCTTCGGCTTAGACCTTTTGTAAAGTCTAGAGACACGCGCCGGCGCTTCCAGTCGTGAATTTTTTTGAGACTCGTGTTTGTCTGGGTTACGTTTATAAGGCCCAGTCTTGAGTTGCAAGTAAATCACTTCTTCCCGCTCATTTTTCTTATTACTTTCCCCTATTCTCTGACATGAACACCAACAAAGGGCACCCTGCTATTGCAAGCTCGCGTAGGGGCCTATTCATAGAATCATATGACACACATAGCGCCTTTTTCCAGGGGACAGGGTGGGTGCACAATGCTGCCTTCGCTTGCCGCCATTTTGTCGCCTTGCTACAGGTCTGTTTTTTTTTTCAATGCATCCATCCATGTTCAAGGGCACTCAGTAAGACATCTGTTTTGAACAGCTCCCCAGAATCATGTACCCCACCCTTCCAACCAGCCCCGCACAACGCCTGCAAATGCGCGGCAGTCCCGATATGGCTATATCAAGGGTCCATGGGCGCTTGTTCGTTCACAATTTCATAATGTTCTATTTTAAACTATTGAACCCTATTATCCTTTCATGAATCATAGCCCCCCAATTTCCCACCACTTTCAGTAATTATGAAATTCACGGAACGCATGAACGGTATTCCCCCCAGCCGACGTATCCTTCGTTTTCGCACTCGGGGTCACCAGGTCAGGGGGCAAAAAAGTTGACAGAGGGCTCCCTCCTCTTTTGCAGTCACTGGGCAAGAAAAAAAGGGGACCAATGGCAATGACCACAGGCATATCACGGTAACACCATCAGTTTGCCGACGACCCCATAACCCAACACGTACGGATACAACATGGTCTCTCAGGTTGACGCCATTCCGTAGTTTCCAGATACTTTGCTATCCTTAATTTATCTCCCGTCAATATGGGTACCTTATTTCCCCATTCCTGACATAGCCTAATTATTCTACCCCGCACCCAGTCGTAATCCCCACATTTTGCACTTGTACTTGCTACATCATTGTAGTCAATGACATCACCTCTACATCGAGCCTCATGAAGCATTAACCTGATTTGACGAGGGTCAACTTTTGCATAGGCACGACGTTACCATAATAGCAAGGCTAGTAATTATAAGAAGATCACCGCTATGAAGTGAATTACCAATATACAGTACATGGCTCAATCACCCTCAAAGTCCATGTGCTCGGAAGAATCCTCCTCTTCTTTGTCAATCTCCCCAGCGCTATCACCCTCCATAACATCAATGAGGTCACCTTCATCGTTTCCTACCTTGCTTTCCTTCGGCTTACCCTGTTGACATCGCCAGATATCACGAGAAATACAGGCGTACTAGCTTGCTCTATACCTTTATCTTCGCGCGTTCTGATGAACCGGGAAAAGCGGATGCTGAGCCCTCGGCCGGAGGTTGTGAGTCCTAGAGCAGCGGCGGAGACAGGGCTTTCGGTAATACTGCCGAGAATCACTGGTTAGATGGACTGATGTAGACTTAGGGATGGAGGCTTACTCTGGAGTCTGCACCCCTCATCTCCCATACTTTTCTCGGTTTGAAGTAAACGTCGGGGCGGAAGCCTGTTGGCCATTAGATGAGGGTAAGTCGCGAGATAGGCGCTCGAGAGGGAGAGAATAGAGGACCCGAGACTGAGCTCGAGAGCGATGAATTGGGGAGTGAGAGAGTTGGAGAGGAGGTAGACTGCGGGGAGCAGCGGAGAAGGGTGATAGGCGATTGTGCTTTGGAGGAGGTTGGTTAGGATGTTGATTATGGGGATACGCGAGCGGGTTCGAGATAAAGCAACTAGTGCATGGGTGAGGATGGCGCAGCAGACTGAGCTTTTGGCTGATTCATTGGGTTGTATATATTTGGGTCGCAGTCGAGAGTGGCAAATTGTTCTGTACCCATGCAAACAGCGGGTTCTCTGCGCTTTGCTCGAGAACAAACGGAGGACGGTTTGATAGATTCTTCACTCGCTACAGGTGGTTTCTTAGCACTCGGAGTCGCTGGTGCGCGAAATGTTGCCACTCTGGCCGTGTCAGCACTGTCGTCAGATTCAAACTCGTCAACATCTATGATTTCGGCTTTCTGCACAGAGGTGAAGGCGCTCTTCTCGGGAGTTGAGAGGTGCTTTGAGCTTCCTTGCACGAACACTGGCTGAGCAGCGAGTATGACAGCAGAGAGAGGCTTCGCTGTCTTGGGAGAGCTGAAGAATGCGTCTAATTGGCGTTGATCAGACTTGCTTTTTGTCGGAGAAGAACTCTCCGCAGTCCGCTCGGGCATTGTGTGGCTGGTGTATTGACCTCAGTAGGATACGCGTGTTAAATTTGACTGGTTGTGGACATTGAAGGGAAGACCTTCAAAGTCGTTCAAGTTGACAGTCACGTTTGCGAGGCGTCGACAATTATTATGGAGCAAAATCAAGCTTTGCAAAATCTGAGATTTGTACATATCAAATAGATGCTACCACAGGGCAAGTGGGCTTGGCCTCAATGACACCAGCAACGGGAAGTCAGAGCGAAGCAGGTCGACGTTCGCGTCGAGTTCGTGCCAAGTTTGTGCACATTGAGCGCGTCATGATAGACCCAAATATTTCTAGGATGTGATATTGAGATATGAGAGGGTGGTTTTAGGCAAGTTTTCGGAGGCTCAGGTTGGGGACCGGCTCTGAGTCTCAACTTCCTCCCCACATACACGTGATTCGCGACTCCCTCTTCCTCCCGCGCGGCACGAACCTGCCCATCCACCCTGACGCGCGTCGCGTACAGATGTCTAGCATAGCGCGCTCTCAATGTCGCCTCGAATGGGGTCCAGGCATCGACGAGATGCTCTTTCAGAGTAGCATCTCCCTCCAGATGCTTATCCCGGAACTCTGCTATAGATAGGCCGCCCTAATCTCCTCGCACACCTTCGCGCAGCACCCGGAGTCGTAGACACGTCATTGGCACCTCTGTCGTAACACAATCCCTGCATACTGGTGCAGTCCTCGTCGTCTCGGACAATCGTGTCTCGACACAGCCACCGACCCCACCGCCGTTTCAGGACATGTTGACGAATGATGTCGGCCCAGTCATGATTCATGATTCGGCCACTCAAATAACATAAAGTGCTGCTTTCGACGTGTATGTTGATGCACCATTGACAAAGATCGAGAACGCCCTCCGCTACATAGTTCCAAGTTCTTAGCATGGAGAATCACACCGAAACCAGCCCAGACCTCAAGGATTCCAAGGACTTCGACGAAGACGAACACAAGCCCAAGAGACGCCGCCTCCATGGCGCGTGTGATGGATGTCGCAAGAAGAAAAGTATGTCTCAATCAATTCAATGAGATCAATTGATAAAGGCATTGACCCTGCATTAACCTCTGCATCGTATAGTCAAATGTTCGTTCAATATGTATGCAACCCGATTATTCAGAACATGATGCGATGTCCTTTCGTTCGTTCGTAATACAGGCGACAGCGCCGAGACGCAACCCCACAGATGCACCAATTGCCGTGCCTCCAAGACTGAGTGCACCCATGACATACCGCGGCAGCCCAAGGTGCGTTACAGCAAAAATTAATGCACTAAGGAGATATCTCTGAAGTTTCTATTCCAGAAATCGGAAACACAGGCTGCGTATGTATCCTTCTCTCCGCTCTCGACGTGTATCGGATGATCATACGAACCAACATCACTGCAGGTATATTTCCAGCCTGGAGGAAACAATCGAGAAGATGCGGCGGTTATTGCACGCAGTACGCCCTTAATTCTCTCATCAATCCAGCAGGACCCACAACTCATCACAAAAAAACCCTTCCATTCTGCTCCACTCAGGTATACACCGAAAAGGATCTACAGCTCCTCCTCGAGAAACCCCTCGACGAACTCCCGCACACCCAAACCACTCAATCCCTATCTACTCATGCCCAATCCCCCGGTCGTTCAGGCTCAGTTCCAGGCTCATCACCCGCAGCATCCGCATCCGCCTCCATATCCACCCCCTCCTCGATGAGCAGCGTCAAGCTACCTAAAGTATCCTCGCTATCGCAGGAGATAACCCACTTATCTCAGTTAACATCCGAGGGTACCTCGAGCGAGGACGATGACGATGAAGACGACCCGGAGGACTTTGCGCACTTGGAGCTGGCCGAGCATCTGAAAGAGTTGAGCATTGATGCGTTAGATGATCGCTTTTTTGGGCGGTCGAGGTATGTACTTTCTGAGGTTCAATGGGATAAATTACTGAAGGTACCTTTGCTTCTAGTGGCTTCATGTTCTTTAAAGAGGCTGCGACACTGAGAGGGCAGCTTGCGGGGGTGCCCCAGGCATCTGATAACAGAAAGTTCAGGAGGCCGATGTACTGGGACATTCGACCGGTACGTATTACTTCCATAAATTCGAAAGCTCTCCCAACACCGACTAATCACCTCCTCATCTCATCTTGTAGTGGGAACTCGACTACGACGCCCTCCCTTCCCACCCGCCGCTTTACGACTACCCCGACGAAGACCTCCTCCGCAGCCTCGTCTTCATCTACTTCGAGAAATTCAATCCTCTCTTCCCTCTACTACACAAACCGACCTTCACCCGGATGCTCGCAGACGGCCGCCACATGCGAGACCAGGACTTTGGCATGGTCGTCCTGATGGTGTGCGCGATTGCGTCTAGGTACTCGCATGATCCAAGGGTGTTTAGCGCGGGGGTATCAGATCGCGACAAGGGCCTGTCCTCGGGGTGGAAGTATTTCAGGCAGGTGCCGATGCATAGGAAGAGTTTGCTGTATCGCGCGGGGTTGTTTGATTTGCAGTATTATGTTGTGAGTCTCGAGTTTTTGCCTCCATCTCATGAATATGAATCAGTAACACTGACGCCGCCCGTGTTTCGTTGAATGTCCCTAGCTCGCCACGATGTACCTCGTCGGCACCTCCATACCGCAAAATTCGTGGAACATCGTCGGGATCCTCGTGCGCTACCTGCTCGAAATGGGCGGCCATCGGCGCAAACCGCATTCGCAGAAACCCAGCGCCGAGGACGAGCTGATGAAACGCGTGTTCTGGTCAGTACATATTGCGTATTTTTATACATAGTCTGCATGCTGGGTTGCGCTTGCTTATACTCGTTATCTGACTGCTAGGTGTGTGTTGTACCTTGATCGCCTGACATCTTCTTTCCTCGGCAGACCGTGTCTCATCCAAGACGAGGAGTAAGTCCACACCTGAAAAACCGACCGTCACTCGGCAAAACAATGAACTAATGCACGCCCTTCTTCTATCTACCTTCTATCCCCATTTTCCTATTCAGTTATGACATAGACTTCCCCATCGAATGCGACGACGAATACTGGGACCCGCCTTCCGGTAACCCCGACGACGCGTTCAAGCAACCGCCAGGAAAACCATCCTATATCACCGCATTCGTCTGCAGCCTGAAGATCGTTCAGATCCTGGGGCTGTCCCTGCGCACCTTGTACGCGACCAAGAAGGCGAAGGCGCTCTCGGGCATGGTGGGTGCCGAGTGGGAGCAGCGCATTGTCGCGGAGCTGGATTCGTCGTTGAATAAGTGGAAGGATTCTGTGCCTGGGTTTTGTGAGTGCCGCCATGATATTGCATGGTTTTTGAGGGGCGGGGGCTAATCTGCGATCACAGTGCAATGGGATCCGGAGAGAGAAGACTCGACATTTTTCCACCAATCTGTGTCGATATACGCAACGTTCTACTACGTCCTGATTCAAATCCACCGGCCCTTCCTCATGAAGAAAACGCCGCTATCTCTGCCCTCGCTGGCGATGTGCACCAACGCGGCACGCTCGTGTGCACGCATCCTGGAGGTCTCGCTGACGCGCGGGATGCGCGTTGGGCCCACGTTAATCGTTGAGTTTGATTTCTGTTTTCTTCTCCTTCCTGATATTGATGATTTATGGACTTGGACAATTAGCTTGCAGCGTTTGCCTCGGGGACAGTCATTGTCTTGAACCTGTGGGGCATCAGGCACTCTGGCCTGCTTGGCGATGCTGCGAAAGAGACAGTTAATCTACAGAAGTGTATCAATGTTCTCAAGGAATGTGAAAAGAAGTGAGTATGAAGTTCGACCTAGCTGCATGCTTTTGAACACACTTCTGACATACATGAACATTGTTTTCAGATGGCATGTGGCAGGACGATCGTGGTGAGTGCCTCAAACTTTCTGACACTGGTAATGAGCACGTCATTGATAATTTTATTTATTAATAAAACAGTGATATGCTGAAAGAAGTTGCCTCGTTGGAGGAGTATAACGAAGTCGCTGCGCTACCCAAGCGCCGCCGGGAGGATCCGCACCTTCAGCACACAACCCTCAATACGACCTATGCGCAGCCGCAGTCGGCATATTCCTTGCAGAGTGCCACTCAGGCTGCGGGAAGTGGCACCGGTATCCGCAGTCCTTTGGATACTGCTAATCAAGTATCAATGACCCACTCAATGGCGATCACCCCGGTAGCTTCTATGACTGGTGCTACTTCCTTTTCGCCGCTGACACAGGAGCCAGCAGCGGCAGCGCCTATGACAATGCCTATGCAGTCTATGCCTGTGTATTCGTACAACCCAGCGCCGAACCCTCTTGCGACTGACTGGGACCTTGGAAACCTGCTGATGATGCAGATGGGATATTCGCATTACGAGCCGCCGAATTTCAGCGTGGGTCAAGGTGTTGCGGGCCAGCAGGCACATGGTGCGGCGGCGCAGATGCAACAGGCCTTTGGCTTGAACCAGAGCGCAAGCAATAGTCCGCTGCCACAGCAGGGTGATGTGAGCAGGGTGCCATTGCAGCAGGCTGCGACTACTGATGTACAACCTTCGGGTCAAAGCAGTAGTTCGCCGGAGAATACATCAGCGTCTCCTGAAAGCTTCGGCAATACAGAGGATCTGTTATCTCTCTTTTCTGATGTCCCCATGGCATTCAGGTCAGTATCTATCGCTCGTCCGCTTCCACAATGAGGTGTTCTTGATCTCACCATTTTGTTTTTGCACAGTCTGGAGGAATGGGATGCGTATCTGGCTAGCATTGGCTCATGACATACACTGCACCCTTCACGCTAGTGTGCCCGCTACAGCCTCGCTGTACATCTTTTGCCCAACTGGTAACCACAAGGAGGCTGGTGTACTTGTCTCTTGAAAGCTCGCTTCTCAATAAACTCGCGTTGTCCCGTTATTCGAGTATTGCTCGTGAGTCGTTGGTAATTACTAATTTGTAATTTGTATCCCTCTCTCTTTGGTGTTGTCTGCTCCTAATCACACTGCACCAACCTTTCCCTCACCGCTGGCGGCATTCGGCTCTGATTCTGATCTCAGTTGGGGCGCTGACATCAATATTTACATTCTGTTGTTCCAACTTTACGATTTGCGTGAATATTCTTGGAAACCTGCAATCTGTGTGGGGAACCAAAGATTGCCAATACCCGATGCATGCGTGGCAGGTGGCTGCCAATGGGTCGAGGATACCCATACTTGTATTTTTCGGAATTACTTCATAAGCACCCCACGACCGATCTGATAGGGTGAAAAGGGTTTTGTATTATTCAAGTACACAGTGCGACCCATGATTTGCCCATGATCATGATGAATATCAACCAGACCAGTTTTGAGGCTCGAAGTTCAAAATTCACATTCAAGGTCAACCGTTCAGATACTTATCGCGTCATTCAACCACGCATAGATCTTGAGCGCTAGCTACATATTTTTCAAACTTTGCGCAGCAGCCAGCAGTTGTTGGCGTCGCAGTTCTCCGCGTGATCACAGCCACCAGCGCCATCAAGCCGTGTTGGCGAATGATGTCGGCCTGTAAAGTTCTCCCCCCCGTTGACATCGCTGACTCGTTATCTCGAAATAACATAAAGTACCATGTGTACCAGACGGACACCGAGAACTCCCTATCCTTTCCATGGAGAAGAGTACCGGCGCCACCCCAGACGCTGCTACGCCCAAGGATGACGACGAGCACAAGCACAAGAAACGCCGCCTCCATGGCGCGTGTGACGGATGTCGCAAAAAGAAAAGTGCGTCCGCTTACCGCCCTGGCGACATAATCATGTCCATCGAAGACTCCATCATTGACCGTGACCATTATCCCTACACAGTCAAATGTTCGTCCGATATCTTGACCTGGATGGATTATAGAATGTGACGCGACGCTTTGTCGTTCAGGCGATAGCACCGAGACACATCCCAAAAGATGCACCAACTGCCGTCTGTGGAAGATAGACTGTACCCATGACATGCCACGGCAGCCCAAGGTGAGATAAAGGATACGATGAATCAATACGAGAATCGTATCTCATCGACTCGATACTCAGAAATCAGAAGCACAGGCTGCGTATGTGTGCCGCGGGGCGCGTCTGATTATGATCCTCTTGGAAGAGCTAACATCACTGCAGATATATTCTAACTCTAGAGGAGACAGTCGAGAAGATGCGCCGGCTATTGCGTGCGGTAAGCCCACGTCGCTCCAGTCGAAGTGGACTCACAACTCATGACAGACACCCCTTCTATCGTATAGATGTATTCTGAAAAGGATCTCCAACTCCTCCTTGAGAAATCTGTCGATGAGCTCCCGCAAATTAATTCTTCTTCATTACCAGTTGCATTTGCTCCCTCGCCCATGAGCAGCGTTGAACTTCCTAAAGTGTCGTCCTTGTCTCAGGAGATTACCCAGCTAACGTCCTCACCGTCCACGTCTGACGATGATGAGGAGGATGAAACGGAAGACTTTGCCCACCTGGATCTGGCTGAACATCTGAAGAAACTGTCAATCGAGGCTTTTGAGGATCGTTTCTTTGGGCGTTCTAGGTGAATGCATGTGCTTTTAGGGTGGCATGATTTTTGTTGTTGATCATCTGACTCGCAGTGCGTTCATGTTCTTCAAGGACGCCGTAGCTCTGAGAGGACAACTTACAGGGAAACCGCAGACCTTCGATAGCACGAGATTCAGAAGGCCGGTGTACTGGGACGTCCGACCTGTGCGTACTTGTAGATAACCTCTCTTTTCCAAAATGGTTGACCAAATCTTCCCCATTTCGCCTTCAGTGGGAGATAGACTACGCTGGCCTGCCCAATCACCCACCCTTCTACGACTACCCCGAAGACGACCTCCTGCGCAGCCTCGTGTTCATCTTCTTCCAGAAATTCAACCCGCTCTTTCCTTTACTACATAAGCCCACCTTCATTAAGATGCTCGCGGAGAACAGGCACCTACGCGACCCTGACTTCGGCATGGTTGTGCTCATGGTGTGTGCACTTGCCTCTAGGTACTCGCATGACCCAAGGGTGTTCAGCCCCGGAGATGTGTCGGGTCTTTCATCGGGCTGGAAGTATTTTAGGCAGGTGCCGATGCATAGGAAGGGCTTGCTGTATAGGGCGGGGTTGTTTGATTTGCAGTATTATGTTGTAAGTTACCGTCCCTTTTTTTCTCTAACTTTTTGCGGGAGGTTTATGCTGCCTTACCTACCTCTATTCTGGAGACAACCAACTGACGCGCACCACCCACCCTCTGATCCTTTTCATGTTATGTTAGCTCGCTGCGGCGTACCTTGTTGGCACCTCAATACCGCAAACCTCTTGGAACATACTCGGAGGCCTCGTCCGATACTTGCTAGAAATGGGTGGCCATCGTCGCAAGCCGCACTCACAGAAGCCGAGCGCCGAGGAGGAGTTGATGAAACGCGTGTTTTGGTGAGTGTTGATTTTCTATTCTCATATCTTCATCCACCCGTGTACAAAGTACTGATTTGAGCCTGCGCACTCATGCTACCTTTTCAAGGTGTGTGTTATACCTCGACCGTGTGACATCTTCCTTCCACGGCAGACCATGTTTGATCCAAGACGAGGAGTGAGTAACTAGATACTTATTGCACTGTATGAGCAGAAAATTGATATCTTTATTCTATGCAGCTACGACGTAGACTTCCCCATCGAATGCGACGATGAATACTGGGACCCGCCCTCTGGTAACCCCGACGATGCGTTCAAGCAGCCGCCAGGCAAACCGTCCTATATCACCGCGTTCGTCTGCTGCCTGAAGCTGATCCAGATTTTGGGGCTGTCGCTTCGCACTTTGTACTCAATCAAGAAAGCGAAGGCTCTCTCAGGCATGGTGGGGGCTGAGTGGGAGCAAAGAATAGTTGCAGAGCTGGATTCGTCATTGAATAAGTGGAGGGACTCTGTACCTGCATTTTGTGAGCACCTCTTTGCTGTATTCTGCATTCTGCATCGCACGTCGCGGTCAATTGCCTTTTGCCCTACAATGCATGTACGCTAATGACTGATATCTCCTCACCTGCAGTGCAATGGGATCCAGAACGAGAGGACTCGACTTTCTTCCATCAATCCGTATTCATGTATGCAACTTTCTACTACGTCCAGATTCAAATCCACCGGCCCTTCCTGATGAAGAAAACTCCGCTTTCTCTGCCCTCGTTGGCAATGTGCACTAATGCTGCACGCTCGTGCGCCCATGTCTTGGGAGTCTCACTGACGCGCGGGATGCGCATTGTGCCGACTTTAATCGTTAGTTTGTTTCTTCCTTTCTGTTTCTTCTCTTTCCTGATCTAGACAATGTGTTGGACTTGGACAAACAGGTTGCAGCATTTTGTTCAGGGACGGTTATTGTTCTAAATCTGTGGGGCATTCGGCATTCTGGCCTGCTAGGCGATGCCGCTAAAGAGGCAGTCAATCTTCAGAAATGTATCAACGTTCTCAAAGAATGCGAAAAGAGGTCAGTTCGCAGTTCTTTTTTTTATTCTCCCTTACTTCCGCGTGACAGTTCTACTAAATTATTCCCTCTTCTGGTTCATTGGCGTTTTCGAGAAGAATTTTTTCAACCTTTTACCATACCATTGACTTCATTGTATGTTATATACTGATACGCTGGGTCGATCCTAGGTGGCACGTTGCCGGACGATCATGGTGAGTTTTTCCACAAATCTCTGGTGTTGGCAGTAATCATAGCGAGTTGATATCCATTCATGTCAAACTCAAACAGTGACTTGCTCAAAGAAGTCGCCTCAATGGAGGATTATAATGCAACCACTGCGCTACCCAAACGCCGCCGGGATGACCCGCCCACAGACGATCTTGTGCCACAGCATCAGCATGCAGATGCTACTGTGGCATATTCGTTGCCAAATTCAGTCCACAATGCCACTCAGACTGCGACAAGCCAAGTCCCAAGCCCTTTGACTACTAACCACACCCACTTATCGAAGACCCACTCCACGGCTAAATATACTCCGGTAACTTCTATGTCATCTGGTGCTTCCATTTCGCCGCTGGCCCAAGTGGCAGGGTCAGCGCCGGGAGCATCTATGGCGATGTTAACGCAACCTACACCTATGTATAACCCAACGCCAAGTTCTCTCGCGACGGACTGGGATCTTGAGAACCTCCTTATGATGCAAATGGGATACTCACAGTATGGACCTAATGTGCAGTTCAATATCGCTGCCAACCTTGTAGATCAGCAGCCCCACCAGACTCTCGACTCGAGCACCAACAACCTGAATCCGTGGCCACAAGCAGCGAACATCAATAGGGTTCCACTGCAACAGGCTGCCTCTATGCAGCCCTCGGGTCTTATCGATGGACAGGAGAATGCATCAGCGTCCCCTGAAGGTTTTGGAAACCCAGAAGATTTGTTGTCTCTCTTCTCTGACGTCCCTATGGCCTTCAGGTGCGCACCGTATTTGCACCTTCATCGTGGCTGATAGCTGACTCATGCTCGATGTGATGCTCCTTGCATAGTCTGGAGGAATGGAATGCGTATCTTGCTGACATTGGCTCATGACGTACCCCAATATCAATGATTAGTGTACATGCTGAGAGTGCATTCCGCAGGCGCACTGTGGGTCCGGTAATCAAGTCTGATTCTGACCTTAATTTGGCTGCTTGATAGCAATGCATTCTGTCATCTTCAAACTTTTACCTATAGCTGGATTATCATAGCTTCCAATCCAGGTCAAATAAGCCACTCCTACGATGTCCATGGGTAACCAGGGGTTGGTGTAACACAATGTAATGCATGGTAGGTGCCTGTTGTCGAATCGAGGATACCCACACTTGTTGCTTCGTAATAGCAAGATGTGCAATGTTGTTCATGAATTGTTTCAAAAATTTCAGTGGACGCGTTGCTTTGTATGCCAACAGCGTCATTACTGAGAGGATAGTTGGATGACGGTAGATAACCCCGTCGGACCGTTAGGAAACCGAACGATCGGTCATCCAATCATGATGGGCAACAGTCAGTCTTACTTCGATCTTTTCAAAGGCTTCCACGTTTGCCGCCCAAGTACGTATAAATAAACCGCCGCTTACTAGTCACAACATGTGCTGGTTATTTTGAACGGTTCAACCAAGGTGGTATCTCAGTGACAGTACCTTTCAAATGGTGAATTGTTTGCATCACACGAAAGAACGCAACAACCTACCGTTCAAATCAAAATTCACTGCAAATCAATCTGTGGAAAACAGTTACCCAAGTTGCGGCATTGACGGATGTGGGCATCTTCAAAAGACGCTCAATTCAAAGACACAGCCACTGCAGTAGTTCTACCACATCAGAGATGGGAATGCCGAATGACAAAAGGGTTTATTTATTACCAGGTCAAACTCCGTCCCTGTTCGGCCACCCACCCCACCTGGAGGTGCAACTTGGACTTGATCTCATCCTCCCTGGCTGTCATCACCGGACTCAGAATCTGCTCAGTCTTTGGTTGATTAATAACTTGGCCGAAAGGTTGCATAGTCTGGCAGGCAATTACGCCCTCTCCTTGGTTTATCACATATAACCACTGGAGTCCTGGTTGGCTGAGAGACTTGGATTTGATCTCTCCTTCTTGTCACCTACTCTCGCCATGGCTAGCCAGGACGATGACCGCGCGGGAAGTGGCTCAGATTCCGTTGATCAAGCACCAGTAAGGGCGAAGAAACGAAGGCTACACGGTGCCTGCGATGCGTGTCGGAAGAAGAAAGGTGAGTCTGTGTCACTTATCAGGTGCAATACGGAGCTAAGCTCCCTTTATCTTTAGTGAAATGTGATACCATCTCCGTCATATCCGTTCATGCAAAGTCTAATGTATCGTGTCCCGTGAAGGCGACAGTGCAAAGATGCCTAACAATGAATGTACGAACTGTCGACTGTTGGGACTTCATTGCAGCCATGATATTCCCCGCCAGCCTAAGGTGTGAACATTGGTGTTTGAGCGCCTTATAGTCATTGACCTGGATTCTTTTGCAGAAATCTGAGAAGCAGGCAGAGTAAGACAAACATACATCTGCCGTCTAATTCTTTTTGATGTCCTTGCAGGTATATCAACATTCTCGAACAGAAAATCGAGAAGTTACAACGCTTCATTCAAACGGTGACCACCTTTCCAGATTCCTGTTCTCCGTCGTCTGATCTTTGTTAGTTGTACCCTGACCAAGATATAGACAAACTTGTGGATGACCTCTTAGTATCAGCATCATCTACAGGCTCACCCACTGCGACCTCCACCACAGTCGTTAGTTCAGGCAACTATTCTGGTCTCAAATTTCCCCTCCCTCAGTCTCTATCGAAAGGCGCCGAGGCCAATGTTTCGAAATCTAGCCATGGCGACAGTTCTGAATCGGAGGATATCGAGCATGTCAAGTTAACGCAGCATATGAATCAACTTTCCTTGCAAATGGTTGATGATCGCTTCTTCGGTCAATCCAGGTAGCTGTCTATTCTGTATCTCCAAGTCAACAACATGTTGACACCATCGTGTGTATTTAGCGTCTTTATGTTCTTCAAACACACTGCTCGTTTACGACAAGAGTTAACTGGAGGACCACCTATAAAGCCGGATGTGATGAAGTTTCGGCGGCCATTGTTTTGGGATGTCCAACCAGTACGCTGATCCCACCCGTCAACTATGTTGTTACAACTCATCTTCGACCCCCAATAGTGGGAATGGGCATTCGCAACACTACAGGAACCTGCCTATGTCTACCCGGAGGAGGATTTACTGCTAAGCTTAGTCTCGCTGTACTTTGAAAAAGTCCACCCGATATATCCTCTGTTGCACCAACCAACGTTTAGGCGGATGTTGATGAATGGGCAACACCACTATGACCAGCGATATGGCATGACAGTTCTACTTGTCTGTGCCCTTGGAGCGCGGTATTCTCAAGATCCGCGTGTTCTGATGCCTGGCGACTCGCATGGATTCTCAGCAGGATGGCGGTATTTTTGCCAGGTACCCATGCATCGAAACTATCTATTCCATAAATTCTCTTTGTTCGACCTTCAGTATTATGCTGTAAGTTTCCCTCGTCCTTATATTGCTTCCCCTGATAGCGATGACCTCTCCTAGCTCGCTCTGATTTACTTCAATGGCACGGGGACTCCTAATACTGCATGGCATGTTATGGGCCTTGCTATGCGTCTCGCAATGGAACGGGGTGCCCATCGTCGGAAGCCAAACATGGAAAAGCCCACCGTTGAAAGTGAGCTGACCAAACGGGCATTCTGGTTAGAAAGCAGTTTATCATGCATAGAATGGTATTGATGCCTTCTTAAGGTGTATGTTTGTTATTGATCGCTGGATGGCATCCTTCCTTGGTCGACCTCCCATCATTCAGGACGAAGAGCAAGTCTTTCATCCCTTTTAACATTTCTATAAATGATTTTGGCTGACAAAAACCATACGATTTAGCTATGACGTAGACTATCCCATTGAATGCGATGATGAATATTGGGAGACGGATGATCCTTCCCAAGCATTTCAGCAACCCCCTGGGAAGCCTTGTTCTGTAACAGCTTTCGTCCTCAATATCAAGCTCTGCGAAACACTGGGTTTTGCTCTGAGAACTTTGTATTCAACAAGGAAATCGCAAGCTCTTTCTGGTTTGATTGGGGACAATTGGGAGAGTCGAATCGTCTCTGAGCTCGATTCGGCAATGTCCAAATGGAGAGACAAGGTCCCCTCGTTCCGTAAGTTATACATATAGGACCCTTGTCAACACTGTTCCGGGACTAACTTGCATACAGTGCGATGGGACCCGCAAATACAAGACCCAGTGGCATTCCATCAATCAGTCTCAATCCATGCGACGTACTACTACGTGCAAATCATGATACACCGTCCATTTTTGAGCAGAAGATCACCGCTTTCTTTACAATCGATCGCAATGTGCACCAACGCAGCTCGATCTTGCGCTCATATGCTGGAGGCATCATTGACTCGTGGTGTCCGCCTTTTCCCTAACATGATGGTTGTATCTGTTTTCCTATGATTATTTCGTCCTCGTCTGACATCGAATCATGCTTAGCTCGCAGCCGTATCATCCGGTCTAGTCATCAGTCTGAACCTATGGGGTAATCGACATACAGAAGAGAACCCCGAACAGGAACTGGCAAACTTGGAACGATGTGTGAATTTCCTTCGAACGTGTGAAAAGAGGTATGCTCCATTTCTGGCACCCTGGTAGCCTGACTTTGATTCTGAATGTTCCAGCAGATGGCATATGGCAGGCAGGATGCGGTGAGATCTTCTAATTGTTTGGGTGCTGGACTGGCTTGACGACTTTTACAGCGATATGCTGACTGAAGTTGCCGCCATTACGGATTATCAACCGACGATTAACAAGCGTAGGAGAAATGAGTTTGAGAGTGCACATGCAAATCATGGTCCTATCCCCAGACAGGCGCCTCTTCCCAGTGCCCAACCTCCGGCCCCCTTACCACATGTGGCGCCCATATTTTCCGTGGCTCCTGCTCCGGTTCCGGCGCCAGCGATGAGCGACTGGGATCTCACAAACCTGCTCCTTGCACAGATGAATTACATGCAGGCGAATTCTGCATACCCATACCAACAACAGCTTGACACTGGATACCAGGCTCCTCTACCAGTCCCGGCACACTCAGAGCACCCTCATGACATGTCTGGCGTGTATAATAACGGCAATGGACTACCTGCTGCAACCCAGTCAGTAGATGATCCAGTCGCGATCTGGTGGGACATACCCAGTTCGTTTACCAGGTGCGTATCCGTTTCCTTCTTGCGACTTTCAAGTTAAGCAAACTTTATTGAATGTTCCCGTCTGTAGTGAACAATGGGAATCATACCTCGCTAATGTTGGTAAAGTCTGACGATGCTCAAATGCTTGTGGGCAGAGTCAGTATCTATGTCAATTTTCATCATGTACTTTTAAAGATAGTTGAACGGGTTTATGTACTGTATTGCGACATCTTTCTCACCTCCAGAATCTTGCGGTTAACAGAGGCCGTAAGTTGTTTTCATCAACAAGTACCATAAGCGCCCAGTGAAATTCAAGCACGTGAAGGCGTCGTGGGAATATCAACTAGGTGTCGTGCTAAGCGCTTAGCTTGATATCTTCCTCACATCTTCCAACGTCTTCCAGCCAGTGAACATGAATGCGAACCTCACCTACACTATGGAATCATTATTTGGGCCATGCTCAGAGCTAGTTGACATCTCAGTCTTTCTAAATGTGTCGTCCGCATCAAACCAGGACACTCTTTCGAGCGACAGCGAAAGTGTTCCGCCAGATGTTATCGAAGAGTGCAGGTTTTTATCACACCTCTGCGTTTGTATCGCGCTTGTAGTAACAACTGGTCTCAGCGTTGCAGATATAAGACATTCGTTAGAAACTATATGGGACAACCCAACACTGTCGGGCCACCTTATTCGGGAACATGACCGCACAGTCACTGCCCTTTACTCTCTCAACCAGCGGTTGTCCAAATCCCACCGGAAACCAAATTTTCCAGACCCTGATACGCTGGTGCCGGAAGTGGCGGAAGTCCAAAAGAATATGGAGGCCACCTCTCTTGACAGTCTGAAGTGTGCCTGTTTCATCGGTGTTGTCTGTCTAAAGCTAATCTGTTGCCCAGATTGAACTCGGATGCTCTTCTATTCATGCGGACTCCAAAGAACTCCGACCAGAACGTACTGCAGACTCTGGTATGGAAGTAAGTTGCTGAGGAAGCCGATCGATAATGTTGCGTCTAGAAATACACACCCAACTCGTCCAAGGAACGCACTCAGAACGACGCCCTGATCACCATTTCAATCCACAGCAGAGTACCATGGGGACCGAGCTACATGTCAAGGCTTTCGCAACACGTATTTCTGTCGTCAAACACTCTCCATGACATCTACACGGCTATTCCATGCATCTCGAAGGATTATCCGCAAGTCACAGAAACGGCGGTAGATGAAAATTGCTTCATTTTGATTGAAGGAAAAGCATACGGGGATGGAGGTCAAAATGACTATGCAGGGTCAGCTTATGCGGTTGTCCTTTTTTGTTGGCTAACGTGCAGTCGCAGTCATCTCATACAACACCTCGAACTGTCAGCCAAGAAGAAGAAACCCCAACTTGAAGTCACGCGTGCGGATACCTCCATGAAGGATACCAAACTGTCATCTCTATCAGTGCGAGTAGGGGAGCCGTATTGGCTCGTTCATCAAGGCAACTGCGAGCATTTCTGCGTAGTGGATCAGATAAGGTATGGTCAATTATTTGATTTATGTTTAGACCTACACGCTTATCGGCTTTGCAGACGGGCGCATCCCTCAGACCCAACTGCAGGATACCCTTTAATGATTCAAACTACTCCTCCCATTCTAGATCTCTGTAGAGCTTGCACTAAGGTTCCTGCCACTTGGTCGATAGTGGGAGACAGTAGGCTAGGTGAGAGTCCATGTACTCTATGCGGCCCTTGTTGGAGGAGTATGGGCGAACCAGAGGACTCTGAGGGAATTGTGGCTTTACCATTGCCAACCTATCCGACTGTTTGACCTTTGTAGTAACCTTTTGTAGATTCCAGAGTTGCTAGAATTTTCAAACAAACTTGACGTTGGCTTTCAGTCCAAAGTTCTACGGGCGATGCATTATGTTGATAGTATATTGACCACTTTGCTTATTCGCACTGTCTTACGACGCTCGCGGATGTGCAATGTATCTTTTTCAATCAGCAAAAGTTTCAGTATTTGCCTTGCTCAGTCGCATCAATTTGCAATGAGCATGACGCGTGAGAACACTATCAAGGCGCGGTCCGGGTCTGGGGCCATAGTGTTGCAAAGAGTCTCCGCCATTGCTCACTTCGACAGGCTCGCGGCATGACATCTACGGCCCAGACTATCGAACTGCTGGAACAATACGACGATGTGGTATCATGGATTAACGATACCCTAACGCCGGGCTCACCAGGAGATGAAGACTTCACAACGCCGATTGACCTTACTGTGCTGGATCACCAAATAACACAACTCCTGACTACGCTCGACATTGCCGCTGAGGACACTTCCGCGCAGCTTGAGCGAATTATCGACGATGTTTCACGTGGAATACCACGCTTGGCGTACGACCTACATTTCATGAAGGATGGCGCATCGACACTCCAAAACGCCTTACAGGGGGTACTACAACGTTCGAAGGACGCGATACCAACGGACACAAGCACCGCACTTGACAATCTCCACCAACTAGACACCATCAAAGGACGTATGGAAGCGTCGCGTGAAGTCTTGCAGGAGGCAGAAAGCTGGAGTACCCTTGAACACGAAGTCACATCGTTAATCCAGGAAAAGAGCTATGCCAAAGCAGCAGAGCGACTTTCAGAGGCAAATCGCAGCATGGTTGTCTTCCAGAACACCCCAGAATATGATCCCAGGAGAGCACTCATGGTCAACCTTCAAAATCAACTGGAAGCTGCATTGAGCACTGCCCTAGTTTCAGCAATCGATGCCCAAGACTCCGCCGCCTGCAAGGATTACTTCTCAATATTTTCAATCATCCAACGAGAATCTGAATTCCGGAATTATTATTATGGATCGCGTCGATCACCTATCTTAACACTCTGGCGAACAACACCACTCGTTGACTGTGATCCTGCGCCTTCATTGTCGAAAGACGGAGCAACACAAACATTCGAGGATTTCCTTCCCACTTTCTTTGCCAGCTTCCATACCCTGTTGACAGCGGAGCGAGTGTCGGTAACATCCATATTCCCCAACCCGGTCATCACTCTTTCCCAGTTTATATCCTCGACATTGACATCACTGCAACCAACCATTCCCCAGCGCCTAAACTCATGCTCATTGCACCATAGTGATGCTCTCCTCCCTCATCTGATCTCACTTTTACGGGCCACTGAGTCTTTTGCCGTAAATGTCGAGAAACTCATGGAAAAGGTGAAGTACGCGTCGTCATCGTCGTCGTCTATGCCGCCAACCCAGGGCAGCTCGTCCACTGAAAAGCCTCAAGGTCATCGCAGACGGTCAAGCCGGATGTCCATATCCATACGAGCAAATCGATCTCTCCCTCCAACCTCGGGCGCTGCCGCGGCTCTCGCAGAGGCAACTGAAAGCATGGAGTGGGATCAAGAGTTGTTCCAACCCTTCCTGGACTTCCAAGCCGACTATGGATCTCTCGAGCGGCGATATCTGGAACACTCTCTTTTACAAATAATCTCAAACGACAGCCGAGACAACATGCTGCCCGCCGACCGGCCACGCTTATTCCGAGAGCGAGCATTGGATGTCTTTAGCATCGCAGAAGGTAGCATGGATCGATGTAAAATGTTCACATATGGCTACGGCTCCGCTAGTCTGCTTCAGTCTCTTGATGGCTTCTTTGGATCATTCATTAATATGTGGACAGCCGATGTCCAGATCAAAACAACATCGTCGGTCCTGCCTGCAAAAAGCTCTATGTCAGACAGCGATCTTTCGGATTTGGATTATACACCGCAAGACTGGTCCGACATCCAGTTATCCTTGCATCTACTCTCGTCCGCTCGTACGGTATTCGACCGCGTAACAGCGTTCGAGGTTAAACTGCGGGCCCATCTGTCGCAAACGGCTTCTCATTTCCGGTTAGCGTCCAACGACCCATCCAACTTTTTGATCGCTGCAACCAGGGGGGAGAGTCAACTATTGGAGCAGTCGACGCTGAACTCCGCTGAACTACAGGCACTCCTCAGCTCCATTGAAAACGACGCAAACCCTCGGGACCCTCCCTTCTCAGCGTCTCTACGACTACAGCAGCCCGCGCCTCTACCCACTCCACTACCTCTGCTTGTCAATACAAGGAAGGCACTTTCCGACTTCGCCAAGACCTGCCAGAAGTCGACCACCGAAACCATACTATCGCCTTTAAGAAATCATTTGGCTGGTTACTCTTCACTCCCAGCCTGGCGGACGTCAACTTCCAATACTACGACTTCGGGCAACGACCTGCGCGTGCCGTCCTTCTCGCTATCGCACAGCGAAACCATGCAGCGAGTGGCTGAGGGACTCTTAAACTTGCCCCGTCTCTTCGAAGTGTATGCGGATGATGATGCTCTCGCATTTTCCCTAGAGACGCTGCCCTACGTGGAGCCAGAAATGCTTCAAAATCTTTCAGACCAAACTATGGATGCAACGGGGCAGCAAAGAGATCGCAGGAGGTCGTCTGTCTATGTTAAGGCTACCAAAATTGACCCAGAGGTAGTGTCCTCTGCTTGGTTGCTATCTCTCGGGCGTGTTTTCCTGGAGAGCCTGACGACGGAGATCTTGCCAGTCATCCCGTCGTTGACATCCGGTGGAGCCGCGCAGCTAGCATCTGACCTGGAATATATTTCTAACATCGTTCGTGCTCTCAACGTGGAGCACCCAGCACTCGAAAGGTGGAAGACATACGTCACTATGGACTCAGATGAAGGCATTAGGACCCTAGGAGAAAGCGAGGACACTCTAGATCCAATCCTGAGTCATGTTGCCAAAATCCGCGGATGGAGATAGTTCGTTCTCACCCATTCACCAGTGTTGTATGTATTTTACTCATTCTATACGATTCAAGGTGCGATATGGTCATTTTTATACATAGAGTATGGCGGTACTCAAAACACCCTATGATTTCGGAACAGTTCGAGTTGCAAACCTTGTGCAACACTAGGGCACGTCAGGCCTGTCAGGTTGTAGCCTCCTGGTCGTTATGAGAAATACTATCAGTTTTCGGTCTCCACTTGTTCTGGAGAGGTTTTTCAAGAAATGAAGGCGAAACAGCGCGAATATCCAACATAAGTGCAGTACACCGGCAACAATGATTGGTAAATCGCCGCAGCGGCTGCGAGCGTACATTATGTCCGGCTGATCCTCATTTACAATGTTGAAAATTTTGCCGCAGGCAGCAGCCACCTTCAGCCACTTCGTCATTATAGCCGATCGGAAGTCGCGTGTGGTTGGCGGCGGCTCTGTGTGCCACAAAATGCTTGGGAAACGGATACATATATCCAAAAACAAGCGCCCGTCTGTCCCC
Organism: Psilocybe cf. subviscida; assembly: GCA_013368295.1. Classification (NCBI taxonomy): domain Eukaryota; kingdom Fungi; phylum Basidiomycota; class Agaricomycetes; order Agaricales; family Agrocybaceae; genus Psilocybe; species Psilocybe cf. subviscida. The sequence continues at coordinate 6,493,824 of JAACJJ010000028.1, read as the reverse complement.
TTGAAAGTTTTGGCGGACTGAGAGTTCCTGGTCACGGGCAAGTGCCCCATGCTCTTCTGAAATTCAAATTGAAGACAGATGCGCTCTTTTCGAATCATGTCGGTTGTCATCTCCTGTTCGAATCAATCTCAATTCGTCCCGTGTTCATGTCTGTCTGTCTGCTTGTTGAAAAATGTGGGTCTCTGGACGCGCACTAAGACCCTACTTTGTGTGATAAAGATATGAAAGGGATTATGCATAATCACAGCAAGTAATTAGAGAAGAAATATTAGTCATAGGACTAGTAAAACCGTCAGGAGTTGTGCTACTAGGGGCGGGCATACCTAATGCGTCACCAGCTCCTCTGCTATAATTTACGAGTGTGTTAATGCGGAAAGGGTCTGGAAGGGTCCCCGACAGTTAAATGGGCGCCCCCGAGCCAGCGCGCCCTCTCTCCCAAGTTTATATAACCAAATGAGGATATGAATACAACCTTGGATTGAGGCATTCTCCGGAGGCATTCTCAGGATGTTACGACTGTATCCAAATGATTGGATAGGAAAATATGTACATCCTACTACAGTCTTCCTTTATGTACCGACTGTCGGAGTAGAATGAGGGTAAACTGGGGGTTGACTTGGGGTAAGGCTATCCTCTGCCCCTTGACTTACCGACAAATGTTTGATGGGAACCCTGAGGAAATGATCGATTGTGTTGGCGTATGTACAGCGTACTACGCGAGCACTCATCACACTGTGATCATCCCCGTCATCATGTCCAAAGTTAAAAGAGGTTTAATTGTTGGTCGGTCAGTTGCGCCCACAATGAATTCTTTCTGGAAACTTACCTAGCACGTATACCTTGCAATCTGAAGTTTATTACTTAGGAGATGAACGGTGTGCCACTTCCATATGTTTTTTTTTATCAAAAAACTTTAGACATCATTCGGGATCCTCCAGTCAACAGTCTCTTTTGGGAGGCCTTGTTCTACTTAATGTGTTGCCCTTTCAGGCACCTTGCTATTCCTGAGAGATAACGAAACAGGACAGAATACATTCGGAAGCGATGTTATGATTCATCATACATATTTGTTTCGTTTACATTTGAACAGAACTTCCTTGCAATTTACCAGCTGCTCAATTCCGAGTTCAGGTTAGAGATGTTTACCCCCTACGGTTGAGTACCAAATCCTCATGATGCTGCAAAAACTCTGAGAGGTCCAGCAACACGAATTCTCGAGAGCATTTTGACCACATTCTAGACACTGAAAGCTCTGCTTCTCGTCTGCATACAAGTAAAAAAGTTCGCTGTCAGTCGCGTATATGAATGCAAATAGAGCAAAAGTAGCTTGTCTGTCGGAGCTTTGGGAGCCGTCACAACCTACTTTCTCCATACAAATCGGCTTCCCAGGAACGGTCTCATGTTTTCTCCTGACATTGGCTTCCGAATGCCTACAAATGCTACATGGAGTTACATGGAAGAGCCAATAACTGAAGCTAATTGAAAAAAAGTACTACAGGAATAGATACTGAGGTGAATGACGGGCTCAAGAGAGCAACGCCGTATGGTAAGGACTTCTGTTCAATGTTAGACCTCTGTTACATTGACAGATCGGTTGCGCGCTGCTCGTCAGTGGGGCAAATTAACTGGTAGTAAGGTCAGCAGTAAATCAACTGGAAAAGGAGCAACGTCATTCTGTTGCTTATGGCATGCTCGGAGAGAACTGAACTGTTCCTGCAGGAATCGCTAATTCCGGCTGTAATTATACGTGAGTCGTTCCCGATCTATCTTACCAAGTCCCTGCAATCCCTAACAGAGTACAAGAAATATCGGCTGAGGGTCTGCAAGGTTTGAAAAGCCGAGACCTCAGGAGTGACCGTCGTCTGTAGAATTCGACATGACATTTAAATGATTATCAGGCACCAAATTAAACTGGAGACTATAAGATCCAGTGCTCGTCAGCACACAAAATGAAATCCTTTCTCATACAGAAAGTATACGACTCACCGAGCTTCCACGATGAGCCAAAACAAGGTGAGTCAACTTGGGTTCTGCATGGAAGTGTGATTGCTAACAAGCGCCCGTCGTATACGTCTCAGTACCCTTCAAATGCTCAGTGGAATTCTTCATCTCAGCACTATCCCTTAGGACCGGGTACTTATGCGTCGAACGGATATCCGCCTGCAATGGCTCCGGGGCAGACGCCGACATCGATGCAACACATGTCACCAGGGAGCAACGGAGCAGACCCTCGTTCCATACAGTCCACATACCCTTCCCAATTCTACAACGGAAATAATTATCCTCCAAGTCGGGGACCAGCTAGCCAACAGATGCACCCACCAAGCTCATCTCCAGTACCCTTGAACTTCGCGCAAGCACAAGCATTACGGTCACCACATAATATCCCGCGACCACGCTCAACAGCACCTCACTCTGGCCATATGTCCTCGCACGGACACTCGCATTCGCATTCGGTTTCATACTCTCAGACAGGGCCGACTCCGCCAATGGATTACGGAAACCCACACGGCCGCGGACGGTCCAATTCTCAGTCGTACGACCGCATGTCATCGCCATCAATCGACTACGACGATGGGCCACACCAGCGCTACGAGCCACAGGTGCTGCAGACGATAGGCATTTCGAACGACCCCACGCCGTCCCCACACCGGCCATTCCCATGCGATCTGTGTGCGCTCTCATTCAATCGCCAACACGATCTGAAAAGGCATCGGGAAACGCATACCGGCGAGAAGCCGTTTCTCTGCAACGGTGGATGCGGAAAAACGTTCACAAGAAAAGACGCGTTGAAACGCCATCAAGTAGGTTGAATTCGCCGGCCGGTGTGCTTTGTCCGCGTCATAACACATACTGACTCGATATGTCCGTTTGTAGCTTGTCAAGGGGTGTGGGCAAGCCGACGAATCGTATGCCTAAACGGTTTTCTTTTTCAGCACCAGCATCAACAGCAGCTACTTCTTTCGTTTTCTTCTCCTCTCAATATTGCGTTCAGATTGTTTGCTGACACGTGGAAAGACCAGTGGATGCTTATTCTAGGAGGTTTGATACATAATATTTTGCTTGAAACTATCCATCCGTATAATAATAATCCTTATATTAGCATAGTGCATCTCGATAGCAGAAGCTTTGCCACTGACTTGTTGTATTTTTATTGCTTCATTTATGAGAAATCTTTCTCAAGTACCCATGCGTCGTGCGGTTCGATTTTCTTGTAGTAATCTTTGTGAATGGAAACTTCTTTGAAGCCGTGCCTCTCGTAGAACCTCTTTGCATCGTCGTTTGAGACTTGGACGTGAAGGTAGATTTTGTCGACTTTCGGTTTTGTCTGTGAAGCAGCAGCGGTCAAGACGTGTTCGAGACTGCGCGAACCCAGTTTCCTGGAGCGGTATGGCTGTCCAAAGGAAGGAGATCAGCATTCAGGGCGTGCGCCAGCAGAATTCCGAGCACTTACAGCAAGAACACCCATTGTCATTAGGTACAGAACATTCTTGCCGTCTTGGGTTTCCTGTCGACAGCAAACATTTCCAACCTAATAACGCGTCTAAGCATGATTCCAGTTCCGATCACAGCGACAAAACGCGCTCACGGGAATATCATTGTAATAGACTGGCAGATGATTAGTCTATATCGCTGTGTTTTAATGCTCTGGCAGACACACCAAGTTGACAAAACTCTTCGACCTCAGGCAGCAGGATATCAGAGTAGAACTTCTCGCTGTACTTAATGGGGAACAGAACTGAGTTCAGTTTGCGTACGGTGCCTAAATTATTCGGGGTGATAGGCGCGAAGGTGACGCGGGGTTCTGGTTTGGAATTTGCAGTAGACATTCGAATTTCGCGGAGGTATGGATTCTGGAAGCAAGCGTGGAGAGCAAGATGCGATTGTTCGGTTACCACGTGCGCCATGCGGATTACGAAAATTTGGACTCCGAGCGCTTACCGGCGGCACTGTCGATGGGTCGGAAGCGCCCCCCTCAACCCACTGCAATGTCCTATCGTCCTCTGTTGTCCCCGCCGGTTATTACATAGACGGACTGGGATTTTTTATTTTCGAGGCGCTCGTGACGGGCCTCTATACGGAGTAATACCCCCTTGGTTGGAACTTGGCCGATCCCCTTGGGTCTGTGTCGATTTGGCTTCTGTGACTCAAGGCAAACTTCAAAATTCAAGTCTGACAAAGGAGCCCTATGTATGATGCAGCATGCTACTGGACAGGACTTATCTCAACAATTTCATCAAAACTGGCTGATTTCATCGCTCTGTCATCAATTATCAGACTCTTGTCAACGGAGGCGCTCGGTGCTCACGATATCCTGTGGGAGGAATGTCCACGCTGAGGCCCTCTAGGCCATGATCTCGAGATACCTTCGAACTTCTATCTTTGTAGTTTCCTGAAGGGGGGATCACCCCGTATATTCCCATACCTATGCATTCCAAGCTATACAATGGCATGCAAGCTTCTCTCGTGATCGCCGCGAATCTTTTTGTTTCGCCTTCTCCCCTCTTTATGTTGACTTTGCAAATCTTGGGACATAGAGTTTTCTCCGTTGACAATGCAATGCAGCGGCCAACAGGGCGCAGCACATTATGTCCCTTACCTCTCCTCACGACTCTATATGCCGCCGTAAATTTGGATCTATCTGACGTGTCTACTGGCTTTAAGTGTACAGTATGTCTATCTCCTTCTAGTTCCCTTCACTTTGTTATCTTTGCATTCTTGAAACTGCATTGGAGAGCTCAGGTAGGGCTTTTGGGGTTGGGTCTATAGTTGTAACCACCATGGGAGTTTCGAATCACCATGCTCTACAAAGAATCGTCGCTGTTTTTTTTTTGCGGGTACATACAGGGTCGCACTGCGTTTCGAAGATCCGTTGGAACTTGAACTGCGCAGCGAGCGCGGCGAACTTTGGTTATCTTCTCTTTGGACTTAAATATGTGGTGGTGAGTCTTCTATTCATACGCACTGTTAATTATATGTCGCGGTGACCCTGGTGCGTTGAATCATAGCCCATTATAACAGAACCTGGAAGAACGCAAAGACGCACTCAGTAATTCTCAAAGGGGCTTCCTCTGGATGGGAAAGCTCCCAACGTACCTCTCATGACTCAAAAGGTCACTATAAGTTGGAGACCTTCCATTCAAGGAGTTGCCTCCTGGTCGGTCTCCGTACACTTTTCACCCCTACAAGTATGTGATTGCGGTGAGTCATTAGTCATAGCATTGTTCTCACCCCCTATGAGAGCAATGTTATCTATATATCTACCCTGTATGAGGTCTTCCAAACGCCCATTCAGGTTGAAGCATAGAGGGCTTTTCGGAAGTGGGACTTCCGGATGAACTGAGAATAGAAGGCCTCGAAGGGAACGTGGATCGTAGCCTATCTGTTGTATGTTTTTTTTTCTTACTCAGAGTCGATTTCTCCTTGGATATCTTTACTTGTACCAGTACGATGAATCATGATGATGATGAAGACTGACATCTGAAGAAGATGGAACACGAGGCTGGAGCTGATTGTAACCAGAATCTAATGAACCGCTGAGTGAGCAAGAATCTGGATGAGAGTACGTGGACATTCGGCGACGAGTGCGTATAAACGAGGTTGGGAGAATCTTTTGATTGGAGAAAGTGAAAGTTGCAACGAGTGCACAGCTCGACGGGTGGAGGGAGATGAGTTACTCTGAGCACAGCTGAGCTCGGGATCAGATACAGGCAATCAATCAGTAACCCCTTTTAGATCATACTACTCAAAGTAAAAGGGCGACGAATATCTTTCCCTCCTTCACCTTGACCTCAACCTCATTTCAACTTTTCTCTTTCCAGAATCTAGCGATGGATAGCAAGACTACGATGATACAGAGGCCAATGGGTCCTCGCGGTCCCTCATCAGCACGTTCATCTGTAGCGCCGATGCCCAAAGCTGCCCCGGATTCAGGGCCTCGCCAGCCAGTCTCGTTTCCCCCTCGTATAAGTACGATTTCATCACCAGGAACCAAGTCTGAATTCCAGAATCCTTCTCCACCCTTGTTGAAGCTGGGGATTCCACGCCCTGGTAACGGAAAACCAAAAATCAGCATCAAACTCGACATGGGCTCGTCGGGTGGAGGTGCACCACTTCAATACTATGGCGGCGGTCCTGTAGGCGAGGAGGCACCGGTACCGCAATCTACGACATCTAATAGAGAAGACAGGACGATCCGCCCGCAATCTACGACTGTCATGCCAGCCCCACGTCCGTCGGAAACGCTGGTAGACATCCGCGACCTCGTAACTGAACTCGAGGCCGTCAGGATAGGCATACCCAGTGCCAGGAATGGTCGCGCAGGCGCGGCGGCTATTGTTCCAGAGGAGTTCTCGGACGACGTCTTCCAGGAGCTTTCGGGGCTGGGCGAAGGCGCTGGGGGTGCGGTACACAAGGTGATGCACAAGCCGAGCGGTCTGATCATGGCACGCAAGACGATCACTACGCTCGAGGTGCCCAAGAAGCAGCTCGAGCGTGAGCTCTCGATCGCAGCCTCTGCGAAGCACCTCAACATCATCCAGTGGTATGGCACGTATATGTCGCCATCGTCCAGCGAGATCAAGATTCTGCTAGAATACGGCGAGGGAGGGAGTCTGGAGTCCGTGGGCAAACGTATCAAGGAGCGTGGGGCCAGAGTTGGGGAAAAGGTCGCTGGGCGAATAGCTGAGGGGGTGAGTCAAACTTATGAGTTCCTCTGGTAATCCCAACTCATCGTGTTAACGCAACATAGATGCTTCAAGGCCTTGCGTATCTTCATAGTAAAAAGACTATACACAGGGACATCAAACCGTCCAATGTTCTCCTGTCTCGAGAAGGTGTCGTCAAGCTTTGCGATTTCGGTGTATCGGGGGAGCTTGTAAACTCCCTCGCGGGCACGTTCACCGGGACTAGTTTCTATATGGCTGTAAGTCATCATCATTCTGATCTGCTGTCTGTTGGCGTTGCCTGACAATCAGGGCCTATAGCCTGAGCGCATCTGCGGACATGAATACACCATTCGCTCCGACGTTTGGTCTACTGGCATATCCCTGCTCGAACTTGTGCAGAACGAGTTCCCGTTCCCGGCAGACCTTCCCCCGATTGAGCTCATGATGTACATCACTACTGGAGAGGTATGTTTGTTCGGACCGGCGCTCCTACCTTGAGCCACTTATCTAATTCATTGCATGTAGCCCCCTCGACTTGAGGACGAACCAGGTGTCCAATGGACTGATGAAATGAAAGAATTCATCAAGGAGACGTGCGTATCTCTGTGGCACCTTCTTAGACCCTTTGGTTTAATAATTTTTGATATTAACGTGTTTCTAGACTGACCATTGACGCAACCACACGGCCCGCTCCAAAGGACATGCTGGCCCACCCTTGGATTGTCTCTGTGATGAAGCAGGAAGTTCACATGGGACGGTGGATCCGGCAGGTCTGGGGATGGCCAAAGTCGAGCAGACGGTCTAGGGACGAGTGCGTGTTTTCCCTCTTTCTCATTGGTCCTTGGTCCTTGACTTATCAAAATTTCTTTGACACAGATCGAGCCTTTCAAGGCCGGGCACCGCTCATAGTGATACCACACAGTGATCTGGCGACAACACTTCAGACTCATTTACCACATATCTTTTTGTTGGTTCATATAATTCCATATCATGATTCATCACTTCGGATTTACCCATTGCTTTGTACAAAACGATCCTTTGATTGCGGTTACCATGTCCTGCATTGTAGTTTGATTTGTATAGAAAAACGTTGGCTGGTGCCACTGGACCCTGCTGTGCTATAACTTTGAGCAAGGAAACTCAGTCATGTATTCTCATGGTGGTTGGCCAGGATCTAGCTTCAAACTTGAAAGGAAGATCAAATCGATATTTATAGTCTTCCAGTGAAAGCACTCGCAGTCTTTAATTTAGAGCGGAATAGCCTTTGAAGGCAATGAAGCTGGTTAACATTGTCGCGAATCAAGGGTGAACCGGCAAGCTTAAATACAATCAAAGATCTACAGCTGAAGAGGGCTCGCTTGTACAAAGAGGATGCATACCCGCGTGCTATACACTTCCAGCCAGCGCCTAAGAGCGCCTATATATGCGCGTAGGAGCGCGTAAGCTGGATAGATAATAGAAGCGAGATATCGAGGCATTGCAGACGCCACATGACGAAGGCGATCACCACAGCTAAACTCTCCAACATCCATCTCAGTAGACCCTGACCAGCGCTTGATATAATAAAAACAGATAGAGACCGTACAGAGGCCGTTGAATACTTGCCGCGAGGCAAGCCAAGGATGGCCACAAATCACCGACACGTCCGAGTCCTTCATCTCACAAACGCATGATGCAGTCTGATGCAGTGTCTGGATTAAGGGAAGGGCGGAGCATACGAGTACAGGTCCCCCTGCAGGCCCCCCGCAGGTTGCCCACAGGTTGCCACATTTACGTTCGAGAACAAAGCATGTCCTCAGAGCGGCGAAACTGAGGAGGAATTAAGGGGTCACCATGCTTCCATTCCCTGGGCGCCAGAGGTCAGTCTGTCCTCTGAACCTGAATGGCGCTGCTCCGAGCCCATATCCAAAGAAAATCAGAAGAAAATTCACTGGCACTGGCACGTATGTGAAAGGAAAAATGGTCGTGTTTTGTCCCTTTTCCTGTCTTTTCGGGTCTTGTCCGCTGTGTGCGAAAGACATTTTGTATCGAAGCATTTTTAACATCTGGGAAAGATATCTAGTGCCGTTTCGTCGCGACGTGGGCCACACGAGTCAACTGTTGTCTTGGTCGGAAAAATGGGCCGATTCCTATGTCGTCAACTCGAAGAAAAGCAGTGTGCGAAGCCGTCCTATTAATATTCTTTAAGGGACGATGACTACCCCTTCTCACAAGACATGACGCTTTGTTCGTTTCTTGAGATGAAAATCGCACATAAAACATGATTTTTGCATTCCCTGTGGGTCGCCTTGGTCCCATGCTCTACGTCACGTTAGTTGGAGGCTGGAGCATGAATGTAATAGAAGTGAATAAAGAATCAAGGAGTTTCCACTGTATGCACGACAATTGCTCGACGGGGTTGAGTGGCTTTAGCCTTTAGCTTCAGTCCACAATGCTTTGATCTGCATGAGAATCAATTTGATTTGATGGGAGAACATCCGCGACCCTCATGAGTGCTTCTGTATGTGCTTCCAGGCAGGCATGGGAGCCGAAGACATCCCCCGACAACACTTTATGGCCGCAGTGAACACGCCGTTGCTATTTGGTATTTCACGTATTATTTGTCGCACAAAAGGACCACAGAAACTCACGTCACAACAGGGATTGATTATCGCGGAAACCTGAGTTCTCCGTGTGCATCAAATTTGCATGCCCTCCAGCCCTGGATAGAATCGTCGAAAATAATAATGCGGAGAATGCATTGAGACCTGGAGAAGGGACCATTGCAAATTGTCAATGTTCTTCCATTGTAACATAGACTGCTAACAGGCACTCCAGATACAAGGACGCCCGTCATACGGCGCAGCAGGTGACCCAACGGGTTGAGTCAAGTATCGTCCAAGTTGTCATCAAAAGCTTTGTGACACCACATCAGTCATGGACCGAAATGAGGTCCGGACGGGCGGAGAAGGGTATCCTGTTAGGGCGTGTACAAGTTTCAAAACAGGAGCTCGAGCGTCTCGCAGTCCGTGGAGGGTGATAAATTGGGTATATCCTCGGCGTGCAAAATATGTTTCTTCACGCATAGAGCGATTTGAATGATGTTGCTAAGTATGGCACTTACCCTAGGTATGTATGAAAAGGTCGGCGGTAGGAAACTTTTGATTGTCCAATAGACTTGGCCCAGCGGTGATGGGATACGGTATCAGACCGTGAAGGTAGCAATATATGCGGTCGATCTTCTTTGCACACGTGTTTGTCTTGAGGAAAGCTACAAAGTAAATATTGGTGATTTCCACATGTGTGTGAAAAGAGGCTTTCTGATGATCTAAGGGTAACATATGGCTGTCCAGAAGCTGCAATTGCGATCATGATACATACGAGAGGACCCACGACGGGGGGGCTGCTGTTGGAGAGGCAACCGCGGTAATGGGGATAATGATAGACTGAGAGAGAGAGAGAGAGAAGGACTGGACGCGTTCTGGTGTCCGCCCTGCACGGTGTCGCCCAGATCCAGCGATCGGATGTTTTCGGGGTATACCGACGACATAGAGGACACCCTACTCGCCGCGGGCTGCATCGACCAGGAAGTAGGGGGTGGCAATGGAGAACACGATGTAGGAGAAGGTTCCTGAAAACCGATGACAGAGGAGGGACGGCACATGGAAGTATTTTCGAGCCCAAGGGATATGGAGCAGAAGTTTACCACTGAGGCGCGACCCTTAGATCTGTGATGCCGGTCATGTAGACCGATTGGGAAACCACTGTATTGGCGCGGAACTCATTTTTGTCCTTTATAACCGACAACACTCCATTTCATTTTTATCACCTCTACCATCCTCATCATGGCCGACATGTCATAGTAGGTCTCTTCTCGTCGTACTGCTCGTCCTTCTCACTCACTGCTCTTTTCCAGCTCATCTCACCAGTACCTCCCCGCCCACCCCCAGTACTACAACAGCCCCGCTGTCCCGAACAACGGCCCTATCCACATCGTTCAGCCCACGACGCGCCCCGACATTGCTGCGCGGAAGCGTCCCAAATATACTCGCAGCAAGACTGGCTGCCTAACATGTCGCGTCAAGAAGATCAAAGTGAGCCTCTTGTATTTCGAGTCCCTTCTTCCACAAAGCTTACTTTTTCTTCAGTGCGACGAGACCAAACCTCATTGTATGCGGTGCACTCATGGTTCCCGTGAGGTAATTTGCCCAAGCGTTGCCACCGAAAAATTTTCACTCACCGCTGCCCACAGTGCTCATGGCCCGAGGGTGTCCCTGCACGCAAGAAGAGTGTCGCCCGACGCGACGAGGTTGACGGACGCCCCTCCACTGCTGGTTCTTCCGGCGTGTCAGACGCATCCACTCCCCCCGCCCGAGACCTCACCCCTCCTCGTCTCAACCTCACCCAGGTTCCATCTCGAGCGCCCAGGTACATCCCCTCAAATTTCCGTAACAAGGAGAACGCCACTAACGCGTCCCTTTCAGCGAGAGCTTTGTCCCGATGCATCCCATTAGCTCCGAACATGATTCAGGTCGCCGTCAACTGTAAGTCGCAATTTCTCATGACACATGTTAATCTCAATTTTTGACCGGACAACTCCATTCAGTGATCGTTCCTACTCCCATTCGCATAACACCTCCCTCCCTATGATCCCCGAGCCCCCCAGTTATGCGTCCCGCTATGAACCCAGCTATCTTCACGGAGGAAACACGCAGTCATCGCGACTACCGCAGATTCCTTCGTACCGAAACATGTCTCATCAACCAAACCACTGGAGTCATCCACCAGAATCAATGGACCCATACGTAAGCGAGATTGTCGGTCCTGCTTCTTTTGTGATTGACTAACGCCGCTCTTTTTTGCAACACAGTACCATGGTCACAGCCATCACCACCATGGCGTCATGCACGAGAGGCCTCTCGTCTCACACGCCTCGCCCAGCAATGACCACTCGCACAATAGATATCAGTGAGGGCGGGATGCAGGGCCTCCTTGTACTGTGACGGTCTAGTAGAATTCTGGAATTTCTCTTCGTCACCATGTTTGCATTCAACAACTCTACAATAGCAGGGTGCCACCTGGTGCACGTTCTGTCATATGGGCCAACCACACGACCACATAGAAAAAGTATCATGGATGGTGGTCCTATTTCCCTCGAAACTCCCGCAGTCAACATGATCTTCAACGGGCTGACATTCCTTTTTCTGACTGTAATACATATTGTAATCTGTATTCTTCGCCCCACAAGCTCTTAATATCATTATCTTATCGGAACTTACAATTGGAATTGTGTATTGGAGTGTGGAGTGCAACTTGTTCCTAGATAACCTCAGCTGACATGCAAGTTCTGAAGATCCTCTATTGCATATACCTATTCCATGACAACTTACCCCGGCATCAGGGGTTTCTGTGTGTTTGCTGTTTCAAAGATCACGGAGGCTCAGAGGAATGATCGCGCACTGGACAGCGCACAGGACTCAATTGCCAAGGGCGTCTCACGCCGTACAATTACAATGGAAGGGCGGTGAAATATTCACTCACGGCGTTAGTCGCTCTCAATGTTGTCGATAACCTGATTAGTAGCGACATATTCGGCTAGATAGTGCCGATATCATGATTTCGAGGGCCGACTAATTATGACACCTCTGACGCTCAATCGGAAGTGAACAGACTCACTCTGATTAGCCGTGCGACTATTGACAATCGCCTTGTATAGTAATTTACTACGAAGCGGTGCAGCTGCGCACGAGCATATTGAATCCTCGAGGTCAGCATTTCTGCATGAGTGCTTGCGCGCGTTTAGACAGCGATTGTAAGCATCTCTTGCAGGACGACCCGGGTCTCAGGGGCATCCAATCGACAATGAAAGAAGGGCGCTCGGATATGTATTGACCATGGCTGGACTCACAAAGACGCCGGACAAGATGAAAACTCAAAAAGAAAAAGGAAGGCAAGTTTTACAACAACGCTACTGATGTACATCATACATACGCGATACGCATCAGTTGCGCCTTCAGAAGCACAGCCAACGGAACGAGTGCGGGGGGACGGATATACGTAGATTATATCCTGTGACGGATCTACTGATCACTCACACGCCGACTGCAGGAGCGAATCCCATGCGCTTGCCACCGACGTCCCAGATGCTGTAGTAGTGCTTGAGAAGGCTTCCTCCAACGAGATCCAGGCCGTCAAACGCGTTAATGAGGGTCTGGCATAACGACGGATCGCTGGCAAAGGGCCCGACGCTGAGCTCGCTGCTGGGAATCGTCAGGTTGAAGTGTTGTCCTGATTGTGAAACAAATGCGATATCTATCACTGCAGGCAAGGTTGGGATGAGATTGCATGCGATTCCGTATGTTCCTGCCTCATTCGGGTTTGGCTTGATGTTGGGAGATATGAGCGCATAGATCGCCTGAAAGATAGACATATCATATCAGCAGCGTTCTTCCTCTCCCACTCAACTAACAGCGTTGTACGCACATTGGCAGTGGCGGTAGAAAAGAGCACATTACTTGTACCACTATCGAAGATGATTGTGCGGCTAACATTCAGAACCGATGTCGTTTTGCCATTAACCGAGATCCCTGGCGATGCGAGTTGCCATGTACTGCCAGAGCCAGATGGCAGCGAAGCGAAAACCGGGGTTCCTATGAATAAACGTATCAGCGGAACAGAACCATTGCTCGATGAGTGCTTAATTGGGAGTCATGTGTACGCACCAGTGAACTTCGTGGTATCCGTCCCTCCAATGGTAAGCTCAGCGTTTCCTACCGCCTTGGGTGTGACATACAAGCTGAAGAGCGCTGACATGGACAAGGCGCATCAGCATCAATACAATTTTGCCACAATTATCATGCTCACAAGGCAACCCTTGGTTGATCAGAGCAGCGAATATGCCTTGAGCAGTTGCACCCATGCCTATTTTCAGACCACAATGAGCAAAACATTAATATGATAACATGGGAAGCCGCAGCTAACCTTGTATCCCACTGAACGGGTCGATGTCGAACTTTGCAGTTTCGCTAGTGATCAAAAACAAACTGACACCAGGGGCGGAAAGTCCTCCGAACGTCACGGTATCCTTCGCACTACGCAGAGTAAGTTTGTAGTTGGCCCCAATCACAGGATCCACGCCCACTCCTGTGGAAAACGTGATAGATGAAGTACGTCCTCCATCAACAAACGTAGAGCTCTTGCTCGAGTCGAATTTGGCTTGGGGGCAGTTGGTGCACAGAGTGCCTGGTTGAGATGACAGATGGATCAGAACGCAGAATAAAATGTTCGTTTCTATCGAATGGTCACGATAACGCACTTGCAAATTCCAAGGAGGTGCTACCGGTGTCGAAGACGACCTGTGAACGATATCAGACAAGCATGTATGCAGATTCGAGGTGGTCTGACGCACAGTGAGGGGTTGAGGCGGCGTTCCAACTAATGGGGTTGTGAAGCGTTAGAGGAGGACTTCTCTTGAAGATCATGGAATGTTGAGATGTCCACACCTGACAGGTTTCCAAACCACCTTGGAAAGCGTGCGAAGGCATCAGTATTATGTACGGTGTTGCGTACTGTAATGTTCGGGCTATATGGACTTACTGGAGATCAGTACCCAAGAAAAAATCTGCCAGAGGTTCCGAGGTTGCAGGTAAAGCACGTCTCCTGAACGAAGACCCCTTTGGGATAGAGCGTGACTGCAATTGAATCGTTTGAGGTGCTAGTTGGCCAAAAACGCCGACGGCATAGAATGACAGCGATAGGAGCAAGAATGACGCCGATAGCTTGAACATTGGGACTTCGAGAAATGGGCAGAAATTTTCTCCAGATAGGCCATTTAAAGCTCGGAGCAAATGCAGTATATATAAGTGGCTTCTAGAAAGCGTATGGTGCGCCGCAGCGCCAGAAGGTATTCAAGGCTATCCTCATCGAAGACTTTGGCGCATCATGCGGAGAGGACCGCAAAACTAGTTGAAAGAAGCGTCGATAGTCCCATGGATCACACCAGAATATGTGAGCTACAGTATAGCTGAGTCATGAAAATTCGCACAGTACTTGAATAGATGTAGCGCACCGTAAATAACGAGCTCAGACAAGCTCAGAGTGGGGTGCTGTTCCCTAGCAAGTCTGTTGATCTGGCTGTTTTTAGATTCGAAGCGGCTTCCCGGTGGTTATCTTCCTGCGTGAAAACGGATGGCATGCGTTCAAAAGCAGAATTTGGACATTAGGGGTGAAGATAAATGAGCGCATGCACAAGGATGCAGGGCCGTCCGACCTTGTCGTCCAGGAATCAAGAAGCAAAGTCTTAACAGGCCGTCCATCTCCGTATGGGTCGAGTCCCAGAGGAACTCCTTCCTCATGCTCCGTCGCCTTATGAGTGAGAGATTGCACAGAGAATCATGTTGCGAAAGAGGTCTGGACGATATTGTAGCATGGGTTGACTTGTTACGAGCAACTATACATGCTTGGTAGTTGAGGTCTTCATGAGGGTGTGATTGGAATGGAGATGCACCATTCACACCCATGGTGGGCAGAGAGCCCTTCAAGAGCAGGAGGAGTATTGGAAAGAGATGCCGCCCTGCTTTGCCCAATAGTGCGCCCACAAAGCCCTGAAAGGTTCTGCAAGAAAATGACAAGCGACGGCTTGCTAACCATCTGGCGGCTCGCCTGAGGCGACGCGCTTATTGGCAGCACCCGTGATGCGCAGTGGCTGTGTGATCAAAAATAGCCTCATTATCTCTGCTTGCCTTCAATCCACCTCCATCGTCATCAATTCGAACATCGGTGAGCACCTACAACCTTCATCATAACAATCTAGTTAACTCACATCTAACAGAGCGAGCGCATCAACTAACTATTCCAGCACTCATCTCTGTCTATAAGCACACCTCCTATCACCATGGGTGAGCGGCTCAGCCCTATTATCGATGATTTCGGGCTTTCATACTGACATGATGCCAATTACACTCATATGTATGCCGCGCTGAGCAGCATCGAGCGAACAACTAGATTTCAACGAGCCCCATGCACCGAAGCAGAATGCGATTGATGCATTTGAGGCCCTACTCCCGACCTTGAAGGCCGAGATTGTCAAGTCGCGTCATCACTGGAAGCAGCATGAGCCTCGTATGTGGGCGCGGGCGGGATCCCTGGCTGACCACGATCTCGTCACTTTCAGCATTGCAGTGGACCTCGTCGAGGTGAGCGCCAGCATACTACATGAGCGGCGGAAGTTGACGGACGGTTGTATGTACTAGGTGCGGAGCGCAGCGACCTCCTATGGTACCATCATATTGGGCAAACTCCGACTGCCTGCCGTGAATGACGATGAGGGTGAAGGCTTCATCCATGTCAGGTGTGTTCCAGCATATTCATAGCTCCAATATATACACTTCTTCGTTCTTCTTTCTCCAAGTGTTGATTCTGACCATCTTGCAATCTTTCATCTCCCATCTGCCATATGTCGTCCAACTCACTACCATCTGCCATCCACAACAGAATCCACGATCCTCCCAACAGGGTATGTGTAATTTCAGCCCTTGTCTATTTTGAATGTATACTGTGAGATGTTCAGCATGATCTGACGGAAATTCTTTGCATTGCTTTTAATTATCTTAATCAGGGAAATGAGGACGTCACCTTCCACTCGCTCTTCACCGAGGAGATCAGGCCTGACCCAGAGGAGCCACCAACTGACTATCGCGCCATTCAGACGAGATCCAAGCCCCTTGAATTCTTCAATGAGTAGATCAACGTCAAAGAAACATATGTATCAATATCTTACCGCAACGCGTGCTTACCTCTTGCGCATGCGAATTTATGTGTAACCCATTTACCGTAATCGTGAGGTGTCGAATGTGACGTTCTTGAGTCCCAGACTCCCGCCCAGCTTGTTACCTGTCTTGTGAAATCAGCTATTGGGGACAAGAGAAATAAAGACAGAAGAAAAGAATCTATTGGAGCAACATAGGTTATATGTACAGAGAGGAGGAAGGACGCTTGCATATATCTTTACATAGTACTTGGCAAGAACCGGTGTCTGACAAGATGGTTCGGCACTTGGGGCGGACGACGATGACGCCGGCGATGGCGATGGTAATAAAGGAGGACGCAGCGAAACCAGACCGATTGCTCGAAGTCCGGGCGCAGTTCCCCAGAATGCCATCACTGCCAGTGTCTTTGGTGTCGTTGAACATCTCGCCGAGCCATACTCGTAGCCGCTGGCGGCAGTGTCACCGTGGCCATCGTGGTCGTCACCGTAACTGTAACCGCAACAGTGATCCCAACCGTCGTCACCATTGTGGGCGCCGTCGGTATCAGGTTCGGCAGCGGCAGGAACAGCGGCGAAGGTATCGGCGTGCAAGTCGGCGTCGTGGTAAGTCCTGGTCCGAGCCAGTGTACAAGAAAGAAGAAGGGAAAAACTTATAGGGCATAGGGGGGCAATAATAGTATCAGCAGTAAGGAGCAAATTTGTGGGTTTTGTGAAGTATAGCTGGAGCCAGAGACGGAAGCATGTCATAATAAAGGAGGCAAAATTTATTGGAGGGGCTGGAAAGAAACGGGAAACAGCATAGTCCAAATTTACAGTGTATAAAGGAGAAGAAAAAGAAGAAGATATGGGACATAGAGAGGAGTATTGAGGTCGAGGTAGTCGGAGAGCAGGAGGATTGCAGGCGCAAAGACCCCACCTACGTAGTTTCCCGAAGCAGCAGAAGCCGCCAGTCGCATCGTCGTCGCCGTTTCCATCGTCGAGGAAAGCAAAACACCACACAACACACAGGATCTGAGACAAACAATAGCAGCAGCAGACGCGAGCCGCCGCTCCGCAAGCTACAACTTGCAGAGCAGCAGAAACAAAGGCAACAACAAGAACAGCAGCAGCAGCAGCAGCAGCAGCAGCACACAGCCAGCAGCCAGCCCGACGGAGCAGTCCGAGTCAACACACGGGCTCGGTCTCGTACGCAGGGCAGGCGCTGTCCGCGCGCCACAAGAAGGCGTTCGCATTCTTGGCCATCAACATCATCCCGGCCTCGTCCATGATCTGCTGATGCGCTTGCTGGAGGAGCTGGACTTCGTCACCACGGTACCCGTCAGGCAGCATCAATGAGTCCGGCACGACCACCGATATCGCAGGCACAGCCTGGCCGATACTGATGTCGTACATTCCAGTGGCGGAGGAAAATAGATGTTGCTGTTTCGAGGTCGGCATCCACCGAGCTGGTGCTTGACCCTGAGGTTCGATGGGACCATCGAACCAAGTGCGGGAAGATCCGGCGGACGTGGTGCTAATGCTGCTGGTACTGGTGCTGAAGCTGTTGAGCGATGGGAACATGTTGCCTTCGTACTGTATTTGGATCGTCTGGTCGCCGCTGGAGTCGGTAGACGAGGGGCTGTATGTAAGCCCCGGGGTGTCCGGACTGGGTGTTGCAGTGGTACTCTTCTCGAGCTGTGCCCTCTCCGAGGCGTTGCATTGCTGCGCGCTCTCGGTGAAGGTGCTGCTACCAGAGTCAAGCACGTACGACGATGGTTGGGGCGTATTCTAGCAAGAAAAAAAGGGGGGAAAAAGACGGAAACTTAGCAATGTTCCCAGGCAAATGGCACAGAAAACTCACCTGAAGACCAACTTGCTGACCAGTGAAATCGTAAGATTCCCTCTGACGAGTGCTCTCCACCTCAATGCCAGAGGCGTAGGGCATAGTGGACGCCTTTCGGAGAGGCCGACGATCGGCCTTAGCCGAAGAGCGCCCACCGTCCGCGGACGACGCCGTGATCAAGACAGACTCGGTCTGCGACCTGACCACAGGGCGGCCAGCAGGGGGCGGACTCACCGCGGACTTGCCGACCCACAGACGCCAATGCAGCGCCTCGCCAAGAGCGCGCTCGCAGCGGCCGATCTCGCGAGCAGGCAGACCGGAAAGTTTCGCCCATGCGCGGTTGGAGTAGCACTTGTCTTGGAAAAACTTCGACGCGAGGATGAGCGACGCTAAAAACGCGCGACGAGGGCAGAGGAGAGGCGATGGAAGCGCGGACGAGGTGACTTTGCCGCTGGAGATCGAGGTCATTGAAGTATCTTCAGACGCTGATGCCGAGAAGATGGCGCTGGTACCAGACACGGTCGAGTCCATGTCGTCGGAATCCGTGATACGGACAGTGTTGACCACCGCGTCGGTGGAGTCTTGAGCGCTAACAATGGCGGAAATGGGCAGAATCTGTTGAAGATCGGCTTCGTTTTCCAGTCGGGTAAGCTCCGCATCCATGCGCAATTCATCCTCAGTAGCGGGGAGAATCGTCGAGTCGGGACGGTATAAAGCACGAATTCCTCGTCGCTCTTCATCCAGAATTTCTGGCACCTGGGGCCGGATGGCCTCCAGGTAACAAAGGGCTGCTTGAAGGATGCTGGCCGATGTCCGCGAGCGCTTGAGCACCTCGTGGACAAAAGTCTTCATTGGGATGAGGTTGGTGTCGTCCGTTTCAGGGAATGTATTTGCGTGGTGGATTTTCGACGACATCGTTGACGATAGGGGCGGGAGTTGAGAGTCAAAGCTCTTCGACATCGAACCTGCGCCTCCGAGCGGATTCGCAGTCTTTGCCGAGGCTTTGAAAACATCTGGAACGTCGTGCGGGCGCCAAATCTCTGATAAGATGTTGACGGCTTGGTCTGGGGTCCTACGTCAGAAAACACCTCGGGAAGGGCGCTAAAATGTGAAGACTGACCGATGAGACCAGCCGCGAATTTGTGCTTTGGATTGGCGTCGCGTTGCGATGATTCCTTCGGGGTTTGTGTGAGGGGGGTGGAGGTTATGGGGGTTGGTCGCGCTTGTTCTCGAGCGGTGGTTGTAGAGCAGGATGCTTGGTTTGGTGGTGATACATGAGTTGAAGGGGTATGCAGGTAGGAGGCCGTGGGAGATCGAGGTGGCAGAGCAGGTTGTATAGTGGAATAATAAGGTTGCCACCTAGGTTTGTTTCGCATGGGAAGAGCAGGTGCAGCCCGCTGGGCAAGAATTTGGGTGGCGGTGTGCATTGTTTTGTAGAAAGCAGTTTGAGTTGGGGTTTAGAACAAGAGAGTTGAGTTGTGGTGGTTGGATTATCGCGGGGTCGACAGAAAATTAGGCGGAAATAGTAGTGTAGACATTAGTAAAAATTGGGGTAGATGCAGTCGAGACAGAGACAGAGAAAGAGGCAGAGACGGGGACACTGGGGGGCGAGACGAGAAGCATCTTGAGGGTGGGGCCCGTAAAGGCCCATCGTGATTCGGCTGTTGGGGTGTACATTGCGGTAGCGGGGGTTATGGGTGGATGTCCAGAGTCAGCGACTTTGGACGATCCGGGCACAAAGTCTATCTGGTGAGCAGAAGACTAAGTGTAAGAAAATGAGCTGGAGGCGGCAGAAAGGGACGATGAGTCGGGGCTGGACGGTTTAATAGGGTGCTTGAGAGTCTGTGTGGATCGCAGAGGAGTCAGCCCGACCCACCTCCATCGCATTCCTGTCACAGTCACGCCTACAGCCCCCGCACAGATGACTCAGTCCGCCTCTGCCGCAATCACAGCCACACCGCCGACGTAAGTCACAGTCACAGTTCTCAGAATCTCTCTCCCGCACCGCTTTCACCCAATCCCGGCGCAGCAGCCCCTCTGACTACAAAACCATTGTGTTGCATGTGCACTTGTCAAGGGGACGCTTGCCCAAAAACCACAATGCTAGTCCAGAGCGTATTGTCTGCCAAGTGGCCCACGCCCAGCAAGTGCCATCACCCATATTTGGCACAGTTTGACACTCGGTATCCAAAGACAAGCTAAGCTTAGCACAAATCAACAACATCCTTCTCTTCATCCCCCATCCCTCCGCTCGCTATCCCCTACACTCCTTCTACCGCCATTCCTTTGGTATAATGAGACTCTTTGCCCCCACCATCGCTCTCTTTCTCTGTCTCGTCACAGCGGGCGCGTCCTCTACCCACGGCGGCCCAGGGCTTTCCGCCCGACACAATAAACTCGCTCGCAATGCGGGAGGAGTGATCACCCTCGGTTCACGAGGCAACAAGAAGTGTGTCAACAGAACCAACAAGAACGGGACGGTGAGCCAACCTAATCATGGTGCATGCACCGGTGAACGTCGACTGATAGCGGTGATAGAGCCTCACAGGATCAGGCAAGCCTAAAGCCCAGGATCCAGCTACGCCGTCGTCCAAGCCAGCCGCGCCCAAGCCTACGCCAGCGAAGAAACCTGTTGATACACCCGCCCCTCCCCCTGCTTCCAAACCCTCCACTAACAAGGGCCTCATCAATGTTCAATCTAACTGCGGTCCCAGCGGTGCAACGAGTACGTTGGTCTACTATCGCCGTCGTGGGTCATTCTTTCTGACATAAATCGGCAGAGCAAATTACCAGGGTGTCTGGACCCAATGGTAGTCTCGACTGGCTCAACTGTGGATTCGAGACCTCTGCTGGATGGCAGCCGCCTAATATTCAGATGAAGGATGTCATTACCCAGCCCCTCTCGCACGCACTCGACTCGCCTTCAAGCCCGTTCAAGGCCTGCAGCAAGTACATCCACTTGTTCGAGCAATATGGTAACCAGTTCGGTGTCGAGCCTATAATGCTCGCTTCGTTCGCCATGCAGGAGAGTAGCTGCAACCCCAACACCATCGGCGGTGGCGGAGAACAAGGCTTGATGCAAATCACCCGCGAAAAGTGCGGTGGTGCTCCCGGTGGAAACTGCTTGGACCCCGTGAGTTTCATCATCATCTCTTTTCGATGATTTTGATTCTGATCATCTTGCGCAGGACTTCAACATTCGTACGGCCACCAGGTTCTTTGCGGACACTGTCAAGAACAATGGCGGAAACGTTCTCCTGAGTGTTGGTGCATACAACGGCTGGAGGCGCGGATTGACCAAAGTATGTTTAGACCATTTTCTGTCACACTACGGAATCATCTGACGAATGTCCGTTTTCAGAGCGCTGCCTTCGCTGCTGCTCACTCTTCGTGCTGCCGCTGCCAGAACAACGGAGACTAGTAAGTATTTTAGTCCTCAAAAAAACAAGGCGGCGACTAAAGACCGTGTATAGCCTCCATCAATTTTTCAACGGATGGTGCCAAAACATCAACGCGTATGACGCGAAGATGCCTCTTGGCAAGTACTTCAACCTCAACCAGTGTCGATGAGCTTCAGAGTCCAAGCATCTGGAATTGCTTAGTCTGTGATCCGTTCGCTAGACGCTGCCCTAACACCCTATAAGTATACCCTTTTTAAAACCCTTCATTTATGCTCATCTATCTGTTCACGATCTTTTCATGTTGACATGGTACTGAGGATCTAGTATCGTCTTCTTACGGTTAATATCGCAGCGTGCTGCACTTTCAAACTAAACAACGGACTCTGGTATTTAGCTGTAGTATAGCTTTTAGTCCACCAACCTTTTCATCGTATAATGGAATCCATAAGCCTGAAATATCAGGTTGATCGTTTTGTGGTTTCTGATTGGCCAAGCCCGAGGACGGTACCGTGGCTCTGATTCTCAGACGTGGGGCAGCAGCGCGCCGCGCAATCAAAAACCTTGTGATTTGATTTTGACCTCGACCTCTTCTGAACGGATACGGATCGCACAAGTCGTGCTAGAATTCAAACAAAATTATGAGTGCTGCTTCAACCTCATCGCCGTCTGCATCGACGACCTCGACGCCCCTGTCTTCGGCCCCACCATCGCCTGAGCTCGCGAAGCTGAATCTGGATGCGGTCTCACCGGAAGATAAAGAGGAGGCGGCGCGTTTGAAAGCCAGCGCTAATAAGGCGTTCGTCGGTGCGTATACCTCTGCGCGTTACTCTTTCGTGCTCTGGAGTGCGGAGGAGAGTGAAGATTACTGATCCTTGGTGTCTCTGGATTGTAGCGCACGAGTTTAACGCTGCTGCGGACCTGTACACGCAGTCGATAGACAAGAACCCGGCGGATGCGACTGTCTGGTGCAATCGCGCGTATGCGCGCATGAAGCTAGAGGAGTATGGATATGCGTTGACCGATGCTGGTGCGTGTGCAGCACATCTCTCTGCAAACATATGTCTAACTCGATTCTGAACGTCTTTCTTCGATTCTTGTAGCCCAGGCTATTGCGCTCGATCCGAAATACGTGAAGGCGTACTACAGGTACGTTCCTACTCCCATTGTCGCTCATTATCACAATTATTTTGCTCATCTGCCCTCATCTACCCTGGCGCCTATTATAAACCCGTGAAATCGATATCACTTCCTGGCACAGACGCGCAACATGCTACATGCAAACGCTGAAGCCCCAGATGGCCGTCTCGGACTTCAAGAAGATCCTGGCGATTGAGCCGCACAACGAGACCGTGCGGCAACAGATGGTGTCGACGCAGAAGCTGATTCGCAAGATCGAGTTTGAAAAAGTTAGAATTCTCCTTGCGCGCTTGTCATTATTATCCTATTGTGAGCACGCGATGCTGATTGTTATACTTCTGCACAGGCTATCGAGGTGGAGGGAGAGAAGGATCCGGTAGTTAGGTGCCGCGAGATTATTGCGGAGGGTGCGATAATGTCTCTACCTCCCTCATAAAGTGGTTTACTGACTTCTCTTCTTCGTTTCTATCCGCTATCTGCTATATAGGCGCCTGCGAAGTGGACAAGTCATACGAGGGGCCCAAGCTCCCCCAGCAGGACGGAAAATACCACATGACGCAGGAGTTCATCCAGGAGATGATCGAGTTGTTCAAGGCGGGCAAGTTCCTACCGAAGCGATACGCCTGGGAGATCGTTATGGGTGCACACGAGCACTTTGCCCAGGAGGAAAGCTTGGTGGATGTGGAGATTCCGGAGGACGTGACGATTGATGTTATTGGGGATGTGCATGGTGCGTCTTCTTTTTTCTGTCTTTTGTCGAGTTAAGAGCAGCTCCTCACCGGATGTGGTATTTTCTTGATGTGGTTAGGTCAATTCTATGACGTCCTGCACCTATTCTCCCTGACTGGCCCACCGACGGAGAAACACTACCTGCTCATGAACGGTGATCTGGTTGACCGTGGTTCATGGTCGATTGAAGTCATCTTGTTGGCCTTTGCCTATAAATGTGAGTACCAGGTGCAACGTTTACCGAAATGCTCCTGTGGCTTACTGATCCCGTGCAGGGCTCTATCCTAAATACATGTACCTCAATAGGGGTAACCATGAGGCAAAGGACATGAACAGGACGTATGGATTTGAAGGAGAAGCGAAGCATAAGCACGGCGAACAGGCATACAAGGTTTGTCCGGTATAGCTGCACACGGAAAAACACTCACACAACCTCTCTGTTTAGCTCTTCGCACATGTCTTCACAACGCGTAAGTCATGCTATTTTCTTTTGCACGATACCGTGCTCACGACGCCACCGTCAGTGCCTTTGGCTACCCTCATCTCCGCATCGAAGCCACCAAGTCCTCCTGATAGCAAAGCCATCCTTTCGCCTGAAGGCCGTCGCCGGTTCTTCGTTGTACATGGTGGTCTATTTAGCAAAGATGGTGTTACCCTGGAGGAAATCCGCAAGTTGGAGCGTGTTGGCAAGCAGCCCGGCCAGGAAGGTCTTATGTGTAAGTTTTGTCGACTTATGGCGCTATTGAAGCTGTGTACTAATCACTTGTGCAGGCGAGGTATGAGATGTTGTCGATGTGTTACACTGTCCAAAGGATGTTCATGTTGTTTCTAGCTGCTATGGACAGATCCCCAGACGCTGCCTGGACGCGGTCCAAGTAAACGCGTTAGTCTTTTTTAAACAGATCTCTAATGCGTTAAGCTCATGCGTAAACGTTTTCAACAGGGTGTTGGCATCGCATTTGGTCCTGATGTTACCAAACGTTGGTGTACGCTGAACGGCGTCGCTGGTGTCATTCGCAGCCACGAAGTTCGCCAAAGTACGTATTCCATTGTCAGGTTGAAAATCGCAAAATTCTGACTGCCCCGCACCTTTCAGATGGCTACGAAATTGAACACGATGGTCTTTGCACGACAGTTGGCCTTGTATTTCCTTTGTGGCTTCTCCGGAGTCTAACTCTTTTCATTCTCCAGGTGTTCTCTGCGCCAAACTACGTGGATCAATCCGGCAACAAGGGCGCCTTTGTAAGTCTATTCATCGTACACCCAAACACTGAACACATACTGAGAAATGCTGTCGTAGATCCGCATCGACGCTACAGGGAACAGGGAGTATACACAGTTCGAGGCATCTCCACATCCTCCGATGAAGCCCATGGCTTACATTCAGGGAGGATTGGGCAGTTTGATGATGTAAAAAATGTACAGTTCAGCAGTGTTGTGCTACTTTTTTTGCTATTGCTTGTTATCATATATGTTTTCTTGCATTGGTTCATCTGTGTTTCTGTGGCGCTAAGTTTTGCGGAATTTGGAATATTTGTGAAAGGAGGAGACTTTGTCTGGTCTGGTGACTCTGGTACCTGCTCGACGATTTACCTTCAACTCGAATATAGCTCAAAGGTTTGAGCATGAGGGCATTCACTAGTACGTTATGAATTGCAACCTCTCCAAAAAAAAAATTGCACTGGTCTAAAGCATGCCACTCACCAAACCATAATGTCGATTACATAAGTGGCCTCAACTTCCCAATGTGGGGATCAGCATCTTGTCAGTGCTCTACATCGTCTCCTCTATAAGCTTGCTTGCAACTCCTCGGTTCCTTATATACTCGTCGTTAACTACCACACATATCCTCCGACATCTCGAGGCTATCTCGACCCCAATCTTCTGTCGAAACGAGAGGTCACCTACCAGCATTGAACAGTGGAAGCAACGACATCCACTATCCTGCACAGTGGACTTATCCACGCACATATATCGCGCAGCCATAACCTGATCAATCCAGAGCGACTTCAAACCATATAGTGCCATACAATGGATAAAACAAAGTCGAAGCTGGCCGCGTTCTTCGATAACGATGACGAAGAAACCTCGTTCCCAGTGCGATGGACAGAGTTATTTCCTCCTTGGTAACTCATGACTTACCATTCTTCACCTCCAAACACAGCAAAAACCCGTGGACGAGATGAAGTTGTCTCATTATGCCACAGGCAATGTGAGGAAGTCGCGCCGGGAGAAGGAGCAGGAGGCCGCGGAGGCCAAAAAGCGGGAGGAGGAAGCCAATGCGGCACAGGCTTACGCGGAGTTTTTGGACGCGTTCGAGGGCGAGGAGGTTAGCAAGAGGAGCAGAGGGTCAGGGTTTGTGAGAGCAGACTCTCGGACCGCGTATGCACCTTCTGCTGCATTTGCTGAAGAGCGCCAAACGCGTCGCCGGGTGAGTGATCGTTTTGTACACCGATGTCGCGATAGATTATTGATCCTCCAAAAAGTCACCGTCCCCTCCCAATTCCTCAGCTCCCAAGCCGAAAGGAAAACGAGCTATGGATTCTTTCTTGGAAGAGATTAAAAAGTCTGTTCAATGTCGTTGATTCTCACATATACCGGTATTGATATTTCAACAGAGAACAAGCTGAAAGAGAAGCCAAATACTCCCGTCATGGTGAGCGACATTCGTTAATGCGCAAGGTTCTATACTCAACTTGTTTTAGGCCACAGTCAAGGCAAATCTGCTACCGCAATGGCGGCATATGAGGGGCAAAGCGGAAGCAAAGACCGAGGCGATCCTCAGGTGTGTACGCCGACGATCATTTCTCGCTCGTAATGCTCATTTTTCGCAAGACTACAAATCTGTTTGTTGCGAATCTTCCACCTCATACCACCGAACCAGTTCTCGGAAAGTTTTTCGCTCGCTGTGGTCCTATTGGTTCTGTGCGCCTTACGTTTCAACGCTTAACCAGTAAATCATTCTGACCGAGAAATTCCGACTAGGTCAAAATTATGTGGCCTCGGAGCGACATACCCCCGGCTCCTGGGATGGAGCCCGTATCCCGTAAGCCCAAGGGGCAAGGACTCAACGGATTTGTTTCCTACATGAGTCGGCGAGACGCAGAAGATGCCCTCAGGGAATTTGACGGGTACGAATGGGGTGGCTTCGTCCTCCGCGTCGGATGGAGCAAAGCGGTACCGATTGCAGCGAAGCCACTGTACAGTATGTGAACATTCGGACCCGTGTCAGAAAACACAAGAACTAATGTATTTTTGATCATTGGCAGCTTTGTCAAGTTCCAAACATGATGCCAGTCGAAGCCGCAGCAGGAGTTCATCACCTGGCCGGCGAAAATCTGGTCGTCACCACTCGCGGCGGTCGAGGAGTGACTCTCGGGACCGGGATCGGTCCCGTTCACCGCGACGCAGGTCTCATAGCAGGTCACGGCGCTATGACAGGGGTGATAGTCGATCTCCGCGCCGCCGCCGCTCTCGGAGTCCCTTACCTGAGGATGAAGAGCCTGTGACCGACACGTTTATACGAGCCGTTGCGGCAGAAGTAAGAGGTCATGATAGCAAGTATGAGGAGACGCTGCGCGAGCGCGAGAAGGCCAACGCGAAATATAACTTCCTTCTTCGACGTGATGTACGTTTTATTTCAACATTTTCAATGACCTTGCTTTCTCATTGTGTTGTAGCACCGAAGGCATGCATTCTATCGAGGTCTAATCGAGTCATCGGAGCCCTTCAAGCCAGCATTCGATGATGATGTGAGTTGCTTAATAGAAATTGGTCATCGCAACGCTTACCCTTGGCAGGGCTATAATTCCGTTTATTCAACTGATTCAGCGGAGGAGTCAGAGAGGGAGCAAACGAAGAAGACAGCGCTTGGCAATACTGCAAGAACACGATTTGAAGCAATGCTGCGGTCTTTAGCAGGAAAGAGAGGCGAGATGGCCCGGTGCATGTCTTTTAGCCTTGAACACGCTGAAGCAGCCCATGAAGTGCGTCGTGATGAATGGCTAATATCATACAGACGCTTGCATACTGACTAGCCAATCCAGGTGGCCGACGTCATTATTTCATCTTTGCTTGTGGACGGAACACCAGTCCCGCGGAAAGTGGCCCGTCTCCATTTGATTTGCGACATTTTGCACAACTCAGCAGCATCAGTGCCCAGCGCATGGAAATATCGTCAAGAGTTCCAGGCGCGGCTAGGCATTGTCTTCGACCACTTCGCCACCATCTACCACTCCTTCCCTGGCCGCATCACCGCGGACTTATTCAAGAAGCAAATCACGACTGTGGTAGACATATGGGAGGACTGGATTGTCTTCTCCCCTGAATTTACATTAGAGCTCAGAGAAAGGTTGGAAGGCGCTGTGGTACCACACGAAGAGGCTGTTGAGGAGAAATCTGCTGCCAAACCGGACGCAACCGACGCATTCACTTCTCGCTTCAAAACTAGCTTCAAGTCGTCTTCCTTCCAGCCTGCTCCTAGCGTTCCCGACGCAAAGACAGATGGAGGCTCTTCTGCTCAAGTCAGCGATGGGGAACCAATGGATGTTAGTGACGACGATGACAATGCTGGCAAAGCTGGAGACGACCTTGACGGATCGCCTGTGGAGGACGAAGATGTTGATGGTGCACCAATAGACGACATGGATGGTGTACCAGTCGACGATGTTGACGGTGTACCGATAGATGACATTAACGGCGAGCCAGTTGATGGAGGTACCAGCGGAGCTGACGACCTTGACGGTGAACCAATGGGTGACGATATCGACGGTGCTCCGGTCGACGATGACCTGGACGGAGAACCAATTCACTAACCAGGAAATAACCCTTGATATCCTCTTTGTACGATTTACGATATCCAGTCCATAATCCAATGTGTATTCTGCAACATGAGATTCATATATCTCCATAGCTTCCATAGAAAACATGTACGATTAACACAAAGCGTATATACTTTAGTCGTGCTGGCGACGTCCCCCACCCTCTCTTCCTTGGACAGTCTTAAGGATGGCTTCCTTGGCTGCCAAAATCTCGCTCTCAGTACCTGAAGAACAAGTCAATACACATCACGTTGCTCATTGGGCATAAAATCGTACCAATGATGATAATGGTGCTGTTTTCGCGACTGACGGTAATGTCAGCACCAGTTTCATTGCGGAGGCGAGAGACATTGGCGCCCTTGCTTCCAACAATGCGAGGGAAGGTGGAGCGGTCAGGAAGAGTGAGGAAACCGACGTGGCTCAAGTGGGCAGCGTGCTCGATGGCCTGCTTGATCAAGCCCTCAGCCTTGTCGAGGCCGGCCTGGTCGCGGGCTTTGAGGGTCCATGTCGAGTCGCCTTCCTCGGCGTCTTGGTAGTTGGGGATGATCTCCCACTCGAACTCGCTGGCTTCGTCGTCAATACGGGCGGAAGGAGCCGGGCGAGTGGGGAGGCCGCCGTTTTTAGGCTGCTCAGGGTTGTCGACGGTGACGTTGAAGTTCCTGAGCGTCCTGAAGAAGGTGCCCTGCTGAGAGATGGCGCTGTAGTACTTCAGAGGCACTTGGACGGTGCTGGACACGGTATCGGGAGCGGCGGCCTTGACATTGCTCTGCAACAACTGTTAGCACATCCTCGCAAGAAGATCAGTAAGTTGAAAGCATACCTTGAGCTGAGCAATGGCCTGCTCGCAACCAGCACGGGGACCAGACACCTTGACGAGGTTGGCGGCATCGACAGCCTCAAGATCGCCAGCGTTTTCGGGTTCGCCGACCTGGGCGTACGAGCGCGAACCGGGGAATTGAATCTGGACGTTGAACTTGTCCTGCACCTCGTTCAGGTGCTGACCGCCGCGGCCGATGAGCACGCGGTGCTGCGCGTTGGGGATCTCAACACCCAGGATGACGCGGTCGCGGAGGGTGACCAGGATCGACTCGAGTTCGTCCTTGATCTTTTGCACAAGCTTGGGCTCGCCGCGGATGCGGACTTCCTCAGACGTCTCTCCTTGGCGAGGGCTATGAAACAGATACTGTGAGCATGATACAAGAATAATCTAAGAGAATGAACGTACAATCGGATGAGGCCAGCCTGGAGCTTGGTGTCAGATGGTCCACCGCAGCGGGAGATGAGGTCCTTGAGACCCTGACCGCC
This sequence comes from Psilocybe cf. subviscida, assembly GCA_013368295.1. Classification (NCBI taxonomy): domain Eukaryota; kingdom Fungi; phylum Basidiomycota; class Agaricomycetes; order Agaricales; family Agrocybaceae; genus Psilocybe; species Psilocybe cf. subviscida. The sequence continues at coordinate 6,464,197 of JAACJJ010000028.1, read as the reverse complement.
TGCACCAATGATGGTGCGATGGAACCTGTTTTCAATCGTGAGGGTGGCGGTCGTCTCCTCAGTAACCTGCTCCGAGATGGCAAGGATCGCGGCCTGAGCAGCCGCAATCGCCTTCTTGCTACCCCGGACGGTAATGCTGGTGGTCTCGTCAGTGCCCTTGTCGACGTCAATCTGGGCATCGGTCGAGTCCTTGATTTCGTTGATGGAGGCACCGCCGCGGCCAAGGATGCGCGCCACAGAGCGGGTGGGGACAGTGAACTTGAGGATGTTGTTGTTGTCCTTCTCGAACTCGGCCGCTTCCAGGAGCTCGAGTTTGCAATCGCGCACACCCTTCTTTCCGCCCTTGATGAGAACCTCGTCGGGCTTGAGCTGCTCGCGCGTCTTGCCCTCGCCACCGTCGGGCGACTGCCGCGGGAAGGTGATCTTGACCGAGTACTTGTCCTCCAGACGGATAGCGTATTTGCCGTGCTGGCCGATGAGCGACGAGTGGAACTGCGCAGGGATCTTGATGATCTCCTGGGTCTCGTCCGCGAGGCGTTCGATCTGAGCAAGGATGCGCTTCTTGGCCTCCGCAACCTTCTCCTCGCGGCCGGTGACCTTGACCCTGGACTTGACATGGGCAACAACCTTCTTCTTCTTGCCCACCTCCTCCTTCTTCTCGTCAAAGTCGTCCTGGACGTCGACCTTGACGCCGAGTTGCTCGCGAAGCTTGTTGAGACCAGCGCCCTGGGACCCGACGATCCTCCCAACGTACTCCCTGTCAATGTCAAACTCGATGAAGAAGCTGTTGAGGATCTCGTCTTGCTTTGCATCCTCGACGATCTTGAGGATACGCTTGACGGCGCGGGCGACGTCTGGCTTGAGACCGTGGACGACGATAATGTCTTCGGTAGTAGCATCGCTGGCGTCAGCTCCGACTTTGATGAACAGGCCGCTGTCCTCGCCAATGATTCTGAACACATTGTCAGCACGTTATTCCTGGCCTTCAAAAGAAAGAAAAAAACCCACTCGTTCAGGGTGGAACCGCCGTAACCAGAAACAGTGTCGTGCCAGCGCTTTTCGACGGGGATCTTCTCAGTCGCAACATCGGCAGCTTCGCCGGCCCACTTCAGGATCTCCTTTCCAACCGCATCCATATGCTTCTTCTTCTCATCAGGGATGATCGAGGCGTTCGGCGCGAAAGGATCGTAAACCAAGAGAACAGACGAGGACTCAGCCGACTCAGGGGGGAAGTAGACGTTGACGTTGTGCGCGTCGTGGAACTGGCTAAGCCTGTTTCAAATAGCGTTCAGATCAGAGTTGCATTATAACATGTTGGCCAGCAGGTCTGCTGCTCACCTTTTGGCGTTCTTGCCGGTAATCACGCGGTGGAGGATCCAGTTGACGGTAACGTCCTTGGTGCTTCCAATGAGGCGTCCAAAGAGGTCCGAGATCTGCTTCACGACAGCGTCCACATCCGATTTGGCACCAACCAGGTCAACGCCGTAGGTAGCGGCTTCAGGGGACGGCAGGTACACGTCGACGGTGGGGTGGGCAGCCGTGAGGGTCTCCGCGTAGTTGACGTGGCTGAGGTAAGTCGCCAACTGTTTGGAGAGAGAAGCAGGACCGGGGAGCGGATATTCGTGGATGTACTGCGAGTTTGCCTGTTCCATTACAGCAGAGAGACCCTTGGGCAGGTCAGCGGGTTCGCCCCAGACGGTAACCTCGTCTCCAGCCTCCTCGGGTTTGGCAATAACGACAGCGCAGCGGCTCTTAGCCAGGACCGCGTCGGCTTTGCTTCCAGTGAGAAGGCGGTGCTGGCGCTTGGGAAGAGAGATCTTGACCGACGAAAGGGACCCGGAGAGCTGCTCGATGACTTGCTTGATGGCCTCGATGACGCTGCCGACGGCCTCGCGGTCGCCGCTGGCGGAAATCTCACGGTTAGCAGCGTTCAGAGCCAGGGTGACGGCGCCCTCTGGAGCGGCGGCGAGGAAGTGAGCCTTGTGCGTCAGAACGAAAGGCAAGATGTGGGCCGGGATGTCGCGAACACGCTGGGTAGACTGGGAGGTCCTAGACGCAATGATCTGTTTCAACTGCTCCTGCGCCTCGTATGCCAAAGGTTGAGGTCCGACGAGGGTGACCGGGACTGTGGCCTCCTCGTCATCGTCGTGAGTCGCGTCGCCGTTAGCATTTCCGTTCCCGGTGACCTCGTCCCTCTTGGGAATATCCACGCGGACGCCAGTTTGGTCGCGAATCTGCTTCAAAGTAGCGCCTTCGTGGAAAGTGTCAGAACGAGGTCAGATTGTTGGAACTGCTGTCTACGCACCTTTGGTACCGATAATGGATCCAATAGTAGACACCGGCGCGTGAATGACGAGGGTAACCTGATCGCCTCATTGGTGCGCGAATTTCAATTGAATTATGAATCTACTCACGATGGGACTGACGAGCGCCAAAAGACTGCGTTTAGCCTTGTCAAGATCCTTTTGAGAGTCCGCCTTCAAATGGAAGGTTGTTTGACGGGAGCGCTGATTGGTGCTGGCTTCGACCTTGACCTTGTACTTTGCAATAACCTGTTTAATGACCTCTCCGAGAGTTGCCGGCTTTCCGTCTTTTCCAGAGCTGGACAAATCGATTGCCGCGAGGTTGAAGGAATCGGTGAAGACGGGTGCCTTGGGTACAGTAGTCCTGATACGGGGGCCAGCACCCCAGCCGGAGGCGGCGGGAGCGGGGGCAGAGGGGGCAGCCGGGGCGAGCGAGGGGAACGCCTCCTCCGACTCTGTGTCCACCGGGGTAGCGGGGGCCTGCCTGGACCTCGCGGTATCGGGCTGGGCAAGAGAGGGGAAAGGATCTGGAGCGCCTTCGAGCTCGTGTCGCCTCTGGCAATGGGAATGTGACTGTCAGGAGGTGGATCAATCTAGGTGAAATTCTGGCGCACCTGGAGGTCGGCAGCGGAAAGAGCCATGATGTTCGGGATGACGGGTGTCCGGAGAGCGAGAAGCCTTGACGGGGGATATAAACCTAGAGGAGAAGATTGTGGTGGTATAGATGTGTTGGCAGAACAGCGTCCCCTCACCCAGAGAAATATATCCTACCGTGGGACTTCCGCTAAACCGACGTGGCAGCTCATTTTGCCTCGGTCCCCTGTCCAGATCTCATACCCCGCTTTTTATTGCTATTGCTGGTCCTACATACGCCTACAACCCATACACACTATATAATATCCTCTCGAGGCATGACATTCACTATTGATTCACTGTTCCGACGTCTGTTAGTCTCGGAGGCGGAGACCAAGCAGGGCGTCTAATCCCGTTGAACACGTGTGCGGCGTCCCACTTCATCGCCGGATTCTCAAGGACGTGGCCGAGGTTTATTCCAGATGCACGTCATATAATTCAAAAGGCTGGATTTGTCCCAGCCTACTTTCCTCTCAACCCCCCCATGCACCGTCCCATAACCTACGCAGCGCTGCTATCTGCGCTCTCCAGCCTATGTCTGCAAGTATATGGAGGCGACTCGTTCCTCTCAGACACGCTTGTACGCAAGGGACAAGTCAAGCAAGTGCTCGAACATCAGCCAGTGAAGAGGACATCATGTCACAAGGCAGAGGCAAGTTAATTTGTCCATTGCTACCTATGTCCACTCGTATTGATGCTGGTCTTCAGCTCACCGGACCAATAGAGACGACAATGTGCGACTATGAGACGATGGAAAGCGTCAACGACGAGCTCTTTAGTAATCTGTCGGAACTAGTGGAGAAACCCTTCTTCCGTTATTTCCAAGTGAGCACCTACCTGGTAAATGATACTGTCCATTCTAACCCATGCACTAGGTCGACCTGTATCGTGAATGTCCGTTCTGGGATGACTGGGGCTCGTGTAGTAATGAGGGATGCGCTATTACATCTGTGGACGAGGTACGCGAGAGACATCTCCAGATGGTGACAAACCACTTAATACTTCTCCTCTCAGAGCGACATTCCGGAGAAATGGCGAGCGAAAGCACTAAGTGAAGTAGACCCAGAGTCAATAGACAAGGTACGTCCATTGCCTCATTTGACATCGCGTGCGTCTCAATTGCTCACACTTCGTCAGCGACATTCACTACCAGGCTGCTACTACCGCGACTCCGACTTCTGCTACCTAGATGACAACACTGGTACGCATCTTTTCTTCTCCCAAACCCCGGGCCCATCGGGCTGACTGGAGCGCTCCAGAGGGAGACCACTACGACCTGCGGCTCATTCCAGAACGATACACCGGCTACTCGGGACAGGACGCGCATCGCGTCTGGCGGTCGATATACGAGGAGAATTGCTTCGGGCTGACGGAGCTGAACCTTCTCAGCTCCAAGGCCCCCGGCCTGGTCTCTCTCCCCGACACAATGATTGAAGTGCTCCACGAAGATGGCGAGGAGAGCAACGCGCAGTGTCTGGAAAAGCGCGTGTATTACAAAGTTGTTTCAGGTGAGCTATGTGCCCTTCTCCGTTGCGGCTCACCCTGACCAAAACCTCTGGCTTGTAGGTCTCCACGCATCCATCTCAACCCACATCTGCGCCGAATGGCTGAATCAGTCCACCGGGGAATGGGTACGTACTTAGCCCTCATTCGCGGTCTATTTATAGACCATTCGCGTTTTATCATTTGGCCCCGAGTTTCTAATTTCTAATTCCCCATTCCTCATTCCCTTTCATTTCATTTTGCAGCAACCCAACCTGAACTGCTTCATCGACCGCGTGGCATCGCACCCCGAGCGGCTGCAGTACATCTACTTCAACACCATCCTGCTCCTGCGCGCGGTCGCCCGCCTCGGGCCTTACCTCTCGGCGTTTGACTACTGCTCGACGGGCACGCACGAGGACGACGCCGAGACGCTTCAGATTCTATCAAAGGTCATCGGGATCTCGAAGGAGGCGGGCGCGTTTGACGAGTCCATTTTGTTCCGCGGGGAGAATGCCAATGTGAGCACTTTGTTTTTTTGTTGGTTGTCTTGTTTGGGATGTGGTTTTGGGGAAACGGGCAGCGGGCAGCGGTCAACGGGTGCTGATGCAAAGATGTGTTACAGGTATTGAAAGAAGAGTTCAAGACGCATTTCCGCAATGTGACGCGCATCATGGATTGCGTTGGGTGTGACAAGTGTCGGCTATGGGGCAAGGTGCAGACGACGGGCATCGCGACGGCGCTTAAAATCCTGTTCGAACTCGACGAAAAAGCACTAGAGTGCGTACGCTTTCACTCTCAACCATTCATTTGCCTAACATACCGCCTGCTAGCCCGCGCGCAAACTCCGACCTCCTGCAGCGCTCCGAGGTCGTCGCGCTCATGAACACGCTCTTCCGGTTCAGCGAGTCTCTCGCGTCCATCGAGCAGTTCCGCAAGATGTGGCGCGAGCTCGACGCAAACGAGAGCGAGCGGATATCTTTGGAAACGGAGAAAAACACGGCAGCCCATGTCAGTCCCCTGCACCGGCAGGAACTCTGAGTTGACTCTTGATGTGGAACACCCCATCTAACGGATTTTTTTCTATCACTCTGTCTTTATTTCTGGTTTCGATGTTATACCCAGTCGACGTACCCGCACCTCTCTTCGACGCGCGGCAACGGAACCTTGTTCGACGTCGCGTGCGCGCAGGGGATTACGATCCTGCGGAACTGCAAGGCCACGATCCAGGAGAACGTGACGCAGGCGATGACCGCGCTGAATGCGGCGTTCAGCACCCTGCTGTCGGCGTTCAAGCCCACGTCGCAGGAGGCGGCGGTGTACAGCGAGTTGTAGGAACACATATACACGATGCGGGAGCTCTGGTTAGAAGATGGGTGGGAAAATGGTTTGTGAGGGGTGCTTAAAGGACTGCCCGCTCCCCGCAGACAAAAGCTATCTGAACATCGCTATGTAATGTAAAATCGCTAATGTTAGGAAAGATCTGTAGACTATTCATGCATTAGTTGTAATTGGAATGACAGAACCTGGTGCTACAAAAGTACGCGTCTGTGAGTTCTCTAATCAGCCACTCCTGTGTTCTGCGGCCCTGCGCCAATTTGACCGTACCTGGCATGCCATGTCTTTTTTTCCAATTGGGCGGCGTGCTCCTTATTTCATGGCCGGGGCGAGGAATCAGTTGCAGGAATAATGGATATAGTCGTTTACGCCAGGAGGGCCGCGGGATCGTGGCTCGCTGTCCTTTGGCAGAGTCATGAACGGTTGGTACTCATTCTGAATAACAAAATTCAGAATCCTGCGCTGCATTACCTCGTGCAAAAATAAGGGATCACTATAAGGTCCCCCTGTGGCCCATATAAGATCAAACGCGATGCTTCTGTGGCAGAGCTCCTGGATTAGACTTTCCATAGGGCTGTATGTAGGGTCGAGGCATCCTTTGCTTCTGAAATAATCATACTCAATATGGAATACAGACCATTGGTTTTCGTCAACATGTGTCACTGGACTGGTGGAAGCCCGAGCGTGGACACACCACCAGAGGAGTAACCAGAAGGCAGACTCAGCGTCGTGTCTTGGGGAATGACGGCTGTACCCACGAGGTACACCTCAGGAAAATAATCCAAATCTCAATTATATGCTCGAATCCGCATGATAATCCCTCGCTGCAATGCCACCAGACCTGCAGTATAATCAAACCAAGTAATTATAATCCAAGCGAGGATTAAATTCCGCTTTTCCGCTTTTTAACCTTTTCCTCGATGTTCAAGTCGGTATGAAGCTCAGATGCACAAACAACTTACAAATTGTTGAAGGCGAGTCGGCAAAAATTCCTCGTAAACCTGTTGGGCAGACGGGGCAAGTGTTGGAGGGGCTCGCCAGGACTTGAACCATACAAAGTCTATGTTCAGACTGTTTGTAGTTGTAAACACTCCTGCATGACTTTGGCATGTCTCAAACGTACTATGCAACCATGCACGCACAGAGTGTGATGAGGAGATGTCATTTAATATTTTACTCAGAACAAAAATACACATTCAATCGGCGTGTTTAGATGTGGCTTCAGCGAAGCGTATGTGTAGATTTACTACCACCCTCTATATCGGGTCACACGTGGATCATCTCGAGGCAGTGGTTTGATACTATGTTTGTGGGACTGGGCAATTGGATCTAGTCACGTGCGGATTTGGTTCAATTCGGTAATATTTTGGTTCCGTTTGAAAACATAGTCGAGCGCCAGAGCTGCCATATTTTAAAATTATAGCCGGACGAGGCTGGACGTCGCCTATCACTTGACCCCATCGACAACATATACTTGACATGTACATTCATCGGCATGAACCTTGCGCTAGAACGGCAGGCTTCCACGCTCTTGGGTTTGACATGAGTTGACATCAAGTTGACATGGCTGAGACGGTTCAATATGTTGAAAAGCGTCAACCATTCTTCTCCCCACACCTTTCACCTCCGCTCATGGTTATGGTTAACCTCAAGAAGTCGTTCAAAAAGAAAGTGTCCGATATCAACAGAGACGATGCTGTCAAGACGGCAACTGGAGTCCTTACAACTGCATTAGATCTTGCTCAGGAGGCTCTTAAGAATGTCCCTGTCCCCGGCCTCCAATTGGCCGTTCAAGGTCTTTTGAGTGTCATAACAGGGATCGAAGTATGCATCAAATGTTCTTCAAGCCTGAAACTAGGAAGGCATTAACACGAATTTTCCAGCAAACACGAAGCAATCTCGATAAACTGAAACGAATCCGAGATAACCTCATCGAACTTACAAACTCGGTGCTCGAGCCACTGTCGAAAAAGTCTGCATCGGAAATTTCTCCCGAACTGCAAATGGCTATTGACCAACTAGTGAGGTTTGTTGACAATTCAATAGTATTCATTGCTTTCAAAATAACAGATTGCCTCCACTAGGAAATTGGTCACTTTTGCAGAGGAATGGTCAAGACGATCTTCCAAGAATGCTTTCACGAGATTTTTTCAGCGAGACGCTGACACCGGCGACCTACAAGAAATAGAGACGACAATACAGCAAGCCTTGAGTATATTCCAGGTCAGTCAACCAAAAGAGAATCTTTATCATATTCACAAACTAAAATCATGGTGCCGGGGATAAGGTTGGGGCAGCTATCAGACAAGAGCTTGCTGGGCATGCTTTTCAAGCACTTTATGTGGTAGACTATATTTGGCCTCTCTCGGTCAATTGATACTATTACTGACTGTGCCGCACCCGTTGTATAGAGACAGGAAAGCCAGAAACTTATACGAGGTTTTTATTATTGCCCCTTGTCAAAAAAATCTCAATTGATTCACGTTTTACAGAGACGGAGAAGCTTGTGGACAATCTGCCACACGCTCCTGCCGGATTTTATGACGCAGGGGCCAGCAGCTCTCAAGATGGAAGTCTGGCCAAGCCGACAACCTGTTTCGAGGGAACACGCCTCAGCGTCTTGAACGACATAAGTTTATGGATGCGCGACAGGGCACCCAACGCGCCACATCTCTACTGGCTCAACGGCGTTGCAGGCATTGGAAAGAGTACAATCGCATACACGGTTGCCAAAGTAGCCTCAGAGGAAGGTGTCTTGGGTGGCAGCTTTTTTATCTCGCGGCGATCCATCCCCTCTTTACGCGATCCGTCATTTATTATACCCACAATTGCTCGTCAGCTTTCCCAATTCAGCACGGATCTCAAGCTACTGATTGGGCAAGCGTTGGAGAAAAATCCGAACGCTCCGTTGGAGTCTGCTAGGCGTCAGATGGACCAACTCATTCTCAACCCCCTGAAGGCTGCTAATTGGAAGGGCCCACCGATAATCATTGTGATTGATGCCCTGGATGAATGCGACAAGGCTGGCGGAAAGGATCTCCTCCAAGCCCTCATGGGTCCTACTGCGCAACTTTCATCTGTGATCAGACTCTTTCTGACCAGTCGCCCGGAGCTCCAGTAAGTTCTCTGAATGATTTACTCGGTGCCGAAGCTAAGTAACCCATGCACCCACGTGTAGTATACGCAGTGCTTTTGGACCTCAAAGCAATAAAAAGGCATTCGTTCTTCACGACATCGAAAAGACGGTGGTGGAGGGAGACATTCACGAATACTTAAAGCACGGTGTCAGCGAAATCCCTGCCGCGTTAGAGCTGGATCTACCTCCCACCTGGGTCAAGCCGACGGAGTTCAAGACACTCGTCCACCGAGCCGGGAATCTGTTTATCTACGCTGCGACGGTTCTCCGCGTTTTGGGCGACGAGGGCGAAGCCAACCCGCCTCGACAACTACGGATTTTGTTAGATTCTCAGAATGCTGCTCACGCCAGCGTGTTTGCGGCGCTTGACGAACTATACCTCCAACTCCTCCGTTCCTCATACCCTAACAAGACGCAATCTATCCTGGACAGATTCCACCACGTCGTCGGGACCATCATCTTCCTGAAAACCCCGCTGTCTATGGCAGCCTTGGAGAGATTCACAGGGGTGGATCCTGGGGATGTTCAAGGGGCGCTTGTGCAGCTACAATCTGTCATTATCACACCGCGGTCTCGCGATGACTATCCGCATATTCACCATCCGTCTTTTCCAGAATTTCTCACGACGCCGTCTAGATGCAGCGACAAGGAGTTCCTCATCGTCGAAAAGGTCCAGGAAGGTTGGCTTGCAGCGCGTTGCTTGTATGTAATGATCGCACAGCTTAAGAAGGATCCACTTGGGATTAAGGGAATGCCGCCTGGAGAGATTTGGGGAGAGACCGAGCGCAAGAGTAAGTGCGCTGCACTCATCTCCCCGGAGCTTCAGTACGCTTGTCGTTATTGGGTATCTCACCTTGAGCGAGCGGATTTGCAGGATATCAATTTGGCCGTACTTCTCCAAAACTTTACAAGCAAATTTCTTCTCCGGTGGATCGAGGTGATGGGTTTGCTGGGATATACTGACCTGCAACTACTGCCACCAATTTCAAGACAGTCACAAACATGTGCGGTACGTAGCCATATTAGGAGAATTTTGCAATCTTTGGTGATTATTAATTTATCTGTTCATTGCACTAGATTTCCATGCCTTGTCATCCGAATGTCGTCAGCTTATTGCGAGAGGCTTATCAATTGGTCATGCTCAACTTCGATATTCTCCTAAGTCAGAGCTCTAGCGTCTATCAAATAATCACGTTCCTCCCCGACGATAGCGTCATTCGCCAGACATATGGTCAGACCGACGCGGAGACCCCAGACTCTACTTTATCAAGGCCGGCACATCACGCTGGCACTTTTTCTGTCGCTCTTTCGAAAGATTTTCAAAGGATTGCAGCGGGAGCAGCTGACAAGGTGTGAGCCAATAATCCACATAATACCGTACATTGGCTAATGTAAACTCTAGATAGTCTCTGTATGGGATGCGCTCTTGGGCACGCATATTGTTGATCTTAAAGGACACACTGATTGGATCACCTTCGTCGATTTCTCTACCGAGAGCAGCTCGCGGCTTTTGTCTACCTCGCAAGACAACACCGTTATAATCTGGAATGTGACCACCGGTGAAAGTCGGCCTCTAATTGGGCAGTAAGTGTGAAGTACTAAACATCCACTCAACATCCACTGATGTTATCATGTCTCTTATTGTAGCACTAATTGGGTCATGTGTGGTGTTTTCTCGCCAAATGGGAAAACTGTTGCCTCGGCCTCTGAGGATGCCAGCATAAAACTATGGAATACAGAATCAGGTCTCAATTTCAACACATTAATTTCTGAGGAGAACAGTCCAATTTATTCAGTTGCGTTTTCGCCTGATGGGACGAAGCTTGCGTCTGGGTGCCACAGTGGAACAGTTCAGCTATGGAATGCGGAATCTGGAGACCTGCTTTGGAATCTCCTTGGCCACCCCAGACCGGCGGCATGTGTCGCATGGTCGCCTAACAACCTGCGCATAGTCTCTGGCTCTTGGGACTTTACCAATCGCGTATGGGAGGTAGCGACTGGGGAGCATGTATTCACGATTGAAGGGCACACGGACGGCATGAATTGTATATTGATCACCCCGGACGGCTCCAAAGTGATCTCTGGTGCGGATGACAAGACTGTCCGCATATGGGATTCGGCTTCGGGGAATTTTATCAGAGTGCTTGAAGAACGACAGTCAGTCCCAGATTTTTCCACCTGATGTAGAAGAAAAAATACTGACTCATACTCACCACGTAGTGCACATTGGGTTATGAGCGTTTCGATATCAACATGTGGTACCCGGCTCATCTCCAGCTCCTGGGAAGGTGCAGTAGTTCTGTGGGATTGTGAGACGTGGACGCCTCTTCTAACTTTGGACGTTGCGGGCCGCGGCTCGAGGAAATGATTCATTTTGGCCAACCAAATTTATTGAATTCTTAGCATTGCAAGTTATCCATCTATCATATATTATTCAAGTGCGTTTTTCGGTTTACTGTACTTAAAACAGCAAGACGTCCTACCCCCCTAAATCGAGCAACAACAAACAAAAAAGGAAACGCCGTCAGATATGACGCAGTATCGGCTTTCTCTATGTAATTTTGATGGTTTAGCTATTCATTTTCTATCTTATTATCGTTCTGCTCTGGTCTGGTTTAGTCCACATTGAACGCTGTTGTTGAGTCCTACTAAGTGCCAGTGAAAAAAATTCCCTGCATGGTTGAAGGAGGTTGTGCGAATGGCATTTTTTGTAACAAAGGTGATGCATGCACGGTACACAAGAGTAGGTGTGTGTGCGCGGTTGGGGAACAAAAAACGGATAACCACTTGTTCCTATCTGAAACTATTGCAGAGAACGAGTAGAAGCATGTGGGCACAAAGGAGAATGCCGAGAGATGCTAAGTAGTAGGCACTAGATATTTGAGATGAAGTCAACGGACTGTTTTGTGGGAGGATTGATTTTTTGAAGTTCAAAAACTCATTTCCGACTTGGACGCCATGCGCATCAAGAGTGATCACTGGATATACAAAGATTTTTGAGCCCATGCATAAGACCTGCACACCAAAAGCATATGTAGAGAACAAATGCGTGAGGTACTATCGATAGATGTCGCTGAACCGTCAGGAATATCTAGAGCTATAATGACACGTCATCAATGGGAAGAGTATCGTTGCTCGTAGCTTGTTAACAGCGCCTGCAGTGCATGAGAAAACGAAGTCAAATTCGTGGATGGTCTGGGCAAGGTCTGGGGTTGATGTTACGGCCCAGGTGTCAATCCAATCGTGACGATTAAGACTAACTATACTCTATTTTTGAACAAACGCCAGAGCAGGTGCTCGTTTATCCCACAATATAAGGGTAACGCGAAGTGAAGACTTCCATAAGTGGAATAGTTGATCAGCGGAACTCCCACACGCCGAAGCCGTAGGCTTCAGTCAACAAAGTCAAGCACAGCTTGTATGAAATAGTACCCTTGTGTGTTTATGTCAGTAAGTCAGCAGACGACAGAATCCTCTGGTTTTTCATACAGACTGTCTAAGTATATCATAAGCCTATCAGTTCAGGATGACATTGACCATTTCAGTTACAATTGAATTCCATCGGAACTTGGAAGCAGACACGATTTGAATCAATCGATAACAAGACTCTGGATTCACGGTATGGCGTATGGCCACGCACTATAAATCTAAGTGATCTTCGACCCTTCGTATTGAAACCCCAGCAGTTAGAAGTTGAAAGCCCTCAGCTGTAGTGAGAATGCTACCCCCCAGTCAATCAGACCGCCTTGTTTCCCATGCCGAACTCTTTTTCAGCTACGCAGAAGTTGATGCAAGGTGAGGTCTTTTTTGCGGTCAAGGCCCATGAACGCCGATGTTAATTTCAACATGACCACAGGCTGCATGAGATCCCAATCCTTCTTCCAGGAAAGAAGCTTCGCCAGGCCCCAATCGATACACAAAAACCAGACGCCGTTGACACTCTCATTAAAAGGAACAAAAAAGCTTGGGATGCCTACATATCTCACAAGTTTCCCCCAATGGTCGCGAATGGGAGTCTGCCCCTGGACGGCTTTCGTAATTATATGATTGTAAGTTGACCCCAGTGGATGCTCGACACAGTTTATGAATCATATTTGCAGCAAGATAAATTATATCTTGAAACGTACCTCCGAGTGAGGATGATGTCGGTCTCCACGGCTCAATCATTCCAGACGGTCTCCGATTTCACTGCTAAGTCGGCAACTGCTGTCAAATACGTTCAGCAATGGACCGAAATCTGCGTGAAAGAGCTTGGTATATCACACGAAGCAGTCGAGAATGCAACCCTCAGTCCTCAGCTGCAGGCTAGTAGAGACTTCTATACCACTGTCGCTCGAGATGATGATTGGTTCGCGTACGTCTATGCTCAATTTCCTCTTGCGTCCTCATGCATATTGAATAATCTTGATTTTCTCCAGGATGCACGTCGCCCTGCTTCCCTGTGTAGTCGTGAGTGTGAATTAGTGGCCTTCGCACTGTCAGTGTCGCTGAAGCGTCCTTCACAGGGATACTATGACCTCGCCGAAAAAATATTATCATCCCCGAATACTCAGAGAAGTATTTAGCGCTGTTCACGTCCCATTTATAAGCATGCAGCCTGATCATATCCACCCAACAGATACCCCGTATCATCCCTTATGGACCATTGTCAACGCCGACAGCTACTATATCGACTCATATCGTCGTAAGTCGAATTATGCCTGTGATAGCAGCCTTCTCGCTGTTCTGATACACAAAAAGGTTTTTTGAACGACAATCTCGAAAGATACAGAACCCCAGAAGCCGAAGCACGATGGGATCAGTTGTTCCGACAGGCATGCCTGCTCGAAACAGCCTTCTTCGACAATGCTTTGTCCTCTCCGGCTCCATTTAACATCGTTAAAGATGGCATTTGTGTGATCCGCCATTTCGGGACAGGCGATGTCCTGGATGTGTACTCACCCGGGCAGGTCCGCGTCCCCAAGGATTTTGATATTGGGGATATCGGGGATGTACTGCCACCAACTCTCGTTATCGACGCATTTGGTCAGAAAGTGAAACTACCCGACGGAAAAAATACTCTCGTGACATCCTCCGAGTACTTTGCGAAGAACTACACGGTTAGTCTGTACTCCGCCTTGAATGAAAACAATATCCACAAAGACTGAACAACTAATCACAGTGGAAAATCCGTGCCACTTCGCAGGGATATGTCCTGCAGAATGTTAACACGCAACAGTATATAAAATTCGAAGGAGATCGCAAGCGCCCAAGCTTAAGCACATCTCCGGCATATTGGTGGATAAACGTCGTCTCAACGATGCCAGACGGCAAAAAAACATATCAGTAGGTTTTTATATACTCCCATCATATTCTATTGCCTGCATTTCTGACATCTGCACGTTTAGATTTATGGCCGATGGCCATCTCCAATTTTGTTTTGACGTTGAAGGCTTATCATTTATCCCAGGAGGGTTTGACGGCTTCGATATATTTTACAGAAAACCCCCTCCCTTCCATCCGATTACCAATTCCTGGCCGCTGATTGTGGGCTCGGTAAGCTAGCAGAATTACTTTCAGTCTCACACTTCAGTGTTTTGACGTGAATTATTAGGTTATCAGCAGTAATAACTATAAGGGGTCCTCGCAGATGTGGACTTTTGAATTCCAATGAATGCGAAGTGGGGTTCGTGCCGCGTTGAATTTTGTTGAGCGAGACATAGTAACAGAGACATATAAACCTTGAAGCAACTTGGATTGTACTTGGATGACTGAGACACAAAATATGTTGCAATCTCAGAGGAGATCAAGTGGAAACGGGTCGTATCGTCATAGGATGCCTTGATTCTCGAAAGCAGTTAGCTGAGCCTTGGTAGGCCTTTGCAAAGGTTCGGCGTGGAAATTGAGAAGGAATTTGACGAGATTATGAACACTACTCTGAAATTGGTCAATGGACGAGAACATCTTCTTGAAGAAGTGTCAGTTATTTGCAAGCGGCGATTGTCGTCACTGGGTTCAACGTTATCATTTTACGGACCCGGTGTCCTACTTCTAGATTGATGGCGTGATGGTCCAGATGCAGGGCTGCGGGACCCATTCAATCCAAGTGCGGACCACTTCTGCTATAAGTCAATATCAGCACACTCCACAGAGACCGCATCAGCAGGGGAGCGCTCTGGCACTGCGACCAGCCTGCAAGGAACAACCAGCGCAGGATCCCGCCTCCAGAAATACGCCACCGCGCCTTTGCCACATGGATACCAGCACTCGTACGGCCTACACCGACATGGGTATGCTGACGCGAAACTGCACTCCGCCTCTGAGCACCAGAAGCACTTTGCACACTCGCAGACCCATGCGCCGCACGCGTTCGCCCCCTCCTTCAACCTCGACGCTTCGTCTCACCACGCGCACTCGAGCACAAACTTTGGCCGCAACCGCGATGTAGACTTCACCCAGAGCGAGTACGGCGTCCTCTCCCACTCGCAAGCGCACGAATTCCCTTTCCATACGACGCGAACGATGTCAGGAGCCAGGTACTCCTGTCGCATCTATATAGTGCCGCGAGCGCGTCGGGGTACTTCCCCGGCATGCTAAGCAGATGATACGCGGTCACACAAGGGAGGAACTCTTCGAGCAGCACCATGAGTAGCAGCCCGAGTATTACCTGAAGCCGGCAACGCACAATAATGTCAGGAGAACCTGTCCTCCTCACACGATAAGCCCCGGCCCCACCCTCATCCCGTGAGGCAGCTGCAGCAGCACCGCCAACACTTGCAGACCTGATCCGACCCCTCCTCCCATTCCCATTCTCAGCAGCACGGAGGCGCCTATGTGTCCCCGTCCATCACACCGCACCTTGCCAACTTCCCCTCGCACTCGCCCGGCGGCAGCCACAACACTACTCCGAGAAGAATCACTCACTGGCTCAGTACCCGCGTATATGCGATGCACAGATCACGGACAAGAGTCAGTGGCAGAGGGTGCTTCAAAAAGAGCACAACTGGTTGCATGTGATGGAAATGCAACTAGAGTTCTATAACCTAAAGACAGTGGATGAAGGGAATGGGGTGTAGCGTTGGTGTAAGAGCGTTATGAGCAGAAGCAAAGAGAAGGAGACTGACGGAAAGGAAAGAGCAGCGGGACTCGGCTCCAGAGGAGGAGTGCCGTCTGGCGTCGCTCATTTGTTGATTGGTGTACAGGATGGTATTGGACGCGTGCAGGAGTCAAACGCGAGAGAGTAGATGCCTCTTTGGACGCAGCGTGTTTGATGAATGAATTACATATGTGCGGCGTTCCTAAGGGTCCTGACTGATCCGCAGACCGGCATAGCCTGGCAATGTCCGAAATCCTACCTGACCAGTCTTGCTCGCAATAGTTCTAATCTTATCACGACCTCGTGCGCGCAGGGGATCACGCTTCTGCGGAATTGCAAGGCCACGGTCCAGGAGAATGTGACGCTGCAGGCGATGACCGCGCTGAATGCGGCGTTCAGCACCCTGCTGTCGGAGTTCAAGCCCATGTCGCAGGAGGCGGTGTACGGCGAGCTGTAGTAACACATGTACACGATGCGATAGTTCTAGTTAAATGATGGATGGGGAAATGGGTTATGAGGGGATATTCAAGGACTGCTCGGCCCCTACAGACAAAAGTTATCTGAACATCGCTATGTAATGTATGATCGCTGACGTTAGGAAAGATCTGTAGACTATTCATGCATCAGTTGTAATTGGAACGACAGAACCTGGTGCTACATACGCGTCCGAGAGCTACCCTGCATGCCATGTCTTCTGCTTCAGTGCGGTGTGCTCCTCCACTTATTTCAGTGCCGAAACAAAGAATCAGTTGTAGGGTTGATGGATTTACTCATCTAAGCTGGATAGACTTGTGATTTCAAATTATATGATTACTGCGTACAAATAGAAATTGTTTGGAGGGGATGAACAGGCAATGTGCCAACACGGCGTTATTAAACCTTGGGTTTCTTTACAGGATGCTGGAGGTCCAAAGCTATCAGCATTGGTGTCATCCTATGAAAATCTTCCTCACCGGTCCCGCCTCTTTTCTGGGTCGTTTGGCTGGAGGATAAGGATTCCGAGATCTACCAAGAGGGCAGCGGGATCGTGGCTCACTGTCCTTCGGCAGAGTCATGAACGGTTCGTGCTCATTCTGGATAACGAAGTCCACTATCAAGACGCAGATCATGACTGATATGAGACATAATTTTTGGAAGGTCCATGGACAGCAGAAGAGCGTCTGAGATGGGTTCTTGACAGAAAAAGCTCGGGTCCTAGTGCAGATAAGTCCAAAATTCTTCCAAATTGGTCTGCAAGGCTTCATCCGCCTCGAGCAATTTATCCACTGCCTTTTGGAAATTGTCCTTGTAGGGTCGATATTCCCTGGATAGTGTGGACAATTCCAGATGGTCATCGTTGTCTGTACTGCCAACTGATTGAGAAGAAGACGGAGAGGAAGACTGAGAAAAAGACTGAGAAGAAGTGGAATGTGAGAAAGATGTTGACATTTAGTTCACGGTGAAGTTTCCAGGACCTTGTTTGGCGTGGACGAGTGATAGAGTGAATGGCTGGCTGACTAAGGGTACAGCCACCGGAAATGCGTGCTGTAACTCAGTCGTTCCTCAACGTAGCATTCGCGCAGGGTATTTCGCTCCTCAGCAATTGCAAAGCCACGGTCCAGGAGAATACAGCACAGGCGATAACCGCGCTGAACGCTGCATTTAGCAACCCCATGGCAGGAAACCGATGTACGGGGAATTGTAGGGACGCATACACAGCACAAGAGGGGTCTGGTTCAAAAATGGGTGAAAAAATGATTTATTAGGGATATCGAAGGGATGCTCCTAATGAACAGAAGCCCTCTGGGTGCTCTAACATCGCTATATGTAATATAAATCACTAATCTTTAGGAAGACCTGTGAACTATTCATACATCTGTCGTAATTAGACGGACAGAACCTGGTACCTCAGTAAGGCCAGAACGAGTTCCAGATGGTCTGAGAAGGACCTTCTCGGGATGTGTTTCCGACTGATTGGTGGACGCAAGCTGGAATGTGACCCTCGCGTCATCCTGTTGTGCCGAGTTTTGACCAGCGCTGAACACAAGGCCATACGGACTGTATATTCTTGGCTGACAGAATAAAGTTCTAGCATCAAAGAACTGACCTCGGCGAATTCCTGGTTCCCACTGAGGTCGTAAAAAGTAGCACGTTTTGTAGAAATGAATTTGGTGAGGATTTAGAGGGAGTTAGAATGACCTTGGCCAAGGATTCCAGTATTCAGATTGCCTCGCGTATGTTACTGAGAGAAAGACGATAGTGCTCGCTTTTCTTAAGCATTCAAGAAAGTGCGCTCAAAGCATTGAAAATATGGAAGACATGAGAGTTGACGTTGAGTAGGTTGCGAGAGAGAATTGCGACAGATCGGAATGAGTCCGACTCCCCCAGTGCATCATGTGACAGAGGTAATTCTCGAGTCCGTTGACAGTGATTTGGCACCGCCCCATCCCTCATCCGCTCCCCCCTCCCTCCCATCATCCTCCAGCGAGACCTTATACTCCGTGCTCCCTCTCCTACATACCAGCTCTTAATAGGAGAGAAGTCGAAGAAAGCTAGCCTTCTGGGTGTTACCTTTCCATTCATGACCGCGCGGGGGTCATGATCGTACTAGAAGACGAGGATGGCAGAACAAAAAGCGACAGCTACGAGGGCCTGACGCTTCGCCACCCCCAGCGGGTGCATACGCGGGAAGGCACAATACCTGACCTCCCGGACTACCACACGTCAGAGGCAGAGCACCGGTTAAAGGCCCATACCCCACCACCACTCTACATCCCTTGGATCGACCGTCGAATATGGAGGGCAACTCTTTACGCCCTTGGAATCTATGTTTTTCTTACGCTTACTATTGCTGTTCCCATTACTGTTATTGTGAGTATGTTTTGGATGCCATATGGCTGGACAGATGCGCCAAATACCAGTTGCTGAATTTTGGCAGAAATCCCGAAATCATGATTCCTATTCTAGCGACTGGCCGGAACGTTCTTCACCATGGGACACCATCAATGTAAACTCATATGCTGGGCTTCAATTATCAACCTCGGCGAAGATGATTGCAGATTTTGACCAGTCTTGCGATGGGTGGGATTCAATATCGTCAGACGATAGTCACGCAACGTACGCCCCTCTCCTTCGACACCAAACCTTTTGTATCTGATTTACGACTCACAGCGATGAGTTATACCTATCTCCTAAGGGCGACTTTGGCATCCGTTTAAACGCGACATATGTCCCTAAGGATAATGACAACATCGACGGGAAGCTTTCCGTGTACCTGAACACGAACACCTCGGAGCCCAACATTCACATCAAGATTGATATGCTTTATTCGTCTTCGAGACTACGGGATCGGACGAACGTATGTTTCTCTCGCACCGGTGAAATGCGGGGTCTTACTATCTATGTGAGCTTGTTCTACCATTTTGGCTTTTTCTCAATCCTGACTTCGGGACGGTAGCCCCCTGCTGATATGGACGACGATGATAGTCTTGAATTCGATATAACCGTTCTTCTTCCTCGAACGCCGATCGGAGCTCTTACTACATACCTGCCTATGATCAAGCAACATTTCGGGAACCTGACTGGGACACCACTGACATTTGGAAGCCTTCTTATACAAGGTGCTGCTCGATCGATAACATGCGAAGTAAGTTTATCTTTCTAATGAAAGCCATCATGTTGATATTGAGACGTTTTCGATGCATAGGCAGCGGAAGCCGTGACGATCTCCGTCACTAATGTCATGGGCCAAATCACAGGATCTTTTCAGAGTGCTTACAGCGTCACGCTGGGCACAATCAAAGCGTCCGTTTCTTGGGTATTTTCTATCATTTTGCTCGATTCAGGACTGATGGATATTCGATGCAGCCCTATCGTCACTAACATCACTCTTATATCGAACCAAAGCGGCTTTCCATCCGAGGCCACTTTAGAAAATGGAGACAGGTAGAGTACCACTCCATTTCTCCCCTGGTTCTTGTCTCACAAATATCGGTTTCCTTCTTTTAGTTCTATCAATGCCGTCTTCTTTTTGAAGAGCATAGCTGACAAGCCTGACGTACGACTTCCCAGAGTTCCTCGTGCCTACAATATTGGGGCGAGGACGTTCAATCAGCCACTCAATATCAATGTGACTTATCTGGATCCAGATACTCAGGACCCCCTCCGCTTGCTAGTCCAAAATAATCTTGGTCCAGCTACGGTTTCCTTGGACAAGCGCTACACAGGCTCTTTCAACGCCGGTAGCAGGCTAGAACGGGTGACTGTGAACTACCCTGAATCGATGCCAAAAACTGTCTTGTCTTATTCATCATTATCGTCCTCGATGTCTCTCGTCCCCAACTCATTCCCCCGCGTGGCGTCCTTTGCATCCCGCAAGGGCTTAACCAACAACCCACTCGCGTACGGCACGACGCGGCGAATCGAGTTCGGCTTGAGCACTCCGTCGCAGGCTCTTGGATGGGTAGGGATCGGTCCTAAGCCCAGTGGAAACGATCCGAAGCTGGAAAGCAACGTCGACATTGACGGGTCGCTCGGTCCAGTTACTCTCAACCTTGATTCGGAATACCTGTAAATGGCATTGGACATACATGCATTTTTTTCAGCCACTCTTTGTCGAAAGACAACTCATTCATGCATTCACTGTATCGTAGCACATTTGCGTTATGTATTTTATTGGATATATCCCCTAATAATGTGGACAAATTACTAACCTCGCGCATTGACGTACTCGCAATGAACCTTACGTGGGACTAAGGTGACAGTAGTGCGGCCCTTTGTTGTATACGGCTGCGTCCTAACCATGGGCCTTGTTCAAACAAGTACTGAACCTTTGAAGCCATACCTGTCATCTACGGCTCCAGATAACTATTGGGGGTATTTTTGGCCTATATGGTGATAAGTCGCCGGCCATTTGAAGTAATAGTAACCTAAATCTTCGACACTTGATCATGAATTCCAATGACATTTGGATGATCTATCTGTCTTGCTGAGATCTAGGTACCCTCAGCATCGGTCCGTGTTCATACATATCCTGGGGAAGTCCGTCTGAGGCCAATCCCGACGGCAATCTACCAGCGACAAGTGGTAAATATGTATGTCATTCAATGTTTAATGTAACGCCTCCAAATGTCCGAATTACAGTTTACTGCATGTCTCTATCTCCTCATATCTCCTCGACGTAGGTACGACGCTGAACTGGCGTATGTAGCATATAACGGAGTTTAACTTGCTCTAAGTCCTTTGTTTGAAGGCTAAAATGACTTTCTATCAATCATTTACTTACTAGCGCTGATTTGTTTGAAGAAGCCGGAGACGTGTTGAGAGATGACGTATCTGCAAAACTTGGAGACGGTGGACCAGCGGCCCTGGACAGCGGATCGGTTTGTAGCGTTTAAGCCTATCTAGGTGTGGAGGCCAACTGCAACTACAACTGATGTAGATGCGGAGCAGGGAGCAGGGATAAACGGAGATGTCCGTAGTTTTGAGCGATAGTCGGATCAGGCCGTTGAAGAGAGACACTAACAGAGAGAGAAAGAACCAGTTATGTCGTACATACCCTAGCAAAAATAGCAGCAGCTTGTGAGGTTGCAACTGCTACAAGCGCCCGCAGTGATCCTGTAGAAAGTTAGTCCGAGAGCAGGATCATAGTTGCCGGGAATGTGGTGCCCATTGAAGATGAGGATGCGCTTTCATTGACATTGACACCAGTCGCGTTTAGTTGCCATCAAGTCTGCAATGATGGGATGAGCGCATCGGTGCACGTCCACCCAGGCTCACCCACGAACTGAAAGGAGGAGCCATGTGCGCAGTGAGATGCCGTGCCGACGAAATCGACATCAGAGCGTCATTTTGCGTGCATCGAGATTAGACCTTCAGATTAGGTAGCCAATGAAGTTCCTGTCCCAGCTACTTACACGTCGACGATCGAGCAAAATAGAAAGAAGTTCAAGTTAGCACTTGCGAGTCGTTAGGACCGACGATTCTTGCATCTTTGATTGTGGATTGGGAGAAAACGAGCCTCCGTTGAATGTTTATGGCAGACGGGGGCTGGATGGGTTACCGTTCACGATGAGCCACGGTGGCATGAGCTGTCCGCCCAGAGAAAAGACGGGTTGACATGCAAGATTGACGCTAGTCTGGTGATTGAGAGGGCTGTGTACGAATGTCAACGGTAGCAGGGGCAGACGACGACTTGGCGAGGAGTTGCAGGAGCTTGGAGAGCCGAAGACCGCTGGCACGGGTAGATAAGATTATTGCAATAAGTAATGACGCGAAGGACTAAATATTATTGATCCTATGTGGTCATGTTAGTCAGCTTCAGCACAATTCTACCCTATTGCGTGATTCTGCACCATTCATGAGCACATCATCATGATGAGCAGGGTACTAGAAGAGACTCGCGCGGCCAGCAGACATGTACACCAGCTTCTTTACTTGTCTCTATCACTGCAATGGCCAATACTCCTCACGGCGGCGTTCTCAAAGTGCGTAGATCAACAATATACTTGCGGGTTGATGCTGATCGTGTTTCTCCATGTGTAGGACCTCGTGGCAAGAGATGAGCACATCTCCGCCCAGCTGTTCGAGGAATCTCTGTCGCTGCCATACCTTATTCTGACCGAGGTATATATTCCCTTAAACACATTCTCTGAGTCTTCTGACAGGAAAATCAGCGTCAACTCTGCGATCTCGAACTCATTACGAATGGCGGCTTTAGTCCACTTGAGGGCTTTTTGAATGAGGCTGATTACAAAAAGTGAGCAACTTGTTCAGACCTGAAAATCAGGAACTGACGGGACCTTTCAGTGTCGTCGATAATCTTCGCCTTGCAAATGGAGTACTGTTCCCCATCCCGGTCACTCTGGATGTCTCGCGGGCCGACATTGAACGCCTTGCCATCGCACCCGGAAGTCGCGTCACTCTCCTGGACCCCCGTGATGAAGAGGCCCTCGCTATCATCACTGGTATGTTTCTAGTTTCGTTGCGTATTCTGATGCTCGCTAACGTGCGTATAGTTGAAGACATCTATAACCCTGATCGCGTGAAGGAGGCTATTCAGGTCTTTGGCGCGGATGACCCCGCACATCCTGCTGTTTCCTACCTGAGGAACCGCGTGAAAGAGTACTACGTCGGTGGAAAGGTTCAGGCTATTAAGGCACCTACCCACTTCGACTATGTTGCTCTCCGATGTAAGAATTTTGACTTCTGCTTTTCTTCATTTGTCTGATCAGTATTCTTTTTGAAGATACCCCGACAGAGCTGCGCGCTCACTTCAAAAAACTGGCCTGGAGAAAGGTCGTCGCTTTCCAAACCCGTAATCCTATGCACAGGGCTCATCGAGAGCTCACTGTCCGCGCCGCCCGCCAGCGACAAGCTGTAAGCTCCGAGTTTCTTAAATTCACACCATCAGATGTTGATCCTTATTATTTTTTGCAGAACGTTTTGATCCACCCCGTTGTCGGCTTGACAAAACCTGGCGACGTTGACCATTATACCCGTGTGCGTGTCTACGAGGCCATCATGCAAAAATACCCCAACGGAATGGGCGCTCTGGCGCTTCTTCCTCTGGCTATGCGCATGGCGGGGCCGCGCGAGGCTGTGTGGCATGCCATCATTCGCAAAAACTTTGGTGCTACACACTTCATCGTCGGCCGTGATCATGCAGGTCCTGGAAAGAACTCTCAGGGCAAAGATTTCTACGGCCCATACGATGCACAGGACCTTGTTCTCAAGTACAAGGATGAGCTATCTATCGAGATGGTCCCTTTCCAGATGATGACGTATCTTCCATCGACTGACGAGTACCAACCAATCGACGAGGTGCCGAAAGGTGTCCAAACACTTGATATCTCAGGCACTGAACTCCGGAAACGACTCCGCACGGGTGCTCCTATTCCTGATTGGTTCAGTTACGAGTAAGTGCAAAGAACATTCAGTTTCGTTACATCCTCTCATATGAATGCCCTTGTAGCGCCGTTGTCAAGGTGCTGAGAGAAAGCTATCCACCCAGAAACAAGCAAGGATTTGTCCTATTCCTTACTGGTCTTCACAACTCCGGCAAAGATGCAATCGCAAAGGCCCTGCAGTTGACGCTCAACCAACAAGGTGGTCGCAGCGTGTCGTTGCTTCTTGGAGAGACTGTTCGTCAAGAGTTGTCACCAAGTCAGTTGAATTCCAGATTATTACTCTGATATAGTTATTGAATGATTACTTTCAGCAGCCGGTTATACCACTGACGAGCGCCACGAGAACGTACATCAAATTGCCTTCGTCGCCGCCGAGCTCACGAGGGCGGGTGCAGCAGTCATTGCCGCTCCGACCTCCCCTCAGGAGCGCTCACGACAACTGGCGCGTGACACTATTCAGCAATCTGGGGGATCTGGAGGCAACTTCTTCCTCATCCACGTCGCGACACCTTTAGAACATTGTGAGAAGACGGATCGTCACGGTCTGTATGGGCAAGCCCGTCGAGGAGAGCTCAAAGGGTTCCCGGGGATCGACGAGGCATTCGAGGCACCCGAAGACGTCAATTTGACTGTTGACATCACGAAGCAGAGCGTGTCCGAGATCGTTCACAGTGAGTGTCCGCGCAGATTCTTATTATTGGATTTTTCAACTGACCGTTGATCCGTAGGCATCATTCTACTTCTGGAGACCAACTCTTTGCTGTAGTGGCTGGCGCCGTATGAGACATGGTTGTCAGATTTTCTGGATGTCACAAAAGATGTATCATGTAATTGTAGAAACACTTCTAATGCAAATATACCAAAGGATAGCCCGATTATGTCCTACGATACGCATTGCAAGATACTCCTTGAAACACCTCCGATGCGGGGTGTACATACGCGTTAGCAGTATGGTTCGGTGGATATCCTGTTAAAGGCTCGGTATTCGGGGTTACATAAGCATTGTTGATGGATGTGGGTGGCTGTGGAAGACTTGTGCTCAACTCCAAGGGCCTACAACACCATCCATCGTCAGGCTACCAGGCCGACATGATCACTGCCCATCGAACAACTCTCCGTCTGCAACGCACAATTGTTAGAACGATGTCCACGGGTCAGAAAGTGTCTGATGCAGCTGGCACCACCCTTGTGTCTGGTGGACCAGTGGAAAGGGCAATACGTGAGAAGGTGCTGCCAGCAAACACGCTATCTCCTCCAGAGAACATGTTCTGAATGTCGTACCAAAAGCTTACAGCACTCCTACAACCTACGTCAATCAAAATCAACAATGATTCCTGGCAACATCGCCATCATACTGCAATGCGCGAATCGGGTTCTGGTAACGGAGAAACGCGTAGGTCCCCAATGTTTCAAGTCGAGATAATTTCGTCTCTAATATTCACTCGGGTGCCATTGTGTAGACTTTTCTGTGCAGGTAGTCTCTCAGGTCTTTGAGAACAAGGTCGGTTGCCCTGCATCTTCCTAATTGGTCTGCAAGCAATAACCACCGCGCAGTCGAGCATTCAACGTCACAGAATGATCAATGCCGCTCTATCCGACGACTTTGCCCAAGGTCTACATGCGCTTTCTCTTAAAACAAAAACGCCGGCCGAGGCACTGGCCGCTGGTTGGGATGTTTAAATGCGTTCATCACCAGGTCAGTGATGGGACTTGCTAGGAGGCTATCATCTTGCTCTGATATTCAGTATGCTTGCGATGATCTTGCTTCTTGCATGCACACGATACAGTCTGGACAATGTTGTATCGTTTAAAGATTGTACCCGTGTCTATACATCCGTTCACGAGACTGACTGAAGACTCCAGATGACTACGCTTTGACTTCGCTCCCATGGCTACACCTGTATGGGGATCCCGCCGTGGGATCAAATGAAAGAACATCAATGTGATCCATAGTCCAATACTTTTCATACATGGGCTCTCAGCTCGAACAATTGACAACGACAATGCAGTGCAGTCGGTTTATCAATGGTCACGACATCCCAATTAGTTCTCTTGTCCGCAATCTAGATCATCAATTGCGCTTAACACCCAACTTTTGTTGACAATATTTTGACCGCCTACATACATCTCACTTACTATCCTGAAGGATGTACGGCGTCGGGTTTCCTATATAACCCAGGACGGTCGAGGCCTATGGATCTCCACATCTCTCGCAAATATTCGCCCTCCCCAATGCCTAACACTCCTCCCCGCAAAGATAAATCCAGTTCAAGACCCATTCTGCCACCTATCCGCGACTTGTTCTATGGTGAGTTATGGCTGTTCTTTACATAGGTTGCCGACAGCGTCATAACTTATTTATTAGATGAATTGGCCGGCCCTTTGAATGAAGCTCACGAATCCCCTGCTGCCACATTGGCTCGCCTGCAAGTCACCGAGGAAGAGGATTTTGTACCTTCGCGGCGCAGTGGTGTTCCACGACCTCCACCAAGGGTCACTAGTCCAGTACGTATCCAGCGCGCACACCCGTCGGCAAGACTTGTTTCTGACTGTTTTTAGCCACCCATGGGCCATCCAAGTCAAATTAGGGATCAATATCAGCACAGAGTGTACACAACTGATCGCTCGGATTCTCATCCTTCGCACATAGCACAAACGGCGACATTGCATTTTCCACCTCCTACCTCTTCGGGCACTTATCAACAGATTCGGCCGGCTGCAACACGCTTAGATCTCCATTCAATGAGGGCGTCAATGACGGCCTCACCCGGACCCACGTCACAAGGCCATGGGCGATCATTGCCTATTCGTCATATGGATCCTCATGCACAATCGCAGAGACATCATGCACCTGAACCAAGCTATCCATTCGTGTCTAGGAGTCCTATCATGGCCCGCCATAGGTCAGATATGAGTCACTCGGTCTCGGATATGTCACTTCGACCACGTACCATTTCTACCAGCGTACAATCGCGAGTCATGGCAGAGGACGAGGAGCGCACACCGGTGGCACGCTTCAACCAGCCAACACCTCATCCGTCTGCGCCAACTGGGATGGGAATGGGATACCCGGATGACCTGGACCCTGCGAATATATCCTCTAAGTACGAATGCGAATATTGTGGGAAAGGTTTCAATCGTCCAAGTAGTCTCAAGGTATGAGCGTGCGTTGCAGCAGTCATGATGACATTCTCATTGA
Source organism: Psilocybe cf. subviscida (assembly GCA_013368295.1). NCBI lineage: Eukaryota > Fungi > Basidiomycota > Agaricomycetes > Agaricales > Agrocybaceae > Psilocybe > Psilocybe cf. subviscida. The sequence continues at coordinate 6,437,145 of JAACJJ010000028.1, read as the reverse complement.
CATCTTACAGATTCACCTCAATAGTCATACCGGAGACAAACGTTAGTACCATCAGGCATCTATCAGGCATATGTTGGTTGCTTACCATTCCCGTCATCAGCGTTTGTATGCCCTGTGGAGAGCTGTGGGCGAAGTTTCAGCGTCCTCAGTAATATGCGCCGCCACGCGCGTGTTCATAGCCTCCCACCACTCCCTCAAGGCAACGAAATGCCCTTTTCCTCCTCGTCAATATCCTCGTCTCCTGCAATTGCGTCATCTTCATCTTCTATGCCCTCTTCCTCGTCTTCCAAGCTGGCACCCTCTTCCGCGTCCGATAGATGGCAGTATCGTCGAGACAGCGCCGCCTCTGGGTCATCATCCAGCACTAGTACTCCTTCAAGGAGCCAGAGTCGCTCATCAAATGAGGGCGACGATACTGAGGAGCCAGCGCCCTAGATTAATGCAGACCTTCGCGGCGTCTAACTCTGGCTATCTTTTCTCAATTAACGACTCCTTCAAGTGCTTATTTATTGCATTATTTATTGCTTTTAGAGTTTGACTGGCCCTTCTCCCTTCTCTGTATTCTAATGGCTCTCCACTGCTTCAATGTATACCTTAACACACTTCGATTATGTACACTACTTCCTCCTCTAGCTGTCTAATATGCTAGATATCAGATTCCCCTGGCATTATTTATATTCCCACTATTTATGCGGTTCGATAGAGTAAAGTTATGTCTCTTTTGTCTCATCATTGGTAAAGGGTATCTCAAAAATATCTGGGATACAAGCTCATTGACCACCACGGGATCAAATCTTTCAAACGGGTGAACTTTTTTAGATAATATTTACCCTACCACGACTTCAGGGTGTGCAGGCGTGCATCAGTTTGTGTTGATGATGATGAACAGAACTTTAAGTCTATCAGTGGAAGGACAGGATAACTCGTGTGTCGTTGAGTGCGAATGCTGGCTAAATACATCAATCGGTCACAAGATAGGCAAGAGTGAGAGGCTTTGCTGATATACATAGAGGGTAAAAGTACAGTGGGTGATAGGCATACAGAACACATTTCCAGTGCAATAATTCATTACATCGAGATAGCACGGCCTACCCCAACACTGTGAGTTTCTCTAACAAGAGGCCGGCCCCTCACGGTGGCCTTGGCATATTGCTTATCAGGCCAGTCTTCGAAGGCCTTGTCTGCTCTGATATACTCCATCGCACGAGGGCTCTTATGGGTAAAGCCCGCAAACGCAAGTGCCTTCCGCACGTCCATAATTTCCGCGCCATGCACTCTGTGGCCAAGGAGAGGATCTCGCGTCGCGTCTGGAGGGGCACCGTTCGCAGGAGCGAGTGGCTGAAACAAGCGTTTGCTGTTCAGCGGGAATCTCCAAGAAAAATGACATACCCAGACACATACCTCTGCTGGAATGTCTGAGTCAAAATGGCGCGTGTCTTCAGGACTGACAAGCTCCGGGCGGTAGGGCGCAGGGTACCGGTGGATATTCTGCCAATCGATACCCTTAAACCAGGGGTGCGCCTACGTGGTAGGCATGGAGCATCAACGAGGTGCCCTTTGTCCGTAGGGGGCACAGGGTAAATATGTACACATACCTTGATGTGGGCAGCCCCATCATTGCCAGGAGGACCGCCTCCTAGTGGCATTGCGAAGCCACTTCTGCGGGCCTGAACGACCATCGAATTCGGCCGTGAAACAGACGACGATGCCTGGGACCCTAGTCGATCCTCGGGCTCACAGAGGAGCTGCCGCATCAGCTCTACACCTTCGTGCGATACACGTGGTCTGGCAGGGAACCTCAATGACTGCTTCCAGTTCAAGATCTTCTGCCGCGTTACATGGCGCTGCGCATCGTTGTCAACAAGGCCGCTCGACCTCGTCATCTACCTCAAGGCTGACTTACCGAGTTGCTAACAAAGGGAGGGAACCTAAAACATAACAACGTTAGATTGATACGGGGAAATTTGAAATCTCAAGACAGGAGAGAAAAGGGGCACTCACCCGTAGAGACATTCAAACATGATCACCCCAAGACTCCACCAATCACAAGAGTACGAATATCCATGTCCTCGAATGACCTCCGGCGACACTGGTCAAAGGCTGAGCGTCGAGAAGACGTTATAGCGCGGATGAAAACCTACTGTACGAATTCGTGCCACATCTATGAAACGTGAGTCGAGTTAGTTACGTGCGGGCGGAGCAAGTCACAGAAGAGCTGCGGTACGCACACAGAATATGCTAACTGTGGGCGTTGATAAGGCCTCCTTGAATCTAATCATACAAACACGGCGATGACTTACTTTACGGCGGTTTTTCTCTCTCCAGGTGAAGACACCTCCTTGGCCTTCCCCGCCCCCCATGAGAAGTTCCACTTCTTTGGGGTCCATCCGCTTCGTCTTCTTTCCGTCGGCGATACCATTAGAGTCTTCGAGGTCGATTCCATGCTTGTGAAGTAGATGCAATCTCTGTTGCTCGTAGTCTAGACCGGTGGGGTGAGCCTCCGGCCAGCGATGGCTTTTACAGAAGTCGGCTTACATGTAGTATCATGCGCCCAATGGAGATCCGTACTGCCACGGAACAAGAAGAGGCGGTCAGCGCCAGCGACCAGTGGGTGAACAAAAGAGGATACTCACGCAAGCCCGAAATCGCTGAGCTTGATATGGCCTTCTGGATCAAAGAGAAAATTCTATGTGGGCAGGTGGGTAAAGATCAGCATCATCTGGCGTTATGTTCAGATTTCCAAAAACAACGGCCTACGTCAGGTTTAATATCACGGTGGATAAACCCATGCCGGTGGCAGCTTTCGATTGCTAAAATCATCTGTGGGTGCGGTGTGATATTTGAGGAAACAAAAATCGTTTAAACGGTGGAGAAATCACCTCCGCCACATAGAATCGAGTGAAGTCTTCCTCGAAGACATCTCTTTCGATGAGAAGGTTGAGCAGGTCGCCCCCACCCATATATTCCAATACCTGGATTAGAGAGGATCGGTGAGAAATTGGGAAATGAAATCAATATTAAAAGTCCATGACGGCCATTGTTGAACCATGTTCACATACGCACCAGATAAAGATGGTCCCGGTCCTGGAAAGAATAGTAAAGCCTCACAATCCACTCGGCCCCACCCGGGGAATGGACCAAGGAAGCGGATTTCAAAACGTCGCGTTCAGCTCGGACGTGGCCCTCTTGTCCCTTTCTCAACATATCAACTTTTCGCAGCTGTTATGTCAGATTAGAATACAAATAGGGTTTGATTAGACTAGAAAGCCACAGTTCGCGGTGGGGGCAAAGAATGTACCTGCTTCATGGCGTATAGTCTTCCGGAAGACTTCTCTTTCACCAGGGACACGACCCCGAAAGCACCTGCAAGAGGATAGCAGAAATCAGTCGCCTAATAGCGCGAAGCGAGCAATACAAGTTTGCCAACCGTGCCCAATGGTCTTTAGCTTCACGAACGCGCTGGCATCGACTTTCTGTCGGCGTTCGCGTAGGTACTCCGTCTCGTTTTGCCTCCAACGTTCTCGAAGCCGTTCTTTCTGTGCATGCGTGAGGCCTAGCTCGACCATATCCTTTTCCATCGCAGCGCGGCGCTGTTCTCGTGAGTTAGGCTGACGGAAAAGAGGGAAGTATAGATTCTCAAAATAGATGCGAGCAGCCACAGCTTTCTCCAAGGTCGCCAGACTGGGCGTAATAACTCTTGGAGGTGGTAGGAACTGGTTATGATCCGCTAGAGGGCTGGGATCTTGATCGTCTTCGCTTTCCTGTATTTCAGGATGTGATCTCAGGCCTCCAGCTCCCCACCGAAATGCTGAGCCCGGCCTTCCTGGAAGGCCATCCAGGTAGGACGAAGTCAGCGGGGCATTCTCGTTCGCGGCTGTCGTGAGAGAGGACGAATTTGTACTGCTATAACCGTTAACGACGCGAAGCTGCTGTCCAAATGGAGCGTAATCTGCAGTCGGGGACGGCTTGAGGGAATTGACGACTTGGTTGATAGCCTTTGCCTGGTTCCTCTGCTTGATATAATTCTTGATCGGGTTCGCCCAGTGAGGATCTAAAGTATTTCGTGATAAAATATTTGTATGGATTGATGCAGAACGCGTCTAACCTCCTAGTTTTCCAATGCCATCTGGACCCCAACGGGTTAATAATGCTTCCAGTTGATCGGAATCCGAGGCATGAACGAGGTGGCTAACAGAGTCAGTCCGACGGCACTGTTAGGATGGGCGCTGTGAAGGACATACACGAAGCCGGTGGGTTTGGACACCATGTCTTTGCTAATACGGCGACCCTTTTTGGGCATGGCACGCGTCCCGGTGTTAGCATTCATGTCTTCGTATCTAGGACCTGCGAGGACAGTCTCAGCAGGGGGAGGGGGGGCTGGAGCCTTCCAGAGCAAACGTGACGGAGAAGGGGTCGGAATCATGGATAAGAGGTCATAGAAGCCTTTGTGCAGGAAGGTTCCCGCAGGAACGGAGGTAGTCTCCTGCTGTTCATAGGCCTCAAAAGGACGTGGCGCGAACGCGTTGTAAGAATACGGTTGGAAATAGGGGTCGTATAGATCAGCATTCCTAGGCGACTCATATCCGTACTGTGGTTGCTCTCGTGGAGAACCAGGATAAGGCCGGTAGGGCTGTCGACCTGGGTAAGCCATGATTCAGACGCTGGTCGACAGATAGAGCTCTATGGGCGGTAGGGAACGGGACGAACGTCGGGAACAAGGATACAATTGGCCTGTGTGCGGTTGAGCAGCTTACTTTGTCATTGTCAGAGCCAGTACTGGAGTTGCTGTCTGTGTCAATTGACAAGATCACCATCAGCACAATCACTGAGCCTGCCGTCATACTCACACACGTGACTCCTTCCTCATCTCGAAATCAAAACCAAAATCAAGAGCTGGAAGTACTCAAGACGGCGTCGGAGGCCTGCACCAACTGCGCTACGGCAGCGCACCCACTATTCATTTCACCGGTTTCTTCGCCTTTGCCGATGTCTGCGCACGATCACTTGTAGGGCCAAACAGGATCGACTTTGCATATGAAACGCTCGATCTTCGTCGACATAAGGTGCTTGCCGTAAACGGGGGGCGCATGTAGACGCGTAGCTGACGATGATGCAGTTTGAGCTCTGCGAGTCGTGTTGTGGCTAACAGCGTTCGCTACTGGGGGGATCCGCATTTGAACTCCGTCGGCAGCTACTGCTTGCCAGCTGCGCCTGAGCTTTACTGAATACAGCAGGCAGGCTGCTTGTGATAGCGAGGAGACTTGTCCGCTTCGAGCAGAAGGATATACAGATCCACGAGGTTGATCATATATTAACATGATGTGCCCATTTGACAGACAGCCGTATCTCGATTACCCGATTATCTCGTTCCTCATTCGATTTGAGCTTATTCGACCCAGAGGGCATCTTCTCTTCTTCGCCGGCCAAACAATAATCTCCTCCTTGCCGACGAATGCATTCCTCGCGCCCACCTTCCAGCAGTCAAAAGGAGCCCAACTTGTATCAGGTTTAAACAGCCACACTCGCCACGCCTTTTTGCACCCTTTACAACTGGCCTCCACTCTACCTCGTGTATGTTGCATGCCCCACTCTCCAGATCTTTTGCACGGTCTGTAGACACGCGCCGGCGCTTTCAGCCGGGATTTGTCGACTCGTGTTCTTCTGGGATACATTTTTAAGGCTCGGTCTTGAGCCGCAAATTAATCACTTCTCCCCGTCTCATTTTTTCTTATTACTATCTCCATTTTCTCTAATATGAACACCAACAAAGGTTACCCTGCTGCCCCAAGGTCGCGTAGAAGCCCGCCCATAGATGCGTATGGCCCACAACATAGCCATTTTTTCCAAACGGGACAGGGTGGGCGCACAATCCTGCCTCCGCTTGCTAACCGTGAATCCTCATCATCTTCCCGCCCTCCTACAGGTCTGTTTTCTTCATACAACCATCCATGTTCAAAGCCACTCAACGAGCCATTTATTGTGAACAGTTCCCCAAAATTATGTAGCTCACCCATACAACCAACCCCGCGCGACTACAATCACACCACAGTCTTTATACGGCTACCAACAGTCCACGGGCGCTTGTTCGTTCACATTTCATATCAGTCTATTTCAGACAATTAAACTCATTCATCTCTCTTATCTCCTTCGTAGCTCCCCAATTCCCCACCGCTTTCAGTAATTATGAGATTCACGGAACGCATGAACGGTATTCCCCCCAGCCGACGTATCCTTCGTTTTCGCGCGCGGGGACCCCGAATCTAGGAGGCGGGTCAGTCGACAGGAGGCTCCCTCCTCTGTCGACGTCACCGGTCCCTCAAGGGGACCGGTGGCAACAACCGTCGTATATGCCACAACAACAACCACAGGCATATCACGGTAACACCATCCGTTCGCCGGCGGCTTCATACCCCAACGCGTACGGATACAACACGGTCTCTCAGGCCAGCCACTACCAATACCATGGCCAACAGGACCACCTCCCCATGAACCAACATGGTCATGGGATCTTCGACGACCTTGCGCGACTTGAGCCACGGTCGAACACGCCATACGGCCGCAGCTCCCAGTCAACGCATGTCTCCCACTCGTCGCACATCTCCCCCCCTCCGCGCTCCTATTCCCCTCCCCCCGTCTCCCCCGTGTCTCCAGAGGAGCCCACCATCAAGAAGAAGCGAAAGCGCGCCGACGCCGCCCAGCTCAAGGTCCTCAACGAGACGTACAACCGTACCGCCTTCCCCTCAACGGAGGAGCGTCTTGCTCTAGCCAAGATGCTCGATATGTCAGCACGCAGTGTGCAGATCTGGTAACCTTCTTTCGAATTTTTTCACCGTGCCCTTTTTTGCTGACACCTTCCCACAGGTTCCAAAACAAGCGCCAGTCAATGCGGCAGACAAACAGGCAGACGGCGTCGTCGTCTGCGCACCATCCGTTCTCGATGGGCGGCCAGGTGGACCCAATGGCCGAGGACCTCGTACCACACCCGCAGGCGGGATATGACGGCGTTTCGGGCCATCTGGGGGACGTGTATCTGACAGGCCCCACGCAGGACACTTCGCGCTCTCATGGGTCGCATTCGCATTCCCATTCGCACGTCAGCAGCCAGCACCATTACCCCCACCACTCGTCTTCGCGCCATCGCGATTGAGAAAGTGTCGGGAGTCGTCGACAACCTCATCTAGTATCCGAGCGTTCCGAGGCGCGTCGTCCTCGACGATGCAGAAGCCTCGATCCACGTCCCGGTTGGTTACTTCCGCTCTTTCCTTATTATCTTGCGACCACCCGTGCTTGATTCTCTCTATCATTAATACCCAAAGGACGCTACTTATTTGATCGGATGAGAGTTTTCACTTTTTTATTCTCTTTTCTTTCTTCCTGTCCTTACCTTACTTGCATCTTTGTAACTAATCTTTAATATCTGTACCTTATTTCCCCATTCCTGGCATAGATTAATTTATCTACCTTACACTCAGTTGTATTCCCCACATTTTGCATTTGTACTTCCTACATCATCATTTTCAATGACATCGCCTCTACATCGAGCCTCATGCAGCATTAACCTGACTTGGCAAGGAACAACTTTTACATGGCCACGATGTAACCAATAATAGCAAGGGCAGTGACTTGGGTACAAGAGGATCACCGCTATTATGAGAATGCCCTCCCACATCCGTTGGATGATAGAATAACACTTGTGTCCCAAATTGGCTCAAGGCTCGAGGCAAGAAGTTCACGCATGCTGCGTGAATGCTTAAGACATATCGTGACAATAACCAAGGTTCTCATCCTTACGCTCCAGTAGATTTACATCATTAGATAGATAATACAAGGTTGAATACGCAATAGGTATGTAACATAAACGAGGATCGCCAGGCCCTGCCCAACGACACCCCTTCATTCTAGATAAGATAGATCACGATAGGAACTTATCCCCGGAGGACGTCATCCGACTTAAGACAGAGATGTTAATTTCGGGTTTAATCGCAGCGCGATTGGAAGTGTACATACCATGCCCATGCCGTTAGTAGGCGACTAAGCGACGTCGCTGAAGCTTTCTTGAGACCGCTCGACAGTTGCTTGACGTCTGGCTTGTAGAATTCGAGTCATTGGCAATGGTCGCAGTGGGATCTGGAGGTGTGACGGCGGAAGGCGTCGAGCTTGAAATCGACGACGCAGGGGTACCTGTAGTGTTAACAGGTGGAGGTCCTCCTCCTCCTCCGCTGGTCGAATCCCCGTTGAAAGTCACAGGCGGGGGACCAGGAATCGTAAATGACACTGAGTCGGCGTAGATGTCTGGGAATACGGCGCCCGTATACAAATCCAACATGGTGACGACCTCATCCTCCGAGGGGACGCCCTGGCCGGAGCCAGTGACCTTGACTTGACTGTGTAAGGGCGTGTCAATAAACCTCAATATGCGCCATGCAGACTCTTGACAGATAGCCGCCTACGTGGCAATGGGAGAGGGGGGAGGGAATTGGAAAATTACACTTACGAGCAGCTTGGATACCACTGAGGGGGTGAGGAATGCAGCGCAATGCTAATGCGAATTCAGAGCGAGCAGCAGAAGAACAGAACCATCGTCAGCAGGGCTATACGAGAAGGTACTGACATATTACGAAGCGCTAGAATAGCTTACATTTCGTTTCGCATAAGCTAAAATCAATACAACAAAGGCATCAGTTTTGTTAGAAAGATAAGATGGCCAAAAACAACGCACGTAGTTGCCAGGCGCCAGATCGGCTGGGATAGTAGACGTCCACGAATTATTACCTACTCATACAAGTGTCAGAATCATTCAAATGTCGGTGATTGATAACTTGGAAGGCGAGCATAACGGTAGAGTACGTACCTGCGATCAATTTAGCTGCAGCCCACGTCTTAGATGATGGGTCATATCCGTCAGCATCGAGCTTAAACCATCTTGCTCCATTTGCAGAAAAAGTCGAGCAGTCGCCGTTACACGAGGTCATGTAGGTCGATACAGGACCCTGATGATCTTGAAGTTCACAGATAATGTGAATACGCCCGGTGTTATCATCCAAAGATGTCAAATCGCATACTCACCACTGGGCCACTGCATGTTTTCAAAGCGCATCTATGATTAGACAAATGGATTTTTGATAAATCTTGAGTTATACACCCACATAAGCCCACTGAAAGATGACGTCTGATCCTGCAGGCACAGTCGCAATGGCTGTAGTGCCATCATTGCCCAGGTGGCTACAGTCAATGTCTGGATCCTTGAAGTCCACTGTCAAGAAAGTCAATTCAAATGATGTGTATATGACGGGCGAGAGCAATCGCACCAGGGCCATCGTTCAGGACTTTCCGAACGACGCGGGCGGGAGTAGACGTGTACCTAGATATGTAGCTGAATCATGAGCTAAAGGATTCTCAATGTCAAAAGACACGAGTATTCGGCGTACGGATCGACAAACGGATTCCATCCAGGGTACGATTGTCCACCAATCACAGCACTATGCACGAAGCCGTGTCCAGCACAGAGTCGGAAGAGAGCAAGCACGAAAAAGAGCCGAAGTAGAGACATAGGAAACAGTACCATATTCGGGGGTTGAGGGTTGGGAATAGGGGTATCAGAAGAGGCTTTGACGCCACTTTTGTTGTATAAGTTCACTCGGATCTGCCAATGCATGATACACGAGGCTACAATGCCTGCAGGTGTCCGCAAGGTGAAAACATGAGGCTTGCACACTGCAGAGCAGGTTGGCTCTCTACTGCGTCTAGAACAAGTTTGGAATGGTGAGTCATTTGTGCTTTCACCCACCCCTATATCAGCATGTTTCTGATATTTTTGTTCTCAAGGTGAGGCGTCTATCGTGAGAATCATGTTTTATGAAGATCTTGAGGTGCACAATGTCGTAAAGGGGAAACACATGAACGCTGCATTGCACTTCATTCTGGATTTAAATGAGGCTCTGACAGCAAGAATGAGAAATAGGTTGATCTAAGGTTTGAACAAATATCCCGGGAAAGAGATATTGACGTCATAATTGAATAGCGCCCATCATAGTTGTGTCATGTTAATGCCTAAAAAAGGAAGCACAAACATTCGCTCAATTGGCGCCGCCTGCTGACGCGGCTATTATGCGGTAGTGATTTGTTGTCGTTGCTGTATCCCGAAACACAACAGAAACAAGCAAAAAATGTCTATATGGCGAGTCTATAATATATGTAGTACACACAGCTACGTCAAAATTAGCGAGAGAACGGTAAATAGGATACTAAGACTAGGATTCAGTAGAAAACTTTCGTGAGAAGTCATGCCTCGTCAACGCCCGCATGTCAAATCCGGTTACTCATCGTCAGTGTCCTCGGGCTTGGGGCCACCATCGCTCAACCAACGCAACTTCCTCAGCCTCCTTCTTTCTTCCTGCGCCTTGATCTGGTTACGTGTCAATTTCTTCTTCTTCTTGATGACTGTTTTGACATCGCCGTTTTCATCGCCACTGACAACAGGTGTTCCCGCTTGCGACACGGCGGGGCTCTGAAGGCGCGAGCGTGCGGGAGTATTGGCACCACTGCCCTTGCCCCTCTCGAGCATGTCCTCAATAACGGCAGTCTTGCCTTGCTGGGTCATGCGGCCGTTATCAACATTCCAGATTTCAGGGCCTGCATGACACATGAGAAAACTCTTGCATGAAAAGGAGAATGACTTACACAATGACGAAACAAATTCGTGGTTGTGCGAAATAATGACAACAGCTCCAGCCCACTCCTTGATAGCAACAGCAAGACCACCCAATGCTTCTCTGTCCAAGAAATTGCTAGGCTCATCGAGTACACAGATCTGGGGGTTGTTCCAAAGACAGGCGGCGATGACGAGCTTAATCTTTTGACCTGATAAATAGTGAGGCTCATCCCTGATGCGTGTTGATATAAACAAAGACATACCACCAGAGAGACCCGAGATTTCGTTGTACTGGGCGATATCACCGTCGAGGCCGATATCTTCCAGGTGCTTGCGGACCAGGTGAGCAGCAGTCTCACGCGAACCAGCTCCTTCACGTGAGGACTCGAGATCATCGAATTGCTGGACGAGCTTGGTGAATCCCTTGTTCACGAGGTCGTCGCGAGCGACCCAGGTGTTGAATTTGTGGTCAAGTTCGCGCCATTTGACCTCATATTGGAAGGTCTTCTTGAGCTTCTGACGACCCATGATCATCTTCATAACACAAAGTCAGCGGGCAGGCTCATGGAAGTTGGTCAAACAATTGCGCACCTCCAGCTTACGTTTGCTTCCATCCTTGCCGACCCAGTCTTGGTCAAGAACGCGCTTCTCTTCATCAGTGAGGACGCGTGTAGCCTTCTCCAGAAGCTCACGGTCGTGTCCATCCTGGAAACGCCATTGAATGTACTGGATCGGGGTTTTCTCCAAGTGACGCTCTGAACACTTGATAAGTCATTGTCATCTCAGGAAATTCACCGTATTTACCAATGTGATGGGTGGCATGTTGCGAAACGTATCCAACCCGGAGAGAGGGATGTTTGTAGACTGTCCCTTCCTGGGGAACAGTCTCTCCCTAGCAGAAAGTAAGCGAGGGATGCCTCAATAACAGGGAAGAATACGAACCGTGAGCAGTTTGATCATAGTGGACTTTCCGGCACCATTGGGACCCACAACGCCAACTCGACTGTCAAAACAAAGTCAAAACGAGGAGACATGCGGTGCAAAAAAATACGAAGTATACCTGGAGAGCGACAGCGCGCAACTAACGTTGTACAAACTGGGTTTCGACCTCCCAGGGTATGTGAAGGTGCAATTGGCCAGCTTCAAAATGGCGCGAGTGCTACTCCGCACACCCATCAGAGAACCAGGAGGCGGGAAGGAGAATTTGACGGAAGTAGCGGCCAGGGTATAGTAGGATTTCGCTTCTGGCTTTTGCTCCACGAAGCGAGAGAGATTTCCCGGATAATATACGAGCTACAAAGTGATAAGCAACCCTTCGCTTGTGGCATAGCATGCTTGCTACTCACTTTCTTGCTTTCGTAATGTATGATATCAGTAGTAATGTTATCCAAGAATCTACGTTGGTGGTTCAGCTGATACTCGACAAGCTGGAAGCGTTGGGAGCTTACCCAGAGTCGTGACTGATAACTAAGCAGGTAACATTGGTCTTCGATTTGAGGTATTTCTCGAGCCAGGCGACGGATGCACGATCCAACTAAAACAATGTTTAACAGGAGGGACGAATGAGAGGACGATTGGGACCAACGTGATTCGTAGGCTCATCTAGAAGGAGGAGGTCAGCATTATACAACATCGCCCTCGCGAGTTCGAGCTTCATCTTCCATCCTCCGGACAAGCCACCGACGATCTCAGCCTGGCGTTCATCATCGAAGCCAACCTCAAGGAGCTGCTCCCTGATCTTCTCCTTGGGGACGTGTTTCAACGCCGGGTCTACGTGCGGCATTTGTGTTTAGTTCGGATACTCTCGCAAATGGCAAGACTTACCGGAAGCAACAAAATCAAGAATTCTCTTCGACGTATCCTCTCCTTGGAGGGAGTGCTCAACCATGACGCAGCGAAGCTCACTCTGGGGAGGGAAGTTCTCTACTTTGCTATCACGAAGCTGACGCATGAGCGTAGACTTCCCGGAACCGTTCGTGCCTAGGATACCATAACGGCGGCCTCGGATGAGGCGCAATGTGGTGTGGGAGAGGAGCAATAGAGCACCGTATGCGAGCGAGAACAAGGTATCGCAAAGGAGTTCGCCCTCAACGTCATCGTGGGTCTTGGGGCGAGGAAACTTGACGCGATCAATAGCCAGGTAGTGCGAAAGAACATTTCCGGCAAACGCTTTGGCTTGCGACTCGTTAATCCAGACTGAGAGGTATAGCGCAATGCAGCGGTTCCAGGAATTCTCGTCGAAAACACGCCCGTGGACAAGGTCTGCGACCTGGACGGAGATGAATTCAAGAGTAGTATCAAGGGCAGGATATTTGGACTTCTTAGGTCCGTTGGGCATCTTGGATGAAGCAATGGCGAGCTCGTCGGGGAGCATTGTCTTCATGGTGAACAACACAGCGGCAGCCTCAGCTTCGATATCGCGGTGCACGGGAGGTGGTCCAGAAGCTGAAGCGCCTGATTTAAGCAAGGTTTTGAGAGCAGCGTCACCAAACGCGCGGACCTCAGGGAAAGCGGCGCCAGTCGCGATTTTTTGAACTCCATCCACAAGGGGGCTGAGGTAGGTTGCAGCCACGGCGGGATCTCGAACAAGCTTGACCAGGTTGTCAATGACAACGACGGTACGGCGCTGTACTTCCATGCTGCGATCATTGAGAGCGCGGAGCAACAAAGGCACAAGAACGGCAAGGGCCGGCGAAGTGACTTCTGCCACAAATGTAGTGCTCGACAATGCTTTAATGCAGGCGGGGACTGCGTCGGGGTTCACCATGCACTTGACGAGGACAGGGATGTGCGGTATGATATCCGGGTTGGCTAGTGTCGCACAAAGGGATGTTGCGCACTTAACAGCGGCACTGGAAACCTCTGTCTTGGTGTCATGCATTGCAGCTTCGATTTTGGGGAGCGTTGTTCCGAGCTCAGCGGCAACAGCATCACGGGCACTGGTGACATAGGATTTGAACGATTCCAGCACTCCGACCTTGGTACGCCACTTTCCTTCCTCCAGGATCGATTCGAGTTTGCGGAACACAGTGCGCGTAGATTCGGCGGGCAACAGCTTGAGGATGGCCTTGACAGCGCTGGCGGCTGCAGCTCGAACGACTTCGCCCTTGTCCATGTACAAATCGAAGAGGATAGGTAAAGACGACAGTAAAAGAGGTGCAGATGGTGCTCCAAGTATGATAGCGAAGGAGTGAAAGGCGATAGCCGCCGATTCGCGCTCGAATCCAGATTTCTTGTTGGTGGCAAAGGCGTGAAGGGTTTTGAGTACATCAAACTCGCTGTTGAAAATCAGTAACGCATAGACGGCATAGATCTTTCCAACGCACTCTAGGCTCTGCATCCCTTGCTTAGAAACCTCGCGAGCGAGTTTATCGGCGGCGGCCTTTGCGTCTGATAGACTGTCAGGATGATTCACGAATGACAAAAGTTACTCACCTGGCGCAGTCGGGGCGACTCTGAGAGCCTCAAAAAGCGGTGTGAAGACATTTTCCTCGGTGGTAGCCATTGCGACGGGGGACATTGAATTACAGTTTTTTTTGGAGAAGACCAGTGGTACAGGCAGAAAGATCGAGCAAAAGGATTAGCTGAAAAGGTATAATAAGAAATCTATGGGGCGTCTGAGGAAGGTTTTTGGATGAGTGGGGGTTGTTCTGCGCAAGAGAGCACGGAGATGCGCTGCGAGAGCAGGCAGAGGAAGAGAGAAAGAAGAGAAAGTGATAGCTGGCTTGAAGAATTCTGATCAATTGTAATAAAACTTTTGATTCGCACGGTCAATCGATCAATCAAGGATTCATATACTCGAACTGCTCATTCCGGCTCATTCCCTACTCCTACTCCCCGAGGACCCTCCAACGCCCAACTAAATGCATATGGAATGCAACAATCCTGGGACAGGACCTCGGTGGTGGAGAGGGACAGCCCCACCTTAACGACCATTGACGCGTCCTGACGGTGCAATGTCATTATGACCTCGGGCCCAAAGTTATCTCTGTTTCAGGTCTTGCTCTGGATAGATCTCCTAAGTATATATTAGCGCGCCCACCATGTCCTGGCCTGATTACTTCTCCTGAGCTGAAATCCCCATTGTAAGTCTCAGCCGTCACTGTGTTCCTCTATTCGTCTTCGATATCCTTTTCTAGTTCTGCGTTGTGGGGATTCCATCATCACACCGTACCCATGCAGAAGATCAGTATCCCTCTAATCGCTGGCCTGGTGTCAGGGTTTGTCTTTGTGAATCTTGTCCTGGCTTCGACATGGTTCCTCTGTAGGCGAAGCAATATGAGGAGAGCGCAGCGACGACAGCAGGAACTGGCGGAACGCGGCATGGACAGGTCCGCCTCCTTCTTCAAGAAGCATACAGAAATGGCACCGCCGGTGGATATAGAGGCCGCAGAAAAACTGGACCTCGACGGCGAGGGAGAGGATGAAGACGAGCTCACGCATTTAGAAAAGCCTGATCGATACACACATCCTCCGAAGCAGGCCAACAGGCGTCGTCAATCCGAAAAGGCTTCCATCGCGCCCCCAGGCCTTGCAACGCTGCCTCAAGATCAACTCACCGTTCCATCGTCATACAAGCTGCCTGGAACCTCCGGCGACTCTGTATGCGAGACAGAATCGATGTATTCCACTGCATCCGCCCCAATCCATCTCCACGAACAAATACTCCTATCCCCTCCACCGATTCGACATAACAACGAAAGGCTATTAACACCACATCGGCCGGCGAGGCAGCATCCCTTCCGAGCAGCTGAGGCTGCATTGGCGGTGCCGTTACCCTCACCCATCCGACCACTCCTTATGGCGTCTCCCATCGGCGAAACCTTCGGTGACGAGCTGCCTCCACCGGGAACAGATAACGCAGCACTGCCTCACCATAGAATTGGGGAGCGCACATCCCAAATCATTCCTTGGTCACCATCCAAGCGCACCTCATCGTCGTCAAATAGTAGGCCCACCAGTGAATGGTACTACACGCCAAAGAGGACCAGTGTGACCTTGCCACCGCATCTAAACCCGGCGCTGGTTGAGCCGTTGCGCATTGCCAAAAGCTCTCCAATTGGTCGACAGCCAGCCTTGAAGCATCTATCCATGCGACCCTCGCCGTCCGCGTAACCTCAACACCGTTTCTACCCATACGTGTTTTCGATATTATATCAATCTGTATTATTTCGTTGTTTGGGAAGAGAAATGGAGAGCGCTGCGCTTTTGTACTATATTGGTATTGACATATTTAATCTGTAGTCATAATCAGTCAGAACATATATGTATTCACTTATACTTATCTATTCGTTCCTTGACAACTTACTGACTCACCTCTTCGGTAGTCATGAGTACCTACATACATCAACCTCATTGACATGCATAATCATCGCATTTGTTCACAACGAAGTCCAACACCTCGAAATATATGTGCTGAGTCTCGCCTGAGCTTAGTGCTGGCTATCTGCATATGAGCTCCCTTGGTCGCATCTGGTCCCTCACACACGTCAAGACTGTTCACCCTTGGTCAGTTGGGAAGCGGTAATTGCCGAATTGGGCATGTTTGTTACCATACTTGGTCGATGTTGATTCATTACATAAAGGCATAAAGTGCGGACATACTGCGAGCTTGTGGTAATCACTATTGAGGGCTTGATTAAAATTTATATATACAACTTCTCCAGAGAGACTCCAATGGCATCGAGATTGTTTATACTGATCCCCGCATGGGTTATGCCCAAGGTACTTCATATCATCTTTGCCTCGATCATTATTTGCATTACCATTTCAGCAGAGGCTCAAGCTGATAGCCATACACAATGGCTCATGGAGCCCATGTAGTTGCAAGAACGCTTCTGATCGCAGTCGTACTGACTTGTATCATATACGAGTTCAGAGTCTGAGTCTGACGCTATGCTGGAGATCATTCACCAGGACAATTTGAGTCTTGCAGTGGATAGTGTCTTCCGGATATTATGATTCTAAGGAGATGGCTTATGATCATGCTCACTCGTCGCGGCTCACAGTTCATTCGGATCGCGCGTCATCACATCATATAATCAGGATGCACGACACAAGTATTTTCCAAGTATTTTCATGATCATGACATTCATTTGTCCTTCAAGTTCTGCACATTTTCAGTTCTTTCAGATAGGTTCCACCTTTTGTACTAGAATTTGTGATTCCCGCCACCTCGAAGTGTTGGAACATCCGATACATATTGGTCACCAGTATGGAACGCTAGGGAACGCTTGTCGAGTCCTGATCATGTGGATACATGATTAGTCAGCCGGATCGCGTCGCTGTTGACAGCCGCGGAATCCTGTGCACGGTGTGTAGTGCCTTTGGCTCCGTTTCCTCACCATCCTGTAGCTCCAGGGCGACTGATCCGTCCTATAGCTCCCCGGAAACTGTACATGCCATGCCCGCAGGTACTCCCACACCCTGGTCATATGCTATCATCCGGTCCGTACATTCAGCATGTGGATGGGTCCCAAGTCAAGATTCTGACAACATTGCAGGCTCCTGTTCCAATTTGTGCTCAAGATTTTCTATGGATCCATAGTAATAGAGAATACACACTTGATTCCCGAAACTGGACGCCCATGGTACTTTGCATAAGCTGTTCTTGGGAGTTTTCTCTGACATGATCTGCAGTATTGTCTGCGCGAATCATAGTAACTCACTCACGGATGCATTGTGCGTACAACTCGTAACACACATGAAAATCTACTTAAACGCGCTCAGACTTCTGGTCACCTCTATTCCCGCAAAGGTGCGTTACCCATTAGCAGACAACCAAATTTCAACAATCTAACCGCGGTGATAGAAACGGAACATGCTGCGCTTGACGGCTAAGGCCACACAGTTCGGGAAACCCACATTCACAAGTTGGCTTATCGAATCCGCAGGGACTATACCCTTGAAAAGGAGGAAAGACTACAGCGACGCCAATGAAGCGGATAACACAGAGGTCATGGAGAAGCTTATGCAGGTACTTTCCACTCACACCTTCATGTGATTCTCGTTGACCGTGACTTCAAGGCCCTGGAACTTGGAGACGCTGCATGCTTGTTCCCTGAGGGAATGAGTCGCTTCCATCCCACCATTGCGCCTCTGAAAACTGGAGGCAAGCTTTACAACCCGTTCGTTCGTCTCTGCGTGCTGACGCAGAGCAGTGGCACGCATCGTTTCTGACGTGCTATCGAGGAACCGCGATGATCCCGACTTCGAGGTTTCGGTTCTAACGTGTTCCATCACATACATGTGCGCCCTTCTCTATATCAACCGCATAGTGTGAAATTAATGTCATGGAAGGCATCGACAACATTTCCGCTCCGATGTGTTGGTTACCTTTCACGAGCCTCTAGTATTCACTCCAAAGGTTAGAGCGATCCAGCGTTATCATTGGTCTTCATATAACATCTACTTTCAACGACAGAATAACCCGGAACTACTGTCGCCAGCGGACTTTGGCAATATCAGGTCTCTCACCTCAAAACTGCACGAAAGAATCAGTAGCGGTACCCTCGACTCGCCCACGTGGGATCTAATTCGAATCGCCAAACTTGCTGCGCGCATGTACGCCCCACTGGGGACAATGATGAGCCTCGGTGACCATGTCAGAGTCATACGTGCTTTCCTTGAAGCATTCAAAACCCAGCAAGAGCCTGTTCCCGAGGTCGAGCACTGGAGAGCTGAAGCGGAGGAGATAGCGAAGCTGCAGACTGACCTGAAGGTAAGAATTTTCATATTCGTCCTCAAATTGAATCACGATGCAAAGCAATTTTCAGGCATATCAAGATCAATTGGCACATTATTCCATCAAAGACGACCGGATTCGAAGGCCTTTGCGCCGCCTAACAATCGTCTCCCGGATGATCATTCGTTTGACTTGGGCTATATGCCTATTCGCATTCTCGCTTCCCGGATTGCTGCTATGGATCCCGATCTTCGCGACCTCAATCTATGCTGTTCACAACTTCAAGAAGACAGGCCCCATCTTCGACACCTACGATGAGATCGCGCAGTACAAGCTCATTTACGGCCTCATGTCTGGCATCTGCGTATGGATCATTGCAGTCGTGTTGACGTGGCCTGTCGCGCCGGTGACTGTATTCCTCGTACCCGCGTTGATGTGGATGACGCTGCGCTGGTTTGAAGACGCTGTCGCCGCATTCCGCGCGTTCACTTCCCTCCTGCGTTTACTGCGTGTAGGCAAACCGGCACTGAAGAAGCTGCAAGAAGAGAGGAAAGATCTACACGCACGGGTGATGAACCTAGCTGTTAGCAAGCTAGGTTTGCCCGATGACCCTGAAGTGTTCTTCTCCGAAAGGGGAGGCCGGCATAAAGGAAGGATCCAAGGTAATTGGGATGGACGGAAGCAGTATTTCTCACTGCGACGAAGAAGGAAACGCGATTGGAATGAGACCCTGAGGCTTTACGATCAAGTGGACTACCCTCTTGATGACTCGACTCAATGAAAAGAGTGTCGACTATGTACCGTTATTGTAATGGACAATTATCCATGAAATATCTAGACGTAGACGCCAAATCCCAGTGCACCTCTTGACCAACCAACCATCTAGAAGGGCCATCTCACTGCAGAATCAGACACGATTACTTCAACGTGTACTGAAGGACTTCAAGGAGTCTTGACCCAATTCAACCTTTTGCTTAGGGGAACGCTCAGAGCGATGATCACGAACCAGTATGATTCTTCCACCATATATGGTAACTCTTATGCCCAATTCGGTAACTATGTATTGCCACACCACTATCCAAGAAGAGCCCCGCAACAGATTATTGCGCATGCCATTAGCCTCATAACTTGCAATTGAAGCAAGTGTTTTGCATGTCCTGCCTATAAGACAAAACGAGAGCGCCTTGAGCACCAATATCTTGTTTTAGATCATGCTTGCCACTAAGAATGTAAGCATTCCGCGAAGGTCCATATATCTTTGAAGCTCGCCAATCGGATCCTCAGACTCTCGTTAGGCTTCCAAGTCTTCACCGAAGCCTTGGGGACATTTCCAGCCCAATTGGTTCGCATGGCCAGAGACTGTACACGATACACAGCATCACGATCTGTTGCTGTGGACCTGGTGTTGGAAGGGGCTACATGCGAGTACCAGCATAAAATGAGACAAGTCGATATCGAAGTGTGTGCACCAGGAGTACCAACATACTATCAGATATCCACATTTTGAAGTAGTACACGCTGTCCAGGCACGTTAGACCGCCCAAGCGCGAGTGTGCGAG
Source organism: Psilocybe cf. subviscida (assembly GCA_013368295.1). NCBI lineage: Eukaryota > Fungi > Basidiomycota > Agaricomycetes > Agaricales > Agrocybaceae > Psilocybe > Psilocybe cf. subviscida. Next base: position 6,417,251 of record JAACJJ010000028.1, on the reverse strand, counting down.
GTGGATGGCCTCCGGGTAGCCTAATCAGGTCAACACTGTGTAAATGTAAATTTAGAGATATCTACTTGAGATACACACCGCACCTACAAACTGTGATATCATGCTAAGTATAATCTCAATGACGTCTTATTACAATCGGGCGGCGTAGGCCTTGCGAGTCGTCCGAGGTAGATCATATGGATCAATTCATGAATCGGCCTTCTCTGAACAGCGACAGTAGCCCTGAGGATGACTGACACTTGATGGGGAGCAAATGGGGAGGTCGATATAAATATGCCAAAGCCTGTACTTACCACGAGCTTGGGGAAACGATTAACAGTACACACCCAACTTCATCCCTGGTGAGCCCAATGTCCACTAGAGAAATTCAGAGAGTTGCGATCTGGTGCGTACAATTCTGTCACGCCAGGTTTGGCACGAAATTTCAACTTCTGAATGACTTTCAGCGGAGGCGGTCTCGGCGGATTGACGCTCGCAGCCGTCTTGAACCAGAACTCAGACATTCACGTCGATATCTACGAGGCTAAGCCCAGCATCGCGTCTCTTGGTGCCGGAATTGCCATCTGGAAACGCACATGGGAGGTTTTCCAGGAGCTTGGCCTGGAGGAGGAGATGGCCAAACGGAAGCTGCGGCTGCCCCAAGAAGGAGAAAGTCAGTGAGGCTCCTCTGTCTATACATTCTCTCATAAAATAGGATACACGCATTAACGTTTTCCATCTGATTACAGTCAGGGGACCGACATTCCGCAAGGGAGATCAGCCTGAGGATGGATTCGATTTTCATAGCCATATGATGCCATGTGAGCGCTTGAACTAGAACCTGCAACGCTTCGAAATGCTCGGACTGAAGAGTTGTCAGACGGGCCTACGGCCATCGCTAGGCCGATACTCCTGGAGATTCTCCAGGCTAGGTTATCCGACAAAACTAATATTTACACATCCAAACGCCTACTCGAATACCGGACCGATACCGATACCGCTGAGCCTATCGAACTTGTCTTCGACGATGGCTCGACTGGAAGAGCCGACATTGTCATTGGCGCAGATGGAGTCCATTCTATGACTCGCGCGAAGATGTACCGCCTTCTGGAGAGTGCTGACCAGGAGGCAGGAAGTTATGACAAATTCATAGATCCAATCTGGAGTGGCACGTACGCGTATCGTGCCCAAGTAGATTTGGTAAAATTCAAGGAGAAGTATCCCGACCACAAGGCGCTTGATAATCCCAGAATTGTGCGTACTACTTGTGGTTTAATTTTACAACATCAACGTTCAACATCTGGGCGCTTATTTTATCCAAATGCAGTGGTTGGGAAAGAACAAACACGTCGTCTCGCATCCTCTGGGAAACATCATTCATCTCGTGTGCTATCACACGGTTGATACTGGAGAAGGGACACCTTACGACGGCCCTTGGGTCAAGAATGTGCTCCCAGAGGAAGTTATCGACACATATGAGGGTTGGGAGCCCAACCTTGTCCTCTTACTCAAGGCAAATTTTTATCTTTGCACCCATATACTCTCACATAATAACCAGCCGCATGTTTAACCAGCACTTGGAGAAGCCAAGCCGATGGGCCATTCATGTTATACGGCCCATTCCATTGTCGGTTTTTGGACGAGTTGGGCTCCTGGGCGATGCGGTGTGTATTGTGCCACTGAGAGGTTTTTTTCTAGTCTTATGCTTTCATTTATAGGCACACGCTATGACCCCTCATCAAGGTGTAGGTGGAGGCCAGGCAATCGAGGTTGGGATACTTGTCTGTCATTATTGCGTGTTAAATGTATTGACATCAAGTTCATTCGACGCAAGGACGCTTACATTCTGGGTCACCTGTTGGCGTACCCCAAAGCAAATCTTCAAACCATCGATGAAGTGCTGCGCGTCTACCAGGAAATCAGGCTCCCCTTCGCCGCCAAAGCAGCTGAACGCTCCCGCGAAAATGGTCTGATTTACGAATTCATCCATCCCGACTACCCAGTAAAACCAGACGCCACAGCTGAGGACTTGAAGGTTTTGGGAAACGTCATTAGGGCATCTTTTGAATGGCTTGCTCAAGGTGGCTGCAATGAAGACAGGAAACGAGCAGAGGACTTGTTATCAGCTAGACTTGCCGGAAACTAAGAGGAGATTGCCGAGAGCCAGAAGATAGATATATAAGTATTCGAATGTTTACAAGTAGGACAAAGCTATAAACGTGAAATTTGAAACTAGTCTGTTGTACGCGGAGAGTAACCTATCAAGTCACCAATGCCATCGTTTCAAGACTTGAACCTGTGCACTTGGCGCTGTGCGCGACGAGGAGCGCCAAACTTGAGGAGAGTACCACCAAATAATTGATAACCAACGGCGAGCAGAACCATGATCATAAAGCGCCAAGGGAAGGTGGCCATATGCAGCATGGTTGCGACCTTGCCGCTCTGACGATTGATCGTGCGCACTGCCGCTTGTATCTTCGGCTGCTCACACAGCAAAGGGCGTGCAGGAGTTTTTCCAGTCAATATGAGTTTCAGAAGGTGCCGATCCTCCTTGGTCCAGTCGATGAGTTGAATTAGCATGGTCCCAAAAATGAGAGTCGACATCGCCTTTCCGGGGAGCCCACTTGGATCCGACGAGGGATTCTTCTCTAACACAAGGACCTCACATCCAGGGCGCAGATGAGGGAATCCAGACAGGAAGTAGAAATGGGACGTATGGAGTCTACCTCGAATATGTGTACGTTTCGCCAGGAAGAGAGGGGCCCAAGTCGATAGGTCTGATTGCTGAACGGGGCAAATACCGTCGAGAAGTACCGCCGAAGGTCCCCAGATATCAAACAGTTTCCGGTACTGTGCTGGAATAGGAACAAGACGCAGGTGTGTTGGGTCGTCAGTTATCCACTCGAAGCGTTTCGGCCTCAGCCCAGAAAGATATGCAAGCCAGGATGTATTTGATCGACTATTTGCTGCCCTGCGCAGATAGTCGGTCGAGAGCAGGGCCTGGATAGTCTCATCTGAGTCGTGTTCCCTGATTGGAGTCCCCTGAGTGTATTTGAATCGCACAGTGTTGATCTGTGGTAGAATTATTTGCCGACTAGTGATCGATTCTTGCAGCACGTAGTGGTCAGGATTGAACGAGAACTGGAGGCATCGGACCAGTGAGACCCAGGGCGCATGATAGAGAGGGCTCAAGGGGAGTCGAACTAAACGGGCCAGCACAGCCGGTGAGTCGATATGGATAGTATGCATGAGAGCAGGAAGAGCCATGGTCGCTAGTTTCTTGTTGACGAGTCTAATGTAGTGGGACTCTGCGGCACTGGTCATGAATAATAATAACTCAAGAATCCGGTTGACAACGGGCTCCGGAATGTCATCGAGGACCATTTTACGCGTTTGCATGCCCTTTCTGACCTTTCCTTCTGTCCTACAGATGCATTGAATTAAAAAGTCAGCCAATGTGCGTGTAGCGGGCCATGAACTGACATCTTGCGCAATCTTTGAGAGGGCCTCACAGCTGGTCTCGTAGATAAACAAGCCTCCATCCTTGTTAGATTTGCGAAAGATTGGCTTGAGCGAGATAAAGAGCAGGATCTGGGTGTTGTCGCGGTCCGAAACGCCACAAAGCCAACAACTTTCGCTGGACTTCAGAATCCGACGTGCGTGTCGTCTGACACAAATCTAGCAGCAGGATTACAGACGAACGGCGATTGAGGTTGAGGCGGTGGTTCGCTGAGCAGCTCGCTGAGTCGTACCAAGTAGTGGAAGCCTGGAAGGAAGAACGCAAGACGGATGAAGAGCGTTTGATCCAATCAACGCCCATCAAAAACGGCACTCTCGGCACCATTCCTATACTCTGCATTGTCAACAAAATTTGGGTGACGCTCCTAACCCCATCCTCCTCCCCCCTCTCGTCCTTCTTGCTCAGATTCGACTGCCTAGGGTCGAAAGCGACGCCATGAACCCGAGTACGAATGGCTTGCCTTGCCAGGTCCCCATATGGGCCCCACATAAAGAGCCTCTGCCCGCAGGTCTAGCGGAAGAGGACCGTCCGTTCTATGAACAGAACAAACGTTGGGAGGGCTACATGGCCTTCGCAATGGAGTCGTGTCCGGTGAAAACGACGCTGGCTGGCGGAGCTGGTGAGTTGATGCGTCTGTATTTGCTAGAAACTGTTGTTGAATGCTTCGTAGGCTTCGGTATTGGTGCATTCTTCTCTCTCATGTCGGCGTCTTTCGCATACGAGGATCCATATCTGCGAGCGCAAACACAGGCAGGCATGAATACGACGCAAAAGGCCTCACAGATCTTTAAGGAGATGGGAAGAGGCATGTGGACGAGCGGAAAGTCCTTCGGGAAAATCGGTGCACTATTCGCTGGAATTGAATGTGTCATTGAATCGGTGAGTCTGCCAGTGTTGTCTTGAGTCAATCATGTTTTCAACGCGTGCAGTATCGCGCGAAAAACGACGTTTACAATTCCGTCGCGTCTGGGTTCGTCGCTGGAGGTATCCTTGCGCGAAATTCCGGACCAAAGGCTGTCGTTAGCGGAGGCCTTGCGTTCGCCGCTTTCTCCGCAGCCATTGACATGCTATTCTTACGACGCGAGACGCCCGAGTGAGTCGTCAAACTTCCGTCGTTTTCTTGTGTACTCACAATGTCTGCAGAGAGGACTAAGCCACCTGCCTCTATGATGATATCCTTCTAGATTTAACTTATATCACCCCAACACCCCCTTATACTGCAATGTACCTATATAATCGGAACCACCCATGCTATCGGAATCGCAAACTCATATCACAGTCTTTGATTCTGAACGAGGAAGGTTGGAACGGGAAATTCAAGGTCAAACTGCCATTGACTAAAGAAGTCACGGCGGATGGCTACAGCTGGCGCTTCGTGGACCGCCCATTACTCTATGCTTCTGCAAGGTTATTGGCTGGCAATGCTGTCGAATTTCGTGTGCAACGACTACAATATGGTATATTTGTATGCATGATCACAGTTTACATGGGTATCCGTGGTACAAAATCCTCAACTTCGGCTTGGTCTCCTAGTGCGGTCTGTCTGCGAGCTGGATGCTACCGGGTCTCGAGGACTTTGACTTTTTGCAGAGACGTATGTAGGTGAGGGACTGAGGTCTGGCATCTGTGACCTCCTCACTTCTTGTATATATGAGGGGGGTTTATAGAGGTTTATCCGGGTACTATTGGCATTTGTCCGAGGGGGATCAGGCAAGACCTTGTCAGAATAATTCCTTTTCAGACTTATCCTTTGCGGAGGCCACTGTTCCACAGGATCAAAGTCGCGCTCAACAATGGCTCGCTCTCGTCGGTATTCGTCGGGATCACACTCAAAGTCGTCCTAAATTGCTGTGAGCGCCATGATTTAAGTTACACTGCTAGCAACGTACCTCTGGGACTGCTTTGAAAGTGACTCCCTCAACCACTGTATCATTAGCATCTGCACGAGCACTGACGATGACGTCTTTGTCCCTCGCCTTTCCACTAACACCGCGAAAGCGAACAGACCCAGTCCGCCAAAGGTCCTGATTCATGTTGTACATGCCTCGGAGAGCAGATGCAGCGCGAGCGCCGATCAGCGGATCAGAGAGCTCGCAAGAAAGGGCTGGGTTCTGGTATCGGCCGTCGAGCTTGCCTTCATCAGCCGCCCTGCTTGCCTGACTTTGGGACTGATCAACGGCGCGTCGGGAGGAGTAGTAGTGTTCTGTAGTTCCGCTTGGCAGGAAGTATTCGAAGTTGTTGGCGAATCGCCTGTTGATGTAGTACTTGAACAGGATTGTGAGGAGGATCGGGGGGAGTGTCGCCAGAAACTGGAAGGATTTGAATTCGGATTGCAGGCCGATTGCTTACAAGTACATTAGCGAAGTTCAAGTTGGGTGTTGGAATTTGGAGGAGCGACAGGCTTACTGAAGATCATAATAAGTTGCATAAATATGCATCCGAACATAAGTCGATTTATGACGACGTTCCACGCTCTCTGGGCAATAGTCATAGTCAGTTGCAGAGGCCACGTATAAAGATCAATCTGCATACCCCACCGCTCTCAACACGGGTCACAAACTTGTACACAAGCTGGTACTTATACACCCAGCTTGACAGCCAGAAGATAATCGCGGCAGCCAAAGAAACAAGCGGCGCTAGAGGAGCAAATAGAATGCCGGTGACGCCCATGAAAAGCTAGCAGGTGGTATTAACTCTTCAATATCAGATGCACGAAGGATGACACGTACAAGACCAGAGCTGCGGGTAGAAAGGATACTTTCAAAAGGTTTGAATACGACGACGAGGATGTCACACTGACTATTGTGTCGCGTATGGAAAATATGGAGGTTTAGACGATTCTCGTAGAATACGAGGGGTGGCCTTGAAAGCACTGTTTGAACATATCGCTTATTCCATGGAAGGTCCAGAGACAGGTAAAAGACGTACCGACGACTCCAAGACAGCCATAACAATGTAGAAACTTGGGAAAGATCAAATATCAAAAGAAATCCACGCAGTCTAGGAAATGGATTGATGAGTGGTCAGGTGGATGTAGAAACAAGGTAGCCTACGGAAACCATTTCAACCAGAACGATGACTGATCCACATATGTGCTTGCGAGTTGTTTCGGAAGCTCTTTAGGTATACGGATTAGCTCTCGAAAGATATCTGGTGTCCAATGCAAGAACGCGGGGGACTCACTCTTCAGATTATCGAACACCCCCTTCAACCCGGCTCTCTGGTTCTGAGTGACGATAATGATATTCAATATGGATTCTTCACGTTGCATATAAGTCAGCATGAGTAGTTTTCGCGGTGTTAGTACTCGAAACGAAACTCACGAAACAAAACGCCAATGACCGTGAAAAATATCAATTGGCTGACAAACAAGAACGTGAAGTATCGCGCAATGACAACCCTGTCCAAGCTCGAATGCGTAGGTGCACCCATATATTTTGACAGCCAGCGCATAATACCGGGTAAAAAATACCCAAAGATGGCTGCCACTGCAGGAGGTACGATACCAGAGGCAATAACGTAGGATATTGGGGACGCTGCGGCCCAGTTGGACAGAAACGGAACGTATCCGGAGGCCGCAACCTGTGAGTAGACGTGGGCATCAGCAGTGTTTCAGATTCCAGGGATCGCTAATGTGCTCTTACTGCGCTTAGGTTGGCCAAGGACGCAATTGGGAATAGCGGCACGAGACTCAGTAAACAGAAGAGCGACAGTAGAATAAATCCGGTAATTCTCTTGAATCGACGTTCCTTCTTGGATAGCCCAATGTTCTTCCATATCTGGTCGAGGGTTTTCAGTCATGAGTATTAAGAAGGAAGACCAGTTGACAATAGGTTGCCTCACAATATCCTTATGATTGGGCGCTAATTTTATTGTAAGGCCTTTGGGGTGCTCTCCTTTTAGATCATATGCAGCTGCATGCGCCGCATGAACAGAATCCAAGGTCACAAAGCCAAAGTTTTCTGGATGCCTCGCGCTTGCTTGGGCGCGATATTGATCGATAGAAGCAGAAAGGTTATTCAACTTCGTTCTGGAATTCGCTTTGAATATGTATTGCACGTGTAGACATCGTTTGAGGAGAGTGGACTGACATATAATATTTTATTGCATCACGTCTTCTCCCACCAAGTCCGCAACATCCTCCAATCTTCACAGTCGGCCTTTTGGTTGAATCTTCTGCTCTGCTGTGCTTGGTTAACACCTTCTCCAGCTCCTCAACGGTTTCATCGTGAATATCAACAAGGTCGGGCAATGACCCTGCATCTCGACCAATGTAAGCTGAAGTGACCGTGTAAGGCAGTTGCATGCCTTCAAAGATACGAAAAATCCCTTGCTCAGAGCGGCGGCGTTCTGGGATATGCATCACGATGACCGAACGCGCGTGAAGTGCGTGTTGGTATTCATCGGACCTGAACCATTGATCACGCAAAGCATACATGTCGTGCCAGTGGTGGTGCACGAGAACAAGTAGGAATAAAGTAATAAGATATACAGCACCAATATGGGCCCATAGACGCACCCCGTGCACGTCCCTGATCGTCATAGCAGTGAGGATGTCATGCTGAGGAGGATTGGTTTGCAGGGTGTATAAGAGATCTATTGGAATGAGGGCGCCGCAGGTGACCAAGGCCGTCAATCCCAAGAGGACTTTCATGAGATCCAAGAAGCGCAAGAATGCCACAGCGTCAAGACCAATCTTTGAGAGTAATTGGGACTCGTGGTTGTGCATCAAGGGTGTGAGCCATCCACAGAATGATCGCGAGGCATGAGGAGGCGCCTTCTCTGGGGTATGGTATTTGACTTTGGGTTCGTATACATGTTGTCGATTAGGGCGCAGAATGTTGAAAATCAGGAGAGTCAATAGCTGTAAGGGTCAGTACTGCGTTGACGTTATAACGCGATGATTGACCTCACCGACAGAACGGTCATTATCCCCACTTGTATGATTACAGCCTTCGGTTCTGTGTTGTTGGTGGTGTTTAGGAGCTGTTGGATCCCTTTGGCATCTATTCGCCTTTGAAACCCATATAGAGCCATGCTAGGAGGAGAAGGAGAGCCAGCTTGCAATCATAATGCCTTGATAATGACCGTTGGAAGTGAACCAAAAGTGAACAAGTTCGAAAAGAGGTGGGCCAATGATCGCAGTGATGCGGAGGGCATATTTGTCATCAACGATTATTAGCCGTGCATCGTGTCTTGTTCCCAGTCGATTTGCCGAAGACGCACATTCTTCACTCCTGTCATGTTCCGTCTTGTCTTTGATTGATCTTTGCTGCTCTCTACTCGTCAAAGATTTTCTGGAGATTTTCCCTGACCAAGTCATGTCTAACCCGTACCGACTTACTCCCGGCCGACTCCCCGCGCCCCCACATCCAACACCCACTTCCGTGTCTGGCTACACATTTGCTAATTCAAAAGTTGGAAGGGCGCCCATTGCCAATCCTTATGACAAATTCACGCAGCCTGAATTTGACGCGTGGATAGGTGGCATCACCGGCGCACTCAAACACGCTTTAGGCCATGACGAAGGCCCAGTGAAGCAGCAGAGTCTTTCTGAAGGAGGCGATATTCCCCAGTTTAGGCCAATTGACTTACCCGAGGATAGCGACAATGACGGCGTTGATGATTCGTTTGCAGAAATCAAAGCGCGTCGCGCTGCGGGCAAAGGAAAGGCGCGCGACCCACGGGAAGGGCCAGGACTTGGCAAAACGTCTGTGGCACAGCCGATTGAAATCCCGTCGTCGGACGAGGAGGAGGAGGAAGAGGTCGAATATAGTATTTTACACCAAAACGACTCCGACGCGGAAGAAGAGGCTGAAGACGGAGAAGCAGAAGCAGAAGAGGATGAAGAGTACCCATGGTCGACAGCGCAGAGGCCGCAGGGCATTGGTTCTTCTCCCCCGAGTGGGATGATAGGTGAAGTGGACGTCGATAACGATGACTATGATGAGGACGAAGAAGTGGAGTATGAGGAATACGGGGAAGAAGCGGAGAGTGAAGGCGAGCAGCAGGAACAGGGCAGACCGGAGGACGCGGTTATTGAGCTCCTCTCTGACGACGACGAAGAACCACCCACCCCGCCTGGTCGGTCCCGTCCTGCAACTGTCGAGGAAGAGCGGTACGATGACGAGGAATACTTTGAGGAGGAAGATGAAGAATACGGGGCTGAGGATGTGGAGGAAGACGAGGATCAGGAAGATGTTCAGGACCACGAAGATGCGCGCGCACGTCAACGAGTTCAACATGTTGTCGAAGACGACGAGGACGAAATCGTGGAAGTGCAGCCCCTGGAGGATGATAGTTGTGCGTATTAATTTTTGCATGATTCCACTCCGTAACAACTAACATTCCTTCAGCTTTCCCTCCTCAAGCTGCGGAACCTCTTGCAACTACTCCAACCCGTGGTGCGGCCTCCATGGAAATACCCGGCCCCTGGAATGGCCTTCAAGTATATGCACGAGATTACTACTCAGGTGGCGAGCTTCAAAGGCCTTCGGAGCAGAGGGACCCTTCATATCTGGGAGCTGAGGATGAGGTCGATGACGGAAATATCGCACAGATTTCTTTTGGATATGAACAGGCTGAGGCGGAATTCCAATATCCGGATGCCGCTACTGCAGCAGAAACCACTCCAGTTACAGGTCATGATCTTTCCCAACACGCTGGCCATACTTTGTTCGTGAATCAAGCTGAAAATGCCGGGCACCTAGGTCCCTCGAATATGCCTCCTCAACACATACGGAGCAGTGCTTCGCCTTTCATGGAGCTCTCTTTCGACAGGAAACTGGTAGAACCCGTGGAGGAACATTACATCCAACCTTCTGACGAGGATACTTGTGTGTCTATTATGTCTTCTCATCTTTTTAGTCCGCTGACGTGTTTCATACAGCTTTCCCAATGCGAACAGGAGAGGGAGGTAACCACCTCGTGCAAATTCCAGATCCATGGGATGGCCCACGAGAATATGCACAGGATTTCTATGCTGGTGGTAACATCCAGCCAACGCCTTGGGCACACATAGACGTGGATCACTTGGCGCCTGAAGATGAGGACCATGCCGAAGAGTCTCGAGCTCGTAAAGAACAGGAGGCGGAAGACGACGAGATTCAACCACAAGGTCACGATACCGGTATGATTTCCCCAACTTATAAGCGAATTCATTTGCTGACATTACTTTAGCGTTTCTTCACGATGGCGTCCGCGCTGGCGCCGTTGAGATTCCTGACCCATGGCAAGGGCCGCAGACCTACGCTCAAGATTACTATTCCGGTGGCGTCAACGGGGCACTACCAACCGACCGCATAGATCCCGCTTTACTGTCCGTCACCGGTGAAATAGACGATGGATACTCGTCTTTCTTGACACCATTTACGCTTACGCCTAGTCATCCTGTTGACACTGAGGGCGAAGACAATGAAGAGGACGAAGGCGAGGACCACGATAAATTTGCCCTCCCTCCAGCACCTGAGGGTATATATGTCCCTCCTGGCTTGCAAGCTCGCGACGCACCAATCCCAACCGATGCCGAGATCTTTAATGTTGACGACTCTGATGACGAAGAAGTTGGTAAACCAGTTCCGATAAGAGAGTATACCCGAGATGAAGACCATAACGATGATGTCGATTACGAACTGGAGTATGTGGACAAGGATATTATGGACGAGACAGAAAATGTTGTCCTTGCTGCGGAAGTTGCTAGCCATGACACGCATGATCAATCTGAGCTTGCGCTCGAGCAGAACCAACAGCCAGAAGACCTCGCTACTCCGGAAGAAAGCAAAGGTATCTATCTTTTGTCTTCTGATCATACATGAATTCATTATAATTAATAAACCTTTTGTGGGCCGTTCAGAAGTCCTCTCGTCTCTCGTGGACTGGAACAACCCGCCGGCATTTTCCAATGGGTTTCCAGCATCCGCATCTGGGCACCTTGCAACTCCATCCTCTGAAGGTGAGGACTTGATTGTCGCTGAGCACCCAGTCGCAATCGATGCCGAAACAGAGATAGAGGAAGTCGTTGCTCAGGACGATGGGATTGTGACAGAGAAGGGACAGCGTAGCCCGCCACTCGCTGATGTCGCCGAAACCTTGTTCCAACAACTCACTCCTGAACTGGAGGTTGAGTTTATGTCAGAAGCTACCAACTTGACTGCTATTGCTTCCGGAGACCCTTCCACACCTTCCGTCGACGTGACAGACAATCTTCCAGAGGAAACTGACATCGTTCAAGCACCTGAAAAATCTTCTGCTCACAGCACTGTGGTTGCAGGTGACCTAGGCGACCCAGTTGTGGAGGACGTTAGCGAAGACGTACTCGACATTGATCAGTCGATTCCAGCCACAGCAGATGTGAGGGAGCCCACTCCTCCATTTGATAGTCAAGACGATGAATCGAAGGTCACTGAGTTGGAGGCAATCGTTGAAGAAGTCCCAAGCGTTGTGGAATCCCGTGCCGGCACAGTGCCTCTTCCTGATCTGACACTCGAAGAACTTGATCACCATGCTCTCATTACTGACGAGAAAGGTACGCTTCAGCCCAGTCATTCACATTTACTGGGAACTTTTAGTTTACTATGTATATCTACAGATACACACCTTGTCATCGGCATCGTGGAGCACAAAGAGGCCACCGCGAGTCCTCGGGAAACACCCCATCGTGAAATTCTCACCGTCGAAGTTGTAGAAGAATACACTGAACACGCGTTCGTATCGCATGCAGACTCGGCTCCTCCCATTTCCATTTTACCTCCTCCTGCTCGTTACGATGATTTATCGTATGAGGATTACGCCTCGAGTGTCGAAGTGGATGAATTAGACGAAGAAGGGCCAGAAATACTTAACGAGGGCGTTCCTTCTTCCAAAGTGGAACTCTCTGTCGAAAAATTCGATGCTGGACATATTCGTGCTGATGACCAAACTTTAGCTCTAGTTCTGGGGGATGTAATATCTCCCACAAACGCGGAGATAGGATCAGGTGCACCTTTTGATCCAACTATCGTGAAGGAGCTATCAGAGGGTCAACTTCATCGGGGAGCACTTTCTCCTTATACCGACGATACTGCAACTCTGCAAGTTGAAGATTCTGCTCTTCCTCCGTCTTTGTATTCAGCAGGAGAGCGGAGAGGCGTTGATGTCGCAGACACCCCGGCCGGAAATGAGCTCCCACCCCACTTTCTTGCAGGAGCGGATTTGATGATTACGGAGAACGATATGTTAACGGACGACTTTGAGACTGAGCCTCCTGCAGCAAAAATTCCTTCGTCAGAGGTATTATTATTCCGTAAAACTCCTGATTATGAGTTCTGATTGAGCTTCTAGGCGCCTCAAACAACCGAGAGGACCGAGCCATCCTCCTTGCCAGCTGATTCCCCCTCCGATGTTCTGCACAAGAAACCGGAGGCGGACGATGTCAAGCGTGCTGAAGACCTTGATAGGCATGTCCACGCTTCAAGCGCTAGGAGCAAGACGCCGATTCAAGAGCATTCCCCCCCATCGCTCGCAACGCCAGAGAAAGCATCAACAAATAAATATCCAGAAGCCGTTTTCAGCACTCCCGAACGCTATACCCCTTCTCCGCCCAAGGCTGCTGCACCCGAAGCTCTTCAAGCTTCTTCTGTGGTGGTGTCTGATTCTGTTTCACGAAACAAACCTTTTACCATGAGTGACGTTGGTGGCATTATGTGGGCACAAGAGGACTTGCAAGATATTGCTCAAGCCATCAGTCCCAATCAGACTCAGCCCATGAGGACCATGAATGGCACATCGGCCACCAACCACCACCAATTAACTTCCGCCCCGCCTGAGTTATCAGAGCCACCTTCATCTGAGCCTCAGATATTCCTGGATAATCAGCTGGAGCACTTGCGCACTCAGTACGGCCCTAATATTGATAATTCAATGCTGACTACGATAGCTAATGCTGAGTCGATTTCGCGTCATTCTAGAGAACCACCTCAACAGTCGTCTTTCTCTCAGACGCCGCTCTTACATGCTCCTGTCAATATCGAACAGTTTCATCGGCAAATACTACATCCTCTCTCTGGGTCTTGGCCTTACAGTCTTTCAGCACCTGGAACCCAACAGCTTTCAACCTCTGTCGACTCGCCTGCGAGCTCTTTGCCGAAAGGCCGGAAGAAGCCTAGGGCCGCGGGTGCTTCTCCGAGGTCCCCAAAAAAAGGAAAGAAAGCTGTACAGCTGAAGAAGACACATATGGATGATCCAAGTTTGGAGCTTCAATATCCATCCGACACAGACCGCAAACAAGCACTCTCCCATACAGTGTCAGAATTCAAGACAACAACGCCTCAAGATGAACCGCTCAAGTCCAATGACGTGGCGCAACCGTTTTCGGGAAGTGGTAAATTGCCAGTAAAAGAAACATCGGAGGACTGGTTCGGTCAAGGAAATCCCGTCAAGAATGAAAGTTTGCCTCCTGTGTATGCTTCCATTCATTTACTACTGATTCCGTTATCTCATCACCCGTTTTTATAGTCCTGGCACTACAGCGGAGTCGTCGTCAACCATTTCCAAGGTGGGAGGAGCGGGTGCTCCTAAGCAAGAGCTGCAGAAACCCAAGAGGACGTATAAAAGGAAACGCGATATGTCGCCTGGGCCTGGAGGGTCGCAAGTAGGGAAGACAGACGAGAAGAAGAAAAGGCCAACGAAACGCAAGTCTAAACTGTTGGAACTTGAAGGTCCAATTCCAGGCCCATCGAATGGAGAAACGATACACGTCAAGGCAAAACCTGGGGGAACCTCTCCAGCAGAGCTTTCACAGACGAATGCCCCTACCACATCTAAGGGAACCATCACCAAGCCAAAGAGAGGTCGACCTCCAGCACTGTCCACTTCCTTGCCTGGATCGAGCGCTTCCCAGGTTATCAAGCCGGAATTACTTTTGATTACCTCGACCGGGATTGGCCACCGACATGGACCTCCGGCAGTGCCTTCTTTCAAAGCTCTACCGCCGAAGACCACCTCCCCAAGGAAGCACTCCCTGCCTCAGACCTTGGGACAAACACAACCATTGGTGGTTGCTCAACCAGGACTTTCATCAACACCTGAGTCTGCCAATCTCACTTCTTCGCCTAACATATCCACGATGCCAGAAGCTATTCCACCCACACATCCTACTCAGCCTATTGAGGCCACACCAACAGAGAGCCCCACTGTGAGCACTGCTCCGGGTCTGCCTGAAGTATTATCTGGGAATATACAGACGCTGCCAACGCCAACAACTGAGACACCCGCACAACTTCCGGAAATTACCATCGCACCCTCTGACCCTGAAACGCCATCAAATATAATCCCCGCGTCTACAAAGTCGGCATTACCTTCAAATCTTCCAACGGTGCCTCCAGTGACGGCGTCTACTCTTACCACCCCTTCCGCGCTTGTTGCTCGCTCGATGACTGCTTCCGTCGGCAATACCCCCATGTCACAGGCAGGAACACCTACCACCACAATGCGAGAGACAAGATCATCCTGTCGATATCACAGAATCAGCTTACCTAAGGAGGAGGGCGGCCCTCGTGTCCGGTTCCTTGTACCAGGATGCGCCATGACCAACCACATTCTGATGAAAGAACAGGAAATCGTAGACCACGGCCTAGCCCCTCAGGAGGACGCTTTTGTTATGATCAAGGACATTGAATCTTTGGACTTGGGCTCTGACCTGATTAGCGTTTTGAGAGTTCTTGTTGGCCACGATATCTTTCGTGACCAAGAACTGTTCTACCTACCTGCTCCGGGAGAGCAGTTATCAGTCAAACCAGCCTTCAGAAAGCCAACCCCTTCAGGCAAGCTTGAATCTTCCCATCATCACGCTGGTTCACCGAGTTACTCTAGCTTGGCAGGATCGCCAACGTTCCATAAATCGTCCACTTCTGTTTCAGGATCAACTTCCTCCCTTTCAGCCTTGCGAAAAGCCCAGGCCTCTGAATGGAGCTCAAATATCGCCCCCACAGATTCCGAAGGGGACTCGGAAGATGGAGATGCTCACAGCAAGACCTCGGACCACAAAGGGAAAGGCAAATCGCGCGCAAAGTCTGGCAGGAAAAGTAAGCTCGGTCCCGATCCAGACTTCGTTCCAGCAAAGGAGGAAGGGGATAAGCTGTCCGACGCGGAAGGACTTACTAGTTCGACGCGAAAGCGCCGCAAGCCAACTGGCGCCAAGCGAGGCGTCAAACGGACGCGCACCGAAGCACCTGGTGGTGAGGACTCCTCTCACCAGAACAAAAAGCTGAAGGCCCATTCCACCGAGCCCCCTTCCCTTGCATCACCTGAGAAACCCGCGCCACCCGATGCCCCTCTCAACAATTCGTAGCGAGACTTTCTAAACATTCATACCGTATCAGCCCAATTAATTTCATTTCTTTCATTGCTGTTCAAGTGAATGGCAGGCAAGATATAAGAAACAGGAACATAGGTAAATAATTCTTTAGAGGAAAAACGGATACAGTGACCCATAAACCGAGATCCACTGGTCCCGCGTGGTAAGGCTATTTCTTAACCGTCCTCTTTTTCTTTGGTCTATCTTTCTCGTCTTCGTCGTCAGAGACATCCTTCGTTCGCTTTGCGGGCTTCTTGAGGTCAACGGGTTTCTTACTCTCACCGTCCTTGTCATTATTATCATCATCACTTCCAAACGGATCATCATTGCCTTTCTTCTTGAGCTTGGGCTTTGCCTTGGGCTTCCTTAGTGGCTCTGTTGCTGCCGCAGCGCTCGCAGCATCTGCAGCAGGCGCATCACCATCTTGGTCACCAGAATCCTTTTTGGTTGACAAGTCAGCAAAGAAAGCATCTTTCAGCTCCTAGAGGTCATATGCGTGAGATTGGGATGACTTCTGAATGCAAGCACGAAAGTTACCTTGATTTCAGCTTCCGGGAGGATTGCACTGTTTTTCCAGATCTACGAGGTAGCAAGTCAACTCATTGGCGCCAAGTATGTGTGCGTTAATGGGTGACATACCGTCGAGGGAATGCTACTAGGGTGCTTGCTGTCAATACCTTGAAAAACAGGATCAGTCAGAAGATTGGCGCTGGTGACGAGACGCGATTGGCTTGAATGGTGGAATACGATGCATACCTATGTGGGTGTACAAATTGGATTTGACACCACTGAGGTTGACGCCATGGTTTCTAAGCAGAACTTTCATAACCTGAGCAAAAATGACTCCGTTGTTAGCCCCAGGCGAGTCCCCAGGCGTGCGCAGCACACTCTGTAGCATTCGGGACTTGCACATACCTCAGTGACACTGTCCTTGTTGTAGACATCGGGAATATAAACACATATGAGATGTTGGTAGTTCGGGTTGTCATTCTCTGGGCTGGTTGCAACCTTTGCCTGATATGCAGCGGTTGCCTGCAAGGGGCCCGATACAAGTGAAGCTATTTTCATTCCGAGTTCAGCATCATCATCATATCATCATATTGATCAAACCTGAGGCAGGAGATAGGGCAAGTAAATAACGTACTGGCGATACCGGACCAGACAAGGTCAATCTTGTCCGCAGGGGCAAAAATAAGCCTGTCGATAGAGTTCCGTTGTTAGTTCTTGAATACTGGAACGCCCTGCAGTGCGATCGTGTTTACCATTTCCCGGAGACCGAGCCGTGTTTCTGGGCAATCGCTTTCAGCTTTTCTGTAGCTTCTTCTTGCACCTGGATGAAAGTTCATGCATTGTTGGCCCATCGAACAAAAGAACGGCATAGGTCCCTACTTTCTCTCTCACTTCCTTCTTGCTTTTCGCCCCTGTCTTCTTGTTTGACCGAACAGGAATCGAGTCGTCAGTCTGTATACTCTATCATTAGTCATGAATTTGTCATTAGCGCTCCTATCTCTCGCCTTGATTTCCTCGACCTTGGCTGTCACCTCCTTTACTGCAGATGAAAAAAGGTCAGCGCACTGACTTGAAGCTTGGAGGACGACTCGAAGAGCAGCGTACATACACAGCTCTTTGGCTTCTTCCGTTGCCTCGTCCTCTCCTGTGTCATTTGACTCGCCAGTACCATGAACAAAAATCCACTAACGAAATTGGCACACCGGGTTCAATACATGTCCGACAAGAAATGCGGAATAGGTGAACATACCGGCTTCGTGCCATCATTTTGCACCAATGATGGCTTGAACTGTAAGAGAGAAGGCGCAGCAACGTGCAAATGAGCATGATGATATTCGGGCATGGAAATGGCACCAGACACAATCATAAAGTCAACACGGAGAACAGTGGGCGCTACGGCAGACCGGCGCTACATTCCATTTCCCGGTGCGCGCTCTTCTCAACCACCCGACCATTAAGATTTGCGAGTATCGGACTAACCTTTGTGAGAAAATCATTGAGCGGGAGCGCGGATTTAGAGCTCCATGAGTACTTGTACGCCTGAGTTGGGACGTCTTCGTTCAACATGATGAAGGTTGGCTGGTGGTTGGATATGGGTTGGATGTGAAACGCGTCGCGATGGTTAATTGTGTGCTCTAATTGGACGACGTGGTATTGACGTCTGTTGACGCGTGCAAGATTGATTGCCTCTCAATGCCGCGGCATCTGTCTTCCGTGACTTGTGTCTTCAGAATCCCAGCGCTAAGCTTCCAGCTATCACCGGTATATACTTGGACAATGACTCATAATGATTAGATGACTAGAATAGGATTCCGTTGGTCGATATGTATATGCTATGCAAGCGTCGTTCTCTGCATTGCCTGTCTTCGCGCAAGAGAGCCTGTGGTCGAGGATCGGCGTGTAACTTGGCCCAAATGCGGTGAGGTGTTGAAGGAAGTCTGTGACTTACACCCTTACCTGTGGACGGATTATATAGAAATGGTTCATGTGGGCGCTATTGCACTGTGCCGCCATTCCATTCACAAAGCAAACACTAGGAAGGAAGGGCGCCTTCCTTTAGTGGTCTGTCAAAGGTACGGTGTTCGGGACCGTCACGACATATTATCATCATGGAACACTTTCGGGATGGTCAATTATTGTTCTTAATTTATCCTCCCTCCTGATTGCACAGCATCATATGAGGGACGTTTTGAGACGTTTTGCCTCCCGTTCCACATCAGTGTCTGTTGTTGACAACCTGACGTTGGAATCCTGCAGTTCGCACAACAGAAGGAGAGCAAATCTTCAAGATTGACGCTGATGGTACATTTCGATGATACTGAAAGTTCACTGCCAGCAAAGATTGTTCGGGAGAGGTAGCGAGTATAAGAAGCCCACTTGGGGACGGTTGTCGTGTTTGGATGCCGGATGGGCTCTGAAGAAGAAAATACAGTTGCTTACACTAAAGTCAACTCAGTGAGCAAAACCTTCATTGTCGACTACAGAAAAAAATCACCGACCTAAAAATACAGAAAGCCAAGATGACGATGACCGAAAGTAAATAACCGTTCTCCAGGCCAGAGTCAACTTGTCAGAGCACAAAAGCATGCTAACAAGCCCGGAAGAGGCCGCCTAGCTCGGTGCTCCCTGATCGGGCAGGCGCTCGATAGCGTAGCGCTTTTTCACGATATACATGAGCGGGACACCGGGGATCTGACGGATGCGACGCCGCAGCTCGCGATCGCACGTTGCGACGATGAAGCACTTGTGCGCAGTAACTCGTTGAACGAGACAGTCATCTGCGTAGGTGCCCGTGTGTGAGCATTTTAGACGCTCGAAGCGCGGGTCGCGGGCGACACTTCACAGGCAGGTGAGTTGATAAGGTCAGCCCCAGGCCAATGAGATTTTAACGCACCGAAGGGCAACCCGGAAACGGTGTCCTAGCTTTTCCAACTCGGCCATGACGCAGTCGGTGACACACGGAATACCTTTAGACAACGAATTTTCGTCAGTATGGCGACAATACCAGGAGGCAAGTAACAGGACGAACATTTGGCGTATAGACAGTCCATCATCCCGCTGATCAGTTCCAGCTTATTTTGTAAGCTGAAGTTGATGAAATTAGTATCGATTAGAACACGATACGGCGGTACCAGCGCAGTGTTGTGTGCAAGGAACAGGGATGATGCAACTTGAGGGCTATTGCCAGTTCAATGTTCATACTGTCAGTCAGCGTCGTTGATGGCATAGAGACAGACAAAGCAACTGAGGACGTACACCCTGCGCACAAGCTTTTCCTTCTCTTCCTCTTCCTTCTTTTTCTGCTTTAGTTGATTCTCTTTCCTATATGGCAGTGTCCAGCGTCAGGGCATGGCATCGACGACATGAATAAACCTTTGCCAGGTGCCTCACAATCGAATATCATTAGGATTCAGCATGCGCTTTACAGCGGCGAATTTTCTCGTCTTCTTTGCTTTGGCCTGAGATTCTCGGAAATGAGTTGAAAATCCCATACAGTTTCAGCGGTTACGATTACCATGCTGAGGGGCCGTATTCAACAGAAAATCTTTGGAGGAGAAGGTCGAGAGATGTCGAAAATTAACACGGCCACACTTGTCCCAAGGTCTAAATTGCTGACGTAAATCGGCGGGATCAAAGGATCAGTCGGCTTGAGCCCCCCCCGCGACGTGGATGCTTCTTGGTTCTCTTAGTTCACTCTGCGCATGTCTATTCAAAGCTCACTGTTTTACAATTTTCAGAGGCTGTGGTCTATCTCTTAACAGGCACGGGCGCCCAAAAAAATCTTTAGCTCATGGTGTATCCCTTGATTTCCAGTAGTACTCGACTAATGCATATGCTTCACTCCGGGATTCTCGAAGCTCATCTCCAGTGTTTGACGGTCTTTTTAGGCCTCCTTACGACTTGCTCCTCATCCCCCCTTCAGAATCACTTTGATATATCAAAAAGTTAGTTGTCTCATATTAACCTCGAGATGATATCGCTGTTCCAAAGAACAAAGGCTGCCTGACGCTATCTGTACAATGTTGATGCATGCATGAATCGCATTCGAATCGCAACGCCAGCAATCAGTAATCAGTGTAATCAGTGGTGTCCAGCTTCACTTATACTCAGTGCTGAATGGACAGATTCCCTTCGCCATACTCTCTCAAGTTAGACGAGATTGTGTCTCTATAGTGTAGCTTAAAATTGCAGTGCGCATCCCCCGCATTCATGATGGGCGTCTAAAACGGCAAAGGCGGAGATGTACCACCAATCAATGTAGCACGCGAGTGAGCAATTGTGGACACCCCTTGGACGCCGCAGAATACCACATTCCATCTACTGTATAAAATTACCGTCTCTGACGGATATTTTCTTACTGGTGGTGACGTCGGGGCGTAAATATGGTCAAGGTACGCGTACGCGTATGATTTTTTTGATGTGCAAAGATCATAAGGGTGTATATCACAGCCCGTATAGGCCTATATGCTATCGAATGATCAAGGGAAATTAAACTGAGAAGACTCGTACACTCGGTAAAGGAAGAACTGGATGAGTAATTGTCATTTGACATCACCTCTGGCTCTAGCAGTTCACTGTTCAGAGGTGATAGATATCGGATAAGAGACACAGCAATGCTAAATGGATGCTCGGAACAATTGAAGAGTGAGAGATCGGCGAAGCTACTGCTATACACAGAACAAAGGTCGCGACTTGGACGCGTCGTGGTTCTGCGCAGAATAGTCTCTGGTAATGTCCCATGAGAACGGAGATGGAATGTCAGGACTGGGACGGTGAGTCATGATCGTGTTTGGGAAATTTCCGAAATCGCTGCGGCTGTGCCTCCAAAATCGTTGTGTGTTGAGCCGCAGGCATTTCGAGTCATCGTTCAAGGTCATTATAGCTACTGTATGGACCTACTTGGTACCATAAGGTGTCCTCCAGTGGAAGATGGGATCTGGGGGGAAGACGTGATGCTTTACAGTTGGCCGATGCACAGCCTCGAAAACTACTGCACTTGGACATGTCTTGGTGAATGGTTGTACGTATGGGTGACGCCAATGAGAAGGACTGGTTCTTGAATGTAGTCTGCAAAAATACATATGGGGTGTTGAAGGTGGTTGCATGGCGAAGGAGGCAATGACCTGGATTCCGATGCCATCCCAAATTGGCGCGGGATTCCAGGTGTAATCCCAGATTTGATTTGGCAGTGAAGCAGATCGCTTGCGGTGGATCAGGTTTCTGTCGTCTCCTCCCAGCCGGATCTATCTTTGACAAGCGCCTCATCCAGTTCTCTCTTCAATATAAAAGCAAGACCAATACGCCCCCAATGAGTCACCAATTCCCTCTCATCCAACTAACACCTGGTTTCCCATATCTTATCTCCTCCTCTAAATCACCACTTCACCAAAATGTCCCTCATCTCTGCCGAGAGCAAGACCAGAACCAGGGGCTTGTCCACTACCTCCCTCACCAGCTTTGCCCTACGCGGCGACATACTCAAGGCTGAGGATGTCGTTCCAGTGCGCGCCATGCCAATGCGTTCCTACTCCAAGCTTATCACGAAGAAACCCGCGCCGAGCAACCTCGTCGAAGAATTCATCAACACGCAAAAGGAGCTAGAAAGCTACAAGTTAGTACAACAGCTTCTAATCTATTTCATTTATATTGACCATTACACTCATACAGGAACGGCAAGCCCGTCTTTGTCGATGGTCAAAATCTTTCCATCGCGGCTGTTACAGCAGCAGCAAGATATGGTGCATCAGTAACTCTCGATGAGTCTCCAGCTTCGAAGGCCAAGATTGCCAAAAGCCGCAAGGCTATCGCAGACAAGGTCGACGCCGGTTTGAGCGTCTATGGTGTGTCCACCGGTTTCGGAGGGAGCGCCGACACCCGCACAGATCAACCTATTCTTCTGGGTAACGCGCTACTCCAGCATCAGCAAAGTGGCGTCCTTCCATCCAGCACCCAGGCACCCGAAGTCCTCCCTCTCCTCGATCCCCTTAACTCTTCCAGCATGCCCGAAGCATGGGTCCGAGGAGCTATCCTCATTCGCATGAACTCCCTCATCAGAGGCCACTCCGGCGTTAGGTACGAGCTAATCGAGAAGATGAATGAGCTCCTCCGTGCCAACATCACGCCGCTTGTTCCTCTACGTGGGACAATCTCAGCGTCTGGAGGTATGTTTCTTTCCTTGCTCGCTGTAAAATGCACCGCTCATTCTTTTTTTAATCGATTACCAGACCTTTCACCTTTGTCATACATTGCCGGTACATTGATTGGCAACCCCTCAATCAGAGTATTCGATGGGCCCGCGGCCTTTAGTGGTCGTCAAATCAAGTCTTCAGTAGAGGCTCTTGAGGCGCACGGGATTGCACCCATTCCATTGGTCTCCAAAGAACATCTTGGCATCTTGAATGGCACCGCGTTCTCTGCATCATTGGCATCGTTAGCTCTGAACGATGCAATTCACCTTACGCTCTTGTCGCAAGTCCTGACTGCCATGGGTACTGAGGCTCTCGCTGGCACTCGTGCATCTTTCGACCCATTCATCAGCTCTGTGCGACCTCATCCTGGCCAGGTAAGCTTCAGCGTTTCCTGAAGGAAGAATTCCATATTCATTCATTCCTAGATCGA
Source organism: Psilocybe cf. subviscida (assembly GCA_013368295.1). Classification (NCBI taxonomy): domain Eukaryota; kingdom Fungi; phylum Basidiomycota; class Agaricomycetes; order Agaricales; family Agrocybaceae; genus Psilocybe; species Psilocybe cf. subviscida. The sequence continues at coordinate 6,394,293 of JAACJJ010000028.1, read as the reverse complement.
AACGGCCAAAAACATCTACAACCTCCTCGAAGGCAGTGTCTTTGCCGAAACAGTCGAAGAAGAGGTAACCATCGACGAAGACGATGGCAAACTCCGCCAGGATCGCTACCCCCTGCGCACTGCGCCTCAATTCATTGGGCCCCAGGTTGAGGATCTCCTTCAGTCGCTCAAGACTCTCACCATCGAGTGCAACTCAAGTAAGCACCCCTCCTCACATTGCATTCATCATTATTCATCATTTCTCCTGATTTACAGCGACTGACAACCCGCTCGTTGATGGTGAAACCAACACTGTTCATCATGGAGGGAACTTCCAGGCGATGTCAGTCACAAACGTCATGGAAAAGACGCGTTTGAGTCTTCACCACCTCGGCAAGATCCTCTTCGGCCAATGCGCAGAGCTCATCAACCCAGCAATGAATCGGGGCCTGCCGCCTTCACTCGCAGCCACCGACCCATCACTGAACTATCATGCGAAGGGTATTGATATCGCGTCTGCGGCCTATGTCGCGGAACTAGGTTACCTGGCAAATCCCGTCTCTACCCACATCCAATCCGCTGAGATGCACAACCAGGCTGTCAAGTGAGTATTGAACACGTATACGGCGCTGTGCATCAATACTGATACAATTCTATCTATAGCTCGCTGGCACTTATTTCTGCTCGCGCGACTGTGAATTCTCTGGACGTGCTTTCCATTCTGATGTCGTCGTATCTGTATGCCATTTGCCAAGGTACGCTTTTCATCATGCGCGTACTTGATGGATATTGAATGATACTCATAATTTAATCTGTAGCTCTTGATCTGCGCGCGATGCAACGCGAGTTTCACGCAGGCCTCATCAACATTGTTCATGATGAATTTGCGCAGGCATTCGGCGCCATTCTGTCTGAAAGCCAATCCGGTTCTATCAAGTCCAATGTTATCGCTGTCATGGCAGACACTTTCGATGCCACCAGCACCATGGACGCCAGGGACCGCATGCACAAGGTTGCCGCCTCGAGTACCTCCGCCCTTCTTGATTTCTTCACTGGCTCGACATTCACCGACGCCTCCTTGGTCGCACCCGCCCTCACCTCTATCCCCAACTTCCGCCTGAACGTCTCGCAGAAGCTATATGCTCTCCTTGACGAACTCAGGAGCGACTACCTCTCTGGGAAACGCGGCCCTGCGCCTGCGAGCCGATACCTCAACAAGACTCGCTCAGTCTATGAGTTCGTGCGCCTCACTCTCGGCATTCGTATGCACGGGTCTGAGAACTACAACCACTTCGCGAATGGTGCTGGTGTGGAAGACGTCACTGTTGGCCAAAATGTCTCCCTCATCCATGAGGCCATCCGCGACGGGAGAATGCAGCCGATAGTGGTTGACCTCTTTGCTTCACTATAATGTTTTATCTTCACTATTTGTTTTACTATATCTCACTTAAAAGTTAAGTTATATCCCGGGTCAACTTCCGGACAATATCTGTATTTTACTTGGATAGCGCTATTAACTCATAGACTCTTTGTACTTCTGGCCGTATGTCGTATGTGCAGCTTTAATTATATCTGTATCGCTTTACACCGTCATAATTTTCCAATTAGAATCAAATGATACAAAATTAAAACGTTTACATACATACGGTGTATAATGAGCATGTACGCCGGCGTTCATCATGATGTTGGTAACCGCACAGAACTGACATCACTTCTTACCGCATCTGCTGAGTCCACAACCAACAAGGCCCGAGGCAGATAAGATAACGAAGGAGGAGCGTGGTGGTCATGGCTGCGCAAAGTATGGTGCCCGTAGCATCATTCGGGTCATTTCATATTTGCATCATTTCATCATGATCTCTTGAAGATCTCGGTCTGATAAACTGTTGTTGTAACCCTTGGTGCTCTGCACAGTTCTGCAAACCTGTCTGCTCGGCCCTTCTCCTTGTGCTGTGTTTTTCCTATCTGACATGATCCATCCGAAGAACGAGGGCATCCTGATCGTTGGCGCTGGGTGCTTCGGCGTGTCGACCGCTTACCACCTCCTGCAAAGGGGCTACACAAACGTCACGGTAGTTGACCGTGCAGAAACTTTACCGGCTCCCGACGGTGGCAGCAACGATCTCAATCGCAGTCAGTGACGATTCCGACATGATTTTGTTGGCGTTTACATGCCAGTATGCACTTGCTGGAGTTTAACTTGCCACTATTTTCGTGTTGTATTGGTTCTGTCCTGACTGGATTCATGCCCCCTTTGATGTCTAGTCGTGCGCAGCTCCTACTCTGATGTATTCTATACGCAGCTTGCCCGTGAAGCCATAGCATCATGGAAAAACCGCGAGATCTGGGGTGACACTTATCATGAGTAAGTCAAGATCCGAGCCACTTTCCACACACACATCTGGTCCCTCCACACACGCCAATGCTCTACATCATCATATCATACGCACCCCATTATTTTCGTGTCTTCTCCATCATTGACACATTCTCTTTTTTTACTCAGATCCGGCGTCTTGGTTTTAGGGGCGTCCGGTTCTGGCGAGCAGACGTATGCTGACGACTCGTACAAGAACGACGTCTCATGTGGCGCGCATGTACAACTATTGGATGTCGAAGATGCTGTACGAGCTGTCTTTCCGGATACTGTCGTAACGGGTGCATTCAAAGGCCCTGCCTTCTTCAACTATGACGGCGGCTGGGCCAACGCGGGCAAGGGCACCGCGCGCCTTATCGAGCACGTACGTACGCTCGGCGCCAAAGTTATTTCCAGCAAGGGCGTAAAACGGCTTCTCCGGCAAAATGGCAGGACCACAGGGATTGAATGCACAGACGGGAGCATATTCAATGCGTCGTTGGTCATCCTCGCCACAGGCTCTTGGACACCATCAGCGTTCCCTGAACTGGACCTAGGTCAAATCTGTCTTGCGACCGGGTAAGCGCCGTCTGTCGGACGTTTCTTTTCGAAAAGCAGCGGAAGCTGAAGTGCAAAGATAGGCAGTGTGTCGCAATGGTCCAACTTACAGAGGAAGAGGCCGGAGTCTACAAAGATTCCCCTGTCGTTCTGGATTTTAGCTCGGGCTTCTACATTTTTCCTGTAAGCGTCATAGCAAAATTTGCTCCTAGATGTTTAGCAGCACATCTCTGACGACCAGGTCTAGCCCAACGAGCAGAATGTAGTCAAAGTGGCAATCCATGCAGCGGGATATGCTCACTACGAAGGTTCTAACCCTGCAATCTCGACACCAAGAACAAGCACATCGCACCCAACGGATGGTTTGCTCATTCCTAGGGCCGCGTTAGAAGCCCTTCGAAGCCATCTTCGAGACCTGTATCCGGAACTTGCTGAGAAACCATTCTCTGGGACGAGATTGTGCTGGTACGGATTTTTTATTTCAATTCGTGTGGCACAGCGAAATCCGAATCCTGACGGAAATCCTATCGCGCCAAGGTACAACGATTCTCCCGACGGCGACTGGGTAATAGGGCGGTACCCCATGGACGAATCACTTATTCTAGCAACTGCAGGGAGTGGGCATGCTTACAAAGTTTGCGATTTTTCTTTTTCTATCATTGGATTCATGTTGTGGGGCCCTGATCTTGTTCTTCTTTTTCAAGTTCCTCCCGGTCATTGGCAAATTGGTCGCTGACCTTGTGGAAGACAAAATGGAGCCGGAACTGGCCGCAAAATTTGCTGTCAACCGTGAGGTATCGAAGAAGGATTTGTCGCGAGCGGGCGACGTTTTGACGCTGAACCTGGACGAGTTGTGCGTCCCTGAGGATTTGCAACCTAAGAAGGCAGTAGCAGCAGCATGATGCATTAGTAGAGACCAAATAACCACAAGACGCTGATGTAAAAGTGATGCCGTCACCAAGAACCTATTCGTCAATTCATACGTAGTTCGTGAGGGTACGAAGCAACAGATATCCTCCCGGAATACAGCGCAGATTTGTTCCGAACCGAAGATGAAAATGCACATGGACATGTTCAACAATTGGCACTGGGGATGGAGTCTGGAGAGCGAAATCGACTCTGTATTCCTGCCGTCTACAATAATTAAAAGATACAATGCGGAGATATACTGTTTGATTTTAAGATGCCTTCGTTCATAGATCATACATAGCATGATCGTCCACAAGAAGAGTTTCTTTTTTGGGGGGTATACCACTTCATGCGCGGTATCCGACGAATTCGCGCCAGGAGCGGACTTCAGAAGGGATGCGGCCTTCCGTGTAGGGGCGAAGACCACCCTGCGGGATCTTCTTGGCCAAAGCCTCCACGAAGAGCTGCGCGGTCTTTGCGTTGTTCAGCAAAGGGAGACCGAAGTCGACGGCATTCCTACAAGTCGAATGTCATGTCAGGGATCGATTGAATGAGTAGGACAAAAGATTCAAGGCACAAACCTGCGCGCAACGTAATCCTCATCGACGAGGTCGGCACCACGGGACTTGGCCAGGTTGACGACACACTGGATCTCGTACTCGTCAAAAACCATACGGAGCTTGCGCTTATCCGTCTTGGGGAAGAAGATGCGCTTCGCCGTGACATAGGGGACGTTATTCAAGAACTCCTCGACAGCGGGCGACGAGCAGTAAAGCTTGAATCCGAGCTCGTTGAGCTGCTTCGCGATGGACACCATCTCAGGCTTGGTAATATCTCCACCGATGAGCACGCCAGAGCCAGCCTTGGGGATCTTGAAGCCAGTCGTGCTCAGGAGGGAAGCCCAGTAGGCTTCGTGCACATCCTTGCCAAAGCTGGCGACTTCACCGGTAGAAGCCATCTCTGTATCAATTGATTAAAATCATCCTATCTGTGGATTGCAAAGAGGATTTAACTTACCAACACCAAGGAAAGGATCAGCTCCACCAAGACGCGTCCAGGAGAACTGAGCGACCTTGATCGAGGTGTAATCGCGAGGTTGCTTCATGACATCAACGGGCTCTGGCACATTCTGGTCCGTGATAGCAGCAGTGGCAGTATCAATGAAGTTGTGTCCAAGAACCTTCGAGACGAAGGGGAACGAGCGCGAGGCGCGCAGGTTGCACTCGATAACCTTGAGATCGGCCTCCTTGCCGTCCTCAGCCGGCTTCCGGATGATCTGCATGTTGTAGGGTCCAGAGATCTCGAACGCGGCGGCGACCTTCTCGGCGATGGTCTTGAGGCGGGCCATGTCCACCTCCGACAAAGTGTAAGGGGGGAGAACGAGCGTGGCGTCGCCGGAGTGGACACCGGCATTCTCGACGTGCTCGGAGACAGCGTGTACGATGAGCTTGCCCTTGTGGGCGACGGCGTCGACATCAATCTCCTGTGCGTCATCGATGAATTTGGTGATGACGACGGGGTGCAGAGGAGAAACGTTGGCGGCGGCAGAGAGCATGTGCTCGAGATCGGATTCCTTGTACACCACGTTCATAGCAGCACCAGAAAGGACATACGAAGGACGGATAAGGACGGGGTAGCTAGTCGATTCATCTCATTAGATCCAATACTCATGAAATGAGGGTAGAGGTTAATACTCACGTAACTTTGTTTGCAAAGGCTTTGGCAGCCTCGAGCGAAGTAGCTTCAGTCCATTCAGGCTGGTCAACACCAATCTTATCGAGGACGGAGGAGAACTTGTGGCGATCCTCAGCGTTATCAATCTGAACGGGATCTGTACCAAGAACATTGACACCAGTGTTCTTGAGACGAAGGGCGATGTTCTGAGGGAGTTGACCGCCAACACTGACAATGACACCCTGCGAGTGCTCAAGCTCGTAGATATCCATGACACGCTCGTAGTTGAGCTCCTCGAAGTACAGCCTGTCGGCCTCGTCGAAGTCGGTCGAGACGGTCTCGGGGTTATAGTTGATCATGATAGTCCTGTTGCCCATGTCGCGAAGCTTGCGCGCGCAGGTGACGGCGCACCAGTCGAACTCGACACTGCTTCCGATACGGTACACACCAGAGCCAAGGACCATGGTGCCGTGCTCGTCGAACTTGACATCGTGCTCAGAGGCGTTGTAGGTGGTGTAGAGGTAGTTGGTGTGCGCGGGGTATTCAGCAGCGAGGGTATCAATACGCTTGACGAAGGGTGTGATGCCGAAGGACTTCCTGTGGGCGCGGACGACGTCCTCAGTCGACTTGACAATATCAGCGATCTGAGCATCGCCGAAACCCTGGCACTTGGCGCGCTTCATGAGCTCAGCGTCAATAGCCTCGATGGATCCGGCTGCCTTGAGCGCGTGGTGGGTCTGGACAATGTTATCGATCTTGTACAAGTACCACTTGTCAATCTTGGTCAAGTCATGAAGCTGGTCAACGGTATAGTTCTTCCTGAACATGGCGTACGCGATAGCAAAGAGACGCATGTCGGTAGGGTTCGAAAGAGCATAGTCCAGATCTTCAGGCTCCCAGACGACCTCGAAGCCCTTCCAGCGAGGATCAACTTGGCGGATAGCCTTCTGAAGAGACTCCTCCCAGGTGCGTCCAATAGCCATGACTTCACCGACTGATTTCATCGACGAACCAACTTTCCTGTCGACCTGCGAGAACTTGGCTAAGTCCCACTTGGGGATCTTGGTGACGATGTAGTCCAAAGAAGGCTCGAAGCAAGCGGTGGTGGTCTTGGTGACAGCGTTGGGAAGTTCAGGAAGGGTGTGTCCGAGAGCGATCTTGGCCGCGGTGTATGCAAGGGGGTATCCAGTAGCCTTTGAGGCAAGAGCACTGGAGCGCGACAGACTAGAAGGCACTTTCAATACAGTGTCCGAGAACTAGCAAGAGATGACTAAAAACATACCGAGCATTGACCTCAATAACGCAGTATTCCATCGAGGAAGGATGAAGCGCATATTGAATGTTGCATTCACCAACGACACCAAGATGCCTAATAACCTTGAGAGCAGCACTGCGGAGCATGTGGTACTGATCATCGGGCAGAGTCTGCGACGGCGCGACAACGATAGAGTCTCCAGTGTGTGTTCCGAGGGGGTCGAAGTTCTCCATATTACAGCAGATGATCGTGTTCTTAAAATAGACATGTCAAAAAGTTGTGCTAAAACGACGATGTTGAGTATGCCTACATCAGCAGCGTCGCGGACGACCTCGTATTCCAGTTCCTTCCAGCCCTTCATGCTACGCTCAATCAGGACCTGGGGACTCAGACTGAGAGACTTGGCCGAGAGATCGCGAAGTTCATCCGGGTTGTTGGCAAAACCAGATCCAAGACCACCGAGAGTGAAGGCGGAGCGCAAGATGACGGGGTAACCAATGACGGCTGCGGCCTCGAGAGCGGCGTTGACCGATGAGACAGCAGTAGACTGAGCGACGGGGATATCAATTTCTAAAATTCAAAATAGTCAGTGACACGCGCGGTATTTTTGGACGCGTCTGCTGCGCACCCTTGAGAGCATCGACGAAAAGCTCGCGATCCTCAGAAACCTCAAGAGTTCTGATGGAAGTGCCAAGAACTTTGACACCAAGACGCTCGAGAACACCCATGCGGTCGAGTTGGATACCGACGTTGAGCGCAGATTGACCACCGAAAGTAAGGAGGATGCCGTCTGGGCGCTCCTTTTCCAAGACGTACGCGACATAGTCAGCTGTTACTGGGAGGAAGTAGACCTCGGCAGCAAGCTCGTGCGAGGTTTGCCATGTCGCAATGTTGGGGTTGATAAGGATGGCTTCTACGCCTTCCTCGTGCAGGGCTTTGAGTGCCTGGGAGCCTGAATAGTCGAACTCGCCAGCTTGACCGATGCTAAGGCCTCCACTACCGACAACGACGACACGCTTGACGTCGGGGCGGTCAATCTTGGGCAGGACCTTCGCGGATATCCGTCTAGCAATTTCCGATGGGGAGTTGAGGACATTCTCGCCGTCTTTGGGGGTGTACGAGCCGACGGCTGGTGCAGCCACGGCGCGAAGGGGAAGGGATTGCTTTAGCGCAAAGAGGACGGAGCGGGTGGAGTGAAATGAGCGGGATTGTCGGGGCAGACATCGAGCCCCGAAGGACTGGAGGCGGAGGAGGCCCATGGGTCGTCGAGGCCTGTGGTGGTTGTGGAAGAAGATGAGGAGCTGCCCTTTTTCCAAAAGTTTTTTGGTGATAAACCTAACCCCATTTTAGCTGCCTCCTGCTCGGCCCAATGACTCGTTCAACGTCACGTGCATCGGTTCTTGTCGGACGATTCTTGAAGCGCCTGCTCAGGACATCCTCCTCCCTCAATTAAAGCAGGAAGAGGTCACAAAACGATGTCTATATCGACTGACCACAATCAACTGACCTTGTACATCCCTCACTACAGCCGCCTGCGAGCCACACAAGGTCACACTGCTCTGAAAGGTTCTCGAACGGTGCTTTTGACTTTGCAGCATCTCATCATCTTTATCGGTGCTCATAACGTCATGATTCGCGTTCCTGAACCCCAAATATGTACCACTGATTGTCGCGAGACTCGGACACGACTGAACTCGAATAAAATATTTCTAACCCTCCAAATCTTCCACATCCTCATCCTGATTCTTGCCCAGATCCAGCTTCCGCTTCCTGCCAGGCATCTCTTTTGCACCGCCCGCATACCCAACCCCAGCTTTTTTGCGTAAGGCCTCGATATCCTGCTCCTCCTCCTCGGCCCACTCCAGCACCAAATGCCTGCCCAGCAAATGCGTATGGCGCAAAGCGGCGTATGCGTTCTCCGCCTCATGTCGCGTGACGAACTCGAGGAAGGCGAAACCTCGCGAGCGCGAATCGAACTTCTTTGGCAGACGCACGGATTTGAGATGGCCATGTGAGCTGAGAGGTAAGGAAGTAAGGTCACGAATGAGTACGGCCGAATGGAAGACACAGCAAGAGATGAAAGGCACATACCCAAACAAGTCCCGGATATCCTTCTTCGTCGCCTCGAACGGCACATTCTTGACGATCATCTTCGTCGTGCGTCCTCCGGCCTTCTTCTCTCCCGCACCCTTGCCCTTCTCTTTGTCCGGCCCATCCGCGCCGCGGCCAGCAAACGACACATGCAGCGCATGGCCATCCAGCGAAAATCCCTGCATGCTCTTCAGTGCCTTCTGCGCGCCCTCCGCGTCCTTGAAGCCCACGAAGCCGTACCCCATGCTCAACCTCGCATCGGGGCGCTTGGGATCCGGCTTCGTCTGGATCCGGGCGAATGAGAAGGACGGCAGGTGCCCAAAGACCTTCGTCAGGCGCTCCTGTGTCGTTGAGAACGCGAGGTTCTTGACATATAGCGTCGTGCCTCCAGAGAGACTGATCTCTGTCGACTCGTCCCCGGCGGGGGCTGTGTCTGCAACCACCTGCTCGTGTATCCGCACGCTGTGCACTGGCGCCATGCTCGTCGACGATTCCGCTTTGGCAGGCGGGACGAACCCTTCGACGAACATGCCTGAGGGCCCCTTTTCGAGATAGATGATGGAGTTACCCAGTCTCCTGTACGCGACGGCGCGGAAGCCCTTTGCAGCCTCGTCCGGTCTCTCAAATTCAACCACGGCCATTGTACCCGCTGGCGGTACGAGCACTCGCGACAGTTCGCCATGAGGTTCAAACAGCTCACGGATTTGGTCAGCTGAAGTACCGTATGGGATGTTCTTAACGAGGATGGTAGTTTCTGATCGCGCTTTCGAAGAGAACGAGGACAGAATAACGCCCTGGCTTTCGAGATATGTTTTTGTTTCCTGGATGATGTGCGTTTCGGCGAGGGCTAGTTTCACAGCTGCGTTGTCGCCTGACTCCGGGTTGAGGATGTCGGCTTTGTCAATGTTCATACGGTCGGCAATAGACGAGGCAACAGCATCGCTCTGGAAGAAGAAAAAAAGGTTTGTTTCATTATATTCATATGGATTGACTAGATTTGTACATACGTTCATGTATAGCATGCTCCAGTTAAACTCCTTGCCCGCATTCGCCTTCCTCTTCGTTGCCTTTTCATCCCTCACACTCTTCTTTCGACCATCACCCTCAACCACCTCAAACTTGCCTTTCCGATCAACCGCTGCAAGGATATGGAGGAGACGACCCTGGAATGACCGCTTGTCGAGAGCTTCATACGCACTCAAAGCATCAGCGGGCCGAGTGAACGTAACGTAGGCCAGCCCTTTATGCTGCTTTGTGACGGGGTCTCGCGGAGTGTGGATCTAAAAAAACGAGGACGAGATGTTAATGTCATGTTAAAGAGAAATCATGAAGAGCAAATGAAGATTCAGAATAAATTTTCTACTATCGATTCCAAAAGGATCAACATGCCAAAAGGTCTGATGTCCCTATATAACTTGTCATCTTTCGAGCGTCGCCGCTCTGAGATGAAGACTGAAAAGGCTTGCTTACCTGGTTGATTTCACCGAAAGGGGTGAAAAGATCGCGCAGCTCTTCGTCCGTACATGAGAATGCCAAATTTCGGACGAATAACCGTGATGTTTGAAGGATAGTCTCCTTCGTCGAGTCTTGTGGTTGGTCAGCCCGTTTTGCGCCCTCAACAGCGGCTACTTCCTACAGAGCTATTGAGATTGGGAAAAGGGAGGGAAAAAAGTATACTGACTGGTGCCTGCTTCGGTGCAGCCTTCGGGTTGTCTTCATCATCGGACTGCTCGAAAACAGGGCCGGTTGCATCGTCGACAGCATTCGACATCCGCTGCTTCATCCACTCCAAGTCACTTAGCTCGCCCTGTGGCTTTGACGCCACTTCCATTGCGGACAGGTCCTCAGCTTGCGCTATAGGCTCCGCAGTGGGCTCGTTTGCCCATGTCGGTACCTTAGCTGGCTTCATGATGTTCATAAACTCTTCTAGCTTTGCATCTTGCTTTTCGAGAGGCGGCTGCGATGAGGTTGAGGGTAGATCTGATGGTGCTGCAGGGGCCAGTTGTTCAAGTCGTCGACGTTTATTTGGTCGTGAAGCAGGGGCATCCTTTGCTCCCTAAAAATGTGTTAATTGAAGTGGAAGAAAAGATAGTGGAGAGACAACATACCTCGGTTACGGTGACATCGATTCGCGCAGAGTCGATGAAGGTGCGGTTGAACCACTTTTGCGCAGCGGCAGCCTCCTCGTCTGACTTGAAGCCAACAAACCCAAACCGCCTCGACGTTCCATCCCTCTTGGACGAGACCTTCACATCAGTGATAGTTCCACTGGGACCACCCTTCTGCTGGAAGTGCTCCCGCAGGCGCTCGGGGGTCACATACACGGGCAGGTTCTTGACAATAAGTCGCGACATCCCAGATCTTTGGGAGAACAAGTTAGCTGGGCGAAAACGTCTGCAGAAACAGATGGTAGTACGGACCTAAAGAAATTGAGCGCCTGAAAAAATGTCCTTCTTATACTCGTATATGATTTTCGACTTTGAACTCCGCTCGGCCATCGCCGAGCTGGGCATGTGCGTTCTCCGCTCGCGCCAAATGCGCCCAAACCGATCCACTCAAAACACCTTTCAAAATGGCGTCCAAAATCAAGCCAGTTTTCTCTGAGGAGAAGAACCCCCGTGGAATACCGAAGGCACCATTTATTGTGAGTTGGATTATTGGGCAAAACCGTCCTATCGCTCACCAGTTCGGCAGGCAGATGTCGATACATATCTCGGCAACCCCGACGCAGATGTCGAGTCCACTCTTAAGGGATTCCAGGATGCTCTTGCGTACGCGTTTTCAAGCTTTGTACCCGATGATCTGTTAAACCCATGCCCTTCTGTAAGCTCAGCAAGTACCGATACATGGATTCAAGCTTAACACAAAGACGCGCCAGTCTAGAGGAGAAAATCCCGGACATCCGCAAAACCCTCGACATGGTGGAATTTCTGCAAGAAAGAAGAGTTTGTGCTGTGTATTTTCCCCCAGAATGACTGTGAGCTGATGCGTGAATGTAGGAAGGCAAGAGTAAAGCCACCGATGAGGATGACTTGGATGACTTGGACGAAGATAGCGACAGCCCAGCCAAGCCTCTGAAGACGACTTTTGAATTGAATGACACTCTGTATGCGGAAGCAGAGTTGGAAGACACAGATACGGTCTACCTATGGCTTGGAGTACGTCGCATCCCCTCTTCCTTCCTAAGACTGAACAGCAACTCATCTCGATTGCTCTAGGCCAATGTCATGCTGTCGTATAAGCTTCCCGCCGCTATCGCACTCCTCAAGTCCAAACTCGAAGTTGCGCAGACAAGTCTGGACAATACGATTGAGGACCTCGAGTTCCTCCGTGAGCAGCTGACCATCATGGAGGTGAACACGGCGCGCGTGTACAACTGGGACGTGATGAGACGGCGCGAACGGAGAGAAAAGGATGAAGTAGCGCGACCAGGCGCTGTAGACAGACCAGAGAAGTAATTATTTTCTTACAATGATATTTCTCTTCCATCCGTCATTGGGACATATGAATTCATCATCGTCTCATCCCGAATTTGAATGTCCCTGTGCGTTCACATTGAAAGCTTGGCTAGGGTAAGGCCCGCAGCGCCTCATCTACCCATCAGGACACCAAGTAACTTGTTAACCAACCGGGACTGTTATATTTGTGAGTCTCGTACCTTTTGAATGCCAGGATGTGCCAATAATAATAGCCCATTCACAGGTCACCTACGCAGCTGAGGATCCGCTGCGGTCTCTCCCTTCGTGGCCTCTATCTACGATGTGATGCTGGTGATTGCCCAACGTATACATAAACTCAGATAGAAGAGCCTATGTCTGACGACTCTCCGATTCCCTGACGACATCGGACGACACACGCATGCATCATCACATCGAGTGTCCAGGTACCGTCCTTATCAATCTTAATCAGTCAAGCCAGCGCTAATTCTCAAAGTAACAAAGGTCGTTAGTTTCCACACGTGTATATCCCGAAGTTGACTATTGATCGTCGACGTACTCCAGCCAATTATCCGTGAACGATCCGAAATTCTGCGGAACTGTCAGGCTTCAATTACTGCTGAATAGAGACTTTTAAGCATGACCATTGTCACTTTCACACTGACGCTTATGGGACCTCCGGAGAGGTCGAGATGCTTAAGTACCGGCCGTCTCCCTACATGAGCTTTGTATGTGTGGGGGTCGAGAATCACGACCTGGGTATCCATAGGCAAATTCGAGAGCGATATTCTTACCTGTGGGCGCCCACCAGAGAATGACTACCGACGCCCGCCCGACCGCATACGAATATGGATCACTCTGGGAAGATGACGTCGCCATACCCCACACTTCTCCACAGAGGTACGCAGTATATGACTGTCCCGTCTGTCATATTTGGTTCAAGCAGACTGATGAGCGCAGAAAAACGACACAGCATTCGGTGGTTGAGTGACATAGGTGTTCTTGGTCAACGCGTCGTCATTTAATCTGCATTTAATTATGTGCGACATGGAATTAGGCTAAGGCCGCACGCCTAGAAGGCTCGACGTCGTCGTCTGTAGTAAGGGGAGATATTTCGGTCGTGCGTCAGTATAAGTATAGGTGCGTGGAAATGTGACCCGGAGCGGATACTGTTACGGATGAAGTCTTTCAATTGCTCTTTTAGGAATTATCCCGTCCGCAAACTTGGCACCTTAGAGTATCTGGTTTTTAGGTTATGCACCGACAGAATATCATCTTCAGTCTCGATTTTCCTGCTCTTTTAGCAGCAGTTGCTACGATGGTCCATCAGTCGAATAAAATACCTCGTCCTCGCAGAAGCCAATCATTGTTGATGTATAACTCGTAGCTTGCCCCACATTGCAACTTTTCCCAGCTTTCACAACCCCAGGCTCTTTGCAGTGCTCTATTTGTCCCGGAAATCCGAACGCCTCGTCTTTAACGCGACTATCAATTACGATATCCCATACAGATCGACCCTCGCCGCCACCTCGGCTGAACACTGCTCAGATCGTGCCGTTCGAGCCACTTCGGGGATTTCTCTGGGTTTCTTAGACTAGATTACGCCACACATGAGCCTCCGGGCGGAGGTACCTCCTTCACTCTATGTACTGAGGCAATGCCTATTTATCTGTACGGGTGTGAAGGTCCGTCAAGTATAGCTTCTACTGTCGTCCGATTCTCATTTCCGCCTTCTCTGTCTGTAGCGCTGCTGTCTACGGGCTTGCTACAATGGCTACTCCAGCATCATTCGTTGACGACGCCGAGAAGGGAGTTGTCGTTCAGGAGCAGGAGGCGTACCCGATGGCCGTCTCTTTGCCAAGCGTACGGTCGCCCTCATCGGAACTTTCAATGGACGGTAGTCTTTCAACACTAGTTGCCTCTCAGACAACAATCTCGGAGAAGAAGCCTACGCCATCGCGAGACTCGTCGCAAACTATTGTGCAGGTCCCCCAACCCAAAAAACAATTACAAAAGAGGGCAAGTAGATGGGTGAGATTCCAGCTGTGGTTCAACACGTATCGGTAGGTGACTGACTGGTCTAGATATGCTGCATACTGATGTGCTACCTGCAGAAAATTCTTTACAGCCGTCATGGCTTTTAATCTCACTGGGCTCGGTCTAGCGATTGCAGGAGTGTGGACATATCCACGGGACTACACTGGTGCTTTCGTTCTAGGAAACCTACTCATGGCCATCCTGATGAGGAATGAACTCTTTGGACGCTTTCTATATCTCGTTGTCAACACACTATTTGCCAAGGTCGGTACGAGCTATGCCAAATCGTATGTTTTCAATCAAGCTGATTCATCGTGTACAGTGGACGCCTCTTAAATTTCGTCTAGGATGCACATCTGTCCTACAGCATCTAGGCGGTATTCATTCGGGTTGCGCGACGTCTGGCTTTCTGTGGCTGATCTTCCGCGTGGCTACTATCCTAATCAATCACCGGTCAAATCACGAGGCAGTCCTGGTTTTGGGCATCTTGACGAACATCCTCGTTGGCATTTCTATCGCGTCCGCTTTCCCCTGGGTGCGGAATACGCATCACAAGTATGTACCACTCTCGCACGCACTTCATTAGAACGCGCTCTAAATATGCGGCTGAAGCGTCTTTGAACGTCATCATCGCTTCATGGGATGGTATGCTCCAATTTCTCCGCATACGGTTGTTTCGTCGTCTAATCTCTTCGCTATAATAGGTTGGGCTTGTTGTCAAGTAGGCTCATCTATTACAAAATTATACCGAGAACCGATTCTCACCCCTTCATTCAGCCTGGGTTTTTGTTATCCTCGGAGACAGCTATGACTTACATACCCATTCTTGGAACCCCGACGGCTTTCACATTGTGAAGCAACAAGACTTCTGGTTTGCCTTTGGAATGACTGTATTGTAGGTTTTTCTCCCTCGATAATGCTTTCTCTGTGGTGTTGATCTATCCCAATCTCATAGCATTCTCATTCCCTGGTTTACCATCCGCGAGGTCAAAGTTGATGTTGAAATTGTACGCTCACACTTTCCCCATTCGAACCTTTCTCTCATCCCCTTCGTTTTATCGATATACACTAGCCATCACCCAAAGTCGCCATCCTCCGCTTCGAACGCGGTATGCAGCAAGGTCTCCTCGCGAGAATTAGCCGAAGTTCTATAATGGAGTACCATGCCTTTGGTATCATATCGTGAGTCTTCTTTCTTATCACTCCAACTACGGACCTAATTCCAATGTTTTGGTTTCGCCGCTGTTGCAGAGAAGGCGTCCACGCCAAAGAACACTACCTGATCTGCGGTGTGCAAGGCGACTTTACGCAGTCCCTTGTGAATGATCCCCCCGCGCACTTGTGGACGCGTCAACTGAAGGTACGACTTCTATCATATGTCGCTCAGACTTTAGACTCTGATAAGCGACCTGTCACTTTTCGTGTTTTATAGTTTGCTGGAGTGTCGAATACCTCTACGCTGTATAAACGCGGAATCCGAGTATGCACCGGCACAGGCCTTGGCGCAGCGCTTTCGACATGCCTACAGGTATGCATATACTTACCCCCGATACCGAAAATACTCAAGGCCCACGCCGTCCTCTTTTCAGAGCCCAGACTGGTAAGCGCAAGTGTCATGCACATGGGCCCAACAACCCATAATTGGTAATTGTTTGCTGATCCCAGGCACCGTGCAGGTATCTCATTTGGATTGGCTCTGACCAAGAAAAGACATTTGGACCAACAATCTCCAATCTTATCCATAAAAATTTGGACCCTTCGCGTGTTACACTTTGGGATTCAAAAGCAAGAGGTGCGCCACCCTTCGACTATCATCTTCTTTTGCTCTAATGACCATTTCCTTCTAGGTGGCCGCCCCGACACGATGAAACTCATCAAAGAAATTTACGTCTCTTGGGGTGCCGAAGTCGTCTTCATTACTTCGAACTTCCAGGGCAATCGCGAGATGATGGAAGGCTGCAAGGCAGCCGGTATACCCGCATTTGTACGTGCTTACATCTTGACGATTCCTTGCGCTTTGTCTGAATGATCGTGTTACAGGGAACCCTATGGGATTTCTAAGCAATTAACGCATTGAACCAGTTTCTTTCCGCATCCACATATATCTTTATCATTATCACACATATCTACTCTCCTTTTTGGTCCGCTTTTCTTGGGACTGTCTGGCATTGGAGTTAGCTATCGTAATTGATCGTCGACATCTGTATTGTATGAAGTATCAAGTCTTCAATGGAACTGTAAAACCACCAAGCTAACTAGCGCCTGACTGTCATGTACCTCTGATCACTTGGGTAGGGTCTTATGCTGTACAGCAGAGGGATTCACGAAGACGTTCTCTCGGTACCATTGCAGCTCTGAGAATATTGCGTTAAGGAGGGTCAGCAGACTAGGCATCAGCTTTCTTACCTTTGATCGAACCGCGGATATCATCCAGTGCCCTAAAGTGATGTTCATAAGCAGATAAGCGCAGGACAAAACCTTATCTTGCCTATGGGCGGACTCTTCAGTACGCGGACGGATGCCGGCTTGCGCGTACCAGCGACGCGAGAGTTCCTACAAAACAACTCTTGAGCACAAGAAGTAAATATTCGAGATAATTTTTGACGTGCCTTTATGGATGAAACATCTACGACGCTCATGTTGGTCACGACATACATATGGGCATACTTGACTCACCAACAATCCTGGTTATGGCATTAGAGGAACTCCCGACGCGTCACAGAAGGAACAGGCGCACCGATAATGCAGATGATCGATAATTTCAGGCATTTGGGCAGCGAGGAACATGCGGTCTGCATGGACAGAGTTACCAGCGAGGACTCCTATCCGCTCGGTTGGAACCCATTTCTTGATGTACTCAAGTACGCTCTTCGACACTGATTCCATGGTGTGGGGTGACTCCAAACATGCTTTAGTGAGGCCTGACTATTTAACAACAGCATTGTAGTTGGTCAGGACGCGGTGAACACGTATGGGATGAATTGACGCACGCGACCGTGTTGCTCCGTGCACCAGTCATCCATTCTAACCCCTCATTGTATGTCAACCGCCGGTACAATTCGAGAACACACATTGGGTTCATACCCATCAAGCAGTGCCTTGTCGGTCTTGATAACATACTCCAGGCCTTCGTCGACAATATCCAGGTTGCCATTAGTGATGAGGACCTATTGAACCGCTCGTTAGTGCCCGGTCCCATGGTGGTATCACAATCTCCATCCTCACAGCAATCTCAATAATTTTATCCTTCTGTGGATTGAGGCCAGTCATCTCGCAGTCGATCCATACAAGCGGCCCAGCATTGAAATTCAGGGGTCCTTTAGGCATTGGGGATTTCTGGTAGTAATTGTACGTGTAGATTCCTTGCCTAGGGGTATAGTGGTAGAGTCGGCGAAAGCTAAAAGCGTTATTCCGGATTGCAGGGAAGACCCTCAGCATGTAAGAGCACTACTCTTAGGTGCTGAACGTCTAAGAGAAACCAAGGAAGCGCTCATAAATTTAGGCAGGTTCGCGTGTCATCTGTTTCAACAAGCAGACACAAACAACTCTGTTATTCCAAGTACTGTGGGCCCATGGCCTTTGCCTTTCTGCGCCGGTCTTCAAAGCTTCACCCTTGATTTATCCCTCATTTGCATAGAACGAGACGAACCTTCAATGAACTCTCCGAGCAGTCTGATTGACACCCTCTCTGGTCTTCTGCGAGGCCCCTTGTATGTCTCTAACAAGCTCTATTGGGGCTTGCGTTGGATTCTTATCGATCAGCTCTCAGAAACTCCGTAGAAGTACTACCTGGAGGGCTTCCAGAATGGCAGGACACTCTCCTACCTGAGGAATCGCCGAAAGTGCATGCGGGATTCCCATTCATTCTTGTGGAAGGCAATCTGGGACTTCCGAAGAAAGTGTTGTACACCATCTATCTATCGGCAGTTTCTACACCCTGGCGCACCTCAGAACCTCAGATGGCAGAAGCAGTATCATCTATCATCATTTTGGTCAACCCAGCGCATCAGGCCGCGCTCAATACGCGTAAACGTCTCATAGCTGGTGGCCACCTGGACCCACAGAGAGAACTTGCGCTGTGCGAACTTATGGCGCGTGGATCTCCGGAATTCGGGAAGCAGTCCATGGTCTGGGCTCATCGTCGGTGGTGCTTCACCCAAATCTACGGAGCAATGGGGTCGCGGACGCTATCGCCACTACCAGGTTGGGCTAACTCCGAAGAAGCGCAACTGTTTCCGAGATTAAGCCCCGCGTCCGTGCAGCATGAGTTTCGACTCATCCAACATACCTGCGAGACTTACCCTCGGAACTACCACGCTTGGGCACATTGGCATCATATCATTGACGTTTGTTACGCGTCATTCGTTTCAGACAACGAAGCTACTCGGTCGGAATGGGGAGAAATTGTCGTGAGCGAGTGCGCGCGGTTGCGTGGTTGGATCAATCTCCACGTCTCCGACTATTCTGCCATGCATCAGTTTTTGCAAGTGCAATCAATTCTGGAGCACCTCTCCCTTGAAAAATTTGCACTGGAGAGGGAAACCCCCGAGGACCATGCGTTATCACTCGTACAAGCTTTTCCGTCTCACGAATCTCTGTGGATGTACCTTCGAGGAACACTTAGGCGCGTTGCGGCAGAGAAACGCGGAGAAATGCTGCGATCTACTCTGGAGAGGGAGCAGTTGGCGGGCAACTCTCATGCGATACAGCTGTTGGAATGGTCTGGCAGATCCGAAGCATGACAAATCTACGTATATCTAACCTCACTATTTTCGAGTACATCGGGCTCAATCTCCGATTCTCTTAAATGTCAAGAGAGCGTTGTATCGACTCCCGACACGCAAATTCTCACTCAAAAGACTGCGTTAAGAAATACCAAATGGATGTATCATTAAATCAGTAAAATTAAGCACACTCCGGCTTCTCAAACTGGGTGTTGAACAGCGGGTACATGAGTGGCTCATTGCGGTCGAAGCCCACCTCGAGAAGTTGCCTGAAACTATGAAGTACAATTCTTATGCGCTGTATAAATATGTTACGATTAGAATGACGCTTAATGCATCCCGATGAGATACATCTTGGCGCGTACCGTATAGCCGTTTGCCAGAGGCCTCAGGCGACCAACGAAGGTCACCGCCAACATTGCGCGCACGACCAGTTTGCAAACACCCAAGACAAAGGGGGCAGCCTCTCGCATATAATATATAAGAGCTATGGGATAGCATACGAGATGTATGGCGGCAAACACCATGTAGAGTAGAAGATGGGCGCCAGTATAGATGAAGAGCCCCTTTCAAAGGCGAAATAATGGCGCACGTGATAATTGACGTGTCGCGTGTACGAAGTAATCGTCACAACTTTATTCACGTTACAACTGCTCTCTCCTCTCCTTGATATGTCTTCTTGCTGACGGTTGTGCACAAAGAAGATGAAACTCAAAAGCAAACTCGGCGCCAGGAAGGCCACCTGGCTAGCTTTCGGCCTCGTTGCACTTGCTGCGAGTATCTCCTCGGCGCAGGATACGGCGGAAGGCACATATGTGAACAGAGAACCACCTTACGATCTCGGACAGTCTTGCTTATACTATGCTACTCATAGGCATTATCAGACGTGACGACAACTGCGCTGTCAACACCTACAGTAGAGGTCACAACGACCATTACCTCGCTGCCTACTGTGAGTTAAGGCGAACACGCACTGAAAGAAACGTGGGGTTGGGACTGATTGTCTGCCGAAGGAATCTTCTCTGTCAGACCATGAGCTGGATCAGGCAGCAGAAGGTACGACATATACATTTGAGTGCAATGGACTGAGGAGCTCATATATATTAGCCGCCCGTGCCTACAAGCAGGCAATGTCGACCCTGACCCTACTACGTGCCCACCCGCCGCAACATACCTTTGACCCAGCGCTAGCGAGTGGTATCGGGAATTCAAGATCAATATTCTCCTCATTTTTGCCAAATCTGCAGGGTCAGGGCCCTATAGGCACAGTCGTTCGGATTATTCTAAGGCTGCACTCTTCGGTCTCTCGTTTCTCGAGCTTACTCTCGGCGGAGACGCTGGGCCTAGGAACGAAGAAGAAGGATGAGGAGGGTAGCAGAAAGGCGATAAAGGTTATTGACTTGCTGCAGCATTCGGCGGAGCTGGGGAATATGGATGCATTGTTCATACTTGCACAAGTGTCCTTGGTGCGTAATCACCTCTGTGAAATATACCAGGAGATTGACGACTTGCATCAGTTTCCCCCGACTCTTCACTTTGTGATGGAGCCACGACTGGCATACGACTCCTTTTCGACACACGCATCTCGCACAGGAAATGCAACATCGCAAGCTTATCTCGCGTTCTTCCACTCAACGGGGTACAAGGGCGTCGTTCCGGTCAACCAGGCGAAGGCCCAACTCTATTGGACATTCTCTGCTAACGGAGGGGACAAAGGCGCCCAAATGGCCCTAGCTTACAGATACTGGAGCGGTATTGGGACACCGGAGAGTTGTGAAAGTGCACTCGCATGGTACGGTAGTGCGGCGGAGCAGTGTGAGTCCTTTGCTTTTGGATGCACGGCCCGACGCTAAGCAACGTGATCCTAATCATGGCTTATTCATGGTGATGATTAGCTGCAACCAAGTTCTCGAATGGTCCGCCGGGCGGTCGGACGCTGCCACAGACTGCGACGCGCCTTTCTGACCTCGCTGGTGGCGTGTTTGGTCCGGGAGCTAGTGTGGCATCTACGGGTCTTAACGTCCATAGGCCTGCAATCAAGGCTGGCGTCTCGCGCGCAGCTGGGGAGACTTGGGAAGACATTCTTGAATATTACCTTGTGTGTATCCCTCTTTGGACTCGTCATGTGTTACTGAGATTGGCTGCCTACAGTTCAACGCTGAACGCGGCGAAACCGAGTTCGCGTATAGACTGGGGAAGATCTTCTACCAGGGCAGCATCTACGCGTCACACGGAGGCATTGCCTCAGGTAGTGAGGGCGTCGGCGCCATCCCGCGCAACTTCAAACAAGCCAGGCGGTATTTCCAGCTCATCGCGCGCCAGGTCTGGCCACACGAACCACCCAGCATGATCCAGACGAAGGACGATGCCAAGCCTGGTGTAGGGTACGCTGCAGCGAGCGCAGGGTATATCGGACGTATGTATCTGCGTGGAGAGGGAGTCAAGGTTGATTATGCTTTGGCTAAGGCGTGGTTTGAGAGAGGGGCGGATAATGGCGACCGCGAGTCGATTAATGCTCTGGGTATCATGTACAGGGATGGTCTGGGCGTCAAGGAGGACCCCAACAAGGCGCTTTCGTATCTCAATCATGCGGCGGGACAGGAACTGGCAGAGGCGCAGGTGAATGTTGGGAAGTATCACTATTGTGAGTTTTCTTTCCTTTTTGAAAGAGCACAAAACCAATTTCATCCTCAAAAGATCGCGGTGAATTGGCACTCGCATCGACGTACTTTGAGACCGCCGTCCGCACCGGTTCGCCCTTCGAGGCTTACTACTACCTGGGAGAGATCCATTCGGGGGCGATGAGCAACCCCGCCACTCCCAAGCACCTCATACCCAGCTCTTGCTCTATGGCGGTCACCTTCTACAAGCACGTCGCCGAACGGGGCGTCTGGGAAGACGACTTGCTGCGCGACGCGGAAATTGCGTGGATGTCTGGTACTGATCAAGGAAAGGAGGTTGCGATGCTCAGGTGGTGGATTGCGGCTGAGCGCGGGTATGAGATTGCTCAGAACAATCTTGCATATGTTCTTGATCAAGGTGAGTAAGCTTCTAAGAGCTCTTGTTCCGCCGTTATTGAGACGTGTTTCGTTCGCAGATAAGAGCGTCCTCCGTCTTACGAGGTTCTCGCCCATGGCGACCTCCGCAGACTCTGCCCGCCTCGCTTTGACACAATGGATCCGTGCCGCTGATCAGCGCAATATCGACGCACTGGTCAAGGTGGCCGACTACTACTACCATGGCCTCGGTGTCGTGGAGGAGTCGGAGCAGACAAGGCTGGAGAAGGCTGCAAGGTACTACCAGTCAGCTGCGGATACCCAAGTCAGTGCGCTGGCTATGTGGAATTTAGGATGGATGTATGAAAATGGAATTGGTGTGCCTCAGGTGTGTGGTGGTTTATACCAATAATTTTTTCGCGTTCTGATTCTTGGGCTTAGGACTTCCACCTGGCTAAACGTCACTACGATGCTGCACTGGATACGAACACGGAAGCATACCTCCCAGTCATCATGTCCCTGATGAAACTCTACGCACGC